>OX438814.1:9515483-11915483 GCA_949316475.1 Hypomecis punctinalis | reverse complement strand
GGCATTATGTCATGGCTATCAAATAAAGCAGACAAGTGGAATTGAGAGGTTTTATTATATTTACGCAGTCGCAGATCAAAGTTATTAACTGATTGACTACTGATTTAAACTTTCAGTAATTAAATGTAAAGAACGAACTATGTAAAGACTAAAGTAAAGACATGTTAAATAATTTTTAAATTACAATAATTTGTTTTTTTGTTTTTTGTAAGCCGAAATGTTTTAGTTTTGGTTGAAAAAATACATGTTATGCATATTCAGTATAACTCAACGAGATAAATTCTTGAAAATTTCCATTTTAGTAAAATAATTTCCACAAAAAAAGTTATGACGTTTATTTTTATGAGATTATCACTGCGCTAATCTAGCATACGATATACATATTACAGAAAGTAGGTACCTATAGATAAAATTTGAGATACCGAAGATAGCCATCAAAATGGTAAAGTAGGACGTCCGCCGTGTATGACTAAATCTTATCATCTTTATCTACCTACCTAATTATGTTATTTGCAAGTATTTCTTTCCTGTAAAATCAGTTTAACCGCCAAAATAATTATAATTTAGTGCTCAACCTAGCTTCCATGGGAAAGCGAAAAATCGGCTGAAGAAAAATGGAGAAAAATCCGCGATCCAAAAAAAAACTCGGGCTAAAAGTTTATAGTACTTAAGCGGGAAACATACTATCGGACGCGGCTGACGGACGCGACTGACAGCCGCGACCTAGACTATGAAAGTACACTGAGCCATGCACACTTTCGGACATAAGTCGCGGACGTCACCTTCGGACGTCCTTGAGCGTTCGGACGTCCGAGAGCGATCTGGCACACCGGATGTTTTAAGACTGTGCACATTGCTAAGTCGCGGCTGTCAGTCGCGTCCGTAAGCCGCGTCCGATAGTATGTTTCGAGCTATAGCCATGAACCGAGCTAAGTGAACTAGATTGCATTTTAGTACTTTTATATTAAAACTGGCCGTGGGAAGCCGTGGTGGTCTAGTGGTAGTAACACCCGACTTGCAATCGTGAGGTCGTGGGTTCAAATCCCGATCCCGTACCAATGAGTTTCTTTGGAACTTATGTACGGAATTTCACATCATTGGCTTTTCGGCGAAGGAAAACATCGTGAGGAAACCTGCATACGTCCGTAGAACAAATTCAATGGCATATGTGAATCCACCAACCCGCACTGGGCCACCGTGGTGGATATGGCCCAATCACCCTTCGTGGGTAGGCCTACGTCCTGCAGTGGACTATTAAAAAGGCTGGTACAGTACAGTATATTAAAACTAGTCTTGCCGCTAGGTATTGCATCTAAAGTTGATATTACTTAATCCTAACGGTCTAGCTCGGACTCAAACATAATAATCGCTTACCTAGGTTATAATATCCTTCGAGATGGTATTAACTTAATCAATCAATACAACGGATGCAAGCTGCTAAGCAACTAAGTTCATATATGAAATACTTGTGTCTCACTACATCATTGAACGTAGCTCAATACCCAGTAGCTGAGTGAACAACAGAGCGTCAGTAACATTACACAATAGAGAAATAGATACTAATAATTGACTCGACAGCTGAAACTGCGCTTATTATTGCTGTTGGCTTTATGGCTATTTGTTTAAAACACATAATTGAATACATCAGTGACATAAGTAGAGGATGATGGATGGCCGCTGGCAAATGGCAAATTGCGGAGAAAGTTATGTCGCAACTCGCAACTGAGCTGGATTGTGGTCGTAGATGTTGTCACATTCTGGTTTTCCTTGAAATTCTGGACTTTATTGCTCCTTATAAATTAATAACATTTTATAATGATAGTTCGACTTATGTATGATGTGAGTGACATAATTTGTGAACAATGACTTTGTGACTAATTCATTCATTCATGGCACAATTTTATGTCAATTATGCGTTATGATCATAAAATACCAAAAAGCTTTACTAAACAGCTTTCTTCTTATAACCTATTTTTTTCGAATTTTGAAATGTATTACTTATTATAGATAATATTTTCGATCAAAATTCGAAAAAAATAGTTAATACGGTGATTCATTTAAGCTATTTGACAAAACTGGGTATTACTCAAACGATTACGATTAGCAGTTTACATACATATTTCCTGTCTGAATTGTAACATTTTACTAAGTAATAAGGAAGTAGTTTGGTCTAAATCTAGCAACACTTGGTGTCGTGCCTCGTGCGGACATTTCTGACCTGATAGTTAGGTAGTCAAACTACTTATTAGATATGCCAGGCCGGTCGCTGATCGTTACCGATACGGTGGAAGCTACCATTACTGTTTAGCTTCTTCAGGCAACTTCATAATTTTCATAACATACTTAGTTCAAGTGTGAGAGACGCTTTTTGATCTTCAAAAAATATTACTGGAATGATACTAAAGGAAACTCAACGAGAAAGATAACCATCTATAACTAAGTTTCTAACTGTCAAAAAGTTGGCGTCATAAAGATAGGAGTAGGTATTTGTATATATTGTGTGTATGTAGTTATGTTGTATGATAAGCACACATGAGCTAACTATAAGTTTTCAAAGTATATTTAGCCCATGTGTAGGAGATGCATTTTGGTCTACAAAAATTGTGCTGGAATGATACTGAAGGAAACTCAACGAGGAAGGAGGTAACTAGGTAACTTCTGACAGTTCATAAAAAAGTTGACGTCATAAAGATACTCCTATCTAGGTATATAATGTAATTATGTAGTATGTTGTGTGTATGTGTTTGGTATGACAAGCTGTACTGTTGGTGTGTTTCGTCATGCATTTGTAGTTTTGTCAATATTTTCCATATAAGTACATACCTACTTTTATATCTACTTATTTTGTAGCAATTGTTAGTGTTGTTAATTATAGTTAATGAAATGTCACTTCCGAAAGAAAGGCTTCCTTTGTTTGTTTCCATGTTTTGCTAGTTTTTGCCGAAATAATTCCTATTATATATATTTTGTTATAAGGTTGAAAAGTATCCCAGCTTGTCTTAATCACTACATAGTATAAAACAAAGTCGCTTCCCGCTGTCTATCCCTATGTATATATCTTTAAAACTACGCAACGGATTTTGAAGTCGTTTTTTTTAATTGATAGAGTAATTCAAGAGGAAGTTTTATACGTATAATACACTAGTGCGAAGCCGGGGCGGGTCGCTATTATACTCATAATTGCATGATATAACTGTCCAAGGCGACTGCACCGACATACGAGTACTACCGGCAACAGTTCCTGAATTTGATCGATCTGATGAGCTTGTAATTTGGCATCGGTGCAAGTGTTGCTCTAATTAGTTTCCGTTCATACGCAATTTATTAGCGTCTAGATTATTTCATCATGCGCCTCGATAGCTGCAGTGAAGAAAGTGTAACTAAGATTTTAGTGTTGCCGTTATTTATGTTCTGGTGCATTTTATACAAATAGTAATGGTTGAAATATTATAAGTATGGCCCGATATTTTCTGTGTTTAGTAGCGCAAATACCATTATTACTGGTCATTACCAATGACCAGTAAATAAATCTGCATAATAATAGAATGCACAGAATCAATGCGTAAATAGGACAGCGTAGAGATACTTTGTTTTTGCTGTGAAAAAAAAACTACCTAGCTCAGTAAAGTAGTATAACCGAAAATTTAAGTATTTTGAAAAGTTATAAATGCAGTAAAAAATCAATTTCTCACCAATATATGAATACTTGACCTTACACTAACATTTATCCTTGGCTTAGATTTTAGCAATTTGTAAATGTAGATTAGAATGTTTGTAGAGCAAATAGTTTAGTCCACATTCGTACATTAATAACTCAATCCACCGAGATCATAGTACTGCCAAGATAATCAACAGAAAATGCTCCGAGAGAGCCATTTTATTTATTTTCCAAACACGTTTCATAACTATTAGCTCCACCGTTTATTATAACAAGCCCAGCTGGCGTTATGAAATTTTTCAACCGGTGTTTACAGCAAAATACGAGTGATACGAATCGTTTGAATTGTTTGATACTCGAGCACAATATTAGTAAACAGATGGATATTGATATTAAATTGGTGTTGGATAACTGCCATGTTATGCTTACTTACACTTGTCCTTTACAATCAATCATTCACGTAGTTTTATTGACCGACGAACCACCGGAGGAGGTATACAATTCGACGCGTATATACATATATATATATTTTTTATGTATAACCACGCAAAACTTTTTTCATAGTAGTCCGATTTCGATAATTCTTTTGTTATTGGAAAGGGTATACTTCGAAATTGGTTCCATTTAAATTTTATCGAAATTGACTGAGCCATATTTGATAAATCAACTATAATGTGAAAAATGTTACATCGAGCCGTGCATAATATTTGCGTTCAAGCGATGCGCCCCGGCTTCGCACAGGTGTATTATGCATATAAATATTTCTCTTGAATTACTCAATCTATTAAAACAAATTGCATCAAAATCCGTTGCGTAGTTTTAAAGATATAAGCATACATGGGGACAGACAGCGGAAAGCGACTTTGTTTTATACTTTTTAATGATTCTGTACACGGGTGAAGTCGGTCATGCTAATTTTTGCAAAAAATGATCTTGTATCGATGTATTTTTTTAACTTTTTATAATTTTTGTAGGTGATTTTGGTGATAATGTTTTTTGATATCCCCGTCTGAAAAAAGATAACCTTCTCTACTGGGTTATCTGCTTGGTCTGTTCTTAGAGGAAAGGGAGTAATTAAGACCATTATTATGAGTGATTAAGACTATTTTTCTGAACAACTTTATAAATAACAAAAAATCTAATAAGAAATGTGCGGTTCCATACATGATTTCATTCTCGATTTCTGGTTGGCCCCGTAGTAATAGTTGTTGATAATGATGGCCTTAATCACCTCCTTTCGGCTTAGTACACCAGTTATGGATAACCCTGTATGTCAAATGATGAAAGGGGAGTGAACATTTAAAATGGTACTGATTCTACAATGTGATACAAACATGGATCATTCATTATTGTATATTCAGTCGCAGAGGAGCAATCACTTGAATAGGATTGTTGCGCAACGTACGCGTACTTTTTTGAGCATTGCACGAAATGAGAATTAGATCAACTACGCCTACACACTTTTAATCGACGGATTTCCAATTGGCTCAGAAGAGGTCTGCCCATAAGAATATATGTACAGTCTATCACTATTTAACATCAACCAGTAACTCTTGCGTGGGCCTTTTAAGCTCATAGTTGCCTAACGTGCTATAGAATGGAGTATGAGGAGTTTCTTTACGTGATCGAATCAGGAATTAGGAGATTCGTAGACGAACCAAAGTTAACGACATAGTCCAGCGGATTCGTAAGTGGTATAGGTCGACTCATACAAGTCGGCGGATTTGAAGTTAGCTACAAGCAGCGCGAAACCCAATCGACGTGCAACTTTATGTGAGCTTCAGTCAGGATTGGATATTACGCACTGCAGCTTGTAGATAATTTCACATCTGCCGACTTGGATGATTCAGCCTATAGTGGTATTAAGCTGGGCCCCTAATTCGTAGACGATGATGATGATGAGGTTAAACCCGCGAACCCGTGTCAAGCAGTAACTTGTATTGAATTTCTTATACCTATCAGTTCTTTTTTCCTTTCTTATCCAATTTTCTTTTTCAATATATTTTACTGACCCGTGGAAATAAATAAACATTTAATATTGATGACAAATCTAATTAGTAAGTAGGAATGTAGGCAACAGTCACGAAATTGATCGTTTACTTTCAAACCGGAACTAGCAACAGGTCTGGACCGTGCAGTATAAGTGCAAAACTTTTTAACCACCTCAAAGCAAAGAGAGATGAGCTTATATGGTAGAGCCAAGCAGAAACGCGGGGACATCTATACAGGGTTACACTGGACAGTAAACAGGGATTTAATTTTCGTAGCCTTCCCCAATTCCTTCCATATTTCGCGTTCCGTAGCCACTTTTTGCCAAACTTCCCGGAGAGTGTCAAAATTGTCACGCCAGCGTTTTTTAGTCTTCTTTGGCTTTTTCTGCTAAAAGAACGATACTAAATCAATCAATGGCCTTGGTGGTGACAACGTAGTTCTGAAATCATACTTGTTTTTGAATAGCATTTCTGCATAATTGCTGTCATGCTTATAATTCCCAAGGCTGCAGTGACGTAGTCCAGATTAGAATACTTTTTGTTGATTAACTGTTCCTTACGCTAGTTTTAATGAAGTAATCTATGTGAGATTACTTCATTAAAACTAGCGTAAGGATTCATTATTTTTTTATTCAGTGCGCGGGCTTCCGTTGTCGGGGGCGCGCGTATTCCCTGAAGAAGGAGTACTAACTACTCTGAGACCGTTCAAATAATCGTGAGTTGTATCCGGTGTTCATATAAATTTTAACCACAGAGATAGTATACGTAGCTTGTAACTCAAAATGTGAGCAGTTATCTAAATTTTTAATCTACTTATCTTAATTATTTGACTAATTTATCATATTTTTTTGTGTAACCGTGTAGAATCCTGTCTAGCTGCTTCGCTATCGTATCAAAGCTACGTAAAAGGAATCAAAGTTGTTACTTTTCCTCGTAAAGTGAACTGGACGTTCAAACTCCCTATTTGATAATTCTATAGACGTGGTCATACTGGTCATCTATGCAGTAGCGGTATTGCATAACTTGACATCCTGACAACTAGTCAACGTGGCAAATTGGCATGCCAGCTAGCTTGTGAGAAGTCTAAATTACTTACTTATATGTAGAAAAGATTAATTATTCAATGCTATTCAGGGTTTTGAACAAATAGCAGAAGTAGAAGTAAAACGTTTTCCTAAAGTTTAAAAACCAAGCGATATTCAGGGCAAAATCTGAGAATGTAGGTATGGCACAAAACATGTTATGACATCATAAGTTCTTGGAAGGTCGACTAAATAGGTAGGTTTTCTTTAGAGTCTCCAAAATCTCTGGAGTCCAACAAATAACTTAATTATGAAAATAAATAGTTAACCAATTACGATGCGATATTACTATGTTTTTATTTTGTAATTAAAATTTAAAGTTACTGTAATCGACGGTTTTGATTAAGAAATAAGCCCAATTATAAAGGGCGCCATCGTAAATAGCAACGTAAAAAGTGTTCTCTCTATTGAATGCCTAAAGTGAAAATGAAAGAGAAATAGTTTAAACAGCTATATTAATTACGATGGCGCTTTCGTAGGTAATTGGACCTAATGTATCTTTAAAGCATTTTTGATCATAATAATAATTCTATCTATTACTCTAATTTAATTTCTTATTTTATTAATTTAATAATCATGTTCTCGTAGTTTGTTTTTATCATACATTTTTTTCCCGTATAGGACCTGTATAGTTGAATGTCTACGTAAAAGACTATGGCTCTAATTATTATGAGTAACGTTATAACGAGACACCTAGGCCCTAAGTGTCTCGTAACGTCACTCATAATAATTTTATCATAATGATCTAACACACCACACCACGGTTACTCACACAATACGTTTATTATAAGTAGAACAATAGATTGATCAATGAAATGGCGTTTCTCCAGCACCCGATAGCCGATTTATTTACAAACACTGATTTGCTCACTCGTCGATGAGATCGATTGCGATTCGTATTGTATCATCGGTGGAGTATTCCGTATTCGTCTACGGTGGACATACAAGCTGTTGTTTTGCAAAATATATAATTATATATATTATAAGATTATATAGACATATTACAAACTTTGCTTAGTTTGGGGTCAGAAAGCGTGTGTAACGATATCCCCTAATATTTGTTTATTTTGCGTCTAAGCTCATTATATGAACAATTTGGTTATGTGACTATTTCTGAAGTAGCGGAAAAAAGTCAGATTTTCTATAAATTTTCTAGAGAGCCGATAAACTTCTTCTATGGAACAACTCATATTATTCCGCAATGTAGCGCTCGTAGCGTAGTTTGACTAGGTGTTTGTCAGCGACCACCGAAATGAAGCAGCGTTCCGCACGGTCAGTATTTGGATGGGTGACCGCGGGTGCCATTTTCAACTGAGCGCGACCGTGGCTCGGATGACACGTTAAATTGTAGGTCTCGGTAGTTTTAACCGTTTAGTCATGTTAGAGGCCTTCAGGCGGCCTAAAAACTCTGACACCAGGGCTAGCCAACCCTCCTATACGAACTTACTTTAGCATTGGTCTGAAAGTAAAAATTGTTCATAATGACGAGTGTGGCCATATGAACTTTTTCCAATTCCTACTGCATGAGACATCCTGTTCAAGTGACTTTAGCAAAAAGTGATCTCATAAAAACATTTAGAGCTGTACCTACAAGGTTTCGTACCTGCCACTATCACTGCAGTGCAGAGTCAAGGCAGAGCTTGTGCAAATACATATATTATGTTACAGAACCGGTCTGTATGTATTCGAAGTGCGCGTGCGCATATGACCATTTAAAATGTCGTAGTGGACTGCGTTGAACTGATTTGTTAGGAACTAGGACAATTTAATTTGATACCAAATTATGTTATTTTAGATCAAAAATAATTTTCAAACTGTTCTATTTTAAAAATAGGTATACAGGGTTACTATAAAAAAAAATTATCATACAGTAAATATATACTTCAGAAAGAGGCGCGTTAATGCAACTTTTAGTATCAGTTAGGTATACCAATTTTCTTATAGGCTGTATTGGCAGGTAGAATATAATTTTATAGAATAATTGATAAGAAACGAATCATAAAATCAAATTGGAATGAAAGTGTGCATATGCTAGTCGCTAGCAATAGTCATTAATTCCTTTGAACATTTCTGACTCTCTTATTACTTACACTTACCATTTGAACTCTCTTTTTTACCTACATCTTACTTTATATTATGTTTTCAATCATATCAAGATATGTTTAAAATTAAACTGACTGAAAAAATAATTATGCATTTTTTATTTGATGTATTTACCATTTATGTTCTCAAATTGTTTTTGCTTTCATATAATTATGCTGTCTGGCAAATGTATTCAAATATAATATGGTAGAACGGTGTCATATGTAGAGAACGTGCCTATCGATGACCTAAGTTTAGGTTTCTCCTTTCGGCATGGTTACGAGAATGCTAATTTTTGCATGATGGTCCACAAAAGAACATTTTGAACCAGACGCGATGTTAAGGGGCTGCAAGGCCGGCCTTATGACGTGACGTTTGACGTTTCTATGACACGTAAATGTCTAATTTTTACTTAATTCGTATTTTCAAGAAATAGAAAATCTTTTGTAGCATTTACAATACATTATTAGAACAGGCAAAGAGAGTCGTCGCATTTATAGTCGTTTTCATAATATTTTTACTAGATAATTTTTCATCAATATCATACACTTCTATTAAATAAAATTGGGAAATTGGTCAGTATCCCGTATAAAAAAAATGAAACAGTAAGAGATAAATTACTGTTTCAATGTTTATTTTATTATTATTTTAAAAAATGCTATCGGTAATCAAAACGATTTAATGACTGATTTTTCAGTATCATTTGTGTATGATAGTAAACTAAATGTGGTTTAAAAATCTTCTAAGTACGAATAGGACTCGTGCACGAAGGGTTCCGTACCGCATTGGGACCCCCTTAGCTCATTTCAAGCGTCTATATTCTGTTGCCGTTATGAATATCGAGCAAAATATGGCAAAAAAATCGCGTATGAGAGCCCCCCTTAAATATTTTTTTTCTGTTGTCTGTTTGTTATAGCGGCAACAGAAATACATTATCTGTAAAAGGTTGAGCTTTCTAGCTAAAACGGTTCATTAGATACAGCTTTATGACAGACAGACGGACAGACCGGGGAGTCTTAGTAATTGGATCCCGTTTTTACCCTTTGGGTATGGAACCCTAAAAATAACTCTGACATTGTTGTTCCGAAAACGCGACCCGAATAAAATCGCTACCTACCAACACCATTGAGCGACGTCGTGTTGTCATCGCCTTAAGTGCAATCCAATAGTTTCGTTATGCAAATACGGTGAAAGGATGTGCAAAATCGCGTTTTTATAAGCCACGATAGATATCGGAAGTTCGCGAAAGTGAATCTTAGCCGTGATAAATGCCGTGCTTTGGACTACTTATGCAAATCTGCAGCATGGTCTTCTATGTTCGTCTTACATTTGAATATTTTATAGAGCAAGGAGTGTAGTCATTGATTATATGGTCGTCTGAAGATAAGGTTATGTAAAAAATTTTTGCTATTTTGCTCCTTTTATTACACAACCTTACAATCACCTGATAGATTGATTTCAATAAATTTACAATGCTGATGGGTATATATTTGATAGAATTCATTTACGTTGTACATATTAATTTAAGAAGTAAAAGTCTTTACGCTAAGCAAATTAATGATCATCACTTCGAAAGTTTGTGGGTATGCGAGTTTTATTAGAATACTTTGTTTACTCCGAAATAAACATTAAACGTCAATACATAGTAGAGTTTCCAACCGGGCTTATGAGAAGTTCATTGGGGAGGCCTATGTCCAGCAGTGAACGTCCTATGGCTGATAGATGAATGTATGGATGGATATAGTAGAGTAGCGTAACGAAACTAAGTACAATACGTCTTTTTTAACTTTTATGGTTTTTGGATTCGGAACAGCACCTTAATCAAGGCAATTAGATAAATTGTCTTTCCACCAATTTATATGACACAAAGCAATATTGTGCGCTTAATACGAGTATAATGTTACTAGCTAGTAGTTATTCAATAACTAATTACGTCTTGCATGATTCTCATTTAATATGAAGATGCATTAGATGCCAAAGCCATTAGTTCGTATGGTAGGGGCATAACGAAATAGGTTAATCGAATAAAGCTACGCTGGTGGTGCTTTTCTAAATATAGACCACGTTATGGAGCTAAAAATATATTGTTGTAACGTAATAATCTATAAGAAGAAGCCATAAATTGAATGAGAATGTAAATATTAATGCATTATAATGCAGTAGATTAGCATAATGCAATTGTGAATAGCTAATTTTCGATCAAGTTTTTTTCAAGAATCGAATTCACTTTTGTCTCTTTTTATTTGAATTTAATCATGATTCACTCCAATTTCTAACGTTTATTAATTTTGCAATTGAATTAATGAAATTGAAACAACAAAATATTTCGGATTAAATATATCACTAGTGAAAATTGCATCAAAATACATTCTGCAGTTTTGAATATCTAAGCAAAAAATTGACAGATTTAAATTTTAAATAAATACCATCTATTAGATGTAGTTATTGCTAAAAGAAATATTATACAGTTATTATATTACAACACTATGAAATAAATTGTATCTAACTTTGTCTTTGCGTATTATTCAAACATTAGGACAGTTTAGTGGTAAAACTATCCACAAACGTTTTACGCGCGCTTTAGATAATGTTTACAGTACAAATTACACGACTAAACTATGTTTAAAGCGTGTTTAAATCTTTTGTGGTAAGGCGGTAAATGTTTGGTAGAGACTTGTCTAAAAATAAATACCTAATTATGTACTATCGGATTGACTGTTGAAATCTGAAAACAATATTGTTATTGGCGTATATTGATGGTTATTTTCGCATATTTTGAGCGTATCATTGGAGACAAGAGTCCTTGCTGTGACCAATGAACCGTACAGACCGGGCATTGTGCCTTTGTCACGTAGACGTGAGCTGGATGAGGAATATACCGCAAAAATTGTGTTAAACGGAACGTATATTGTGTGGAAAGTACCTTCGCATGGAACAGTGATATATGTAAGTTTGTATAGGCTGGGTGACTAGCCTTGTTCTTAAGCCGCTTCAAGGACTCCGATATGGCTAAACGGGTTAAAACAACCGGAAGCTACAATTTAAAGTTTCATCCGAGACACGGTAGTGCACAGTTTTAAAACGCCATGCCCGCGGTCATCCATCCGAAGACTGACCGTCCGGAATGCGGCTTAATTTCGATACGATGTTTGTAGGACCAATTCAGGAGTGACGTTTGTTTACAAAATTCTATTATTGCAGTGTACACATCGACTTAGCATTTTTAATGACCGTACATAATTTGAATAGTTCTGTTAGGTATTTTGATGTTTACTACGGGTTGTTTCTCTCGACAACAAAATGTATCTATATATTCTTAGCATACTCATCATTCTGACCTTTAACTATGGGCTCAAAACCTGATGACGTGGAAAAAACAAATCAGATATTCTATACAAAAAAAAATAATGACCCAAAATAATTAAATTTCAGAAGAACTATTGTCCAAAGTAGATCATGACGATGAGTACAATATGCTAGAAAATGTCGGTAGTCTAGAAAAATAGCCTATAAAACAAATATTTAAGACAAAAATAATATTTAACAATATCATAATCTCTACCGTAGTAATTGATACGTCTGTCTCGATTTATAAAGTTTATTGATATCGTAATAAATCATTAAGCAATTTTCAATTGTTCGCCAGAGGGCGCCATACGAGCACGACGTGTGTCCGCATTTAAATTTCTAAATAATTATGTAAACTTGAGTTTTTAGTGTGTAATGGTTACAATATGAGTATTTAAACTATGACTAATGTGCACAAGTGTTATCTAAGACGTATCAACAGTAACTTTTGAAATAATTAACTTTTTCCGAAGTGACCAGTATTTATAATTTAATTTTTCAAGCCGAAAAGTGGATACAATGCTACTACGTATTTAAGTGTTCCTAAAAGTCTCAGTTAGTGTATTTATCCTGTTTAGTGTGTCAAATGAACATATTTTATTCCAAATTTTGTGTGAATATTTATCGACGCCAGTGACGTCAAGGACAAACGTTACTTTTTTGTTGAACTTTGAACTCTATTGCAATAAACATTAACTGGCTAGAAAATAGTTCACATACCAACTCCTAGGGTGCGCTTTTAAGTGCATTTAGTGTCACCTAGTGAGTTCACTGACCCGGAGCAACTGAAAGTAGGATTATTGCAAGCCGGATTTTTAAATATATTTCAACATGGATCGTTCTTGTACCGTGTGTAATATTCATTTCAAAACAAGACAATATTTGACTTGTGCTCAATGCAAGAAATTATATGATCTGGACTGTGGTAGAGTCGCTGTCAAACGATATTATCTAATGTCACCAACAAAAAAATCCAACTGGACATGTGTACCTTGCATAGAGCAGCGCTCAAAAATATCAGCAACATTATCAGACGCAAAAACTGCTGTGAAAAATAATCCGGTTAACGAAACTGCGTTGCATCTTAAACACAGTAAAGCCTCGCAGGTGCAACATTCTCCTCCAGCAACGTGCGCAAAATTTATACCTGTAGCCCATACCCCTCCTGGAAATACTCCTCGTACTGGAAACTTTTACACACCCAGTCACACATCCAGAATAAACCCTACTGATAGTACAGTTCAATCGAACAAAACAAAATTGAATGAAAGAGATAATGTCGATGTATTAGCAGAAATCTCCACTTTGTCGAAACAATTCCAAAAATATGACGCGAAACTAGATTACGCATGTGAATTGTTGAACGACCTCAAGAATAGTGTCTCGCATCTCAATGACAAATATGCAATACTGAAGAATGATATAGATGGCGCAATATCATCCATGGAAAATTGTACCGAAGTGTGTCATATACTTAAAACAGCACTGACCGCAAACCAAGATCAATGCATGGACTTGGAACTACAACTACTCGAGACCAACCAGAGACTAGATACAGTTGAACACACGTTGCTACCGACGCCTAAAAATATTAACTTATCCTCTTGTATGAAACAAAATTCAGATAATTTACACTTAACTTTGGCCAGAAACTACACCACCCAAACAGAAAACACTGGTCAAAATGAAACGAACAAATTCGCTCACAACAACAAAAGCTGTCAAGACCCGAAAAGCATAAATGGATCGCCATCCGCAACTGTCACGAAACCTAAGCCTAAATGTTCTAAAGCCACTTCGCTCACTACAGACAAGTCACCGTCCTCAACTTTGAATTCTGATATGCCTGGAAATAGTTTTGATGATGAAACCTGGGAGCTAGTCAAGTCAAAGCGTCGGCAACGAGTAGTCAAAGGGAGTGGAATGCAGAAAGAACAGTTACAAACAATTGAGAGATCGATAAAAATACACGCATGTTTCTTTAGACCAGACACCACAGTAGATGCCATAAAACAGCACATGAAAGATATAAGTGGCAGATCGGAATACGATGTCATCAAATTAAACCTCAAACACGACCGCTATGCATCGTTTGTCTTAACCGTTCCAGAGAGCAGCGCTTCGATATTCATGCAATCGGAGTCATGGCCCGCGGGTACAGAGATATGTGAGTGGTTTCAAAGAAACGCCGGGCGTGCTTCACAATATCGGCGGCCCCACGTCTCCGGTGAGAAATCAAGTAAGGGCTGCACAAACACCCAAACATCGACATCAGACCGCGCTACCGCGAGGCGGATCTAAGCTCCGAAGCCGAGACACCTCACTATCAGTTATCTACCAAAACGTAAGAGGTCTAAAAACAAAACTCTCTTATTTTAAAGAACATATTCGACAGCTACAGACAGACTTGATTGCAGTAACAGAAACCAATCTCGACTCATCTGTGTACGACGCTGAAGTTTCTCCGGATGATTGGACGCTTCTTAGACGTGACAGAGGATCCAACGGCGGTGGTGTCCTTCTTGCCGCTCGGCCTGGTCTTGAAGTCCGTCGCAGGGAAGAACTCGAGTCTAAGCACGGAGAAGATCTCTGGGCGTCGATCAAATATAAAGGGAAAGAATACTGTGTTTGTGTGGTGTACATTAAACCTAGTGCGAAAGATGTGGATTACTTGTCTTGGTTCTGTAAAGCGGAAGAAAATGTATCCAAAGTATTAGATAACGTTCCTATTTTTATATTCGGCGATCTCAACTTAAAAAGTGCGACTACCAATGTAAATAATTATGTAGGTTTCTTTACTAAATTCTGTGATATATCTGAGCGTAACAATATGTACAATGAATTAGGCAGTAAACTTGATGTAGTATTTATAAGTGAGAAAATAAGACAGGTAAGCGTGTGCCCGGCAGATGAAGGGCTCGTGAAAATTACCGATAAATATCACCCGCCTCTAGAAATTTCCATACTGTTAAAATATTGCGAGTCTGAAGTATTATTAGAAGCTAGTAATATCGACCCCTCAACAGACTGGAACTTTAAAAAAGCAGACTTTATAGCATTATATTATCATTTGACAGAGACAGACTGGACTACAGTAACAGATCAATCTGACGTTAATAAGGCGGTTGACACACTCTATGACCTATTGTATTGTAGTTTTGATGCATGCGTCCCTAAAAAAGTCAGAAATAAAAAGCCTTCCAAAAGATATCCCACATGGTACGATAGGGATATAATCAGTGACCTTAGACTAAAAAACAAATTACATAAGATCTGGAAATCAAATAACGACCCCCATGTATACAGTTTCTTTAAGGCCATTCGGGCTGATGTCAAAATTAGAGTATCAGTTAGCTACAAAAATTATATGAACCGCGTTCAAGATGATCTCTCCCGCAACCCAAGCGCCTTCTGGAAATTTATATCGAATTTACGAACAAAAGGAGGCTTCAACCCTTCTATTAACCACGAAGGCCGCACGTACGCCGGCGAGGCCGCAGCTAATGCCTATGCCAGTCATTTTAGTAGCGTATTCATAGATAAAATTCCAATTTCAAAACCGAATCGCATCGAGTCTAGCTGCAATAGTAATTTAATTAATATCCATCAACTGACTTGCGCTGAAGTCGAATCTCATATCAACAAAATGAAGCCGAAAAACTCCCTAGGTCCAGATAATGTCCCACCATACATCCTTAAGGCTTTTAAAGCTGAGTTAGCAGAACCTTTAACATACATATTCAATTTAGCTCTAAACAAAGGAACATACCCCACAAGGTGGAAGCAATCCAGAGTCGTGCCCATATTTAAATCCGGAGACAAATGCCAAGCTAATAACTATAGACCTATAGCAATATTATGCAATTTTGCAAAGCTTTTTGAAAGTATTCTACACACACAAATATACAAACAACTAGAACCATTCTTAAGCGACTCGCAACACGCGTTTAGGAAAAAACGCTCCGTGAACACGAATCTACTGACTTTAGTAGATTACGTCTCGAAGCATATGGACCAAGGTATTCAAGTAGATGTAATTTACCTCGATTTCAAGAAGGCATTCGATACCGTAGATCATAATGTTCTTGTGGAGAAGCTAGAAGAAATAGGTTTCTCACCCAAACTTTCAGACTTCATATCAGACAGTATCTCTGGTCGTAGTCAATTCGTTCGACTTGGGTGTTATGATTCTTTTTCCTATCCAACGACGTCAGGCGTCAGTCAAGGGTCATCCTTAGGTCCAATGCTATTCTCAGCAATTATTAATGATTTTGACAAATGCCTTAAATACTGTAAATGTCTCATATATGCAGATGATGTTAAATTAGTGGCTGTTATTAAATCTCTGGACGATATCAGTGCAGTGCAAAAAGATTTATATGCAATAGAGCAGTGGTGTGAAACAAACAAACTGTACCTAAATATAGACAAATGTCAGTTTATGAGCTTTACCAGATCTGCGCACACCATCGGACTACAATATAGTATTAACAAAAAACATTTGACTAGAACCCTATCCGTAAAAGACCTCGGCGTTATATTTGACTCGAAACTTACCTTCCACGATCATATTTACAATCTCACCATAAACTGCTTCAAACGACTGGGCTTTGTTACAAGAAATTGTAAGGAGTTCAAAAATGATAAAGCCGTCGTACTCCTGTACAACGCTCTCATTAGATCCAAACTAGAAGCTAGTTCTATTGTTTGGAGCCCTTATAAAAAGACATACGCAAACATGTTAGAAAAAGTTCAAAAACGCTTCCTCCGTTTCTTATTTAAGAAAAAATACGTTTATTACCCGTACATGTATCCAACTAGCTACCTACAGGGGACATTAGGTTTCAACTCATTAGAAACAAGAAGACTATACGACAACTTACAAACGGTCCACAGAATATTTCATGCAAAGCTGGACTGTCCTGACTTACTCTGCGAAGCCACTCGCCTAAATGTGCCCGAACAGCGAGCCAAATTTAGGAATGGAACTCACGCAGTGCTCGGTGTGCGTCTACCTCTATTCTCACCGACACCCGCGCGCACTGTCGCGCGCCAGCAGTCCCCCATCTGTCGAGCACACCACCATCTTAACGCCCTCAGCGCCTCCCATCCGCTAGTTGACATCTTTGCCGACGAATGGACAACCATTGCTAAAAATATTCTTTCGTATTGCGAACAAGTCAAATTGTAATATCAAATTTATTTATAGTTAGCGTAAAAAATAATAATAAGTAATACGTTGTTGCTTCTATTAATTTTATTTCATGTTTAAATATATTCTGTTCTATTTGTATGTAATATGTAATATTTTAATTCGTAGTTTTTAGGATAAAAAATGTAACGCCTAGTTGAAATGCTGTAAGCTACATTTTCTGTAAATAAACAAATTGAAATTGAAATTGAAATTCTATGTGACAGTACGCAATGTTTTGTTATTGTGTAAAAATATTCGCGATTTTGCAGATGCCAATGTATGAGAAAGGTGAACTACCTTACTGATGTACATATGTTTAACTGACATTCATGTCGGTAATATGCTATAGATAATATTGAAAAAGAAGTAAAAACCCAGAAGCACCCCAGAAGCATGAAATTAAACAAAATTGGAAGACATACTGGCACTGACTGCCAGTGTAAGGTACTCGTAGTAGCATTTATATTACTATTATATAAAGTAGCTAGAATTTTCTTCAAATAGTTTCTTTCAAGTTCTTATCAGCTTACTGGAAAACAGTGAATAATAAATAAATTGAATTTCTTACAAAGAATCAGACAAATCTGTAGTAAAAGTACCTACCACAACTTTAGTAATAGCAGTTATATAGATTTTTTATCATAAAACTGGTGTATTATTTTAAGAATATCGTCTAAATCATTATTGTGTATCTATGTACCTACATTCAATGTTCCTAAAACCAAGTACCTATGAAGTCGTTATAGATACACTTAAAATACCGTTTTCGGAAACTAAAAACACATTCAATTTTTAACTATGTACTTAAAATAAATAAATAATAATATATAAATATTTTGGGACATCTTACACACGGTCTCTGACCACAAACTAAGCAAAGCTTGTGATATGGCTGCCAGAGACTGATATACTACATATACATTTTTTTAAATACTTATATAGATAGTAACTAAATAACACCCAGACACAGAGCAAACACTTACGTTGATCACATAAATATTTGCCCTGGGTGGGGATCGAACCCATGCCTCTTCAACCCAGAAGTTAGGGTCACTGACCACTGAGCCACCGAGGCAGTCATCAAAATAACACTTCGCAATGTAGAAACTAGAATTAGTACACGAAATTATTTACCGTAGCAGAGATAAATTAAATTAATAGTTGTTTCCTGAATTTCACACCCGCTTTAAGACATCAAAATCTATTTTAGCTTTCGTAAGGCTACGGTTCTAGATACCTAGATTATTTAGCACTGCATTGATATTTTGTTCGCGCTCAAGCCAAGAAGATAGAAATTAGTCGCCTTAGTGAAAATGTGACTAAATATTAATGAAGCGACTAGTGACCGGTTGAGAGAAAACTCTTTGATGTTCGGTAAAGCATTAAATAGGTGTTGCCATATTGTTGTCGATTCACTGGTTTTCAAGGACATCTTTTACCGCGACACTTTCGGGAGGCTTGATGAAAGTCTTATGTTTTTGTAAAGCTAATTTCATAGGAAATGATATAGTTCATCCCTTTTCATTAAAAAGGATCATCGAACAAAAATGTGTTACTAAAATGTGTGTCAGATATTTTAAACATAATTTTTCTATTAAATATTTTTACTTGACGTTCTAAGGAGCGGAGTTATACATAAAGTAGTTGTAATCTATATTTATATATTTTACGCTATTAAAACATTTGGCAAGAGAAAAAAAAGCATATTATTCGTATGTATATGCTTGGCACTTTACTTTGCTTCACTTTGCGGCGACGACATCTTTCGAATAATAACTTACTTAGTACCTGTGTAGATATTTACGAAATGTTGAAGGCAAGTTTGTTTTCATCGTAAATGGAAGAAGGTACCTATATTGCGAATTATATATTTCTGTTATGGATCTGACTTCGATTCTAGGACCAAACAATGAACAAGTATTATACATATATAGGTCCCGGCACGTCTTCTTCTCAGTTGTGCTCTTCATTACTAAAGGTCGTGTCTAAATTGGAGCATTATGATCCCGGATCACCCTTTGGACAATACTCCTCCACTCGGACCTGTCTGTAGCAGATCTCAAGGCGTCAGGGATGGGCATGCCGATCAAAGATTTTATTTGATCACGGCACGTAAGTTGAACAAAAAAATATCACTCTCTCCCTTTCGTTAGCAGAGAAAACAAAAGAGAGGTAGAAATGGTTTAACGTTCAAGTTGTTTGCCGGCTACTATATCTACTCTACTAATATAATTGTGATACGGTCATCTTGCGTAAGATTTGCATCAAAGTCAATTGTATTGCATGTGAATAATACAAATTCTGAAGAGTAATTTTCAACCATGCGTGATTTACGAGTTGTTGACCGTGTGAAAGTAGGTAGAGTTGTATGGAAGATTACTGCGATATAGATATCAACGATATTTTAAACCTGAAACAAACGAGTGCCGCTGCATAAAACGGCTAATTTTATGGTTACACACCCAAAGGGTAAAAACGGAATCCTATTACTAAGACTCCGCTGTCCGTCTGTCTGTCACCAGGCTCTCATGAGGTATCTCATGAGCCGTGATAGGTAGAAAGATGAAATTTTCACAGCTGATGTATTTCTGTTGCTGCTATAACAATAAATAAAATAAATATTAAGAGGGGCTCTCATACAACAAACGTGATTTTTTGTCGTTTTTTGCTCAATATTATTTACGGCAACAGATAAACCCTTGAAATAGGCTCATTTTTTCATTTCATATTGATTTGGAGCTCCAATATGGCACGGAAACCCTTCGTGCGAGAGTTCGAATTGTACTTGGCCGATTATTTCTTTTTTATCTTATAATCTAAATTTTTCTAAAAACGAAGTAGTAGAAATGGTACTCTCCAGAAACGGATTCCATATATGTCACTGAAAAAGAATCTACATGTATCTCTAAAAAAGCTCTTGTATAAAAAAAATGCAATTCAAAAAATACTTTTTTTGACGATCATTATCGTGATTACATTCACTAACAATATTTTATAATGCTAAAATTCAAACAAAATAATGTATTTGTTTTGTTATGCTCTATCATTATTATTTAACTAAATTTTGAGAGAGAGTAGCTTATAGTCTGAATATATACCTTAAGGCGCAATAAGTAGTCCTTCAAAAGGACGTGGGGTCAATATTGCCTCAGGCTCCTGCATACCAGAGTTGTTTGATTGTACAATAAAAGCCGTATGACGTCACACGTAGTAAAAATCTCAGACAATGGGTTTTTTCCAGCTGCAAGCCGCACGCCCGGCGATTAAAAATTATGCCACAACACTGAAATAGAATTCCTCGGAGAAAGTTGACACGTGCTTCGTTACTTTTTATTTTGTTGAAAACTCCGGCAGTTTTGGGTCAGCCGCGCAATAGTCCCGGATAATAAATTACGATTCATGCAAAATATTTACGCAAAATGTTTGAACTTTGTCGAGCTTGTCGCGTTTCGGGGTCTCGAGAATACTCGAGATACGTTTGAAAAATGCCAGTTGACAGATGTGTTAATTTCGGCTGCATCGTGCGGTTGCGCAATCGACTTTAAAATATTGCTGTTTTTATCTGAGTTCAACATTCTTTTTATTGTCACCAATTTTGTGTTGAAACGTTGATCTGCGTTCGTGTTGTTTGCCCTTGGGTATCAATTTATATTATACTAATCGTATCACTATCTTTCACAAGCTGTTTGTTTTGCAGTGGTTTGACTAGATCTATTTTCTAAGAAAGTTAATTTTACTAAACTAACATAAGACGATCTCAAAAGTGGTCTTCTGTTATACTTATGGCAAAATGTTCAAATAAAAATTCTTTACATTTTATTTGTTTAAAAAACGTTGATGAGCATTTCTTAAAAAATAGTGTCCATCAACACTTTTCCTATTGTCTCTATTAAGGTGAAGACACTAACTTTTCATAACATAACCGTGATAATTATAATTATGGTACACCATGATGGTCTAAACTTTTTAAATTTCATTTTGTTTTATCAATCTGTGGATACTACTATTATTTATTTCATATCATAAGTCACGTTAACTATGATCGATCATATCCTGTAAAAATTGTCTAAAAAAGTAAAAACTGACTGAGACCGAAAATCCAGTGTGTCACACCGACAGGAACGAACGCTAATGGGTGGCCCTTAATTTCATATCTTTGACCAAGTGATAATCTCTTGAAATATGTTTCTCTACAGGATTAACACCGGCTCGCGAATACGTCAACAGTTTTAAGAGACAAGGTTGCCAGAATTCGGCCAGGGATGCAATTAATGAACATCCTATATCAATCAATTGCCACGATTGCCAGCTGCGGTGATCGCTGCATAAACTTGTTTGTTTAGATTGCAATCTACTCTCTTACAACTCTACATAATATATTTAATTACCCATAGAAAATTGGTTGTGTCACGGGACAGAGAAATTTCCTATAGCACTACTGGTTGTGCTGTAGTGTCGTGGAGGATAAACGGGTTCAATTACTTGCTACTTAAAATATACTTGAGTAAGTAGTTTTACGCTTTTTTCGGCAGTAATAAACAGAATTTACAATTGGAAGATATTCTAGATTTTAGGTTTTGCCGTTATTTAAGTTCAATGTACTTAGCCCATACCTTATATTACTCAACTATTACCACTTTTATTTGTAAAGTATACAATGAGTAGCACTTTGATCTGTGTTTGCAATTTATACGGAATCCTTTTGTGGAATATATCCAACAATAGATAAATAGCTTTTCCGTTATAAAGCACTATGTGAATGATTCACAAAAGGTAGAGTCTGAAAGGAAATGGTCATAGATTTGGCTGAATGTCATGTCATGGAAAAGTTTTTTTCAGATATGACGTAGTTGTTGTTTTTAAGCTTTCGCGATTTGAACACATTATATTATATACTATGGGACTAATATCGCACTAAAATTACAAGATAAATAAATACCTCCTCATCCCGACGTTTCGGCCGAGTTACATCGACGGTCGATGTAACTAGACTCAGTCTACCCGTCACCATGGTCGATGTAACTCGTCTGAAACGTCGGGATGAGGAGGTATTTATTTATCTCGTAATTTTAGTGCGCGATTAGTCCCGTGGTATATAATAATAATATGACGTAGTTATAGATCAAAATATGCTTATTGTAATAATCTACTCATTTTTTGTTTCTTGCCAAATTTCATTGCTATAAGCCAACGGGAAGTATCCTGTAGATCATGATTTCCCTAGCCTACGAGTATGAGTGTTGAAATATTTTCTTTTTTCGACATAAACGGCTTCAATTTGTCTTCGATAACCTAGAGGCTCAGAGCAAATAAAAAATCAAGAGGGAACGTCGTTGAACAGTCAAGTGAGGCCGGTTTTTTAAACATGTGTGAGTGCGACGGTGTTGCGCCGCCATAGTTCGACTGACAAGCCTAGGCGTAGTTTCGTTGTACGTAGATGTGAGTGTAATTGTCTGTACATGGCGAGGCGTAGTTTTGGTTGGCTTCACTTGTTTGTTCACAACATTCTCTCATGATTTTTGTATTTGCTCTGAGCCTAGAGGTTTGATTTTTTCACAACTCTATGAGACCGTAAAATTTGCGTACCTATTTAGTTTTCATTTCAACTCTATACACACGGACGGATGGTCAAACGGACAATAAAACGATTCTATAAGCTGTCCGTTTTTTTATTTTTGAGATACAACCCTAATAAAAACCTTAAAAAGCCAAATAATGCTTTACAAATTTAAAGACATCATTGAACTTGATACTGGGCCAAATATGTCGTAATAGTCACCACGTGAAAACTATGTGAATGGCGGGGTAAGGTGAGTAGAGTCATTAGCCAGGAGCCTAATTACATGTGAGCGAAAGGTGAGAAAGGCAAAGGCGGAAAAGAATTTTCCCAGAAAGATCAAGTGCACGGCTATAACAATTGTGATGATAAAATGAGTACCTACTTTAACCAAGGATAGTATCTAATAATAATTCTTCCACGGTTCTTAGACAGTAGAAATAGTCTTACACAGTAGACGCCACAAATATGCTACGCCTGAGTAATTCAGTTCAGTGAATTTTCTATTTTACTTATTTTATTATACACTCTTTATTTCTTTGTTTTGATCAATAGACTTTTGATAATTTCAGTGCCGCTTTGTAAGTACCCCTCTGGAAGCTTGCTACAGAAGGATACTTTCAAAGTACTCGTCTACTTTTAATTTTTAGTTTTCCTGTATTTACCTTGACGACAATCCAGTGTATAATTTAGCTACTAATTTTAGAATAAGAATTTGATTGTTATCTGTTTTGTGTATCAAATAAATAAAATAAAATATAATAAGTTGGTTGGTAGTTTATAAATTTTAAGATACCTACATACTTACCTATTTCTGAGACAGATCTTGTTACAAAAAGTCGCCGATAGAAACCTACTTTTAGTTTATAAAATATCTAAATAGTTATTAGCTATCATGTGGAAGTAAAAAATATTGGCAATAGAGAGGATAGAAAGCAGGAGCTAGAAAGAATTTAGTTTAGAATAACTAGAATCTTATTTATTTTATTTTTTTTACTCTAATAATTTAATCAATCTGTAAAAAACATACAAAAAAAGTTACCAGGTCAATCTTTTTCTGATTTGATTAATTTTAGTGCCTCACTCTCTCAAAATATGATTACGCAGACGGTCGTCAAATACTTGTTCAGCCATATGCTAAACGTGTCAAAAGCTTAGTTTGCCAAATAAAATAAGTAATCGTCAAATCATTTATTAACCATATCCTACGCAAGTCAAAAGCTTAATCTACCATTTTCGCGATTTGTCAAGTCGGCTATTGGTCAAAACATATATTTGCCAATTACGTGGTTTGTCTAGTCCATGTAATCCGTATTAACAATATGAAATTAACTTTAAAAGTAATTCGCGCATGTACACACACACACACTCACACACGTGTAACACTGCAAATCTTGACTCTCATGAGATCTTGTGTATTACGGTGTTACACACACACACACTCACACACACACTCGTTTTGTGGAGTTTCTTGTGTTATTTTGTCACATTTTAATTTAATTTTATATTGTGTGTAAGGAATTATCACCTCAGTAGAGTCGTTCCTTTATTGCTGTCTGTGCGGATCTGTCTTAGATGTCATGTCTATGACATCTAAGACGGATGTGTCACTGTCAGTAATGAGAAACTTTGAATAATATTGTAGGTTACATTAATTTTATAAAATCGTCTTAAGATTTTAAAGTCATATAGAAGTAAAGGCTTTAAATGTTGTTTTTTGATATTTCAGGTAAGTTAATCTGTTTGACAATGTGCAAATATTGCAAAATCTTTGTATTTTCTTAGTGTTAAATAAATGTTTTTGATATTTCAGAAAACTCAATTTCGTCTTTACTTATTATACTATAATATTCTACCATTATAAAACAACATTTTCTGCTGATATTCCAAGAAATATGGAGAAGTTGAGATTCGATTTTTGTGTGAAACCAGCATCAGATGGAAAATCTAACATCATATGCATAACCTCAATTGGAACACCTAATGGTCAAACCTTTGACATTCCGGCCGAGTATCAACCTGCAAGTATACATCAATCAATAACAAATACATCTAACTACGCCAAGATAAGAAAAACATTGAATAAAAGACATCAGACAAGGAAAATATGGATTACTTTAACTGATGAGATATCGGAGGTATATTTAGATGAAGAACAGAATCTACAGTTTAATGATTTTTACCTTGAAGAGATTATGGAAACCACAAATGAACAAACATCATTAACAAGAAGCTCAAATGAAACATTGGAAAAAATACTACAGAAATTACTCGAAGAAAAGGAAAGTAAATCGGAAACTCAAAACTTGGGGAAAATTTCAAAAGATTTTACGATTGAAAAATTCACCGGCAGAAATTCAAATGCTCACCAATGCATTAAGGATTTTAACAAAGAATGTGAACGTTTCCATATTGATGAAGACAGAAAAAAAATTGAAATTTTAAAACATTTCTTGGAATTTTCTAGTGTGAATTGGTACAGTTGTATGATAATGAAATTTACAGTAGAATCAGAGTGGAATACATGGGAAAAATACTTCTGTGAAACATTCGCAAACAAAGGTTGGTCGCCCATTAGATATGCCCTGGGTTTTAAATATCAAACGGGATCACTTCTTGAGTATGCTTTGAAAAAAGAAAAATTGTTGTTAGAAGTTAGGAAGACAATTGATACTGGTACTCTTATAGACCTTATAGCTGCGGGCTTACCTAATTATCTCAGTGACAAAATTGACAGGGAGACGTTGAAAGCACCGGAAGATCTTTACAATGAGATAGGCAAATTGGAACATCTTGTTGCAAGGAATAAATATGAAAAAAAGAGCTACACTTACTCTGACATAAAAACAAAAAAAAATGAAGGTAAGAAGCCATGCCAAATTTGTATCACTGAGAAAAAAAGGGAACGTTTTCATCCTGAGGAAACCTGCTGGTATAATGGGAAAAATCAAAAATCAGTTGTGAAAAGTGTGAATAACTCTGAACTAGAAATTGAACTAAATGAGGAAAATCCAAAAAACTAGAAGTTCCACCATTAATAAAAGTAAAGTTACTATTAAATGACATTTTAAAAGTCAACGCAATTTATGATTCTGGTTCAAATGTGTCAATAATGAATGCAAAATTACTGAAAATACATGAAAAAGATGAGGACACGTCGTTTAATAAACAAACCGCAAACTTGAAAACTATTAATGGTGAAAGGAAAACAAAAGGTATGGTAACATTAAAAATAAAAATATATAACCTTGGAAGCAAAATGAATGTTTTTGTGATAGATAATGAAAATTTTCACTATGATTTTCTGATTGGTTTGGATTGTATAAAAAAATTTAAATTAATCCAAAATGAAGAATTGAATATCATACAATGTGATAACCCACAAAAAGAGAATAAAGTTCATGAAGAAAAAGACAAAATAAGGACTCTAAAACAAATATTTACAATCTAACTGATGTCGAAATTCCTGATGTACTAGGTGACAAAAACAAACAAGAGGTTTCTTTATACTCTAAGGTATGGAAACAAGAAACGGACCATATAAACAGATGCGAAGTAAATTTCAACGAACATATAAACTTGGGTGATTTTGAAATTTCCGTAAACCACTTAGATTTATGTAAACAAACAGAAATTGATAAATTAATAGAAAAATACAAAACAGTCTTTGCTAAGGACAAATACGACGTGGGTACAGTAAGAGGTTATGAAGCTCACATAGATTTGATGGTAGATAAATATTGTTACAAGCGCCCATACAGATGCACAGCTGATGATAGAAAAGAAATTGAGAATCAAATATCAAAACTATTGAAGAAAAACTTAATTGAGGAATCATATAGCCCGTTTGCTGCTCCGGTTACCCTAGCGTATAAAAAAGAAGATGGAAAAAAATCAAGACTTTGTATAGATTTCCGGGATTTAAACAAAATTGTTCTCCCTCAATCACAGCCATTCCCGTTGATCGAAGACTTGATGATAAAGACTTTAAATTGTAATTATTTTTCCACTTTTGATATAAATTCAGCATTTTGGTCTATCCCCGTGAAAATTCAAGATAGATATAAGACTGCATTTGTCACGCAAGAAGGCCATTTCCAGTGGACATGCCTTCCATTTGGATTAAAAACTGCTCCAGCTATTTTCCAAAGAATATTGGGAAACATAATAAGGAAATATAATCTCTCCGATTTTGCTGTAAATTTCATCGATGACATATTAATTTTTTCCAAAAGTTTTGAAGAGCACATGATACATATATCTAAACTAATGGAGTCAATACAAACAGAAGGATTTAGACTGAAATTTTCGAAATGCACTTTTGCAAACAATCATGCAAAGTACTTGGGACACATAATAGAAAATAATTTAGTTAGACCTCTCAAGGATTATTTAACAGCTGTTAAAAATTTCCCCATTCCAGAAACAAGGAAAAATATACGTCAGTTTCTTGGGAAAGTCAACTTTTACCATAAGTTTGTACCACACAATGCAATTATCCTGGATCCATTACATAATTTACTACGGAAAGATGTAAAATTTACTTGGACCAAAGAATGCCAGAAATCATTTGAAAAAATAAAGGATTTACTATGCTCGAAACCAATTCTAAAAATATTTGACCCAGAAAAACAGATAAAAATTTACACCGATGCCAGCATTAAAGGAGTGGGAGCTGTGTTAAAACAAGAAGATAAAAACGGAATAAACAAACCAGTGGCTTACTTTTCAAAAAAATTGACAGACACTCAAAAGAAGAAAAAGGCAATATACTTAGAATGCCTGGCAGTTAAGGAAGCTGTAAAATATTGGCAGCACTGGTTTATGAGTAAAGAATTCATAGTTTATTCAGACCATAAACCATTGGAAAATCTAAACATCAAGTCTAGAACTGATGAGGAACTGGGTGATTTGACATATTATTTATACCAATACAATTTTAAAATAAAATATAATCCGGGTCAGTCAAATCAAGAAGCAGACTGCTTAAGCAGAAATCCAGTCCTAGAACCTCATGACAATGCTGAAGATTTTTTAAAAGTTGTAAATTTAATAAACTTGGAAGATATAAAAAAGGATCAAGACACAAACCTAAATCTTCAAATCCAAAAAGCAAAGTTGATTATGAAAAATGGAATTTATTTTAAAAAGAATACAAGAAGAAATAAAATCATTTTATCAGAATCATTTAGCAAAACACTTATTAGAGATGTCCACAACACTTACTGCCACATTGGGAGAACCCAGATGATAAGTAAAATAACCCCATTCTATACAGCAAAGAATATAATTACAAATATTAAGAAAACTTGTGATGAATGTGACATTTGTATAAAGAACAAATCCAGAAGAAAATCAAAATTTGGTTTAATGTCACATTTAGGCCCAGCAACACGCCCATTTGAAATTGTATCTATTGATACCATTGGAGGCTTTGGAGGATCACGGTCTACAAAAAAATACTTACATCTCCTGGTTGATCATTTTACACGATATGCTTATATTTTGACATCAAAAAAATCAAAACTCGAATGATTTTATTAAGTTGGTTACAAATGTAATACAAAGCAATCATATTGATATGGTATTAACAGATCAATACCCCGGCATAAATTCCAAAGAATTTAAAGAATTCCTAAAAAAGAAAAACATTACAATGGTATTTACTGCTGTGGATGCACCATTTTCAAATGGACTCAATGAAAGGCTAAATCAAACTTTAGTTAATAGGATAAGGTGCAAAATAAACGAAGGGGATAAGAAAACAGCATGGACAACTGTTGCACAGAAATGTGTAGAAAAATATAACGAGACTGAACATACAGTCACTAAGTTTACTCCAAAATATCTCTTGGAGGGAGAAAAGATGGACATTTTGCCCCTGGAATTTAAATCAAAATGCACAATGGATGATCTCAGGAGAGACAGAACACTAGCATTTGAAAATTCAATTAAATCTCACAACTATAATAAAAAAATATATGATCTACACAGAGAAGAATATAAATTCAACGTGGGTGATAGAGTTTATGTAGAAAATGGAAACCGGCTGAACAGGAAGAAAATGGATGAATTAAGGATTGGACCATACAATATCCTAAGGAAGATTTCAAATTCAATCTATGAAGTGGATGCTGGACATAAGAAGGCGGAATCAAATCTCTACCACATTACAAAGCTATCTCCAGTAACGATTAGGGCTTGATCGAACAATCATTTTGATCTGTTCTCTCCAAAGGGGGGAGATGTAAGGAATTATCACCTCAGTAGAGTCGTTCCTTTATTGCTGTCTGTGCGGATCTGTCTTAGATGTCATGTCTATGACATCTAAGACGGATGTGTCACTGTCAGTAATGAGAAACTTTGAATAATATTGTAGGTTACATTAATTTTATAAAATCGTCTTAAGATTTTAAAGTCATATAGAAGTAAAGGCTTTAAATGTTGTTTTTTGATATTTCAGGTAAGTTAATCTGTTTGACAATGTGCAAATATTGCAAAATCTTTGTATTTTCTTAGTGTTAAATAAATGTTTTTGATATTTCAGAAAACTCAATTTCGTCTTTACTTATTATACTATAATATTCTACCATTATATGTGTATAATTAAAATAACCCAATAAAAATAGTAATTTAACTTAAAAGTCGCACCAATACCCCTTTTGGTAATCACTTATGTTTTGGACTCTGCGATACAGGATTCTCCTAGTGAAGGGCCCGCCATCAACCTGAAACCTTCTACTTAGCATTTCTAAAGTCTAGCTCTAAGTTACTTTTAAGGTTTAATGTAAACATTATGCTTGATAAATGATTTTTTTTTGTAATTGGAGCATAATAAGCATCTACCTACCTATAATAAAGCTGCTAAACAGCAGGAGAACTCACAGCACTGTATGTCTATTAATATTGTAACACAACTGCATGAACAAGTTAATGAACGGTTACGGTAGTCTTTACATAGTACTTATTTACTCTACTTTATTAGATGTTAATTTAGTCAGCTGCTGCGGCGCGATCATACTCACTTAAGCAGATGTGCAGTAAATTCCTAAACAGGTGAAATGGTGCTGATTTATGTTTAATTTGCAGCTATCATATATAAAAGGAGGAGTCGTGGTGGCCTAGTGGTAGTAACACCCGACCTGCAATCGTGAGGTCGTGGGTCAAATCCCGATCCCGTACCAATGAGTTTCTTTGAAGCTTATGTACGGAATTTCACACCATTGGCTTTTCAGTGAAGGAAAACATTGTGAGGCAACCTGCATACGTCCGTAGAAGAAATTCGGTGGCGTATGTGAATCCGCCAACCCGCACTGGGCCAGCGTGGTGGATATGGCCCAATCACCCTTCGTGGGTAGGCCTACGTCCTGCAGTGGACTATTAAAAAGGCTGGTACAGTACAGTATATATAAAAGAATCTTTATATATACTAAAATTGTAATGCTAATCGTAAGATGGGAGTTGGGACGAATTTCAAGCTCATTGTGTAGCACCATTGATTAGTACCATTGAAGGTACTACTGACATTTATGCGTCATTAGTTCTGCTGTTCTGTGGTCACTAGTATCCGCCATTAAATAATTATTTTTCGCAAAAATTCCTTCCTTCTTCTTCTTCTTGACTTCCACCGTGTACAGATTTCTAATAATTTGCACGAATCGATGTACATTTGACATCCGTGTACATTATGGTTTATTTATCAAAAACGGCTTAACTGATTTCGATCAAATTTAAATGGAACCACCCCGGAAGCATAATCTTTTGAACTAAATACGATTTTTTTAAATCGGTTCACAATTGGCGAAAATATCGATGAACACACACAAAAAATACATACAGACGAACATAGTAGCTCCTCTTATTTGGAAGTCGGTAAAAAATGAAACTATATTTCTAGCCTATTTCGCACCAACAACTATACGTAACATAATACTGTTATTATAGAGTACAACAAATCATTTATTCACAAAACTGCATTCTGCTATCACTGAACCTACAATACCTACATGCATATAATTAAGAGTTTGATTTATTTTTTGCTACATACTCGTAGTAAGCCTGGCGCGCCACCTGAAGAGAATGCTTCTTTGTAGATCTACTATAGTTACGCTATTTTTTAAACGGTAACAGTTTTATTTAATTGGATGTTAATATAATCAGCTGTTTTTTTTTTTTTTTTTTTTTTTTTTATTATTGTTTTTACATGTTGTTCCCTAACTTGATTAGGGGATTCAATCTTATTTTAATTATGACTAATTATTACTATTTGAGAAACCACTTTACATTTTTATCTATTGCTCTATGTCTATCATAATTGTTCTATCGTGGTCTTGATTAAATAAAAAAAACAATAATCAGCTGTTGCGGTGAGACCATAGCTCCAACAGATGTGCAGTAAATTCCTAAGCAGGTGATAGCTAGCGCAAATGTTTGCAGCTCGTAAGCCAACAGAGAAATAATGTAAATGCAGGAAAACAACTAGAGAATGGAATGAGCTAAGATTTTTTAAGAATAGGTATTAATTACGCGGATGTTTTTTGTAGTATATTTATATTATGAGGGTACTTATTGATCTACCGTCAGTTATTTACCTAATTAACAGCTGGCAATCCCTGTCAGTCGCCGTGAGCTTCCTGACCGCTTTTAGCTTTTGAGTCCTAAATAAATCTTCATAATTCTGGCTAATGTTTGCATCTACACGTCCGATTAAACCTAATGAAATAATGCCTTCCAATCCGAGTACGTTTCGACAATGTAAATTCGCGACAACAAACGGTAGTACGTATTGTTTGTTATTAGGTATATGTGAATGAAACATTATCGATACCTAATATCGGTAACTGGTTTCCCGTAAAAGAATATACTCGTTTCGTAAACGGCTTAAGGTTCATTGAAATTGTTAGATCTAAATTCAAATATTCTGTTTTTGAAATGACATTTAACATTAATCCAGTGTCTATTTTAAGCACAATTTTATTACAATTACAAAAAACTACCTCAGTCCATTCAATAAATACTGCGCCATTTGTCCTCACTGATAACGTCGATGAAAAAAACATTTTTACAGAGTCCTACTGATATTCGTCATCCGGATAGTCAACGCTTTAAAACTTTGCCGATCGCTTTCTTCTGATAACACACTCGCGAAAAATGCCCTGTCTTATCACACACAAAACACATTTATAAGTTATAACGAAAAGAATAATTGTATTAAGTACCTATTATTATTACGAACTTTGAAAACCATTTTTAACCGACGAAACAGAGGTTAAGAAACGACGCGTGTATACTTAATTATATAGTTATTTTTTTATGTTTGACCACGCGTAACTTTTCACAGAGTGGTCGGATTTTGATGTTTTTTTTTTTGGTAGATCATACTTCAAAGGTGTTCCCATTTAAATTATATCGAAATAAGCCGAGTCATTTTTGATAAATCAACAACTATGTGAAAATTACTACATCGATCCGAACGAACAATTCGAATTCTTTACACGGTAGAAGCCGGTAATGCTATTTTTTGGGAAAAATAATTATAATAAGAATACATTTACATAGATTGCGAAACGACGTTATGTCTAGTTAACTAATCCGATAAAATGTTTATTGGCTCCTTATTTATCCAGACCTATACTTAATGCGTTTTGTGGTACCGTAACTGACGATTAGGGGTCAACGATCTATTAGGTCACACGAATTTTATGACTCCTGGTGCTAGCCATAATTTGATTGATCTTAGATATTGTCTGTAGTTTGTGGGCGTTATGCTACAGAACTGATGAACTATTAAACTAACGCGACGCGTGACCAAAATGCTGGTGTTTATTTGGCTCAACGTATAAGCATTGCCATTCAGCGTGGCAATGCTGCCAGCATGCTGGGCACGCTGCCAACTGGCAGTGGGCTTGAGCACTTGGATTATCTTTAGACCTTCAAGGGTCTGTGGATGATCCAATTGCTTTCTATGTAGTAGTAGTGTAGTATTGTCATTATATTTATTTCAAATGAACTATTAATGTTGAAGAGCTAATATAAACTACTCTCTACACGTAATCTTCTAAATTCGCTACAGAGATGAGTGAAACCAGCCCACATAATACTTTTACCCACGTACTTTCCGCATTTATTAATATTTGTATGAAATATAATGGAAGATGATGGTTGCTACCGCACTATTATTTTACAATTTTATTAATAGTTCATTTTTGTAGAGAGCATTATAAAGAAGAAGCAGTCATTATCATTAGCTTAGAGTAGAGACTCTCGAGGTCTCGATATTTTCTTTATCACTGTCGCTCTAGTTACAAATCTAATAAAAAAGACAGAGATAGTTTACAAATACTAATATCAACTACGCCAGAATAGTACTAGGAAAGTGAAATAAAACCACGCAGACAATATGGTCGTGTACTTTTTTCCCAGAACAGATTGCGTGATTGTGACTGGCAACTTAATGATGATGAAATTTTAAAATGATGTGTTTATATAAAACCGCAATAAAAATTTTATTGAATTAAGAACACTTTCTTTACGCTTGTAATAGTATTTTTAACCGCATATCGTTTCATTATGAAGGCAAACGATTGCGTACTTCCGTTATTAAAAATTGAAAGTAATACGTAAGCGAATTACGAGTAAACATGAAAGAATTTAAAGCATTGGTACAATTGTTACTCAATTTTAAATAAGTTGAACATATTGATCTAGACATTATACGAATTAATTATTAGGCAGACTACTTTGATTATTTATAAATAATCTAAGGCAGACTATTTGTTTGTATTCATAATAATACGTACTGCTGAAACACTGAAATTGCTTTCTCTTAGACTAAGTTATATAAGACTTATTATCTTTTACATACTTTAGCTATTGTATAATACTTAATTAATTCAGTAATCCAATAATGCAAAGAAGCCAATAAAGTTCGTTTTCTAATTTACAATCTATACAAAATGATACAAAACGTACTCGATACGTCTTGAAGGTCAATTTAATTTAACAAGATCACAAGAATTATTTTTAGAAAGAAGTTAAATTAATGAAAATTACTGCTCTGTTAAGAATATAACTAATTAATCGTAGCTATTAGGATATATTACACTTACAAATTCTCAGTTAGGTATGTATTGTTAGCTACGCTTATTAAAGAGGGTACCTACACATGTCGCAACACACTTCGGTATTGCGACGGTGAGGAGTAGATAGAATGAGGGTAGACAGAGAGATGGTTTGGTAGACGGGCTGGAGTGCCAGTCTGTGATAGTGATCGGTGGTGTATGGGTGAGTGTGATACAACTTCGATAAGCCAGTAGTTTGGAGCAAGCCTTGTAAGTACTTTAAGTTTTATAATGACTGCTGAGATATTGGATATCCGTATTATTGTCCAATGGTGTATCATCTGAGTGTCCTACTAGAATCTTAGTGACGCTGTCGGAGCACTATGCCCTTCAACTAACAGTATTTAACTGTAAAGTAATAATAGGCGACATATTTGAAACAATAAATACGCTTGTTAATTCTAATTCAATAAATGGTTATTACAATTTCATAGGTACAAAAAAAAAATAGCAAAACAACTGTCTTTTCCTTCGTGTCAATGGTTAAAAAAATACTTGGCCGAATTATTTTCTCCAATCTCTGTTTGGGACACTGAAACACCTCAGGATGTAGGTAAATCATAATCGTTTATTAAAAGCTTTTATTTAACTTGCAATGGATGTACTTACCTATGTAGATGTAAGTTCGGGTGGAATCTTGCCAGTTAAAGACCAACTTTCCGGTTTCCGATTTGGCTGAAATTTTGCACGCAAATGTATATTGCGTGACAATGCAATAATATGGTACCATGAAGCTGATCCGATGATGGAGTCGGAAGGTGGCCATAGGAACTCCTGTACTAAACAAGACAGACCCGTGCTTGGGTTCGTTTTTCTTGTCTTGGCTAGCACCTCCTGCTACATGATATCCAGCATCTCAAAAGCTTGTATTTTTTAAAAGTTATATTTTTATAACAATTCATTCATAAGTTTCAGTTACATACTCGTACAAGATGGTAGCCTTGTACCTGTTTAAAAATGACTAGAATAAAAAAATAAAATACTGATTTTCGAAGTATCAATGAGTAGGACCTCTTTGATTTTGAAAGTAACTGTACGAGACTGTACTTGTATACATATTGTACGTAAATGTTACACCCCTTTTATGTTCATTTTCGTTGTGGCCATTGCACTATCGTATCTTGAAGGATGGCCACGATACTGGTAGAATGTGAACTCTGCACGCTGAGGTCAGCGAGGCATTCCTTGGGCATGCTTGTCTTAAATGTGTTATTAGCCGTGCTTTATCTGTGCATCTATTTATTAATTTTATTCCTTCTTTTACGCATTCCCTTTTGTAAACGATATAATATTTTTTTTTAATTTCTTTTACACCCATAAGTAAGACGTGGATTGTGTAGGTATGACAGTTTACATAACTATGTATTTTTTTTGTTTCCTATTATTACCTATCTTTTAAACTAAGTGTGTTATACGGATGTTTGACAAACTATTTTTTATCTGTCAGGCTTCGCTAGGTTTTAGCAGTAAATACCTTGGCACTGTAAATATGACTAAAATACGTTACCAATTTTATCAGAAAGAAATTGCTTTATTGACTTTTGTAAAGTACTGTTTAAAGGTTTGAAAAAAGGATTTTCCTTTTATTTTGTGCTGAACTTAACCTACCTCGTCCGTATAAGAATGGCACATCTGACTTCAAGAAGCCGTATTGATAGATATATAACCTAATCGTTCTACATAGGTAAGCTTATATATTCAGCGGTTATCAAAAAGCTAGCAGTTAGTACAGTACGATAATATGTAGTTCTGCATATTCAATTTTTCTCCTTATTAGTAAGCTCCAAGTAGCCCAACGAGCTACGCAGAGGGCTATGCTCGAAATTTCTCCGCGAGTTCGAATCATGAATGAGGAGATCCGTAGAACAACCAAAGTTACCGACAGAGCCCAGCGGATTGGCAAGTTGAAATGGCAGTGGGCAGGATACATAGGAGGACTGATGACCGATGGGGTCGAAAAGTTCTCGAGTGGAGACCACGTACCGGCAATCGCAGCGTAGGACGTCCACCCACAAGGTGGATGATGGCTGACCTTATTAAGACCTCAGGGTCGCGCTGGATGCAAGCCGCTACCTACGAACCAATTATTGGAGTTCTTTAGTGGAGGCCTATGTCCAGCAGTGGACGTCCTATGGCTGAAACGACGATCGATGACGAATAGCAATAATATTTTAACTCGCTTTTAGTTTAGTGTCGCCATTACAATCCGAATTGCTCGTAGAGTCAAAGGCACGTGCTTACCGACGATATCCGCAATTCGCTTTGTTTATCTTGTGCCAACGGATATGGGCTCGGCGCTCCAGTGTAACCGGAAAGTTTTGAATTATTTATTCGAATGTCTTTGACATTGTGATCATCGGATATTTATGTTAGTTTTAAAACTTAAATCCAGGCACCTAGACAGTAATTAAGGCAAGAGCCCCGGTTGTGGCCATCTTAGTATCAACGATTAATTAGACAATTTGTTCAAATAATATTTTAAAAAATATTATAATTTGAGATTCACACGAACAATATTTATGTTGTTACATTGTTTATAATTACCATAAAATTTTATGCAATAATTATGACACCAAAATGGCCACAATCGGGGCACCTGCTACACTAACATACTTTCATTCATTACGATATGAGGGATAATTGAGTTTTCTCTAATTTTGTAATAAATAGATAATTTACATATGATATCGTTTCAGATTTATGAATATAATCTTAAAATTTGAAATTCTAAAGTTCCATATAGTTTAGTACTTCATGTTAACGATAATTATTAATGGTGTATTTAGATTACCTGTTTTCATAAACAACTTGATGTAAACTGTAAAGCCTTTTGAAATATCCAGATTTTTAGAATGCTACACTTTCAATTTAGTGTTTATTTTAATCATACTACTACTCGTGATTTCCGAAGCAAGCAAAATAAGTGAATAAATACAATTTTTAGTTTATTTTCAGCTGGTAGAGCACTATAATTAGCGCAATACTTTATCGTCAGACAGATTTTCTTCCAATATTAGAATACTAAGAAATTCTATTATTGAAGATGTGAGAATGTTTTAGTTCAACTCAAGCATAGCTAAATACATCAATTACACAACACAATACTACGCTATTTACTCATATAGAGCTGATGAATTTGTTTTGACAACAATTTTTATTTGTTGTCATTTAAGTTTGACTTATGCGTAGACAATCAGATCGCCAATCCTTATAAATTCCAAATCAATAGTCATCGCATCCATTCTGCTTTTAATAACAGAAATATTTACAGTAATACAAGACTTATTTACTGTTAAAAACAAGATAAAATATTCAATACTCTGGTAATAGTCTACCAAAATGTAAATTTGTATTTATCACACGTTTTATAATATGATACGTGAGATGTTTCAGTTTTCAGTTCTCATTAATCGTACTTTGTAGGTTTACCTACTTTCATACGTGTCTAGGTAAGTTAACACATTTCTAATTAGTAAATGTGTCTCTATCAAAAGAGGTACGAATCCGAATCATTCGATTCGGATTCCTCATACGAACAGCCAGAATGTGGAACGCTTTGCCTGGGTATGTCTATAAAGGGGCGCCTCCGCGCACTCTTCTATCGTAGTCCAAAGAAAACAATGTCGCTTTGTAGGATAATCGTTTATATTGTTTCAACCAGGGTACAATAATAGCAATAATTACGTCCGAAAAACTACAACTGTAAAATATTATCAGATACTATCCAGTGCCATTCCTTTTCGCGGGAAGCTCTGGTCCTCTGTCAAATTGACGTTTTTAGTGGTGTGACACTTGCATGGTTGTTTGACCGCTAGTGATGCGATTAACAATCGCTACATGTCTTCCCGTTAAAGTACAACGTGGGTGTCTTCAAATCCCGAGTAAATAGGTATCTTCTAGGTAAGCGTGCTACACCCTAGACCGCACATCTGCAAATCATCATCAAAAGGTACATATATTTATTGTGCACCGCAAGATGCTTTTTGCTAAAAAAATACAGGGTGTTAGGTAGAGGGTCCGACAAACCAAACGGACGTATTCGGGAAGCCATTAGGAGAATACAAGTTGGCCAAAAAAATTCCCTGACCGCCCATATTTTTTTCAAGATTTTTTTTGATAATTTTCCTTTCGTCACCATAATTGTACTTATTTACCTCTATAACATTTCTTAAATCTATTTTATACTGGATATTATTATTTTAATTTGGTGTCTGATACATTTTCAGGTCACGCAAAGCAAAATTAGATGAAAACCATAGCTAACTAACTGATTTAGAGCTCATAGAGCGAAAAAATGACATGAATTTTACATCAAAGTTCAAATTTGACAATGATCTAGAAAAAAAACCACTAGCAATTCTGGAGGTAACATGCATTTAAAAACTTCACTATCTATTACTTATTACAACGGCATACTAAATTGGTATAATACTTATCAACTTGTTGAATAAATGAGGTAGAAGAGAAAATTCAAACAGCAGAAATAAATACAAAATTATTATTATTTTAAATCTTGTTCGAACACAGCTCCTTGGTTACGAATACACGTCCAGCATCTACGGCGTATTTCTTTTGTAGAAGTGTTTAGTGTCATTTCTGCCTTCATTTTTGAAAAAGTGTCCCTTAGCCGTCGTAGTCGTAGGTACCCTAATTTGCAAATATTCATAATAATAAAAATATAGCTAAGCTAGGCTAAGAGAATTCGAGCTAGGCCCATTGTAGGTAACAATTTAGTGGTGTTTCTAGAGCTCGCTCAACATACAATAATAATAATTGCCGTACAATTTGCTCATCTCATGTTCTGAAACGGTTGGTTTTTGTTTAAGGTTTAGTAGAAGGGGACCAAGAGCGGCGTTTACAGTTATGCCGATTTCTTCTTCATTCGGAAGTAGATAACAACGAATTTCTGAAGACGATTCTCTGGACGGATGATTCTAAATTCACGAGAGATGGGATTTTTAACCAACATAATCTACACAGATGGGAATCACAGAACCCTCGCGCGATCAGAGAGACCTCAAACCCACGTAGACAAAAACTATGTCGGCGTATTTTTCGTTACTAAACTTCGTCATGTCAGCACAGAAAGAATCCACTTAGCAACAGCAACAACAGTCAACGTCAATAAAAACAACAGTTAACAACAATAACAGCTATTAACGTTAACAGTTAAACAAATCAAAAGAATAACAAAACATAAAAAACATTTAAGAATCACGATTACTCGTACACGCGTCAAACAGTGATAGCAGTCAAAGCTTGACTGATTACTTACATATTTTATTGGTTTTGACAACCGGAAGCTTAGTCTTAGCATGCCGTCTCGGCGTTCTTTGAGTGACAGAGAAAGAGGAACTGATAACAATGGTTTTATACCTACTAGTCGTACTAGGTCCTTTGTTTTACGTAGATGGCACATTTTTTATTGTTATCGTTGTTATTTTGAATCCTTTTTTTACTCAATAAGTTGGTGAGTATTATACCAATTTTTATACTGTTGTATTATGTGATAAATAGAGAACATTTTGAACGCATATTACCTCCAGAATTGCTTGTGGTTTATTTTTAGATCATTGTCAAAGTTGAACTTTGATGTAAAATAATATTTAATTTTTTCACTCTAAAAGCTCTAAATTAGTTAGTTAGCTTTGATTTGTATCTAATTTTCCTTCGCGTGGCCTGAAAATGTATCAGAAACCAAACCAAAGTAATAAAATCCAGTATAAAACCGATTTCACAAAGGTTATAGAGGTAAATAGGTACAATTTTGGTGAAAACCGCAAAATTAACAAAAAAAATCTTTAAAAAAAAATAGGGGGTCAGGGATTTTTTTCGGCCAACTTGTATTCTCCAAATGTATCCCCGAACATGCCTGTTTGGTTTGTCGGACCCTCTACCAAACACCCTGTATAATTGACACATGCAGCTTATCAGTTACGTTCATCAATAAATAAATATCTGGGGACATCTTACACACGGCCTCTGACCCCAAACTAAACAAAGCTATGGCTGCCAGAGACTGATATACTACATATACATATTTTAAATACATACGGAATGAAATGAAAAAATGCCAGGTCGATGGTTACGTTAGTTATTCAATAAAAAAATATGAAGTTCGTTAAAGTTCCATGTGACGTCACATATTGCTACACTTTTTACTAAAGATGTGACGTCACTCACATTCCTTATCGCGCTTTTGTTTTTTTTTGTTAGGTTGGAAAATTGAAAATTTTGCGATATTTTTTGTTGATCTTATAGACTACTGTCAGGTTATGAAAAAAATGTGCTGGATTGCGTTGGATTAACAATAATTGTAAGTTTACCCAATATCACTCTTATAGGCTGAATCAAACTTTTTGTCGTGTGTGAACACGAGGCGAGTCATTGCGGAACACCAAATCAAGAAGCGAGGATGTGCGCAGCTTGTAGCTAACTTCACAGACGCCAAGAAGTTTGACCCGGTCTATACTCTCTATCTATACAAATATCGGTTATACAAAAATCGTTAGGCCATTTTCACATAAATCTTAAAAAATAGTTAAATCAGTACGCAATTCATGTAATCTATGTTTTGAATAAATATTTAGTGTATTTCCGCTATCTTGTTGTTAGCAAATAAGTTTAAGGGCATTAAGTGCATTAAGGACATTTATGAAAAAAAAATACAAGGGCCAAAATACTTTTCGATGCCTAATCCCAGCATAAAATTTTCGATTTTATTTTTTTAATTTAAGTTATTAATTTCTTATTTTTTATGCACATATAGATTTGTTATAGTTTGGTCTATAATATACACCCCTCAGCAGCCATAGTTTTAATGAATTAACTATATTTTTGGCCAATAACATATCAAGGTGTCGAAAAATTAAACAACTGCGTTACTGTTTTACAAAATTTAAATTCTTTATTAAAATTATCCAATGAGACAATTTAACAAGTCAGTTTTAAACTGAAACGCTTATATTAACTTCTCATGAAGTTAAATCACAGAAATAATCAGTTTAATAAAATATTCTTATTACTTTATATTACTGCGTTACCAAATTCGAATTCTAAAACTTGATTTTTTCTATTAGTGACAATAAAATACTTAAAACTAATGCCAACTGACGACAATATCTTCCACTTTTGATAAATAATACGTACGTATTAAATTATTTCTTTTTAAGTAATTAGATGTCTATGTATTACTGAAAATAGTACAATAAATTAGAGGGACACAAAAGTAACGCAGTAGTAAGCTTAGTAACACAGTAGTATTATCTTACATCAATGCTTTGTATTTTTATAGAGATCTAGTAATGATGGTACTAATAAAATAAAACTTAAGTCCTTATGACTTGACATAACATAAAGTAACTCAAATAACTTCAAAAATAACAAATTTCAGCTAATTAAATATAAAAAAACAGCCGTCAACCACATTAATATAACAGACATCACATGCGGTGATATGGGTACCAAGTATCCCCGGCAGTCGCCCCGCTACCGCCCAACGGAAACCGGCGCTGGTAACGCATAACATACGAAACTTGAGGACGGATGAAAATATAGTTAAGCTGGAAGAGGAAATGGATTACGCTGGAATATTTTGGGGATATCTGAAATCCGAAGTGAGGGTGAAGACACAATAACTCGGCAACTTACTCTATTACCTGGAAGACGACCAACAGTCCCAAGATGGTGTCGGATTTCTAGTCCACAAGTCCCTAACTAACAACGTCGTAACCATCGAAAGTGTTTCGAGTACGGTCTTATACTTAATACTGAGAATATCAAAAAGATATTCGCTGAAGGTCAATCAGGTATATGCACCGACCTCGTCGCAGCCACTTGATGAAGTGGAAACTATGTAGGAGGACGTAAGTCGGGCCATGCATACGTCTAAGACCCACTTTACTGTTATTATGAAAGAATTTAACGCAAAGATGGATAAAAGAAGCGATGATGAGCTGAAAGTGGGGCATTTTGGATATGGGTAACGGAACTTCAGGGGAAAGAGGCTGGCCGACTTTCTGGAAAAAGAGGGACTCTTTGTAATGAACTCTTTCTTCCAGAAGCCGCCTCACAGGAAATGGACCTGGATAAACCCCGACGGTTTCACGAGAAATGAGATATACTTCATCATGGCCGACAAGAAGCGAGTATTCAATGATGTCTCCGTGATTCACAGAGTGAAAACTGGTAGCAATCTCCTAATGGGAAGAGGCACATTGAGTATTAATGTTAGATTTGAACGGTCTCGCCTGATGAAGTCTACGCTCCGACCTACTCGAGAAAGAACTAAACAGCTATCGAATAACACTCTGAACCCCATGACCGAGCGACGTTAGTTAATACTGCAGTCTTTCGATGACGCCAAGTCATATAGGCTGCTCAATAAACAGATCTTGAAATCCATGCGAAACCACGTTTGTCTCTTTAATACCAAGCATATTAGGGAGACAATTGAGCGGAACAAAGGCTCCAAATATAACGTCGACCAAGGCAGAGGTATTAGAGAAGATCGAAAAGTTCTAAGGGCAATTACACGCTTCGATAGCTAAGCCTGTTAGCAGCGTGGCTAGAGATCCCAGAGCCAAGCTGACCCGATATTTCACCGAAGATATCTCGGACATCATCTACGAGATTAGAATGTTCTTGAATCAGCTTATTAAGAACAACAAGGCGCCAGGTGATTGATGGAATCATTTCAGTGCTTCTGAAAGCGGGTGGAACACAAGTATTTAAAGTCCTTCAGATGCTCTTCAATACCGTTGTTCTTGAAGGTATACCGCAGGAGGCATGGAAAATAAGCGTGGTGGTGCTATTCTTTAAAAAAGATAACAATACCTTATTGAAGATTTACAGCACCATCTCGCTTCTGAGTCATGTCTATAAGCTGTCGTTCAAGGGTCATTACGAACCGTCTCGAGCACATGCTTGATGACTTCCAGCCTTCTGTTCCAATCTCTCACAAGTATTTCATTGACGTGGTACCATTCAAGAAGTATTTTTTTAACTTCAGCATGTTGAACAGAGTCTAGCTAAAATTTTAGCCTGTCGCGACGTTGTTTTTCTGCGTTCGTTAACGCCATTATAGCAGACGCTAATTTCTGTGAAAAGGATAAACAATATATGAGTATTTTGGTTTTAGTAACGTATTACAAACATAAAACATTGATCAAAAATCAACTGCGTTACCGATGCATCAACTGCGTTACTTTGCCTAGTAACGCAGTGTAGCAGTAACGCAGTTGTAAATATTTGACTATTTTGTAAACAAGCACTAAATAAAATAATAAAATTCAAATGTTTTAACACTGACAGAACCTTTACATGACAACCTGTAGAAAACAATAATAATAAAGCAAAAATCTTCAGTACATACCTTGCGACAGCGGTAACTCAGCGGACACGTAATAAATACACGCACGTCTATCGACGACTGTGACGCGACTGATTTGGCTAGCGTACTACCCTCGCGCAGTTGCCATGATTTGTTGTAAGAGTTAAAACAAGTCGAACCGAATAAAGTACAAAAATATGTAATGCAGTCACTTTTAGGTTTATTTTCATATAGCAACGCAAGGTAGCTACGATTTTATACTTTGTTGGGGACACAGACAAAATCAGTCTTTATTGCATTAAATGATTAACGTAAAAAATAACTATTGACATTGTAATTAGGTCCACAACTTACATTTTTACAAAGGTATTTAAGATAAACGTCGTTTAAGGAAATATTGTGAGAAAATTCTCAGTATAACTTAAGTCCGCGCTCAGGGACAGCAGTATTTTGTATGAAAAGCTCCTGCGTTACTGAAAATGACAACGTTGTTACCGTAATTTTCAAACAATTATCATATATTTACGGTCGAATCTTTTTCCCTGTACTAGATTATAATATAATATTTCAAAATTCGTATAATTATTGCAGAGTTTTGTACTGATTTCCCATAAAATCTAATATTTATTTTAGGAGACCAGTTTTTAGGCATCGAAAAGTATTTTGGCCCACAATCAATTACTAATATTACAATAATTATACATTTAAAAACTTAATGTTACAAAATAGATAAAATAATAATAAACGTCACTTATTTTCACTACACTCTATTATATATTTTTAAAATACTATATTAATAATCCGTTAACAACTATATATTATAAAAATCTTTTTAAAAAAATAATATGACAAAATATTGAAAACACTTCACTAATAAATAACACCCTTATTCTCACTGCACTACACTCTGTTTGACACGTGTTTCGCCTCAACGAGGCATCTTCAGGACGTGTTGACTCTTCGAGGTCGCTCGCAAGAATTATTCAAAACATAGATTTGAAGATGAATTTCCGCAAAGTGACGCCTGATTCAATCAACTAATTCATGTAATATTCGTAACTAGGTAACCAAATAAAACTATCTTTCCTCACCTTGCAAACACAAAACTAATCAAGTCAAGCGGGTAAATCACAATTGATTGCACTTCGCCTAGACGGGCTGAAGTTGACGTAATTCGAGGCCACATTTAATTATTAGACCTTTATCTAGTCATGCAACTGCTGAAACCCACGCCACTGCTTTGTTAAAATGTCCTAGAGTTTTATGAAACGTTCACTTAAACCTGCGTCCTGGCTTAAGTCTATTTAAATACGTAATGTACAATCTCTTTCGATTGTACCTGATTTAGATAGGCAAGTTACGATCTAATCATTAAGCTTTAAAATACATTTTTTGAAATGTGCCATTCTACTATATACTACATCCAATCTACAGCTGCTACTATAAAAAAGCAAGTAGATCATCCAAAGATAAAGCCTACAAATAGCCCAAATGCTCAATCCCACAGGTAAATATTTGTTAGTAGGTTATAGAACGGTTATAGAAATAATGATCAACACAAAATCTTAACATTATTGGTAGAGATCTGACCATTTTTACCGACTTTCAAATAGGAGGATGTTCGTCTGCATGTAGTTTTTGTGTATATGGGCCAAAATACTTTTCGATGCCTAAAAACTGGTCTCCTAAAATAAATATTAGATTTTATGGGAAATCAGTACAAAACTCTGCAATAATTATACGAATTTTGAAATATTATATTATAATCTAGTACAGGGAAAAAGATTCGACCGTAAATATATGATAATTGTTTGAAAATTACGGTAACAACGTTGTCATTTTCAGTAACGCAGGAGCTTTTCATACAAAATACTGCTGTCCCTGAGCGCGGACTTAAGTTATACTGAGAATTTTCTCACAATATTTCCTTAAACGACGTTTATCTTAAATACCTTTGTAAAAATGTAAGTTGTGGACCTAATTACAATGTCAATAGTTATTTTTTACGTTAATCATTTAATGCAATAAAGACTGATTTTGTCTGTGTCCCCAACAAAGTATAAAATCGTAGCTACCTTGCGTTGCTATATGAAAATAAACCTAAAAGTGACTGCATTACATATTTTTGTACTTTATTCGGTTCGACTTGTTTTAACTCTTACAACAAATCATGGCAACTGCGCGAGGGTAGTACGCTAGCCAAATCAGTCGCGTCACAGTCGTCGATAGACGTGCGTGTATTTATTACGTGTCCGCTGAGTTACCGCTGTCGCAAGGTATGTACTGAAGATTTTTGCTTTATTATTATTGTTTTCTACAGGTTGTCATGTAAAGGTTCTGTCAGTGTTAAAACATTTGAATTTTATTATTTTATTTAGTGCTTGTTTACAAAATAGTCAAATATTTACAACTGCGTTACTGCTACACTGCGTTACTAGGCAAAGTAACGCAGTTGATGCATCGGTAACGCAGTTGATTTTTGATCAATGTTTTATGTTTGTAATACGTTACTAAAACCAAAATACTCATATATTGTTTATCCTTTTCACAGAAATTAGCGTCTGCTATAATGGCGTTAACGAACGCAGAAAAACAACGTCGCGACAGGCTAAAATTTTAGCTAGACTCTGTTCAACATGCTGAAGTTAAAAAAATACTTCTTGAATGGTACCACGTCAATGAAATACTTGTGAGAGATTGGAACAGAAGGCTGGAAGTCATCAAGCATGTGCTCGAGACGGTTCGTAATGACCCTTGAACGACAGCTTATAGACATGACTCAGAAGCGAGATGGTGCTGTAAATCTTCAATAAGGTATTGTTATCTTTTTTAAAGAATAGCACCACCACGCTTATTTTCCATGCCTCCTGCGGTATACCTTCAAGAACAACGGTATTGAAGAGCATCTGAAGGACTTTAAATACTTGTGTTCCACCCGCTTTCAGAAGCACTGAAATGATTCCATCAATCACCTGGCGCCTTGTTGTTCTTAATAAGCTGATTCAAGAACATTCTAATCTCGTAGATGATGTCCGAGATATCTTCGGTGAAATATCGGGTCAGCTTGGCTCTGGGATCTCTAGCCACGCTGCTAACAGGCTTAGCTATCGAAGCGTGTAATTGCCCTTAGAACTTTTCGATCTTCTCTAATACCTCTGCCTTGGTCGACGTTATATTTGGAGCCTTTGTTCCGCTCAATTGTCTCCCTAATATGCTTGGTATTAAAGAGACAAACGTGGTTTCGCATGGATTTCAAGATCTGTTTATTGAGCAGCCTATATGACTTGGCGTCATCGAAAGACTGCAGTATTAACTAACGTCGCTCGGTCATGGGGTTCAGAGTGTTATTCGATAGCTGTTTAGTTCTTTCTCGAGTAGGTCGGAGCGTAGACTTCATCAGGCGAGACCGTTCAAATCTAACATTAATACTCAATGTGCCTCTTCCCATTAGGAGATTGCTACCAGTTTTCACTCTGTGAATCACGGAGACATCATTGAATACTCGCTTCTTGTCGGCCATGATGAAGTATATCTCATTTCTCGTGAAACCGTCGGGGTTTATCCAGGTCCATTTCCTGTGAGGCGGCTTCTGGAAGAAAGAGTTCATTACAAAGAGTCCCTCTTTTTCCAGAAAGTCGGCCAGCCTCTTTCCCCTGAAGTTCCGTTACCCATATCCAAAATGCCCCACTTTCAGCTCATCATCGCTTCTTTTATCCATCTTTGCGTTAAATTCTTTCATAATAACAGTAAAGTGGGTCTTAGACGTATGCATGGCCCGACTTACGTCCTCCTACATAGTTTCCACTTCATCAAGTGGCTGCGACGAGGTCGGTGCATATACCTGATTGACCTTCAGCGAATATCTTTTTGATATTCTCAGTATTAAGTATAAGACCGTACTCGAAACACTTTCGATGGTTACGACGTTGTTAGTTAGGGACTTGTGGACTAGAAATCCGACACCATCTTGGGACTGTTGGTCGTCTTCCAGGTAATAGAGTAAGTTGCCGAGTTATTGTGTCTTCACCCTCACTTCGGATTTCAGATATCCCCAAAATATTCCAGCGTAATCCATTTCCTCTTCCAGCTTAACTATATTTTCATCCGTCCTCAAGTTTCGTATGTTATGCGTTACCAGCGCCGGTTTCCGTTGGGCGGTAGCGGGGCGACTGCCGGGGATACTTGGTACCCATATCACCGCATGTGATGTCTGTTATATTAATGTGGTTGACGGCTGTTTTTTTATATTTAATTAGCTGAAATTTGTTATTTTTGAAGTTATTTGAGTTACTTTATGTTATGTCAAGTCATAAGGACTTAAGTTTTATTTTATTAGTACCATCATTACTAGATCTCTATAAAAATACAAAGCATTGATGTAAGATAATACTACTGTGTTACTAAGCTTACTACTGCGTTACTTTTGTGTCCCTCTAATTTATTGTACTATTTTCAGTAATACATAGACATCTAATTACTTAAAAAGAAATAATTTAATACGTACGTATTATTTATCAAAAGTGGAAGATATTGTCGTCAGTTGGCATTAGTTTTAAGTATTTTATTGTCACTAATAGAAAAAATCAAGTTTTAGAATTCGAATTTGGTAACGCAGTAATATAAAGTAATAAGAATATTTTATTAAACTGATTATTTCTGTGATTTAACTTCATGAGAAGTTAATATAAGCGTTTCAGTTTAAAACTGACTTGTTAAATTGTCTCATTGGATAATTTTAATAAAGAATTTAAATTTTGTAAAACAGTAACGCAGTTGTTTAATTTTTCGACACCTTGATATGTTATTGGCCAAAAATATAGTTAATTCATTAAAACTATGGCTGCTGAGGGGTGTATATTATAGACCAAACTATAACAAATCTATATGTGCATAAAAAATAAGAAATTAATAACTTAAATTAAAAAAATAAAATCGAAAATTTTATGCTGGGATTAGGCATCGAAAAGTATTTTGGCCCATATGTTCATCGATATTTACGCCAATTGTCAACCGATTTACAATATCTTTTTTAGTTCGTAAGGGTCACTCTCGTGGTGATCCCATTTAAATTTTATCAAAATCTGATAAATCTAAAAAATGCACATGGATGTCATATCGTGCAAACTATTCAAATTCTGTACACCGTAGAAGTCGGTGTTGCGATATTTTTGCGAAAAATAATTATGATAGGTATGTGTATATTATATGATAGGATAGTGATTATGATATAGGCTGACCATCCTGAATAATCCTGATATAGATGCTATGACACCTTAGTCCTAAAGAATGTAAACTGGGAGATCGCGGACCCGCAGTAGCTGTGCTTAACTACAATGCAAGCTGTGTGCCAGGTGCACTAATTAAAAAATATTGCGCTCTCATAGAAGTTAAAACTGTTTCAAGTATGTGCCGCCTGCCTTTATAAATTAGTGTAGCGGTATAGTTGGTGTACCGGTTGTGGCCACTGATCTGGTTGTGGCCATTAGGTGTCAAAATTATTGAATAAATGATAATTATAAACAATGTAATACAATAAATATTGTTTGTGTGAATCTAAATGTTTAAAAATTTCTTTTAAAATATTAATTTAACATTTAATTGTCTTTTTAATCCTTAAAATTCAAAGTGGCCACAAATGGTACTAAGGTGGCCACAACCGGTGCGTTTACCCTATTTTCAAAATGACGTCACATGTTATAATAGCTATTTCAAAAATAAATCAAAATTATATATTCATGTAAATATTTACACACATTTTGGTGTCTCTAGAAGCTAACCTGTTAGGAACCCGTGTTTTGGTCATACCTTGTTGCTGCTACCCAGTTGGTTTCAGTAGTTAATTTTAAATGATGAAAGAAGTCTTTTTCAAAAGAATGTTTCACGTACGTACCTACTAAATTAAGAATATAAGATATAGAAGATTATAAAACAAGGGCTTAAAATAATATTTTTACGGCGAGGGTGTTCCAGAATGGAGTGAAAGATTCTGAAGTATTTCGACTCAAAATACTTTTGAACCGACTATAAAAGTCTGTTTCAGAAAAGGCTTAAATATCTTTGGTGTATTTATGTGTTAACCAATATTATGCGTTTTTCTAATAATAGGTAAACTTTGTGTGACGAGTCTGGTCGGTCACTGGACTTAAGAGGCGGACGTGTACAAAATATCTAACCAGAATCAAGATTTTAGTAACAAAACAATATTTTTTCTTTGAAAAAAAAAGAAAATTTATTCTGGAGCATATCTTCTGCCGGGAAATCAAATATAATACGTACAAGGAATAATTTCGCTCGACCGAATGAAATCGAACAGATCTTTTTTTTTGACGAGTCTTTAAATAAATTATATTTTTAATATTTCGGTCAGTAACTAAAATATTAGAAAACCAAATAAAAGAGTCACGAAAATGAAATGGTAACTGTACATGAATTTTTACTTATGTCTTTCGGCGCTATCACCAACTAAGGAAATACTAAAAAAAAAAACTATCACTGTAAAAAAAAGGAAATACTACATATGGCGCTATACTCAGAATTGCCGAAAACCTAGCTAACCTACCCTTTAAAATGCTGTGGTGTATATAGTAGATACCGGCCTCGTCACTTATTTTTCTATAACTGAATTTGTCACATTTTTTTACTGGGAGCATTAGGCATAATTATATTTAAAAATACAAATGCAAGTAAGTAATACATTTATTACAAAAAAAAAAACATTTTTTTGAGACTTTAGCCTACTTTAGAAAATTTTCCTTCAAATGCATAACCGTCTTTTATGCGTGCTAATAAAAGGAATGATTCATGCTTTGCGACGCGAAGAGACGTCTTGTCATCAAAATGTCGTAATATTTTATTGGTTTTAAGATTAATCTCAAGAAATAATGTAAAATAAATCGACTTCTGACGGTTAGCGACGATTAACTTATAACTTGACCCAATAAACGATTTAGAATGTTTTATTTAAGCAGTCTTAGATGGGCATTTTGTGCCTTGGGTGGATGGGCCTTAAAAAATTAAACAGCAGATTGATCGTTTTTAAAATGCGTTGTATGCATTGTCGTTTTATTAATTAACTATGAGCAAACAAACCGAAAATTAAAATTTGTCTATTTGACGAGCCTTATTGCCCAGACAATATGACTTATTTACAGAATTACGATCAGTTTAGTTCAATTCAATGATTGCCATAATTTTCAAAACTGCAAAACTAATTGTTGTGTGGTGTCGAAATCATATATCAACTCCCACCTAGCCTATTAGCCGTGTTGTATGAATTTCAACTGCTTTAATGATTATGTTATGGATAATAACGCATTGTCTGTGTATGCGTAGTGCAATTAACATAGCGTAACAAAGGCGTCATCGCATTACGGTTCCCATTCACGACAACTCGCACTTTCATCGGCTGTGGGAAGATGTATTAATGAATTAGAAGATAAGGTAGTTTATCAGTTTACAGCATAGCGTTGGTGTAATAGCAGCTTTTCGTGTTTCCTCATCTTTCGTGTATAGGTGTAAACGGTTTAAAGTTAAGTTTTTACTTGTGTTATAGTATTTTGTGTAAATATACCTAATCGGTAGGAAGTTAATCTTAATTAGTTCAGTTTTAATTATTGGAAAAAAAAATGCTCCCGACGTGACTTAATTAACTAGCTTTTTAATTGTGTACCTACTTATATATTTATTGTTAAAAATTACGTCGTTTTGTTAAGAGGAGCAGACAAACTTTAGTGATTCGGCGTACCTGTACCATATTATTAGGCTGCACAAGTATCCCAAGAGCAGAGTTGCGCGGCGGTAGATATTATACAGTAGTACTTACGGCCTTTCAAATGCAAGTTTAACTTGCACTTGGCTTGCGTTCAAATAACTAAGCATTAATTATAACATGAGAAAAAAAAAATAACAGTAACCTTATTTTTTGGTTTAAGCCAACGCTTAGTGTAGGTAGACTTCCGCCGATCTTTTTACGCGTTGTCACATTCTAATATCTATTGTCCAAATTCTTCTCACAATCGCTACGAGTACGTTCATATGACATCTCGCTACCAGTTGGCAAATGCATTGTTTATGTTTTTACCTGTGCTATTGCTAAAACGACGCTAATACCTTATCACAATAAAAAGGCAAAATTTTATCTCAGTACCAATTGTGGTGACAATGTTTTTGACTGCGACAAAGTAGTAAAAGGTGAAGCTAATTTGTTGGTTGTATCAACAATGACACGGTAGGTTACTTGCTCGTTCATATGTGAACAATGCTGCCTACAGCAAGCCTTATGTGCAAAGGCTTGGTAATGAAACGTGACGTCATGGATGCTGGATTGCTTATCGGTTTTCCAAGACTAAGTGTTACGTGTAGTTTTTGACAGTCTGTGGTATTACATTGACGTTGAGTCTGTGTGTAGTGCAAGCCTAGTAGGTATCAATTTATGGGGTTTCTTCTAGTATAGTCATAAACTTTTGAAAATTAAATTGACAAATAGGATAATTTTTTGCAAAAAATAGCATGACCGACTTCACCCGTGTACAGATTTCGCATGGATCTATGTAGCATCTTTCACATTATCGTTGATTTATCAAATATGGCTCTGCCGATTTCGATAAAATTTAAATGGGACTAATTCCAAAGAATATACTTTCCAATAAAAAAATAATTATCGAAATCGGACTACTATGAAAAAAGTTATGCGTTTTGCGTTACACATAAAAAATATGCGGTTTTTTACGACATAAACGGCTCTAATATTTATATACGATAACTGAGAAGTTTTTCTTTTACACAACTGCAAGAGATCATAAATATACCTATACAGTTTAAATTTCAACTCGATATCTTTACGCGTTCCTGAGATAAAGAGTCTCGACATACACACAGACGGACAGACGGACAATAAAGTGATCCTATAAGGGTTCTGTATTTTCCATTTGAGGTACGGAACCCTAAAAATGATGGGTATACGTTTAGGTAGGTGAATAGGCTTGAAACAAAATATAAAATAAGTCAGGTATTGATTTTGGTTCAGTAGTAGGTCATGTTTAAGTGAAAAAGCACATGTTCGTTAAAAAAATGAGAATTATATTTTCATCTCCCTTTACCTTTCATGGTTTTATTTCAAAGTAGTTTATGAGCAAGCTGTACATGGGCGTCTTGTTCAAAATGTTGTAAACAACGTTATTTCCTGTTTCAACAATACCTAACATATGTCTGTTGAATTAAAATTACGTTCTGACCTACCTAGATAATGTTATCAACTTACAAAAACTGTTAATAGTCATTGAGTTTCTGTTTACATTGATATCGATACCCAGTCTAGTAACAACAACGCAGAAAAATATGGAAATACCTAAATAAATATATTTTAATTTTATATGATTATTTAGCTTATAAGTTTCTAAGCTACATGGAAGTAATCGTTATCTTTATTGTTAAGAAGCCATGGTGGTCTAGAGGTAGTGACACCCGCCTTACAATCATGAGGTCGTGGGTTCAACACCCGGGCCCGTAGGTGCCAACGAGTTCTTTGGAATTTATGTACGGAATTTCACACCACTGGCTTTTCGGTAAAGAAAAACATCGTGAGGCAACCTGCATACGTCCGTAGAAGAAATTCGATTGCGTTTGTGAATTCACCAACCAACCCGCACTTGGCCAGCGTGGTGGATATGGCCCAATCATCCTTCGTGGGAAGGCCTACGTCCTGCAAAGGACTATTAAAAAGGCTGGTACATTACAGTATTGTAGTTATTCTATTCACATACATTTAATCACCTTATAATAAAATTAGTCATTGACATAAATAATTTGATATGATTAGGATCCGCCCACATTTCCACGAGAGGAACTCAGAGTAATAATATTTTGTTGTGGCGCCAAGCAATTTCAATATTTATTATATTGATCAAGTCTTTAATATGCTTATAATTATTTATACTAGATATAATTGAACTAAATGCTATCTAACAAAAAAATACCATGTAGTAAGACCATAGGTAACACTTTGTTCTGAAACAATTTCAAAAACATCCCTATAAAAGTTGTTTCTTTAAATGACGGACTAGCGTACCAATTGTACTCATAATGATGACCAACTTTTACTACATAGCAAACCCTGAAATCCTAGAATATTCACTATAAAAAGATACCCTTTATACGTATCTTGGCGAAATTAAATCATCGTACATTCAATGAAGCCATTTCAATAACTGCTATTTAATGTTTCCAAGTCAAGAGTCAAGTGTGATGTCACAACGTATTGACTGTTTATTTTTAGCTCTAAACTAGTCAAGCTACTGCGTTCTCATTAAACTTTAAACTACGAAGCGTGAACCAGAAACATGCAGCTCATTAAAACACATCGAAAGCGAGTCTATTTTCGTACACCCATGACCTGTAAAGGCTCGGGAGAAAGTATTAGCCTATTTAGGAAAACATATTCAAATATTTATCGCTTTCACGTCGGTTTTGGTTGTTATTAATTGATTTACTGATTATTATGGCATCTATAAATAATTTGATTAGTGTATCATTGCCGTTAATCTTTATTGGGCTGCGTGTTCTAGATTTCACAGTTTGGTGCTATGTTTGTATGTAGAGATAGGTAAAGTTTACTAAAACGGTACGGACGGTAGTGAAACGGTTTGTACTACGGTTTATTTGTGGTTACTACTTGGGCTAAAATTAAAACTGGTAGTAATAGACTAGACCTACTTTAAATTCCGAGGAACTGTTGTATACACCTACAACTCAATACTTATTTTTTACTTGAAACCGCTTCTTTTAGAATGTAGAGGAGTTATAAATCTAGCTGTACGTTTCATGGTTGATATTATGATAATGCCAATGAAATAAACACAAGAAGCAACGGTGGGCTTGATTAATCTTTAGATGGGTGACCGGGGGCTATATGTAGGACTAAACGCTACCGTGGCTCGGATGAGAGGTTTAATTTTAAGTCGTGTTTTTTTAAATCGCTTATCAAGCAGATCATTGACACTTTGGCTAGGTTTTAAATGGACGTAAAAGTAATTTGTATTGTTCATATACACAAGTGCAATGTTCTTTAAGCATGACATCTCAATAGAACTAAAAACGAGAACGAGTACGCCGGACAATTCAATAACAAAATTCAATGGATCTATTTTTATCCACGCCGGATTTTGGCATGGAACTTGGTATTGTTTATCGACTTTCCAGTTGCACACATAGATAGTAGACAGCTACTGTATGGCTAGACAGTACAATAGACTTCACAGTCACATGGAGACAGATTTGTAGACAAAAGCAAGATAGGTTACTTTTTCGAAATTTTCAATATAAGGCCTCTTATCTGAAGGAAAGTCTAGGTATACTTCGCTTTCGACCACTACGTATCCCACTACTGACAATAAGTAAGTATAGCAATATCAACCATACAGGACAAATGCGGGTTTTGCTAGACTCTTAAATTATGGGTCCAGACTTTAAATGCTAACCGCTTCGAAAACAGTTTAACCGTGTAATTTGTACTGTTAAACATTGTCTAAAGCGCGCGTAAAACTTTTGTGGTAAGACGGTCGGAGTTTGAGTACGATTTGAGTTAAATCGACTCAAACTTTTAGGTTTGTTTATGAATTCATTTTTGTATGCGATTGACTGACGAACAAAGCTATATTTCGTGAATTTTAGACAGTTATACATAACATCTACGGTTAGACAGATATAACACATGCTTACTTGCGCATTCCTAACCAACTCCCTCCATTCGGTTAGTGCTCGCAATACGCCCCGTCACGTATCAACTGATTATACACTATTATACATTTTACAGTACAGCGGAGCATTCAAATAGATATTCAATTGCGTAACGGAAAAAAAACTTTGGCAACCTACTTACACATAATTATGACCGGTTGAATATTTGCCGTCACCTCTCGCGCAAATATAATCAAAACGTACACTTTCAGTCACATTATTACGAACACTTGTATTTTAGTTCTATGCCCGCTCAAAGAAATACTTTCAATAAAGTTACGTCGCGTTAGTATTTTTTTCACTAGACACGCTCGATACTTTATTACGGCCTATGCCTATGCGGCTGCAGGCTGATGACTGATGATAAATTGATTAACCAAAACAATGTTATTAACATGAAAAAATGCCAAGTCGATGGTTATTAATTAAGAATACCAAGACAAAATGATACGGTACGATAAAAAATTAGTAAGGTTTAACATTTTTTTTCTTTTCAGTCACATTTTAAAAAACGAGTGGATTTTCAGTGAAAGTTAATAAAAATGACCCTACATACCTAACATTCACTTAACATTAGGTACTGTTCTGGATCGAAAATCACATTTGATACGTTGTATTTTTACAGCAAACATGTGATTTCGCATTTATCCAGCAAGGTCGCGGTCAGTCGCATAGAGATAATGACCATCTGACCATTGTAGGTGTAATTTTGCGATGATCATCGCATACCGTTCAGTGTTGGAGGTCCGTGCTCAAAATGAAATAGTGGAACTCCATGAACGCTCTAGGTACCTATAGAATTCTTGAGCTGAGGGGTTAGTTCAAGTTTACACTTTATTTTTCAAGCCATATACCTAATATATAATTTTCAGCTTTTTGATAGTTGCAAGCTACTCCTATTTTTTTTTGCAAATTCTAACGCCAACCTTACCTCCCGAGTTATATGGGCTCTGTTCGTTTTACTATCTCTCTGGATTGTATATTTTAGCCCGTAATTTTTTTTTTTTTACTTTTAAATTAAATGTAAACCCAATAGACAAATACAAATAACCACGAAACATAATATCTTTTTATCTTTTTTCGGTAAGTAGGTACTTCTTGTTTCTTCTACTAAAAATCGTTAACATTCAACGCTTAGCATAGTTTATATGTATCTAGTCATCAAGTGGCAGTCTATTTCTACCAAGTGATTTATCATTACTTAACCTGTGGCTGAGGCCCCGATGATCGAACAAAAATATACCTATTATTATACAATGAAATTTACGGAACCCCTAGAGCGCGAGGCTGAGTCTTACTTAACCAGATTCAGTGATGTTATCGTACTGTTGGATTTCAGGCTCGGATACACAGTCATTCAGTTCTGGAATGTTCTTTTTGTTACATGACATGAAAAACCTGCTCGTTGAAAAATTACCCGAGTAACACGTACTACCTACTATTGAGTGTTGTATTGCAGTGATAGATACTGCGCGTTACTTTTGTACGTTGAAACCTGTTCTACGATTAGGTAAACGACTTGATTATTACCTAGAGGCTGATAGGCGGCTAAGTTTTGATTGGTGACGATCGAAGTTGAAATGGAGGACGTAATCCACTCGACTGGAATGAAATTATTATTTTAAGTATGACAAAGAAAGACTCTCCGTTGAAAATTGACAGGATTTCCTTAGCAAACGATAGTAAAAAATCATCAATTTGATCCTTATGTTTCAATTCCAAAAGTGTGTTTGTTGTTTTGTTCGTTACTCTGTCATGCAACAACGGAGAGATGATTTGATTTAATTTTTATGAAAATAGTTCAAAAGGAATGTTATACTTGCATTGCACTGAAAATTAGACCTCCAAAGCCACAGGTAAAAGTTAGTATTCTCATAAATTTGCAGTGACACGAATAATAAATTATTTAGTAATTTTATCTATTTGGCTACTAATTTTAATTACAAGAAAAACAATAGATTACTGTTTTCAATAATGACATTTGTCATCTAAACTCTATTAAACATGTGTCCTTTAGAAACGCCCTATTTATTTTCTTGCAGGTGTCTAGTATTTCCTTACTTCAAACAATTCGCTCACCTAAGTAAGAAACAATAGGTATATGTATTTTATTTTAATTATTTGACTCCTCAACAATCGATAAATTGAGTAAGAATTTTACGAAGATACACTTTTATTCGTTGTATATTTTGAATGCTCAGACATTACCAATATTGCTAGTTAGGTCATGCACAAAGAAATAAATATATCGAAGTGGGTTTTTACACAAAAATATACGCGATATCGGCAATTGTGAACAATGTACCTAATGTGCTTAATAAAAAATATTTAGTAAGTTGAGACTTCTAATAATTTCATTTTGAATACTTTATATTTCTATGAAAGTATTTCTTCAAAACAACGAACGTGTAATATTACATGTTTTATACCTACGAATTGACCTACTAAAGCAGATGCGGAGATTCCATAGTAGCTCCGCCTCGTAGGCATCATTACTCATTGATTACAACTCTGTGTACTTTCCTTTGTGTTACTGACCTTACTAAATTGATTTACATTGCGTAGCGCATATACGTTTCATTGATTACCTTCTAATGCTGTTAGTAAAATTATGAATATACCACAGTGAAGCATTAACTATAGGATGTGGTTACCGTACCAGCCTTTTTAACAATCCACTACTGAGCATAGGCCTACCCGCGAAGGGTGATTGGGCCATATCCACCACGCTGGCCCAGTGCGAGTCGGTAAATATTTTAGGTGATAAGTGATATGATTATTTACGTTATATAAGAGATTCTGTAAGAGATTAGTAAAACTTGCAGAATAAATGTCGTGGTTGAAAGTTATTTTTTTATTGCGATAGATTTTACTAAAATAAACTTGAGAAGACTTAGAGTATGTATTAGTAAGTACCTATGTTAATTTTTAAATTATTTTAATAATAAACAACTATTTATATAAGTTTTTGAAGTATGTAATGGAAATCGATATTTGTCCATCTTATTTTTATTGTACCTGTAGACGACTTGAGGCTTAGATTGATGTCGACTGGTAGAATAAACATTCCCGCCGTCATCGTAAGGAAGTACACTGTAACTGTGTATAGGTTAACCCAAAAAACTAAGTTAGTACAGTATTCTGCCATAGAACCACGACAGCAAAGTCTGTTGTGATTGCTAATGTTATCTTGAGATATGGCAGCTAGTTCCACAAAGTCTGTGATAAATGTTGATAAGTAAAGCAATTATTTACATGTCGATGACACGTTTAGAAAGAAATTTACATAAATAAATATGACATTCTAGACTTTCTACGGACTCTAGGTTGCCCAAATTGTTTCGTAATATATAAGTTGTAGTATGAATGTTTTAATTACCTTAGACATGTTTTAGTTTTTGTTATAAATATTGGAAGTACATATTAATAAGAACAATTCTTTTGTTTCAGGTAAATAACATATTATTTATTCTGCAGTATAAGCCAAGGACTTGAATTCGGTAAATATCCACCACATTCCAGACTATGGCACTTCTAATCCGGGATCCATACCATTTCCAAGGCACGTATAGACCAAATTAAACTTCTTGACGGTTCTGATATTCTGGTTTAAGATATGTATTTTCTCAAAGAATTACATTAAATTCACTCATGAGAGAAAATACATGCTAGATTAAAATAATAACAAGCGTAGAATCACAACTTATTATAATTTAGGCTAAACTGTTTTTTTACGGAACTCACAAAACGATGTAACGACAAACAATAACTGCCTTACCACAAAAGTTTTAAACACGCTTTAAACACTGTTTAGCTGAGCTATTTGTACTGTTAAACATTGTCTAAAGCGTGCGTAAAACTTTTGTGATTAGATGGTAATCCTACTAATATTATAAACGCGAAAGTTTGTGAGGATGGATGGATGGATGGATGGATGGATGTATGGATGTTTGTTACTCTTTCACGCAAAAACTACTGAACGGATTGAGATGAAACTTTGCAATAATATAGCTTATATATCAGAATAACACATAGGCTATAAATTATAATGATATATTGCGTATGCGGGCGAAGCCGCGGGTAAAAACTAGTACTTTATAATTATAGGCATGTACTGTACCAGCCTTTTTTTAATAGTCCACTGCAGGACGTAAGCCTACCCACGAAGGGTGATTGGGCCATATCTACCACGCTGGCTCAGTGCGGGTTGGTGGATTATAGGCATGAGTAGATGATATTAGTTACAAGCTGCGCAAAACCCAATCCTGACTGAAGGTTTGCGCCGCCTAGAAGTTTGATTCGACTGAAGTATTGCCTTTCTCTAGATTATCGAACATAAAGCTCAAAACCATTCTCACAGTAAGAAGTAGCCAATACTTAGCATTGGGATTTGACTGAAATAGGACAGAACAAGGAATTACACATCAGCACAGAAGAACATGTAAATAAGGTTTATTTAGCATTCGAGACCATCTCCGTCTAAGTTTCTCTCAGTAGGTACAATAGGCATGATGACTAGGTAACAAAATAATTATTATAGTTAGTCCGTGAGTTAGATTATCAAAAAATATTGGATACATATTTTTTCTTTTGTCAATCAAACGACAAATAACAAAGATAAACCTTGTCAAAGGTTGGGAGGTCGTGACGTCACATCTCTCGCAGAAGTTTTTAAATTTGAATGGCACTTGTGACGTCACGCGGATATTTAAAGGGCTATATCTTCATAATTTTTTGTTTATTTGACAAAAGAAAAAATACGTGTCTAATATTTTTTGGTAGTCTATCTGAAGGACTAATTAAATTTCATTAGTCATCATGCCTATTCTCTCAGTACAATTAATGACACAGACCTCCAATAGCCAAAAATAATGCCCGTTCAAGCAAGCATGTATTAACCGCGTGAAAAACATTAATCGACCTTGACTTTTTTCAATGCTCTTGACGGATATTCATTATTACCAAGTATAGGTATTCAAGTGCTAAGTTTGTAGAGCCAGTCGTGTTCTACATTTCACAATCGGGGTCAATACCGGTTGCCCAGCAAGGCTCTGCTGATTTTTGGTGAACAACTGAAACATTGTATGCATCCTTTATTACCTCACACCAAATAAAAAATCAAGACAGTTAATATTGTGAACAAACAAGTGAGGCCGGCTAAACTATGCCTCGCCGTGTAAAGACACAACACACACATGTACACAGAAACTATGCCTTGGCTCGTCAGTCAAACTATCGCGGCGCAACATCGACGCACTCACACATGTATAAAAAACCGGCCTCACTTGTCTGTTCACGACATTCCGTCTTGATTTTTTTATTTGGTCTGAGTTTATTACATACCATTTAAATTTTTTAAGATTAATTAAATGAATAAATAAATATAGTATCTTTATTTCAAGCTCAATAAATATTTTAATTATATGCTGATTTAAATATAATAAAACATATAAAAAATAATATTGTTGATAAATAAAATTATCACAGTCAGTGCGAACTGAATCGCACTCTGGTGCAGCGCATGATTTAAAAATCGGGCTAGGTAGGTACCTAGATAGTCTTACATTGAGATACTTTTATTAGGATTCTGAACAAAACGATAAGTTTAAGTAACATAATTCAATGACGAAGCCGCGCAAATTCTTTTAGAGTAATTATATTTCACCGGGCCTCCAATATACAGGCATCGCCTAGTTTGGGGCCCACCGGCACTGCGCGATATCGGCAAATGTTTATTCAATAATATTTTAATAATACTACATACCTATTTACAAAATTACCTAGTTGCCTTACATTTGCTAGCCAAGGAAGGGTAGATGAACTTGTAATGTATAACTACTATGTGTTACAAACCAAATGTCATCAATGTGCCTACCTTCGTACAGGGGCAACATTTTTAAATTTAATTAACTTTATTTTGGTAAATAAATGTATTCTTATTCTAATTTAAATCTATTATGTCTCATGTAAGCAATAGGATGATACAGGAAACTAAACGCATAACATAACATTATGCTTATTAAAACATGATATTGATTCGTCATTTTAATTTTTATATTAATATAGACTCTCAATACTCGCTCCTGTCGGACTCGATCTCGTGAGTCGTGACCATTTTTCGCATAGGTAAGGGTAAATGCGTAAATTACGCATATGTGTAAATGATCGGTTTAAAGCTCCCTGAGTCCCTGGCTCATTGCGAAAGGTTTTGCATATTTGCTTGAAAAATATTTACGATAGAATACAAAGTCTCAAAATGTGTTTCTCGAAAAGGCTTTCTAACGGGCAGTTAAGCGCGTAACAGCTCGTGTAATTGTCGTTTTGCAGGTGCTCATTGCAATCGGCTCCGGTTATTTCATCGGTTATGCATTGGCCATACTTAATTGAATTAAATAACTCGAATCGCTTCTTTTTGTGCGAAAAGCGGCAGTTAGATGATATCACCGTCGCTGAATTAACGTAATTATTCGAAATTATAGTGAGAGGTCTCTTTGGATAGTCTAGACTCGAAGTCTCGTGATTATGCTTATTGCGGCGGCAAAATTGGTATGCTTTTGTGTTGATAATTGTATGAAATCTGTGTTTTTGGTATAAATATGTAACTTCTGTTTAATTATGTGCGTATCAGATAGACGGCAGATGACGGCTCCTAATAATAAATAAAAAAAATATAAATTAATCAAGTAGGTACCTAAAAGTAATTAATATCATATCAATGTTCCTTATTTTACTAAGTAGATTAAAAAAGGAAAAATATAAATTGTCCGTGTCGGTAATATGTCGTATTTGATCCAATATAGAACTATGGAATTGGCTTTCGCTTTTCGTTTTTGAATAAAAATTACAGCATATAATTTCTCGATGCCAAACCTTTAGGCAAAGAAGATATAATAATACTACCTTTAGGTACAAAGAGTTGAATTCTTAAAATGTTGATATCCTAGAAATTAGAAATGGTCAAGTTTTAGAAAGTAGGTGAGTGCAGCTGTAAATAAGAAATCGAACAATACTGCCTTCGTCCAGTTGCTCAATAAGTCCAAAACTCACATTTTATTGGAAAACAACCACTAGCCATATTAGAATCTGAATGCGAGCCAGTTAAATGCGTTTGTTTCTCATTCACACCTACGTATCGGTCACCTACTTGGATACATGCAAATGTCCTGCCTTGTACACTACTGAAAGTAGCACATATTGTTTGTCTCAGTCAAATTAAGAAATTGCAGAAACGGAACTGCAGCTTTTCTCTGTCAATCGTCATTGTTACTTTTCATCATATTTTTGTACAACAGTGTACAGTAAAAAATTAAAATTACTTATTTTTTAATAACCTTTTTTTGAAATGTTTTTAATTTTATAGTGCATCCCACACTAGGTTCATCTCAAAAAGTTGTGATAAACAACGCTATAAGTTGGTTAAAATGATAAACACTTCACAAATTCGACGCGGAGGCAGTACAGCGGATTAGATCAGTTGTGCAGAGCGACGTGCTAGTGTTCCGAAGACGCAAGGTACGAGTCCTGCATCCGCGACGAATTTTTGAAATGTTTATCACAATAATAAACCTTTTTTCATTAGACTTATTTTTTAAAAAAGCTCTACTTTTATCGATTGAACATTTTTTTTATGAATGAGTTCATGCGTTATTAGAGTTTGAAATGACTGACTAAGATAAGATTTACGTGCATTTTACGTACCGCTGTGAAAAATAAACGAACATTAAATATTTTCATTTGCAAGGAATTATCCTTGACTAATTCAATTAAAATTATTATGAATATTCCTAAATAACATAAATAATTCAAACTAAACATATCGTTGGTGGTCTTGTTGCTAAAAATAATTCTTTCCAATCACACACTCAGCGGAAGAAATCCAATAAATGTCCATCAATAAAAAACCCACTGCAATTGAAATCACAAAACAATGACAATGATATCAATAAAATAGGAATTATTTGGATTACGTAAAATTCTCGGTTTTGTTTTTGTAGGTATAGAGCCGTACGGAGTTGTCTCTTTGTGATGCTTATGTAATCTGTGTTTCGCACGAGCGTGGGCAATGTCCTTTAACATAAGGTTGCTTGGATTTGCCTCGCAGAGATCATCACACGTATTTGTGTGCCTTTTTATTCTAAAATTAATTACAAAGTTATAAGTTGCGTGATAGGTCTTTACGCATAGTTTTTCATTCAAGCTATTAAGTTTGTTAATGAATTAAATTTGTTGTAGCACGCAAAGTTACGTTAGTTATTTTGTACAATTTAACAAACTTTTGGCAGGTTTGAGATTGTTTCCGGTATTTTTTAACATATGAAAATGAAAAGAGATGCAAATAGTTTTTGTTTTAACAGTTTAGTTTATTTTATTTGCTAAAATTCTTTCAAATAAAATATTTTTTCTCCACTTACCTTATCTTTATGAAAGTAATTGTTTTAAGTAATTGGTCAATTATGCAGCCCGTGCTTCCTGTTCAGATACTAAGTTCTATTCTAGTTATCTGTCTACGTGATGAATGGTACCTATTAAAATAAACGTGTACTTACATTGTTTACTTGTACAGTCATTATCTCATATATATTCGTACCTAGTTTCTTTTTGCCCCAACTGCTCAAAAACACAAAATGTTACCCAAAGTTGTTACATACTTGTTAAATACCTGTGTAACGTCTGTGAACGTCTTTATCTGATCTTCATTCTAAATTTTTATAAATAGCCCAAGAATACATTTTCATCAAATCAAATATTTTTTGGATAATCGAGATGTTAAAAATCAATGATTGTGTGAAAGTGTCTTCGGAATAATCGAAAATACTGTCCGAAAGCTAAATTTGGACCACAGTATCTGTTTGAAAGAAAAGTTCGTGTCGACTCACTGGTTTTGCGGTTTTGAATCAGCATTCGTCCTTTGTTCGTTATCCTTAAACAATACAGAGAAATTATGTCATTCGTAAAAGTTTAAAGCCTAAATCACTCTTAGTTTTTTTTTAAATTTCGATAGTTTCGCGTTTGACTACACCCTGCCTGATCATAAGCAAAGATGCGTTAAAAGCAGTAGTACCTAAGTTTAACCAGTGACGCATCAGGGCTCCTAGGCAGTGCCATTTTCGGGGCCCTATTACAGAATCTTTACAGCCAGCCATGGAGCGGGGGGGTGTCAATAGTTTTTCAATACCAGGCATCTTAGTGATTTGTACGGAACCCTTGATCCTTTGGTAAGCGAGCCTAACTCGCATTTTTTCAGTTACGTTTGCTTTCACGGGGCCCCGTGCCCATTCTTAGGGGCCCCTAGTCGATGCGGTGCCCCTAGACAATTGCCTAATCTGCCTTAGGGATAATCCGGTACTAAGTTTTGCTAGAAGCCTGGACTAGGACGGGAGGACGCAGGCAATAAGTTTCACATACCTACTTGCTTCTGATCGTACTAGAATACGATAATTAGTAGTAGTTTACTTCTTGTCATATGACTCGTTGTTGCGACAATGCGACGACGCAATAGTTTAGTGTAATGACTTGTTTACGTCAATCACTGTCTGTAATAAAATTAATAATATTAGACTACTGGTACACAACATGTTCTAGACTAAATATACAAATTGTTATTACCAACTATTCTAATATAATTACCCACATATCATCATTATCATCAGTGCCGTGATAATAACCCACTGCTCGGCATAAGTGTCTCTTTTTAACTATCTTTAAAATTACACTTTTTACTTAACTTTACCAAGTAGATAGACGTTTATACAATAGTTTCGATCTCATTTGGCAATCTGCGGTATCGCTGCAACAATTTAGTTAAAATGTGTAAAAACCCGGTAACGGTAGCCTGGAAGAAATTGCTTTTTAGCGATAAGGCCGCCGGTTGTAACACTAGCTATAAGTTCCACTTAACTTGTTTTCCTAGTTTATTTAAGTTTTGGTGTGACAATAAAAAATTGATCTATCTATCTATCTAGTTTCCATAATCTAGTATCCCTTTGTTTATGTCATTCACCTCTGTCGTTTGCTGACTGCATCCATTTGTAGGCCCCCGTTCGACGTCATCGATCCAACGCATTCTCGGTCGGCCTGGATTTCCCCGTCTTAATCTGGTATATCACTAGGATCATGGGAATGCAGCATCTAAAATAAATAAATAAAAGTGCAAGGATTTTATTTTTATAACTGAAAAAACCGGACAAGTGCAAGTCAGGCTCGCACACCGAGGGTTCCGTACAAATCCAGAAAATTTCACAAAATTGGGAAGTACGTTGTTAAAATCTCTATACTCATCATCATCATCGACAAAAGTTTTTTTTTTACTTTTCTCATCATTCATCGAAAATTGTTAAAATAATTATAAACCTGTTTTAGCATGTGCCAAAGAAGCTCTTTTATATGATACCTTACATGATACGATTTACGCACTTTGAATTTTAAACCCATATTTAGTGAATTTTCAAGCCCTATTCTTTTGTGATTTAAATAAAAATGTTCAGATTTATTCCTCTATTTCTACTCTGAGACAATGCTTTTCGCCAAATTTCATAGTTCTATGTCAATGGGAAGTACCCTGTAAGTTTTGATTATTGTGAGTGTCGAAATATGCTGTTTTTTACGACATAAACGGTTATAACTTCTTTATATGGTAACTGAGAAGTTATTTCTTTACACAACTGTAAGAGATCATAAATATACGTATATAGTTTATATTTCAACTTGATATCTTTACGTGTTCCCGAGATAAAGAGTCTTGACAAACACACAGACGGACAGACGGACAACAAAGTGATCTTATAAGGGTTCTGTTTTGTCCTTTTGAGGTACGGAACCCTAAAAACGTTGAAATATACTTCTAAATTACCTAATTTATACATATGCACAAAAATATGGAACCTATCTATATACAAGTTAGATAAGCTGTAGTCAAACTCATAATATATTACACCGGGGCATTTTGGAGTCAGTTCCAAACCATGTGTAAATTAGGTTTAAAAAAACTTTCCTTAGAGTTCTACTAAATTGGAAACAATAAAAAATTCGTGGCACGTTTGGCAAACAAATTAATTATGCGTGTTACACAACGCCTTGTCAGCGCCGCCGTTTGAATAGAACAATCAACAGACAGACAGTCTAACATACATAGTAGGCGTCCATATTAAGATGTACGCGTACAGTGTTACATGCGCCAGAGTAAGTATGCCCAAAAAGTCGACTTTAATTTGTATATTAGGTACTTACTAACTAATAAGAATGTATCTCTATCACTTGTAATAAAATCGCAACAATTTTTGAAGCGGTTGGTCCATTATCTTATTCAACGGTACATTTAGGTATGGAAGGTATTTAGATGAAGCGTGCAGGCGGGGCCTCAATCAAATCAAAATACTGCTTATGTAGTAGATCATGTACCTGATCCAATTGATCAGGTACATGATCTACTGCGTTTAAATATCAATGAACATACCTAAAAAAAATACATACAGATGAACATAACACCTCTTCCTTTTTCGAAGTCGGTAAAAATGGATTTTTATACAAAAAAACAGACAAGTGCGAGTCAGGCTCGCACATCGAGGGTTCCGTACAAACATATTGTTAAAATAGTTAAAAACCTGTTTTAGCATGTGCTAATGAAGTTATTTTATATGATACCTTACATAATAATAATATGATTTACTCACTTTGAATTTTGAACCCATATTTTGTGAATTTTGAGGCCCTATTTTTATGTGATTTAAATAAAAATGTACTGTTTTCAGATTTATTCCTATATATGTGTTCTCTGAGACAATACTCTTCGCCAAATTTCATAGTTCTATGTCAATTGGAAGTACCCTGTAGGTTAAAATTTTTGTGAGCATTGAAATATGCATTTTTTACGACATAAACGGCTTTAACTTTTTTATACGGTGACTGAGAAGCTTTTCTTTTACACAACTGCAAGAATTCATATGTTTACGTATATAGTTTAAATTTCAACTGGATATCTTTACGCGTTCCCGAGATAAAGGGTCTTGACATACACACAGACGGACAGACGGACAACAAAGTGATCCTATAAGGGTTCCATTTTTTCCTTTTGAGGTACGGAACCCTAAAAATGAGATTTTATGTCGTCATTCCCAAATTCATCGTTTCATACTCTCATAGCCATGTGGCCGTGAATTGCGAGTAAATCCATGGAGAGTTCTCTTTGAGCTAGTATTGCCTTTTCGTGTAACCCTGTACTCGTACCTATAACTAAGTGAGCGTCGACTTTTCTCTACACGTGCGGTGAATTTGACAAACATTACGAAAGATTTTCTTCGCAAACTGATAGTGCTCATAATTTATTTACCGTGTCCTATATTTGACTTCTCTACCTAGTTAGGTACAAAATATTTAGAGTTTTCAGCGTTTTTGGGAATACTGCCAGCTGGCAGTTGCCTGGTAAAGTCTATACTGTGACTATTTATGTGAGACAAAATTTGGAATTGCGTGTTTAACAATCGACTTTCTAAAGTAGAAGGTTTCAGGTCGATGTGCGTTATCTAATATCTCTGCCACTCATAGCTGTGATTTAAATTACAGTAGAATAGTTGAAAAAAGAACGCAGGAAAAATAACCTAACTTAGGGTTCAAGTTTAAGTGTATACAAACAAATATCAAACATTTTCTAACTCGTATCTCATCTCCATTTTCGTATAAAATATCTCATCAAAAAATTGAACATCTGCTAATTGCTCTAATTAAAAATAAACAAATTAATTCTTTGAACCGTTTCGTTTCTTTGACTGGGTTTTAAAGAAAACACTAACCGTCATACCACAAAAGTTTTGCGCTCGCTTTAGACAATTTAACAGTACAAATTGAACGGTTAAACAGTGTTTAAGTCGTGTTTAAATCTTTTGTGGTTAGGCGGTAGGTTTTTATGATACCGCGAACAGGGTGTTGCAGCCTCACCCTCACTAGATATGAAAAACAGACAGCGTTATCTGATTTTATCTTTTTAACTATCTTTGTAAAACCGCTTGGTTCTCTAGTATAACAGTTTGACCGAGTTAAAATGGGCTCCTTACACTTATGTAGGTGAAAATGTAAATCTGTTTTGCGAATTAGCTATGAGTAGCTCAGTCAGCTAGGAACGCTGCCCAGACATAGTAACTATTATCTGATCTGTGGCCCAGGTATGTGTGCTGTATGCTAGGTACCGTTGCAGTACCGCACAACTTTGAGGATATGCTACCTCATACAGGCAATTTACATACATAGAGGTAGTTCCATTATCTTTCTAGGAAAATGTGTGACGCTTCCTTTTTTGAATGAACGCGGATATTTTAATTTTACACAGACAAAGATTCTAAAAACGTTTAGTTTATCCTAAACAATACGTGTATTAACTACAGTATATTATTACGCGACTGATTTTATCTATAAAATGAGAGGTATTGTACTTGTGACCTTTCCGATACTAAGAAAATATAAGACCCTGATCCGTGATACAAAACCGGTCTTTTCGGTCTATTTATTGGAGTTCAAGCAAGTTATATTTATCTGATCCTATACACATTAAACTTTTGTATGGTTTACATAAACACAACTACAGAGTTCGACAAGTCGTGGTCGATTAAAAGACGCTAAATCACTTCAACGCTGGAATTAAAATTGCCATAACCATTATCTAAGGCAAACTATTATAGAGTTCAATAACTTCAGTTTCCATTGTCACGTAATTATACCTATTTAAACGTAAGAAGCTCTCGTTGGCACGAGAAACAAACATGTACCTCCCTTGTGTATTTACCTATCTTTCGAGACATTGTGTTGTTCATTCGGTACCTATTTAAGTGTCCTCGTGATGCATCACACCTTGATGTAATGCTCAACTGTGCTAAATAGCCAAGTGACACTAAATCATTTGTGTGTATTGTCTAATTAATGTGTAAAATATAGAACTAAACATGGACAACATTGGCTTATTATGTACTAGTTTTTACCCGCGGCTTCGCCCGCATACGCAATATACCATTATAATTTATGGTCTATGTGTTATTCTGATATATAAGCTATATTATTGCAAAGTTTCATCTCAATCCGTTCAGTAGTTTTTGCGTGAAAGTGTAACAAACATCCATACATCCATCCATCCATCCTCACAAACTTTCGCGTTTATAATATTAGTAGGATAATAGGATGTGTTCTGATAGTAAGACTTCTTTTCCTAAGTATAGCTTATAGATATTGTTTCGTAGACGAATAGAGATAATAGAAAGAAGATTGATAACCATTCTTAATTGCTCATTCTTTTATTTTCTACAAGTCCGGCTCTCTCTCTCTCTCTCTCTCTTCCTGGCTATACATCCCACAGGTCTGGCTATTTTGTAAAATACTTACTTAATTAGCCATTTTCTTTTGAGGGAAAGTTGTTAAAAGTTTGCGGTGACTGAGTATTTTTAAATTTATATCATGTACCTGCATGTTTTGTACTTAGTTGAAAATGTTGTGCATTAGATTGATGTTATTGCAATGACATTTATAATATTTGAATATTGTGTATGTATTTGACAAGGTAATTATTTTATTTCAAGTATTTTACATTTAATCGAAACGCCGAAGTGTTATAAATATATTCGGCTGCTCTATCTCTAATATGTAGTCTTCACATTTCGAGTCATTAAACTACGAGTACGTGTTTTTTTCTAAAGAAATAAAATAAGCAACACTAGCCAGTTTCTAGTCCTGTTCATTTTTGACCAATTCTAAGACTGGTTTCGCTACAAAACCACTGGTGCTGTGATAATTAGCTGATAATAAATTATAATTAATTCGTATTTTGGTGTCAGAACTACAGATTACATAAGGAAGGATATAGTTATAAAGTTTGTCACGTTATCTACTAGCTTTCACATACCGACCCATATGTTTGTGACTTTCAAACGTTGCAACACAATGAATGAGGAACTCGTAGATACTCCGGGGGGCGTAGATGCTCCATTCATGCTGCTAGCCTCCAGCTATCGATCAACATTTGACATGACATTCAAACCTCCAACACAAACCACTATTGATTCATCAGCATGTTGACCGGAAGTAAATAATGCAGTAACAAAACAAGATAGTAAAGTTCAATAGCTATTCTGTTTTTAGATTTTATCAAAGAAGTATGACTCATTAGTCATCATGCCTAAAAGTATTGTGCACGACGGCTGCACCTATTACGAACTTCTTTATTTATTTGGCAAACTTTTTCGGCAAAATATTCCAAATTCAAAATTATTAGTGCGATTCGGGCTTGACTCTTTCTTGTCAAGAAAAACAGTTGTATATAAGATTGTGAAGAAAATAAAAGGTTTTGATTTCGGTGATGCTGTAGTTTCCCTAAAACGAAAACACCAAGCTCCACATCAGCAATAAGGTTCCCTCGGGCAGACGCGCTCGTGGGGAACAAGTATACTATCCATAGTGAAATACTCGTAATATACTTGCTAGTACTACAAAATTAAGTTTCAGTTTTCTAACAGTTTGTTCTGTATTCGCTGGTCTCAGTATTCTTATTCTTGAGCATCAAGAGATGTAAGAAATTATCGTTTTATGATAGAGCCTTCAGAAAAAAAAACTTATCTATAAAACGCCGAAAACACACCATCAGTAAGTTGCATTATGGTGCGGGTTCTTCAGATAACAAACTTCAAACGTCACATTTATTGACAACATGTTTGTAGAAACTCCTAAAGTGGGTGAATCTGGTCATCAACATTCAACAACTGATCTTTCGTCCGTCTTTAACGAGACAAACATTTGTGGTCAATTTACAGTGTGCAATACAATTGGAACTCTAGTGCAATCACATTTTTACTTGTACTCTACCTCGCCTCTGCAAGCGCACTATAGGCCAGGGTCGATAATTTATACAACCAAAAAAAAATAATAGTAGGATGAAACCCATTAGAAAAGGAGGGGAATATTATAAAAATAAAAGGAAAAATAATTTACGGGCGATCTGAGGTCGGGAAGGGGATGTGGGGGGGGGTTTAAGGGTAAAAAACGGTTTTTCTCGATTTCCGGCATAACTAAAAGTCCTATCGAAAAAAGTTAAATGACAAAGTTGTAGGTAATAAAAAGATCTAAAACTTTTGTATTGACACTTTTTTCACATAACCTCAAAATTTATGTGAAAATCCAAAAAAACAAGTTTTTGGTTTCGATTTTTCGATTTTTTGCATTTTCTGAGAAGATTTACTAAAGTATCATATATTTTTTTTTTCACCATCGGAAAGTAGAGATTTCAACAAACAGAAAACATACCTACTACTACTCTGGTGTACTAAGCGTTTGGTTCTCACGGAACTCTCAGTTGATTTCAATTCCCTATCTTCTATCAGATGTAACAAAACGCGTGTCAGATGACTAGACATTTTCATGCTATATTGTATTGTAGTTCATTACGTAATAATGTACGCGGAACCTCATGCCACATCAATGGGCATGATGTTTAGCGAATTATTTTCATTCGTGATACATATGGACGATTCGCTTGATTTTCATCACGCAATGTGCTGAATTACCGTAATAATGGTTTAAATTGTAACTGTTGCACGGCAATGCTTCACGGTATTGTTTTTATTGGGAAAAATGTGTTGTTAAAACATTTTGCATGCTCGGGCTCAGGAATCTTCAGCGTCATTCGGGAAATATTTTTCTCGAAATTAAGAATTTACTTGGTTTATTATATTCATTTCATATTAAATTAAAATGTCATTGAGTATGTGAATCAATTGTTAGTTTTGTATTTTTTTTAGAGATAACCACTTTTAAATAGATACCTAATAAGATAAGAATCAGGGGGCATATTTTTGAACTTCGCACGCCTGGGACCGTATACTTATATTTACGGACACCTTTTTCTTCTCGAAATTTATATGAAATTATCCATTTCACGCAAAACTTCCGTGGCATGGCAATTTTAAAAGAAACTACAGATAGCTAAGGGAAAAATCGTGAAATGCAACGTTAATTAAGAAGAAAACATAATAAAAAAATATGGTAAATGGTTTTAGAGCTGTCACTGTCAAAGTTCCGTATACTTTTCCAGGCGTGCGAAGTTATGAGTCCCTACTTTTTTATAAAGAGTAGAGATGGTTAACTTAAGGCTTGTAGAGTTAAGGGAGTGTAAAATTAGAAGCTTGGCTCTACATGAGATCTGAATAATGTGTTGACAGTCCGAGCCAACATTAGTCTCGTGTTGGCAACATTATCAACATTTTACATAAAAATGGTTTTGGGATCTTTTAATTGGACTAAACCTGACCTAGATGCATCTCACTACCCATAAATAGCAGTTAAGTGTCAACATATATACCAATTAGGTACCTATAAACTGAGCCAACATTGGCCACAACTTTGTTCTGGTCACAGAGTCAGATATCTGTAGTTCTGGTACATAAAAGGTAGTCACGGTCAATCAGAAAGACATTTAAGTACAGACTTGCCTACCTACGTATATTTATACAATACTAGACAATTGTCGCCTTCACAAAGAGAATGTACTGTCCGAAATTCTCTACCGGCAAAGCGCTCTACTTTAAGGTAGAGCGCTTTGCCGGTAGAGAATTTCAAATTGTTAGATACTTATTTAAGAATATAGAACAACACGGCTTTGGCACTGTTTTCTCGCATTTCGAAATAATTATTATGCCAGTTTATTTAATAAAATTAAACATTTTAGACGTTTTCATACAACGTAGATGGACTATTTTTCATTGAATGTACTCGTGAGAAGACTCAGAATTCAAGTTGTTCTCCACCAATCCTTTTTCAAAGCAACCAACGAGGAGAGAAGGTTGTATCTTTTTAGACAGTGGTTATGCCGATCACGGAAATTCATTACTGCGCTTGAAAAATCACTAATTGTAATCTAAAAATGGCATCGAGTTGAACAAACAACAAACTATTCGAATTTGGTACGTACGTACTCATATATTCCAGTGACTGAAGTCGCTTTGCCATTTTTGGTGAAAAATAATTTTGTTGATATTGTTTCTGTGTAAAATGAAACGAGCATCCTATGTGTAAAATATGAATGCGTCGTGTTGGCAGCAGCGGCGACAAGTTGTAATTCAAGTTGCCGGAGTGACTCAAGGTGAGATCACGGCTTGCATTTTTTATTAACGACACCTTGTCCTGAAACGCTTTGTGACGAGCCAAAGTATTTGTGGCGCATAATCTACTCTACTGTTACTTTAACCCGATTTGTTTAATTTTATTATCTTAATAGCTATCAATTTAATCCGATCAAAGATTCATTTACACATAGAAAAGTAATAACATTAGACAGTTTTCTAATTGACCTAATAAGCTCTTGACTTTTCACCAGTCCTGAATGGTCTACAGCATCTGATCAAGAAGTGAACTGCACTTATGCAGTAGACACTTGAACTGGTTTAAATGCATTACTCAACGAAGGATCTGCTGACTATACAGGGTCATAGGTATTAAACGCAAAACGTTTTAAGGGCGGGTCTAGTACATCTAAACAAACATCTTTTGTTTTAGGAATTTTGGAAAATCACGAAGAAAAAAATCAGCTTTTTCGTACAAAAAAATCGTCAACGCGCGGCAAAATGTATGCAAATGGTTTTTTTTTGCGAATTTTCAAAAGTCGTAATACAAAAGTTGTTTGTCTAGATGTATTAGACCCGCCCTTAAAAGGTTTTGCGTTTAAAACCTATGACCGTGTATATGTAGTTGTATAGCAACGAATGCTATACATATAGCCATAATTGGCTTTGTAATTCCTGGAAGCCTTAAGGTTAATATGAAAGAGACAGCTTGAGGAGAATAAGACGTATTATTTGGGATTGTATTTTTTACACGGAAATTATAATTCAAAGCTAGAGGCAGCTCGCTATATTACCGAGTATTCTACAGGATCCGTTTTTTGGTTCTATATCTATAGTATCTAAAGAAGCTTCTATGAATACATATACGCTAGCGTCTATTGTACCTATTTGTACCTTAATCGTATCTAAAAGGTAAAAAGTATTTATCTACAAAAAACTAAGGAGTTCTAAATAAAATATTTAAAATTCTATTAAATTTTATGGTAAAAATAACACTATATAAGCTTCACAAGTCTAGTTCTCCACAAAATGTCAGGTAACCAGTTCTTAAGTAACCTTATCTAAGAGGTCTAAATATTCCATATATTACAGACCAAAGCCTTCCAAGAGCCATTGGCCTTTTTAAGGAATCCAATCTATTCGAAACGGCACAAGCCTGCAGAATAGTATCGACTATTATTATCTGGAAACGACATTCGCAGAAACCGGTTCACTGGCTCTTGGAGTTGGCAGAACCAGGTAACAACGTCTATACTATAAATCCCTTGAGGAACAGTATTTTTTAAGTGGCAGTAAGGACTATACAGGCTATAAGAATCGGACAAAATAAAGAGTTTTGAGTGATCAATATTAAAGACTTTTGTCCATGCCTTTTTTGGTAAAATAGTCGAAGCAAAAATTCACAATTGATAAATATACAATGCCAATTATATAAAAAAAACTTTCCGCGTCTTACGTCACTGTCAGCTTGAATATTACTTCAATTCGATCACAGAGTATTTTGTTATAATTCGACTCATGTTTGGACTCATGGATGAAATATCTTGGACTCATGGATTTAGTGTAATTTAAACAATATTTTAAATATCTATTCTTTACATTCCTGGGTACATTCTTTAATATTTTATTTCGGACTGAACTTTAGTCAATAAAATCTTATCAACGTAGCTCTGCATAATTTACCACAAGCAGCCTTGGTCTGAGCAGGCAGCACGATGTCTCTTCTACCATTCATAAAAATACGTATATTATCAACATCAATATGTCATTCAAAGAATTGCAAAAGTTCAGCTATTCGACGGTTGATGTCGAAGCAGCTGATTTTTTCTCAATTCGGAGATCCGCTAGAAGTTGTGAAGCTCAAAGAATGCCAGGTACCAGACCTGGAGTCCCAGCAAGTCCTGGTCCGCATGCTGGCAGCGCCGGTAAACCCTGCCGACATAAACACTATACAAGGTATAAATATTTCAACGTCTTTCATTTACAGAGTAATACATTTTGTAACAGATTTTGGTGTTTAGAGTGCTATTTTTTGTTTTCGTTCGGTGAAAGAGTTTGCAAGATTATTATATGGTATTCTTTCAATATTTTTGTCTCTTATTTATTGTTTCGTATTTCTGCTATTATAATGGTGTACTGAAATGTTAAATAACTATTGCCACAGGAAAATATCCAGTGAAGATATCATTGCCAATGGTGCCTGGAAATGAAGGCGTGGGAATTGTTGAAAGTACTGGAGATAGTGAAAAATCGATTTCTAAAGGCATGAAAGTCATTGTGACAAAGCCTGCCTTGGGCACCTGGAGAAACTATGTCATCTTTGATAAAGATGTACTAAAACTTGTACCTGGAGATATTGGGCTTGTTGAAGCAGCAACAATCACTGTTAACCCATGCACTGCTTATAGAATGCTCACTGATTTCACGCCTGTGAGAAAAAAAGGACTGGTAGTCATTCAAAATGGAGCCAACAGTGCCTGCGGACAAAATGTGATACAACTTTGCAAAGCATGGGGTATAAAGAACATTGGCATTATTAGAGATAGGCCAAAAGACCTGGACAAACTAAAAGATTACTTAAAAGAACTTGGGGCTACTTATGTTTTGACTGAGCAAGAGTTACAAACAACCGATATTTTTAGAAACAAAAAGATCGAGAGGCCTTCTCTGGCTCTGAATTGTGTCGGAGGGAAAAACTCTTCTGACATGCTGAGGCAATTGCACCATTCAGGCGTAATGGTGACTTACGGAGGAATGTCAAGAAAACCAGTCACAATTTCCACAGCAGCTTTTATTTTCAAAAACCTACAGTTTCATGGGTTCTGGATTACTCGGTGGAATGAAACGGCAAATTCTGTCGCAAAAGATAATATGCTCGATGAAATCATTAAATTAATGTGCGAAGGAAAATTAAAAGCACCATTACATAAGATGATCAAGTTCTGCCAGTATGAGGAAGCTCTTGGAAACACTCTTGCACCAAAAGGATTTCTTGGACTCAAATATATTTTGGACTTTAGTGAATGAAATATAATTATGTAGTTAAGTTGAGATGTTATTTTATTTTGATGTTATTCAATAAATGTTATCAAACTATTGCTTTATTTTATTACTAGCTTTTGCCTGCGGTTCCACATCGGTCCGCGTGGTATTTTGACGTTTGTGCTATCCTATCTATATATCCTACAGGAACCTTTTAGTATTTCGGGATAAAAAGTAGCCTATGTCACTTTGCGGCTTTGAACTATATCCATGCCAAAAATCAAGTCAATATGTTGCCCCGTTGCTGCGTGAAAGGTGAAAAAACCAAAAAACTTTTCGGAGTTATAAATATTAGTATTAATTGAGTATTTTGGGAGCTTGAATGGGATGATAGTCAGGTTGTCACACTACGAGTATATTTAAAGAGTTATAATAAGACCGATTGCTAGAGCGTTTCTACGGTCAACATTACATAAATTAATAACATTACGGATTAAAAAACAAGACTACATAAAAGATGCATATACATATCTTAACAACTGTAACATAAATAGGAGTGGAGTTGCTCTACTGGGTGTTTATAAATACTGTGCTATTACTACCATATTAATCCCTGTTAAATTACCATAATGTTATAACTTGTTGGTTCCATAATATATCTATGTTGTGTCTTGATAATGTTGTAATACCGTTTGTAGTCGATTCCGTTAGTGATAAATATTGAATAACAGGAATATTTTCCTTATGAAAGATTTTTGGATTAGAGCAACATTCCCCATCCCACTATTGGCCACATGTTTATCCTTTGTCGGCCTCGTTCCTGTACCAATCGTGTCCAGATCACTCCATATTTGACCCGCAATATTTTACACAAAAGGAAGTAGATGCGTAAAGACCGGGTGGCTAGCCCTGGTGTCGTTAGAGTTTTACACAGATTTACATTTACAATTCGTTACATGTTTATTTATTACTAATTCTTAACGAGGAAGAAATAAATAAAAACGTACAAAATAAGGAACATTTTACAGAATATAAATTGAATCACGTAGAGCAGTGAAATCCAATTGAAGTCGAACGTTTTTAAATATTAGCCCAAATTCTAAAAGGTCCCACTCTAGAACTATTGGTATCCAAGTCAAGGTCTCGCTTTTTTGGTTGTTTGATAATTTTAAATTGTTTTTAATAAACGATATCGATTGTATTAATGGTATTTTTTCACGCATCACGTGTGCGGTAGGTATCTTTGTATTTCCTTTCAGATATACAGATAAAAGACTTTAGTCGAGAGGTCATCCAATTTACTTTAAAAACTTTTTGTCACATCTTCTAATTTGTTCCAAACAGCTGCTTCGTCGCTAAAATGCTCTCATACAATAAATGCAAAAGCATGAATAATTATTTCAACCTTGAATATATTAACCTGAGCCAAAAGTGGCCACAAAACCACTTATTACTTTTGCGCTGAAGGTTACCGAAAGTGCGCGACTAACTTAACAAAATAGAAGCGAATCTGCTCGAAAATGTACACAGAAAGGGCTAAAGTAGATAAAGGCTATAGGCCCTTAAAAAAGGTTTATCATTTTAAATAAGGGTCTCGTAAAAGTTATTACTGAAAAGGTTACTGGGGAACAGTGGTTCTCAACTTTTTGTTTGATCAGGACCACTTTCAGGTGTTTATTTTGTTAATTGTCGGTCTGAAAAATTATTTTTCTTAATCTAAAAATATTATGCGGGGACGTTATCAGTAGAGACAGAATTATATGCAACATAAAAAACTTATAAGCAAGCAAATATGCATGAAAACTGCACGAAAATTGGCAGAATATCCAACCCAAAAACAGAAAAATTTGTTTTTTTATTTATATTTCTAATTCAGTTTACAATTAGTAAATTATCCTTTGATAGGCGATGATAGGTACAGTAACATAACATGACATTAACATTATTGTAAACGTAAACTATCAAGTATTATTTCAAATGTTTAAGTCAAATTGTGTCTTTATTTGGTCATTAAAAATATTGTTATTAAAGGTCGGATACGCGATTTTGTCACTTTTATCGCATTTTGGAACAGCAAGGTGAGTGCATTACACTCGGAAAAATATTGTAAATGTACTGATAATATGCATCATAACTAGATTTTAGGTAAAATCTGCTATTTCCGCTGAGGCTGCTCTTTTATATGCAAATGCATATGCAAACATGCAGATGCGTATAATCCGGTCTCTAGTTATCATTATTAGAACAAGAGAATTGATAAGTAGCTACTTCAAGATAATTCAAAATTATTGTTAGACTGTGACAACAGTCTACTCAGTCATCAGTAGTCAGACTGAGTCATTACACATCCCCGTGCATTTCAGCCAAGTACCGCTCCGGCTTTTGTAGTTGAGATTTGCACTTTAAACCCCAGAGCGATATGGCCGAGTTACTAACTGGGTATTGTAGTAATATTAATCGAATTTTGTCACTACAATTCCCTGCTAAGTTCGATAGAGGTCGGTTCTAAAGATTAAAGTAAAACATTTACGATTTGCATCAAATCGAAGTTAATTATTCGAAAAGTCATCTATACTCAATTACTTACACTTTACAAGAGTGTTAAAAGTCTAAGTAGTTTTTTTTATGATTCAGTAAAATATAGAGTTATATTTGAAATTTATTACGCGGGAATTCGTTTGTCCCACGAAGGCTTTTCTATAAAGGCTAATCTGTAAAGGCAATTCACTTCTATTCATGTTCTAACATGACCTAACCTATTTTTTGTTTTAAACCTAATCTAAAAAAGCTATTCACTTCTGGTCTCGCCGACCGAAAATAGAGAGTATATTAATCGGCGCCTAAATTAGTATATTATGAGAGGGACGTCCAGACTGAATTTTGTTTCTTCCTTTAATACCTCTTTGAATTCTTCTTGCGATCGATGTAAGCTGAACTTTTATTTTTTTTATTTAGTGTAGACTGAAACGCTCTGGGTATTAAAGCGATATAAGGGCCACAATACCCTGCTTAATTAGATAATCTGTTCGGGGATTTGTAGTGGCAAATTGCACAGTTTGTCTACTTAAAAACCCTGTACGGTTCGGCTCACAAGTTTGACGAATTGCTCTGGGGTTTAAAGTAGAAATCTCAACTACAAAAGCCCGAGCGGCATTTGGCTGAAATGTACGGGGAATTGTATCAACGCAGTCAGACTACCTGCACTGTGCACACTGCAGGTAGTGTTTATTATCTAACAGTTACACTATGATTTTTATACTCACTGCGCTAATCAATGGCCTACACAATACTGTCCCTTGCTTGATAAGTAAATTGAAAAATTGTGTATTGTAATTATATCGTCTTTGGTAGACCACATTTTAATTCTTACAGACTATTGGTGGTCCACGGACTGCTTTAGTTGAGAACATCGTTGTAGAGGTTTATTTTCGTATTATCCTCTACGCCATTAGCAAATTAGGCATTCAAAAGGTAAAGGTCCCTTTTCACTTTAATGGGCTCACATTTCTTATTCAAACAGGCTCGGCTGAAGAAATAATTATACGTAACGCGATGTGAAAAACGTACATAAATTACTGCAGAGTTTTTACTTCAAAGGAGTGTTTAGGAACGGTAGATTTAGTCAGTAGATGTTTTTGTGGTTTGTTATCTTGCGTCATCGCAGCGTCAAAATAATAAATGGTGGCAACCTGTAGCAAAAACACTTCAAATAATTTATGTAATAGACATTACAAATTAAATTTTTCTTAACTCTGTTGTATATTATGTAAGCTTGATTTTTTGCATGCATGTATATGTTTGCACTTCAAGTACATTTTGTGGGCTACGCAAAATGCTTATTTTGCACTAAAATACTGTAAGTACTGCGCTACTGTGGTGGTCTAGTGGTAATGACACCCGCCTTACAATCGTGAGATCGTGGGTTCAAATCCCGATCCCGTACCAATGAATTCCTTGGAATTTCACACCACGGGCTTTTCGGTGAAGGAAAACATCGTAAGGCAACCTGCGTACGTTCGTAGAAGAAATTCGATGGCGTATGTGAATCCACCAACCCGCACTGGGCCAGCGTGGTGGATATGGCCCAATCACCCTTCTTGGGTAGGCCTACGTCATGCAGTGGACTGTTAAAAAAAAGGCTGGTACAGGTACAGGAACCATTATTATCATAAGAAGAGCGTTTTCTGCTCAGCCACATACAAAGGTGGTATTACAAACTTACATTTTTTTAAATTAGGACTAATTAATAATAATTTTATAACGTTTCCTTATCCTTTTTAGTGAATGAGAGCAAGTTTAAATTACCCATTTTGAATGTAGGGACCACGTGCTGTAGAGATCTAAATAAATTAAATTTTGCAGTTTATTTCTTAAAGGTAACTTAAATAATGGTAGCATCAGATTCTATTCAACACCTAAGAAGGATCCTCGGTAACCAATCGGTAACATTGCGGCATGTCTCGTCTATTATTTAAGCTTCTCGTCAAATCAATACATTACATAGGTACCTACTGATATATTATGGTAATATCAACTCTATTCAGACATCCGAAGTATTATAATCGAGTATCGTGCGATAGTTTATTATTATCAAGAATAGCCTATCAAATTATTATAGCGTTGGCAAGTGCAAATTGAAGTGATTGATTTATGGATCTTTGTCATCTGCGAATGCGTTGGTCTCGGTAGCCTGATATGGGTAAAGCAGTGGGAATATTTGTATACGAATACTTTATCATTATTATATTATGTATTGTTTGTTATGTTGAGATATCAAGGTGCAGATGTTATTAGATTTATCGTTATGAAATATTGGCAGTTTATTGAATGAGGGAGTCTTACCGTGTGTAGTCGTAATCGTAGTGTTTATTTAGCATTAGATACATTTCATTTGTATTTTGTAGTTACAATACATTGTACGTATACATAGTAATTTATTTACCTTAGGTTATGGGGGAGCTGATATCCTAATGTTGGATAAAGTCTCCAAAATAAACAAAGAACAGAAATGTTTCAACTTTAAGCTCTATGTAATCACGATCGATGCTCATATTTAAACTATCTATATAGAGCTATAAATACTCAAAATTACTATTTACTTCACCATACCGACATACCCTAAAAAAACATCTTACGAGGTGCATTCCATAAGTACCTAGCCTCATCGCCAGAGGGCGCTGTAGTTTCAAAATAGTTTTACCACAGTGTAGCACATTCTTTTTTAATTCTTTTTTCAAATATTCATTCCAATCCCTTAATTTTTTTTAATTTGACAACTTATGGAAGCGAACGTATCGATCGGTTTTACAAAAATGGAAAAAGAGCAATATCGTTCGGTGATTAGATTCCTATTTTTGGAAAGGAAAACGCGCATCGAAATCAAAGAGCGCTTGGATGCTCTATACGGTGACTTCTCCATCGATGGCCACCGTCAAGAATTGGTTCAACGAGTTTGCACGTGGCCGTACGTCGGTTTTTGATGAACCACGTCCAGGTGCACCGAAAACAGCTGCTACGGAGGAAAACATTAAAAAAATCCATGATCTCGTATTGGCAGATCGCCGATTGAAGGTTCGGGAGCTAGCTGAGACTGTAGGCATTTCAGAAGGAACAGTGTATCATATTCTTCACGAGGAACTCGGCATGAGAAAGCTGTCGGCGCGATGGGTGCCGCGTTTACTCACACCGGAAAACAAGTGCAACCGTGAGACCACATCGGAGACGTGTTTGGCGCTGTTTAAGCGGAACACTGGTACACACCAGAGACCAAGGAGCAATCAAAACAATGGATCCAGACCGGGGAACGTGCTCCAAAGAAGGCGAAAACTGTAAAATCGGCCGGAAAAGTTATGGCCACCGTTTTCTGGGATTCACAAGGTGTGATCTACATCGATTACCTCGAGAAGGGTAAAACAATTACAGGGCTTTAATATGCCGATTTATTGGGCCGATTCGACGCCGAATTAAAGAAAAAACGACCCCATCTAGCGAAGAAAAAAGTGCTGTTTCACCATGACAACGCACCGGTTCACACGTCTGCCGTTGCCATAGCCAAATTGGTCGAATTACGCTACGAATTGCTGCCCCATCCACCGTATTCTCCAGATTTGGCCCCTTGTGACTTCTTTCTGTTTCTTAATCTGAAAAAATCTCTCGCCGGGAATAGATATGGATCAAATGAGGAGGTCATCGCCGCCACGAAGGCCTATTTTGCAGAGTTTGACAAAAACTATTTTTCGGACGGGTTAAAAAATTTGGAGCATCGCTGGGCTAAGTGTATCGAACTAAAAGGAGACTATGTTGAAAAATAAATTGCCACTTTTCCAAAATTTTCGTTTACTTTTTGTAGGCTAAGTATTTATTGAATGACCCTCGTAGCTTATTGACGTCGTCCAGACCTAGCTAGTAGTATAAGCTGGAGTCCGGAGTTTCATTCCCGGCAAGGTAAATATTTGTTCTGGGCTTAGGTGTTAGTTGTTCTGGTCCTCAATGATTGTGTTCCATGGCAATTCCGACACAAATATGTAAGTAATAATTCCAGTGAGCTATGAGTGTATCGCACTATTTCCATTCACCCATCAGCCGTAGGACGTCTATTGCTGGACATAGGCCTCTTCTATGGATTTCCAATAAGGCCGGTTGGAAGCGGCCTACATTCAGCGCGTTCCTACGATTTTTATTATATCGTCAGTCCACCTAGCCGGTGGACGTACCACCCTGCGCTTGCTGGCCCGTAGTCTCCTTCTGAGAACTTTACGGTCCCATCGACATTCTGTTCTTCGAAGTATGTACCCTGCCCACTGCTACTTTAATTTGCTAACCCGCTGGGCCATGTCGGTAACTATAGTTTGTCTGCAGAACTCCTCATTTCTGATACGATCTCGCTGAGAGACTCTGAGCATAGCCCTCTCCATAGCTTGTTAGGCTACTTGGAGCTTACTAATAAGGCCCATAGTGAGTGTATAGCGCTATTTATATATTGCGAATTAACTTCCTGCTTCGATAACAGTGACCTACACAAACAGAAGACACCCACAAAACAAAAGAACCGTTGTCTCTAAGTATAGTGCTAACAAAACCGTCTATTACATCGATTATCTTATAATTTATGGCTAGATAATTGGATTATTCCATCGTTGATCAAGTATCGAGAACAAAACGTGTGTTGTATCGATATTGTAATGATATTGATGAGGCAGCCGTGCGTGACGCTCGTTCTGTCTCGCTGGACCGCCTAGATAGGCTCGCCTACTATGCTTGGTCTAGATGCAAAGAGTTCATAACTTATATTGGATTATAGATAATATAATTATTTTTCGCAATAAATGGCACGAGCGACTTCAACCGAGTTTGCACGGATCAATGTAACATTTTTCACATTATTGTTGATTTATCGAAAATGGCTCAGCCGATTTCGTTAATTTCATTTCGATAAAATTTAAATGCGACCAATTTCGAAGTATACTCTTTCCAATAAAAAAATATTATCGAAATGGGACCACTATGTCGTGGTTGTATTTAAAAAAAATATACGCGTCGAATTGAGTACCTATCTCCTCCGTTTCGTCGCCGTCGGTCCAAAAATGGCACTTTAACCGTTTACAAATTACTCCAACCGTGTGTCTACAGAATCCGAATAGCTCGCACGAATCGATATATCAACGTTATAGTAATTTTTACATTATTGTTGATTTCGATAAAATTTATATGAAAAACATTCAGACAAATTGAGGACCTCATTGCCTAAAGTTAACCTTTCAAAAACGGCCCAATCAACCTCGCTCGTGCTGTAAGTTCATACAAAATGTTCATTGATTTGTTTGTTTAAAAGATAGAAACAAAAACAAACAAGGCTCGAATTACAATGAGAGCGTAACACATCCGCCGCCGAACTTTCGACGGTGCGGTGGTAGAAAGTGACCTGCAGATGACAAAGGTCGGAAGCGATTTTCTAATCGCCAAGTAAATCCTTGACGAGGCGTGCACTTTTGGATCGAACTTACCGGTTTGTTTCCCTGAGATCTGACGGGTTAGTGATTTGTTGACGTTATTTCTCTTCAAGACGAGCAATGTAACACAAATTTAACGTTGACCTATAAGCCGAATGCATGCCGAAATGCAGAATATGGAGCTCGATATTATATGTAACGTAACGACCTAATGTACGCATATCCGCAAATAAATGAATATAAAAATATAATCTGCCATTGCTATTATTTATTTTGCTATCACTAATATTCGTGGTCCTTTTTTATAATAGAAAATGGCAAAAAATCTAAAAACATGTACGAGAGTTGAGCAGTATTTATTGGGTCGCCTCATCTTTAAATATATGAATATTAGCTGACCCGGCCACGCGTTGCTGTGGCTAAATAAATTAAAATTGCGACTATAATTTGAGATTTAAACTATCCTATCTCTCAAGTTGGATTGAACTGCATATGGTGTGCGAATTTTATTATAATCGGTTAAGTGGTTTAGGAGTCCATTGAGGACAAACATTGTGACACGAGATTTATATATATTAAAGATGTTGCGGACATCTTAGACACGGTTGATTGACCCCTTGCTTGGTTTGAAGGTGGTTTCTAGACATCTAGCTCTACACTTCCCGGTCTATAGTCATTATTAGTGCACCTCAAGCGACGACTTCTGATTATTGTCACCACAACTTGCTTAATTAAATCTCAATTTCATCATTTAAGTTTCAATCTTGCAAATTGCTGCGATTAAATTAAGAAAGTGAATTGAATTGAAAGTGAAAATAAACATATTTAAATAACTAGATATTTTAATTCTGTATTTTGATTATTCCATAGATCTTAGACTAAATCTATGTATTATCCTTATTTCATTAGTTAAGTAGATGTTATGTTACTGGAAATGCTCAATTAACAAGTTTAGCTTTGATTCAAATTCAAAATTCTTTATTCGTATAAATTGTGGTGACAGGATCTTATTTTTTAACGACACAATTAGCCAATATATCATACGAAAATTTGTTTAAATCACTAATTATAATTGTCTATAAAAGCAATAGTAAAAATATTATTTTTACAGGCATTACTCCTTTTATATATCTATCTCAGTAATTATTACACAAACATAAAAATATGTATTATGGTAACTTAGTAACTTAAGTTCTAGAATAATGTATTACAACTTTATGGTGCAAGGACATACCATAATAAAGTTAGACTAAGTTCTAATATTAAACAAAATTAGTACTTTTTAAATTCTATCAATTGAGATCCTTTTAAAGCAAATATTACAAAAAAAATAAACTAAGTAAGTATTAAGTATCATATTTCCCTTATTTAAAAATGTTTCTGTTAAATTTTAATTCAATATTATCATAGAATATGATTTAACAGAATAGAGTAATATCCCTCCAAGGCTTTTCCACATTATTGACCACCAGAAAAAAATAACAAAAATAATCAATCAAACATAGACAGAAGAATGACACAAATAAGCTTTTATGGCTAAGAGTTATCTCTTCCAGACAATCTTTGAATGAATGGAAGTGTGCTCTAATTTGTAGGTATGTGGAATACTAAAGCTTAATTTTTTTGTCCCAAAAATCATTGGTCCGCGTTGGACGGGAGCCGCTACCAACCGGTCTTATTGAACTTTAACTTGAAGACCTCTAGAGGAGGCATATGCCCAGTATTGTCCAGCAGAGGACGCTCCATCGCTGAAACGATGACGACAACGATATATGAAAACAAGCAAAACCACGGAACACAGCTACTTCTTATCGATATGATATAAATATAACAGCGTGTTTGTAGAAAGTGTGTCAAGCGAAATTCATTAGCAAAGAGTGCGTTCACATGAACTGCTTCAAATGTTGGGCATTTTCAAGGTCAACTATTCTGCGCTGGACTATTTAGCCAGCGTTTAAAAAACAGTTTTCAGATTGTTTTGATTGAAATTAATGATCATTTGGATGAAATTGTTTAGATAAATGTTGTTGAGTAACGGTGCGAGATTCAAAGGAGAGTTGTCAGCAGACAACAGTGTCAACAGACTGAACACTTTTGTTGTTTCAGATTACTCTTGCTACATAGATAAAAGTTGACCTTAATTAATACCTATACCTAGATAGATGCTACATCTATCGAAATTCTGTTGTAGTCTTTCATCTCGACTATAGGACGTACTCTGCTGAACGTAAGCCTCCCCTAAAGATTTTCAATAGGCACATCAGTTTCAGGCCGTTTTAAGCTAATCTTAAAACGGTTCAAAATAAAATAATTCTCTTAGAAATATACAGGGTTATTTCTAATCAATTAGGGGCTTATTCTGTGCATCAAAACTAACAACTTTTGTTCTGCGACTTTTGTCAAAACTAAAAAATAATGGTCGTTCCATAGAAAAATATTGTTCACCCACGACACAATGTGTGGAACAGCTGATATTTTTTAGTTTTGACAAAAGTCGCAGAACAAATTAAAGTTGTTAGTTTTGATGTAAATAAGCCCCTAAAAGTATGCTTATTGATTAGAAATAACCATGTATCGTCTGAGTGTCTAATTCGTAAAATAAACCCACTAGGTATAACCAGACAGTAGGAACAAGCTCGGATAGGTACGAACCGCTTCCAATCCGTCTTTTTAAAAATGTATAGAGCTGATGTCCAACAGGGAATATCTCAGGTACTTACATCTGATAAAATAATAGTATAACTATCATGTAAGTTCTCGCAGTCTAGTAAACTTTCCATACATTCCTTTGTTAGCCATAACCACATAAACAAGGCTGCAAACTGGTTGCAAATCATTAAGTTATGCATAAATTATGATAACGTTACCCGTGTTGCAAGGCTCGCCTGCATGGTGGCTCCGTGTAGTCGAGATAAACCTGGGTGTAATTTGTTCAATACACATTGCACAATTTATTACGTAAACTTATACTTACCAATCTTACCATACATGATACAGTGGCCGGGAAACAACTTGAATCAAAAAAACATCATTGTGTCTCTTTTCTCCTATGCGAAAACAAATGACGGTTGACTAGATTTGAACCTTTTATTTTTAGGGATAATCACTCACCGACCTTGGAAATATATCTATGCCAAAAATCAAATCCATACGTCGCTTTGTTGCTGCGTGAAAGAGTAACACCAACAAACACACTTTATGATTTATAATATTAGCAAGGACTACCTGTATAACTGTAACTGTACCAGCCTTTTTAGTAATCCTTTGCAGGACGTAGGCCTACCCGCGAAGGGTGATTTAGCCATATCCACCACGCTGGCCCAGTGCGGGTTGGTTGCAGGTTGCCTCATGATGTTTTCCTTCACCGAAAAGCCAGTGAACAGTGAAAATTCCAAAGAACGGACCGGGACCGGGATTTCAACCCACGACCTCATGATTGTAAAGCGGGAGTCACACCTCTAGATCACCACGGCTTCATATCTCTCTTGTTATAGACTATGTATAGATTCTTTTTAATTTTAAGTTAGCACGTAATTTCAATTCATTGTAGTTTTAGTTTATGAACTGTGGTTTTACTGGTAGAATACAGTAAGTAAACAATCTATTATTCTATCATAAGTTGACTTACCCAAATACATATCCATTCATAGTTAAACCATAGCCATAATTAACCAGAGAAAACCTACTTTACGCAGTATTTACATTTTGACCTAAAAACCTCAGTAGTTTCTAAGGCATTTTGTAAGTTTAAAACTAAGTAATTCACTACGTAACTTACGGGCTAACTTTCTAGACTCGTTTGCTTTTGAAATTCAGCAAATCCATGCGTGTCTAATTTCCAAACCACCTACAATAGGATTTGAATCCACAATAACTCGAGTAGTTTCTAGTTCCTTTTTCAGCTAAAATGTGTGAATAACTGATATTTCTGGTTGCCGTGTTATTTTGAAATTCCATTGTGATAATATGTGAAAAGTTTATAGTAATGTGTAAAATATATCAAACTTGAAAGAGGCCTCTACTCTACTCTGAGAAAAATAAAAGGAGTAGTTTCACATCACAGACCTTAGAAATTACCACAAAAGTTTTACGCACGCTTTAGACAATGTTTAAAAGTAGTGCAAATTGCACAGTAAAATAGTGTTTAAATCGTGGTTAAATAATCTGTGGTATGGCGGTACAGAGCTCTCGTCGGCTTAGATTTAAAAAAACCTCCGTGACCAGGCTAAGAAGAATAAATCAGATAGTTTCACATAATAATATAATATAAATCTAGAGTAGCCGTGGCGGTCTAGAGCTCGTATGTAACTTTCAACATCTCTTTATGAATACGTTGATTTCCTTATAAAGGTGTAAATCGCGTATTTCCGCTTGAATGCCTACTACACTATACTAATATCTTCCGACACAGGTATCTGTCTCGCTAGTGCCAAAGTATACCTACATTAGTTTAATTTCACACCCTACTAGTTCGATTATCTTTTCGTAGAAGACGTGTAGATCAGACGTGACAAAAAGCTATATTATAGGCATAACAGTGTATATCGTAGAGATAAGAAAATAAATACCTAACTCAACACTTCAACTCACACCACCAATTCGTGAGAATTTGCTGTGGTCTGCGATCTCAGCATCCCGATGCGCCCAGAGGGATACGTCAGAGCATTCAACTTTATACAGATCACTACACTACTCATATAATATACCTACCAATGTGAAAAACAGGGACAGGGATAGTTTCTAATTCTTAGTCTCAGACCCACAGATTTGCGAAATGAATCATCTTCGTCTTCACGATATAGAAGGGCCCTAATTTCTCATGAAATTCCTTATTTAAAATCACAGCTGCGCGTAACTCCAATAATTTTATTACAAAATTATTACTCAGTGGCATAATCTATTTCGCTCCAGCTTATAATGTTGAATTCGCAAATGTTGTACGTTCATACAACAGTGCATCCTGCGTTGTTTGTATGCACCTTGAACAAGCATTTTGGGCTGTATGAATATTTTGCTCTTACATATAAGTTTTTCGCCTGCCGGACCCTTTTCTCTGTCGAGTGCCAAATTCCAGTAGAATCACATTCGATTAGCGAATTCTGGTAGATAAATCTGAAAATATATGAGATCGGCATTTTTAGGCTTAGCCTTAGCATTAGCTTTGAATATTTCATGTGATTTTATAAATGAACAGTACGAATGAATAGGAAGACGATCATCAAACATGTCATTTCGCTAGGAGTTTGCATGAAAATAAGCGAACGACACAAGCCGATTCCGTTTATGTGACATTCTTTAGATTCTTTAGGATCGTGTCTAGGGCCCCAGACGGTGTCAGATGAGCAACAGTTTCTCATAACATCCTGTCATCTCAATCTTTTGTCTAGTCATTATTATCTCTTGCATTCGCCGAAGGGCATCGAACCCAGTGACTCGTGACAGACAGACTGACACCGTGACCGGCCCCTGCGTTCAAGGGAACGGTGGAACCGGAAAGAAAAAGTATAATGTTTCACTGACATAATTCCACGGAAGAAAATCGGTCAGTAGTTTTTCCGGTCGTTTACTCTGTCCGTGGTGAATGTAACTCGGGCATGTTCGTTACAAGTTTACAAGTATTTTGTATAGTGCGTAACTATTTCTATTTTAAGTAGGACGTGGTGTATACATGGACGATTTTATACAGGACTATTAACAATAGGTTTACAACTTTTACTGTGGGGTCAACCCGGAATTTGAGAAAAAATCAGTTCAATACCAAATCGCAACTCGGAATCGACGAAATGATTATTGTTATAATTTGTTTGATTTAGTGCCCAATTTATTTATGAGACCGTAGATCCTTATACCTATTGATTCCATATTTTTGTACCATTCTTTCCTCCATTATATCCCTTCGAGACCCGAAATAAAGTATGGATTGACCTCAGAGCAAATAAAAAAATCAAGAGAGAATGTTGTGAACAAACAAGTGAAGCCAACCAAAACTACGCCTCGCCGTGTACAGACAATTACACACACATCTTTTTTTTTTTTTTTTTTTTTTTATTTCGAATAGGTTTGCGTAACTATGAAACTACACCTTTGCTTGTCAGTCAAACTATGGCGGAGCAACAGCGACGCACTCACACATGTATAAAAAACCGGCTTCACTTGACTTTTCAACGACGTTCCCTCTGGATTTTTTTATTTACTCTGAGGGATTGACAATGACAACTGACATTTAAAAGTGGATAAAATGGTTTTCTCCCTTTGCCGTTCTACCCGTGCTGAGGCAGGTACCTACCTACTAATTACCAGATAATGGCGAAACTAAGGGGGAAGATTCGGGAAGAGTTTAATACTATGCTGTGTGTTAAACGAACTCATACATTTTTTTTATTTCGTATAGACTTTTTGCGTTTGTTTGTAACATCAGGCAGTATGTAGTCAGTATGTGTTTTATAGTAGTAGTTATCTAGGTAGACAGGCTCCTACAGTCCTAATTTTTGTACATTAGTACTCATTTCATTCGTATTTACTTTACAGGTACTTTTTGATAATTATTTTCTGCTTGTAACAGAATCTTTTCAATTACTGTATCTTTTTAATATGTAAATAAAAAGTTTTGTAATTTTAGACAATATAAAAATCCGCTAGGCAGCGCCATCTATGCAAAGTACTTGTTACTAAGATTAACTTCAGCAAGCTGTTAGCACAGGATAGGAGTAAGTTTCAAAGAGTTTGAAGAGATGGCGCTGCAAAGGAAGTTGTGTGTACTTATGTAACATGAACACAGATGGCAGCACTCGACAAAAATATTTTCTTAATTTTCATTTTCATACTTTTAACGATTTGCTTTTGATTTAGTATTAGGTATATTAGATTCAAAGTAAGTAATCTAAGGATTGAATTTAAATTTTAAATTAAATTTAAATTTGAAAATATCAAAACTCTATTAGTTTTAATATTTTCAAATTAATTCCGAGTAAGTAGTTACTCCTGCAATAGTACCTACATACCTATAGGCCGCGCCACATACGTTGGCGGATGTGAAGTTAGCTACAAGCTGCGCATTATGTAAGCTACAGTCAGGATTGGACATTGCGCAGCGTTGTAACTAATTTGACATCCGCCAACTTGTGTGGCACGGCCTATAGGTATGTAGGTTGTCATACAAATATTTCCTTACGAGCAACAATGTTTAACAAACTTTTTTAGATATTAAAGGAATTTGATCCCACGATACTCTTGATAGAGTTTAACAAATAATTCAATCGCCAACAAAACATTTCAGACAACATAAATTAAAAAAACCGGACAAGTGCGATTCAAGCTCGCACACCGAGGGTTCCGTACAAATCCAAAAAATTTCACAAAATTGGGAAGTAAGTTGTTAAAATCTCTATATTATAACCATCGACAAAAAAAGTTTTTTTTTTTAACTTTTCTAGTCATACCTCGAAAATTACACATTGTTAAAATAATAAAAAACCTGTTTTAGTATGTGCTAATGAATGCTTTTTTATATGATACCTTACATGATACGATTTACTCACTTTGAATTTTGCACCCATATTTTGTGAATTTGAGGCCCTATTTTTTGTGATTTAAATAAAAATGCACAGTTTTCAGATTTATTCCTATATACTCTGAGACAATGCTTCTCGTCAAATTTCATAGTTATATATGTCAACGGGAAGTACCCAGTAGGTTATGATTTTTGTGAGTGTCGAAATATGCGGTTTATTACGACATAAACGGCTCTAACTTTTGTAAATGATAACTGAGAAGTTTTTCTTTTACACAACTGCAGGAAACCATAGATATACGTATACAGTTTAAATTTTAACTCGATATCTTTACGCGTTCCCGAGATAAAGACGGACAACAAATTGATCCTATAAGGGTTCCGTTTTTTCCGTTTGAGGTACCTAAAAAAAAGATCGTAATGAAATCGCATATTTCTCCTCCCACTCCCGATATTTCCATAATTTACTAACTTTACGGCTCCCAGTCCGTACGCAGTTGATGACATGAAAACAAAAACACCGAACAAAAAGCACGTAATCAAAGTGCGTCCATCTTTCTGGTCGGAGGCCGCGCCGTGTAAAATCGACGGCGCGCCCGCTGGATCTCGTTTCATTTTTTTTCCTCGTTGAAGATGTATCAGACGCATTATCCTGGGGTTCGTATTGGCGGGGATAGCTAGGGTTGTGCGCAAACCCCAGTGTAGATATTTTTTTTTTGGTTTCGAACTCAGACCAAATAAAATTTATTTGTTATTATTTTATACTACGGGACTAATCGCTCACTAAAATTACGAGATAAATAAATACCTCCTCATCCCGACGTTTCGGCCTGGTGTATATAAGGTGGATTGCAGCTGCGGTAGTTCCTACATAGGTCAAACGAAGCGTACTATTGCTGAACGGATCAAAGAACATATCGCGGCAGTCAAAAACCGCCAGATACAGAAGTCTGCTATAGCTGAGCATTTGCTTGACGGAGGTACTGGTCATTGGATCGAGCTCCACGACCCAAAAGTCCTCTCCACGGATCTACACTATTTTTCAAGAATAGTTCTTGAAGCGGTGGAAATCAAAAAACATAAGAATTTCAACCGGGAGGATGGATTTAAGAGCTGAGGTGGTCTGTAATTTTCCATACAAACGTATTGCGCTGTTTTCTTTTTGGAAAATGCTTTTAGAGTTACAATTTTTTGCCGTAAAATTAAATTTAGCTGTTTAAACTACCCTGTCTTTTCATTTTTTTGATAAATTTATTATCAGGCAAAATATGATCCTTCAAAGTCTCAAAAAAATTCACCATTTTTACCGACGTCTTTAAAGACCCACCAGAATAAACGTATTAATTTCTAACAAAATATGAAATGACATAATCATGAACACATATTTTTTGTAAATTTTGACATAAAAAAAACTTGATTAATTTAGTTTTTGATGAAGAAAACAGCGTAATACGAAACGTTGTTTTGCCAAGATTTTTGTAGGTATAAATTGCTCTGAGCTGCAATTGTCCCTATCGCACGATGCGGAGGTAGGGTTGAGGTGAGGGAGGTTCAAACCTATACGTACACATGCACTAGGGATGTAGTAATAGACGATATTTTTGTCGATGCTCTAGTGATGTCCATCGATATCGATGTTTATTAAAAATATCAGTTAATTTTTCAAATCTTGTAATTTTACTGATGTATCTTTGTTACTTTTGAAGAAAAAGATCTTATGTATGGAATATATGCGTTTAGTTACTGCGACTTATTGCAGCGACTACACAAATCTGTATAGTATTTTTTCAGTTTATATATATCGTGTTGTATCGGCAGACATCTAAATGGTTTAGGTGCAGAATGACCAATTCTCATAATGCCTAACTAATCCGGGAATGCTCAATTCTACGAATGCCTAATTCTATTTAATTTAATTTTAATTTTATGGCAACATAATTTCAATTAAGAATTTCTTAAAAAAAAACTTACTTTAAGAGATTTGTGTATTTGTTGAAAATAACCAAAACTACTTTTTTGATAATAAATCAGCTAGATCGCAAATTTTACGTCCTCAACATAAATTCAATATTCGTGTAGTACAGGTAAATAATACTTTGTATCATCGAAGTTCATCTAATACAGCCATAAAAGTGTACAATAGCCTCTTCACATAAAATTTTTAGATGCAAACAAATTTAAACATAGCTTAAAAATGGCTTGCTGAAAATACCTTATATAGCATGAAATAATATAATGAATGTACAAATTCTGACTGATAATTATGATCTCATGTGTTACGGTATATAGGTCTTTATGTCATACTTAGTTATGATAATATAATACATAATAATAATATAATATGTTAGTTGCTTCAATAGTAAAACTTGCCTAGAAATTGTGCTTTAATTACCAGTGATTTTTTATAAGAAATTGTGATTTTCCCATTGGAAATTATTTTGTCATTTTGAGAATTGAGCATTTTTAGAATTGGCCATTCATAAAATAGGGCATTCGTAAAATTGAGCATTCTTGGCATAGTTCCATTGCCATTATTCTTACTACTTCATTCATTACATTATAATACTGCGTCTAAGCCGAAATAATAGTTCTAATTAGGAAAATCACGTGCTCTCTAAAAATGTATTATAACTGTAACACATAAATCTATCCTTAGTCCACCTAGGCAAAAAGCGTTCTTTGCTTACCAGTACGTGAGATCCATTCGAGAAAACAACTTCATCGGCTATCCGTTAGTTGAACTATGTGCCTTGCCATCTGTCATTTTAACTTGCCAATCCGCTGAGTTTTGCTAAAAAGTTCAATTAGAAGTGCTTTCAAAGCTTTAATCTAATAATAATTGTGGATGTTCTATCCTGTATTACTATTATATGTGCCCTACCCACTGCTGCTTTAATTAGCTAATTGTTTCAATTTTTTAAACGTCTTTAAAGTAGAACCAAAGTATGACAAGCTGTTCTCTAAACAGTAAACCTCGCATTTGTTTAATTGAATCCTCATTTATTTTTATACTATGGGACTAATTTCGGAATGCAAATACGGCTATAGGTACCTACAATATAAAAGGCAAGAAGTTTTAGATTAACGAGAACCTATTACTAAGACTCCTCTGTCCGTCTGTCCGTTGGTCACTAGGCTGTATATCACAAAAAGCTAAATAGATACATTTTACACAGATGATGTATTTGTTCCCACTATAACAACAAAACTAAAAATAGAGTAAAATAAATATCTACTTCAACCGTGTAGGTACAGAATTCGCGAATAGTGCGCACGGATCGATTATTGTTGATTTGTCAAAAATGGCTCAGCCCATTTCAATAAAATTTAAATGGGATCAATTTCGAAGTATATTCTTTCCAATGAAAAACATTCTAACAAAGAATTATCAAAATCGGACTACTGTGTAAAAAGTTACGCTTGGTTATAAATAAAAAATATACGCGTCAAATTGAGTACCTTCTTCGTCGGTCAAAAAATAGAATGAAATAAATATTTTTTCATGCCATACAACAGACGTGATTTTTTGCACGATTTTTATTAATGTCCATAAAAGGTAGACGCTTGAAATATTCTCAGAATATTTAGTAATATAATATATCATGTATATAAATGTATCAATTTAAAAAATATATAATTGAATCGAAATAATTGGCTCTCATAAGGTATGAAACCTTTCGAGCGCGAGTCCAACTTGCATTTGGGATATTTATTATAGACCGTAGAAGAACGACGTAATGTAAGATATTTCCATAAAAAAATAATTAATTTATACTTAAAAAGAAGTAATTTCAGTAAAAATATATTATGTAAACTGCAGCGCTTACAGATATCAAATATCCAATTGTATATGATGTTAGTTAGGTACATTTTACGTTTTTGTCAAACAATAATAATTTGAAAGAAAATAAATAAGCATATAAAGAAAAATTAACCCATGTCACAAATAATGTAGCTTCCTAATGGCAGAAAAATAAATAATCTTTAAAATAATTAATCTTTTATCTTTTTGTTTGCTATCGATCGCCTATCTACCATACCTACTAGGTAACCAGAGCATACGTAGAATACGCGCAAGATAGCTCTACGTACGGCCAAAATCAGGAACCAATTCAATGCTGCCAGGGAATACAGAATACTAGTGATATAACGTACGTGGCGCCACGACTCGCACGCAGAGTTATCTTGCGCGCACTCTACGTAATATCATATTTTGCTACAATTCAAAATAAAATATCGGTCGGCCAGCGAGTTCGTTGGGGCGCAGGTAGGGTGCGGGGAGAGTTCAAGCGCAGTACGCACACAAATACAATTGCATCACCACACACATTGAAGCTCCCTGGTTTGGGCGCATCGCGACGGCAATAGTTTAGTCCAAATACCTATTTCTCAATTTCCTCGTCACTAGTATTTCGCCTTAAGTTATCGGCGTCGTGGAATCCTGTTGTCAACAAATGCAAATCGCGTAGTGTAGGTAGAAGGACATTGTTAGATACCGTCAGTGTTGTGTGTCGTAGTGACAATTTTTCAAGTTCAAATTGAATTGGCGGTACCAGCTGTTCTACATTCCAGTCTACCCGTGACCACGGTCGATGCAACTCGGCCGAAACGTCGGGATGAGGAGGTATTTATTTATCTCGTAATTTTAGTGCGCGACTAGTCCCGTAGTATAAAATAATAATGTGTTCAAATCGCGAAAGTTTCAAAACAAAATTTATTTGGACGAAAATAAATTTTCTTTAGACCAAATAAAATTTATTTGGTCTGAGGTTTCAAAAAATGCCAATTCGATAGGTTTTGCGCAGCTTGTAGCTAACTTCACCACCGCCAGGAAGTTTGAATAGGCATACCTATACCTAACTATAAGCTTTAGGAAATGCTTGTGGTTTTGAGCTTTGCACGAATTTTCCAAGAAATTGAAATTGCTTTTTTGCTTCTTATTATTTTATTGCTTCTTTCAAGTATATTGATATATCGTTAGATAACGAAGACTTTTTATATAGTTGGTTGATTTAGGTAGGTAGTCATCAATATGATGAACTTTTACTATAACATGAATGAACCCTGAAATCGAGAAATAAAATTATCGGTTTCACACAAAAGCTTTATTGAGTCTCGACTCGATAAAATGTATGAAACAGCTGAGTTTTTTCGTGATACTAGGCATAATACTTAGTTTTATTCCAGTAATAAACAACATTGATATCCTAAATCTAGAATTCTAGAATTTGTCAGTCGTCTAGAATAATTATTTTTTCCAAAAAAATCGCAAGACAGACTTCCACCGTGTCCAGAATTCGAATAGTTTGCACGAATTGATGTGACATCATTGTACATTATTGATGATTTATCAAAAACATTTTTACCTAGGAAGTAGGTAAGTATACCCTTTTTAACAAAAAAATATTTTTCAAATCGGTTCACAATTGGCGAAAATATCGATGAGACGAACATATACCTCCTTTTTTCGAAATCGGTAAAAACACCAATATATACTACCTCTACTTAACTGTTTACGAAATGAGGTCCCGAGAGTCAATACAAATATTTTTCTATTTATAACTTGACTTGATCACTTCATGCAGCTTGACGGGGTAACTCGTTATCGGTTGCTAGCTAAAATTCACCTGTTCAGCTCACTGCCTCCAAATGAAATTCCTTTTTACAAAGTTTTTGCAAGAATTCTTCGATTTGATAGAAAAAAGTTCAGTGAATTGCCTCAAAAGAAATTCAGGCCACATTTTTTGTTATTCTTCGCTACATTCTAGTTCGATGTCCCAGTCAAAGCTTCTCGCAGGTTTCTATGTTCAGTCCATAGAGATCAATGGAGTAGCACTTATGTGATCTAGACATTCTACTATGTGTACGATGGATGCAGAATGCAGAATTCACTGTTATGTGACACAGGCTCACAGGTTGACAGAGACTGAAAATACTGATTCCCTTATTTTTTTTTATAATTTCGTTTACGCGGTTTTATGTTAAGAGTTTCACAGTTAATAATTATGTCCTATTTAAGTCCTATGCTGACAAACTTGGATCTTATTTTTCACACAAGTTCATTTTGATGCGGTTTATTAACTAAAAATAAAAACAGATTTATAAGTGTCCCTCTCCACTTTGGACCTCGCTAGTGAGTAGACGCGAGCAAAATCTGCGTCCTTTTCTTTAAACCGTGTAAATTATATTTTGCTGCTATCAAAATTCAAGTACAAAAATAGGAGCGCAGAAGGCATCAGGAGATTGAAACTTCGCCCACCGATCAACTGCCGTGAGTAAGACAAGGATACTACTAGCCGATATTCCGCCCCGCTCGCTCTCATTGACGTTACCTGAGCGAAACAGGTTTTGTTGCATCTACGTAATCTGCGCAAGTGTGCGCAAAAATCGCGCGCACTCGTCGCCTGCAGCTATCACTGTTACTGGTGACCGGCGGAGTGAGACAGTTATCTTTGTATGCGGTACCTGAATTTGTATGCGTGTGTTGCACATATGCACGCGGCAGCAACTGCATCTGCGAACATCGATACGCATGCGCTGAACTAGTGAGATCACCCGGGTTCATCTACTTTTCATACGTATAAATTACCTGAACGATTGTCATTTTTTAATACTTTGGCTTGGTTAACTTAATACTACCGGCTAGTGTATTTTTCGCGTAAATCCATCATGCCGCTGAGACATAGCCCTCCAGTTACTCCTGACACAGAGTCGCAAAGAAACTTTAAAACTACAGCAGGAGCTCTTCTGGCACGTTCTATTTCTTGTCATGCAGCGACAGCCGATGATAGTTCGCGTTATGACTCCGAACCGGACCTGCGCGTAGCGCACTGTAAAAAAAGAAAGCATGACGGGCAGGATTTTGGACTCGCTGCCAGCATAAAAGAGTCGCTAGATGCACTATCCAAGAAACAAGATTTTCAGAGAGTTGTCCAGGAGAAGTCAAAACACATAATTCAACTTGAGGATAAGATGGAAAAACTTGAAAGATGGTCTAAAGCGTCAGGCATCGAAATACGTAATGTTCCTAAAACAGATCAAAAAGCGGAAACCAAAGATGATCTCTGTAACATCGTACAAAAACTGGGTAAAACGGTAAACGTAGATATAAAACCCACCGATATAAAAGATGTGTATAGAACGCACTCCTTGGACTCCGACCTGAGACCAATCATAGCGGAATTCAACAGCATCTTATTGAAAGAAAAACTGTTGGCAGCGGTAAAAGGTTTCAACAAAGGCAGACAAAAAGAGGACAAGCTAAATACCTCGCATCTTCATCTAATGAAGCCAGTTAAACCTATCTTTGTATCCGAAACTTTAACTCAGAAGATGCAAAGACTATATTATTTGGCCCGCAAATTCAAAAGTACCTCTGGTTATAAATACTGCTGGTCTGCACGAGGAGGAGTCTACTTAAGAAAGGATGAAAACCTACCCCACATCAAGATTGAATGCGACGCTGATATAGACAATCTTCGTAAAAAGCTTTGACTAGACTCGCAAATAATTGAAAAAGAATTGGACTGCTTTTATCATACTCTAACTCTAAATCAAAATGATATCTTATCTTGTGTTTTGGATAACTATTTACGTAAATTGAATACTCTTGGTTATGCACAACTTATACATTCTCTGTTATTATTTGAACTGCAAAATCATACTCACTCACTTACAATATCACTCCTACTTTTCAAACCAGCATACTCATACCTCAGTACACATTTTTTTATTTCATTGCCTGTTGTAGTCTTTGTACTTTTCAAAACAAGAAAAGTAGCACGAACAATCTACCGCTACTTTCTTTATGGATAATACGCCTAAACTAGGAGAAGAAATTGATAATTTCGTAGTGGCGAAATCATTGGAATGTGAGGTGGAACAATGTTCTAATTTTTTTCCCAACTCCAAGAGACCTCTAACAATACTGGCACAAAACGTACGTAGCCTAGGTTGCAACTTTAATAACCTTGAACTTTTGCTTACAAGATTAAATTTTTATTGTGATGTGCTCGTGCTAACTGAATGTTGGCTTGAGTGTTTGCCTGTTATACCATACTTAGAGGGATACAACGCTGTCTGCACAAAAACCAACATAAACAGAAGTGACGGAGTAGTCGTCTATCTTAAAAAAGAGCTCAATTTCTCTTATGACGAGCCAATATTTGCGGAAGGGAATTGTTTATGCATCCAACTAGATCCAAATACTGTGTTATTAGGCTTATATCGATCCCCTTCTTTTAGAAAGATAGATACTTTTTTGGAATCACTAGACAGCATCCTGAATAAATTTTCGTCAGTAAAAAATTTGGTTATCACGGGTGATGTTAACATCCCAATAAACCCTGAAAAATGTAACGAGGATTCCAACCGATATTTGGACTTACTAGCTTTCCATGGACTATTTCCAGCACATTTTTATGTGACACGTGATGAAAGTGGTACTTGTTTAGATCATGTAATGTTAAGAACACGTCTTTTTGCAGTGGCCATAGTACCAAATTCTAATATTACAGATCATAAGCCGACTCTTTTATATTTAGATCGTCACACAGCTAGAGTTTATTCCAAAGATACATACTCCAAACTAGATAGTGATCAATTAAAACAAGATGTACTTAACATTGACTTAAGTCCAATCTACGAATCAAACGACCCTAATTACGCATTGTCATATTTGATAAATGAACTACAATCAGCTATAAAGAATAATAGTATTACTGTCACACATTCTAGGCGGAAAAAAATCATTAAACCGTGGATGACTGCAGGACTACTAAAATGTGTTCGAAATAGAGACAATTTACATAAAAAATCTTTAAATTCTCCTAATGACAAAATTCTAAAATTGACATACACTAGATATATATAGAAACTACTGCAATTCGCTAATAAAGAAAGTTAAACTGGCTTATGATATAAATCAAATAGAAAATGCTGGAAATAACAGTAAAAAGATATGGTCTGCTGTTCGAGAAATAGCAGGCACAACAACATCCCATGAGCATCCCAAAGAGCTACTTGATCTTTGCGATTCTCCAAATTCCTCTGTGGACAAGGTGAATAAGTTTTTTGTGGATGTCGGAAGAACTTTAGCTGAGCGAATAAGTACATCTGAATCAACTTCAACTCCATCTTCATCTTCACTCCCAAAGCCTCTGTCTAGATCATCATATAAAACAAATTCAGTCAGACAATCTTTTGTACTCCTTAACACCGACACGGAAGAGGTGGAGCGAATTATTTTGGGACTCAAAAATGATTCTTCAATTGGTTGGGATGGTATATCAAATAGGTTTTTAAAAGAACATCGAGTTTTCCTTGTACCTCCTCTTACATATATTTTCAATCTTTGTTTTGACACGGGTGTTTTCCCTACATATCTTAAAAAATCGCTTATCATTCCAATACACAAAAACGGGGATAGAGATTGTATCACCAACTATAGGCCGATCTCTATACTTCCTGCAATTTCAAAATTATTAGAACGCTTAATGAACAATAGGTTAGTTAATTATATCGAGCACAACAATATTTTATCCAATCGCCAATTTGGTTTTCGACAAGGCAAGTCTACTGACGATGCAGTGCACAATTTGACAAATTTTATATCTCAAGGTCTTAATAATAAACAAAAATGTTTGGCTATTTTTATAGATCTCGCAAAAGCGTTTGATACAGTCTCTATCCCTATTCTCATATCGAAACTTCGTAAAATTGGAATAAGAGGTGATCAACTGAACTTGTTCCGAAATTACTTGCCCAAACAGGTTTTGATAGGGTTACGAAATGGTTACATGAGAATATTCTCTCTCTCAATAAAGACAAAACAAAATATATTACGTTTTCAATAACAAGTATTCCGCAACACAACGAATTGACACTAATTGCGCATGATCACTACTGTATCTCTTCAACTTCCTCGGCATGTAACTGTAAAACACTAGAATCAACACTTTTTACTAAGTATTTAGGCATCATCATAGATAATAATCTAAATTTTAAGAGACATATTACTAATGTTAGCAATCGTATACGTAAAACCTTCTACATTTTTAAGAAACTTAAGTCAATTCGGAAACCAGATCTCGTTAAACAAATATATCTTGCCCTTTGCCAGTCAATCTTAAACTATTGCATATCTTCTTGGGGGGGTGCCCCGAAAACGACGTTGCGTTCCGTTGAAGTATCTCAGCGTGCTGTTCTTAAAATTAGTACTGGCCGACCAATATTATTCAACACTACTCTTTTATACGAAGCGTGTGAGGTTCTAACGGTCAGACAATTATTTGTATTTAGCATTATTGCAAGGCAGCATTCGATCCTGACTTACGACCCGCAAACTCAAATCAAACGACGAAAATATGACGTTTGCAAATTGCCTCCGAGACTAAATACAACTTTTATTAGAAGATATTTGACTTTTATGGGCCCATTCTTATACAACAAAATAAATAAAATACTAGATATATATCACCTTTCACGGCATGAACTGAAACATAAAATTATTCCTTGGCTAAAATCCTTGACGTACAAAGACACTGAAGATTTATTAAAAGTAATCGAATAAATATTATCCCGTAACCTACAAACAGACTAACATAACATAATAGGTAGAAATTAAAAAATATTAAAATCGTACTGAGCTTTATATGTTTGAATGATTTATCATCAAACTATCTTATGAACGACGATTAATTACACCCTCTCACACACACTCATTCATTTACACACCTTCATTAAATAATACACAAACTAACATCCGGATATTGCAGTGTACCAGGATAGAATGAAGAAGAGGATACACTGTAATATTTCGCACACTCACACATACACTTCATACACATTTGCTTACACAACATACATCTTACTCAAAGAGAGGAACATTTTTCACACACACGTGCATACCATTCTTATTCATAAGTATATTGTGCATTTCGCTGTTGGAAGATTGTACGTTGTAACTACCTACCCTACATAATAATATTATATAATTTAACTAATTGATTTGATTTGGATTTAGTGGTCGCTATTTAAGCTATGTAAGTCTTCACTAATATTTTTATAAACCCTACTATTTACCTACTTGTGAATGCAAATGTGTGATCGTAATGGGTACATAATTTTAACCAGGTATTCCTGCACGCAGCCTACCTGCTACTTGTATAAATGCTTGTATCTACCTGCTAGTTGCAATGTATACAACACTGTAGGTATTCTAATTGTATTCAATGTAGGTATTGAAATTATATTAGGCCCAATCCATGCATCTGTATTTAAAGATATAGAACACAGGTTTTGTTGTTTATATAGTAAGATCGGTAATTAATGTTACTTAGTGTAGGTTAGGTTACTTAGTGTAGGCATGCTTGCTTATACATAATAGGTTTATTAGTGATACAAAATTTTATATTTATTTATAATTGTTTTTTTATAAAGCACGATCTATATTTTAATTGCTATCTAAATTCAAATTATTTTTTATGCTAGAAGTGAATGCAATAAGTGAGGGCGCTGTAAGCCGAAACACAGGCCACTGGCCTAGTTCGGCAACAGATATATATATTAATTTTATCTTATTCTAGCTAATTAAGTAATAGAAATGTTCTTTATTACTGAAATGTTTAGAAATTTGAAATAAAGAATTATTATTATTATTATACACATATTTATTTATTGTCTTAAATTTAAGTTTTTTTACAATATTTAAATAATAAAAAACAAAATACTATAAAAAAACCTAAACCTAGAGTGCCGCCGGCAGCGGGGCGAGGCCCAAGCTACCGGTGGTTGGGTCTACAGAGAGAGGAACCTCCTGACAATGCGCGCTGTGTCCAGGACGACCGCCTTCTGTATCTGACCCTTGACCCAACCGTCTAGCGAGAGCCTCTTAAGATGGTGGTCGAGACTCTTCGCTATTAAGCCGTTTACCGAAACGACTATCGGGACAATGATCGTAGAGTCCACATCCCACATGGCGGTGACCTCGTGAGCCAAGTCAAGGTACTTGCTGAGCTTGTCCTTCTCGGCCTTCACGAGGTTCTCGTCATGTGGGATGGTGACGTCGACGAGCACTGCCCGGCGCTGGGACCGGTCGACCACCACGATATCAGGCCTATTGGCGACAATAGTCCTGTCCGTGATGATAGAGCGGTCCCAATAAAGCAACGCACGACCATTTTCGAGAACTGGTGCCGGTGCGTACTTATAGTACGGCACCTCAGACTCGACAAGGCCGTATCGAAGAGCAAGTTGCTGATGGATAATCCTGGCTACTTGGTTATGCCTGTGTAAGTACTCGCCGTTGGCAAGATGAGAACAACCGGAAGTAATATGCCTGAGTGACTCTCCGGGACGGTGGCATGCCCGACAAATGTCGACCGTACCGTCCTTCAGGATATACTTCCGGTAGTTGTTCGTCAAGACAACTTCGTCCGCAATTGCACAGGCAAAACCTTCGGTTTCCCCAAAGAGGTCACCGAAGCGCAGCCAGGCCACCGACGCAAGCAGGTCCACATCGGGTCCTGTTAGGGCCCGATAGAACCGCCCGTGCAGCTCCTTGCTCCTCCATACCGCCTTGCGATCATCGGTGCTGAGCACCGATGGCCTGCGCCAGTTCTCCTTCGCCAGAGAGAGCGGTGTGAGGCCTCGGTCAGCTGCCACCACATCGCAATGCATTCCACGCCCGCTGTTTCGGAAATAGTCCCGGAGGCTGTATAGTTCGCGGTTGTGGAGGTCTTTGGCATTTAAAAAGCCTCGGCCACCACACTTCCGCGGAGTGTACAGTCTCATGACAGACGAGCGCGGGTGTAGCATGCGATGCAAAGTGAGCAGTCGACGGACCCTCCTATCCAGGGCGTCCAGCTCAGTCTGAGTCCACCTCAGTATGCCAAAGGAGTACATCAGCAGCGGCATCACCCAACCATTGAAGGCGCGCACCTTGTTGCCGCCGGACAAAAGACTATTTTATTATTATTATTATTATTACTATTTTACTATTTTTATTATTATTATTATTAAGTGTCGCTAGTGTATGTTTCTCTACGGCCGCCGCTCAAATTGGTATCTACTATATATATCTAGTATGATAGAATCTTAATGCACGCCATTCCTTTCTTGTGTTTCTATCATATATATGTATTATATTTCTGACTGTTAGTATCAGAAACGTTCAGCTTGTACCTACCTATAGGACGGCGAACCGAGCATATTAAAACCAGCAGGAATCGATGATCAATTTCAGTATCTCCCCGCTAGAGCGACGCGTTATAGGTTACAGACCATCTCCTGAGATCTGTGGTAGGTGCCGTGAATGGGTGGCTTGTAACAAACCTGTCTTTACCAGGCCAAAGACTACATCGTCACTCGTGTCGTGACTCATTGTTATTCCGATACTAAGAAACATAATAATACTTAATTGAACCTGAGTATGAATCTTATGACGATTAGATGGCGATTTATGCCAAATATGGCGAAGTCAATCTGTTCCGTCACAATATTTATTAGAAACAAGTGTTGAATTGATGAGATTAATTTTGGTACGAAAACAAAACTCGGAATAGAATTATACAAATAAACATAGAAAACTTTTTGGATTCAAAGACTTATTTATGAAGGATACAACTAGTTCTTATTCTGAGGATATAACCTACCGACATAATTTTTACCTCCAATCTACCCAAAGAGAATGTAATAGAATATACCTATGAAAATTATATGACTCTAGGTGCTATTCTATAAAGTTGTAAGCCGTAACTTAAGAAGGTGTTTTGTTTAGTTTACTACCTAACCATGCAAATAATAAGGAACAAAATGTCAATGTTGAGATACATGATATGGCAGAGTAAAGTGGCGCATGGCGTAGGGAAACATCATGAAACATCAATCAGACATCATGGCGTGATGTAAGATAAGTACATAAAAGTCACCAAAGAATCACAATTAAAAAAGCTAAAGCTCTTCCTTGAAGACTTGCCAGCCCTATAAAGCTTGTGGAATAAGCGGGAGCGGGTAGGCGCGCGTGCGCATAACTCGGCGGTGACGTCACACGGCCCGGTACTCGTGAACCCAGCTGTCAAGGTCCCATTTACATGATACCCTGGTGCAATCATACCATGTATCTACTTCAGAAATTAAATTTACTCACGATTTTCTTGTAGTTATGAAGTTGAAAGCCCCAAGTATTATGTACTCATAATACTTGGGGCTTTCGTAGGTAAGTATACTTACTTACCTACGCAAAGTTAAATTAACGCTGGAATTTATTTTAAATATTTGAAATATCATAAAAAGAAGTCAATTATGTTTAAAACGCACCCTAAGCTAGGTTTTGTAAGTTTGGCCTTTCTATCATTAACTATGTTGTTCGTATGTATTATACATATTTACAACAAGAGGCTTTGTACATAATATGAAGGTTCGACTTGTAATTTCTCGTATACCTCTGAACATTAACTTCAAAATAATTTCGTAATGACTCTACTTCATAGTCTAATATTCCCACATCACATACCTGCTGGGTTTATCCAGAATTTGACGCTTGAGTTTCTTCAAGATTTTGCCTGTTATAAATACTTCGTTGTCTTTTTATTTCTTTTCTAAAACACTTCGTCGTTATTAGTAGTTACAAGCTTTTGTTTAACTTGCAATGGATGTACCTATCTCTGTAAGTTCGGGTGGAATCTTTCAAGTTGAATTTGACCAACTTCCCGGATTCCGATTGTGCTGAAATGTTGCACGCACAATAATATGGTACCATAGAGCTGATCTGATGATGGAATCGGGAGGAGGCCATAGGAACTTCTGTACTAAACAAGATAGAGCTCGGCTCGTTTTACTTGTCTCTATTACTCTGCTGCTGCTCTCAAAAGCTTGTATGTATTTAAAAAGTTATATTTTAATAAAGTTATACTATACATATTTATAATTTTCTAGTACGTTCGTCACGTCACTGCATCTTAGGATGGAGAGAACAATAGGTTAACCTTAGGGGTTGGAAGAAATTGCTTTTAAGCCTGCCCGTTGTTGTCACTAATTATAAAGTTTTTTCTTTAACATTTTTGTTTGTTTTACATCTGGTGTGAACAATAAAGCTATCTATCTATCTATCAAGATCCCAATAAAATAGTCAGTATAGAAAACTTCTCAACTAAAGTTAGGTAGCAAGATACCAAATTTAATTTCAAGGATATCTACTCAAAAGTTAAAGGTGACATCATACAGGCTCGGCAATATCCACTGACAAAAGTCATGTCCAGATTTTTAATGATAAAAAAACGTTATCTAAATCCATTTCAAAACTGCAATTCTTACAATATCTCACACTATTAAGGCGAATTGATAACCGCATTTTTTAAACTCAAGATAGGTTCAGGTACACACATAACATGGATCTGAGTTTGTATAAATATGCCGTCATAACATGAGATGTTCTTGATTATATTCCACGTTCCGATGCACACGACTTTGTTGCAGTTAATACGCCTAACACCTGTAATTTTGCGAAATTCATCATCAAAACCATTTGCCCAAACACTTTAGGCTGATGCCGATGGGAAGGATAAGGGTAACACTTTAGCAGGCTCATTTGACCGAAAAATAACGTATAAGGTTGTAGTACCTACGTGTGTGGTCTGTGAATTTGATTTTGACAAGCAAGCTCTTATTAAAATGTGTATTATTTTTTCTTTTATATTAATAATGAATTTCAGTGAAATTGATTATGATTATAATGTTCACACCTTTTTTATGATTTACTATCATCGCTGTTCGGTAGGTGACTGCGCGTGGCATTTACAACGGAGTATTCCGTTAATTACATTATTACCAAATATACACCAATCCAATCAAATGCAGTTACTTACTTGAATACGCATAGAAAACTCACAACAAAAAACTTGTGTTGAAAACCTCCTTCCTTTTGAATGCCTGTAGAATATGAAGCTTTTGAGTCCGTAGAAAATAGCGTTTCCTTTCTAAATCAAGAAAAGCTCACCATAAATTATACCGTAGCTCTAAAAACATGACTAGTAGTAAATTCAACACTTTATACCCGCACTTCTACAGCGTAATCATAAACAGAGATGACGGGCGTGCTAAGACTGATCGGTCGCAGACGAGCGTTTCGCCATACTTAGCTACAAACGCTACGTTTGTTTTAAAACCGACCACTAGCCACTGGACTATCGAATGTGACACTTTCATAAGAGTTCTCACTGACGATATGTTTGAATTAATGTTGTCCGAGATGCTAATTTAACGATGTCAATTTTGGATCCATTTTCGACCCCATATTATACACGATCTTCAATTGACGGTACAGGTCATATCTGAGTCCACAAATGTTTCATTTTCAATTTAATCAATTAAGTCGCTAAACTATTCTTGTCGCCAAACCTTTTAATTGAACACAAAGACAATGGAAAGTTGTCTTTTCTAGCTATAAATTCGTTAAAGCTGCAATATATTGTGGTCAACTTGGATGCTATCAATTTGGACGTCCCTATCGTCCAAATAGTATCTCCTCCATGCTATCGTCAGTCGGACCTAAAAATAAATGAAGTAAAATCATTATTATATAATTTATTTTAAAAATATAATTATGTATTTATAAGTTCAAGCTTTTGTAATCCCAGATATCATGTAGCAGCACAGTGCTAGCCAAGACAAATAAAACGAGCCTAAACACGTCGGGTCTATCTTGTTTAGTACAGGAGTTCCTATGGCCACCTTCCGACTTCATCATCAGATCAGCTCCATGGTACCATATTATTGCATTGTCACGCGATATACATACCTACCTATGCGTGCAAAATTTCAGCTCATTCGCAAACCGGGAAGTTGGTCAAATGTAACTTGTGTTATAAGATTCCACCCGAACTTAGGTACATGTATAGTTAAATAAAAGCTTGTAAAAACGCGGCGTTTGTGGCTGCAAAAACACGCTCGTATGCAATGGTACTAAGTAACTACTGGTAGAGCTGTTACCACAATCTTACGGTAGTACTTAGTTGGTGTTAGATAGACAAAGCTTGCGTAGATTTGCTCAGTTCTTGGAATAAGCTGTTGTTCTGTTGAGTCACTCGGCTGTTATGTTACTTTACTACACATATGTAACTACAGGTCTATATGTAGATATGTTTACGAGTAGTTAATAGGACGAGATGAGTGCGTGCGATACTTTTTTACTTGCTTCTGCCTTAGGGTAAACCTTCGACCGTGTACGTCTGATCGAAGGGGTAAACTGTTTGGAATATAATTATGTAACATACAACGTACGTTTAGCCAAGTACACTTTTAGAACTGTTTATAATCTAGAGTATTTTTGTTAAATGATGAACGATCATATACATTTTAACGATTTATCGTCACTGCAGGACTTGAACTTGCATTCTGGGTCGCAAATCAAGTACAAACGTTAATAATAAAGATATTCTTGAAATATTGGTATTTTAAAAATATTTTCTTGCGTGGAATTACAATGTAAAAAATTGAAAAAAAATATAGTTTAAATTTGATTTTGTTCCTCAAAAATAAGAGAACAAAAAATTGGGCACTGGTTAGTTAAATTGCTTGAAATTGGTTTTGGCATAATTTTATACGTGTTGAGACATGAAATCAAATATTTGTGGAAGAATTTACATTCTTTGATACGGGTCTTAGTTGTTTGATTGAGCTATCTTTGCTATAGAGAATCTTATCTCTATAATTTTTATATTGAGTATTGGGAGCTTAGGTATAGCTTAATGGGTATGATGATATGTTGTATAATGTGAGGTAATTAGGGTGTAATTTATTGGTGTTTCATAAATAATTAGGTACCTACAGTCCGTTCTCACTTATTTTACCTCAGAAATTTATCGCTGTGTCTTTGTCTTACCTATGATGTTAATTAACGACTAGACAGCGAAAATACCTGAGGTAAAATAACTGTGAACAAACTGTAAGCAGGTACCTAATTATTTTATGATAAAAATGAAACAACCTTCTTCAAACAATTCACTTCAAACCGAAAAGCGTAAAGTGATAGTATATAGGTAGAAATTTTAGATAGGTACTATTCAATTTCTGTAGGTAGATGCGACGTTACAATTTTGATAAATCTGCAAAATAATTGCTTCCAAACTATTTGTCGACATAACGTAACGCAATTTTTTTGCTTTCACGAATTTAGTTTGGAATATGTTCTTTTAATTAAAAAAGATGATGAAATTATAAACCGAGTTAAATTTTACTATTGGAACAAATATATATATTCGAGCTAAAACAAAATTTGTGTCACGTAATGCGCATGTTATCATACAGTTGTAAATAAATTAAATAAAATGAAACAGCGATCACCCTGCTGATGCAACCACAATAAGAAAATCAGGTACTGACATCGGAACAAAAACAACATAGAGATGAATTTAGAACCTTCTTCTCTTAAGAAGTCGGTTGATAAAAATACCATACATTTTCCTAATAAATAGTCCACAAGTTGAGCAATTCCAAGGTTAGACATGTAACGGTAAGTTGGTAATTACATTTCGGAGAACAGCGTAGTGATTAATTAACTTCTGTTTCCTCTTTATCGAAACGTGCCATCGATTACACTAGATTCTAAGATAACTTATCACGTACCTACTCCAATTAAATTAGAAGTAATACGCATGACGTACCTACTTTAGTTTTTGAAATGGTTTCTTGTGATCTGATTAAATAGAGTTGTTTACTTTATTTTTTTAGTGAAACATATTATTAGAACATGTCCCTTATACAAAAATACAGTGTAATTATGTGCATAACTAAACAATTGTAAATAGACCCTCAACAAAATTGATTTCTAAATTAAAAGTCAATGCCATCAGTGCTTAGTTAACAGTTAATTAGTCTGTTCGATTAGACTTGATTTATACCTAAACCCGGCAATCCTGATCATGAAATTACTATTATTATTATTTATTGTTATTTATAAAAACACAACATTTTTGTAATATGTTTTAAGACAGTACAACTTAATTCTTTATTTAATTTTATTCACCTTAATTATTTGCTAAGCAATATTATTAAAATGATATGATTATTTTAATAATAAGTAATGTAATTATTATTAGCTATTGACGTGTATATTTTACATTTTTTGATACCAATAAATAATATAAATATGAATATAAAAGGATGAATTCACGTCGATCTGTTAAAAGTATTTTTGCTGTTTATCACATACAGCTAAATTAAGTACACTTTGTAACTCTGTAAGGTTCACTAAGTAACCTATGTCCTCTTTTGTCTTTACAGGTGACGGTATGGGGCAACAGTTCGGTCGCCGAAATTGTCTGCGAGTCACTTAACGAAGTCGGAGCAGTCGTGGCCGGCATACCCTCAGGCCCGGTCTCCGCCCCGCTGTCTGTCCCTCTCGGAGGATTACTTCCTCTCCCTCTTGTGACTACTCCATCAACTCCTCCCGCTGCGTTGCTGTTCCTTGGAGGCTCCAAAGCGCCCGTCGAACCGAGAGCTTCCGCAACTGTCTTGGAAGGCGAAGTCCTTGTGGCTGAATTCCAACCAACACCATGGGATGGACGAGATTTGGAAGTCTTCATTGCCTGGGAGAAGATTTATGGTCAGTATTTTTTTCACATTTAAACTGTTTCTTAGTTGACAATCATCATCATACCTATCAGCCATAAGCATGTCCACTGATGGACTTAGACCGGTTGGAACAGGCTGGCATTTAGCGCGTTCAATCGTTCATGCTGTCTGTCTATTTTGTCGGAAGGATATTATATTTGAAAATGAGGGATTTTTATGATCATAGCAATTGACCGCAACTAAACTAATCTTAAAATTAAATGAAAGTATAAAACCTGTCTATTCTGCGGTAGGTATTCGACGAGGCTAATTTTTATCTGCCACAGTAAAATTCTACATTCCTAACACATAAAAGCTGTAAGCCGTAAGCTAAACAAGTTACTGAACCGACGTGCAAAACTGCTCTATCCATATCCGTGCGAATATGAACGAATAGTAAAATTAAAGAACAAAATGTGGTCACGAACGCGCCTTTAAACCCGATCGCAGTCCATTGAACGTGTGAAGTTTTTAAGATACCGCCTTTGTACACTTAAAAGGAGATAAATATGTAAATCATTTGTTCAGATCCTGTTGGATACCATAAAAGTGGAAATAGTGGCTTTTCTCGACAAAAGAGCACTTTCTTCGTGGTTGATGACAGTCCCCGTCATCAATACATAAGCAGAAGCACTTCATTTAGTATTCAGAAGGCGCTACAGGCAAAGTCCGTGGAAAAGAAAGCAGTTTGCAATAAGACTATGCATGCCTTTGTCCGGCAATCTTTCTTAGAACTTGGTTCACTTGGCTGTATGCATTAGATGCCGTGACTATAATATTTTATTGAATAATAAAGTGTAATAATGTGCTATGAAAACAAAGGAAACGAGCTTTCGACACGATTGGTGATGAGCTTTCAGAGTTAAACAAACGCTCGTTACTTTTGATTAATATGATAATGATGTGACTGCAGCGTGAGAAATTGTCAAATATACTTAATTGTTATTTTATTCTTGCTCATTTGTAACCGTGTACTTGATTAGAGCGTTATTTACATGCAAATGTTCCTCCCTTGAACCTTCGTTCTAAAGGTCATTGTCGGTGTACAGATGAACTTTAATGCAAGGTGAATTAATCGACGCATAATTTGACCTTTCTATCGCCCACTTATTTGAGTAACAGTACCATAATATGAACCCATTCATTACACGAACTATTAACATTACAAGAATGATGAATTAATTTAATTTTTCTCATTGCAGCTTCGACGCTATTCTCAGCCGTGGAACTTTACGGCAAGCCCCTCCTACGCGCAGCCGTTATTACTAAGGAAGAATATCACTTGTTATTTTACTATTTGGAGTCGGTCTCTGAAGCCAGCGGAGCTCTTACAGAACGTATGAGGAAATATATTGACTCAGGCTTGCTAATGACCGAAGTCAAAAATGACGACGACGAACAAAATGACTCGTCAGAAAAATCTGTAACGGAAGACGAGCCAAAAAGCTTACTCACCGAACTTATTCAGGAAGGTGTCCTCTCACAACAAGACGTGGACGCTTCATCGATTGTCACAGGGTCGGAGCTAAACGAAACTGTGCCAGAAAATAATAAATCAGAGGATAGCATGCCTTCTATTAGCCCCTCGCTTCGTAAAGTTATCGTCGACGTAGCTGCAGATTGCACCGAGTCAGTGGCGGACTGCGACCTAGTAGAGACAAATGACAATGTTACAACGGTAACTATAAGGAACAGCGGACAGTGCTGTGCCGACCACAGAATCTCAGCAGATGTAGAGGAAAACGTTTGGGCGAACGTTAAATGGGACTTTCTCAATCCCAACGATTTTGGGTACGATCAAGTTCGGAGCGTGAAAAGGAGTCGTTCTGAATCCGCACTGACTCCTGTGGCTTCACGAAGAACTGATGACCTCTATGAGAGATTGAACGACGAGGATAACGAATCTTGTGGCAGCATGACACCATATGAATCGATCGAAGACTTATATGATTGCATCAAAAACGCTCAATATACCAGTCCAGCGGTCGAAGAATCCACTCCATCGACGGAAGGTCAATGTGAACCTCAATTTCCAGATTACTATGAAAAAACGAGCACCACTCGTCAAAGTTCTGCTAGTAGTGAGAAAAGTGGAGCCTCATCTGCGTTTCCGTTTTCGAAATGCGGTTCGAGCGATTCCACGGATGCGTTTACGTCTTGCGAGTCTACTAGTGGGATCAGTACTTTTGCTACAAAAAGCATTCCAGAGTCGTTGAAGTGCAGAGTGCTTCCGCCACCACCACCACCACCTTTAGTAGAAGAAGCAAAAGGAAACGCCAGCGAGAGCGTGATTCTCCTGAAGCAGTTGTTTTCCGGAGAGCTTTTGGACGCTTACAACGAATTCCTGGCCGCATATCCTTACGCGAAGGCGTTACTCCGGCGCAAAGCTCGTCGCGACGAACACTTCACCGCCCTGGCCGACATCCGCCGCGGCGCAGCGAAGCACACCATTGCAGACTACCTCGAGCTACCGGTGAGTACCTAGAATTACAGCATATACTTTCTATATATCATAATGAATCGCTTCGTCAACCGAGATTTATTACGAAAGTGAACAATACAAATGTTCCCTCATTGCACTTGACCTTAACGAGTCCGGAGCGGTCGACGGAGCGAGCCGAGCGTAATGGACGTGTCAAATGTGGTCATTAGGTTTAATCGAAGCTGGAAACGAGAACAATGCGATGGAGAGCGTCGCAGGAGATTGATTTAGATGAGGAGTTGTTTAATCGCGGGCGACAATGATCCGCGGGACATGCGCACGCGCCGTCCATTCAATGCTAATGGGCCGGAAGAGTGCACGTGTAGCTCTCTCTCGGCGATTGCACCATTGTTTCCCTGGACACGCTGCGGCGGTAGTTTCGGGTTTCAATCAGCGCCGCTGCACCACCGAGCTCGCCGACTTGCAAGGAACCAGTTTCGCCTGTTCCCAATCAACATTTATTGCATATTTATGGTGCAACGTACCTGAGGCGAGTACTAAGTACACGTTATAATTAGCATCTAATCTTGTTCTTCGGCATCCTAGCTACAAGTTCATCGGAGATTTACATTCTTATACTAATGAGATTTCCCATGGTACGCGATCTTTTAAAAACAGGTCGTTTCGCATTGAAATCACGAGCGCAAGTGTTTTTCTCAAACAACCAGCAACTAGCATGTTAATAAAGAACTGAACAACTCTAGATGTACTTCACTTTTATTCTTTTGTAGCACGTTTACAAGTTTAGTATGTGTAAAATGTACCCGTGATTTCGATTGTATCGACTACTCGCGTATTCCTTGATAGTTATAAAACGTAACCTTAAAGGTTAGATGTTATTTGCACATTCAGAGGCATGCTCAGAGTATAAAATAGTCCTTATAGGATTATATCCGACGTTCAAAATCTATTTTGCAGAGCATAAAAGGGTATTACTAACTTTATAGCACGAGTATGATCGCAGAGTTTAGGACATTACATGTAGGTAGTATTGATCACTACGGTTTTGTCACCACTTTAACAAGCACCTCTAGAAAATCTTTATGCCCGCCGTAACACATTTAAGTTATACGAATCTAGACAGAAGTATTAAATATTTTTACCTTCACACCGTATGAAAAGCTCCATCAAATATAGTTTTTACATATTATACTTACTGTACATAGGTATTCAACCACAAATATAAGCTCTTGTAATTATCTAGAATTTTCTCACATCACTATCAATTTCACGGTTGATTATTTCAATTTCATAAAAAAAAATGTTTACTTTACAATACTGAATCACTCTTTTTATAGTCCACTGCTGGCTTAGGCCTATTCACGAAAGGTGATTGGGCCATATCCACCACGCTGGCCCAGTGCGGGTTGGTTGATTCACATACACCATCAAATTTCTTCTACGGACGTATTCAGCTTACTTGACGATGTTTTTCTACATCTTCCGCCAGGAAATCGGTAAATGTTTTAATTTTTTTTCTATGGTTAGGTACTTATTAGGTTATTTTATAAAGTTATAAAGGTGAGGTTATTAATTACCTACATGTGAATAATATTCTCACGAAACCTCTCTAGCCGATTGAGAAGCTTTGCTCATTCATAGACTTAACAAAATTACATAGGTATTTACAACTTGGATATTCCATTCCAGTATGTAACACAGGGTATCAAAGTACTAAGACGATGTAAACAGTGCTTACAGTCGCGCCCACACGCCCCCATACAAATAGCTACACTTGCCCTGCACCGGGGACCATCTTAATCCTATTGAATTCAATACTTTATCTCCACCATCGTCGTAAATAAATGCCAAAGCATAAAATTACACCTGCTTATATAGATTTCGCCCATGACTTCGTTGGCACAGCGATAAAGAGCTGGATTTTCAATTCGAGCTAAGGACTTCATTTTATCGTGTTACGACTTCTTGGAGAGCTTTATATATCTGTTTTATTCTGCGTTTATTACGTCGAAATTGGTTTTGATGCGATTTCCTAGAACAAAATAGTAAAGGGTTTCAAAGGAGAAAAGAAATGAATAACCTGAGAATGTTTGTAACTAGTTTAGTTTTTGTTTTAAATTCTAAATCTTTTTCATGGGCAAGCCGTTTTATTGGAACTTTTATAATCGGTAAAAAGTTTTACAATATACTTACAAATTAAATTGAATTTGATAACCATAAAATTTGGATTTTTACCGATGAGGCAGAGAGAAAAAGTTATTCGTTTTTAAGGAGCTTTGTCTGTAGGTATCCAAACCTGGGACGAAAAGTAAAAATAACATAACATAAGCATCTCGTATTTTTTTCATAAAGATACTTCTTTAATCCCCTTTAAAAATAACTTTTCCAATTCCCATAACTTAATTCATCACTATCACTACATGACTACATAGTAGGTATAAAACAAAGTCGCTTCCCTGTCTGTGTGTCTCTATGTATGCTTATATCTTTAAAACCACGCAACGGATTTTGAAGCGGTTTTTTTAATAGATAGAGTGATTCAAGAGGAAGGTTTATACGTATAAAATACACTTGTGCAAAGCCAGAGCGGCCCCCCTGCCGCCTAAGCAATAGCAATCGTTTATGACTTCATTTTAGTCATTTGGCACCGCCTATGTGACGTTAGCCATCAATTGCTTTGCGCGGATTGCGAAAGCAATCGTTGAATGAACAACTTTGATGGCTAACGTCACATAGGCTGTGCCAAATGACTAAAATGAAGTCATAAACGATTGCTATTACGATTGCTATTGCTTTAGGCGGTAGGGGGGCGGGTCGCTAGTTCTGAATAAAAAGAACAGAAAAGTGTAACGCAGCAGGAAGCGTCTATAATTTCATATTTCAGGTTATAATTAGTTTAGGCCTGGCGCATATAAATCAAACTAGCTTCCTTATAAACTTCCTATCGAACAGGAACTGTTTTATGTAACTTTCGTGTACTTATCTTTGTACTTACTGGCGTCTGGAACGTTTAATTATAAATTTCTATATTAATAGAAGGGCGCTAGTTAAATCATGTAATTAATGATATATTAGTGGGTGTTTCAAAAGAAGTGGGTGCTACATATACATATTTATATGCTTCATGCTTAAGTCCATCAATACGGAAAAGCTCTCCTGAAATTGGCACGTTAAGTTATAACATAAACTATGGACAGTGGACACACTTTAGTCATGATGATCTCGTGGTAGTAATGCTCGCCTTACATTCACAAAGTCGTGGGTTCGAATCTCGGTACTTACCTATCAATAAGTTATTTGTAACTTGTGTACAGATCTTCACATTACTGTGTTTTCGATAAAATTAAACATCGCGAGGAAACCTGGGTGTATCCCATCTGGCCCGGTGCCGGGCCAAGTCACCAAGGAAAAAAAAGTTTACCTGTATTCGCAGAAGATATTCGATAGCGTATGTGAAGTCACAAACGCGCATTGGGGCTGCGTGGATATTGTCCAATCGCCCTTCGTGGGAAGCCTTATGTTCATCGGTGGACTTTTACAATTGCGATACAGCACTCTTTAAACTTTTTAAAGTAATATTATTACTTAAATACTAAAACATTTTCTGTCTTACCACAAAAGATTTAAACAAGCTTTAAACACGGTTTAATCGTGCAATTTGTTCTGTTAAGCAGTGTCTAGTATGCTTAAAACTTTTGTGGTAAGACCATTAGTTGCATAAGTCTACGTGCTCGTCCAATCGAGCCCCAATGTATATTCTTCACAAAGCTGCCTCCGTATTTTACAAAATAAACACCAGATAAAGAATCCGAAAGCTACCTACTGTCGGCTTTAGAATTACAATCTGAGCATTTGTATCTATAGACGAGAACTAAGAATATAGTGTCTCTAACTTTTGGAGTTAAGGTTGAAACTAAATAGTTTTTCATGTAACATAATATCTATTTGAAAAATACGATGGTGGCTCTCCCAGTGAAGTGCACCAGGTAAGTTGGTAGCATAGTGCGACCGTCGCGTCTCGGGCCGCACTCGGAATGCTAAATGATCCTAACATGTAGGGTTACCTATCATCCAGATTTATTAGGACATCTCCGCGCTAGGTAGCTTTTGTACCTGAATTTGTACAGATGTATAAAATGAAATAAATTAGGGAAAAATAACGAAAAAAGATACCTATTATAATAATTTAATTCTAATATGCAAACTAATAATTAAGTATATTATAAAAACTAAATTAAATGTAAGTAGCAAATATTAAGGACCTCTCAACGAGTAAAGGCTTATAATAAACCTCAAAAAAATATTGCTGTTCCATAGAAAAATGTCGTTCACTCTCGACAAAATGTATAAGGATCAAGTGCATGTTTTTGAGTTTTGACAAAAGTCGCAGAACAAATGTTGTTAGTTTTGATGTACAGAATAAGCCCCTAAAAGGATGCTAATTATTATTTTATACTACGGGGCTAATCGCGCACTAAAATTACGAGATAAATAAATACCTCCTCATCCCGACGAAACGTCGGGATTAGTCCCGTAGTATAAAATAATAATGTGTTCAAATCGCGAAAGTTTAAAAACAGGATGCTAATTGATTAGGAATAACCCTGTATAGCCATGGGGGTCAGTTTTCTGATATGGCTAAACTATTAAAACGACCGGAATTGGAATTGTGGGTACAATTCAACATATCATCCGAGGCACGGGAGCGCTCAGTTGTAAATTCCATCCGCGGTCACCCATCCGAAAAGTGACCGTGCCAAACGTTGCTTAACTTCTGTAATCTCTAGGATACACCAAGTCAAAATACGTTATGAAGTGGTATGAATAATAGTTTATTGAATCAGGCGTTGCGGCAGTTCATCTTCAAATCCTTGTTTTGAATAAATATTTAGTGTATTTTCCCCTCTGTCGTAGGCATATAAGTTAAGGGTACCATTCAACAAAACTAAGCTAACCCAACCAAGCGTTTCGAATCTTCATTCCTCATACGAACAGCCGGAATGTGGAACGCTTTGCCTGGGTCGGTCTTCCCGTTAAAGTACAACGTGGGTGTCTTCAAATCCCGAGTAAATAGGTGTCTTCTAGGTAAGCTTGCTACACCCTAGACCGCACATCTGTTTAACATCAGGCAGTGTGTAGTCAAACGCAAACCTAATCGAAATAAAAAAAAAACTAACCATAGCCGAACCATGATACAATTTTGTTTGTGATTTAATTTGGTTTGTTGATTGGTACACTTAACTTACGAGTATATGCTTACGAAGTTACGACAGAACGGAAATACACTAAATATTTATTCAAAACAAGGATTTAGTAACGAGTAACAGTCAACATTTAGTAAATTCCACTACGGTAGCCCTAACCACCCGAGCCCTAGAATCTAGATGCCTAGGCTTAGATACGTCGGCATTCCTCGTGCTCTATACTTAACTGCGGACTCTAGTTTTAGATGAACGATATTACTTTTTATAATACCCGGATGCGATAAGCGACTGGTTGGGGAGAGATGATTTGATAAGGCCTAATTGGACCCTTTTGCGTAGGCACTGCGTAAGTACTAACCAGCTTACGTTCTAGTTGTAATTCGTTAGAAAGGTGTATAAAAAATTGTATTGTGTACCAAGTCTGGATTAACAAGGCTTAACTTAAATTTTAAGCGTAGGATTTACGGTAAGTAGCTACGTTTCACTAGTATTATGGAATTATTTTCTTCTACACGTTTTGTCGCGAGTCAATAAACTTTTTTTTTGAAACTGCTGATTTTCTGTCCCAGTTTATATTGAATATACAGGTTATTCAAATAAGGTGCACTAGGCTGAAAGGGGGCAATTCAAATCCTCATTATGAACAACTTTTATTACAATGCCAACCCAGTATTCGTGAAAAAAAAAATGCTGTCCTATTCATAATTGCAACTTGAAATCGGGAAAAATGTATGAAACAACTGTTTTTTTTTTCTCGAATTCCGGGTTGGCTTCATTGTAAAGATGACGAACACAACGAATGTCAATCACACCCTTTATTGTACTGTAGGCCTACCTACGAAGGGTGATTGGGCCATATCTACATGGCTACATGGCTAAACGGTTAAAACAACTGGGACATACAATTTGACGTGTCATCCGAGCCACGGTAGCGCTCAGTTGTAAATGCCACCCAAGTTTACCCATCCGGAGTCTGACTGTGCTGAACGTTGCGCTCACGAACACCTGGTCATACTATGAGCGCTACAACTGAGTAACGCTGTATACGCTTCTTAAAATCCTTGTACCTAATTGCAAAGAAACAATGTTTAAACCTATTTATTTACATTTAGAATAGATGAGTAAATACCGTGAAAAGCTAAATGTTCACCAAAAGACATCGTAATAACTCCAAGATAATATCAACCGAAGCCACTTTTATGTGACTTTTATGACAAGCCATTAACAACGCGAAATATAATCCCGTCCTACTCAAAACTAAAACTTATACCCTTAAAAGGCGTCACGTCAGAATGTAACCGCAAGAAATATCAAAGTTGAATGTCTAGTTAATAGTCATACCTAAGTTTAGGTACGACTAATAAGCATAGGACACCAATGTTTTTTTCTATTATAAAATCTGTTAGTGTTTTAGGGTTCCGTACCTCAAAAGGAAAAAACGGAACCCTTATAGGATCACTTTGTTGTCCGTCTGTCCGTCTGTCCGTCTGTCCGTCTGTGTGTATGTCAAGACCCTTTATCTCGGGAACGCGTACAGATATCGAGCTGAAATTTAAATTGTATACGTATATCTATGATAACTTGCAGTTGTGTAAAAGAAAATCTTCTCAGACAGACAGACAGACAAAACTCTTTATTTACAACCACAATATGAAAAATAAACACTATTTACACATATACGACAAAAAATATGATTATAAAGTGGCGGCCTTAGTTTAAAAAAGTTAGAGTTAGTTAGTTAATAAAGTTAGTTTATGTCGTAAAAAACCGCATATTTCGACACTCACAAATATCAAAACCTACAGAGTAATTCCCGTCAACATAGAACTATGAAATTTGGCGAGAAGCATTGTCTCAGAGTACACATATGGGAATAAATCTGAAAACTGTACATTTTTCTATAAAAATCACAAAAAAATAGGACCTCAAAATTCCCAAAATTTGGGTTCAAAATTCAAAGTGAGTAAATCGTATCATGTAAGTGTAAGGTATCATACAAAACAACTTCATTAGCACATGCTAAGACAGGTTTTTAATTTAACAATGTGTTACAATAACAATTATTTTAACAATGTGTAATTTTCGATGTATGACAAGAAAAGTGAAAAAAAAATTTGGTCGATGGTTTAGAGATTTTAACTACTTTTTTCCCCAATTTCGTGAATTTTTCTGGTTTTCTACGGAACCCTCGGTGTGCGAGCCTGACTCGCACTTGTCCGGTTTTTTTTATTCTATTTATTTCTGGGTTTATGGAAAGAAAGTCTATGACGTAGCGTAGAGTAGGTAAGGTATCAACGAGTACCTACTCTAATTCTAACAGCGTACCTACGAATATGTATGTAGATTAATTATATTTACCATTGCGTCCAACGTTACTTAACTTTGGTGATCGCTGACCCAAACCTATGCTATGAGCGCTCAGAATTTAGGATCGTACTTATTTGTGGTACCTATTATCTACAACGTTTGTTGATGTCTCGAGTTCGAGGACTCAAATTATCTATACCTATTTATTTCCACAAATGTGAATATACACCTAACAACATAAGCAAAATTCAAATAGAAAAGAAACATACATTTGTCCAATTTTAATTCGAAATTAGCTGCCCTCTCACTACATCCGGAGCGAACATGCCACACATACTGAAACGAACACTGAGCTAATAGACAAAATTGACTCTTAACTCAATGCATAAAGATTGAATTTGTCCTAAAGAGAATACAAGTGATTTTGAACCAAAGTTATAGCTGAAAATATTCACATAGTCAGTAAAATGATTTCATTGAATAATGTGCGGCATGTTTAAAAATCGCTAGTAGTATCTCCATCTGTCACCAAACTGTTATTTATACATTATGATGCTGATTGTTTAATAGTGACAAGAAAAAAAATGTGTTTTTTTTGCAAATGTTTAATTATTTAAAAACTTTTCTCTCCGTAATTGTATTGCTAAGACATTTGTTAGGTAAGTATTTATATTTGCCTTTTAGAAAATAGAGATCTTGAAAAACAGTGTTTTGGTTGGCAGTGGCTAAGGTCACTAGTGTATTCAGCTAATCTGAACAAAAATCAACAGAACTGCAATTATACAAAACTCAAAAAATTTTCAAAAATAATAACCAGGAAAAGTAACACACTATGAATGAACTCTGAACTCTATGCTATGATCGATTTCCCGACTGAAATACGTGAAAGTTTTTCTCTCTCTTTAGTGAAGCTTAATTAGGCTGCTAAGAGCCAAAATATTAGTATTCTACGAAAAGAACCGCCTTCACACTTTCTTTGGCTATCAGAGCAATCAATAAGTCCAACCTGTACCCGTCTCACCGAACCGAGCCATCTCCGACTTGTGCCGCAAACGTGCCCCAAAATATATGTATGCTAATCTCATCAACCTGATAGATACTGCTTGATACAAGTCACATTTCACAATGAGTGTTTCATCACGAAAGATTTTCGTAATGGACCGCACCTAGTTTAATTTCGTTAAGAAAGAAGCCCGTATTCAAATGCTAAGTAAGTGCGATTGTAATAAGTTTATTTGAAGTTTATGACATTGAGGTTAGTTTTTACGTCCGGTTGTTGGGGTTGACAGAGTACTGGGTGTAGTTTTGAAGATGCGTCTTTCAAGATGTACTTAACTTGTACTTAAAGTTATCGTTATAGAGCCTTATCTGGATTTGGTATTTTAGACATCTATCCGCTTGCTCGTTTCAATATAAAAGACCTAAATCTAAAAGATCCTTCGAATTTGTTAAAATTACAATTTATTGCTAACTATTACTTGCTTATACTTGCGATTTAGCTCTCGTTATTTTTTATATTTTGTGCCATTCCATATGAAAATTTTATTTTTTGGTATAAAATCTTATTACGGCTTAGCACTCTCCAATCTATGAAGAAAATCCATCCGAAAAATCGAGTCAACTAGTCGCTCTCTCAGGTCGCTCTATTGTTGCGTGAAAGAGTAAGGAAAAAACCAATAAACCACCAAACACACTTTCATATTTAAAATATTAATAAGGAAGTAAGGATGTTCACTGATTTAGCGACATCTGAGATTGGCCAAGTGTAAAAGTAGTAAAGTACTTTGTGCAAAACAGCAGTAAAAAAAAGTTTAGTTATGAAAAAACGCCAGCGTAAGAAAAAGTTGAACTCTACGACACAGACAGTCTTTCTTAACATTTAAACAAATTTAATTTTCTCATTGGCGCCAATACATGTTTCTCATCCTTCGTTTATTGGTTACCTGTAGAAGCTTCGACTCGTGCCATTCAAATTTGAACTCTCTTATCATGTAGTTAAGAGTCCGTGATAGCTTTCTAACATAAATCTGCATTTGAGAACTATCTCGGCGAGTTCAATTTGAATTTTTATTGTGACATGAGCAGACCATAAACCTGACAGACGAGAATCCTTTATCAGGCGCAGAATAGGCACATTATGTTTTATGAGCTGGGACGTCTGTAAGAATCTTTGTATATTACTCGTTATGCAAATTTTCTAGGCGTACGCGTTGAAAATTCCTGATATTTATCTTTTTGATTCGATTTGTTACTTATTGAAGTATATTATGATGGTATCAGTATTAGTGAAAATTGTAGCAAAAGCAACATACAAACAAAAATATCTATGATAAGTTCTTGAAAATCTGTAAAAAGAACTTTAAAATAGATTACTCGAATGTGACTACATCAGGCAGAATGTGATAAAACGCGTAAACTTTCTTGAATAAAATAAAAATATTAATATAAAACATCGTGTAAGTAATTAAATTATTTATAATAATTAAATAGTAATAACGGAATGTCTTGCTGAATCGCGTAGCATAATAAATTGATTTCTGAACAGCCCATCAACAACTACATGAAAACAAATGCAAAGGATGCAAAGGTATAACGAGAAATATCGCAATTTTGCCTCCCATTAACCTAATTGATTTTAAACAATTAACATTTCAAATCAATAAAATAGAAAAAATTAAAGCAATCGACGCAGGCTTTTGATTTTAGTTTGGTAAGTTTTCCTAATTATATACACAAAAATATTATTAGCTATTTATTACAGGTTGATATCTGTCCGCAGTCCGCATTGTATAATCTTACTTAGGAAAGTAAGAAACGAGTAAATATTTTTTTTTTATATTTCGCTGTTTATGTAACTTTTACACTGTCTCGATGGTTAGGATGGCCCAGAAACGTTGGTGGAATGCTTTCCAAAATATGACCTCAATGTGCTGCCTCAGATTTCAATGGAGCGGGACGAATATCAGCAGCCATCATAATCAGCTCAGACACAAAAAGTGCAAGTACTTAAGTGCATCCATACTAAAATGACTGATACTAACAGGCTTGATCCTGGTTTCAAGACAAATAAACTAAATTAGAACATAAGTATATACCCATGAGCCAGTCTTGTCAGGGAAACTATCTCGTAAACTCGGCTCGAAAAAACTAAGCTTGATCTACATACATTGGATTTGCTTGGTTCTGTGATTTATCCTCGGGCCTGTAAGAGTACAGGCCTGATAAAATCGTAGAATAAGAGATCCCCCAGGGTATCCTCGTGGACTCATCTGTTTACCGCGATCCCCTCTAAATAAAAATAAGGCGTCTCTGTCTTTTTGTGACAGTCTCCACTTGTTCTTTGATCTGTGGATCTCCACTACATTCCAGAACTTCATAGCTACGTCTGCCTTTAGTTATATTTTTACCATCTTTAAGTGTTTTCTTCACTGTCATTTCAACATGCAAAGCATTTGAATTTAGCTAACTTCGGCAACCAAAATATCGCGTGCCATTTTTCTTATAGGTACTAAGTATGTTTCAGTTTAGTAGATTACGTATGTGACGCTGCATGAGGATTACGTTCGGTATTATATCTACGTACGTGTACTTAATTAACGTGAGTTTGACTTCCTCATCTGCTCATGTTACGCTCGACTTCTGGTTAGTTTGAAATAACGAGTTGTGTATGTACACGACTGAATGGCCACTGTTGCAGTGCGTGTGTACTGTGCAACCACCCCGCCCCTCCCAGTTCTGCTTTCTACACGCGCGATTTCACTGCCGGCGACCGCACCACCGCATCGCCGTCATGAAAACTGCTTTTAGTTGGTAATTCACAAGTGGTAATGAAAGGCATATAGCACGCAGGAGTGACCCTAACGATCGACGACCAAAACTCTGAGCAAGCGCTTAAAGCTTTTACAATGGGGATGAGGTAATTTTGAGAATTTGTATTGTGGACGAATGAAGCATCCAATGTAGTCATGTTGTTTTTGGTTATAGTAAAGCAAAGAGTACCTAAAGATTTTAAATACCAGATATAGTGTTTAGGAGAAATAACGCGCACTGCACCACTACCACCACTGATCAGAGAACAGTGTTGCTAACAGAAGAGAACCTTGTTCTCTGATCTGTAAGTAACATTTTTAGCTCAAAAATCTTCTGATCTAAGTACCTAGGTTGAAAATAATGATGGTGATTATGTCTAGTAGTAAACATTGTACGATGATGATAATGAAGGGAATTTTTCACAAATATTTGACATTTTCACACCTGCAACGACGGATTTCGTAGATTCGATTGGTCAATACGATATTACGGTATTACTGGTTTCGTTGACAAAAGCTTGATGGCTACGACAAAAGGTTTACCAAACTACTAGTGTTAGCGTCTATGCTTTAAAATTCCAACTATTTGCGAATGAGATATTCTTATCGGGGGTTCCGTATCTAAATAAAGATCATTAATGGAGTGCCCAGCAAACCCAAAACATATTCAGCTCAAGATAGTGCTGTTTTTTCAGTATGCGATATCACGATTTGAAAGAAAAAGAAAATCGTTTTTATAGGTATAAATCCTGAATTTTTAGAAAGGTCTAAAATAAGAATATGTTTTCTCCAATAAATTGTTTGACCACCAATAAATATTTTTTGTAGTACGAGTATAGTATGCAATTTGAATACAGCTTTATGACTTAGTGATACATTATAGATTACCCAATAATATAACAACAGAATAATAATTTAATAACAGAATGGGAAATTTTCCAGCATTTATTACGATTCAAAAGTAAAAGGCAGATAAAATATCTCAGTAAGTAATATAGATTTATATTATTTGCGCACATAACCCTAAAAAGATCGTAATATCTTTGTTTCAACATAGGCGCGGTAAGAGATAAGGCAATCAATTGCGCGGCGCGGTTACAATGGGATTCTTGGAGCGTTTGTTCCGAGCCTGTGGCTGCTCAACCTTAGCGAGGCTTTCTTCGCTCGTGACTCATATCTGACTCAGAATTCAGATCATCTGACTAATACTGCATCCTTGCATTTTGTCTTTACATCTTTACCTTTAATGATCCTTGCATTTTGTCTTTACGTCTTTACCCCTTAGTAAATGTATAAAACTTGATGTAAGATAAGTTCTTCATTTATCGGTTATCCGATGACGTCATATTCCATGAAATTAAAGGAATCAGCTTCGCTTATCTCTTTTTTAAATTTCGTGATCACCGAAAAAAATATACTCTGAGTGAGGTCATCGTCGAATAAAAATAGGAACCAGCGAGCAGTGTGTCCTGTCACTTATTACCGCGTGACTCACTTTAGGACTAGTATTAAACCTATTTTTGAGCTTTTAAACTGGTATAGTTACAAGCTTTTATTTAATAATAATTATTTTATTTTATATTATTTTAGCTAACATTTATGTAACTCTGGGTCTCTGTGCCTGCAATAAATGGTTTTTATTTTTATTTTATTTTATTTTATTTTATTTATTTTAACTTGCAATAGATGTAGATGTAAGTTCGGGTGGAATCTTTCAACTTAAATTTGACCAACTTCCCGGTTTCCGAATGAGCTGAAATTTTGCACGCAATGTACATCGCGTGACAATGCAATAATATGGTACCATGAAGCGGTATATGTATAATTGTATAAGATGGAGTCGGATGATGGACATAGGAACTCCTGTACTAAACAAAATAGACCCGTCGTTTTTGGGCTCGTTTTACTTGTCTTGGCTAGTACTTTGCTGCTACATGATATATACAAGATCTCAAATGCTTGTATTTTTAAAAAGTTATATTATTATAATAATTTATTTTATTTTCAGCCAAATACGAATTAACAGAAATCATGGGTTCGATGCCAGCAGCTTTTACCCAATGTTATTGAAGATCTTTAGAGTAAGCTTTATATCTAGTTGTGGACAGTGTGGACATCCTACAGGTAGTTGAAATGATGATGACATAGATAAAATAGTTCACAACCGCCTGCGTAATCTTTGGTCATACCGTCATACGCGCCAACTCCTTCAAAACGCATAACTAAATCATGATGACAGGTCAGCAGTTCTGAGTATTGCGTTCGCAGAAACATGAGCGCGCTAATCGTGTGGTTACGACGTTTATGTAAACTAAATAGTCTATGTGGAGTAAATAATGCGTGCACAGCGGAAACGCTCTTATTCCGATCGAGCTCATTTCTACAATCCGTGCAACATCCGCTGCATTGTGCCACTTCAATACGAGTACGTGGTAGTTCAATGCAAGTTGGAGGTGTAGTCTATAATTATGGTTTTTTGACTAAAGGGCAGACGGATGATTTCAAGTTTTAGACTCATCAATTCTGGATATTCTTGGACCTTGCATTTTGACCCGTGTTTTATTTTAAGCCAACTTCCAAAAAGGAGGAGGTTTTATGTTCGTCTGTATGTATTTTTTTGCGTTTGTTCAATAATAATTGTTCATCGATATTATCGCATTAAATTTTTTTTTTCGAAAATAAAAGATATTTATATTACCTGTGTATACTACCGAGGTCCCGTTTAAAATTTATCATAATAGACTGAGCCGTTTTAGAAAAATCAACAATGATGTAAAAATTGTAGACATCGATTTTTTAATTTAGTACACGATGGAAGTAGGTTTTGCCATTTTTTGCGAAAAAATAATAATTGATATGAATGACTGTTATAGCTTATAGCCATATACCTAGTATATCAAAAGTTCAATAATTCAAAATTAATGTAATAAATACTGGTGTCTTGCCAATAATACCAGTTGTTCTTTTTATTTTACATTTTCTGTTTCTAGAATTCTAGATCAAACAATACTTCATAATCATAATTATTTTACAGTAAAATTGCTATTTTATGTGTCTGTCTATGTTTCCGCTTAGATATTATTCTAAACTATACGGCAGATGTCGTTGGAGTATGCAGTTTTCAATATATTTTATTTCTTCCCGAAGATTATCCATAATTCATTCATAGTCGGGCGAAGCCGGAACGGATATCTAGTCGGTCATAAATTAAAGTGAGCTCAACCTTTTTCAGGACTTAGGCTGTTTGTTTTTTGTCACGAAACGATCATTTCTTAATTATAATCTTTTCAGGCGTCACAAAAACTTTGTCTTAATTGATCACTTCGAGGAATGTCAAACCAGACATTGGCCCACGAAGATTTATGAATTCCTTGTACCATTATAAAAAAATCTCCCTTCAAACAAACACATGTTTTTGTGCACATAGAGCGGGGTCTTCAAAGCAAATCAAACATTATGAGCACACACAAAAATGAAGGACGACCGGCACACGTGTCCGCAAACATTTTGGGCTATGTTTGGACAAAACTGAGCTCTTAACCTGATTGTTTGTTTGTCTTTGTTTGGGCTTAAACCTTGAAGGTTATCCATGAAATCGTTTAGCGAGACTTCGATTTTAAATTTGGTTTTGGAGGCCATTTTTTGACCAGCATTCGTGGCGTAGGCGGTTGATGCGTCAATGACCCGCAAAACTTGTGGATCCGCATTCAGCAGGCTTCACAACTTCTTCGGTTCGATTTTACATTCAGCTCGACCTATTGTTTGGTCAAATACCGATGCATTTGCATTCGCGTTCGTGATCTGTGCTCTCGATTCCACTTCCTAATAGCCGGAAAGTGACATTGATTGGTTCTTTGGAAAGGTGAGAGTTAGGAATATAAAGATTTGTAAATCAGCGACATCTGCTCATCAACACGTCGCCGTCGAATGGGGCAATCAATTAAAAAATAGACAATCTGGGTTATTCGAGCAAAATTACTCCTCGTCAGGCGTGTCATTCACAACTAGTTCCGTGACCTCGCTCACGCATTCCCGCGCCTGCACCTAACTGTACTTTCCCGTTGAGTTAATGCCGACTTTGGATAGAACCTGATCGTAAGCGTGCATTATAGAGTTGAGATGGCGATCGGGTGTTGCGATTTAATTATATTTGGTGTTCGCGGAGAGCCCTATCGGCTGTGCAGCCTCCGGGCCCGCGCCGCGTACCGCGCATTCCTGCGGAGACGCCGCGGCAGGCTCGAGCGCCGCAGCGCCGCCTACCGGAGCCTGCGCGCGCCGCCGTCGGCCCGCGGCCGACTTCACACCGGAGTATGCGCGAGCGCGGCGAGAACGTCTCGTCTGTCCGCGCACGCTGTCAACAAACTTCTCCGTCGAAAATAACCAGCGCTGCTTTCCAGTGATCCTTCTCGATATTGACTGGTTTATTGTGTGATGTGACTCGTGGTGTCTCGAGCAGAACTCGAAATTCGATTTGACTCAGTGAAAGAACCGTGTTATTTTTTCCTTTGGATCGCGTGCGACGCTCTCTGGTAGCGGCTGTGTGTGAGTGACTGTTCCATCTACCTACATGGAAAGTGGCCCTTGATGAAGTCAGTGCTCGATTCTCATGCGACGGAATTTGTGATGTCCGATGATTTACGGTAATTAATCTGATATGTGATTGTGTTATTGAGTGAGATCAGCAGATGGTGCCTCTGTGGCCTCGATTCCTTCATCTCCAATGTGCCGTTAGCTGATTTGTATTTAATTTTATTCTGATTTAGTACCACTAAACAATTATGAAATACAAAACAGCAGGCACATATAAAATCAAACATGCGATCACAGGAGTAGGTCACAAGCAGGTGTTTTGAAATTTGACGTAAAATTCTGTAGGTATCAAAAGAGCAAAAGTAGGTAGGTAATAAATTTTAAAATCATATAACGAACGTATGAAACTGTCAATGAAGAAACAAAGGTATGGTTGACAAACAATATTGTTATTATTATAAAACGTATGTGCTTAATAATTAAATATATATTCGTATCTAATCAAACAATAAAATAATTTAGATATTTAAACGACTCACTACAGATGATGTTGACATCAATGACATTACAAGAATTCATCAATAAAATTAAGCATGAATGCATCTATAATAACATTATTTTAATAATGTTACTCATTTGTAGATTAATAGCAGAATGCCATCTACAATCTAGATCTAAAATTATGGTTAAACTCTGACTGTATACGCGCATTTCCTAAAACTGAATCATCATATCATCTACCTACATGAGTAGCTATAAATCTATTCGGAAAAATCCTTTGCCAAATAATAATAACTGATGCAGTTGCTTCTTATATATTATATTAATATATAATTTTATGAAGGGGCCAGGATACAAATTTATTCCTAGAACAATATCGTCATCGAGGTATAATTTAGCGAGGCTCATCAGACAGGTTTGAGTCCGCCATTTGCCAACCATTCCAACAAAAAAGATCTCCAACGGAAATATTCAACATCACACAGGCCCGAGACCTGTGCTCCAAACCGGTAACAACATAAAGCCAAAAGGTTATTTAGCAAACACTAATATTTCAACATTTCCACTACAGTTCCAAACACAATGCACCGGTCGGAATCTTACTAATGCTCGTCCTTAATAATCGGAATTATCTCTGTATCTCAACTGAATACATTGTTAAGCGCATTAGACATAATGACGGTGTTGGGTTTCAACCTGTTTCCCTGCTGGTTAATTATATCTTCCCCTATATTCTATGCGTCTATGGGATATGTATCGAGGATGAGATGATCGTTAGTGTTAATAGTCGCTTCTCTGTAACCAGTTGCTGGCTCTGATTTCTATCCCTGGCGTAAACATCCGCGAAGGCGACGGCCTGCAGGGCTCGTTTGGCAACTAAAGCTTTCTATTCCCAAGCGCACCACCGGATCCGGCAGCGGAAGATCTGATTATAACCTCATTACTTCGATGTACGCTTGTCTCATTACTTTCTGTTTCTCTTTTACTCAAATTACTTTATACACCAATATTACAATGTCTTGCTTCAATTTTGTCACCAACAATGTTGATCATTATTTTGCGCTTACTTTAAACGCGTTATATAATTCTAAAGGCGTTTTTTCTAAGTCATTTGCGCTGTTGTCTAACTTCCTTTCATTCAGAGTCAGGTACACAATACTATTATATTTCTTTACGTTGTTACTTTACTGCGTTTGGTGATTTAATAATTTCAGTGAGGTCGATAGTAAAGTTGCATTGACTGTTGCCATGAATGATACCCGAGAATAGGCTAATTAAGCGTATCTGGCCTAGCAAATAGGGTTAAAGTGTAAGGCTTCCCACCAACACGTGCGCTATGACGTCTGCCTAGTACTCTCCTCGTGTGCATTCACGTGAGACCATTTGCAGCCTACTGCCAGATTACACTCGTTACATTTTCTTCAGCCAAGTGTCGCAGCCAAAATATGATTTCAATGCTATACAAAAAATGTCCAATGTCTCGATTCGCCGGTATTTTTAGTCAGCCCGAGGCAAATCACGTATGCAACGCACATATTTCAACGCGACTCAAACAGTTTCTTCACTCCTTTCTAACAAAACCTTATCGTCAATAGACAAGCTGACAAATTGCAAAATAATGAAATCCACACAAGCAGCAAGCGAATGTTACATCAAAACAGTCATTAAATACAATCGACCAATTAAAATCACATCATTGCGTTCGGGAACGTAATGAATTCGCGATCTATTTGTGATTTGAACTTTCTCCGTTAATTCAAATGAGCAGTGATAGGACGGGCTGTGGAGAAATCTCATTATTCAGTGCAACAATAGTCCTCAGGCAAAGCGCCTGATCATGGGGCTAGAAGTTAATCAGACCATCATCGTTTTTGCGCATTGATCTCAGTGAAGTCTGAATGAGCTTAGGTTTTTGCGCATTGGTTGTCATTGCCATTGACCCACTGGCTTTTCTCTAATTAACACAGAGGTTTTACAAATTATTCGCTTATGCACAGCGTTAATCATCAATTTGCTGCAAATGGCTGTCTATTATTTTATTGTGGACGTGTCATCTTATGCTGATCGACTAATTAATTCTAAACCTTAATTGCAACGTTTCCATCTTCGCAAACGTGAAGTCGATTTATTTCGTGTTTAGAATTTGAAAATAATGTTCTATTAACTATTTCAAAGCAACGGGACATAAATGAATATTTGTACCTACCTTAGTTGCAAAGACCTTTGTTTTGCTCTGTCAACGAAACACGCGATTAAAATTACGCTTAACAGATTCATTAACTGATTGTCATGTAAATTGGTAACTCAATTGACGTCTTCATAGTTCAAAGTAGCGAATCAGCGTTTGGATTGCAGCCAATTCTTTCTGGACGGCTTCTTATTAGAACCACTTAACTGTTGAAAACTTTATACTCGAAAAGTCATAGCTTTTTACAGAAGTGAAGAAACGCAGTTAACTAGCGGTCATTTTAGTAAACGACCTATTTTTACAGCAAAAACCAGACTCGGTTTTATTCACGTGACGCAATTGTACCACTCAGTTTTTTGCTAAAATAACAGAGTAACAAATTTAAATTTCGTCAAGTCAAAAACTTCTAAGCAATACTAGGAAGCTTGTGAGATTTATTGAAACCATAATGTAGTTTTAACTGCTTTAAAAATTGGCCTAAATTTTGAACGCGGCCGTAACGCTCGTGAGTGGGCGGAGCTAATGATGCAAGATAAGATATAATTGGTCTCGGTAATTATCAAATTTCACGTGTCTCTCGTAGTTTATCTGAGAGCAAATATTGTTAGCCTGATTGTATCGTTTACGACATGCGTCCGTTTCGTAACCACTACCTGCTTATAGACTAGTGAGTGTAAACGAACACACCAAACACATCATGTGTGGTTATCCACTTTTTAAAATGCTCAGCCACTTTGTTTCGGGCATTTCCGTCGACTTTCAAAGCATTAACGACTCGTGACAAAGCTCACTGCATTAGAATCCAGTTAAAACAGACGGGAAGAATTTTTATTACTATCCAAAAGGGAATAAAAATGTTATTTCTTACCGAGAAGAGGGACAACATAATTAACTACCGCGGGGCATAAAATATAGTGATGTTTCTTGAAGAAATATTTTACTGTCACGCTTCTTACAAAAGCAAACTGTTAATTAATGATACTTTGCGTCTCAGATTTAGTGTTCTTTCAAATGTGTAATAAAACAACCACAAAAAGATGAAGATGAAAGTTTAGAAATAGGATCATATTGTTTACATCTCTCTAAAATAATATTTATTAACATTCTGGAATCATCACATGAGTCACGAACAGATAGACTATTAATAAATAACACTACATTATGTCCAAACAAAATTTCACCTCAGTATATTTCAACTATTAAAGATTCTTAGATTCAACGAATACTCAAGGTAAATATTTAATCGACCCAAAAGATGCTGTCCTACCGTTACAAATGTATCTCAAAGCATAAAACCAGCTGACCCACAGAGAACACTTTGTATGCTCAAGTGAATTTAAATACGGTAATCAGTGTTTAACATTTCAATTTTATTAGTGAGCTCTTCCTTGACCTAGCAATTAACGCTGCACTTACAGAAGTCAAGGTATCTATTTAACACATTTTATTGACTAGTAATTGGTTCGACCGCCGGCGAGAATCTCAGGAACCGTTATGGAAGTATAACGAATGCTTTTTACACAGATAACAAATTGATTAAAGAAATGTAACCTACAACCATCTACAAGTTTAATCATTGGGCTATAATAATTCAAAGTAAGTGGCGTGGAGTGCCCGGAGAGCTGGGCCGAGCAAACGACCGGGTTATAGCGCTCCCATCGGGCGAGGCAACAGTTAGAAACATTTAAATAACACTGTCACGCTGCAGCTAATGTATACGAGCACCAAGTAACGGGCCTTCGCCCTTCAAAGCTTCTCGGAGATGCAGACATCCGAACTGCCTCGCCAGTCTCGCTGCCTCCATCCGCACTGCGTTTGACACTCGAGGGCCTAACATAAACACGTGTCAACTCCGGCAACATTAAATATGACCGCGGGAACGCTCTCTGTCAAATAACTATAAAAATAGGCCGAATAAACACACACTATAAATATAAAGTAACCAAAATAAAATTGACTGCCTCGGAAGCTTACGCATAACGTCCAGTAGATCACAATAAAATAAATTGGGTATAACTCTAAATCTTCAAAGAAACACCAATATAGCGCTGCGGGTACGAGTGGGCGTGGTGTACACGACTTGGGATATTATTTAAATAAAAGCCTTGAATACATTAAGAAGGTCTCCAGCTAGATAGTTGCTTTCACTCACGTCTCGTCATTAGGAAAAACTATTCCGCGGTCGGTCGGTTACTTCTGCATCAATAAAGCGACAACTGCAATTGACACGCGGAAATAACTTGGAATACTTCGTGTGCGATTAGTTTAATAGCGAACCATAAGAACTGCTGAGGTAACCGAGATGAAGTGGAGCGTTAGATACAAGTTGCTTCGTATCCGATGTGTCATCTTATCGTTAGAGACCGGTGATTTTTCTTGGAAGCTTTTCCGGTTAGTGGAGCTGGACGGGTCAGGAGGCAGCGCGCCGCGGCGCGATCGTGGAGCCCGAGCATTGAGCGTGACGTCTGCCACCCGATAGGCCATCTCACGAGCGACCCACTTGCAGCCAAGGTCACCGCCTGACCTCCTAAACCGAGACACATTTCCGTAACCCGCACCTGAAAACATATATCTATTGCGCAATTGTTGTTACCTAGTTACACAACTATACGGGCTTTCAACCTGAAACCTTTACTTACAGTTCGTTTACCCCAACCTTTTTTGATGTGGTCAGAACTCAGACAAAGTTTGGTTGCCTTCTTGATGGGTTACGAGTTACAAATTCCAATCCTTCGAGTCTTACAGAACAAGAAACATCAAGCGATGTCAATCCTGACAGTTTCGACTGACCATAAAAACTCGAGACAATAATAAATGAATTCGGTACACCCCATCGATCATATGGAATTGGTCCGTATTGAGTATAACCAATGTTTTTTATTGTTGTTTTATATTTAACAATACTCTCATATTATATACCTGCTACAGAAAAAAGCTATTATTTTTACTTATAAAGGTTATCTTTTAACGCTTTGAATGCAATAAAAAGTTTTGAGGGAATTTTATTGACTATTTTTACTTTCATTGCACCTTTAACTGTTTTTACACAGTCAGAGATACTGACTGAGATATTGATCCAGAAATGGCTCAAATTAAAATTTGAGTTTACATAATATAATTCCTTATTAGAAATTGAGCTGCCGGTTACAAGTATACCATCGCAACGACTCTAAATATACCTTAGTTAAAAATGCTTCCATCGCAATATCATTCAGTAGTTTAGTGCCAAGTCATGGTATGATACAATATGCTAGTTGATTACGGTAGTACCTATATTGAGCCACATTATAATGCGGCGTAGAGCGGCTCCGGCGGCTGCGCGACAGATTTGAAGATAGGGCGGCAATCAGAGCGTGTGCGCGCCGTATCACGGCCCCTGATATACAACACACTTTCTAATCTACGCCTTTGTCACTGCGCTCGCGATTGGCCAACTCAACGCTATACCGCGCTTTCGCCAATTGTTTTCACGCTACATTAGTGATCTCCACGATTTTCTCGTGAAAACTATCGATATGTTGTTTTGAATTGCATCACAGAGTGACATCGAACTCGGACTTGATTGTCGGTTTTAGATAGATATTTACGTTTCATCTAAACTGCGGTTACGCAGACCGCTGGCCGTATAATGTTGCCGGTTTGTCCGTATCCCGACGAACCCGAGCCGAGTCCTGTCCGCACCGTGAAATGAGAACGAGCGACGTGAAGCTTAGCCGCGGTGGCTGTTGATAAAGTGACGTGTATGCGTGTATTTCAGAAGCAAGGGGTGAGCGCGCGGGGAGCCACCGGACCGGTCCACGTACCGGTTCCCTCGACGTCGCCGGCTTAGGTCTAACCGTATTATTAGCTGAGCCATGCTCCACAAAGACTACCACTCAGAACTACCGACTGCCAGCCCTACGGCGGCGGCGCCACACAACTAGCGACGCCTATAATTTATAGACTAGGCATGGTAACAAAACTCCATTAAAATTGTTTAGCATTTTCCTAACAAACCATACGCGAACATGAAAGGCGTTTAGATTCTTTAAATCTTCACAAAATTAACGATTACGCTCTTTTCTAACTCGTTTCGAAAACACGTGCACGTAATAGAGGCAAACACTTTTCTTGACTCAGGTGTAAAAGTGAAAATGTGAATATTTCATTTGTGGCTTTGTTGGCTGCAGCGTGTCTAAAACGTATTTTCGCAATTGTTTATTTTTAACTTTTACAAATTCCCTTTGGTTTTATGTTCAGCAAATAAACCACATATTCTCATTAGTGGTTACGGCGTTACGTAGGGAATGTGAATACGCTTCGAGCTCTAAAATGCCGAGAGGAATGTGGATTAGGTAGAGTTAACGCAACGAGCACTGCACATTGGCACAGAATGAGGAATTGTGAAATTGGGTGGGACATTGTATTCGCTAGTACAAACACCAGCCTTGTCTACATGGACTTGGTCTACAAGATCGGGGTCTTGATTTATAAAACTATGCAGTATGCACTATAAATACACTTCTTGCTCATTTAAGATCTACATCTATATTCGCGTTTGTTTTTAAAGTATCATCCATCCACCAGCCATAGGACGTCCACTGCTGGATATAGGCCTCCCCTATAAAACTATTTAACTATCAACTACTATCAAGCGTACTATCGTATGCTGGTTTTAAGGCCGGTAAAAACAAAAAAAAATGTGGCGTTAGAAAAAGTTTCACAAACTAGATGCATAACACGTGACAGGTATCTTCGAAATGGAATCTATTTTCGTTTTCAGTTATTGGCCTTGTGAGTTTCTGTTCAAACTAACGTCGAGGCGACGCCAGGCGCGATGGCACGCTGCCACGACAATGTTGTGGACACAACACGACACACTTTCGATGAAACGCCGATCGCTACCACGTCGTGAGATCGGACCCAACCTCTCTTAATTATAATATTAACTCAGTAACTAGGCTAATGAACCTAAGCTATACACAAATCGTGTGAAAAACTCCGGATCTTTTCAACAGATCAACGCCTATTGTTCGCACTTACATCAGTACGAATTCAAAATTCGAGCTCGTTCAAAATGTTTCACTTTTGGATATGGCCCCATGCAAATGTGAACGCGTTTTGCCATTTCCGTCCGTCACGGTACGCACGCTGCGTGAATGAATCACAAACAAAAGCTATTTCGAGAGTGGCATCGTAGTGACAATAGCGACGCGGATCGGTCAACGATCCAAATTGCCTGCACCTGACCGCCTGTGATCGCATGTACGGAACAAAGGCCGCGGAGTCACCCCCTGGAGATGCGGCGTGACACAATAATGTTTGGTTGTAGGGGTTCGACGTCGCGGGACGGTCGAGTATGGGTCAGTGTGAGGGCGGGGTGAGCGGCGCCGGCCGGCAGCCGTGGTAATGTTCGAGTCGCTGGTGTCGCGGCTGACGTCGCCGCCGGTGTCGCGGCGGCGGCACACGGTGCACGCGGCGCGCGAGGTGTGCAGCGAGCCGGAGGAAGAGGCGCCGGCGCCGCGCCGCTCGCGCGCCAAGCACCTGCTCGACAAGCGGCGCAAGGCTCGCCTCTCGTGCGCAGACCTCACCGCCGCCACCAATGCCGAGCCCGAGCGCTCCTCGCGCATGGACGCGCTCAAGGCGTTCCTGCCGCTGCGCCAGTCCAAATCTCTCGGCCGACTCGATGGTCTTAAAGAGGTGAGTTTGAACACTTGAAACTTTAGGTTAAGTAATTCATCATATTTTGACCAAATTAAAATATACATTTAAGATTTTCCATAAATATTTGTCAAGAATCCAACTCCGAGTTCAACCAGTCTAGATAAAAACCGCAAAAAGTTATGGAAACGGCAATCAGTAACCGTAAGATCAGTAAACTTGCGACATTAGAGAACGCCACAAGCTGTGGCGGCCTTCGCGTCGCTCCCATGCGCGCGCGCCGGCCTCGTACACCTGTTGCAGCTCCCCGCCCCGCCTCGCTTCCGAGCGCTGAACCTTCGACCTACGTTGCACAACTGACACCCAACAATATGACTTGACCATTTTGTAAATGGCCACGAAATTACCTGTAACGCTGTGTCGAACGCACCCACCTCTTTGTACTTTCGGGCCAGTCCCGCAACATCCATCAGGTTGCGAAATGCTGAGCGACGTCGAGGGCGGTCCTATGAACTATGACATCACATCGGGCGCGATAAGACAATACCAACAATGCAAGGGAATCGACATTTGACGGCAAGGTGCCGTGACTCGGCGGATCTCTGACATGAATCATAATGCAACACGAGATTCAAGGTGCACATGCCTTCGACATTCTTTGAAGATATCTTACATAACAGTTTTGATTTTACATAGGTACATGTATCTTATTAAAAGATAATGGAGAACATTACTTTAATCGTACCTTTGATTGGTTGCTCACGTTGTAGGAAGGTCTGCAAAAACATATCCATGAAATCATTGATTGGCATATGCCATGAATCGATCAAGTAGGTATTCATCTATTGCCTTCGTTACCGTCGTTCGATACCGTCGATAAATTATTGGTCACCAACCTTACCTATGGCATCCTTTTTGCATGGACAGTGATAAAAAAATTGTTATTTTACCAAAATGAGGACAACCTCATTTTTGGAACATTGATGTTCTTAACAAGTGACTTTATTTATCTATATATGTATATAAAAATGAAACCCGTTTTCCGTTGTCACGACATAACATGAAAACGGCTTGACCGATTTGGCTTATTTTTTTTTGTAGTTTTCTAATACTTTGTACAAGGTTCTTACGGAAAGCAAAACGAAGTTCGCTGGGTCCGCTAGTTTTTAATAAGTATAAAATTTTGATGTGTCTTGCGTCAAAACTTAGATTCTCAAAAGACAAACTTAAACAGTTAATTAATTATGTTTTGAAATCCTTTTTGAGGGTTCCGTACCTCAAAAGGAAAAACTGTACCCTTATATGTTTTTTTAATATTTTACATTAAAATAGGAAGAGTACCAAATAATAGATCGGTTTGATTGCACCGCCCGCGCCGGTAATAATTTCTGAAAGCTTTTGAGGTCGCTAGTTCACGGCACAGAAATTTTAGAAATGGGAACAAGGTTTAAAATAATACTTGCTTACACCTCACAGAAACAAAACTCGTTTGACATGTAGCAAAAAACAACACAGATCCATCCGAAAAAACTATCTGCTTCAATTTAACAATCGATGTCTGGACCTATTTACGCAAGTCTGCCGAATTCACAACAGCGCCGCTCAGTGTTGCCATATTTATGGATTTTGGAAATCCAATTCCGATAATAATAAATAATCGATTTTTATTCGAATTTATGCTATGTCAAATTTCATTTGACTATAATAAGAGTGTCCAGATGCAGTGGACAAAAACACAAGCTCCTCTGGGGGAACTAGGATTGCAATTTTGGCAACGCAACTTTGGCGAACACTAGCTCCACTGGGGGACCCGTAAGAAAGCGTGAAAATACGGATTCTAAAAGAAATTTCCACTGATTTTCACTCAAAATTGTACAGATTTTGCACGAAAATACGGACTGCATAGTTTATCCAGATGGCAACACTGGCGCCGCTATTCTTGTGTTTTATGGTATCTAAAATAACCTTCTGTTTGTGTTGGGGCAATATGGGGTTTTATGAGCTCGCTATATTTTCAATGTCTTTGTTATCTGAATATACTGTTAACTTCATTGTTTGCATGGCTATTTTTACTGACCAAACCATATGCTGCAGCTTGTCCAAGTGATGTGTAGCAATTTTATTTACATGACTTGCCATTTTTAATTTTATCACGTAAACTGACATGGTTTCCGTAGATTTGTAAAACTGTGTTATATTTACGTGACCAAGCATGTTTTATGTTTAATATGAGTTTATATATTTCTGTGTGTTCGTTCAGGAAATGTATACAGTAATACCTCGACTTAGGCTACCCCGTTTATGCGAATTCGGAGATACGAGGTTTTCTATTTGATCACTGCGCGCATCAGCGTGTTCAGTTTACAACAAATCTAAGCGTATTTCGCGAAGACTTGGTTTACATACGCAGTGCACTCTGTTTACGACATTAGATTGTATTACATGTCTCTTTTATTCACTTTTATAAATGCAAAGTTAAACCCCGACTTGCGCTAACTTGACTTACGCGGCTATCGCTTGATCCCACCTATCGCGTAAGTCCGGGTTATTACTGTGCTACATAATAATAATATGTCAAATCAGAAGTACCTACTAAGCTTATTTTGAAGCATACGGGATACTAGTCGACCCGACGAACTGCGTTTCACGCAATATCCATTTTTCGTGCTATATTGTATAGTGCCCTAATGTAATGTTTACTCATTGACTTGTAACAAATGGTGTTATGAATAAATAACTATATGACTATATCTTTATAAATTATAATAGCCTATGTGGTATTCTGATGTATAAGCATTACTAGCAAAGTTTCATCTCAATCTGTTCAGTAGTTTTTGCGTGAAAGAGGAACAAACATCTGTATAGATGTTTGTTCCAAAAGTTCCAAAAGTATGTATGTATATACATACTTTCGCGTTTATAATAGTATGAAGTAGGATAGGATAGGTATCTAAATATCTTTCTGGTGCAAAAAGTTGAATTCTTAAAATGTTGAATTATTTTTTTTGTAAATGTCACTTATTAAAGTTGTCAATGAGCAAGCCAAAAACAAAAATAACCATGTATCGGGATCACATCAAAGTCGAACAATAACATTCTTGACTAGATTATAGCCGAATAGATATGCGTGTATTATTGTGAATCATAGTTTCCTTTCCAACAGGTATTTAATTTTAATCACTGTTTATCTGTAAGCATAAAAACATTAATAGATTTAAAATTGCGTCTCGAAGGTCCCGCGAACTCGAATTGAACAAGAACTCTACATTTATAATCACGTTGTCAATCATTGGTGAGATGTGTCAAAGATTGGGAACGGATTGCCGTCGAGGACAGGTCTGTAGTAGGTAAAGTTCAGGCACTGGTTACTCTTCATAGATATCACATTGCTCATATTGTTTCGCAAGTGAACTTACATTAGTAAAAAAATAAAATCAAATATGGAACCTTTTTTTTTTTAAAACCGGCAAGCAAACAAAAAAAGTATTTTATTTTTATTTAGTGCATTAGTTGTATAATTTAGTAAGTACATTAGGAAATACAGTAGGTATTTATTTAATGAGTCTAAGAATTTTTTTGAAATGAGACCTTTTTGAAACGTTCCCATAAGTAAAAGCTCAAAATTATGTTTTAGCCGTATTTATGAACGAACTAAGAAATAATTATACTATTACGTTACTTTTTTGCAATGAATTGAAAAAACACTCTAAAGACATAGTACTTACTGTAAACTGACAAAGGAAAAATAGCAAAAACGCCTTTAAAACATTTTGTTCTAACATTGACTCTCCAAAATGTTTTCTATCAATGTCAAAAAATGTTGTACTAAAATGGTGTATCTACGTAGTCGCCGATGATCAGATTAAACAGCATGATGCATGACTCAACTGCTACATTCTCGTATCGATCCTTTTGAGTTCGGAATCTACAAGGATAATCTGGTCATTCAGGCTAGAGTCGCAGGCATGCAGACACCGTTACGCCGCGTATACCTCCAATAGCTTCAGATAGAGCAAGAATGCGAGATGCCAGGTAGGGGCAGGTATGCGTAAATGGTACCACACTTCCCTCCGAAATCGCCCACGCAGCAATTTTGTAGCGATTTTGTACTGGTAGTGTGCTTTCATCACATCTTTACTATTTGATCACAGTGTGCAACTGTGCACATATCAATGGATCCGATGTGGCTTCGGGCGGCCTATAAATTTAACGTCTTTATGTATTTTTAACTTTAAAATCTCTAGGCTGGGACCTTATGCTGACCTATTATGGGTTTATGTGACGTTTACCTTGCCTCAGGCAAGTGATTCTCTTGTCTCATCACTTTGTTCTATAAAATAAAGTTTAAACCTTACTACAATCCTGAATGAGTGCTTGAGAGTTATCTATCATCGCATTCGCACACTATTCTCACACAATTTCCATAACAAAGGCCAAGGGACGGCATTGAAGCTCAAGAATCGCAAATCCTTCTAACGACAATTTTTTACAGTCAGATTTAAGCTTTGAAATATAATGTGTTGAAACTCGCTATTATTTCAGCCATTATAGATAATGTGCCAGCCATGCTTTGATGTTAAATTCATGGTCAGGTGACAGTGAATGTGGCATGCCATTAGGCCGTATCGCGTGAAATGGCAGTACTATTTTGCCACAGAACATTTAACTGGTAGATAACGCGTGCATATTTTCTAGTTAGCTTTTTAATAATACAAGCATGCCAATTTAATAGTGCATGGTTTACTAGCATAGATTAATTTAACCGCAAATTTTTAAGAATAATTTCTTGCACTGCGAAACATTTAGAGTTCCGTAATTTTATTATCTAGTCTAGGATCGTATTTCACTTAACTTGAAAAAAATTATACCAGCTATAGATAAAGATGAAAATATAATAAACCCCTCTTTTTCTATGTCGATTATTAGTGTGAACAAAATCCATTTGTCTTTTGACACTGTACTCATAGCAACTAGAATTCGTTTCAAAAATTTTTACACGCGCAATCTGTCAGTTTTGTTACCTTCGTCTTGCGCTTGCGCAGCCTTGGCAGGTTCACTCACACACCTACACGGCCGCGGCAACTGTTAGTTAATCCATGGAAGGTTGTACCCGGGGGTGCGCGCGCTGTTTGCCAGTCTGATTTACAAGCAAACACCGTCGCAGGTCCATGTGCACATCTGTTCTTCCCTTTGTAAAGTCATCTCTACATCGTGTTAGCGCCTTTTGTCTGACGGACCGAATGGGAACATCTGTGCTGTAAAAAGCCTCAAGTAATAATACAACATATATAGTTTTTGATCCAACCCGAAAAACCAATAGGTCCGCACCTATTGCTTTTTCGGGATAAGATTGAAATCTGCCCATAAACTTACCTATGTGTGTGTGTATGCTAAACAAAAGTTTCACTCATTGCAAATGTATTGTTAAACCTATTTTTTTGTTTCTAATATAATGTAGAGAAAATATATTTTCAGTTAAACAGAAAATTTTATCAAGATTTTGATATCGCTATCTCATTCTACCTATGTCTGTCCTGTCTACAATCCTTTGTAATATATCTTCTGGTCATTATTTTAATGTTCAATTTTTGTTTCGCAATTTAATTTATAGTGGCCACGAATAGTAACATAAACCAGTAGAAGGTAGAGCGAGATGCAAACAAGCGCAGGTTTAATTATGTAGATTAATAGACATTAATGGTCGAGTACGTATTTGAAATATGTTAGATCATTGCTATATTTCTCTGTTAATGTGGTCTATTTAAATGAACACATAAAGTATTAAAGGCAAGTTGTTATATCGTACATAATCTCTATATAGCAAAAAGTGGACGTAAAACAGTACCAATGTTTGTAGTTAATCTCACAGTTGTACGTTTTGAATTTTTGCATTGTCATGTAAAGGCAAAAATAAGCCGAGTTTAAACAAATCTGTATAAAACAAATATTAAATAATAGGAGATTTCGGGATTAGTCAGGGAAATTACTCATTGTGAATTCGTTAGCAACAAAAAAATAAAATGTATTTTTTCACAACAGATTGTTTTTTTAGTAGCCAGTACAAATTTACGCTCCAACTTTAGGCTAACTATAGGCTGTGAATAAAACTACTAGCCGGTCACAGAGATATCAGAACGATAATGTGGTTGATCGAGAAAGGAAAGAAAGAGATGCAATGATTTAATATGGCATGAGTTAGAAAGAGATATGAAAAATATCTTGATTCAGTGGCTAGTTGCCGTTAACTACAGTACCTACTGTCACATTCCAATTCATATTTGACATTTTCGACAGCTCTGGACAAGATTTTCCGTACATTTTTGACCGACGTAACGGAGGAGGTACTCAATTCGAAGCGTATATATTTTTTAAATTATAACAACGTAACTTTTTACGTAGTGGTCCAATTTCGATATTTTTTATTGGGAAGAGTAGCTTTAAAATTAGCCTCATTAAAATTTAATCGAAATCGGCTGAGCTATTTTTCATAAATCAATAATAATGTGAAAAATGCTACATCGATCCGTGCGAAATATTTGCGAATTCTGTACAAGGTTGAAGTCGATCATGCCATTTTTTGCAAAATAAAGAAAAGAATTACTGTGGTTGAAAATTGCCTCAAGCGACAGCGCTATCTTTCTAGTTGTAATAACTCTGTGAAGCCGGTAGACAGAATATTTTTTTCAACGTCAATGCGAGATTCCCGGTAGCGAATCGTGTCTTCGCGTTTTATTCGCTCAATGGTAAGTGGTAACGGGACGTAAATGCTCGTCCCCGTCGACGGCCGGCTGATCAATTAACCGATTGCAACTCGATAGGAACATTGATTGCCTGTCTAGAACCCATCGAGATGCGTATCTAGAGATGGCTATACTAACATTACTGTCATTCAGAGAATAATTACTAATTTTAGCTAATAATTTACAAATTAGCTGTTGTTGTGGGTATTCTTTACGTTTGTGCATGCATTGATGATTATTGGTCTTTGTTAGTGTCTATGATATATATTGTGTTTATGAATGATAAGTTTTGGTGACCAAAGCAGCTTGACGACCTTAGCTATACGAGTTATTTGCGCTATATAGTCCTGTACCTAACTGTTATGTATTAACTTAACTGGACTTCTGTAGCCATAATGTAGCCAATTTAGAAAGCGCCATCGTAAATTTAATAGCAATTTAAAATACCCTATTTCAAATTCATATAGTGAAAAAGAAACAGCAATATTTTTAGTTGCTATTAAATTTACGATGGCGCCTTCAAAATTGCCCACAATATGTAGTTATAATTAATGTGTATTAGTAAACAATTGCAGTAGTTATTATTAGTAAACAATTCCATCAATACAAATGCGGCACATGATGTAATATCATCCTAAAATGTTCATTTGCCTTATTCTTGCTAACTTATTTATATGTCAATGCTAAAATCAGAATTGCTCGCTGGATCTCAGAATTCGCTAACCGCTAATCGGCCAAAAATTGCTTTTATCTTTGATTACTTCACAAACAATTATTTTCTATCAATTCAGTAGAAAGTGAACAATCACAGAAATTAATATCACGTCCCATTTTTCTAATACTGATGAATTAAACTACAAAAAATCAATTCGCGTCGTCTGTCTAGTGGCATTTTGGAAACAATAAGAATATTTTTTGCCATCGCAATCACGACCTATTCAGAACTTGTTTTATCCACAATCTTTGTTCTGTGGTTTTGTTCTTGATCGATGGGTGAACAAAAAATGTTGTACCTACTTGCCTGTGGAGAATTTATAACTCGTACCAGCGCCCTACTTAAGCTGGCAACCTTAGCTGTTATGGGCACGATTATTCCATAATAGGTATTAATTATCTACGCCTCCTACATGGACTTTTCTGGAGAATTTTATGTGTTTGTAAGTTTATGTATTAATAGCAGGCAAGTAAGCATTAATCAAAGTGGAAGTTATTGGATCCCGTCTAATTAAACTCAAGTAGCGCTGAACATTTAAATGCTGGGCTAGATGTACTGATGGTAGGTAGATAGATAGATAGATTAATTCTTTATTGCACACCAAGAAATAAACAAAAAGAAGAAACAAAGATACATAAACAGTGTAACAATGGGCGGCCTTATCGCTGATAGCGATCTCTGCCAGGCAACCTTAGGATGGAGAGGACAGAAAGGTGAAGTAGGTCTCTGACTAATGGTGGTCACATCGATGATAAGTAAACGTAGCCCTGGAAGTTTAAGTAATGTAGAAATGGCGTAATAATATCCTATAATAATATACACCTACCGGTGACATATGCTGGGTAATTCTGGCGTAATATTATAATTAACTAAAAGGGAGATTGCCAATGAAATAAGATGTTAATAGAAATTATGTGCTTTAGATCTGAAACACAGGCCCAGTAATATTTCTAGAAACACACAAGCTATAAAAATATTTGATAAAAACAACAAACTAATTTCAAAGCAAATAACAAGCATTAGATTTTTAGTGTTATCATGAAGGGTTATGAATAACTAAGTATTACCAAATTTAATGTTTACTATCAAGCGAGAGATTGGCTCGTTTTGTAATACTCGTCACTAAAATAAATAAAAATATTTCCAACAACTCATAACAATTTTATAAGATTAGCGATATTAACCTAGTTACTTCACCTTGAATGGTTTGACTATTCATAAATTTAAGTAAGATTAATGACATAAAATGCTTATGGAGCGGTTAAATTCACATCAGAATTACAAAATGAATAGGATAAGCTATGTCACAGATCTAGCAAGCTAATAGACTAGAGTCGGGGCTCGGCAGCCGCGAAACGGCGCGGGTGCGTGGTCATTTGTCAGGGCCGGACAAAACACCGCCTTCAAAGCATCGCCACATCTGGCCATAAGGCTAAACTCTAGAGATGGATCGTAAGATTATATTATTGTTATCACATTGTGTGCATCTTTATGTCTACTCGAGTTAAAAACCGAGGCACTTACAATTGCACTTTAACACCACCTACCTTTGTAGACTCTTAAAATTATCGTATCAATAAGTTGCTAAAATAATTGAACCAAGCCAAGTATGTAATTATACCAGTCTTGTATTTGTTAATTATACCTTAGAATAGAAATGTCTTAGACATATTAAAAGCATAGATGAAACACAGGTGCGCTTTGCTCTTAAGAATGTTGTTCTGTTGTTGTAACTGTACTGTATGAGTTTACTATGGCGCGACGTATTTATTTGTTTTACCGATCATATGTTTGATCCATTAGTTCGTTCCGTATATTAGAAAATTTACGAAGAAAAACTTATAATCAGATCCTTATATCTCTACTAGTTTTTACCCGCGGCTTCGCCCGCATGATATTTTGATTTCCGGGATAAAAAGTAGCATATGTCACTTTCCATTTTTCAAACCAGAGGCCCTACCTTAAAAAATAAACGATTTGACGTTTGTTCGATTCGACTGTTATTTTTTTGACATTTCTTAAAGCGCACTCTAGAATAGCTTGCAGATAGCAGAATTTTTCCTACTTACTTCACACTTATAGCTATATTATGGAACATTTACGCAATATCATTATTATTTATAGCCTATGTGTTATTTTGATATATAAGCTATATTATTGCAAAGTTTCATCTCAATCCGTTCCGTAGTTTTTGCGTGAAAGAGTAAGAAACATCCATCCATCCTCACAAACTTTCGCGTTTATAACATTAGTAGGATTACGAACATTTATGTTTTTTCTGAGATTCCTTGGATCTCAGAGAGCGTATAAAAAATGTGATGGAAACGCTCATTTGCCCTTTCCTTGTTAAGTAAAGATAACTCAATGTCACCGGTTTTGCTTTATTTACATACTGCTCATTTCTGTACGCGTTGTAGTTTTGTTTGTTAATACACGAGTTATTACTGACGGTACGAAGTTGATTAGATTTACGATTCCCTTGTCGTCTGGTAGGGACGATAAATCCTCGTAAGAGGACGTCTGCAATCATGCCTTCTTGAGAAATTCGCTGAAACGTGAGGAGGAAAATTGCCTGGACAGGCTTTTATAATTGCTTATTTAATTGATAAACATTTTATATGACGCAACTTAATTGAGATTTTACTCTTTGCCCGTAAATTGTATTTATTATGTAATTTTTATTTGCATTTTGCATAACAGACATTTCGAACAGGTTACTTCTGGCTGTGTCCATCCGACAAGGTACAGATGTAATCACAATTATATTTTTATGTAACAAAAATATGAAACAAGCAAACCACTCATAATTCTGATGGCTGTATATTATTAAATTAGTGTACAATAATAAAAAAAAAGGTTTAATGTGCAAGCATTATGCTATAGCTCAAAATTCATTGCACCAACGCACTCATCCGTCCGCGTCGTTGTGAATTACAGATGTTAAATATCTAAATCTAATAATGAAACATCTTGCCAGTACATGCCACACAATTTAGCTCATTACAATGTCCATACTAAGAAATAGAAAAAGCTCAAGTGTATAAATTTGTAGCATGGGGTATTTAAATAATGCTGCGCGACGTGTCTTGGCGGTGCGACACCCGTCCTCCTTGGCGGCAGAGGAATTCGCACTCCGAGACCGGAGTCCTCCCCCCTTGCCCCACTCTTGCAACTTGCCAGGACCCCCGCGGAGCCCTCCTATATACCAGTACGTTCTGCTATGTAGATACGCTTATTGTAAACCTGCTGACCCAGCTGTACTTCACAAAGCTACATCCACGTGACATTGTTAAACCAATTTTGATGTAAAAACGTTACGATAACGGTAAATGTTAAAAAAATTCCATGATAAAAAAAATTGACAACACAAACAAACCAGCCCTTGATTCAACATAATTCAAATTTTACCTATTTTGAATATAGATTGGATCATAATTTGCACAAAAATGTATTTAATTTTTTATGTTATTTGCAAAAATAAACTTTAACTACAACAAATCCTAATAAGAAGGCTACGAAACGTACGCTTTAAATCTAGACACTATCACTTTGACTACTAATTCAAACTCTATCTTAAACTAGATTCTATTTCAACCAGCACAAAAACCATTGTAACGGGCGCCCCAGCACCTCATTGTCGGAATGTTCAATGAAACGTACGAATTTCTTTATTCCCGTACACAGAGGTTATTCCACTCTGCACCCGACTCACGCATTACATACGCAGTACTCGCACGCTTATTGCTTAGCTTAATCATATGCTGGCTGTAATTTACACACGGTATCTTGAATCTACATAATTGACACACAAGGTTCAAAATGATACCAGTTTAGCTGTTCGCACTCGTACAGGCAAGTTTATTCCGCGTATACAAGTTTAATTTGAATCTCCGCACCATTTTTTATTAGAAAATTGTCTGTTTTGGCACAGAAAAGAAAATTTAAAGTTTACCAGCCTATATATTGCTTCTACCTGCACATTAACCCATGTTTGCATTCAGTGCAATCCTTTGGTATTCATTTGTTCCTCGATTGACGTAGTGGGTAGACGTCCTACTCTGCACATGCCTCGTGCGTGAACTCCACTCGAGAACTTTTCCTTCCGTCATCAGTCCTCCGTGATATTTACCTGCCCACCGCCATTTCAATTGCCAATTTTCTGGGTTTATTTTGGTTCTTCTACGTATCTCCTCATTTCTGATTTGATCATGACTTCGATCGACAGGATAGTGAATAAAATAACCTAATTTAAAATAAAAAATAACGAGATTTCAAAATATTGTGTTTGCTGTGCAAGTGTGTACCAATAAATATCTAGTTCACCATACCAATATGCGAGATTAGATGAATTACGTAAATGTAAGTAATATAACATTCTGTAATTTCTATTATTGCGCGTACAAAAGACATCAACGCGCGCCCGATAGGCCGATACTACGTGTGCTAAGTAAATAAATAAGTATTGCCTAAGCAAACGAGACATAGTGGCGTGAAACTGACATGTAACTCTATAGAGTTTAAGAGACTTCTTGTCCGAAGGTGAGAACTATTACATAGCATTTTTGTGCTAAACAGAAATTATACCATGTAATAATAATATGTAATCATATACATTACGCAAATCAAGGATGTGGAACTCTTTGAGGCTGGCCGCACATGTCCGGTTTCCAGATCATATTATAATATTATAAATCCGAAAAGTTTGTTTGTTTGTTCCTCTTTCACGCAGCAACGGAGCAACGGATTGACTTGATTTTTGGGATGGATATAATTCAAATGCCGGAAAATGACATAGGCTACTTTTTATCCCGATAAAAGGTTCCTGTGGGATAGCACAAAAGTCAAAATACCACGCGGGCGGAGCCGTGAGCAAAAGCTAGTATGAAATATATTTTTTTAATTCATTTTGTTTCTAGATGTAAACAGGTTTATTTCTAATCAGTTAGTATCTTCTTAGGGGCTTATTCCGGACATCAAAATTAACAACTTTTGTTCTGCTACTGTTATCAAAACTCAATAAAAAAATGTTGTTCCATAGAAAAATATCATTCACCTGCGACAAATTGTATAAGTAGAACCGTTTTTTTATGGAATTTGAAGTTTTTTTTTTTTTTTTTTTTTTATTGGGAAATTACTAACCACAGACTCCAGGGTCTGTGCCTTTTGTTTACTAAAATATTCAATTATTCGATTTTACTGTACAAAAAGAGTTAGTACCTACAATAGAGATGGGTTAGTTTAAATTTTAGCCTAAGTTAGTTGTTTCGGTGCATTGCGTGAATGCCACAAGCAGACCGGCCACCCGCATGCAGCACCCGATCACGAGTGTGACGCATGTGCCAGCCTCGCTCTCCTCGACCATATTTTAGGGAAGAGAACGACCCGACACACGACGCCGCCGCAAGAAGGAGCCATCGATGGCGAGAATGAATGCTCAAGGCATGCACGCAATGCTAAACTCTAGATATTACACACTTGCTATGATTTATTTTGCGAAAGCGATCATTCGCAGAGTCCGAGGCTACGACTCTGTGTTACTCGGTGGTTTCAATTCTGCTTGTGATCACTCCCATGTCCTTCTATAACAACTCTGTTGCCTCCTCCCGGCCCAGAGCCTCCATTACCGCCTCGTTCCGATCTCTGATGGCCATCTGCAGGTTGTACTCTTTGATGGCCCTCAATGACGCGAAGGATGCTCGCCGCACGAATCGGCTTATGGCATCATCTTCGATGTCGTCGGCGTAGTAAATGAAAGTTCCAGTGTGCCGTGATAATGCAACGACAGCGTGTGACACGCTCTGGTGTAGCTTCATTCCAGGCTTAGTTTTGATGGCGATTACCGACTCGTACGTTAGTCCCTGAGCTTCGTGGATGGTAAGGGTACGTGATCCTGCGCCCTCTCCATAACCCTGGCTGGTGAGGATCTCCTTTTCTTCCTGTGTATGCACTAAGAAAAGGGTGTTGGAGAGGGTTTTGGATATTTGAGCCCCCTTGAACCTTTTCTGCTCAAGAGACCTAATACGGGGAGCTGAGGAATATATACCTGAGTATATTTCCCTCAACGCATACGCGACATCCATTGGGTTCCTATGTGTGCAGAGCAACTCCTGGGTAATGTTTGCGGTTGCAAACATTACCCTGGTTAGGGTCGGGCGATGGTACCTCATCTCGAAGAGATTTTCTCTGTCGATATAAGGCAGCTGATTGACATCTCCAATGAGGACAAGATCGCTAGCACCAGACAGCCTTGCAGCCATTATTATGGCTCCGAAGTGGTTCATTAGAGCTTCATCCACCAAAAGGCGGCTGAAGCTCTCTTTTCCAAAACCATTGACGAGGGATGAAGCCATGGTTCGCACTCTGGATTTTACCAAATCTCCTATTCTGTGCGATAGCTTCTCTCTCAAGTCTTTTGCTGCCTCTGTTGTTGTAGTGATGATAGCGTCCCTGTCCACATCAAAGTGTCGAATCACCCATGTTGTCTTGCCACAACCTGGTACCCCGTTGACCCATTGTATCTTTGGTACCACCCAGTTTTCCCAGCCTGCCTCGACGTCCGAGCCTCTTTCAATGGTTTTAGCCATCTCAAGGATTCTGTCGTCCAGCATTATCTTGGTGCACTTGGCGGTGACTACAATTGAATTTGAAGTTGAAAAGTTGCAGAACAAAAGTTGTTTGTTTTGATGTACAGGATAAGCCCCTAAAAGGAAGCTAATTGATTAGAAATAACCCTGTATACATATATTTAACGTGATATATCTAATAATTACAATCCAATTATTTTTATTGAAATAAAAAGGAGTACCTTTAGCATGTAAGCAAAAAGTGGTGAGAAATGGACCTTTATGTGGTATTGTTTGGACCTATAGAATGTCATTGTTTTTCAAGTTACTAATACTTTTATTTAGATAAATTAGTTATATTGTATTTGCATTGTATTTTCTCGTAGTAAATTTTTGATTGCATAATCTACAGTTAAATAAATATACACTTGCGGTTTTGCCAACGTACGTGAATGTTGTAAGTAAGAGCTTAGACGAGGAAAGTCCGCAGTAAAAGCACGTTATGTGTCAAGTGAACGGATCGGATGCAAGTGTTACATCTTCTGCATCATCGCTTTCCATCACGTATTCTGACGAAACCGAACTGCAGCCAATTTCGCTATGCTGACTAAAATATTAACTATATTTGTTTACATCTTGGCAACGTTAAAGATGTTGAAATTTTTGGGCCACAAATGTAGTTAAAATGTGGCTATCAATTACTTCTTTAGAACAAGAAAAAGGGACACCAAATTCGCATCATTTGCCAAGAACCTATGATACCCGAATTGAAATATAGCCACATACGTTAAACTAATAGTTTCACTGAATTAACGTCACTCTCCTTATGACTTATATGTAACTAAAGAATAAATTGTAACTAAGCAGTCCAGATTTAATTCACAGAACGTAATAAAGGATAAAAAACGAGTCCTTTGTCAAAAATCTATAGTCCTTTGGACTAGTTGAAAATCTAATGAAAAATTTGGCACAAGTCGTAAAAACAATACTTAATTATAACTTATTTTCAGCACGCATTTATTATCTTTTGAAAACTTCCAGAATGTAGTGATATTTTAAAGCGAACCTATTTAGGTAATTCTTCGTCAGAGGTCGTCGCGACCCTAGTTTTCAGCGGTTATGGAACGGACTATATCAGATACGAATCCAGATACACATTTTTAGGCACTTCATGTACAACATTTCCTATTTTAAAGCTACCTTTCTATCAGAGATGTATGTGAGTTGTTCACAAAGCTGTGAAACTAATTTCTCCTGCGTTTTCATTTTCTAAATTCTATGTTGATTATAGTCATATCTATGCAATCATAATGAACAACATTTGTTCCAAAGACTTCCAGACTATTTTTAACCCTCACTAATACAACTCAGACAGACAGTTTCTCTAAGATCATAATAATTAACGACGTCTGCGGTCTAATTCATGAGATCGAATTGAACTGGAACGAATGCTAAATTTCGACGTTTTTTGGCTTCGCGAAAACTGTCACGTAACGTTCTTACTTCGATAGATAAATGATAGATAACGCAAAAACCTGTGGCAAAAACAGTTCATATTTTCACATTTCCTGAAGAGGAAGCAAAATAATAATATCACTCTAGATTCATCTCAAAATTGTGCCGCTATTTCATAAATTTTGAGTGAATAATAAAATTGTATAGCAAATATGTATTTTAAAAACACTCATAATTATTGGACGTAGGCCTACCCACGAAGGGTGATTGAACCATATCCACCACGCTGGCCCAGTACGGGTTGGTGGATTCACATACGTCATCGAATTTCTACTACGGACATATGCAGGTTGCCTCACGATGTTTTCCTTCACCGAAAAGTCAATGGTGCTAAATTCCGTACATAAATTCCGAAGGACTCATTGGTACGGGACCGGGATTTGAACCGACGACCTCACGATTGTAAGCCGCGTGTCACTACCACTAGACCACCATGGCTTGTACATGGCTTGTCAACCTTTGTGGGTAGGCCTACGTCCTGCAGTGGACTATTAAGACTGATACAGTAGTAGTAGTAGTACATAATTATTATTTTGTATGAGACAAATTGATTGATTGATAATTTTGTTGTTGATATGTTATAAATCTACTATGCCACAAATGTAGCATATCTTAAATTACTTTACTTCTGTATAAAAACACACGCACTTGAAAAAGTTTAATATTCAAGTAATTATGTTATTTGTCTTAAGTTGCAAGATATTTTATAGGAAAGCTATCTGACAAACTTGGCGATCTATTAAAAATAATAAAGTAATTGAACGAAGTACATTTAAGTATGAATTGATTCGTATTACACAACAAATTAAAAGGATTAATTAAGCTATAATGTACGTGATGTAATAAGTGCTGCAAGTCTTATTAGAATTTAATATTTATAGCTAGTTAACGTTAACGGCATCACTGTTAATTTTACAACTGCAAACGCGGAAGTTAATCGCACGCTAAAATTGCTAATCAAATACAAAATGTGATTAATAACAAAGTTTAGTGCTTTAGACCCGTTATGAAATATTCGTGCAGTAAATTCAATCTCCTGTATTTTGTACAGGGCTACACAAAACAATATCCCGTTACAACATTAAAATTTGTTCGTGCTTGGTTCCTGAAAAAGGTGGCCTTGGGTGAGAAGGATAGTTAACTTAGTTAATGTGTAAAATATATTTAGGTCATTGACTGTAAAATTAGTTTATTAAAACTACCGTGAGTATTCATCATAACTATAACAGAATACGGCTAAACTGTCGACTGGCGCGCGTATTCCCTGAGGATGGATTATTAAATACTCCGAAACTGGTCGAATTCCTTGGACCGTATAATTATAACGTGAGTTTTAGCCGTATTCTGTTATAGTTAGTAAAAATAGTTTATCGAAAACCAAATCAGATTGTTTTTTTGCGTTTGAAGTTATAAAATAAGCTCTCTAATAAATAGTTAAATACCACAGCATACATTTTGCAGACGTACAATAGTTTCACATTAAAACAGCTAAAATAACTGCAATCATAAGTAATTTTAGCCATTATTACTCTTTATACCTCAGAATTAAAATGGATAGGTACATTTGAGATGAAATAATAATAAATCAACAAAAATGTACATGGATGTCGCATCGATTCGTGCAAATTATTAGAATTCTGTACACGTTGGAATTCGGTGCTGCGTTTTTTTGCGAAAAATAATTATTATCTTAGTAGGTACCAGGTTTTTTTTATCTCAAAGAGGTATCTTTGCGATAAGCATTTCAAAAATCTGAAGCGAACGCAGGATTTGAACCTGCCCCTTCGGATCACTAGCCCGACGCTCTAACCAACTGAGATTCGCTTCAGATTTTTGAAATGCTTATCACAAAGACTCTTTGAGATAAAAAATCTAGTGTGGAAAGCACTCAAAATAAAATCATAACATAGGTACCAGGTCTTTGTATAGCCTTGTATATTAACAGTAAGATGCCGGTAGCTGTTAATATTTTTATGGCTACCAATGATTAAACAAACACAAGGCAACGTTTAATTTATGGCTAGAGTTTCTAGTATTTAACTTTCGCCAGTTACGACGCAATTAAAAACTGCGAATGATTTTGCCAATATTAAGTTATAGATATTGTTTGGTTTGTAAAACTTTCTCTACGTTCGTAGTGATTATAATTGAGTGTTCACTGTGTTATTTAATTAACTGAGTGTCCTTCAATCATACATAACCCGTACTATGAACTCATAGCACAAGCCTAAATTGAATCGCGATAGCTATTTTATTATTCGAGTTTGTTTGAAGAGCTCGTGATGCGGGCCACGCACACATCAACAAAGTTATGGTTAGTTTAACGCTTATATCTGTATTAAGGTACTCAATTCGACGCGATATATATTTTTTTTATGTTTACCCGCGCATAACTTTTTTCAAAGTAGTCCGATTTCAATATTTTTTTTATTCGAAATAGTATACTTCGAAATTGGTTATATTTAAATTTTATCGAAATCGGCTGAGCCATTTTTGATAAGTCAACAATAATGTGAAAAATGCTACATCGATCCGTGCGAAATATTCGCGAATTCTGTACACGGGTGAACTCGGTCATGCTATTTTTTTCAATAAATAATTATAATTTAAATGGAACTGATCCAGAGCCTTCTTAAAAATAATTTGACAAAATGTGAGGTCGAAGTAATGTTTGTTATAATGGACATAGTAAGCACGAGCGCAGCGAGCGCCAAAGTTTTAATAATCTAAAACGGTGTTTTAAACATTTTGCGCAAATACAGCTCTACCTATTGCGTTTCACGCATCTCCCATAAGGTCGGATGCCACGCGCTGATTGCACTCTTCGAAAAAGCAAATTTTCTTATTTAAAAATTTGTATTATTTCTGGTTTAAAAGACACAATTATACTTATAGCATACATTATTATATAATATCAATAACAGTATGGGAAAGGAAAGGGTCTAATGAAATAATGACTAGGAGTAATGGATGCGGGAGATAGTGTGCACTTAGTGATGCAACAATGGATTGCTCTTGCATCGATGTAATGGAATATGGTCATTATAAGTATTATGACACGGCTTCAATTACAGTGACAGGTGAGCTAATGTAATTGTGATTGTGTGGTATTGTCTTCAGTGTTGGTTTTGGGAATAAGTGAATATTACAAGTTTCTTTACACATTAGGTTAATAGACACAACCATATTAGAGTGGGTATAATGCTATCATAATATTGGTTATTACGTAGGTACGGAGGACTGGTAATTTTTGTAATTATTTTTAAAATTATTATTAGCCTAGGTATAGCTTGTTCGTAGAAATTTTAAATACTATTTAGACCTATTAGTAGATAGGTCTAAATAGTATTTAAATGGTTATTTTTAATTGTTCACTAGGTGCTTTTTAATTCACAGCGATAGGTACTGAAAACCTGATGAAAATGAGATCCATAATAAAATATTTTTGTGCATATCTATCAAAAGAAATAAAATTACATTGTTATCTCAAAAGCAACTTAATCTTAAATCCTCATTATGACCTCAGCATTAAGTAGACCTATTAAACGTTACAAGGATAAGTTAAGTAGATACAACGATTCTATGGTACCTACCTATGTACAGTGTTCAACTAGTTATAATGTATTAAAGTAAACATTTATAAAATACGTTTCTTTGAGCGTCAAGACTTGAAAACACTTTTTTAAATACGTAGGCGTTGTATAATGTGTTGTTTATTATGCAACAAATATTTAAATCGTATATCCCACGTTAACTTTTTAATCATAACAACATTATGCCGTAAATAATGACGACGTGTGCACCAAAACGTTTTATATTTTCATAAGATGTTAATATAATTGTAAAAGTATCTATAATTTCCATATTTCACTCGTTATATGACGGTAAACTCCTACCGTTTTGAGTTGGTATTTAAATTGTACTACGCTTACAGAGCTACCAGCTTATAAGTAGATGCGGCGAAATATAAGAATTAAAGTATTCTACGAGTCATTATCAGTTTTCTTAGACAACACGCTAGTGGCTCCATTATCGTCCAGCTCATGACTCGTCCCATTATATCCAGAGTTCATTGGTCAGATTTCAGGAGACCGTTACATATAATGCTTACTTCAAACGGTAATTACCTCTGTAAAAAATTAAGAAGCAGCTTTACATCTTTGTTAAACATGATTAGATTGTATCTGTTGACATTTTATTAATGCTCTACAGCGACTGGATAGAAACGCCAGATTTAGCGAGATGAGACATGTCTCACATGTTCATATCGTCGCAATTTAGCAGCAATCAATTTGGCACGATACTAGGCCCAATTATGAAGGCGCCATAGTGAATTTAATAGCAACGTAAAAAAGCTATCTCTATTGAATGCCTAAAGTGAAAAAGAAACATAAATAGTCTAATTAGCTATTATCATTACGATGATGGTGGGCTTACTCGTTGCCTAAAATCACAACTGCGCGTAATGCCAAAAATTACACAATTATTACTCTCAGTCTGCCCGTGACCACGATCGATGCAACATGGTCAAAACGTCGAGATAATAATGTTTTTATTTATCTCGTATCAATTAGTCCCGTAGTATAAGAATAATTATATTACTTACAGATAACAACTAATCATTCATCAATATTTGCGCTCACACTGTGGTGTGCGGTGTATGAGTGTTAGCTGCATATAGTTATAAACCGTCTTACCACAAAAGTTTTACGCATGCTTTAGACAATGTTTAACAGTACAAGTTGAACTGTTATACAGTGTTTTAAGCGTGTTTAAATCTTTCGTGGTAAAGCGCAAAGTGCGCATCTCATGCGCTGGGTACAGAGAGCCACCTTCTCTCTAGATCTCTATGGTAGAAACGGTCATCTCTTGACCATATTATACAGGTTTTATTTGCATGTGGAAACATACTCATACACATACTCGGTTTCTCCATGTGAGTCACACTAACCGCCGCTTTACGTCACATATTTTATCACAACGACTTCAGCTTTATTAAATTGAACTTCTTGGTATCACTGGACTTTCCTGTACGGTAAAATTGGGAAGCTCATGCATTACTTATGATACACGGTCGCACAATTTTCAACTGCACAATTCGGGAAAGACAATTTTCTTTTAGTTACGTAATATGTCACTTGTTCGTCACGTAAAGTTTAAAGCCGAATACGCAAAAGTAAACCTAATTGCTTGACCGGTTTTAGCTGATTTGGACAGTTAAGACGATTGTGAGGTGATAACTTGTCCATACAAAAGCAGCCTGGTATCTACAACGCGGTCACATTAACTAGACGCTTGACCATGTGACGTTACTTTGGCGTTCAAGTACGGTGTGCAAAAAAAACCGGCCAAGTGGTCGCACGAAAGGTTCCGAAACATCATTTATAAAAGATAAGTTTCTACCTGTTTATTAAGATAAAATAAAAAATTGCTTAAAAATTCCAGCGATGCGTCCAGTTAATGTGACCACGTTGTACCTCTAAATATTATCCGATTTGAATTTTTTTTTTCAGCACTTGAATCACTAGTTACGTCTAGGTTTTTACAGATTTTTAAATGACCTTTAAGTTACAAGCCTCTGAAAATAGAAATATTAAAAAAACTGTGGCTGAAAACTATACATAAACTAAATTCTTTCGTGCAATATTTCTTACGCAAGCGATTGACACCAAAAACATAACATTTAGTTACAATTTAAGGGATGAAAAGAGTTTCCTCCCGGAACGTAAATTTTATCAAAAATATACCCCGAATTTTTATGATGTTCTACAGAAAACGCGGAAACACCAGCCGATTCACGATCCTCTTAAACACATCGTCCGAGATGCTATCTGGCACGTGTTTCGTTGTCATAAATAAAGTTTTTGTCAGCGAAATAAGTAATACTTAGCTCTCCAGAAAGCTGCTTACTTAATTAAGCCAAATTGCTGACGACAAAAACTTCACAATATGCACCGGTATTGTACAGGTGTTACAGATCCTGGGATCAAAACATATAGCAGCTTAGGTACTTGTCACCTGCCTAGATTATCATCTTCGGTGCATTTAGCTATAAATAATTCGGCACAATTTTTTTTCTATTTTGACTTTGTTCACATCTGTTAATTATGGTCAGATTCTGCTATGTTGCCGTGTTGCGGTGCTTAGATAAAAAGCTTAATTACGAACATAATAGGTACTGGAGTGCAGATTGCATACTATTTTCAGTCTTCAGTTTTCTTTTTTTTTATGGCCAGCTCAACTCAGACATTTTTGTATTCATTCAAAAAAAATACTTATTTCGTAAACAAGTTTTTTTTTTTCATTTTCCTAATTTCACGAGATCAGCACAAAGTATAAAATATGTTAATATCTGCAATATTTTTTTAAACTTATCATGTTTCATTAAATATACGGACAACACTTTTCTTAAACATGGACATAATATAATCATTTAAGTACAAATCATAAATATAAATCCCTGAATTTTGAAATAGTAATCTCGAATACGACCTTCATACGAGGCTTTGAAGGTTAGTCTCATCTGCCAGAAACACGTTAATTAACAGATGTCTTTGTCTAATGGGTAAAAAAGGTCCCAGTTAAGTCCTGTAAGGTGAAGCTGGTGGTTTGTGTCCATGTGCATTACTGTCACCTGCGCTGCAGCCGTCAACCAGTCATCAATTATCACGTGCGGACCGGCGAGCCTCGTGTGGGCGCGACACGTGCAGGGTTTACGCAAAACAAGGACGCAGCAGATGCTTAACTCGTCTTTCCAGGGCAGGCCTGTGTTTGACTGTGAACTTCTATAAAACCGGTACAGATGTTTAAGGTGACGCATTGATAAACTATAGTTTCAAAATCGAGTACCGCGCCCCTTCACTCGGACAAAATTTTACGCGGTCTCACTTGACAGGATCACGCCAGAGCGGCGGGCGGCAACGCTGGGCTAGCGTACGTGGCGCTGCTAACGGCGCGGCGGCGGCACGCGTCAACTCAATTTGCCTAGAGCATAGATAATCATGGAGTCGCCTTGTCCTTAATCAACAATTTAAAAAAAAGGCAAAAATTATTTTGATCTTTTTAATGTTTTTTTTTTTTTCATACAATACAGGGTTATTTCAACTGCTGTTTTTAAACTTTCGCGATTTGAACACATTATTATTATATACTACGGGACTTATCGCGCTCTGAAATTACGAGATAAATAAATAACTCATCATCCCGACGTTTCGTCCGAGTTGCATCAACCGTGGTCAAGGGTAGACACTCCGTAGAATAGTGAGTCTACCCGTGACCCGCAACAAAATGTATGGAACAGCTTTTTTTTTTTAATTTTGAGAAATGTTGCAGAACAAAAGTTGTTAGTTTTGATGTACATGTACAGAATAAACCTCTAAAAGGATGCTAATTGATTAGAAATAACCCTGTATACAAATTAATGTTGATTATGTACAGGTATCATAATCAATGAACTTATTTTTATCGTGCTTCACACACTTAGTTTATAGAAACTTTCTTTTTGTGACAAACATTTCAAAAATTGACGAGCTCGTAGGATATGAACCTGCATCTCTCTGAAATTCCGGCTCTGCTTTGTCTGATTAAGCTAGAACGCTATCTGCGAAGCTGCCAAATTAGTAAAGTGTTTATCATTTTTATCAACTACTATAGTGTTGAAAAGTGTAGGTATCTTAATGTTAAAACTAACGCTTTTTGTGAAAAATATATCAATATTCTGAAAATGGCATCACATAATCTATGGTATCCCCGACCGAACAATCGTCAACGTCACCAGTATTTTTTTCTATTGAAATGGTAGCTGAATCATTTTCTTTCCCTTTTGAAATCACGTATTCTGGGTCACGAATTGGCCTGTTCCTTATGTGTCTAGGGTCAACCAACTCGGGAAGAAGACAATCATAGTAAAATTTAAGCAGTTTTGGCTCCATTATATCTGACCAAAATTTATCGTCTCTTTCTATGATTTCAATTTTCATTTTTTTGTCTCCATACCATATTCCAAGTAAGGCCTCCTGTTTTCTGCAAATATGTAACTGGCCTTGGACTTGAAAATACCAGTCTGATTTTTTGTTGACTACTATTTCGCCGTCTTTATTTTTTTTATAAAAATGCATCTTATTCTGTTCAATCGCCTCGTCTATACCCATTTTAAATGGTGCTATGGGACATTTTATTTCGACTATTTTGTTGTCATCGGTAATCCCATCAGGCGTTGCCCCCAAAAATGGATATTGCTCATCTATAAATAGACCGCATTTTCTAATTTTTGTGTCTACCATAACCGATAATTGTTCGATTGCAATTTTTTCGTGCTTTTTTCCGTGAGTTATTGATGACACGTTGTCAATATTTGGCTTGTAAAGTAAATTTTTTACTACGTTTCGGCATGTATTCGACTCTTTTCTTTTTACAATTTTACCGAAGTTTGATGCAGTTAACATGCTTCGCCTTAATTCCAACCATTCTCCAGATTCACTTTGTAGTATAGTTCGTTTTTCTACGTCTTTTCGCTGTTCTTCGGTTTTCGTCAAATTCTGGATGAAGGTGTCTTTGGCCTTTTTTAATGTGTCGTCATCCAAGTCTGGCTTATCCACAATTTCTCCATAATCTAGATTTAATGTACGCGGCACCAAAGTACGATTTTTTTTCCTCTTGCAGTTTTGTTTTGTTCTATTCTTTTTTTCATTTACAGCTCTTTCGTATTTTGTAATAGTTTTTTTTGGGCTATTTCCATAAACATTACGGTGGACAGTCGACAGCAAGTTGCCGGTGTTAAAAGATATTACTGCACCAGAGCATCTTGCTTGGTAAGCTCTTCTTTGAGAATAATTTACCCTTTTTCCACCAACAAGTTTGGCAATGACTCCGTTAAATCTTTCCACTACATTACTGTCGACATCTTCAATTAAACTATGGGCTTTTTCAGCCAATCGTGCGACATGAGTTTTTATTTTTTGCCAAAGCAAACTCCCAAAAAACGGATTAGGAGCGTCTATTTGCATATGTTTTTTGCATAATAACTGGTTGCAAGTTTCATGAGAGTTAAACGCATGGCCAATAGATGCGTTTATATCTTTATATAAACCATCTGTATTTTGGCTCTCCTTGTGAAGTTTTATAGCGTCGCAAATATATTTCCTGGAGCGCATTATTTTCTCTTGTGTCAAATATTTCCTGTCTGTAACGTTGAAGTGAGTGTCTGAAGTAAGTTGCTGTAACTTATTGCAATAGTTCCTCAGTAAATGATTCCGACAGAAAATTTTTGACACTGTTAAGCCTGGGTATGGCCGAGCATTTATTATTTTGGCATAGGTGCTACTGTCGCCATCAGCAATAAGTCGCGCGTATATTATACCGTGCATTTCAATGGATTGTTTAAACCCCTCAGTTATTATTTGGGATTCCATAGCAGTAGAAGCCCCTTCAAAGTTTTTATAACAGACATGTTCTTTGGGACTTTCTTTTTTGTTTTGAGCTCGGGCACAAATACAACAATACTTATTTTTGACACACATGTACAAAACTTGGCCAAAACGTCTGCCAATTATGGCTGCAGCACCCGATAATGCAGCATAGTTTGTTCTGTATGAGCGTTTGCTCCAACACCCATCTACAATGACATCAATCATGGGAATGCCATCTTTTGTAACCCTGCCTTCAATAACAGCTGCTTCTTTCTCTTTTTCTCCGGCTATTTTCATTTCCTCCCAGGCAGTTTCTTCCCAATCGTCACAAACATCGTCCTGCATTTTATTGTAAGTGTGTTCAGACATAATGGGTAATCCTACTGCTGCGGAAAACTGCTTCAGTTGCGCGTGACCACAACCTGCTGCCATTATTCCTGCAACAACATCTTTGTTTACATCAGCCAAAGATGATTTTATTTTGTTTTTATAATTACACATAGAGCAGACAAATGTAAATTCCGATTGTAATCCAATTCGATGTTCAGAAACTAATTTCATTGAGGCTAATCCGCAGTCAAACAGAGATTCATGTTGAGAGAGTTGTATTAGTTGTGATGTAAAATGATTAACATCTATTACTCGATGCCCCAAGTCGGGTATTTCTGTATGAATCTGAAATTTAAGCACATATTTTAGTATTTATTTAGTTTGAATTTCTTATTATGTAAACATGCCTTAGCTATAACAAAATCCTTACTGTAGTTTCAGAGGTACTTTCGAATATGTATGGAATATCTTCATTTTCAGGGTTTTGTTCCTTTAACTGAAACAAAATTACACAAGTTCAACTTGCAGACGAAGTAAAAAACGACATTTTCAAAATATAACCAAATCGACAACATCCTCTTTTTTGAAGTCGGTAAAAAGACAAGACAATAATCGCGATAGTTTAAAAAGGTACTTAAGTTTACCGTTTCCACCGAATCCTCTGATGTGGGCAACACATTTTGTAAATCTTCATTTTCAGGATTTGGTTCTTTTAACTGAAATTAAATTACTTACATTACTATTAAAGGAATTAGACATGTACAAAATGGAGTACAGTGGCGGAGGTATAGGTACTAACTACTCACTAAATACCTGGAAAATCTTTGTGATAAAGCAGGGAGAATAATTTTAATTTCGTTTATTTAAAAGAAGAAAAAATAATAACCCTATCGACAACTTCCTCTTTTTTGAAGTCGGTAAAAGACAATACTATAACCGTGATAATTTAAAAAAAGTGTTTAAATTTACCGTTTCCTCTGAATCCCCAGATGTCGGCAACACGTTGTGTAACTCTGCGTATGTTGGTGATATTTCTGGGTGGCTACAAAATAAAATGATGTAATTATATAATTATTAAAAAGTTAAAGCTAACACAATTATTTAGGTGATAGAACATCACCTAATAAATATCATTATTTTAGATAGGTTTCTAAAATATCAAGAGACGACTCCATAGCTTTTTGTTCTGATATTTGTTTCCTACAGTATGGTTAGTTTGTACAGACAAATCTTAGTAGGTACACACTTGAAAATAAAGAATAGACGGAGTATTATTACTAGATACTTTAAATTGATTGCTGACATGATAGATAGGTACTTGGCATGGACTCACTCTCTATCTACTGGCCCTGTTGAGGATGTGGATTGACAATCGTCAGGTTGCAGTTTCCGTTTTTTTGACCTAAAAAAATTGTAAATATAGGTAAATGCAGAAAAATTGAAGTACCTAGGTAGTAAGAATGTGATAATCCATAATCTGTAGACGAATGTGTATTTGCCAAATATAGACTTTATTATTAGGGCATTAGAGTGCAACTATTTATTGCAAGTTTATTATATATGTAATTCGACTTACCCAAACATTCCGTCATTTTTTTTAGGTTTTCTTTTTCGTTTTTGTAAAAACAATTCTTTCCGCTTATTTTTCCTCCCCATTTTCTATGCACACTTGTTCACTACTATTTACACACTACCAAATAAAAATACTACCTAACTTACTACCTACTATAATAATGTTCTAAAGCTACAATATAATATAGTACACTAAAGTCTAACTTATAATTTTGAAAATAATTCTGAAGTAAATTACTCGGTTGTCGTCGCACAGAGTACCTAGAAGACAATAACCAAAAACAAACAGCACGCATCTCGCGCCGTCCGTACTTTGCGGCGTTGCCAGCCCGACGCTGAGCGAATCATGCGCTCGTCGGAGTCGCAACGTCGCACCGGTACGGCGGCGGCGGCCCAGATAGTGCCGGATCAAATATTCTGAGCAAACACTGTAGAGTAAAAGCTAAACTAGAGTAGGCGCGAAGAGATTTGATTGAGTTTTTAATTAATTACTCATAATATACAATTTAAAAAAAAAAAATTCTCGGTTTATAATAAAGAAAAGGGATCTGGCTATTTTATTCGTAAAAAATAATGGGGTGTTGTCGCTGATAATTCTGAGCATTCGAATTACTAAAATTTTTTTGGTGAGCAATTTGTTTTATTTTTTTTTTAATAAAGCCGGTTACTTTTCAAAATTTTGTCCGGTTCATTCAATTTATTAAGATTTTCCCTTATCTATGACATTTTTTAAATTTGAATCGATATCATTCATCCTCTCACATCGCGCATTCAAAAGTACTCGTTTTTGCCGTTTTCGTGTTTCTCGGCCCGGTGCCTCGTCTTAACTTGTAGATAACTACAGGAACGCGCTGGATACAGTGCACTTCCAACCTGTTTTGATTACAAATTAATAGTAAAGGCCCATGTCCTAAACGTCTTACGGCTTAATTTGTTGATGAAGATGCTTGAAAATAGGTTTCTAAATATTTTGTTTTAGAGCAGACTGGGCCTGTAATGTTAGGTGCAATTACGATTCAGGCTAGATTCTTTAATCGCAAATAAACGACATAGTACAAATTGCTTAGCTATGATTGAGACTTTCCTTTCGAGATTTTTTTAGTTACAGTTTTTATTTACGATAATGGTTTTAAGTACCAAAACTTTTTTTTATTAGATTAATTATTCTCCTATCGTCGTTTCTTTTTCATAAATTAAACGATTTAAACCTTAGTCTCTATTTCTATCTATTCTGTGCGCAACGTCCGATTGCGACATGGTCGGAAGTCAACTTATTGTACATGAGAGTAGGTACTGTTACAAAGCCTACGATGATGTAGTCGTGTGTGACGTAACGAGAGGAACTGACGCTTTTGCCCATTTTTTTAGAGCAGCTACCCAATTTAGATAATATGAGATCGCGAAAAGTTTAAGAGTGTCCCATCTGCGTAAATGATGACGTATAAGCGTGTAATATTTTGATCATTTGAAAGACGGAAAAACGACTAAAGAACCTTATTCGTTTTAGTTCAGTTTCAACTCATATTAGCTGAATTGGCCTGTTGTACATTTGTAACCTTTCTGGTAATATCATGTGAACGTTGAAACTTATCTGCTATCTGATCTGGTTTTGGTGATGTAATTTTTAGTTTATTTATTTATTTAATCAATTAGAATGGCTGAACGCTAATTACGCTAATGATTGATAGTAGAATAATTAATTCCTTACCTACTTTTGCAATTTTAAGTATATTTCTTAATCATTTAACTAGGTAAATGAACAACTTTGGATTGGATTAACTGTTGCTATGTATCTTAACTTTCGTAAGAAATTTTAGCTAAAAATTAATATCTGGGTATCTGGGTGTCGCAATCACGTGTGTATTTCACGGTGACGTTGCAAGCTCTTTAATACGTGTTTAATTTTTGGAATTAGCTAGGCAGGCAGGCGTTAGAAAATAGGGATGTTTACTGGGTATGAAAATCATTATTATAATTAGTCCGTCAGTTAGATTATTGAAAAATATTGGACACGTATTTTTTCTTTTTTCAATCAATCAATTAATGACTAAGATAAACCTTGTCAAAGTTCGAGAGTGGGGGCTCGTGACGTCACTAGCCGGTACATTTCATAGCGGTAAGTGACGTCACGCTGAACTTTAACGGGCTATATCTTCATCAATTATTGTTAAATTGACAAAAGAAAAAATACATGTCTAATATTTTTTGACAATCTATTTGACGGACTAATTATATTTTTTTTAGTAAACATCCTTATTATAATAATATGTTTTTCAGTCATAAGATCGAGAGAGCTTCGGAGCAAAACGGTCTCAAATGCATAAGGCTAACGTGATGTACCTACTTACTGCAGTCACTTTGTGTTTTCTTTCTATTCCCACGATCTCATCGAGCATCATGCTAGTATTTAAAAAAAAAGTCTGTATTATGCATGTACGTGTTACGCACAGTGGGCTCATGATTTATATCTAGAAATCGTTTTTCACCTGTGTTTGTATCGTGTCATTAGCTGGTCAAGTCTACGTCAAGTGCGTGGGACTCGACTCTATATTAAGACACTTTACTATTTTCACCGTCTGTCCACCCACAGCCACCAATTTTAGCCGATTTATAGTAGTCAGCACCCTACACATTACGTCATGTACCATTAATCTTCGCCGTTGTAAAAATAATATTTACTAAGCTATTATGTAACCGCGATGCCGCGCACTTTCTATCGGTGCGCTAATTTGCGTGTCAATACATTGTGACTAAGTAGTTTCTTTGTGCGGCTTAATTTGTGTGTAGTTAGCATACTCGTCAGCTAATGTATGATGTTTACATCTGACTACCTTTTTCAGTTCACTCTCTCTCATTATAATATCTATACGCACTTGCACAAAACGGTTTCGATTTTTGTTTTGTTTTTAAACGGCTACTTGGTTTGCGTTAATTGCTGTCCTTTGCGTTTGCCTTCTGGTTTCTTTTCATATTTCTTTTTTGTTTTTAGAAGAGAAAACGAATTGATTGCAACACCGTTTTGTTATTTAACTTTTTTTTGCTAAATACGTCCAGTGATTTTAATTTTTTGGTAGTGTTTTGAAAGTCTTCTAATCTAAAGACTTTCAGTAATGCTTACTTATTTAATTGTTGACTATACTTAAACACTAATAAAATAAAGTTAGACAAAAAGTTACGTTTGTTACTGCATATTTTTTTCCGACCCTCATTTTGGTAATCCTTTTCAAAATCTGGAACATATCCTATCTATTTTCCCTTTGATTGGCTTACATTGATCGTCTATCGCTTACCACCGTATTCCATATTCCTACGAAACGTTTATCGAATGTCAATTAAATGCAACAGTTTGTATTAAAAAAATACAGTTAGTTCTGTTAGAAGTCCACAAAACGGCATAAAAATTAAACCTGATTTGTGATGAAACTAGAACCGCGTTTACAAACAGTGTGCCGCAGGTGAACAGTAAATAATCTAGCATCGCCAATCGGTGATTGCACATCGGTGAGATTGGTTCCCACGTACCACGTTACTTGCAGCGGTTCTTCTTTGCCTACGTCTCGGATTACCATCGAGCTGGTAGAGTCCTACTGGCAACCTATCGCACCTCAGCGAGTTATTTTTATTTTAATGTAATAAAGTGTAATTAACCAAAAATTTTAGGAGTTGCCAATATTTGAAGAGTTTTTAAATGAGCTAATCATAATAATGATGAATTGAATACGTTACTAAAATGAATGATTTAAGTGTAGGTATTTTTTTACATGAAATAATTGTGTGACAATAATTAATTATTGTACTTATAAAATTGCTGTACAAATATACAAATTCTGATGATTTTGAATTTTAGACACACGAATTGATGGAACGCATTTGACCATTACAAAATAACACCTACATGTGTGTCTATGGCGTGATAGAAGTTTTTTATTTAGCATACGTAGATGGCGCACATTTCAACACGAAGCGTACATTTCAACTATCGAAAGTGCGGAATCTGCAAAGGTTGTATGTCGCTATACCACTTTCAGTACTTTCATAAATAATAATTTTCATATAAATTTTATATGATTGAATACACTGTTATTATTTCATTACAAATATGAACGCTTTGGCTTTAAAAATCTCTGGGATGCTAAGTAGAGTACATTTGATGTTTTATAAAAATCGAGTGCAATCTTATTGGCTCTTATGAAATGAAATTTAATTAAACAGTAAATGCTTGAGGCCTACACTGGGAATTAATGTTAATTAAAATGTTAAGCATATCAATAAATTCACAAAAAAACTAATATTTTTCGCAAAAAATCGCAACACCGACTGCCACCATGTACAGAATTCGAATAATTTGCACGAATCCATGTGACATTCATGTATATTTTTATTGATTTATTAAAACGGTTCAGCTGATTTCGATAAAATTTAAATGGAACTACAGTTCTTTTAAATTAAAAAAATGTTTTTAAATCGGTTCACAATTGGCAAAAATATTGAAAAAATACACAGAGACGAACATAGTACCTCTTCCTTTTTTGGAGTCGGTAACTAGGCAACCAAGTGCTTAAAGGTGTAATACATTGTACATGCACCTACCAAACGCATGTGAAAACTTCTCAGATCATTCATCAAGTCGTTCCAAACAGTATCCGTTTATAAAAAAAGCATTATTTACATATAACTTCGTTGTGCCAAAAACCTCTCCGCACAATACAATTGTTGCCCCTGTCGCGACATCCAGGCCAATCAGATTGTAATTGTTTATTGTATTTTAATGCTCGTATATTTTTTGCAAACGGGCATTCTTTGGTCATTTTTTTCGAGACACTTTTGTGTTGTTTATTTATAGAGACATTTATTATTTTCTTTTCAAAAGATATTCAAGTCCAAGAGGATGAAATATCAAATACGATTCAAGAAATTACATTTATTTCATTCAATTTATTGTATACACGTAATATTTTTCCATAAACTTTTTCCACTGTATCCCATGTCCTTAGTTTACTAAATTTATTTTTAGCATATTTGAAGCAGATTTTTAGGTACTTTTCTGCATTTCAAATGTTTTTAAAACTATTATAAATTATGGCTTTTGCTAGTCATTATTACATTCCATCATATATTTTACACGCTATGAAATATACTGCTTTTACAAATGCTCAACACTGATAATTGTTAAAGATAAAATTAAATTTCAGTCTACTTAACTGTAAGGTCTGAGCTAAGTACTGTGCTACATGAATGTGTTATGCACACGGAAAATCTTTGTCTAAACGTTGTTTGCTAGCCTTGCGCACGACCGTCAACGTAACGTACTCAGTTCTCACACTGTCCGTTAAAATGAGAGCTAAATACTACATGTCAGTTATTATCGTCATGCGAGAGTACAGCGAACGTTGTACTTCTCAAACAATAGTAGAGCTCCGGAGAAAAAGACAAGCGATAAACACTTGTCCGCTGTGGAAACTATCAAGTTTCCCATCGACCACACTTTTCCTATACACAGAGTTGGATTTGGAAGATTTTAAAATTAAAATCATAAAAAGTTGTGAAGCCAAAAGCCAGTTTTTTGGAAAAGATACATCAGCAATTTGATTATGAACATAATTTCAAAAATCCATCTAACCTTTAAGATGATCATGTCACCGGATCATATCATGTGCTATTGTCTAAAAACTCACAAGGATGAACTAAAAACTGATAATTAATAAAACTGTACTTAGCGTATTTAGCGTATACTCTTGTGCAATTTTTATCTTAAGAGATAAGCAACATCATTATCACATCATCTGTAACGTCCACTAGACATAGACCTTTCTTGTTTCCAATAAGATCTTGTAGAACCGGCTTGCATCCAGCGCTTTCCTGTAGCCTTGCACAGATGGTATAGTGACTAGACAAGCTATCTGATCAGGCCAGATCGCCAGTGGGATAATTATGAGCAATTACTTTCGTGTGAGAATATACACCTAGACAACAATTATAGTAAATAAATTATTTCAATCATTATTAAATTTATTCAGTAAATTATAATGAAAATATATAACTATTTAAAAATACAAGCCTTTGAGATCCTGAATATCATGTAGCAGTAGAGCGCTGTCCAAGACAAGTAAAACGAGCCCAAACATGGCAAATCTAATTTGTTTAGTAGGTACAGGAGTTCCTATAAGCCACCTCCCCGCTCTATCATCAGATCAGCTCTATGGTAATACCATATTATTATATTGTCACGTGAACATATGTTGCTAAATTTCAGCTCAATCGGAAATCTTTTTTGGAATCTTGCAAGTTAAATCAATAGCCGTGGTGGTCAAGAGGTAGTGACACCCGCCTTACAATCGTGAGGTCGTGGGTTCGAATCCCCGGTCCCGGCACCAATGAGTTCTTTGGAATTGATGTACGGAATTTCACACCACAGACTTTTCGGTGAAGGAAAACATCGTGAGGCAACCTGCATACGCCCGTAGCAGAAATTCGATGGCGTATGTGAATCCACCAACCCGCACTGGGCCCGCGTGGTGGATATGGCCCAATCACCCTTCGTGGGTAGGCCTACGTCCTGCAGTGGACTACTAAAAAGGCTGGTACAGTACAGTAAGTTAAATCAAATTTAACTTGCAAGATTCCATCCAAACTTACATCCATTGCAAGTTAAAAGCTTGTAAAATATCGTACAAAATCAAACCCTGCCTATGCCTTTCGTTACCGCTTTTTATGCAACTACTTTCTCATGGCACGTGTAAAGAAATGCCGACCATCACGTAGCATTTCAACCTTTGTCGCGACGTATTTAACGTTTACCGCCACCAATTACTCAGTGAAAGTGTTTTTAAAACAGCTTATCGCGTGTTTATCTAGTTTTGTATTCATATGTCCCTTGTATGGATGCTAAAATGCAATTAGATACTCTTAGATGCTGTTATGGTTTTCATAATTAGTAATGCTAGCCTTTGAAGTTTACAGGTTTGCTAAAAAAGCCGACAGATACGACGATCCGACTAGACATAGCATAATATTTATGGCGGCTTTAGTTTAGGGGCCTATATCAAATAGCTATAATATATCTTGACTGCAGTGAAATAGCATATAGCTAGCTAAAAATATGTACATTAAATGACATCGCGATTTCTTGTAGATTATCTTACAAAATCTTCCTGCAGAAATATTTTTCTATGACTTTACCAGCCTTTTTAATAGTCCACTGCAGGACGTAGGCCTACCTATGAAAGGTGATTGGGCCATATCCACCACGCTGACCCTGTGCGGGTTGGTGGATTCACATACGCCATCGTTTTTTTACGGACGTATGCAGGTTGCCTCGCAATGTTTTCCTTCACCGAAAAGCCCGTGGTCTGAAATTCCGTACATAAATTCCAAAGAATCATTGACTAAGGCTTTAATATAAGGTAAAAGAGCTAATAAACTTACTTATTTATAAAGTCTACTACTAAGTGATTTTATATATGCTATTGTATATCTTCAATATACTACACGAAAGAAAGAAAATTACAGCCAACGACATTTTATCTCCGCCTTAAGGGCGTCGTAACGTTGCTAACAGTAAGGTATAAATCGAATTAGTTATCCTATAAAGTCCGATCAGCGCATCGATCACAGAGATCTATATAGAGGCCTTCTCTTTATCCGGCGCGCAAAACATTTATATGTAGTAAATACATATACGTTCTTATGTGCATATGTATATGTGATTCAGAATAATGATAAGAATAGTGTCGGGTGAGCGTATTCAAAAAGGTGATTTATTATGCTCTTTGATAGCAATTATGCAATTATTGAAGTTACGCGTGCATTCAAGCAATGATTTGATTTTTAAAATTCTTTATTTAACAAAAGTAAGAAATATAATGAATATTTTGCGTTACTTGGCTTAAATAATATTTAACTTAAAAATTCATCGTCTTATGGGCTAGGGGACACCTTTTAAAACTTCAAAGCTAACAATGGTTAGAAAATAGGCTAGCTATTAAAACATAAAATTGCGGGTACTTAGTAAATAAATTAGGCATAAACACTACATACTTCTGGGCTACTTCATATGTTTAGATCATCACATGTTATAAGTAACAAAACTTTATAACAAACAAAAATAGTATGACAAATTATTATTATTATAATGATCACGTATACATTTTATTTTACTTTTTTGTGAAGAGAGTGAGTATATGAGTATTGTTATTACATTAACTTATTCATGGGGTTAACAATAATATAACAGCATAGTACTTACGTGTTATCAGATTAATCAAGTTACGATCAAAGTGTCTAGACAAAAAGTATGTATTGTTCGTGTTACATTTCACATGTTGTCATCATTGTTACATTCAAGCAATGCGCATCGTGCTAAATCAATTCCCCGTTTCATCGAGACAACATGTCCCATCTTGTGAGATCTGTGGCTTCAATCGATCCCCGTGATGGAGCAGGAAATGATAGTAGATTACGATGGGCGGACTCTCCATAACAACGGGATTCGCATTCCTTTATGCAGCCGTTCTATGCACAATCATTATATTAGTCTATTTTATTGTGCTTCCCATTACCACGCTAGACTTATCTCAAAGAAAAAAAAATACTATAAATTGGTAAAGCACCGGGAGGAAATCCCGTAAATCTATTTATACAGGAATCCTGCTGTCACGATAAATTATTAAATTATTTATTTAGGGCAAAAATAACTAAATAACTCCCTATTACATTAGTATCACGCAGACGACAGTTCAATGTAGAGGAAAGCTCATATTTAGATTACACGTGTGACTTTACTGATGATTTTTTTTCTTAATTTTCGGAACTAAAATCAAAATTCCCAAGAAGAGTGAAAAAAGTTAAAATATACAAGTCTTATTACATATTTGTCAAAACTCTTCAGTGATGGCCATTCACGCAGATCAGGGAACATTTCTAGAGCACGTATATTAACTTTACTGATAGTATGAATTAAATTATTGTAATGTAACTAAACTTAGCAGTATTATGGAATATACAATTCATGCAAACAAGAAGTCTAGTCCAAGCTCAGCTAAGCATCAAAACCTAACTAGTAAAATGATAAAGACTCAATGTAACTTATATTCTCAATATGATATAGTTCAATTCCACACTCACTCACACACACACACACATACTGCATTAAAGTAATTTGCTTTAAAATAGCAGTAAGTGAGAATATAGACTTCCAATAAAATGCCTTTGGATTGCACTTTATGAATATGGGAACAACTAGGCATTGAGTGACTCACGGTCATTCTCTATAGAATCGATTGCTCTACCACCAAAATATATCATATCAACTTTATCTACAGACGCAATGACAGCAGCGGCCGTCAAGAGAACGAGCATTTTATAGATATTTCATAAGAAAACTAGTTTCAAACCACACTCAATCAACATTCTACTGCATTAAGTATTTACGACGATTGTACGCCATAAGCGGGATTTGCATATCGACGGACCTCTACCTATTAACTTTACGATTGCACCCGAGCGCAATTACTAAATAATTTATTCGTATTAGAATCACACTAGGTGTGTTTTACGTTTAAGGGGGCGATAGAGTTTGGCGGCCACTCGTGTATTTGAACGTTTTAGATGACAAACTACCGGAAGAATTTTTTTAGAGAAATCATCATATTGTCAAAATGCAATGTTTGGTACATTGCATTTTTCTAAAAGTTACTTTTTCGTTTGACGAAATCATTAAAAAAAACTAAACTTCTTATAGTAGTATAGTCAAATGAAAAATGTCAAGTTAATATAACACAGACAAGAAAATAATAGCAATATTACGTTTCATAATTTAATATGACCATTTTTGTGATAAAATAAAAAACAACTGGTTGCACTCCGAGAGTGTCGGCAGAAGTGAAAACTTGAAATCGATATCACACACACACAATCGCGCAAGTGCCCTGCGTCGTCTTACGACTTTTCAATCAGGTTACGTGTCCTGATGCGAGTTTAACATCTTTTACCCATCTCAAAAAGTGCACAACGCCGTCAAAGAAGTTTTAACTTCAAAAATCTTTCGAAATAAATGAGTGAGCGAGTGGGTCTCCGCTTAATGTGATGGTTTTGGATTATGTGCTTATTTATAAAATATTGTAAGTCTAAATAGGTTTGATCATTAAAATGCGATTAGTTGCGTTATATTTTGGTGTCCATTTGATTACTCAACGTAAGCTCTATAACTGTAAGCGTCGCGTCGTAGTGTTTAACACGTACAAGGTAATACCTTACAAATAGCTGATTAATTTCATATGTACTTTACATCAAACATATTTTTATCTTTGTAATTTTATACCTAGACATTTGTATGATTTAAGTACAGCATAAACAAACCATAAAAAAGCTCCGTGTCGTCAATATTTGCAATAGAATTTCTGCTAGCCCGCTCTACTGTAAATAGTAGTTTCTGTACACACAACATTTCGTGAAAAGCCTGTATTAATAGTCCATTACTGAATATAGGCCTACTCTTGAAGGGTATTGAAGCCGTATCCACCACTCTGGCCAAGGCGGGCTGGTGGAATCACATTTGTCATCCGATTTCTTCTAAAGACATACATATTATATAGTTGTCTCTCGTTTTTTCCCTTCAGCAAAAAGCGGGTGTTGTGTACTTACTTAGGTACATACATTTCAAAGAACTCATATGAGTATGTATATGACAGGGTTTGAACCCTCGTTCACGTTTGTAAGGTGAGCGTTTTCTCACAACGGCCACATCAGCTTTTGACACGTGAGAAGATGTCGTTCGACTGTTTTATCGGCCATGTATCAGCGATTTATGGATTCGCATGTTTACGAGTTTGCGCAGTGGGTGGTCCGATGCGATTTGTCTGACTAAACGCTGAGCAGTATACCGAACACCAACCAAATGTATTTGGTTAAGGAACTAATTCGAGAAAGCGATAGCGCTACATAGAAATATTTAGCTACAAAATTTGTTGAACTTTTAGTAGGTATATTGTTATTTGCAAAGCAAAAGCGAAAAACGCGGATAAGAAAGAAAAACATTTTAAATATGTATAATATTTTTTGCGTTATGCGATTTGACAAGTATTTGACAAATAATTATCACGATAAATGGATAAAACAAATTCCGTAATGAATTAAATTAAGTACGTGATACAATATTATTTTAAAAAAGGGTATTTAATTTTTGATGAGATAGATTAAGTAAATCAACGTATTTATGAACTATTATCTATTTTCTATCACTTCTATTAGGCTTACGCAGGTTTTTACTATTATCTAGAGTCTAAATACAGTACATCTATGTAGTTCCATCTTGGAGTAAGTACATACTTGCTCCAAGATGGAACTACATAGATTTATTAGTTTACTTTTTAGAGACAAGGTGTAAACGTCTCGTCTATAATAGTACCGACTGTAATGGCGACAATTGCATAAAATTATGGTAACTTGCGTTATTTTGTACCGCCGTGTACTTAGTCCTTTGCCGGTTTCCTATCCTCAGGGTTTCCGTACTTCACGCTATTTTTGAAGCACACGCACACTTGACTTGGGTGTGACTACATACTTTACGACATAATTGTAGTCATCTTTGTAAAATGCTTTTATTTTAAGACTGATCTTGAAACCATGAAAATAACCACTTCCGTCGCCATCGAATAACAATCATATCCTAAAAAATGTATGGAACATGAATGGCTAAGAGAGCTGTCTACTTGCGTTTGATCTCATATTCCTCGATGTTTAAGAAAGACGCGGTCTAAAATGTAGTACGTTTACTTATCAGTTTGTTAACTCTGGAGAAAATATTACTAACAGCGAAATTATAACACGAATAAGACCACACTCGACCACCATCTCAATGGTGGTAAGCAAAAACAAAACATATTCACTCTGACCTTGAAAAGCTTTAGATAATATCTCTCAGGAAACAGGAAAGTCGTCAGACTGTTCCAATCTCTAGTTGAGTCAATCAGATAAAAGTGATATTTAGACCGCTGACGTCGAATAGACATTTAAAAATCGAGCCATTTCAACTATATTGTTTGCAAAACCACCTCCAGATATTCTACTCCATAATGGATCAGACACTGAGGTAGAGTTGCATAGTAGGGGTCGTAGGTCGCCATTACGTCAGCGATGCACTTTCGATGAACTGCAGTGAAAGGAGCTTCTTCACAGGTGCATAGGGCCGGCGGGATTCCTGCCAGTTCACGTACATTTGTGGTATTACCATTGTTTCATCTGAAATGATAGGAATAGGAAATATGCAACGTTTACATAATTTTTAATTGACACAATATGAGAATATACACCATTTTGAACCTTTAACTAAGATTGTAGACGTAAATGAAAACAAACTTTTTATAAGCTTGTTTCTTCAAATTACCAGTTAACATCAGTATCCAACAGTGGAGTTTCACTAACTTTACGGTACTGTGTCAGCTTTTTTAATAGCTCACTGCTGGATGTGGGTCTACCCATCCTATCCTTATCGATTTTACGACTTCTGAGTTTACATTCCCGTATTATAAATATTTTTCATTTCATTTATTTATTACTTGCGTAAATTGTATTACATACGTAATACAATTTACACTATGATCTTATTGGTAAGTAGGTACTCTACATCAGATACAATACATAATTACCATGCAAGCAGGTAATATTTATTGAGTAGGTAATTACCATCACCTTAATTAAAGAAATTAGTACAGATTTCATTGAAATTATCAAAAACGATATTAATACACATGTCAAAGTATACTGTCTTATTATATAATTGTTAATTTTATTATTAGGTGCAATTTCAACAGTCTAAATATTATTATGAATAGCAATTTAAGTAAAGTATTTATCGTTCAAAAATTTGTCAAATACACTTTTTCAAGTAATAGTGTTCTTAGCATTGTCTTGAAGACATTAATGTCAGCTTTTCAGCAACTTTAAGTATTTAAGAAGGTAAAATAATGATGAGTCCAAATCGAGAAAGTTTAAAGATAACATGTTTTAACAAATCTTATGTAATAAAATATGAAGCCTGAATTATAATCCAGATAGCATAAGACATAAAAATAGCACTAGGAAGTACTCGCGTCTAATTTATCTATGCAAATAAAACAAGAAGAGTTTCAAGATAAACTCAGCTCACCCAATGTGGACATAACAGTATCTCCTTATAAGGCTTTTAGTGCCACTACTCGACTTTTATGACCAAAAACGAAAAGTAGTACAGTACTACCTGCCGGTTTGAGATTTTATCCAGTTGTAATGTAGGTTACATAGTTACATCACATTAAGGTGCTCAGAATGCCACTCAAAGCCCCGTTTGAAAAATCCTTCATATGTTTTGCTCAAACATGTTTAGGAAAATAAGTAGTTCTGTTACACTGATACTGGTTATGGAAATGTATTTATTTAGAATTTATGTATGCTATGGGGACAGTGCGCAATGCGATATTTTTAGTTCGTATTGCATGATTTAAAATCAAATAAAAAAGTAATAGTTTCGAGGTAAACGCTCAACTTATTGGCTCAATCCAATGTAATTAATATTGAACACAAAACTGTAATATTCAGTGTTACGAAAATCCAACAAAATCAATATGCGAAACTATAGGATACCTTTATTATCGGTGCGCCAATTAGGTTAACAAGTGCTACTTATGTTTTAACACTGGCGATAACTTCTTGTAGTACAATTACCTATTTAGTCTGCGACAACAACAAAACTATGACAAAGGTAGGGCTTTCTAGAACGCGTTTGGTCCTAATGACGGTCATCAGAGGACCAGTACATGACTTATTGCACCTGATTTGCACAGATGCAACTCGCAAATGACACGTCACTTGCATCAGCAAATAAGTCTTGCAAAATAACTTTATTTGCTGTTTTAAGGACAAGAACTGGGTTAAGAGGAGAGTTGACGACCACCTAGTTGTTGACACCTCCGATCTGTGTTAATTGGATATTGAATAATTAATGGGTATCTAATCTTTTGGAATTTAGATATATCCGCTAAAATTTAGACCACCCATCGGTATTTTGCTAAGCGCATTAGGTAACATTTATTGGATTATGGAATTAATTTTATTTGCATAATATATAAAACTGAATTCATCATCTTCGTATAGCATCATAATCAGCCATATTAAACCAGCAGACGTAGGCTGTAGGCAATGTCCGCTGATAGACAAAGATGTCTCCAATATTTCCAGTAAGACTGCTTGGAAGCGGCTTGCAGGCAACGTGGTCCACACTCTTAATCAAACCGTTGTTGTGTTTACGTTGTCTTTGAACATTTTAGTACATTCGTTTTCATTTTTTTCTGTTGAACACATACATGTCAGATCAGCATCTTCATCTACAGCTTTATTATCGCACTGTTGGATATAGGCCTCTCTGTTGTCATTGGATAAACGTAAAGCCTTTATACATTCTTACGCAATATTGGTCATTTCATCTGAACAGCAAAGGATTTCCATCCATAAAAAAAAACTTATAAAACGGTTTAAAAAGCAGACCCTCACCACCTAATTATGCGCCTATACCATTAAGGATAAGATATCTTCTCGTCGGCAAACCTTTTCAAAGCTCGTCTCGCTATTAAGTATCCCGATGTCTCGCATTACCACGATGCCAATAGCTGTAGTTTCATTAATGCCAACAGTGATTGCGAGGCGTTTCTGAGGTGCTTCAGGAATATTGTCTAGGCGGCTGCGGTGTGCATAGCGGGAAGCCGACGCGAAAATTATAACATCCGCGTACGATGCTTCCTTTGGCGATAGGCTTGAAAGCGCGCGCCGACGAGCTTTGAAGATTAGCAAAGTGACTGACTGATAATTTTGGTATTTCGTAACTCAGCATGAGTACTTAGTTCCAAGAAAGATATGCTCTATCGACTTATCAAGCGTACTTTATAAGTGCTGCCAACAGCTTTTGTGGGTGTTACTGAGGAGCTTGAGGAATATTGTCATGGCGGTTGCGGTGCGTCTATATAGCGGATAGTCAAGGCGAAAATTATAACATCCGCATATTGCTTCCTTTGGCGATAGGCTTGAAAGCGCGCGCCGACAAAGCTTTGAAGATTATCGGAGTGACTGACTGATAACTTCTTCGTCATGTCTATTATCTATGACTGTTGCGCTCAATATTCTTAGAAAATTAATATCGTTTAGTTTGATATTGATCATTTCAACTAATTTGACTAACGCGTCAGTTTGACTTAGAATAACTGGTAAATCGCTGGGACATGCCGCAGTCACCCTAAGTTTTTGAATAGTTCTTGCGTTTCAGTCCAGTATTAATAGCTATAACAATTCTGCAGGAAGTGAACTTTTACTGATAATTTTGGTACGTGGTTTTGTGTGACTCAGCAAGCATAGTAATTGTAAGAAATGAAATGCTCTACAGGCTTACTTTACTTAAAACCGACTGAATGCAAGTCACACTCATAATTAGAGGTTTGTACTGCCACACGTATCATGTTTGTGTTATTTATTTACGAAATATCATGCAACCGTCATGTCGTTATCATTACAAGTCAACATCGCAACAACTAAATAAGTCTACCTAAACGTAATATTTTCTTTTTAGTACATTAGTTATTCGGTATCAGTTGGTTTAAAAAGTACAATATTGTTAAGTTTTAGATTTTAAAGACTTCAGATAATAATTTTAACTACTACACAAGCTCCAAGTGACTTCTATAGATATATATCTTGCCCATTAGGTATTTATGCCACTTAGATTTTTTAAAACATTTCAGTATCGAGTATATAAAACATTTTAGTATAGAGACGGTCAATAATTTTGTGCGTTTTCTACCTAAGATAACAGCTTTCATATACGATTCGTCATGAAGTTAGAACAATCGTGCCTTCTATTAGACAACTCGGGAACTATGGTTTATGAAGTTCTTATAATTTCACGTCGACATAACAGTTATACAAGCACTTTTACTTCCTTTCGTTACACGTTTGAAAAAATGCTTGCTACTCTTGCCGATGATAGGAATCAGCAATAAAAGTGAGTTATTAAGCTGTTTCTATGGTTACCGCTCTTTCTATGGTCACACACTTTGTTAGCGATAGTTACTTAATTACAACGCTTGTTGGAAGTTGGAAAACCTTCGTGTTTCTCTTATAATCATTTGTATTGCCCGTCTGTTACGTGTTTTGATGCAATTTATAGCTTATTATTTCTCTATGGCAGCTTTATATTGTAAACCACCTGTCAGTATCTTAATCTTTACCGTTGAATTTTCATGCTACTACCAAAATTATCTGTGATTGTTTGTTGAGATATGATAGACAGACTTTAGGGACTATAAAATTGCTTTGACCCTTTTAACCTTTTTGTTACAAAAAAGGTTATAAAAGAAACAGTAAGTAATCTATGTGGATTTCATTCCACAAACCTGGCATACCTACCTACACTTTTTTACATTTGTCCACTATATTTGTCGAGGCCGTGTGATCCGTGTTTAGTGTGGTATTAGCAAGAAGTGTTGAGTTAACTGTCATGGCGCGTGTGGTAGGTTAACATTATAGTACTTCGTTTTCGATATTATGTAATATAATTATGTTTCGCAAAAATCGTAACACCGACTTCCAGACGGTACAGAATTCGAATAGTTTGCACGAATCGATGTGACATCCATGTACATTATAAAATATATGATTTATCCAAAACATCTCAGCCGATTTCGATAAAATTTAAATTTAACATACAGACGAACATAGAACCTGTTAGCATAGTTATAGCTATGCTGGGCAAATACGTATTGGCGAAGTTTGTTGCGCACGACGTTTTCCTTCACCGGTTGAAGTAATTCATACCCAGACTTGGTAGAGAACTAACTACATATATCAAGGCACCGTAGATTGTACCGAAGAAGCGAAAATACACTGTCTACCTAGTATAATGAATACTTATATAGTACAAAATAATCTCAAATCTAGTACACGAATCCAATGAATTTTTCTTAAAAATAACAACATAACAAATAAGATATATTACATAAAAATTAGCAGATAGTAGATTACAAGACAAACAAAACAAAAATATTGCTGTTTTTATAAACCACAAAATAAACACTTTTAACCTAGACGTATTTTTTAAAAACAATAGTCACAGATCTAAACATATTTAATTATTTATGTTTCCTTGAACAGATCTGCGACCATATTGTACAAACAATAAAGACAGTTTAGTCATCGCGTCCAAGGAGATATTAATTGTACTGGTTCATAATATTTTATGACAACTTCTGCACTTTTCAATGAAAGGTTATTTCTGTAGAACTCAACCTTTCATTCTAGAACACATCTGGGCAAATATGAGATCTAAATGTATAAAAATCCTTGCAAAAATATCAAGGTTGTAAATGACATTATTATAGTGCGAGCAAAACACAATACATGTAATGTATAGCACCAAACATCTATAAATTATTAATTAATGATATGTTGAATAATTCTGGAAATTAAATTTCAACTAAAGGTCATTTTGACTATGCGTAACACAACAGTACCGTCCTCTTTTTATATTATTACTATTCACTTAGTATTTTTCTATTCAATAGAATTAGAGTGGTATTCACTTTAATACACCTACTCATATGCAATGCCAACGTTTTCCGTTTGCTCTTATCATTCATATCGAGTTCCTATCTTACCTTCATGCTTTAAAATTTCCAGTCCTATTTTCTTTAAATATCATCTATGTTTCTATTTCAAAGCAAACTACGTTTTGCTCATTACTTGACGCTAACTTGACTTGAGCTTAACGACTTAGCATACTTAAAAAATCCACTGAGATTTTTATGTCTTACATTATCTTTATAAAACAGATATAATTATTAAAACAACACGAAGCAGATAGCTCTGGATCAGTGAAGTTTACATGTAGTTACGTTGTTCTTAATTATATTTGTTCTCATTCAAGTTGCCGCGTCCAGCTACTTCTCTTTTAAGTATGATCAGTTAGTCTTATAAGTCCAGTGCGAACAATCTGATAAAGACTAAGTACCGAGATAGTCATGTACGTGTGAAAGAATGCCAACATATTAGCAGCCTCACAGCGTCTAGATAACGTCAAGTAATACGGTGCCATCTTCCGCAAACATGGAGTTGTTTGCATGTTATTTTTAGTTTGTTTCTTTACTTTCATTCATGAAATACGATATGAGTTAACAAACACGTACGTGTAGGTATGAAAAACTGTTGAAATAATGTGTGTATTAGGTATGTTATAAATTTTATGGTACATAGATAGTTTCGTAAGCGCATGGCAGTGTATATTGTATGTCCTATTAAAGCTACTTCGCCAGACTTTTACACTCTGATATTTAAATAGATAAATATTTAAAACTACAACTGTCTACTGATACCAATTTACATTTAAAAGCCTAACAATTTTGTTCTAAATTGAATTCGGGGACCGATTTCCGCGCGTAATATTTTTTCGATTCTAACTTATTGCTTAGAAATATTTTGAGGCCAATGGCATCTCTAGCGTTTATGCCGATGAATTAAACATTGTTACCAAGTAAACTCGATCGAAAGTGATCAATTTGCAATTGAATATGTCGAACGAGCGTGTAGAAACATGGCCGTCGAGTAATCGTGAAACCGAGCCGCTTTCACATCTGAGCCATTTGATGGATAGCTGGATAGACGAAAGTACTTGATTGTAGATATCCTATAGAAACCATGCAATTGCAGTTGACACACGCCGCCAGCTTGAAATTACCCGGCTAAGCAAACCTATCATACTAATCTCACTCATTTACTTAGCGATATTTACAGATATTTTACTCAGATTTAACTCAGGAAGAAACTTATCTCATGCTTTTGATACGATAGTTTTACTGCGCAGATATTTTAAGATTTCTAGAAAAGATCCCATTAGAAAATTATGCAGTTGATATCTAAAGTATTTTCTACATGTATTAAGAAGGTTAGTTTATTATTTTACTTAATAAATACTCAGTAATTTATTAAGTGACTAGTTAAATAAATCAGAGCTTTAAGTTAGTTAAAGGAGCAATAAAGTGAGATTGGATTTGTTTTATCGTTAGACGTTAGAGTTGAGGTATCAGCGTGTAATTCAGCGGGATCTAAGACGGTAATAATTAGCTATAATCGGTCTCTAAATTATAACTTGTTTCTTTATGTAGGTACTTATTCTAGCTAAATATGAAAATACATTACTTTTCCCTCGATAAATCGTAGTATTACATATGCAAGAGCAAAAGCGTTTACTTATTTAACAAATATTTATTTCATGACATAGGTATGTACAATTTCTACATGAACACAGAAACTACAACGCGCCGAAATTTTTCTTCGCGCTCTAACATTTTTTCTGATAATCTGAACTTTGATGGTTATTATAATTATCGTGATAATTTATTTTAAATATTCCGATAATTATTATAAGTATCGTATAAATTAGAGATGGGGTACCGGCGGTAATCTTACTGGATGCAAAGGACGGTAATTAGTGGTAATCGATCCGAGTTCGCGCCTGTAGTCCATGCGTACATATAAGGTAAGGGCGGAGATGCACCGAGGTGCATTCACACGGAGGAGCGACTAATTTCTCTATCTTTAGACTGGTGTAACTGACCGCCGACTCGGCTACCAAAGATAAATGGGTGTGGTTTAAATGATCAGCTCTGAAATACGGTTTTAGTAGATTTTTAGGCTAGTAATAATTGTCGATATGTTAACTTGCTTTCAGCAAAAAACAAAATCAGTTGGTTTTATAAAACCAATTTCTTGGTCAAAGAAGTTTAATTGGTTATCTGTATCTGTAGCTACAGTTTTGAAACCAAATTCAAACCGCACTATAACGGTTTACGGAGAATAGTGTTTTAGTCTTGTTAAACTTATGATGTTAATGTATCCCATTGAAAGTTTCAATCTATCTAAATAAATATTTATCTACTAAATAAATATTTTGCTAACTACATCTTGCCGATCAAAGCTGATCCTTAGCGATCCGTTTATATAGTTTCCAAGAGAAACTGCATTAGATGCGTCCGGTTTATGCACGTGCGTCAAATAGCAAATGTTTCCTTGCACCTCGAGCATTCAGCTTTACGATCCCAGTTTATGGCTCTGCTGAGACTTGCCGGCAAGCTTACACAGGCCCGTGTATTAATCAGCACAGAGTAAATGAAAAGCAGGAATAGAGAAGACGATGACAGATATTGCTGGTTATATTAGAGAGTGTGTTTCGACCTTTATTATTTGCAAATAACTAGCTGCGCACTTAGCTCGAGATATAAAGAAGCCTATGTGTTAATCAAGGTCTAACCTACCTTCGTACCGAATTTTATCTAAATCGGTTAAGCTGTTTGTGCGTTAAAGAGTAACAAACATCGATATATACTCACAAACTTTCGCGTTTATAATATTAGTAGGATTAGAACTAGGATTGTACTCACGATTTTTTACATTATTTTTATGTTTTAATCGAGTTATAAATTATTGTTTATTATATTCGTATACTTCATTCAACCCCAACGTGCAAACTACGGTGTCTGCATATTTTAATTCTCGCATTCATAGCTCAATTTACCTGTCGCTACATTTATTTGATAAAAAAAAATAAGCACTGCCTTATTTTATGTCCTTTGTCTAGCCTTTTATTGGAACTATTGCTGATCTGTAGGTACTTGAGTATTGTAATCTTTGTAACTATAGCTATTTGCTTAACTTTTTTGATGTTCTACTTTCGTTGTGTATTTCTTTTTTTGGCAATAAACTTATTTTATATTAACATTTCCATAATAACTGCTTACTCTGTTTTTTTTTTCCTATTTAATGTTGATATAGCAAGAACGAAACGATTAATTGAGATTCTTTTCACACAAGCCGAGCAAGGAGCTCGTAGTTTACGCTTCATCAAATATACATCTAATATCTTCCGCTAACACCCAAGTCCAAAAGATGAAATACCGATACGGTGACCAACATCGAAAGTAGATCTCGTAATAAATACACCAGCTATTATCCCCGTAATGGCTGACGACAATTCCATCAAGTAGTTACTGCAATTTAGCTGCAGCATAACTGTTCTTGGAAACGGTGACGTGCGTTTAAGCCGACTAATTCTCTGCAACTAGTTTCTATGCCTTGCAACTGTAATTTGGTTTACATTATGAGTGCGATTATTGCCTAATATAATATGACTGTTATGTTTTAAATTATTTAGTCGTTTTCGTTGCCAACGTAAGGTCATTTACCTAGGACTCGATTATGAAGGTTTTATATGACGTCACTGCAGTCTGTTATACAGAGTTATTTCTAATCAATTAGTATCCACTTAGGGGCTTATTCTGTACATCAAAACTAACACCTATGGTTCTGCGACTTTGTCAAAACTCAAAAAAAATTGTTGTTCCATAGAAAAATATCGTTCACCTGCGACAAAATGTATGGAACAGCTGTTTTTTTTTTTGAGTTTAACAAAAGTTTCAGAACAAAAGTTGTTAGTTTTAATGTACAGAATAAGCCCCTAAAAGGATGCTAATTGATTAGAAATAACCCTGTTTATTAGACAAAAATACCAAACACTTTAAAATAAAAGTCGTCGTAAACGTAAACGTAAGAGTCGTCACAATAGTTTATTTGCATGTCATGTTTTTGATTTCTTTGATTCAATATTGATTGATCGTCAAGATTGATACAAAAATCAAAAAAAGTAAACAAATTGACCTATGAACCGGAGGAGGTACTCAATTCGACGCGTATATTTTTTTTTTATGTATAACCACGCATAACTTTTTTCGTAGTAGTCCGATTTCAATAATTATTTTTTTATTGCAAAGAATGTACTTTGAAATTGGTCCCATTTAAATTTTATCGAAATCAGCTGAGCCATTTTTGATAAATCAACAAAAATGTGCAAAATACTACAACGATCCGTGCGAAATAATCGCGAATTCTGTAAACGGGTGAAGACGGTCATGCTATTTTTTGCGAAAAATAATTATTAATAAAATGCTCATCAAGGTAGAAAACGTTTGAATAAAATAACTAAAACCAATGAATAAAATCTCATTAGTTCTTCAATTGTGACCTAGCAGCATTTAAGTAAGTTATCTGTCACTTTCTTGCACATTTTATGATCGTTAATCATGGAATTTGCAACATATCAAATTGTAATAATTTAATAGTAAATTGTATCATATGGGAGCAAAATAATATTTTTACGGCGAGGGCGCTTTTTTGAATCCAGAGCAAAGTGAGGGATTCTAGAGTAGAATTCTTTAGTAGAATCCTGAACGTAGCGAGGGATTCAAAGTACGTCGCCCGAGCCAAAAATATATTTTGCGCCCGAGTGGTACACTCCACTTTTCATCACCTCTATGAGAAAACAAAAAGCGCCTCATAATTTACTATAATATTATTATTTAATAAAACGTAGAGTAACAACTAAATTGAAATTAAATAGTATCTAATAATAAAACAAATGAAAACTTATACCCCTTATACATTCTTTTCATTCATTTTCTTGGCGCTGAACACTAACATTACAAATACTTCCAAATTCAAAAAGTGCGCGGCAAAGATCATTCCGTCGCACTTTTAAAGTTCCTTATGAAAACTCCTCCTTTGGGCGCACTTAAAGGCGAACCAAGTAGTCCTTTCCGAATAAATGTGATGAAAAAATATTTTATGGGAGCTGTTAAAACTTAAATGGATTTATTCTTTTGTTTTACGGTTAATCTTAGGACTCAAAACCGACTTATAATATGACAACTTATTGACTTTCGCTTTAGTGAGAGTGGACCCAATATTGGCTCCCAAGTTACGCGCACAAGTGTAACAAGAAATCAGCCCGATTATCGTAACGAGCTTAAAGCGTTAAAACTTTAATTTTGTTTGCATTTTAAATTTTGAATATTCTTTATAAGATGTTTACTGTATATTATGAGAAAAGAAACAAGATGAAACTACTTTTATTTATTTTTTTCATATTTCTTTCGTGTACAAACAGCGATCCGTTACATTTTTATTATATGTATAGATAATGAGCAGTAATTTTTAGTGAAGACAAATTTTAATCAACAGTATATTTACAATCAAATATTAATAGTTCGATTCAAAATTCATCTATTTCTACGACAACTAAAATAGTCACAATTATAATTTAATCACAACTAAATGATTCAAACAAAATATATAATTCATAAAATAATTCAAACAAAAAATACAATTTCAATACACAATCCTCTTTTACATTCATAATATTATCCAATTTGGTAGGAAAATCAGTCATAGCAACACTTTGTTGTAAAAATCTTAACTACTTTATCACAATTTTTAGGGTTCCGTACCTCAAACGGAAAAAATGGAACCCTTATAGGATCACTTTGTTGTCCGTCTGTCCGTCTTTGTGTATGTCAAGACTCTTTATCTCGGGAACGCGTAAAGATATCGAGTTGAAATTTTAATTGTATACGTATATCTATGATCTCTTGCAGTTGTGTAAAAGAAAATCTTCTGAGCTATCGTTTAAAAAAGTTAGAGCCGTTTATGTCGTAAAAAAACGCATATTTCGCACTCACAAAAATCAAAACCTGCAGGGTACTTCCCGTTGACGTAGAACTATGAAATTTGGCGAGAAGCGTTGTCTTAGAGTACACATATAGGAATAAATCTGAAAACTGTACATTTTTATTTAAATCACAAAAAAATAAGGCCTCAAAATTCACAAAATATGGGTTCAAAACTCAAAGTGAGTAATTCGTATTATGTATCAAATAAAAGAACTTCATTAGCACATGCTAAAACAGGTTTTTAATTAATTTAACAACGTGTTTGTACGGAACCCTCGATGTGCGAGTCTGACTCGCACTTGCCGGTTTTTTTATCTTATACCATGCCAAATTAACAACGTCATTTTATTAATAGGATCATTGAGTCTTCTTTTTCTTTTAATACTCTAAAATCGCTTGCGTTTAAGGCGTTACATAGTTATATAATCACTTTATTATTTAAACCATTTTTTTAATTAGTACTTACAAATAGACTTAAAAACGAGTGCTCCAACTGCTGGAGGTATCGTTCTTCCAGTCAATCGTGGGATAGAGAGGATCAAAGGACGTAACACAGATCAGGGAACAACCTTGTTCCTTGATCTGTGGGACGTCAGCATTTAGTGTACAGCAATCATGCAAACTAAACCTTCACATTCTAAGTCCATAGGTATTTTTTCTATGGCCTCACCTGTCACCGTAGAATAGATAAGACTTGCTATTCATTACTCGTACTATTAGATATTCCATGTCATTACATAGCCTCGATAAAAACTAACCTGATTTTATCTCAATGTCAAAAATTAATTCATCAATAATGCGGCCCGATGTAACATTACGTCTGTGTAATTAGTTAAAAAGCATTCAAGCTATGTCTAATTATAAAATTATAATAAGTGTTATTAATATTTCTTGTAAAACAATTTTCTGTATTTAGAACAATAAAGCGTGTCATGCGACGATTTGTGCGAATATGTTGGTTCTAAATAAGTACAATATTATGTCGATATATGTATTTTATTGTTTTTATCTTGTTTGTTGTATCTCACTCATATTCTTTACTTTACGATTGGAATTTTGGTCTCACTATTAGTAGTTACTAAATAAGACTTTATGTATCTTCCTCATATACATACTCTATGTTTGGCTATATCGGTGCAAACAATGGTTTTGTTTGTTTTTTATTTAGATATTTTACTCAAAATTTGTTTATAAAAGGATGCAAATTTTATCTTCCACGAATTTTTAATTATTTAGACGTATGTTTTTATGCATATATTTTCAAATACTATTTGCTGTTTCATATATTTTTGATTACAGCATTTAATTTCGTTCCCTGATGCACAGTGGCAGACTTTCTCGTCAGTAATTAAACTGCGATAATAAAATTAATTTTGCCACTCGCTGTCTTTCATATTTTGTAATAAAACTTTCTTGAAACATAAACAAGACGTTTACCTATATTTATGTAATGACTCTCAAGTTTGGTCTGTAGAAAACTATAAAATATAAGATGATTTCCAATTTTTTACAGATGGTGATTTACTATGCAATAAAAAAGCTCTATGTCTTTTACTATTTTTTGTTCACAAAATATTCCTCCCAGTAAAAGTATTGGTTTTCCTAGAAATATCTGCTCTACTTTTTTCTTCAGATTAACAAGATTATTTTTTGCAAAATATAATCTAAAAAATATATACTCGTAATGCTATTGCATGACCGAGTTCACCCGTGTACAGAATTCGCGAATATTTCGCACGGATCGATGTAGCATTTTTACATTATTGATGATTTATCAAAAATTACTCAGCCGATTTCGATAAAATTTAAATGGGACCAATTTCTAAGTATATTCTTTCCAGTAAAAAAATAATTATTGAAATCGGACTACTATGAAAAAAGTTATGCGTGGTTATACATAAAAAAAAAAAAAAAAATATACAATAAATATAAAAGTAGTACCTCCTCCGGTTCGTCGGTCAAAAAGAAGAAACATCGTACACCTGACGATTATACCGCAGATCGTCCAGATATATAGTGTAGAGTACTATACAATGAAATCACATTAAAAATTGTAATAACGAATTATAATTAATCATTGTTAACTTCTATCGATAGTAAAACACATTGTGCCTCCTTAAGTTAAATTATTTAAAAAAAGCTATCCATAAAAATGCACAATATGCATAGCACATAAAAAGCGCACGCAAACTATCGATACAAATCGTTATGTCATCACAATCGTTATGAAACTATCGAGATATCGTTTCGCATTGTAGTTGGTTATTCGTTAAGCTAATTAATCAAATTCGTTTGACACGCCGCCGCCGTGGTCCAGTTTGCTTGATGTCCACAGATTTCGCGAGGTAGGATATGGGTTCTTTAACTAGCGAGGATCTCTAAACCAAGAATCTCTTTGCTTATAATCATAACTACGCGTAACACCAATAATTATTATACATATATACTACGGGACTAATCGCGCACTAGAATTATGAGATAAATAAATACCTCATCATCTCGACGTTTCGGCCGAGTTGCATCGACCGTGGTCACGAGTAGTGCAGTCTACCCGTGACGTTTGAAACGTCGGGATGATGAGGTATTTATTTATCTCGTAATTTTAGTGCGCGATTAGTCCGACACGACCTGCACACACATGACACTGCATTCTGCTATGTATTGTTTTGCGATTAATTTTGCGGTGTCAGAGTGTTTGCTACATTTAAGAGTGTAGAGCGCCGAGTATAAGCTTCTCTCTAGAGCTCTATGTCATAGATGCCTGATCGTGAAACAAAACTGGGTACGGTGTCGTGACCGAGGTGATTGCACTGGTCTCAATATTGCTAAATTAACGTTTCAGCGGTCATGTTAGACTATGACTGATTCACATCGAAACAGTGTTGCGATTCAGTGGTGAAATTTAGAGATGATTCGGACATATAGATAAGCGGCTTTTACAATTATGAAATGAGAATAATGAGAGATGAGGGCTATGCTCGGAGTCTCTCTGGGATCGAATCAGAAATGAGATCCGTAGAAAAACCAAAGTTACCGACATAGCCCAACGGATCGGCTAGTTGAAATGGCAGTTGGCAGGGCACATAGCGCGGAGAACTGATGACCGATGGGGTCGAAAAGTTCTCGAGTGTCCACCTACAAGGTGGTCATTCGTCCCTCTTCTAGGTGTACGTCCTACGCTGCACTCTCGCTACGTACCTCCCGCAGGATCGCGCTGGATGCAAGCCGCTTCCAACCGGCCTTATTGGAGATCCATAGGGGAGGTCTATATTGAGCAGTAGACTTCTTATGGCTGATGGATGGATGGATGGAAAAAATGAAAAATAATTGTCTATCTAAATTGTACTGGTATATAGATTATTAATCTACCGTTGGCCCTTGAAAGGCGATGGAACCAGTGCGTTTAGATACGACTCATATGCTATCGGATTTCTTTTACGGATGTATGCAGGTTTCCTCGTAATATTTCCATATACCGAAAATGATTCAAGCGATAAGCGGTTGTTTAGTCTGATGCTTTTTCGTGTGAACGGAATTTTCACATTAAACAGTAGGCGACGTACAAGTAACGTCTACGGTGCATCTTTCCATGAGTGACGGTGGTCTCTTGCCCCAAAACAATCCCGTGTACTAGAAGACGGATGCTGCTCCATTACTAGTTAAGTGCCTTAAAAGCGTTATGATGAAAACTTTCAGTTTTCTTAATGATTTTAAGTTTCATAGAGATGTGTATTATAATTATTATTGATTTAATTATGTAAAGTACTATAAGATACGAAACACACCGCGCATCGTCACCATAACGCTTCAATTTTTTTTTATTAGTTTTTAAAATAGTTTTGAGATCGCCAATTTTTTAAATACTATTTCGCATTCAAAATAAACAGGACAATAATTAGATAAACTTGCGCTCGCCATCCTCCAAATGACCGGCGGCGCCCAGTAGGTAATCAGAAATAGATTTCCTCTGGCACAAGTAATTACTAATCACTAACAACGTGTGGTCATGTGTCGTGCAACGTGTGACACGCGATGAATGACGGATGTTGAGCAAATGCTCCATACATTCACCACTTGCGAAATTTTAGGGTTAGGTCCCACTTGCCCACTGAGCTGTCATTATCACCTGGGACGGAATGCATTGTTTTCTACCTATTTTAGTAACAATTCAAAGGTTATTTTATATTTGTAGTTATTTAGATATTTAAGGAGAATTTCTAAATAAATAAGGAGACAGAGTTCGGAACACAACACTGCGTTCCATCACAGGCGTAGTTGACGTAGGCCAAAAAGCTGCTAAACTAAAATGGAATTGGGCGGGTCATGTGTTTAACATCGTATTGCAGTTCATGATGTTAACATGTTGTATTTTGTTTTTTTTTTTAATTATTAAAAATACTTAATTATCTGTCTTGTTCCATAAAATCTAATTGAAAACATATCTTAAGTTTCGAGATCATAAAATTACAACAGTATTGAGTGGGAAAAACTGCTAGAAATAAACTTCATGAAATTGCTGATATACTCAAAAGAAAAGATTTCAACTGTGGCTCTTGCTAAATCATTAATCAAAGTCTAAGATAAGTTGTTAGTGTTTTGATCTATTTCATTAACTCTACCATGAATACTTTCTATTTGAACTACATAATTATGATCGTACTTATCATACGTTACACCGATTCAAGTGTGCTCAAACCCTATAAAACCCGCAGAAAAATGTGCCAACTTCCTATTTTGTATAATTTATGATAAGGAGCCATTTCCGTATGAAAGTTTACTTGACGCACGTGATGTGTGGAGCAACTCGTGATTAGCAATATGCAGCTTGATTCTGATTAATGATTTAACATCAGGAAGCATGTTGGAACGCACAGGTCTTATATTTTCAGCCCTGTTTATTAATTTTGAAAATATCTTCCTATGTCTAAGATTAAATAAGACCGCTTTGGGTTTGCCCCGTTTGCCTGATTGTCTGCTTAGTTGATAGACTTCGACCAATGAACTTAAGATACAGTCAAAGGGCAAATGGAGTTCTATTAAATGTACTTTTTTTGAGTGTAGGTAAATAGCTGCTTTTTAGGCTTGCTTTTTTAACATTTTACTTATTGTGTTCTTATTTTGTTTTCAGGTAAGCATCACTTAATCAACATCTTTGGTAAGATTGGAGAAGCATTCTTTCATATTCCCATTGTCTGAGGCAACCTATATATTCAATACCTGAGAATTTTAAATATAGGCCACTTTATTGATTAATCTCTCTTTTTTCTATAATTTTCAACAGAGTTTTTATAATTTTGATAAACAACACCAATAATAAAAACATTGTAATCATTAAGATTCTGTTCTTCCCACACAGTGAACTCGAAAAATAGACTTAGCCACGGAAAATACCCCATCTTAAACATTAGAGGAATTCCCTTTATCGGCTTCAGTATCATAATCAAAATAAGTGTACTCGTAAGCAGGGTGAGTGCACTCAACCAAAGGAACGCCTATCGCCACCTCGTTATAATATCCTATTACATGCCGCGACCGATACACTATTTATCTCCTCCACACTCACTCTAGGACGTAATTAAAGAGAAAGGTTATTACGCCCAGCTCGTATAATAATTTTCCACTCTGTACACTTATCAGAGAAAGTTCCTAAAGGAATGCACCATATCAGCTCGGGCTCTGGATACTACTTTAATTTACATCAAAGCATCGAATTACGAAATGCTAAGCGACTTTAAAAAGAAAAGCTATTATTAATGTCCTTTTTGACCGATTTTATTGCTCTCAAATGGTATCCCTATTTGTGGAGAATTTTAAACACATGGTAATAAAATCTTATTTGTTTGAAAAAGTGGAGAGTTTTAAGATGCTCTGTTGAAGATGAGGCAACATAGTAAGTTATGAGTAACATCAACTGTATCAAAGTTCGCGCTAAAAGCTTCTGTAATTGCAGAAAGGAAAATTCTGGAAGTGCGCGCGTTGTTTTTGTGATTCCATGAGTGAGCGTGAGCGTACTTGTGTAACATGTGGTCACATTGGAGTAGGTTTACCAATCAAACATTTCAAATAGAAGGATTCCTGTTTAAGGATCTGATTTTTTTATCTACAGAAACAGTAAAATACGTGAGCATGTGCAGTAACAAAATATGAGCTCATGAACTCTACCAACACCTATGGTATTTATAAATTTAGCGGCTCGTTTAAAGGAGACGTCCACAAATGGTATATTATTCAGAGAAAAATCTAACCAAGATGATATATCCATCATTTGAAAGCTTGTTTTATGGCCTTCTCAAAAATATCTAATTTTGATATTTTCAACCCTGCAGTTTTTTTTAATGTGAAAAATAAATTGTATGAAAAATAATAATATAAGTTTTTATTTTTTCTAGTTTAACAATAATAAAGTGCTTCAATCGTTATTTTACTTGCATTCGTAGCTGATTCTTCCACAATTATCTCATAGTTTGCTAAAATTAAAAATTTTTACCTACCAGTGTGACCAGTTAGTAGGTTCAACGTGACAAAAAGACACTTAAAGAGCGTGTCTAATTGGTAAAAATGTTTTATTTTAACAATTTGGAGATTACTTAATCAGGATTGATGATGATAAAATACCTATTAAGCCAAATATATTTATTTATCATAATAAATTCAAAATTAATTTTAAAAAAATTGCAGGGCTCTTTTTTGATTTGAACTGATGTAATAGACTCAGAAAAATATGAACTTTCTCGAAATGAAACAAGTGTTGTGGTTAGATTTTTTGATTATTATTATACCAGCCTCCATACATTTTGTGGACATGTCCTTTGATATCCTAACTGTACTGTACTGTACCAGCCTTTATAATAGTCCACTGCAGGACGTAGGCCGACCCACGAAGGGTGATTGGGCCATATCACCACGCTGGCCCAGTGCGGGTTGGTGGATTCACATACACCATCGAATTTCTTCTACGGACGCATGCAGGTTGCCTCACGATGTTTTCCTTCACCGAAAAGCCAGTGGTATGAAATTCCGTACATAAATTCCAAAAAACTCATTGGTACGTAACCGGGGATTCGATCCCACGACCTCACGATTGTAAGGCGGGTGTCACTAACTCTCGACCACCACGGCTTCTTGCCTAACTACATTATCTAATATCCTAACTACATTATGTCTGTTTGCAAATGTTATCAACCCCAGTTTTCGCATTCCTAGCAAAATATATAATTATTTCTATCGTATGGTTACCGTGAAGCATGCACAAGCATTCTGAGAGGTTTAGTAACACCGTACGGCAACTTCTTAATATACGCGGCTACTATAAGACCGCCGCGTACTATAAGACCGCGGCGTACTATAAGGCCGCTAATTACATGAATTATCAAGCAACTGTCCCCAGCAATGATGAAATGTGTGCAAAAACAAACATTGCATAACGTGGCCGTTTACTTCTTTCCGCTTACTTTTCTTGTTTATTTCTTGTTCAGGTTTTCGAAACAAGCGACGAGGAAAACAGAAAGCATTTAATGATTAATTTAAATTGTCTTTTGGTAAGAACATTCATCATTTCAATCGTATCTCTCAAAACAATCGTAGGTTGAGTAATACCAGTGCAGGGAAATAAATAGGGCCCTAAAAGTGAAAGTCCAATGCAGCGATCACTAATGCGCTTATCTAATTTGCCTCGTTCAATCATATGGAGTGCTAGAAACGAGCCGTGACACTAAGTACCTAATATATTTTAAATATCACTTGTCATTATTATGTATTATCTATTACCGAAGTTATGTAACAGTCGTGAGATTCATGGTACCCTCCGGCAATCACTTATGGGTTTATTGATGTACCTTCGAATGCACTCACCTCCTGTCATTAGCATAAACAAGCTTACTGTCTACTCATTCTTCTTTAGTAACGCTATTATTTTAATCTAGAATTATGTGAGTCGATTATTTAAAATGTTTATTTAATCTCTTCACTTCGTTTACTTTCCTGCGTAGAATTCGATCATTATCTCCTAACCGCTTACAGCTTCTTATGTAATTTTAATTCCTATAAACTCAGATAAATCATTTCCGACTTGAGATCCATTAAGTATTCCAGGTATTTCGGTGATATTTATCTTGTTATGCTATTAAGGTGACGCATTGATAAACTATAGTTTCAAAATCGAGTACCGCGCCCCTTCACTCGGACAAAATTTTACGCGGTCTCACTTGACAGGATCACGCCAGAGCGGCGGGCGGCAACGCTGGGCTAGCGTACGTGGCGCTGCTAACGGCGCGGCGGCGGCACGCGTCAACTCAATTTGCCTAGAGCATAGATAATCATGGAGTCGCCTTGTCCTTAATCAACAATTTAAAAAAAAGGCAAAAATTATTTTGATCTTTTTAATGTTTTTTTTTTTCATACAATACAGGGTTATTTCAACTGCTGTTTTTAAACTTTCGCGATTTGAACACATTATTATTATATACTACGGGACTTATCGCGCTCTGAAATTACGAGATAAATAAATAACTCATCATCCCGACGTTTCGTCCGAGTTGCATCAACCGTGGTCAAGGGTAGACACTCCGTAGAATAGTGAGTCTACCCGTGACCCGCAACAAAATGTATGGAACAGCTTTTTTTTTTTAATTTTGAGAAATGTTGCAGAACAAAAGTTGTTAGTTTTGAGAAATGTTGCAGAACAAAAGTTGTTAGTTTTGATGTACATATACAGAATAAACCTCTAAAAGGATGCTAATTGATTAGAAATAACCCTGTATACAAATTAATGTTGATTATGTACAGGTATCATAATCAATGAACTTATTTTTATCGTGCTTCACACACTTAGAAAAGGGTTTGGATGCCAGAAATAAAATATTTAGTTAATCGGTTTAAAATATAAATCATTTATTTACCGATATTTGGTAGGATAGGTGCGAGTGCGGTCTAGCACAGCTCTATAAGAACAGTGGTGAGGAATTCATAATAAGCATTAAAGTTGTAGAACAAAGGGGTATTTTACTATAATGTAAACGTCGTGAAGGAAAGAGAAACACTCACATACATTACATGTTAGAGTGAGATAGATTAGTTTTTGTATCATATTCCAACACGCCCCCTCAAAAATTAATCTATTTAAAAATCAATTCCTATTTTGATAACGAAATTTTATACAATTAAAATAACACAACACACCTTCCTACCTTGTCTGGGGATACATTCAAATTGGTTCAACATTTGTTGCGCAGGATTGGGGAAAACCCAGAAAAACCCAATCAAACCAATTATTCATCTTAAATATACTGTTTCAGTAACTCTACAATTTAAATATCAAAATGTTATCGAAATCGATACCAATAAACCATAGAATAACACCAATAAAGTCTATGTACCATTGCACCACTAATAAAATTAGCATCAACAGTAACGACAATATTGTTAACAATAAATCAAAGTAATCGGCCAAGATAACTTTCACTGATTTTTCATCAAACTTGGTTCCATCGTTAAAATTTTAATTTTGAACCGAATAATACTGCCGCCAGATGCGACTAAATTTATAATTTATTGGTGTGTTAGCGACGCACAAAATGCGTTATTCAGTGCTTTGTAGGGCTCAACATCCTAGGTTTCAGAAGCAGTTGTCACTGACTTCACCTAGATTATTTTCCGAGACCTTACTTCTGAACGTTTCATACAATACGTTCTTTATTCTCCGTACGTAATACGTACTATTTATCATACCATTTATTTGTCAATATGATGCACTGTTTAGTGGTAGCCAAATACCCGCTATAATATTGCAAACAGAACTCATTATCATTATCAATTATTCATTTGACAAACTCAACACCATTATTTACACCATTGACAATTTTTAACTTTAAATTATATTGAGCTTAGCAAAATAATTTCGGAAATATCGGAAGGACTATAGATCACATAACTGTATGCACGTCAAATAAAGGGTGTTTTATATTAAACCTCTTTGATCGGTTACATTATTAATTCACCATTAATACGTATATACTTTGCAAAGTTTATCATTCTGTCGAATTTATCGTATTCGCTCTCAATCAGTGAACATTACTTTGCTTTTTAACATATAATTTGCTTTGCCAATGTGGATTAATATCCAACAATTTGGCCATTTTTTTTTATTTACGCCTCTATTTAATGAGCTATCAAAGAATAAAAGCAAATATCTCAACTGAGTTATGCCTGATCAAAATATGTGTTCAAAAACTCACCCATTTCCATCGCTTTACCTTTTGCGTTTTATGTACCTGTTCCTCGCCAGGTTTGCCAAAATGACTGTCATTGTCATACCGGTCTGCTGCTGTCTATTTCATCTAAGTGGGATTTCTGGACGAAACAGAACGTCCTGTAGCATTCTCTTAGCACGATCTTGGGCGTCATCACTTGAAGTGTTACTTTTATTATCGCCTTTTTTGTGTTGTAAAAGTCTATTTTAGCCATAGAACCATATGTTCGGGTTTTGTGTCAACATTCCGTAAATATTTGTAATTTTCACTTTTGATCATCAACCCTGATACAAAAAGTTTATTTGTACTTATAAGCTTGCGCATTCAATTGCTTTAGAAAACTTCATTGGCTCGTTTTCTTTTTTGTCTCTTCCGTCGCAAATAATAGCAAGCTAGACACTTTTTCCTTTAATGTTGTACTCCATCAATATTCCAAGTTCGCAAATTAGAATTTACAGGTTTAAGTTTCTGCGTCGTATGTATAATTTGTTTACAGCTTATCCTGGAGAATATTCATCGAGATTTTCAGAAAACTCTGGTCATCGTCTTTTCCGCATTCGTTTTATATCATTCATTTTCCATCTACGTGACGATTTTATTTAAGTCGGGGATGTCTCCTCAAGCTAGCTTCTCAATGACTATTGCCATTTGCCATATATGAAAAGTGTAGGTATCTTAATGTTAAAACTAACGCTTTTTGTGAAAAATATATCAATATTCTGAAAATGGCATCACATAATCTATGGAATCCCCGACCGAACAATCGTCAACGTCACCAGTATTTTTTTCTATTGAAATGGTAGCTGAATCATTTTCTTTCCCTTTTGAAATCACGTATTCTGGGTCACGAATTGGCCTGTTCCTTATGTGTCTAGGGTCAACCAACTCGGGAAGAAGACAATCATAGTAAAATTTAAGCAGTTTTGGCTCCATTATATCTGACCAAAATTTATCGTCTCTTTCTATGATTTCTATTTTCATTTTTTTGTCTCCATACCATATTCCAAGTAAGGCCTCCTGTTTTCTGCAAATATGTAACTGGCCTTGGACTTGAAAATACCAGTCTGATTTTTTGTTGACTACTATTTCGCCGTCTTTATTTTTTTTATAAAAATGCATCTTATTCTGTTCAATCGCCTCGTCTATACCCATTTTAAATGGTGCTATGGGACATTTTATTTCGACTATTTTGTTGTCATCGGTAATCCCATCAGGCGTTGCCCCCAAAAATGGATATTGCTCATCTATAAATAGACCGCATTTTCTAATTTTTGTGTCTACCATAACCGATAATTGTTCGATTGCAATTTTTTCGTGCTTTTTTCCGTGAGTTATTGATGACACGTTGTCAATATTTGGCTTGTAAAGTAATTTTTTTACTACGTTTCGGCATGTATTCGACTCTTTTCTTTTTACAATTTTACCGAAGTTTGATGCAGTTAACATGCTTCGCCTTAATTCCAACCATTCTCCAGATTCACTTTGTAGTATAGTTCGTTTTTCTACGTCTTTTCGCTGTTCTTCGGTTTTCGTCAAATTCTGGATGAAGGTGTCTTTGGCCTTTTTTAATGTGTCGTCATCCAAGTCTGGCTTATCCACAATTTCTCCATAATCTAGATTTAATGTACGCGGCACCAAAGTACGATTTTTTTTCCTCTTGCAGTTTTGTTTTGTTCTATTCTTTTTTTCATTTACAGCTCTTTCGTATTTTGTAATAGTTTTTTTTGGGCTATTTCCATAAATATTACGGTGGACAGTCGACAGCAAGTTGCCGGTGTTAAAAGATATTACTGCACCAGAGCATCTTGCTTGGTAAGCTCTTCTTTGAGAATAATTTACCCTTTTTCCACCAACAAGTTTGGCAATGACTCCGTTAAATCTTTCCACTACATTACTGTCGACATCTTCAATTAAACTATGGGCTTTTTCAGCCAATCGTGCGACATGAGTTTTTATTTTTTGCCAAAGCAAACTCCCAAAAAACGGATTAGGAGCGTCTATTTGCATATGTTTTTTGCATAATAACTGGTTGCAAGTTTCATGAGAGTTAAACGCATGGCCAATAGATGCGTTTATATCTTTATATAAACCATCTGTATTTTGGCTCTCCTTGTGAAGTTTTATAGCGTCGCAAATATATTTCCTGGAGCGCATTATTTTCTCTTGTGTCAAATATTTCCTGTCTGTAACGTTGAAGTGAGTGTCTGAAGTAAGTTGCTGTAACTTATTGCAATAGTTCCTCAGTAAATGATTCCGACAGAAAATTTTTGACACTGTTAAGCCTGGGTATGGCCGAGCATTTATTATTTTGGCATAGGTGCTACTGTCGCCATCAGCAATAAGTCGCGCGTATATTATACCGTGCATTTCAATGGATTGTTTAAACCCCTCAGTTATTATTTGGGATTCCATAGCAGTAGAAGCCCCTTCAAAGTTTTTATAACAGACATGTTCTTTGGGACTTTCTTTTTTGTTTTGAGCTCGGGCACAAATACAACAATACTTATTTTTGACACACATGTACAAAACTTGGCCAAAACGTCTGCCAATTATGGCTGCAGCACCCGATAATGCAGCATAGTTTGTTCTGTATGAGCGTTTGCTCCAACACCCATCTACAATGACATCAATCATGGGAATGCCATCTTTTGTAACCCTGCCTTCAATAACAGCTGCTTCTTTCTCTTTTTCTCCGGCTATTTTCATTTCCTCCCAGGCAGTTTCTTCCCAATCGTCACAAACATCGTCCTGCATTTTATTGTAAGTGTGTTCAGACATAATGGGTAATCCTACTGCTGCGGAAAACTGCTTCAGTTGCGCGTGACCACAACCTGCTGCCATTATTCCTGCAACAACATCTTTGTTTACATCAGCCAAAGATGATTTTATTTTGTTTTTATAATTACACATAGAGCAGACAAATGTAAATTCCGATTGTAATCCAATTCGATGTTCAGAAACTAATTTCATTGAGGCTAATCCGCAGTCAAACAGAGATTCATGTTGAGAGAGTTGTATTAGTTGTGATGTAAAATGATTAACATCTATTACTCGATGCCCCAAGTCGGGTATTTCTGTATGAATCTGAAATTTAAGCACATATTTTAGTATTTATTTAGTTTGAATTTCTTATTATGTAAACATGCCTTAGCTATAACAAAATCCTTACTGTAGTTTCAGAGGTACTTTCGAATATGTATGGAATATCTTCATTTTCAGGGTTTTGTTCATTTAACTGAAACAAAATTACACAAGTTCAACTTGCAGACGAAGTAAAAAACGACATTTTCAAAATATAACCAAATCGACAACATCCTCTTTTTTGAAGTCGGTAAAAAGACAAGACAATAATCGCGATAGTTTAAAAAGGTACTTAAGTTTACCGTTTCCACCGAATCCTCTGATGTGGGCAACACATTTTGTAACTCTTCATTTTCAGGATTTGGTTCTTTTAACTGAAATTAAATTACTTACATTACTATTAAAGGAATTAGACATGTACAAAATGGAGTACAGTGGCGGAGGTATAGGTACTAACTACTCACTAAATACCTGGAAAATCTTTGTGATAAAGCAGGGAGAATAATTTTAATTTCGTTTATTTAAAAGAAGAAAAAATAATAACCCTATCGACAACTTCCTCTTTTTTGAAGTCGGTAAAAGACAATACTATAACCGTGATAATTTAAAAAAAGTGTTTAAATTTACCGTTTCCTCTGAATCCCCAGATGTCGGCAACACGTTGTGTAACTCTGCGTATGTTGGTGATATTTCTGGGTGGCTACAAAATAAAATGATGTAATTATATAATTATTAAAAAGTTAAAGCTAACACAATTATTTAGGTGATAGAACATCACCTAATAAATATCATTATTTTAGATAGGTTTCTAAAATATCAAGAGACGACTCCATAGCTTTTTGTTCTGATATTTGTTTCCTACAGTATGGTTAGTTTGTACAGACAAATCTTAGTAGGTACACACTTGAAAATAAAGAATAGACGGAGTATTATTACTAGATACTTTAAATTGATTGCTGACATGATAGATAGGTACTTGGCATGGACTCACTCTCTATCTACTGGCCCTGTTGAGGATGTGGATTGACAATCGTCAGGTTGCAGTTTCCGTTTTTTTGACCTAAAAAAATTGTAAATATAGGTAAATGCAGAAAAATTGAAGTACCTAGGTAGTAAGAATGTGATAATCCATAATCTGTAGACGAATGTGTATTTGCCAAATATAGACTTTATTATTAGGGCATTAGAGTGCAACTATTTATTGCAAGTTTATTATATATGTAATTCGACTTACCCAAACATTCCGTCATTTTTTTTAGGTTTTCTTTTTCGTTTTTGTAAAAACAATTCTTTCCGCTTATTTTTCCTTCCCATTTTCTATGCACACTTGTTCACTACTATTTACACACTACCAAATAAAAATACTAAGTACCTAACTTACTACCTACTATAATAATGTTCTAAAGCTACAATATAATATAGTACACTAAAGTCTAACTTATAATTTTGAAAATAATTCTGAAGTAAATTACTCGGTTGTCGTCGCACAGAGTACCTAGAAGACAATAACCAAAAACAAACAGCACGCATCTCGCGCCGTCCGTACTTTGCGGCGTTGCCAGCCCGACGCTGAGCGAATCATGCGCTCGTCGGAGTCGCAACGTCGCACCGGTACGGCGGCGGCGGCCCAGATAGTGCCGGATCAAATATTCTGAGCAAACACTGTAGAGTAAAAGCTAAACTAGAGTAGGCGCGAAGAGATTTGATTGAGTTTTTAATTAATTACTCATAATATACAATTTAAAAAAAAAAAATTCTCGGTTTATAATAAAGAAAAGGGATCTGGCTATTTTATTCGTAAAAAATAATGGGGTGTTGTCGCTGATAATTCTGAGCATTCGAATTACTAAAATTTTTTTGGTGAGCAATTTGTTTTATTTTTTTTTTAATAAAGCCGGTTACTTTTCAAAATTTTGTCCGGTTCATTCAATTTATTAAGATTTTCCCTTATCTATGACATTTTTTAAATTTGAATCGATATCATTCATCCTCTCACATCGCGCATTCAAAAGTACTCGTTTTTGCCGTTTTCGTGTTTCTCGGCCCGGTGCCTCGTCTTAATACAATGCGAAATATTACGTAAATATGATGCTGAGAATTTTCTTCGGCATGACATTACAAAAGCTTAGAGAATAGATGTAGCAGTAAAGTAAGTCTTGTAATTATTTATTGGGAAATATCGATGACACACTTGATAGATTTTATTGTTGCTTCATCTCAGTGTCGTACATTATTTCATTGCACGTAATTATTTATATTGTAGGTGTCTTTAGAGTCATTACGAACTAATCTATCGTGATGCAACATCTCTCGTATCTCATCAAACGCGTAACTTCAGGTGCCTCCGAGCATATCAATATAAAACCTTGTTTCACCAATGTCGTTCGTCTCGTTAAAGTGAAAGTGATCCCTTTGACTGCACCGAGATAAATGAGACTCATTAAAACTATCATTCATTCTGATATTTCTGAAGAGATGGGCCGGAACGAATGACGTCACAAATTACACGTCCCACAAATTATTTCTGGAGTAACCCATCTATGTCCCACTGACGCAATTGCATTAGAATATTCGGATTATAAATTACAGTATTGGTCGCAGTAATCTGTTCGATATGAAAGAAATATTGTGGTTTCAAAGCTAACGTCCGGTAAATTACCTTATCTCGTGATGCTGAGAAATGCATCTCGATTGGAATGCTCATTTATGAACGGAGATGATTATAAATAATGTTACAATGAGCTTACATTTGGGTTCCAATGACGTTCCACATTCTACAGAGAACAAATCACTCATTTTTATTTTGATATGTGCGAAAACGGAACCTCAATCAATTGTTCCTTTGAAACGTCAAAATACTCTGTTCGATGAATAACGTCTTTTTGCATGCTCATAACCAATTCAAGAGAACATAAATAATGCTAACAAACATTAATTGACAGACATAATGAGCAGTTATTAGTGACTGATTAGCGCTACCTACGTGGAAATGATACGTAAGACTTTCTAGTTATGCTTCAGTTTACAATGACTGCTTATGCGGCAAAGTGGCACATTAGTTGATACCTTGCCAATTAAACTGCGAGGCGGACAGGATAACGACGTGCCGTATCTAGAAAGCCATCTGCTAATGGTCCTAGACCAATGAACGCGTATGACAAGGCGATTTTACTAAACTGACATCAACTGTCTATTATAAATTAAATACTACCCAAGACTTGCGATTTTATTCAGCGTCACTGATAGTCCCATACCGGATATTCATATTCCTCCACATAAAATAAAGATTGAAATATTTTACATTCTGGACGTACGAGTATGTCGCTTTTTTCAGCTCGTTTGACTACTTTGAGGGTGTAAATCCTATGCTTGCCAATCTGTAATCTTGACTTATTTTATAGCACGGATAGACATAAGTAGGTAGTTATGCTATTACCGAGTATTTACTTGACAAGTTTATATGTCGGTCTGTTAGGAATGTTGTGTTTTTGACAACTGCATTAAAAAACTTTGCCTACTAATATGGCATTGTATAGAGTTCAAAATACAATTATGTACTATTATGATCTTGATTAATTTTACCGCGAAGATAGACTACTCCATGATGCGAATCAGTTTTGCTCGACTGTTTAAAAAAAGCAAGCCTAAATGTATAAAAAACTTATTTTTGTATTCATATGCAACAATTACAGAAAATTGAGAGTCCATAATACAATGTACTGTATTCCACACGGGCCTAGTAAACCACAATTGATTAAGTGTTAATCGCTCATCACCACGCCGTCGTAATGAAGTTGAGGAAAATCTGCCGCGTTTTTTGTCGTTTTTTATGCTCTTGGTTTTGCTTGAAAATTATAGCGGTATTTCCAACATCTGCTTCGCCGCAGGGGGTTAGTTTAGTGTTAATTTTAACTGTCTGTTAGTTTTTTACCGGTATATTTTGGCACGCTGCCATCGTCGTGGTGCAAAAACATAGTTAAAATCTAACCATCGTCGATACAATCAAATGTAAGTAATTGATTTATCAAATACCTACATTGTAAATTGTTGAGAATGTATTACAACTATAATACATACTTGTGTAACGCGCATATTTCAAAATATAAATACTATAATAAATCAATCACATATACCATCAGTTCGTAAATCCAAAAAGTGGATCATAGGAACAAGTTGGACGCAAGCCACTTCCAATAATTTATTTCTTAGAAATATCATAGTTCTCATACCAGAGAATGATCCTCCAAACAGTCTATCAAATCGTTTATTTGCTAGAATACCTACATGTCATTGGCGTTGTCGATAATTTTATACATACTTACTGCTGTTTTTATATTTCAACATTGTAGAATGTTCAATGTTGGCTTAGGCTCCATTGATGCCTAGTAAAGAGGTCCAGGCTTAGCCTGTAAAGTCATTTGAATGATGATAAATAATTATCATACGAGTACTAACTAAATGCATGATTTCAATTGCGGAGTAAAATTAACAAATGCAAAAGCATTTTAAAACCATAAAGTAGTTATTTCATTTGAAACACTCATTTGTTTATTTTGTGTGTTAACTTTGAAGCTTTGCATGTTGCGTAAATACGAGATTCAACTGACATTTCACTCAATACTTTGCACAATCCGATAATAGACGGGTAGAGATTGAAGACCCTCTTGATATCTTCATTCAATGTTTATTTTTAACTGCTTCATTGAATCATATTTTATTTTCATACTTACAATCACTTTGGTTCAGTATACTGAGTGTGAGTTTTGTCGTAAACATGACGCGGTCGCCGCGAGCGCGTAAGCATGTAATTTGTATGAAGAAATGTACAGCGCCACCAGCGGCGCGTTTTTGAAACACAACAAGCTCATACAAATTACATACTTACGCGCTCGCCGAGGAGCGCGTCATGTTTACGACAAAACTCACACTCGGCCTACAGTACAGTCTTATGTAGCACAAAGGTCTCCTGAAAATATCATAAGTTTATTGTAATTTGATATGCTGCTTAGCAGTAGCTGAAATTTCAAAATAGTAATGTATTGAGTGGCTCGTCTGTCTAATTTACGCAATAGATTTTGACTAAGTTTCATTCATTCCTTTACAGGGAATTACTTTCGGAAGGTATAAAATGTACGCACGCTAGCATATTATAGGAGACGCCTCCATAAAATAACACTTAAACATATTTTACACATCACTTTAATAAAAATCAGAATTAAATGCATCCAACAATAAAATTATTATTATAATAAGAAACCAGTCCCCGCCACGATTCTTATCGTTCCCATCATCAAAATTAAAATGCAATAAACGTTAAATAGCCGCATACCTCAAACAATAGGATTACACTTAATAATTTGAGTGTCCTTATTCGCCTTGTGTAGTCAAAAGCTAATTATTCTATTCAAAGTTATTCTAACGTCATAACCATCGGTCAAAGTCGATACTCCTGCGCCGCTCGTGATAGTGCGTGGAATCGTGACAAAACTCCTTAAAAGGCATATCAGACTATCCGTGTGGCCGCTCGCGGAATTACCCCCCTCATTTCCTTATGACACACGTAATAGAGTAGATATTTGTTTAAATACAAGACGTTAGCATAAGATATGCGTGTATCAGTAAACAATCGATAGTACTAAGGACAAGACAGCCCATCGCGCATGGGTAATGCGCTCGCGCAACCACGACGCATAAAGATGAGGGTGAACGTCGATTCAAACTTTAAGCTCTCGACTATGAATTTAGTCTTTACTGCCGTATTTTATTACCACATTTGTATTCAATACTTCCTTTATTAATTCACCAAAATCGCCTCAAACGACACTCAGTAGTCGGCAGGTAAGTCGGTAAGCTCTTTCCGTAATTATATAGATCTAAGTTCTGTAATACGATAGTCATATTTACTATCTTGTAATATTATGGGAGAAAGTTTTTCGAAAGCGAGCGTGAAGAAAATTTTATTGGGAATATAGTATTACGAAATATTACTTCAACGCCAGCTTTTTGGGAAGTGTCCACTAATCATGATTTCTTCCATTGATGCAACGTATTATTTTATAGGTAGAGTTTACGACTATCATATCCATAACAAAAAGAAAATAACGTATAAAGAACATATCTCAAAGACCTAACTTGATAAAATCAATAAGCACTACACGTAACTCCAAAACGGAATACGAAACAAAGAAACTCCAAACCATGTTATTAACTCGGCATCCTTAAATTAAGCTTCATTGTTTAATGCCAAATTACCATCAAAATTATAGTCTAGATTGCCCTACATTCAATTATTGCGGGAACTATGGATTAAATGATGGTACAAAAGAATCTCTATACGAGGACAGAACGGTAAACTTTATAAACAAAAGAACAATAGTTTGCTAATAATGTAAAAGGTATTGATTTTAAAGGCCCCAATAAATGTATCCTACAAAGAAGCTGGCAGTGTAATATCATTGATGGATAGTTTAAAAGTGTGCTTTCTCCTTTGAAGAATAACTAAAGTATTAGTTTTAGACAAAGAGGTTGCCAATTCTATGATTCGAGGTCACGAGAGCAAGTGGTCCAGTGGGAGGAATTGATTGAATTAAAATAGGGGTGATTCATGAGTCTACATTGTGAGAAAGAATAAATTGACGTGATGAAGCCTTCCAGGCGATTTAGTTTAATAATAAAGACGCATTCTTTTGAAATTTAGGCACAGTGTAAAGCAGTGTCAGAGCTTCAGCCAAACAAAATATTTAACTGTGGATGATCCAATTGCTTTTTTTCAGAGAAGGTCTTCTCCACCACGGAGATCATTTTTAGACCAAATTTAAGAAAAAGTAGATACCATGTCGTACTACACATGGGAGGTGAAAACATTAAATAAATAAATAAATATTTTGGGACATCTTACACATGGCCTCTGACCCCAAACTAAGCAAAGCTTGTGATATGGCTGCCAGAGACTGATATACTACATATACTTATTTTTAAAACATACTTATATAGTAACTAAATAACACCCAGACACAGAGCAAACTATTATATTCATCACATAAATATTTGCCCTGGGTGGGGATTGAACCCACGCCTCTTTGATCCAGAAGTTAGAGTCACTAACCACTGAGCCACCGAGGCAGTCAAATTGCCAGAGAACCGCGAGACGTGGAAGTTGCTCCACTGACAAGAGCCTTGCTCTGAAATTCTGATAATGATGACGTATTTTTTTTCTTGCGTGACGTGCTGACCAGGTTCCTTATTTTGTAAGCGCTCTGGCGTTCGGCTTCACTTTTCCTCCTGCTCGCTCTCGCGGCGTGAGTAACTGGCGCGAGCAGGAGAAAAAGCGAAGCCGAAGGCCGCAGCTTGGTATACTGTGATTCTAGCCTAATGTTTGTAGATCGCTAGAGATCGCGTGCGCCCGCGCAACACGCACTCTCAGCTATGAGCAGGAGCTCTAATGGATGTAAAATGGAAAATTGGATAATGCCTCATAAATAACTGCAACTTAGAAATCTCTTCATAGTAACCGACCTATTTTCAGAAAGATTTGAAGCGACCTTGTTTCAAAACGATGTTGAAAGAATTTGCTCTAGAAATGTAGCGTGAAATTTCTAAGCGAATTTTATCTAGTTTTCGCACATTTAGTTTGTAGGTATCTAATGTTATTTTATGGGTAGGTAATTGTTGAAATCCTAAAAATTGACTTATTGTTGTACGCATAAAGAGATTTTCTTGAAAAATATTTGTTGTCATAATGTAATATCGCGACACTTTCCGTGACACTAGTTAAGTTTCCCAATTTTCGTGACAACTGTTTCGCAGCTATATTCTACCACAATCCGTTTGCGTTGGAATGTTGAAATTAGAAATTCTTCAAGCTATAACGTGTCTATTTTCACTTCCTTTTACAAAATTTGTATTCGCCTTGAGTGCGGTAATTTCTACATGGATTTTTATATTGTTCACGTTTCTGTTCAGTTACAAACCTCGTCTAATATCTGATTGTTTCCTTTTACCAAGCTTTATAAAACTATGCTTGCATACAAATATGAGTATACACGTGCAGGTTTGATATATACAAAATTGTCATGACCCAAAAACAGCGAAATCGTCTATGATGACCCTACGTAAGCATAAACCATAACGCACGTCTCAGCCTAGTCGAGGTATCAAAATACTAATACAGCGAATTTACATTAATAGCCAATTGACCATTCAGCGTATTTCGACGAGTATAGCGAGCAACCAGTTTGGATATGACACATGTTCTCGACATATTTGAGTGAATATAGACGCCACTGGAATATAAATTGCAGACGGCAAAAGTATGTGGACGATCGACATTCACATCGATACATCAGTTATTTTCGAACTGGTACTCACTAAAAACAATACTAAAACGGTCGGGACGAAAATAAAATTCGTGTTAATGGTTTCAAAGTACTCCCATCAAGACGCCTACGAGCTTTAGATAAAGTAGAAATTGAGAGAAAGGACTATAAAAGGAAATGGACGCGTCGTGCCGTCGTCGTCTCGTGCGGCAGTTAATCGAATTACAGACGACGTCGGAAGGCCAATGATATAATTTAACTGGTTTAATTCAATCAGACACAGTTGGGGTCGATGAATTCAGGTTACTCTGCCACAGAAATACAACTCCTCAGCATCATTGTTCGTTATTTAGGCCAATACCATAACAGAATCCGACTGCGGGCTACGGCTTGTGAGTACAACGTTTATTAAATTAAACGAGTCGACACAGTTACATGGGCACGTTTTTAATTTATGCCCCTCTCTAAGATATTTTTGATTAAAATCTGTCACTGTGCTATGTGTGGCGGGTTTGTATTGTATATTTAATTAAATAGTATTACCCAATAGAAGTTATTCAACTGAGTTGACAACCGAATGGCATCGATAGCCATTTGGTATGTTGCAAGCTGTCGGAAGTTTCGACACCGTATTATCGGCTAGATGAATTTTAATAAGCATCTGTTATGATTTTGAATTAATAAGGTACGGTTTTAATTTGATTAGTTGATTTTTGCAGCGCTATTGTTAAAAATTGGGTCGATAAATAGCAATGAGCTACTTTGTTAATATCTCTATCTGTAACTGTAATATTTAGAAGTGCATTTATCTAAATAAATAGAAAGACAGCCGCACTGTCAGCCACAAGTTTTTGGTCTTTGAACAATATGCGCGCGCAAATAAACGACTATATTTACATAATAGTACGAGTATCAATTTAATACTTGATTCACCAAGTTGTGCGTTGTAGAATTTATGAAGTAAACATAATAATAATCAAATTTTTTATCGTCTATTTTACCAAACTTTGTTGATTATCTTTTTTGTGAGTGCCATTTTATGTCTTCCAAATTAACAAACAAAAACCATAAGTATGCTTACCGGCGTCATATCAATGCGTCCACAATATAGTTATGCGCTGAAAGGGTATAGACAAAATCTATTTACATTATATTATCTGAGATTGAAAGCCATCCTATGAGAAATATTTGCAAGTAGCCGCTGTGGCGTCTTCGGTGCGTTGCGTTGCATAGCTGGAGGCACGCGCGTGCCGTTCCGACGCACACCATCACGAAACTCTTTAATAACCAACGTAATATCCAATCCGTCAGTCTATACACTGCACAGATGATTTATAAGTATACTGTCTGTCATTCTTTAATAACTTTGACCCACTGCAACTATTGTATACAGTCCAGTACATCAAGATTGGTACCGAAGGCGTTTTTTTCGCAACGACCGGTTTTTAGGATTGTTTTGTCCGATCATCGGTGAGATACCGAAAACGTCTACGACAATATATTGCCGTCATAAATTATGGTGTTTTATACACCATAAGACGCGTGATTGACTTGACTTTTACTTTTAGATGCGTCGATAAAAGACGCCTATGACCCATTTTGTATTTGTGTCGCCGATAAAGCTCGATTGTAAAGATTCAACAATAAGAATGGTGTCTATAATTTATTTTATGTTTTGATAATGCAATCAAAAGTTTGTTTGAAATATGAAGAAAGCTAAACTTGATTTTGACACGGTACCTTATACGGAAGGCTTTAAAAATGCATACTATCGTAATTTATATCACAAAAGTTAGTCAACTTAAGATATCAATGCCTAAAGGTACCTAATTGCGAGTGCATACAGTAGGAGCTAATGATATTTACTTTAGATGTGTCTTATAAAAATAAGAGAATATTCATAAAAATACCTTGAGGAAAAATTTCAAAACCAGTTCAATAAGGTTTCATATAGGTCATACATGCTGTTACAAACTTAAAAGGAAATATCCATACTCCTTAATATTTTATCTGTGGGAATTTCCCCACTTCAAGTTCTTGAAACAAGGATAATGTAGACAACAGTTAGGGTAGCAAGCTCCTAGAAACTTGACAGAACCCGGGAATACCAGTCGTGAGGTAGAAATCCCAACTCTCTAAAATCTAGATGTAGGACATTCATCTGTTGTTAGTATCTGTTGTCTTAGTTATTAGTGTCAAGGCGTATTTCCACCCGAGTTGTCAACTGTAACCCACTGTATCACAAACTTTAATGTTCCTTGAGGTGGAGATGGTCAAATAACATCGAAACAACTTGAACCCCGCCCTCTGTTGAAGTTTCTGCAAATTATATTGTCAACAAAAGTGAAAAACATATTTTTAGTGGAATCACGTCTTAAAGTAAAATCCAGAACAATCCAGTATGTCAAAGCTGTCTCTCGAGTTGTCTTGGTTAATCTAAAAATACTAAGAAAGCCTACATGTAATCATAATCAAGAACCGGGACCCAAGTATTCGCGACGTGTAATTTTGTAATAAAAACGTGGCCAGTATTATTTAAAAAAAAAAAACTTTAACAAATGAGGATTTACTGCGAGAAAAATGATAGGGCGGGCGGTTTTCGTAGCAAGCGACGCGACGCTACGAGGCGCTTGCGCCAGCCGGGAGCGCGCCAACGCAAGCGCAGCCGCGCGCGCAGTCCCCACCGCGCTTTGCTGCAGGACGCACGAGTCTGCTCCCGCGAGCATTCACGCAGCTTGATAGCTAGAGTCGCCGGTTTACTTGTAAACAACGGGCCGGGAACCCGAGGAGTGATGTCCCTGTGCGAGTGACCACTGCTACTGCAGTGCTATTTGGAAGGACTTTTAAATGATGCATGTGAGTGACTGCTTTTAATTGTAGCTTAGTTTTAGAACAAACAACGAGCACCACCGGTAGTATATTAAATTTGCTTAGAGGTACATAAGTACTGGTACAAGATCTTTCATCAAAGTTAAGGATGCTTTTTAATAGTAATCTGTTAATATTTTTCAAGCTTTGATTTGAAAGAGTCGAGGTAGCAAAGGATTAAGGCTCTACCGAATTTTAAGCACTTTATAATGTATTGTTAACAGAACAATGGTGTCTCTGGTAGCTCTATTATTCTAGTGTCTATAACAATCGATTTTCTTTCTGATGGATACAATAGTGGGACAAGCCTCAGCTTGCAAAACATCCTGCATTTGTGACACGACCTTAATGCCATCAGGTTCTAAGTAATAATTAAATCTCATGTTTTATGCTGTTTTTTCGTCTTAGTCATAGAATAGATTATAATTAATAGTAGATTGTTATTATGAATATCCTGTTATTTTCCTCAAGACACCTATCGTATAAGAATCTGACATGTTTAATATTCTTTGATCTTGAGATCGCATAGTGTTTGATTTAGAATTATTGTGCGTTTACTGTTTAATATATTTGCTTAGATAAGCGAGAAAAGCACGTACGTTTTACGCACATAGATTGTTATCTATAATATATGTGCTGTGATGTAATGCGCTAAATAAAATCATGTTAATATGTACGCTTTTTTGCTTCATTAGCACATAAAATCAGTAGCAAAAACACAACGTCAACTTTGATTTGTAGAATGTGAAAAAATGTAAATCATTTTCAATGCAGACCATGTCCTTCCCAGCTTTACGTATGCCTATTCAACGTGCTCTTACCATAATCCCCATCGACACGACTCTATTCGGTTTGCATATACAACGCTTGTTTGTAAAACATTCGATACTGTACCAACAACACTGCGCGCGTAATGTATGCAAGAAGAAAAAAACGTGTCGTGATTATGCGGCAGTCGATCGTAATCATAGCACACAATGTTCACAACAATACTGCAAATCTCATGTAACCTTGGGCGTGATCGGAAATTATCATTAAGCCGAACGATACCGTACTATTTACAATTGTTAACAATTACCATAAATATTTTGCACGGAAATAAACAATTATGCATCAAAAACTTCATAGAATACTAACTTGGATTGCCGCAAAAAAACGTGGATTCAGAATGAGGATATGAGAATTGTAAATTTCAACACGCGATCGAAATTACTTCCGAAATACGACTCTACAGTGTTATCTGGAACACGCTTTGGCCGTCCTCATTTACCTGGCTCTCCGAAAATTTGATCATAATTACATAATGAATAGGGCCAACAAGCCGCCGGCTATTCGGGTCTATTTGAGCATAGAACCCTAACAACTAAATGGATATACTCGTACCATTAGACCATTTGCTTCTCTTAGGTAAATCCGTGTAATTTGTTGAGATCTCAAATTAATCTATTTTGAGTACTTGCGTTTCATCATTTTCTACAAGCACTTTTAAAGTATGCAGTTTAAAAATGTAAAATTTATGCGACAATAATAAAACACAGGGTCATTATGCCACAGGGCTTAGCGTTCATTTTATCTAAAAACAAATTAGTCGGATTACCAACGTACAATTTCTTGACTGTCGAAAAACCTTGGCCCGGTCCTCATGATTTACAAATCTATGGTAACACCATAATCTAAAGAGCCTTACCGCACATTGCATAACTCTATTGGAAAGCTCTTCAACGTATGAACATCTATACGATAGAGTATTTCATAATGATAATTCGTAATTACCCACTCTGAACCAGATTTATGGGCGAGTAACCTAAAACTCCATTTAAAATTTATCTCGAGACAAATTATTCGATTGATTGAATTTAATTAACAGATTTAAAACACCATTTTCAATACGATAACATATTTTCACACTCGCACAGGTAAAATCATGTCAGTACAAAGTGGAGCATAAAATTTATGAGCATATAACCATATTTTAATATACACTGATTTCCATTCAATGAAATAGAGACAAATGACACTCCACGATGTGAGATCGTCTGATATTCGAATGATACATTTGTGTTGTCCTTAAGCACAATTTAATATACATTTATGGAGACATTAAAAACTATCGATGCTATATTTATTCATTGACTACCTACAAAATAGATACAAATTAAATATTTATGTTTACTTTTCATCATCATCTTTTCAAATAAAACATCTGTAAAAGTATCAAGTTGAACTAATTCAAGCTGTTTTATTTTTAGTCTGATCCTTTTTGACATAAATCTTATGAAACGAACCCTGTGGCCACACCATAAAATAAAATCCTTCTATCAATTTTAACGGCTGCGATAACTAGGCCGAGATTATTGGAAGTGATTATATAAAATCAATATACTCGTATGCCTACCTAATGATTTATGATTAACTTTACTGCTCAAACTGTATATATCATTAAAAATGTATCCTTAATTAACTCTACGTAATTAATTTCAAAGATAAGCTAGCAATGAGCCATTCGGCATTTAATATTATAGCCTATTGTTCTAAAACCAACCCTGACGACTGTAGTAATCAAAATTACTATCAATTTAAAATACACTTGCATGAGGCATTTCAAATATAGTACCTTCACAATTAAAACTGGTCTGCCATTTTTTGTTATACATTTTCGTAGTATGCTCCAATACAGTTGGCTGTAATTAGTTTTGTTTAAAAACAAATAACAAAAGGCGAGAACCTTGAAACTAATTTAAAAATGTTTCTGCAAGTGCATCGGTGCAAAAAGTGCGGCCGGTTGTCTGCGACGGCCGCGCGTGCTCGTCCCGCTTCGTAAAAACACCAATTCGATGGCATTGCTGCAATTACTGAAGACAAACCAACCTTATAAGGCCCGTGCATCTGTCGAGAAATATAACGACCATATACAGGTTATTCTAGCGACAGCCTTAACCTTTCTGGTGCAACTTTGTAATTAAAACTGACTTAAATATATCACTATTCTTAACTTTTTCAGAGACAGGTGGTTACCGCTAGAATTAGCGGACGAAATAAAGCCAAAACAACATTCAAAAATTACGACCTTACAATACAAACACCGTATAGAATTAAGCAGCCAATAGCGTCGTATGAATAATAATCATAGGAATACATGAGAGGCATGGTTTACAAGTGTGCGTTGCGTCATGCATGGTAATAAGAAGGCATTACAAAATTACCCACTATTGTTCTGTGTTCGCAGAACAGCGTTTCTTGGGTGCGATCGACGACTAATAGGACTCGCATCATTGTACATCTCCGCCGGTTCCCACAAAAATCTGAACCGAGTACTCTCAACTGGGTAGATTCTATGAAGCCGCTCTATATAGCGACCGTAATATTAGTAATTACCGAAGAAAAGTCACGTAATTCGTAAAGTGTGAGCGTAATTGCGTGACGAGGCACAAAGGAATGCTTTCTAGCCGGTTGAAGCTGGATGCGACGATCCCAAAGGATGCGTTACGGAAATAGAGTTCTCTGCAATCTGTATTCGAGATAACGTGTGCACCACGTGTCGGGAGCGAGTTTACTGACCCCCCGACGTCGGGAGCCGGCATTCATTTGCAGGCGTCCTGCAGGGATCGGCTTTATCTGTACCCGCCACGTCCCGACAAATGTTTGATTGTCTTCTGTCAACAATAAACAACAATACCAATCCACCTTTGTAATGAACACGAAACATTGCATTCCTCCTCGACAAAAAGACCAGAAATCAGCGCTTTAAAAGCAATCACAGCTTACTCAAAAAAGAGATACAATTAATACGCAAAAATGACTGGTAAACTGGTAAAGAAACCACGGGTGTGTTCCGGGAAAAATTGGGTGCATTTCCAAGATGAGGCATTTAAATTACAGTTGTACGCTCTGCCAGGTGTACGTGACTAACTGAAAGGATTCCAGAGCCGCAGTGACCGGTTATTTTGTCTCCAGGAAAAAATCAACTCGTGCCCAATTTCCTCCGAAGGTCTACGTGACCGACTGCAATACGAGGTGGTCAAAAAAATATAATTCCGGTGATTTCAATGTCGTTAAGGTCCTAACAAAATATTTGCAGATCGCAACTCTGTTATTTGGTCAATATAATATAGTATTAGTGGGTTAAAATTTGCTTAGCCAAAAATTGTAGGTTTTGTTATATAGCGATATTGAAAAAGATGAATATTTGATAATGAGTTTCGGCCTAAAAATATAACTAATTATGTCATAACCATCCAGTTGTTTAATTAAAAATATACACAATACAAGTTATATTTTAATTCACATGCCTATTTATATTATTTTTATTTTTTGCGAGTTTTTTAACGTTATTACTACATACGTTTTGATATAAATAAGTCGGTAGAAGTGTAAAAACCGAAACATTTTGCGGCATCCGCGGTCCCTCTAATTGCTGGGGTGCTGTGGAATGACGTTCCGGGAAGCACGGCCTGCGCCCGCGCCGGTCCGCTGCGCCGTGGGCCCCGGGGGCTAGGGGGCTCTACCCAGAGACTTCAAACTAAACGCGAAGTTAGAAGTAAAACGCACTTATATGCGTGTGATGTGCTCTGGTTTTTGTCACTAGAAAACAATTTCATTAGAAGTAGTTATGGATTTCACTTTACCGCCTTTTTACCGACTTGCAAAAAGGAGGAGGAACTATGTTTGTCTGTTAGTTGATTTTGTTTATGTTCATCGTTATTTTCGCCAATTGTCGAATCGATTTAAAAATCTTTTTTTTATTTAAAAGGGTATACTTTCGTTGTCGTCTCATTTAAATTTTATCCAAACCGGCTGAACCGTTTTTGATAAATCAACAATAAATAATACATGTTCATTACGTCACATCCATTTTTTATTCGAATTCTGTACCTACATAAAGTCGGTGGTACCATTTTTTGCGAAAAACAATTATGTATTTAGGAAAAAATAGATCATGGAGCTGTAAATAAGTAGTACTAATTACCTAGGTACTGTCTTTTTGACTGCAATTTGAAATACTGCCCTGATCACTATTTAAGTAAATATTTTAAGTATGTATCATTCTTATTTGCACATTTATCTGATGAACAAATTGTAATGTTGCTAGATTAAGCTGTTGCTCTTGGTAAACTTCAAAACATTAATTTTATCCATAAAATACCATAAATTAACGATCACAAACATAAAATATGAATTTAAGTAAGATTTATATTCGAAAGCATTGACATTTGTCCAAGAAAGAGCGTCCAAATCGAACCGTATCGATGAATAAATACATCAAACTATAAGTTTTTGATTTATACATTAGACACGCTATTTAAATACTGTACTTAATGGTTGTTTGCAATCGTGATTGTTCTATCGTATAATTGTAAATAATTACCGGTATTGCAATCCCAAGGTGAATACGTCCTTTATGAGATCGATTTAATGATAAAACCATGTGTAATTTGATATTTCATTACTTCAACTTATTATATAACAAACAGAAGCGACTATCGACAGCTATGTTAATAATACATCACGAAGAGAGCGCTATAAAAGTACACAATAGCTTGTGCTACTAACATACATACTAGTAATTGAATGAAGATCTTACTGAGGGCGCGTATTGTTCTAGGATCAAAGATGCTAAGTATTATTCACTACAATATTATGCAAAATGCATTCACGCACAGACAGCTAATAGTGTTTACGTTATACTCGTTATGCAACACGTATTGAGATGTAGGACGATGATAATTTAGACGTCTTCACTATAAGCTAAAAGGTTGAACTATTAATCATTATGTGGCAAATTCTTTATCGATATGACCTCATGTCTAGTCCGTTTTAAAACTGAAAAAGAAGAGCATTTCTCATCTCTGCGAAACTATATTGTAGTCATCGCTATTACTAATAGTACCATTAAGTATTACCAGGAGCCCTACTCTTAATTGAATATAAGATTAATATCGAGATAATGACTAACGAAGTTACGCAAAAGTGTGTCACGCGGGTAACTCGTACTCGATTGACTAGTTCGCCCGATTGAGGTACCGATTCGAGTCGTGAATCGAGCAACTCGATGATGTGTAGCCGATGATGTAAATTGATAAACAATGCCGCCGGTTACGCAACGAGAAAGCGGGAACAAGAAGCCGGCCAGTTATCGAATAATCGAGCCACACCGCGACCCACTCTTTCTATTGTTTTAACTTTATCTATCGATTTTTGTCACGACTTTGTCATCTCTCATAATTCCCGACGCAGGTAGATAAATCAACTCCTTACCTACCTGAGTGTCACGTCTATCCCGAACGTATATCATAAGACGACTCAAATCCGATCAAATATTTAACGGTATTCGGATTTCATTCTTCGATGCATCGGATTTTCTAAGATTCCCGTCTAATGCGATTATTACGTAAACTAACATTTTTCTACTTTTACGCTCACAAATTCTTATTAGGTAAGAAATGCATCGGACAGCATATCGACTTTTCTAGTTATAAGCGTTTCACTCGAGGTGTAGGGAAATGCTTATGAAACGACAAGCCAATCAACTTTTTCTGTGCGTGCTGCGTAACTGGCGACGTAAATGTCACTTATCAATCCAATCAGTGGATTGCACATATACCGGGGCGTACCCGCTGCGTTGGCGTGGAAGGTATCACATTTTATTTGGAGAGTTCGCCCAAAGGTCAGTGGAAGTGACCGCAGGGATCAGAACTCGCCTCAATTAACTGGCCATAGGCTGGTTGCTTTACAAGGCGCTCTGGCTTACTGAGATATAAGCCAGAGTGCACACGCGTTACGTGCCCGCCCCGGGCGAAGTACTTTCTCCCATGAACTTATTTAAAATCGTCTCCAACGCATGATTGACGCCTGCTCCATTGTTAACTTAAATACTTACGTAACCCAATTTGATGTGCTGTCACTCAAACGGAATATTCTCAAAAGAGTATGTTTTGTTAGTGTTTAATGATGCGTATTCTTTGTGCTTGCCATTTAATTGTTAGGCAACTGATATGTCCGTTGAACTGATGTTGCTAAATATGCGGGCTATTTAAATGCTTCATTGATATAGTGTAACATGGCGAAATATTACATTTCGTTACCTTGCCGACTATTGAAATAGGCAATGAAAAAGCTTTCAATAACATAATCAAGAATCAAGAGTATCACGAGACACTTCGAATTTGATAGACTATATTATAAAAACTATAAATGACTGCAAATGATGGGTCTGTCTTCTGAAACTTAATTTACTTCATTAGAGTGCTATTAAATAAGCAATCGCGTAGCGCAATACTGGACTCAAAGGCAGTATTAATAAATATTCTGAATTCTCGTATCGCCCTAAAAGATAGCGCTTTAAGACTGGAAGTGCGAATTTCTTTTATCACCTGAGTTAATTGTTCACTGCCACCGAACGCAATCCAACTTGGCAGCTCATTTGAGAGATTGTTAAGCTTTACGAGCTTTTTTCTCGTCCTGGTTAAATGGAGCTCGCGCGAGCGGGCCGATGACCGCGATCTCGCCGTGATTCGGTACAGAATGGTCAGAATGCATTATTTTGAACACTCCTACATGATTCCCAATCGGAAATTCCACGCGTAATGTCTTCTTCGCCTGCTTTCTTTATGATTTACAGCTCCGAGCGTCCAGCTTGTAATTACCGGACATTATTTTTGTGTCAGTGCGTTTCAACGCTGCCGCTGCGTGAGTGAATCAGGTGCATTTTACGTCATTTGACATACATTGTAGCGTTCCTTAAATTTTAAGTCTTGCACATTGACAGTTAATTGATTGTATGCTTTGATAAAACACCCCGTAAATATATAATATATTTTCGTATAAAAATACCAAGAAAACTTGAAATATAGAAAATTATGCACATTTAAATACCTACTTTACTGTTTTATTTTTCACAATTGATGCTGGACTTAAATGCTACACATTAATCATTGTTTTCGTACATTAGCACTTCAAAAAAATATAAAATCAAGTAATCTATGATGAATATTTAAATTATTTAAAAATATATAATTATAAAATACCAAAAAATATAAATTTCCTGACAAAAAGTAATCTATAAAATAATTCAATAAAATAACTGTGTTCAATAAATAATAATCTGTGTGATAATATTTTATGTAGAACACCGTCGCGTCGGTGGATGAAGAAAGATTCTACTGTATGTATATTTCAATATCTGAGAACAACTTACCATGTCACTGTTTTTTTAATGAAAAATGCAGCACCAATATGGTATATTTCAATCCAAACAAAACACACCGATTTATCACGCGCGTTGATGTCTTTTTCTACGCCGACTTCATTATTGTACATATTTACCCTTCCTATATGCCGTAAGCTCTGTTCAGTCGATAATTAGACAAAATAGCTCTAATCAACTCAATTAACATAACCTAATAAACACACAAAGGAAGACTCGATGCTCCAGTTACCTCTTATTCTGTACTCTGTTGTAAAAGGTACAAATTGATGTTTGAAGTTTGTTTTTGGGGCATAACGTTTCATCAATATGAGGATATTAGTTAACTTGGGTACGTGTTCAGAATTACAAACATAGATCTACATTTATGGTGCTAAGTTATGTAATCTCCTTCCTATCGATCGATCTAGATAGGAAATTGTGATCATTCCATTTGCACCCCAGTGTTGTCATATCAAATCCTACTAATTCTACTAATACTATAAACGCGAAAGTTTGCGAGGATGGATGGATGTATGGATGTTTGTTACTCTTTCACGCGAAAACTACAGAACGGATTGAGATGAAACTTTGCAATTATATAGCTTATATATCGGAATAACACATAAATTATAATGATATTGCGTCAAAAATCAAAATATCATGCGGGCGAAGCCGCGGGTAAAAACTAGTAATAAATAATGAAATAATTTTACTTATTATAAATAATAACTTTAGCTACTCATTGGCAGAAAATTTACAACCAAAATCCTTGATTCCATTGAAAATAGACGGTACGAGTGTAATACAATTTTTGCCATACAACGAATTTTGATTTTTCACATGAAATTTAAAGAAATTCGAGGAATGTATTTAGTAGCGTGTACAGCTATGTATTCTTTAAAGCCTCGAGTGACCTAAAATTATGACATCAGGGCTAATCACTCGGTCTATAGTTCTTGTACAACCTTACTTTATTAACCTTTTAGTTAAATCCATTCATATAGCTTAAGTAAGACAGCACATAAACTTCTTTGGCTTAGGTTTGTTTCGCTGTCACCTTTCTTTCTCTATGTAAGTACATAGGCATAATGAAATCAGTGATCCACTTTTAGTTTTAGTGGAAGTCATGCATTGAAATAAAGAGAAAACCAAACGACTCTTTCTAACCGTGACCTTTGAAACAAATAACTTTTACTAAACGTTATCCCATTTGAAATGAAATGAGTTATCATTTATCGATCATGAGGATTGTTTTCACCAACAACAATGAGTCAACGGTTTAATATGTTGTAACAATAGATCTAAAGAAGTCAAGTTCAAATGATTCGCTTTCATTGGCAATTGGTGGCGATGTGAAACTTGAACTTAGTTGGTGTTGAGCAGAGTTTCTTGTAATTTTAACTGTTTGACATTCATTGCGCGGAGTTTACATAATATTACAATTCTTGTTAACACTCAAAGTCAAAAACTAAGCTGTGCTGTAAGTACGTACTGGAGGAAGTTTTTTATCAACCGTGACAGGATCACTTGCCTTAGAATTGGTTCAAGTCATGAAAGATTTTATTTGGTAAATTAGAATTGAATTGAATTGATGTACGAATAATTATAGCACCATTGCCATGCTGGCAAAGAAAAACGTAACAATTTCCTTAGATTATTACGTTCTGCGTACATACATATACAACCCGTAACTTGGTTAGCATGGTGGATATAACCCAATCTTCTTTCGAGGATATGCCTCAATAGAGAGCTCTTATAGGCTAATACGATATATGATAGAAAGTAAAAAAAAAACAAACAAAAGCAATGATGGCGCGGATTGGCCGATCTGCGGACCAGCGGACCAGGTGGATATAATCAAGTTCAAGTTAATAATCATATCAAAATAATATCAAATCATTCTACAACAGCAGTAGGATTATATTACAGCCGTGGTGGTCAAGAGGTAGTGACACCCGCTTTACAATCGTGAGGTCGTGGGTTCAAATCCCCGGTCCCAATGAGTTCTTTGGAATTTATGTACGGAATTTCACACCATTGGCTTTTCGGTGAAGGAAAACATCGTGAGGCAACCTGCATACGTCCGTAGAAGAAATTCGATGGCGGATGTGAATCCACCAACCCGCACTGGGTCAGCGTGGTGGATATGGCCCAATCACCCTTCGTGAGTAGGCCTACGTCCTGCAGTGGACTATTAAAAAGGCTGGTACAGTACAGTAGGACTATGTTCAACAGTGAACTCATAAGCTGAAACGGTTATACATTATAATACAAAACATACGAAAGAAAGCTCGTGCGGGGTCAGTTACAGTCGACACCGACCCGACCTCTTGAGATGTCACTGCGATAAACCAAATATTTTCACTCGCTACAATACCGCTTTAATGCTTACTCATAGTTCCGGCTCATCTTCGAAATATGCGCCTCGAAAGTAAAGCTTTTGTTGTCCTCAAACGATTCAAAAATATCTTTTGTGCTTTTGTTTTAAGTTCGACTTTTTGTATTGTTGCCGGGCAAACGGGAAAATAGCGTCAATACATATTGCACTAGTGGATTTTTAGAGACCTAGATCCTTAAATAATGTTGAATCCATCCATTCATCAGCCATAGAACGTCCGCTGCTGGACATAGGCTTCCTCTATGTCTGATGTCAAATAGTGAAATAAAATTATTGTGATTTCCTATACTGTAATTACAAATACACAATGTTTTCAACTGGTTTTCAACCCTTAAGTTTAGACGAATAATTCTTATGTATTTGTACAAATTTCACATCTCGGGAACGCCCCTAACGGTTGTGATGAAATTTGAAATTTGGTAGAACTTTAATTTGTAAATTTATCGTTATAAGTATTTCTGAGAAAATGTGGTTCTCGTTTTTCTTATAAATTCTCTACCGATCGGAGCTCGGTCGCTCGCTATTTTTTATTTTAACCTATTTATTCTGGCCGATCAAAGAACCTTACTTTGAACTATTCATTTTTTTATTTCCCTTGCCTTGCATTGCATTAAGTAAATAAATATAACCCGTTGAATGTTAGCGTGTATACCCAAAGCTAAATCCATCCCAATTCTCCGTACACGTATATAAACACGTGTCAAATATCAAAATCATAAACATGTTCATTGGCACTTCTCAAATATAAACTACCGAATAACGAGAATGTAATCCGATCTTGATTTAGTTTATCTTGAGCAAGCGAGCATGGCGGTGCTAAACGGGCATTAGTATTGGAAAATGTTTAAATGGTTAGCTGAAAATGTATTCTGATCAGCAAATTGTGGATATTATGATTACTATTACGTTGGTGTACAATGTCCTACGAAGCTTTTTAGTCGTAGTTTTTCTAGTTTGAGTTGGATAAAACTAGAAGCGCTGAGCACTAAATTGCTGCATCTTTATATTTTGCCAGGGCCAACTTTTATAACTTCTACAAATGCGTCAGGTAACTAAACCTAGTCGGGCAGTAATAGCCTGAGTTGTTTATTATGACTGCCAAAACAACTCTTGCATATGCCGCGCCACACAAGTTGGCCGATGTGAAGTTAGCTACAAGCTGCGCAATATCCAATCATGACTGAACCTCACATAAAGCCGCACGTTGATTGGCTATTGCGTATTGCGCAGCTTGTAGCTAACTTCACTTCCGCAATTTGTGTGGTGCGGCCCATATCAGATCACCTACTAATGGTAGGTAAAAGGTATGGTAATCCAGATCTCAATCAGATAAAAAATCTTGATTGATTGATGTGTTTTGTAAAAAAAAACATTTTAATTTGAATCAGAAATAACTCTGAAATAACATTTTGGTTTGAATTAGCCAATCTTAAAATTTTCTGAGCTGTTTTTATATTTTTGCTAATCAAAATCATTTTGCAGACAAAATCCTATATATTTTATTACATACTACGGGACTAAACGCGCACTAAAATTACGAGATCAAATCAAGATTCAAATCGCAAAAGCTTAAAAACAAATTCCTATATTTACCGACCGATTAACTCTTACCCTTACTAAATAGGCATTAGTATTGCTTGAAGGATAGCGTTACCAACGGCTATTACTTGGAACAAACGCGTGTTGAATGCGATAGGTGGTGTGCCAACGTACCTGCCGGCCACCGCAATCCTTACTCATGTATCAGTAGTCAGCCAATTTGAATGTAACAGTCAGACGAATTCCTTTTGACCTTAGATGGTTGGATGAGAAATTTGCTTTTGAAACACTTTAATTTTCCTCCTATAGTTCTAGTGTACACTATATATACTTAATACAAAAAAAAATGTGTTCATATTCTCGCAAATATAAAAACTCCCGATTATTACCAAACCAAAATTCCATAAACCATACTTTATAAAACTTAAAATTATGTCCCTGGTATCTATTATTAGTTGAAATATGCAAATTTGTCAAAAAGCACCCGGAATATATTAACAAAGCGTCTGATAAATCGCACAAAATTAGATCACAATATAGACATAAACTCGTAGAACCAAAGTCTAACTTAGCAATGCACAGTTCTAGCCCAAATTCTATGGCTATAAAAATATTCAAAAAATTGCCAAATAATCTAAAAGATATTGAAAGAGAAAACTGTTTCATAAAACAACTAAAAATAATCCTTTTATCGAAATGCTATTACACATTAGACGAATTTTTTAACGATAATCTAGAACACATAATAATAAATCGTTCCAATACAAATTATAAAATCGCCATACCCTTATATGGGTCATTTATGTATCACTATACAAAACATGTTAACTAAGAACCGCATGTAAATTTCATATGTTGCAATAAATGATTTGACTTTGACTTTATACACATTCTATTCTATTTTCAAAATAACTGTGTGAAAGCTTCGTGCAATAAAATTTGTCTTTGCAGCTTTTATTAGTTTTAGAATTGATAAAAATCGTTAACAAAATTAGTTAGTTTTGATGTACAGAATAAGCCCCAAGGATGCTAATTGATTAGGAATAACCTAATATATTAGACTACCTGCAAGCAGGAGCTATTATCTAATCTGCCTACTTCAGTTGTTATAGTGTTTGTAAGACTTTCAGCAAAATATACGATAGTAATAAGTAAATAACCCCTTAATAATAACGCAATCAACCACCGACTACGCAAGCTCAATAGACATACCAACATCCTCCTCTCAGTTCCGTTGAATTGAAATCCATTGATGAATCACGCCCAGTTTGCGTACCAAGAACATGTTGCATACCGTTAATAACCTTTAAAGCAGTAAATTTGCTCTTAAACCAATGTCAAGTAATAATTTCTGGGTAATTATGGCGCCTCGAAAGCCTTAATGCAAGTGAAAAGGGCTCATTTGTTAAGTGTCGTGGAATTCTTGGGATTTTATAAAGGAAAGGTGAATTGATTTATATCGCTGTGGATGTAGAATTTAATAATTTGCAGACACCGTGGGTGTTATTTAAAAAGAAATATTCTCTGTATGACGATGTGGTAAGCTTCGGGCAAATATCTATAGAGTCACAATCGTGCAAAAAAAGTGTGCGAGTCAAAACCCTGCCAAAGCTACATAGTGGGCCGGCTTTTTAATTAGTCGTAAGGTTTTAGTTGCAAGCCGACTAAAACGCCGCGCGTTGCCAAAGTGCTCAGTTACAAGCACTAATTAGCTGACTAACGTTTATTCGAGAAGACGGGTCATTTTGAATTATTTAATGTAAATATTTAAGTCGGTGTATATGACGGCGCTCGGACATTTTTTAAATAGTTTCACTTTGGGACTGTGGCTCTGTAGCTATTTTTTCGAAGGTGGTAAGCTTCTTAGTAGCATAGTATAGTAGTTCGTAGTATTCTTACTACGATCAAAGCTATGTCAATGCTAAGTTCTCAGTAAAGATCGCAGGAAATTCCATCTATGAGGAAAATGTTATACCTCATTTAAAATTAACAAACTAAAATTACATATCAGATGGGAAATAGGGACACGTGGAAATATATAGAAGAGTAGATTTATTTCAGGAGTGAAATGCAATAGTCCGAGACAGAAAACCAATCATAATAAACATCGCATTGTTTAAGAACTGAATAAGAATTATTCTGTTATATCAGTTTTACAACAATATAATATCGACTAAACTAGTACCTACAAATGTCTTACGAGTTAGAAACGATGTTAAGGTGACGCATTGATAAACTATAGTTTCAAAATCGAGTACCGCGCCCCTTCACTCGGACAAAATTTTACGCGGTCTCACTTGACAGGATCACGCCAGAGCGGCGGGCGGCAACGCTGGGCTAGCGTACGTGGCGCTGCTAACGGCGCGGCGGCGGCACGCGTCAACTCAATTTGCCTAGAGCATAGATAATCATGGAGTCGCCTTGTCCTTAATCAACAATTTAAAAAAAAGGCAAAAATTATTTTGATCTTTTTAATGTTTTTTTTTTTCATACAATACAGGGTTATTTCAACTGCTGTTTTTAAACTTTCGCGATTTGAACACATTATTATTATATACTACGGGACTTATCGCGCTCTGAAATTACGAGATAAATAAATAACTCATCATCCCGACGTTTCGTCCGAGTTGCATCAACCGTGGTCAAGGGTAGACACTCCGTAGAATAGTGAGTCTACCCGTGACCCGCAACAAAATGTATGGAACAGCTTTTTTTTTTAATTTTGAGAAATGTTGCAGAACAAAAGTTGTTAGTTTTGAGAAATGTTGCAGAACAAAAGTTGTTAGTTTTGATGTACATATACAGAATAAACCTCTAAAAGGATGCTAATTGATTAGAAATAACCCTGTATACAAATTAATGTTGATTATGTACAGGTATCATAATCAATGAACTTATTTTTATCGTGCTTCACACACTTAGAAAAGGGTTTGGATGCCAGAAATAAAATATTTAGTTAATCGGTTTAAAATATAAATCATTTATTTACCGATATTTGGTAGGATAGGTGCGAGTGCGGTCTAGCACAGCTCTATAAGAACAGTGGTGAGGAATTCATAATAAGCATTAAAGTTGTAGAACAAAGGGGTATTTTACTATAATGTAAACGTCGTGAAGGAAAGAGAAACACTCACATACATTACATGTTAGAGTGAGATAGATTAGTTTTTGTATCATATTCCAACACGCCCCCTCAAAAATTAATCTATTTAAAAATCAATTCCTATTTTGATAACGAAATTTTATACAATTAAAATAACACAACACACCTTCCTACCTTGTCTGGGGATACATTCAAATTGGTTCAACATTTGTTGCGCAGGATTGGGGAAAACCCAGAAAAACCCAATCAAACCAATTATTCATCTTAAATATACTGTTTCAGTAACTCTACAATTTAAATATCAAAATGTTATTTATTTATGCATACAGTGAGTTACATAGGCTTCAGTAATTGAAACTACCTTTTCAATAAGGTATAGTATTGTACTCTGATTCATATTGTTCAAAGAATTCAAACAAATAGTGTGCTTTGATGATTGTTCTAATACACTACCACTATAAATATCATAACAACATTACTTCTCGTGACATAAATATTTGGCTCAGTTCTCAAATGTCCTTTTTAAATTAAATCTGTGGTCCCTTTCAACTCTTTCAAGTATCGTACGAGTAGGTCCCTTTTTAAAATGTATCAAATGATTGTTATTGTTATCAAATCTGCTGGATGTTTACAACATTATGTCGGTTGATTCTACAACGGGCTTTTGTATTATCGTTAGAACTTCTATACTATCTATTCTACTATCGTTATCGCTAGATCGTAACGATCTACCAGATAAGAGCTAATTGTCTCTCATCTATTTCCTGGTTCTATAGAGTTCACTCTATTGACCACTGGCTTTATAAACCTTTCGTTTACCACATCTCACACCTTGTATTAATTCGGTTCATACTAATTTAGTGAACTTACTTACAATATCTCTTTTTTATAAAAATGCATCTTATTCTGTTCAATCGCCTCGTCTATACCCATTTTAAATGGTGCTATGGGACATTTTATTTCGACTATTTTGTTGTCATCGGTAATCCCATCAGGCGTTGCCCCCAAAAATGGATATTGCTCATCTATAAATAGACCGCATTTTCTAATTTTTGTGTCTACCATAACCGATAATTGTTCGATTGCAATTTTTTCGTGCTTTTTTCCGTGAGTTATTGATGACACGTTGTCAATATTTGGCTTGTAAAGTAAATTTTTTACTACGTTTCGGCATGTATTCGACTCTTTTCTTTTTACAATTTTACCGAAGTTTGATGCAGTTAACATGCTTCGCCTTAATTCCAACCATTCTCCAGATTCACTTTGTAGTATAGTTCGTTTTTCTACGTCTTTTCGCTGTTCTTCGGTTTTCGTCAAATTCTGGATGAAGGTGTCTTTGGCCTTTTTTAATGTGTCGTCATCCAAGTCTGGCTTATCCACAATTTCTCCATAATCTAGATTTAATGTACGCGGCACCAAAGTACGATTTTTTTTCCTCTTGCAGTTTTGTTTTGTTCTATTCTTTTTTTCATTTACAGCTCTTTCGTATTTTGTAATAGTTTTTTTTGGGCTATTTCCATAAATATTACGGTGGACAGTCGACAGCAAGTTGCCGGTGTTAAAAGATATTACTGCACCAGAGCATCTTGCTTGGTAAGCTCTTCTTTGAGAATAATTTACCCTTTTTCCACCAACAAGTTTGGCAATGACTCCGTTAAATCTTTCCACTACATTACTGTCGACATCTTCAATTAAACTATGGGCTTTTTCAGCCAATCGTGCGACATGAGTTTTTATTTTTTGCCAAAGCAAACTCCCAAAAAACGGATTAGGAGCGTCTATTTGCATATGTTTTTTGCATAATAACTGGTTGCAAGTTTCATGAGAGTTAAACGCATGGCCAATAGATGCGTTTATATCTTTATATAAACCATCTGTATTTTGGCTCTCCTTGTGAAGTTTTATAGCGTCGCAAATATATTTCCTGGAGCGCATTATTTTCTCTTGTGTCAAATATTTCCTGTCTGTAACGTTGAAGTGAGTGTCTGAAGTAAGTTGCTGTAACTTATTGCAATAGTTCCTCAGTAAATGATTCCGACAGAAAATTTTTGACACTGTTAAGCCTGGGTATGGCCGAGCATTTATTATTTTGGCATAGGTGCTACTGTCGCCATCAGCAATAAGTCGCGCGTATATTATACCGTGCATTTCAATGGATTGTTTAAACCCCTCAGTTATTATTTGGGATTCCATAGCAGTAGAAGCCCCTTCAAAGTTTTTATAACAGACATGTTCTTTGGGACTTTCTTTTTTGTTTTGAGCTCGGGCACAAATACAACAATACTTATTTTTGACACACATGTACAAAACTTGGCCAAAACGTCTGCCAATTATGGCTGCAGCACCCGATAATGCAGCATAGTTTGTTCTGTATGAGCGTTTGCTCCAACACCCATCTACAATGACATCAATCATGGGAATGCCATCTTTTGTAACCCTGCCTTCAATAACAGCTGCTTCTTTCTCTTTTTCTCCGGCTATTTTCATTTCCTCCCAGGCAGTTTCTTCCCAATCGTCACAAACATCGTCCTGCATTTTATTGTAAGTGTGTTCAGACATAATGGGTAATCCTACTGCTGCGGAAAACTGCTTCAGTTGCGCGTGACCACAACCTGCTGCCATTATTCCTGCAACAACATCTTTGTTTACATCAGCCAAAGATGATTTTATTTTGTTTTTATAATTACACATAGAGCAGACAAATGTAAATTCCGATTGTAATCCAATTCGATGTTCAGAAACTAATTTCATTGAGGCTAATCCGCAGTCAAACAGAGATTCATGTTGAGAGAGTTGTATTAGTTGTGATGTAAAATGATTAACATCTATTACTCGATGCCCCAAGTCGGGTATTTCTGTATGAATCTGAAATTTAAGCACATATTTTAGTATTTATTTAGTTTGAATTTCTTATTATGTAAACATGCCTTAGCTATAACAAAATCCTTACTGTAGTTTCAGAGGTACTTTCGAATATGTATGGAATATCTTCATTTTCAGGGTTTTGTTCATTTAACTGAAACAAAATTACACAAGTTCAACTTGCAGACGAAGTAAAAAACGACATTTTCAAAATATAACCAAATCGACAACATCCTCTTTTTTGAAGTCGGTAAAAAGACAAGACAATAATCGCGATAGTTTAAAAAGGTACTTAAGTTTACCGTTTCCACCGAATCCTCTGATGTGGGCAACACATTTTGTAACTCTTCATTTTCAGGATTTGGTTCTTTTAACTGAAATTAAATTACTTACATTACTATTAAAGGAATTAGACATGTACAAAATGGAGTACAGTGGCGGAGGTATAGGTACTAACTACTCACTAAATACCTGGAAAATCTTTGTGATAAAGCAGGGAGAATAATTTTAATTTCGTTTATTTAAAAGAAGAAAAAATAATAACCCTATCGACAACTTCCTCTTTTTTGAAGTCGGTAAAAGACAATACTATAACCGTGATAATTTAAAAAAAGTGTTTAAATTTACCGTTTCCTCTGAATCCCCAGATGTCGGCAACACGTTGTGTAACTCTGCGTATGTTGGTGATATTTCTGGGTGGCTACAAAATAAAATGATGTAATTATATAATTATTAAAAAGTTAAAGCTAACACAATTATTTAGGTGATAGAACATCACCTAATAAATATCATTATTTTAGATAGGTTTCTAAAATATCAAGAGACGACTCCATAGCTTTTTGTTCTGATATTTGTTTCCTACAGTATGGTTAGTTTGTACAGACAAATCTTAGTAGGTACACACTTGAAAATAAAGAATAGACGGAGTATTATTACTAGATACTTTAAATTGATTGCTGACATGATAGATAGGTACTTGGCATGGACTCACTCTCTATCTACTGGCCCTGTTGAGGATGTGGATTGACAATCGTCAGGTTGCAGTTTCCGTTTTTTTGACCTAAAAAAATTGTAAATATAGGTAAATGCAGAAAAATTGAAGTACCTAGGTAGTAAGAATGTGATAATCCATAATCTGTAGACGAATGTGTATTTGCCAAATATAGACTTTATTATTAGGGCATTAGAGTGCAACTATTTATTGCAAGTTTATTATATATGTAATTCGACTTACCCAAACATTCCGTCATTTTTTTTAGGTTTTCTTTTTCGTTTTTGTAAAAACAATTCTTTCCGCTTATTTTTCCTCCCCATTTTCTATGCACACTTGTTCACTACTATTTACACACTACCAAATAAAAATACTAAGTACCTAACTTACTACCTACTATAATAATGTTCTAAAGCTACAATATAATATAGTACACTAAAGTCTAACTTATAATTTTGAAAATAATTCTGAAGTAAATTACTCGGTTGTCGTCGCACAGAGTACCTAGAAGACAATAACCAAAAACAAACAGCACGCATCTCGCGCCGTCCGTACTTTGCGGCGTTGCCAGCCCGACGCTGAGCGAATCATGCGCTCGTCGGAGTCGCAACGTCGCACCGGTACGGCGGCGGCGGCCCAGATAGTGCCGGATCAAATATTCTGAGCAAACACTGTAGAGTAAAAGCTAAACTAGAGTAGGCGCGAAGAGATTTGATTGAGTTTTTAATTAATTACTCATAATATACAATTTAAAAAAAAAAAATTCTCGGTTTATATTAAAGAAAAGGGATCTGGCTATTTTATTCGTAAAAAATAATGGGGTGTTGTCGCTGATAATTCTGAGCATTCGAATTACTAAAATTTTTTTGGTGAGCAATTTGTTTTATTTTTTTTTTAATAAAGCCGGTTACTTTTCAAAATTTTGTCCGGTTCATTCAATTTATTAAGATTTTCCCTTATCTATGACATTTTTTAAATTTGAATCGATATCATTCATCCTCTCACATCGCGCATTCAAAAGTACTCGTTTTTGCCGTTTTCGTGTTTCTCGGCCCGGTGCCTCGTCTTAATGATGAAAAAAATACATATGTATTATTCATTTTTTAACCGCATTATTTCGGTCCACGCGACTATATTAAATAAGTTACATGAGATATCATTAGCTCATATTATGGTCATTATTATATTGCAAAAAATTACATAATGGCACATATTAGCTCTCGATGACAACTTTCAAGTTGACACGCAATTCCGCGAACATAATTACGAAAACTTTGCTTATGTGGGCTAATATTTACTTAAATAAATCTAACAAACACATTCATATTTTAACACGAGAACATTAAAGTAATTTATACTCAAAGACACTATACTATTTGCGTGTTGGTACATTTTATGGCCAGCTTAATGACTTAATGAAGGCTACGTTTAAAGCCATTTAAAGTGACGACGTCTAGGCGTGTCCACTTAACAGGAAAGGTAGAAAACGCCGATAACGATAATTTTTAAAAAGCGCAGGTAAAGTATTGCTCAATCTGTAATTTCTAACGTACGGCGCGGCCGTAGCGCCTCTATTTTGGTGCCATCGATATCTGTTTTGCCTTCGTAGAATTGAGCCTCTTTCTCTAAGAACAATGTTATCTAAGACTTAGCAGGGGGTTATCAAGGGCTGATGACGATGTTACAATGACTCATAGATGCAAATTCTTTGTTGCCAAATAACAGATGCTTTTACAAGTCAAATCAAATAAATTTGTTCTACAATAGCGTTAATTTATTTCTTTGCTTTTCTGACATATCTTAATCGAAACTACCATAAATATTTTCTATGCATGGGATATCTAATTTGTCCAATCGTTTATTGTCAGGTAACTGTCGTATGGCAGATGACTAAAAAAATAATGCGTGCCAATGTAGCTGCTGAAAGTCATTAGATTAATCACTAGTTCTTTCAATCAATTATAAAGGAAGAATTTTTCTAAAACTTAACGTCTTGCAAGTGAGATGATGATGTCCAATAAAAGAGACAGTGACACAGTAACCCCGGCTAGAATGGGGGCCCCGCGCACGCGCACCGGCTTATCCACTTTTAGGACAGTTTAGGTGTTATCTCATACGCTTAAACCCACTTACTCCAGAATAAATATTTAAGTTTGAAAGTGAAGTTCCGTGTAACGTGCACAGATAACGTAAACTTCTATTTGCCGGTGCTCTGGATTCTCGGTATCAGGGGCTTTATTAGCTGAGCGTGGTGGCTTTCGTGCTTTTCGAACTACGGTGTTTTCTTGTGGTTCCATGCATTTTTGTGAAACGGCCTAGCGGAAACTAAAACAAGCTATCAAAAACGTATGGAGCCATAGAATGTTACAGATATAGAGACAAAAACGATATTACTATACAAACTCATAATAAAACTTCCAGATACAAAGCGAAGTTCAGTACCACTATGCTTAGCCAATAAGGTAGCAGCTCTAATTTCAGCTAACCTGAGGTAAACAATTCAACAGCAAACAATAACAATCGGAATGCTGTTCGAGCTTTTACGGACGCTTTTTTATCTCGGCACAAAAACATTCGTCTTTTGTGCTAAAGCTTTAATCTCCTTTTAGAGTTATTAGACAGATAAAACGTGAAACACAAAGAATGTCTTAAAAAGTTAGAGTTCCTGATGTTAGTTTATATGAATGCGATAAAATTCTTTGTTCTTTGAGATTAACGTTTTTCTTGTATACTTTACTGATAGTTAAACCTTTTTTTAGAAAGAAATACGAATGCTACTTGGTTTATACAAGTGTATTTGAAATCCTTGTCGGCTTCACTGACACCTAAATAAATTATATCATTTGTATTTATATATTGGTGATAGATCACTAATATCTCACTAATACATTATACGTTTAAACTACTACTACTTTATTACCTTCAAAATATTTTGTGTTGAGTTCAATTATTTTTGCGCTCCACTTTGCTTTTCACCAAATTTTTTTAAATAGCAACAAAAATATTGTTTCGCATCATTATATAAAACTAACCCGTGTTGTCGAGGTTCTTGCCGCTCTTCGAGCCCTAGGAAGCACTGATTAGGTTTGTCCCGGAAAAACAGTAAATCGGAAAAACTGTTCTTGGATCATTTTTATACGTATGAAACCGCTGCGAGGGGCACCTAGCTCACCCATACATGTGCCTACTCGTAGTTTATAATAACCACCATGTAAGCACACGATGTCCGCAGTTTGATCGTGTAACGGACCCGTGTCAGTCTGTCTATTGAAATGGAAATCACAGCGCTCGGGTCGCGGTTGCGCGCACTTTAATACATAATTATTTACAGTACAATAACTCCACAGCATTCAGGCACAATGACTAAGTATCCTTAATGTAAGGTGACTACATTTATCATCATCACTTTTTTGTACAATACATCAATCTTTGCGAACGCAAAAACTAGAATCTCGTTCCTGAATATCAAAGAGGACGAAGTCATCAAACGTCTAGATTAGGAAATTCGGTCAAGCTTTGATGTTAAAGACAGGATGTTACACATGTAAGCTAAAATTGATTTCTTGGTACTAATTATGTCTAACCTACTCTTGGATGTTGCGATCACGTCTTGCTATGAAGAGGGCCGTGAGTCAAACGCATAATTTCATGGCCCAATGAACACGCTCGGACACCGACATATTTCGTTTTACAGTTTACTGCACACAATTTCAAAACTATCAGCAAATAGCCCGTACTAGTCTTAATAGGCCGGGTAACCGCGAATACTTCTGAGAAGACTTAGACCAACTGTGGGTACGTGACCTCTCGTACAGTCATTAAAGCCTACTATGCTTACGAGTACTTGTAACTACGTTTGTAAACATTTTCGTTCGGGGTGTTGTGATGTGATGTTAGTAGACAATGACTGGAGAATCTCTCACGGTCCTTTGTCCTGTTCGTAATAAGGTAGCATTGTCGTGGACACGCTCGAGAGAGCTCTCCTCACCCTGGAGACTCCACACGTACCCGATGAGAATTTAGATTACAAGTAACTTTACAATAGATTATTTTAATAGACTCAATCGTGCCCGCTTCGAAGAAAACGATTTCCTGCCTTTGATGCATTTGGAATAAATGCTGCTTAAAAGTGGAGATCAAAGCTTGTATTGTTTTTTAATAAGCTATTCATTATTGTTTTAACTGGCCGAATGAGAAATCATATAATAATGGTTGTAAGACCAGCATTGCTTATAGTTTAGAGAAAACAAAATCATAAAAGGCATTAATTTCTTTTATTGGTTGACTATTGTTCAGAATATTATAAGATTCATAATTATACGGTCTGACACTGAAACCGGTGAAAAGTTTCAGTTTACCTCACCGACACCACCAGTATCAAAAAGAAGTGGTCTAATATTTCATAAAACGAACACACTGCATCATAAGCTACTACGTAAATCGTATCAAAGCCTAAGCAGCAAAATTAGCAAACCCTAAGGCAAAACCAAAATAACTTATACCTAAATCTAAAGTACCTACTGTTTTTGAAATAAAGTTTCGAAAAAGGATGCTTTTATGTTAATGATATTCTGGAGATTGTTATGACTTATCCTACGATCTGATTTGATCCTGATTCCTGACTAATATAACGTTCTCTTGTTGTCTCCAGATCGAGCGGCTGGCCCAGTACGAGCGGCTGGTGGGTGGCGGGTGCGGGCGGCGGCGCGCGGCGCGCCTCTCCGACCTCGAGCGCGTGCAGGACCTGTTCCCACACGACTACCTCGCGCTTCACGACGCGGACGCGCCAACAGCGCTCGCCTCGCATCATGCACAGGTAACAACAGTCATCATTATTAAAGCCATACAACGACCACTACGGCCGCGTACCGCCATCGCCATTCCCGTATCGACAAGCGTAGGACGTCCTCAGGTGACAAATGACTTTATCAAGACCTCAGGATGGCGCTGAAAGCAAGCCGCTTCCAACAGGTCTTATTTGAAATCAGTAGGTGAGGCTTATGTCTAGCAGTGGATGTCCTATGGCTGATGATGAATGTCCACTATGGGCTGAATCAAACTTCTTGGCGGCTATAAACTTAGCTATATGCTATGGATAACTCAATCCTGACTGCTCACTTAACAGCTGCGCGAGTTTGATTTGGATACTGGACATAGAGTCATCTTATAGATCTCTTAGAAGACCGGTTGAAAGCAGATTGTATATTTAGGAGGCAGCAGTTAGCTTGTATCTTTCACATAGTACCGATAAGTACTAGTTTATTCGCTTCCCTCGATCAATAACAGCTTCTTTTTAACCTTACTCCTTCGCTTCTTAAGGCCAACTTCTTCTGAATAGATGTTTGTAATTTTAGATTTTTGTCACTGGCCGATGGAGTGCAACTGAACCAAAAAATAATCTCTAACAGCTTTTACTTTACATAGCGTTACAGGAAACTTTTTTTCTACTTACAGAAACAGAAGAGCCTCCGCAAGCGGCCAAGCTTGGACATTGGAGGAACAATCAGCGCAAGCAACACTTCGCTGTCACCGCGGACCTTCATCATGGAGGCTCCAACCCAGCTGTGCCCCTTGGGCGCCACCTCCCCACCGTTAGACCGCCATTTGTTCCTCTTCAGCGACTTGCTTCTAGTCGGCAAGTCGAGAGGAACAAATTGCTTTAAGTTGAAAGAGAGCGTGAGATTGGCCGAGCTGTGGCTGTCCTTGCCGGACGGAGATGACACGGGCTTCCTGATCGGATGGCCCACGCCAACTGGCGTTGCCAACTACCTCGCCACGTATCCTACGCAAGCGGCCAGGGACACTTGGTATAGGTGAGTTCATTTTTACCCCCTTTAATGTTCATGCATCAAAAAATCAAAAAGTTCATCAAAAAAAAAACCTAGTTCATACTAGGTTTTTTTTTAAATTTAAATGACAATACTACACTACTACTAAATAGAAAGCAATTAGATCATCCACAGACCCTTGAAGGTCTAAAGATAATCCAAGTGCTCAAGCCCACTGCCAGTTGGCAGCGTGCCCAGCATGCTGGCAGCATTGCCACGCTGAATGGCAATGCTTATACGTTGAGCCAAATAAACACCAGCATTTTGGTCACGCGTCGCGTCCACCAGACGCTCAGAAAGACTTTTGAAAACGAGATGAGCTCCCGGCCTTCACGGACCTAAAGTCTCAACTCCAAATGGCTCAAATATGTAACCACTACCGAGGTTAGCATATTTGCGCCGCTTGTGCTGCTGCCGAATTGGCCGCCGCTCCAGCCCTACTTCGAGTCTCAGGAAGATGTGACGGTGCCAAAGTATCGACGCAAGTTGCGTCCCATACTAAGGGCCGTCCACACTTCCATGGACTAGGTTATATAAATCGTTGCTACTCAGCTTTACGCGACTACTCAAGTATTTATTTGATTTTTCTCTTAAAAAATCTGTAATAAAAGTCGAAATTGTACTTCGAAAACTTCAATTATATCCACTAGGTAGGTATAAGTAGTCCGATTATTATTTGATTGCAATATTTGAATTCGATTAAAGTAACTAATAAACTGAATATCTTTATTTACAGAAAAATACAAAATGCTTTAAATGCGCAACTGGCCACGGAACCAAAGTCTACCAATATTCAGATATTTTACAAAGATGTCACGAGTTCGATAGAATTTGTAAGTATCCTTATCTATCTTTTTAATTTCAGATGAGCTTACAATAACTTACATATTCTTTCCTATCTTCAAAGCAAAAAAAATACGTTTTTAAAATTAATGTATGCCATCAATTTTGTATCAAACAAACTTATCACGTTGTATCTCTCTTATTTTTCAGTGCAAGACAGTATCCGTAAATCCAGAAATGAGCGCTCGCTGCGTCATCCGACAAGCACTGCAAGTGATGCAAAACGGCACTGTCGAAACGGAGGCGGATGCCGAGGGGGAAGGAGAAAACGAGGGGGAAGGGAGATGGGGAGGAGGGAATGACTTCACGCTGTTTGTGAGGACGGGGAGAGAAGCGCCGCCCATGCCATTACGGGGGATTGAAAGACCTCATGCCGTTCAGGTAAGATCTGAATACACTTTTATGATCGGTTTAGCAAGTTGGTATAGCAGGGGTAGGGCACATAGTTTGGAGAAAGGATGGCCAATGGGGCTGTAAAATTATCGAATGGAGAAAAAGTATAGTCAGCCTAGAAAAAGTACTCTTTGCAATTTGCATAAGGGACGACCACTGACTAGATGGACCGACGACATAATTAAGACCACAGGAACGCGGTCTTAATTTCTTACGCGGTCCAATACGGACGTTCTACTGATAATAATGATGATTTTTAGTTACTAGATATTTTAGCGCATGAATTGTTCAACTAAGTCAGTTTCGTTCGCAAATGGATAAGTTTCATTACTTGAATCAAAGTAAACTAGACATAATAGAATAGAATACAATACATTATTGATACTTATTGAAGCATATTATTATTTTAGATGTCGAGGATACGACAGACGCTGTCCAATGAAGATGGCTTCGATCTCGAACACGTCAACGCTAAGAACAATCCCTGCGGATTAGTTTTTGAGCTGAGGAAGAAAAATCAAGGATTGAAAAAGTAAGTACCTACCTACAAATATTGTTTATAGACATTGCTCTATAAGAAAATTATATTTTACTATGGAAATTAACGTGGTTTTCACACATTTTATACTATATATAACGGGAATGAACTCACGTGTGGGGATAGTCGTAACGACTATAGTTTCGGTCGCATTCGGCGACCTTTCTCAAGTTGGCGAGTGCTAGCACGCGGAGCCGTCTCGCAATGCACTGCGGGCTGCGGCGCGTAGCGCTCGCGATGACAGCGGTTGCGGTGGTGGGGCGGGGGCGGGTAGAGAGGATTGTTGTGTCGGCGCGCACTGAATATCCTCTTCGTCGGTATCCTGGTATACGTCGGGGATACTCCAGCACACTGAACTCACTATGTCTCCACCAGTTCCACGGTTAAGTCCTTTGGATCCCTGAAGACACGGTTTCCACGTCGGTGGCAGTATCCATCCCCCGTCTCTATTGAAGTTAGGGCGTCTGCTAATCTCAATAGCCTCCCTAACTTTACGGGGCACGAAAAACTTCTCTCGCGCTAGCACCTTCGCTCTATCGAATCTGATGAAGTGCTGTGCATCGGAATCGAGAGTGTGTTCTACCACCGCGGAACCATTCCTATCCAAGTTTTTCATTGAACGTATATGCTCCGTGAGCCTGGTAGAAACATTTCTTCTTGTCTCTCCGACGTAACACTTCCCGCAATCGCACGGGATCATGTAGACACCGGGGACACCCAAAGGGTCTCTATCTTTAGGAGAACGTAGCAACTGTCTTAGTTGTCCCGGAGGACGGAAGATGGTCTTAATGCTATACCTTCGGCGTAATAAATTACCAATTAATATATATTCCATATATATATATATTCCAATATATATATAATAATAATATATATATATTCCAATATTAAAGGAGTATAATGTAATAATATATATATATTCCATATATTAAAGGAGTGACGGACAGAATTGGTAATTTATTACGCCGAAGGTATAGCATTAAGACCATCTTCCGTCCTCCGGGACAACTAAGACAGTTGCTACGTTCTCCTAAAGATAGAGACCCTTTGGGTGTCCCCGGTGTCTACATGATCCCGTGCGATTGCGGGAAGTGTTAAGTCGGAGAGACAAGAAGAAATGTTTCTACCAGGCTCACGGAGCATATACGTTCAATGAAAAACTTGGATAGGAATGGTTCCGCGGTGGTAGAACACACTCTCGATTCCGATGCACAGCACTTCATCAGATCCGATAGAGCGAAGGTGCTAGCGCGAGAGAAGGTTTTCGTGCCCCGTAAAGTTAGGGAGGCTATTGAGATTAGCAGACGCCCTAACTTCAATAGAGACGGGGGATGGATACTGCCACCGACGTGGAAACCGTGTCTTCAGGGATCCAAAGGACTTAACCGTGGAACTGGTGGAGACATAGTGAGTTCAGTGTGCTGGAGTATCCCCGACGTATACCAGGATACCGACGAAGAGGATATTCAGTGCGCGCCGACACAACAATCCTCTCTACCCGCCCCCGCCCCACCACCGCAACCGCTGTCATCGCGAGCGCTACGCGCCGCAGCCCGCAGTGCATTGCGAGACGGCTCCGCGTGCTAGCACTCGCCAACTTGAGAAAGGTCGCCGAATGCGACCGAAACTATAGTCGTTACGACTATCCCCACACGTGAGTTCATTCCCGTTATATAAAGAAAATTATAATAGGTTTAAATAGGTATATGAAAAAAATAATGTAATATATTTTATTTTTTCACAGTCGCTTAATAAATCTCAATAATATCTGACTTTTATTTATAATTTTGAGATAATTAACACACTAAATCCCGATAAACATACTTTATTTTATTTTCGGATATTTTTTTGTTTTACTTTGCCTATTAGGTTCAATAGTGATGTTTTTCTTTCTTTTTCTTGGTTACGTGAAGTTCTTACATTATTTGTTCCGTTTCAGTGGCAGCAGCACGCCCGGGCGCGGCCTCCGCCTGCTCCGGCGCGGCGGGCGTCTGTTCGGCGTGCCGCTCACCCGGCTGTGCAACGGCACCACGCCACCGGCCCTGCTGCAGGCGCTGCGCCGGCTGCGCGCGGTGGCTCCCCTCACCCACGGCGTCTTCCGCCGCAGTGCTAATGCTAAGGCACTCAGACTGCTGAGAGATAAGGTAAGGACTTTTTTACGTCTCAGTGGCATTAGTACGCCCGAGCGCGGTCTGCGCTTGCTCTGACCGCGCGCGGTGACGCCTCTAACACGTGGCGTCTCCCGCCGCAGTGCTAACATCAGGCTGCTGAAAGACAAGGTAAGTTTTTATGTTCCTTTTCAGTGGCACCACGTCGATGATCACGGAGTGCTGTCCTTGGACCTGAACTAATACGGCATTCTGGTAAACCGTTGGCGTTGATGTCTAACATTATATTCCTACGTAAGGCCCCAAATATAGTTCGGTGAGGGTGCTCAGCTCACTTGCCTCCATTCCTTGACCTCCACATTAGGAAGGCTCCGCAGCATCCAATAATTATATTTTTCTCACTGCTCCTAAACGATTTGCCCTGTGAGTGTGCCGTGTGTTAAGTGAGCTTTAGGCAAGATAGGGTTATCGAAAGCCGCCGTCACAGCCACCAAGATGTTTGATTTGACCTACGAGTATATCTAGGATGCAATATTCTCTTTACAACTTAATATTTAATCGTACATGGTATGATTCGTGTCTGTCTAAGGTGTTTATAAATGTATCGTTCGTTTCCAGCTGGACGCGCTGGGTCCGTGGGCGGAGTGCGCGGAGCTGGAGCGCGCGCCCGTGCTGCTGCTGGCCGCGCTGGTGAAGGAGTTCTGCCGCGCGCTACCCACGCCGCTTCTCTCCGCCGACCTCTACCCCTCCTGGCTGCAAGTACTCGGTACGTACACACGGATCTTTGACCAAGCGAACAGGTCTCCACCTAACTCGCTGATTTTGTTTTCGTCTATTCGGATGTTTATTCTCCTCTACAAGTCGCATTTTTCAACGAATCTCAACGAAACTTGATGCACAGGTTTTAATTTTTTTTGTTGTAGGCGATTTTTGATTGAGCGGTTATTTCCCTAAAAAGGGGAAATTTGCTGTCGCGCTATTTTCGTTTTTGTGGATTTCAATAATAATTGACAAAATCGTTTAATATCTAAATCCCAACAAGGCTTGCGAGTATGAACCAAATCGGTCTAGAGCGAGACGAAATATAGGCTTATGAAGATGCAATTAAAAGATGTGCCACGTCCCTCGAGGTCTGCAGTTCGGGGAACTACTAGTATTATTACGGATAGCTGTTACAGCGAAAACTACTTACCTAAAAAACTGGAAGATGAAGCATGGAATTCTACAAAACCAGTGTGGACTAAATGAAGATGTTTAACAAAGTGACCAACGACTACACTATACATGCATTTTAGTAAAATTCTTTTTTTTTTGTCTTTGCAGGTTTACCTCAAACCGAAAAAGTAACAGCAGTACGCTCTTTGCTCCTGAAGCTGCCAAAATCCCACTACACCATGCTGACTTACTTCGTATGCCTCTTGCAAGCCATCGCCAAGAAATCGAACATCAATCTCATGTGTCCGATGAATCTCGGCGTCTGCGTGGGCCCCAGTCTACTCTGGCCCAACACCCCCTGTGACAAAGCTCCCAAAGCAGTGCCAATGGTCGTAGAATTACTCATAGTGAAAGCTGAAGCCTTGTTCGGCCCGCAAATAGCCGGACTCCTAGGAAACGGCAGCCCGGAAAACTCGAACGCTTTATTGGATTCCGGAGCCGAAGAAAGTGACAGCCTACACTCTGTCGGGATCTCTCTAGATTCTATGGAACTGTCAACACCGAGAAAAGAAAAGCTGTCGCTGAGTCGAGACTCTGGGTTGACCATGTCCGAAGACGATTCTAACAGCAACGGTGGAAATAGCCCAGCTCCGAGAAACATCCTTCATAGTCTTTCCGCGCCGACCTGCACCATTCAACAAGTTTCCAGATATAATACCGATAACCACAACGTCCCTGGACTGCCTCAAAACCCGCAAAGACAAAACATATACTCGAACAAATCGGAAATGTATGGCAACATCAACGAAGATTTATACAACACGCCTTACATAGGCGAGCGATACGTTCATAATTCGATAAACATCGGAATCTCAAACGGAATCGATGAAAGAAATTACGTTTCAAAAACCGCACTACAGCGATCTACCGCTGAGATCTACGGGAAGACTCCGGCAATCTACATCACGGGCTTAGAGCCACAGAAACCTCCCCGAAGTATGGTTTCCAAAGCTGCACGCACTTCTAAAGTATACAGCATGTTCTCTGAAACTCAAGAAGCAGAAAAAAATGTGACGCAGAAAAATTTCAACAGAGCGAAAAGTTCTGATAATTTATTGGAATCGAAACAGGAATCTTTAGAAAATAAGCGCGACCTAGTCTCTAGTCAAGAAAATATTGTTTATAGTAACATTCACGACCTGGCAATGTTCACGGAGAATATTCAGAGGCAGAACCAATACCAAACTCACACTGAAGCCGTCTCTAATTCCAACTCTAACTACTCCCGTGTTTACACCGGATGGGAGAAGAAAAGCCCCAACTACAATAAAACAAGCAACTGTACAGAAAACATCTACGGTCAAATGAGAAAAATCCAAGGGGAACCGTCGAAAAACAAAGATGTAAGTGGATCACCGGCAGCCACCATTTTTACAAGAAATGACTGGTCTCGTCAAGCAGCGAGGACAAAGAGCTTAGAAGCGAGCGAAGGACACGCTAACACCACAGATAAAATGCGGAACGGAAATTATGAAGCCATGCACACAAACACATGCTGTAAAAGGCAGTACGATCCGGCACATATGTGCACCAAAAGTTGTACGACGCCGGTAAATAGCAGGGAGCAAGAGAAACGCATGAACCCTCTCCAGAACTCGTATTCCTACGTCGAAAACATTCACAACAACGATTCTGAAGATAAGAAATCTCGGTTTCGGAACTACAATAACAAGTTGAATCAGTCGAAATCGATGGCGAACATCATGATGCACAGTGATTCCAGCAGCAGCGACACTTTATACCAACCACAAAACTCCTTGAAGAGTCGATCCACAGAATCACCCGCCAGCGAGAACTCATTCGAAAACTGTTACTCGCAGCAATACGTGGACCCGATCTATACATCTGTCTACAGCAACCGAGTGGACAAGTCTTGGAAGCTGTTGAAAAGTTCGGACCTGTATTCCGACAATATATACAAAGCGACTCCGACGACGGTGCAGCCGGATTACCAGGAGAAAGAACAGAATAACAATAAGAAGCCGCCTCACATGCCGCCTCCCGTGCCGCCGAGGAAGATGGTCTACCAGCGAGTACTGAAGAAGTTCCAACCAGTTCACGTCAACAAAGATGAAAAGACGTCGCGCTCTAAATCTGTACCGCGCTATAGAGACAACGGCGACAAGCCACAGAACAGTCTAGCTTTAGAATGCTCGGAATCTGATACCGAATCCGAATCGTACGTATGAAAGATTTGCACAAAAAATTGAGAATCTATTAAAAATTTCTTGCGACTATAATATGTTTTATGTCAGAATTTTTAACTACTTTAATATCTATGCCATTTCAAGGACTTTATATTTATCCCGCCTGAAAAAAAATGTGACCATAACTGCAGCTGTTTTGGTGATGTGATTCCAAAGACGTAAGGATAATTTCAAACTTAATCGTATTTTAATGGATTTTATGTCGAGAGCAATAAATATTTCAATTGTGTTGAAGTAGTGATTAGGTACCTATGTGACAGAGTTATTAGAGATAGAGGATTTATTTATACATAAGGATATGCGTTAGAGTCGGTTCACATGTACGATTTCGCCTTTTATACGTCACTTGATATTGCGTCAAAAAATGCTATTGTTGACGCTATTGCGCTCATGTGAACACGGCTTTACTATACGTATTGTTAGTACCTTATAATGAAAACTATAACTATTGAAGATAATTATTAAATTAAATATACGAGAGATTTGTGTAACATTATTATATGTCCAGTATTTTTAACTGACGTGACTACGTTTTTATTTAACTGACTTTGATGTGTCATGTATTGTCCCATAGAAATACTTTAGGTGTTAAATGTAAGAGTATCTATACTTACCTTTGCCTGTTTGTAAATAGAAAATTGTATGATAATGTACCTAAATGTACTAAAATGTATTAAATGACGATTATAATTTATATTCCCTTGTTTTTATTTTAAATATTTTCGCTATCATAATTCCTAGTTATCAAGTAATAGTTATCAATAAAAGTAGCGAAACAGCCAAGCCACAAATAATGACTAAGGTGCAGAGCATGCGAAGCATGAGCTTGTAGAGTTAAGACGTGTAGAGTTCTACACGAGATCTGATAACTTTTTGATAGTGCGAAATGTCTTGTTTTATCAAGATTTTTATGTAACATTATTTACATGAAAATGTGTTCTTGTTGAATTTCACTTCTCTTTTTAGATTATTACTAGGAGAACTTTCCCAGATCAATTTCCACGGAAAAGCATACAAGTAAACTTCCATTTCCCAGATCTGGGGTTGGAGGGTTATTGACTAAAAATTGAGCAACGCATGTTTTATTACGAGTTTTATAGCAAAGAGTTCCTACATCAATTTTCAGATGTCTAGCATTAAAATTTGCGGAAGTCTCATACAAAAAATCGCTTCTAGAATAGATAGGTAGTGCCCTTGCTCATCGCTTTGCTCAGCTTGTCTTGGCGGGGGCACGGGAGTGTCCCAGATTATAATCGTAGCATGATTTGTAAATAGTTTCAAACACACAATACAATTCAATAATTTAATTAACTTCTTACACAATACTTTAAACTCATTATCATCATCACAGTCATTAATATATAAGTACATTTAATCATTTAAATTACATACGCCTAATTATTACAATAATATTCAAAATAATGAAAGCTCACATTTAGAAAAGTAGCTGACAGTATGAAATATGGGAAGATGTGCTACGAGCTAAGAGCTACACAACATATATTATGTTCAACTTTAATAAGGCACAACCGGCAGCAAATCGAATAAATATGAGCGAATGTTCGACAAAAGTAAAGTTTGAAAGCCATCAAGACCAAAAACAAATTACAACTAATAACCATCCCCACCACATCAGCTTTAGCTAAATCAGGCTGTACGTACCATTCAGCTCAATCGAGCTGTGTAGAGTAGGTACATACTTTCATCATATTTTAGTAAATATGGTACATAGTAAAACCTACTTTTATCGTATAAAAGGGTTTTTTTTTATAAAATACTAAAAATCATGTGGTACATTAGTGGCAGACGATCAAAGAAAAGTTTACAAGTAAAATCGAGATAGTAGGGATAGCGTTTTTGCTTAGAGAGCAATGGTCTTCATCTAGTTGAAAGTACCTACCATAGAAAAATATCTATCTATAGAGGGAAATTTTCACCATGATATATCTTCTCAGGCGTAAGATTAGTGCTGGTTTTAGCTATATTTATTAATTCTATAAAAATCTGATTGCAGCTATCCTACACAATGTTAAAATTATTTTCAACAAACTTGCTCCTCTAATTTAACCGCTATTAGGCACATAATGACACCTGTAATCAAACTGTGACTTTTTCATTGCTATTATCGCTATTATTCACAAGTGAGTTATACAGTTTTTTTTTATTTCATTGGTTGAATTGCTTTTGTACTTAAAAAAAGTTTCGATACAAAAAAGATCGTGTTGTTCTTCAATAGTAGCTACAAATCAATTAATGTACCTATTGCTTGCTCATTTCATGCAACTTTGAATTTAAATAGAAAAGTTCAACTTATACGTGTTTAATAAATAAAACTTTCACTCTAATATAACTTTTGTTTTCTCTGTAATCAATAAAAAAAAATTTGAAACTCCCCATTTTGTACGTGGCTAAAACGCTATCCGCGAAAAGCCAAAAAAAGAAACCTCATCTTTTTAATCAATGGCCGATTGCCATTGCGTGCGCATAGGAAAACTGATTATTTTTTCCCGCCATTTCGAAATTCGTTTTTTCACAATTCGTTTTCACTGTTGAAAATATTTTTTTAGTATTATTTTATTCACCAGTGTGTTGAAAAACGTCGTATTGTGTAAAGCTACACTTGTGTTAACATGGGCGTAGCCATGGTGAGGCAGGGCCCACCCTGGGGCAAGTACCCCAGTACTTGCCCCACCCTGGACCCCTGGGCCCATGTCGATTTTTCAGGTCCGTTCTTTTTCTTCACTTTAAATCGGTTCTTTGTTGAAAGACAAAAGGAAATTTTTTCACGCTCGCTTCGCTCGCTCTTTCGAAACAATTAACCAGGATAAGACCGCGAGTATAGTTTGCTAGTTACATATTATTTTAGCCTGCTGCCCCACCCTGAGCCCATGGCTGGCTACGCTCATGCGTGTGTATTAATGATAACCGTCCTCGACCGACATTACACACTTTTACCATAATGTAGGTACTATTACATCCCATGTTCAGTACTTAGATTATATTTTAATATAAAGTAATCGTATTCCTGTTAAAATAAGAGAAGTATCGTATTTGAAAGTTAATTAATCTATTTGAAAATGATAAAACTACGTAACTACGTAACTCAGTAGAGAGTTACAGACTAATAAATATATTAATTTATTTACACCTTACCTAAGTATCACTATGTCGAGAAATTTAAAATCGAACAGTTAGGTATTAAACTAGATAGTCATTACTTGAAAATATATTATTAAATACAGTAAATTTGAAATAAAATTGCGGAGGATTTTAACCCTTTTATTTTGTTTGATTGAGTAATGACAGTCAATTCAAAGAAATTGGTAAATGTAAGTTTGTAGGTATGGATCGTGGTCCTCTTTTATCATCATATAGCATTCATTCTAAATGTCTCGCATACCTTAAAAAAACACTGCTGATTATTATAACGTTTTTACTTAGGCATACCTAAGTACTTGAACAGAAAGGTATCTAAGGAACGACATACGAACTCTAGTATAAAAAATACCAGTAGTGAAGGTCTGTTACATGCTTTGTTATATTGTCTACTTTATTTCATTCTAATATGCATAACAAAGTAACGAAGTACAACGGAAGTAAATTGTATAAAAGCTTGAAGAAAAAACAGTTTTCTTTCTTCCGGTACTTGATCCAGTCTAGAGCAAGTTGTTAACCTTAAACGTACTTATTATCAGCTAATATGCTAACTTAATTGTGAGTCAAGCCCATGAGAAGTTATTCAACGGTTTGTCTTTTGCAACCTCTATACTAAGGCTCCTTACGCAATTCGAAAGTCAAAGTCAGAGCGCATATCTTAGCATTCCATTGCGATTTACCGCCTAGCTTTTACTTTGGCTAAGGTTGATGCCTCACTTTTAGTCTAGTTTTCTTGTGCATGCGCTTCCAACTATACAAATTTAGTTAATTTAAAACACTTAGAAAAAGAAACACGATGAAACAAAAAAACTCTAATTTTTTGCATCCCTTGATGCATGACATTTTTTTTGTTTTACAATGCAAAACTTTTTTTAAGTTGATATTGTATTATGACAAAGTTAGTCTATGTTACGATAAAGAAAAGCTAGAATACGTTAAATGTTTCATCTCAAAAACAGTTAAAATTATTTTATCATACTGACGAAATATTCTGCTTTAATTTTATCAAAACAAATACATAAGCTTGTAAAAATACGCCAGTACGGGATTAAACTTATTATTTTTTACTTTACAGTTTTCCAACACAAAAACCACTTCAAAAGAGACAAGTCCAAGCAAGAGCTAATCATATCAACCTCAGAAGCCAAGAAAGCCACTTCTCCTGGGCTCGAGTGGGTATTTCCCTTAAAATGCATTGGTTTCCTAACAACAACAATCAGATCTATGTCTTAGGAGGAATAGAGACGGACACGGTCGACTCCGAGGTGTTTACACTGGGTGCTTTATCCTCTTCTTCTTCCACTTCCACTATCTGGTTCCAGCTTTGAGTCTCCGCAGTGCCGAAGAGGATGAAGTAGCCGGCGGATGCGATGTAGAGAGACGCGCCCGTGATGAATACTGGTCGCCATTCCGCGAAACCGTTCTGAAACATGAGATTTGCGAGTTAGTTTTCTTTTGTCACTCTTTCTTGAAATTTTCTAAGATATTATAGAACTATATTTAATGACAAAAAAAAGTTTTGGTTATCTTACTCAAGTACTCATAAGTAGTTTTTTATTTACGGTTCAGACAGATGTTGAAAAATATTGAAGTGCGGCTACTCGGGAGAAATAGATCCCTAAGTGGCTTCTAAGAGCGGACAAGCGTGCTGTCGATAAACCACCTGCCTGGATGGGTCGGTTATATCAGACTCATTGCAGGTAATTCGAGAAAGAGATAAGCCCTAAATAGGAAGGACACATGTATAGGCCATTTCCAATAGTGGGTCAAGACAGGCTGATGATGATCTTCATTTTAATTTTTTCGCACATTCCTAACACTTCAAAGACAGAAAATACATGAGAAAATATAACAAAAACATTTGGTCTCTTAGTAACCAGGCTTGCATGCAACGTGTTCCTGTAGTCTTGATTGTATCGTCGACTCACTGAGTCAGCTGATGTTCTAGGCTGCGATTGGCGGTAAATGATCTCTGTTCGAGATTGGATTCGTCAGATTTGATTGCGTTCGTCTGCTTCAACTCATCCCATTCTCAGTGAAATGCGCAGTAACCAGTGGCGTGACAAAATCAACTGTGTTGCCGATTCCATAAAGTTCCAGCAAAATTGGGTGCCAACTCTTGATAGTTTACGAGATTAGCAAGGGGGCCTACTCCATTGGATCCCATAGAGAAAGTAATGAAAGTGACGGAGAGGATCGGCGAAAAGCTCATGTAACTCAGCGCTATCAGGAGTAAACCAAACACCACGTCACAGGAAACAGAAGGACTTCAATTGTAACTCCCTCAACTTACCCCATTCTTAGTGAAATGCGCCGTAACCAGCGGTGTCACGAAACCAGCCGTGTTGCCAATTCCATTCGCAATTCCGTACAGAGTTCCAGCAAAGTTGGGTGCCAAATCCTGATGGTTCACGAGATTTGTAAGGGTGGCTGCTCCATTAGATCCCATGGAAAATGTGATGAAGGTAACGGAGAGAATCGGTGCGCAGCCCGTGTAGCCCAGCGCTATGAGGAGCAGACCGGGCACCACGTGGGAGAACAGGCAGAAGAATTTCCTCATGAATGTCGTGGACACTTTGTTCTGTTTCACGATTCTGGAAAAATAAACAATTAACGTTAAAGATATACCTACATCGAGGAGCTAGTACTGATAACTAACAAATGCACGTCTAATTTTCGGCATATTTATATTCTTCATTTGGCAAAACATGGTAAAGTACACATTAGGAATCTACTTGTTACTAAAACAGTTTACTAAAAGTTTTTGTAGCTGAGTATTCACTAAGGGCAGCCGTTTAGCTGATTCTAGTTGATACCTGGACTAAGCTACAAAGACATTTTCCTACTACTGGACTTTTCACCTTGAGAGAAGAGGAAGAAAAGAGGCTTCAGTCCGCTTGAAGCAGAGACTACTTGGCTTCGGGATGTTTAAACGGATACATACCTTGTGAATGGAACAATCTAGAATGTGACAAAGAGAAATAGATAACTTACCTATCACCAATAGCACCAAATATCAAGGAGAATATCATCCTAGCGAGGTAGGGCAGGGAGGCGAGCGTGCCGGTGGAAGTGAGGTTGAATCCAAGTGCGCTGGACACGAACTTCGGAGCTGCTGTCATCACAAAGTACAACCCCCAGTTGCTGCCGTAGTGCAGGATCACCATGGCCAGGAAAGGGAACGACGTGATGATCTTCTTGAATGGCGGAACAATCTAGAAATTGACAGGGAGAAATAGATAAATTTATTGTTCATGAACAATTAGAAAACTGGATTGGATGATCCTGATTTTTACATCACGTTTATCTTGCATATATTGATAGCTTTTTTGTTCCTCAACAAACAAAAAAAATGTTATTCTCATAATATGTAAGCCAAGCCGCAAGAAGTTATTCACATCATCAATAAAAACAACTTAATTAATGCAACCTGGAATTCAAGAAAAAAATCTGTTGTTTCATACATTTTGTCGATTCTGAGTTGCGATTTTGTATGGAATACTCGTAGCTGTTTTTTGTTTTTCAAATTTCGGGTTGGTCCCATAGTAGTAGCAGTGTCATCATTATGAATATTTTTTACCATGGAGCCAACCCGATTAAAATATCATCATTGATTTTTTATTAACGATCAATTGTTGACCCTGGTAGAGACACGTGTTATTTGGTTTGATTTTTAAACTCTAACATCGCAAAACTGATGTATGTTTGTATCTATTGATAAAATACCAGTTGTGATTATGTACATATATATGAGTATCTATGACGTAAAAAATATTTCTTCGACAGACATACCTTCATACGGTCTATTATTTCATATACTCATACGTACCAGTTTATAAAAATACACCTTAATTACGCGATTAAATGATTACAAAGTGCGTCATAAATATACCTACATAAGTACGCTATACCGGTGATTGTACTGGAAATAATTATTATTATTGTCTAAGTACAGTTTTTATTACATTTTCAGTCACGATATTTCTGTAAAACCTAGGTCATTAGCCAGGTAAGGTAACCTAGATTCATATCTTTGCACCAAGGCTTTACGTGATGTTATTGTGAAAAATACTAGCGCGGAGTTTTTCAAGAACTTGTGGACCTTATAAGGCGTATCTAGAAAGAACTTACCTCAAATTTTTAATACCAATATATTTGGTACCTGTATCGACTTCAATTGTCCACTGTTGAACATAAGGCTACCCACGAAGGGAGATTGGGCCATTTCCACTGCTTTGATCAGTGCGGTTTGGTGGAAACACATACTATTACGCCATCAGATGTTTTCTACGGACGTATGCAAGTTGTTGACAATGTTTTCTTTCACCAAAAAGCTAGTATTATAAAAATATGTACAAAAAAATTCAACGGATTCATTGGTTTGAACCGGGTTTGAACCTACGCCCCTAGTGTGTAAGGCGAGTGTCATTACCACTAGGTCATTATAGCTTCCCAAAAAATACTTGCGCGGCGGTTTTCGAGAATTAATTCTTCTCAAGTATATGGCGTATCTAAAATAAAATTTCCGCGTACTTTCAATACCTATATATTTGGCAATTTAATATGTAAACATAACACGCAATAAAAGACGCAAGCCCTCCTTGAAGGCCCCAATGATTTTGAGAGGATAGCATGCAAACATCGCCATTCACTTGAAATAAAATCAATGTAAAAGACAGCTTGTGAATGTTTTTGAGAACATTGCGTACAAATTATGGTTTAAGAGTGATTTGTTCCTCATCAAATTTTAAAAATATAAATAAATATTAGGGGACATTTTACACACTGTCTCTGATCCCAAACTAAGCAAAGCTTGTGATATGGCTGCCAGAGACATACTACATATACTTATTTTTAAATACATACTTATATAAATAGTAACTAAATGATATAAGATATGTTATGATCGCCTTTTAGCCATGGCGGCTTAAAAACTCTGACACCAGGGCTAGCCACCCGGCCTAAACGAACTTACTTTGTTATGATAGCAACAACTACAGTTATATAGTATTTTTTAGTAAGTCTTATTTCAACAAACCTGAATAAATATATTCGTAAATTCGTAGAATTTTGTGATATTCTCGATGCGAAAAACTGCATGCATCATTTTTACTGTTGGAAAACCATTACCATTTCAAAAATAATTAGGAAGGAAGTATATATCTATATTTTTTTAAAGATTCAACTTCCTTTATTGATAAGCAATAGGAAATAAAATAATTATTTTTGCAAAAAATAACATGACCGACTCTTTTACTCTAATTATCGAAATCGAACTACTATGAAAAAAGTTATGCGTGGTTATACATACATTAAAATATGTACCACAAAGAAAAGGAAATCAAAAGAAATGAGTGAAAGATGCTACATCGATCCGTATAAAATATTCGCGAATTCTGTACACGGGTGAAGTCGGTCATGCTATTTTTTTAATATATATACCTATACGCGTCGAATTGAGTACCTCATCCGGTGGTTTGTCGGTAATAAAAAAAAATTCGAGAACATGTACCGTGTTCAAGAATGTGCTTCATTCGTACGCGGAACTCACATCTATATCAAGTCTGTAAGTAGGGATAAATACTACAACTAATTTGGTTTGAGGTTTAATAAGCTCCGGGACGAAAACCCAAGAATTAGTTAGGTATGCAGGTCATCGGTTATTAAACTAATGTAACTTGTGATTTGAAACATTCATACAGCATCATTTCAGCCATAGGACGTCCACTGCTGGACATAGGCCTCCCCTAATGATTTTCAATAAGACCGGTTGATAGCGGCTTGCATCCAGCGCGATCCTGCGGTCCTAATAAGGTCATCCGTCCACCTTGTGGGTGAGCGACCTACGCTGCGCTTGCCGGTACGTGGTCTCCACTCGAGAACTTTTCGACCCCATCGGTCATTCATTCTCCTCATTCCTGATTCGATCTCGCAGAGAAACTCCGAGCATAGCCCTCTCCATGGCTCGTTGGGCCCGTTGAAACAAGGTTATTATACTCTTAATCCTGCGGTCACAATAAATTTTTGAATTGGTTATAGCTAAAGAACTTTATATCAAATCTATCCAGTGAAACATTTCACGCACCTTGGTTTCAGACGAGCTCTGGTGCACCTTGTCTCCTATGGCTTCCAAGATGTACTGCTTCTCCTCATCAGATATCCGCGGGTGCTGCACGGGCGAGTCGTACACCAAGAACCACCACAGCGCACACCACACCATTGCTATTATACCTAAAATATCAAAAGAAATATGTTTACACAACTAAAAAAACATTTTTAGTCGATGTTGGATTTTTACTTGGTGTATTTAAATGTTACAATATCTGGTCATCTTTCTCACCATCAGATTAGCCGTGAGACATCCATTACGTAAGCCTCCTCTCCAGCTTTTCAATAAGATGCCAAAAGAAGAAGTCATCATCAATATTTTATCAGTAGTACGACGTCCACATAGGTCTCCTTTATTGCAAGTTTACAATTTCCATTAATTCAATAAAATAAGGCTTAAATATAAAAAATAAGGTGGGTAGGCCTACGTCCTGCAGTGGACTATTAAAAAGGCTGGTACAGTACTATGCAATAAAATAAAATTCAGATTGTAAAAAACAATTTGAAACATATTTACACATTGGGATTTTTATTAAATCAGTATCATTTCGAAAAAAGTTCCAGAAAATTGTTATGGCTTTATTCGGTGAATTAACTTTTGTAACTGAGCTTAAAAAAATTAAAAGAAAACAAATAAATAAGAAACATTAAAATAAAAAAAATTTACATGTCATTTTTTATCACAAAATCATTTTATAGGAAAATGTGCAAATAATCCCCTAAATACGGCTGATGTGCGAAAAAACGATTTTAGTTTGTAAAATAAGTCACGTACATGTATTTAGAAATCCACAAGTGCCATTTAGTGCTAGTTAGGTGCTAGATACGAATGTAAATAGACATTTTAAAGTGTTTAAAGAAAGTATGTCCTTATTTAGTATTGTTTAATGTAAAGTCTAGTACAAGAAACAGAAAAATGTGACTCACGTATGTTAAACGGTAATATTAGATATGTCTAAACGTACCTATTGTAGCTAAGTATACTAAACGTCATAATTATGTCATTGTACTTAGTTTTCAATGTTCTTCAATAAGTTGTTCTCAAGGCTGTTTTACCCTTAAATCCATGTTTTTCATACATTTTTGTGGTTGAGAATTGTCTCAAGCGACAACAGCGTTATCTTTCTGGTTGTATTGGCTCTGAGTTAAATCGAACTACTATGTAAAAACTTATGCGTGGTCCAACATAAATAAAATATACTACTCGTCGACTTGTAAACCTCCTCCGTTACGTCGGTTAAATATATGAAAACAATATCGTAATGCAAATTTTACAAAAAACACTACTTCTTTTCAGCCATAGGATGTCCAATAGGACTTCCACGGCTGGACATAGGCCTCTCCTAAAGATCTCCACTAAGACTGGTTGGTAGCATTTGCACTTGCATCCAGCGCAATCCTGCTGTCTTGATGAGGTCATCTGTCCACCTTGTGGGTTGACGTTTTACTTTGCGCTTGCCAGTACGTGGTCTCCACTCGAAAACTCTACGACCCCATCGATCGTCAGTCCTCCGTACTATGTGCCCTGTCCACTGCCATTTGAACTTGCCAATCCGCTGGGCTATGTCGGTAACTTTGGTTCTTCTACGGATCTCCTCATTCCTGATTCGATCTCGCAGAGAGACTCCGAACATAGCCCTCTCCATATCTTAGAAACACATTCCCATTGAAATAGGAATTGTGTTTATTTACAACATAATAATTATTTCTTTGTTAACTCAAACATATAATCACTCAAAACGTTCCTCCATTGTCCGCTCTCAGAGAATTTAATGTGATGTTGCGAGATTTACTCTATTCAACTTTGTGATTAATTAATGTCCATCATAGGATGACAAGCCAATATGAACAACTCTATTCTGTAGATATGACTTTATTACACATAGATAAAAGGTGTTGCAAATACTTATCAGTTCTACTACAGGACCAATCTTAAAATCGTGAAAATCAAACGTTCCATGCAATCTTAGCCAAGCTCATTGAGCATTTTGTATGGGACTGCTGACTTCAACTGATTTCCAAATACATATAAGGATCTCAATCTGACTATATTTTTATTACGTGTAATCAGAACTCTTATTTAGGTGAACCGATTTTAGAAAAAAAAAATATCTAGAATATCGAATAAATCGTTCAAGCGGCCGAATAAGGTCGCGCTTGACAAGCGCGACCTTATTCGGCCGCTTGAACACCTACTTGCTTGATGGTAAGCAACGTCGTGGTCGTAGATGAAGCATTCAAACTAAGAAGATACCTATATTCACTCTCACTTTGAAAAGCTCTAGATTATACTCGTATCTGTCCGGAATCAAGAAAGGGCCAAATGGATCCGAAACGTTGAGTTATTTATCGCTTCGCAATAATAAAAATATTCGGTATTTTTGTGATATTAGGGTTGATCTGATAGTAAAAGTTGATCATTTATATTTGACTGCCTTGGTGGCTCAGTGGTTAGTGAACCTGATTTCTGGATCAAAGAGGCGTGGGTTCGATCCCAACCCAGGGCAAGCATTATCCTAAAAATATGACTCGTCCGTCGCATCGTCTAGAGATATGCATCCTGTATATATCTCTAGACGATGCGATTTACGGCAAAACCTCCAGATGTATTATTATAATTAGATGAATGCGAGTCATTAATAGAGAACACGTGATGATAATAAATATTGCTCTATGAAGGTACATAGGTCGCCATTTCATTTATTTTTTATGCGAATGCTGTCAAAGCTTCTTTTGATTAATTATTTTGGAAAATAGACTGTAATTAGACGTTGATATGCTAAACTATAGTTTGGAGAAGCACAGAAAAATTGCGATTTGTATAATTTAAATATCAAAACCCTCCGAAAACAGGTTTTTCGCTTCATAGGTAACACTTTCGATCAAGTGACCTTTAAAACAGGAAAATGATATCAAAATCGATTCATTCGTTTTGAAGCAACAATGGCACAAGAATATACACACACACTTACGTTTAAACTTATAATCCTTCTGCATCAAGGGTTTCAAAGTTTTATTTAACTGTACAGTACGGTACCAGCCTTTTTAATAGTCCACTGCAGGACGTAGGCCTACCCACGAAGGGTGATTGGGCCATATCCACCACGCTGGCCCAGCGCGGGTTGGTGGATTCAGATATGCCATCGAATTTCTTCTACGGACGCATGCAGGTTGCCTCACGATGTTTTCCTTCACCGAAAAGCCCTTGGTGTGAGAATCCGAATTTGGTACGGGACCGGGATTTGAACCCATGAACTCACGATTATAAGGCGGGTGTCATTACCACTAGACCACCACGGCTTATTTATTAAACATTTATTTAACAGTTTCGTCTAATTGAATAATTTGTATCAGAATTATAGCTATGTAACATGACTGTATCATATCATCAGGGAACATAACCCGAAGACGAGTCGCATAAGATGCTGTAATCTGATGCTGTAGCTTGCATTAAACACCGTGTTGTACCAATCAAAGAGCCCCTCAGTTTAGGTCGGAGATCTAAATAAGCAATATTCCTTACCAGGTACATAGAAGGCCCAGTCCCAGCCCATAGACTCGATGAGTGGTCCAGTGAGAGACCAGGTGACGACGGTGCCAATGGCGCCTCCAAGCAGCGCGCTTACAAACTTGCCCTTCTCATCTGGGGGCGCCCAATGTGCCACCAGCGCGTGTAGGGCGGGGAACAGGAAACCCTGGGAAGAGTAGTAAAGATATTGTGAAATTTGAACATCTGTCTTGGACTTTATCCTAAAAATAGAGATATTGAAGTAGGTATTAAACTTGAACATCTTCTATCTCACTGAATGCTGTGGCTTGAATCTGCGTTAAACGGACGACTCAAAACTGATCCATCGTGAAAACGCGCGCGGTGCGCAGGCACATTTTGTATGAAAACGCGGGAGTCCGCTAAACGCAGTTTTCGGCCTGATAAAACATAATTAAATAAATAAATAAATATATCTTTATTGCACACCAAAAATTACAATAATATAGAACAATAATGACAAAAAAGATGTACAATGATGGCTTCATCGCCTTTGGAGATTTCTACCAGGCAACCTTTGGATGGATTGGATACGAAAAATAGAAATACGGTCGGTGGTGTATAAATACAGTGAAATAAGTAATGAGGAAGAAAACAATATTAAAAAGAAATTAAATGATGAGTTTACATCTTGTTTACATATATTGTTTCAGCAAAGACACTATTGAGAAAATACGAGTATCTCGGATAATGAATGGTTTTTCGAACAAATAAGCAAGCATACACCTAAATGCTTATATTTTAGTCTCTACACTCTTACTTATTAATCCATGTGTTAGGAAGCTGTTAAATTATAGATCCCGGTTGTTTTAACGGTTTAGCCATGTCAAGAGGCCTTCAGGCGGCTTAAAAACTCTGACACTAGGGCTAGCCACCCGGCCTATACAAACTTACTTACTAGGAAACTGTTATTTTATTAGAACACTCTCCATATTCTTTTGCTTTCTGAGATATAAAAAAACTCTCGTGGAAGAAACTTGAGAATCGGAAATAGTAAAAAATATAAGAGATGAGAGAAAATCATTTGAATCCAAATTAACTCAAAGTATTTTGCGGTAACACCTTATTACCTAATAATTATTTATTTATACAAAACTTAAATAACATTTCATAAACTTAACTATATATTATTACACCTTATTTATTTTTAAGTAATATAACCTATTGTATTGTACATCATATTGAATTTCTTATTTTTTATTTTTCTCCTATGTATGTTTACATCAGCAACAACAAAAGATAATTCAATAAACTTGTGGTTTTCCTTCATGGATGTATGATTATTTGTTTTTCTTATTGAGATGCCTTTTTATTATGATAAAAATTACACGTTTCTTACTATACCAGTAGCGTACTCGGAAAATAAACAGCTCCGTGTTATTAATTCACTTTACTGGGGATAATTATACAAAAAACATAAATTATCATCCATTTCAGTGTTATATGCCGTCATAGCTATATTTTACACACTTTTATTTAGCTTCACTGTATACTCTAAACTGCATATACAGGGTTATTTCTAATCAATTAGCATCCTTCTAGGGGCTTATTCTGTGCATCAAAACTAACAACTTTTGTTCTACGACTTTCGTCAAAACTAAAAAAAATTTTTGTTGTTCCATAAAAAAATTTAGTTCACCCGCGACAAAATGTATGGAACAGTTGATTTTTTTTTTAGTCTTGAGTAAAGTCGTAGAACAAAAGTTGTTAGTTTTGATGTACAGAATAAGCCCCTAGACTAGAAGGATGCTAATTGATTAGAAATAACCCAGTTTTTAATCAGATTATTTTAGATCTAGGCTCAATACTGAAATAGACATAGCTATTTTTATCAATCAATCTATAAGTTTATGTTTTTGTTTCATAATTTTACTAAAATATAATGATTCTGAAAGTTTGTTTTGTGATTTATAGATTTGTTTGTTATTCTGTCACGCAGCAACGGAACGATGGAATTATGTCTCTTGCAGTTTGAACTCATCAGATATGTCTGATAGTATAATAGGCACAATTTTAGAGGCGCCATAATAGCAATATAAAGTAGCCCTGTTTATTTTTCACTATGTGCATTTGATAGAAAAAACACTATAATACGTTGCTATTAAATTTACAATGGCGCCTTTAAAATTGGGCCTAATATGTTCCTAAACAAACACAACGTATATTACAGTCCTATACTGAGATAAAATTTAATCCCAATAATATTTTTAATACATCTACTTGTTATTTCAGGAAAATATATAGTTCATAGTACAGTAGTAACGTATGATAGGATGGAAAATGTAGAACCAAATCACTAAAAGATGATATGATAAAAACTGCATAAGCAAACACATAAAGTACTATAAAGAATTATTAAAAGACTATATGGAAACATTCAATGAATTAGATCAATGAATAATTTTATATTATTGACGTAGGTACTGTACACGAGAAAAAATATATTCCATATATTTCCACTGTTATGAGACAAAGCTCCAGGTAAGAAACATTTTACATTACTTGTAATTATAGCACTTATATGTATAGATAGATATTTTATTTGAAGTAAATAAAACACAGGAAAAAAACAGATAACAACATATAGCTAAAAACGCCTACGCTTTATTTTCGTCACCAGCCGGCCCATCTCAGCATGATGCCGGTTGTAGACAACCGGCGCTGGTCTTCCATTGAGACCGGCAGGAGACGTCGCGTACAATACGGGGTGCATTTCTACTAAACTAAAATAACCTATCCGTAACATGAAAAAGAAAAAATAGTGATAATTCCAATAATAGGCAAATACAGCTCTAAACCCTACTACATTAACAATTACAAATTTCACGTACAAATTGACTCAATTTGGGAAAATAAAATTGTAGATGTTAAGTAAATAGGTTTTGACCGCAGCTACACACGCATGATATTTTGTGTTAGTGTTATCCCATTTCCACAACATAGCACTAACATGAACACTACATTTTTACCTTTTATATTTCAGGATAAAGAGTAGCATAATAATATGACACTTTCTGATCTTTTAATAAAATCCATGCTAAAAATAAAGTTGTTCTGTTGCTGCACGAAAGAGTAATTCCAATAAACACTTTATGTATTTATAATATATGATATTAGTAAGGACAATTTAGATTCCTACTTTGATCCAACGACAATTACGAATTACTTTGCCTGAGATGAATAAACAAACGATAGTGTCCTACGCCACGGTTGTCGGCTGCCGGTTTCTTTTAGAATAAATAAAAGAGCTCTTTATATTGAGATACTTAAATTTAATAAAGATAAAGACATTTTTTATTGCAAAAACTTACACTAGGTAGACTATAAAGAAGTATAGAGTCACCCAAAAATATACATTTATTTAAAATTATAATTCCCATATTATTCCCGAGCTCGTTGATGTCTTTTGTACGAAGAATTGTTTGTCTGAAAAAATCCTTGGCAAAAAGTATAACCAAACAATTACTTTTTGAGCAACTTGATTTAGTTTTTACGTATAGTAAATTAATAACCTCTGTTAGCGATTTTCTCTCCAATTTATGAAATAGGCACAAACATAATTATATGATCCTCCTGGTCAGTTGATATAGCGTGTTTATCTAAAAAAGGGTTATACTACTATATTAATACGGGACTTATCGCGCAATAAAACATGAGATACATTAATTAAATACCTCTTTTTCTTTTTCTCCCGATGTTTCGAAAAAGTTGCATTGGTCGTGACCACGACCAATGCGACTTATTAATATAGTAGTATAATGTGCTCAAATCGCGAAAGTTTGAAAATAACATAAAAAGGGTTTTTTATAAGAGGAGTTGTTTTATCTCATTTTTGTATACCAGTTCAGAAGCCTAACTTATGGTAATACTGTGTAATTTTAAAAATAATACATATCTGTACCCAAGTACAAGTCAAATATACTAGTTTCAAAATTAGAAAGTAAACTTTATTATGGTCATTATAATTCAATTAAGTTATTAACAATATTTCAAATATAAAACGTACGTGCTTATAGTTTATTAACTCACTAACTAGTTATTATTTAACTGACTATGCACACGCAGTTCGAGTAGTAGAAGTGAGTTCTTAGTTATTTTTATAATTCTATCTGGGTAGTTTACTTTAAGTTATCTATTGATACTCTACAAATGTCTATGAGAGTCAATACGGAAGCTTACAACTTAGCTGTTCACCACAGTCACACACAATAAGAGTAAAAACTCTATAGTCTTTCTAAGAAGTATTGAGTACGTCTTGATAGCATCGTCACACCTGCTGTTTTTCCACTATTTTTTACCAAACCGACTATTATCCACAATGCCAAAAGATTTTTCGAGAACACGGGCTAGAAGTACGAATTTCCCAAATTGTTTCTAACTACGAAGCTTAGCCAATTAAATTATTCACTTTTTGTAAATTAGGTACCTATTCAGTTTTTGTTTTACTATGTTCTGACTTTTGAAATGTATTTAGTTACATTTGAAGTGGTTAGTTTCATATTTTTAATTAGATATGAAATAAAATTACTATAAAAATAGTTCATATATGCCTGGCGAACAGTACTGATCATCCGAAGACAGATCGTACTGAATGTCACTTCGCATTTAATTACAATATATTACTGACTGGTGTTATATCCGGAAACATTTACCTAATTTTTCTTCTCTTCTACTTTTTGACCGACGAAACGGAGGAGGTACTCAATTCAAAGAGTATAACTTTGTACGTAGTAGTCCGATTTCAATAATTCTTTTTTTATTGAAAAGAGTGTACTTCAAAATTGGTCACATTCAAATTTTATCGAAATCAGCTGAGCCATTTTCGATAAATAAACAATAATGTGAAAAATGTTAAATCGATCCATGAGAAATATTTGCGAATTCTGTAGACGGTTGAGTTGGTCATGCTATTTTTTGCAAAAATAATTATGATAGAGAAACTCTTTTGTAGTATGTACATCAGTGTGAATATATATATATATATATATATATATTTCGAATAGGTTTGCGTTTGACTACACACTACCTGATGTTGAGCAGATGTGCGGTCTAGGGCGTAGCACGCTTACCACACATCCCGACTAGATAGACCTAGGCTATTTAGTCGCGATTTGAAGACACCCATTACATGTTGTACTTTAACGGGAAGACAGACCCAGGCAAAGTGTTCCATATTCTGGCTGGTCGTATGATGAATGAGGATTCAAAACGCTTGGTTCTAACGCGCGGAATGTCCACCATAAAAGGGTGGCGCTATGGTCGCGTCTGTCTAGCCGAACGATAGAAGAAAGGGGCAGAGGGGATCAGATTGTGCAACTCCTGGGCGCACTCTCCGAAGTGTATCCGGTAAAAGGCTGACAAACACGCTACCTATGCTCAAGACTTTGCAGTTGCGACTAGTAATTATTTGTTTAATATTGGGATCCTTGAAATGACTCCAACATTATTGTTGAAATTAGGGAAGTTTGCAATATTAACCCACGTTAAAGTTATCGTTTTGATAGTTTTTGCTTTAAAAGTCTCTCTTTTTAATAGTTATTTTCAAGAAAACGTGAAATTCTTTTTTTTTGTTCAATTTCGCAGAAGAGTGTTCCACTTTGCCTCAGAGCGAAGCTCAGACCCCGAAATAGAAACATTTAACTAGAGAAATAAGGGTATGGATCACGTACCGTCAAGCGCTGCGTAGGATGTTCAATTGCAGGATGCAAAAAAAGGCAACAGCGACTTCCATCGTGTACAAAACTCGAATAGTTCGCTGAATTAATGTGTACATGTTGTCCATTATTGTTCATTTTTCAAAAACGGCTAAGCCGATTTCGATAAAATTTATATGGAACTACCCTTTCGATCCAATTTTTTTTGTTTCGGTTCACATTTGGCAAAAATATGGACATAGACGACAAAAAAAAATGTATCGGGAAGATTCTGTGTCTAGCAGTGAATGTACTAAAGATGAAATTATGATAATGAAAGGTTGCCTAAAAGCTAATTAAGATTTCTATTTTGAAACTAAATTACATAACATTTCTTACCGAAGCCAACCCAATGACGAACCGAAGCGCCACGAGCACCATATAGTGCCACCTTGCTGCTTGAGGACTCAGGATGGTGAGGGCAGCACTGACGAACATGGTCAAGAAGACCAGTTTCCGCGGGCCCCAGAACTCGGCGGCAGTACCTCCCACCAAGCAGGTGATGGCGTAGCCCCAGAAGTATCCGGACAGGACGTAGGCCTGCTCCTGGGCGGTCCATGTGAAGGTGGTCACTCCATCTGGCTGAAAAAATAAGTAACAATTACCTCTCCGCGTTCAACAGGTGATAGCTAATCTGACCACTGGGTGCCCAAAATGCCTAGTTTAGGGCCCGATGTATTTATCGAATGTTTAACTGATTTTTGTGTTATGTACAATACATAGATATAATGTATACTATAGAAATTTTTGTTCGGCGTTTGGTATGATATAAATGAATTGTGATTAGGATCTTATATTCTGTTATAGAAAACTTTATGTTGAAGTCCGTCTTCCGACAAAAATCACAATGACATGTCGCCACATTTGCATGACCAAACTGCTAAGATTAGTTTTACTTATTGCCAAGGGACTTCTTTCGTAAGACGGGCTCCATCACAGATCAGAGAACAAGGAACAACCTTGTTCTCTGCGGGCTCCTTGGTAGATTCCAATGTTAAGACCTCTAGAAATACAAGTTATTTTCTTTTTGTGATAAACATTTCAAAAATTGACGCGTTCGCAGGATTTGAACCTGCATCCTCTGGGACTCCGGCCCAGATGCTTTGTCCAATTAAGCTAAAACGGTCTCTGCGAAGGCGCCGAATTAGTGAGTGTTTATCATTTTTACCAACTACTACATTGTTGGAAGCGCCATTTGTGAGAACTGCCAGTCATTTAATGTGAAATTATTAGAACTTCTTACCATTAACGAGAAATGACGCATTGCTTAATCAATGAAATTATTTTTATCGTGCTTCACACACTAGGTGTGTCAAATCCTGCGTCAATTTTTGAAATGTTTATCACAAAAAGAAAGTTTCTATACACCTAGTGTGTGAAGCACGACAAAAATAATTTCATTGATACAAGTTATTGTTTTCAACGTTGCCATATTTACAGATGTACTATAGGTACCCATTTTTACAAAAAAAAATACTACTTATGAGACTAACCCTAAAATCGCCAAAATAGTACTCTGTCCCAAACTTATTTCTTATTCAAAGAACTTTTTGTAAAAGAAAGAATTTACTACATAATACAGGTTCCTAATAGGCAATTATCAAAACCAATGCTAACTATAATTACCATTGACTACTGCCATTGAGATACCAACTTAATTTCATGGCACGTGATATAAAAATACTGTTATTCTCGTTCTATTAACATTTTAGAGGTCATCACTTCAATCGAATACAACAAAAATTCTTTCAGTAAATGTACAAATATTTTACACTCTTAACTGGAATTGTTTAAAACGTAATGTTTTTGCACACCTGTGCTATCTACGTATTACACATATTTAAGGCTTCCATGAATCAGACTCGTGTCAATAGTAGCAAAGAATATGACCACGAGGTGTCAAAAGTAGAAGAACTAGTTTTTCTAGCTATTGGAACAACGCATATCACTTAAGCAGGCTAAAAGTGCTCCTACAGCTGTGTCACTAAAATTTACTAGCAATCAATATCTGGAGTATTTTGATCACTAGTTTATAGCCAGGTCAAAGAAGATATAATAATGCCAGGTGGCAATATGCCTAGCGAGCTGGCAGGATTACCACGCTGAACCATAGGCTTTTATAGTAAACTAAAACTATAATGGTAGTCGTCCAACTGAGCGCTACCGTGGCTCGGATGACAAGTTAAATTGTTGGTCCTGGCAGTTTTAACGGTTTAGCCATGTCAGAGGCTTTCAGGCGGCCTAAAAACTCTGACACCAGGGCTAGCCACCCGGCCTATACGAACTTACTTAATGGTAGTCGTGTATGCAGTCCCATTCATTTTAGTTAATTCTTTTTCGTTTCCGCCTGGTCATGGAAAAATGAATGAAATTACATGAAAACTAAAAAGTACATATAAAATCTATTTACTTAATATTTCAAACTAAATCAACAAGGTATTGATAGTGGAAACGTAGCGCGCGGGGCTTTATTGCGCAGGCGCAGATATAAGTAGGCCCTGCATGGTACCTGCAGAAATTTTATAATGATGTGCAATAGTTCACCATACAGTTATGTCATTTCATTGCGGTTAGCCTTTAGCTTATATTACAAAACACTTAGCCCTACATCTACCACTGCACTGTTGATAACACGCGTCTGGTTCGTTGAAGCCTTTTATTACACCTAAACATTTAACTAACAATATAGACATCTGTGTAAACAGAAGTATGTATCTGACTCGCGAATTTAAAAATCTGCATGAAATATCCTTCGCAGAAACGTAAATTACAGTGTATATTGTACATGATATACTTACTTACTTTTTGTATTATTGGATATTATACAAATCTATAGGTACGTAACCCAAGGGTCCATTGTAGGAACAACCTGAGAAAATATGGATTTGCAGGAAGCACACGTATCACCTACTCTCATATTCATATTTTTATTTGCAAGAATTTAGGGTAAGTACTCTGGTACTGTATTGAACCAGCCTTTTTAATAGCCCACTGCAGGACGTAGGCCTACCCACGAAGGGTGTTTGGGCCATATCCACCACGCTGACCCAGTGCGGGTTGGTGGATTCACATACGCCTTCGAATTTCTTCTACGGACGTATGCAGGTTGCCTCACGATGTTTTCCTTCACTGAAAAGCCAGTGGTGTGAAATTCCGTACATAAATTCCAAAGAACTCATTGGTACGGGACCGGGGATTTGAACCCACGACCTCACGATTGTAAGGCGGGTGTCACTACCTCTAGACCACCACGGCTGTTAAGTAATTGGTACTGGTCTTAAAATTACTTGTCTCGTGCCCTCGATTCCCAAATATCTGTACTGTACAGGATCTAAACAAGGCATCACTTCAATATCTACTATCTATCTATCCTCTTTGACCTCAGCACATCTTTAAGTAAAATACCTACTTTCTAGGCAAATATTATCCTAATCGTCCTAGTACATTTGTACAAAAAATAAAACGATGTCAGGGACAATGCTGTTTAGATAAAATAAAATTAATATGAATCACCAAAAGCACGCGTATGTTAGTCTCCGATGGCATTCAAAACATGACATTATGACATAGGAAGTTTACAATGCGGTTAGAGTGCTGCAGTATGCTGGGTTCTCAAATTTGTATTCGGTGTTCGTGTTTTTATTTGACCACTGCCCACACAAGACGGTGGACACGGGAGTTCGCGTATTTACGTGTTCGTTTTGTTCATCCAAATAGACAAATATAGAATCAATTCACATCGCTGTATTATTTTATTATTTAAGTAAATATAATACAGATACACGAACAAGAATAACGATGTGAAGACCCAAACACCCAACATTAGAAAGGTAAGTTAGGTTAATGAGATTACCTGCCGCAGCTCCCGCCTTGTGATCGAAGAGTTGTATAACGCGCTATCGTTGGCTACGATGGCCTGACATTCGCTTTTCACCCTGTGAATGATAAACATGCATGCATTAAACTAAATTATATACTCCTACGACCGCTATTCTGGGCCGTATGAGACGATCTACGCTTGAATGGAACAGACAGACAACCTAGACCGTAGAGGTAGTGTATTATAAATGGAGTTATTTTAAGCTGGGGCCACACATTGGTTATGTTAGCTAAAAACTGTAGTTTTGGTTCCAATACTCCAATGTGTGGAGTCCAATCTTGGACTAGTATTGGATGCAGACCGATCAATATTCGTAGCCAAGGTTGGCCACAAGTCACCGTCCAATATGAAAAACCGGCATTTTTAAAAACAAAATTACATTTAAATTTATACGTCATTAAATGAATGTTTGAATTTTTTTATCAAAATTAGCCAACTTTTATGCTTAGTGGCAATATTTTAGCCGTTTTTTGAATCTGGCTCTTTAACTCTTTGCTCTTTAGTACTAACTGCGCCTAATATTTTTAAGGTGTCTCAAACACTTCTTAGGCATTTAAGCCCGATCGATTGTAATCGACTGTATTTACGTCAACCAAATTTAAAAATGAGACCTTCTGCATTTTGCTTCCTTTAATAAATAACTTAGGTATATTCAATATATATTTTTCCTTACAGGCAAATGGACAAAAGATAAAACTTAACAAAAGTTATAAATTTATCGCCAAAAAGGTCGGTGAGTCCTCTGGCCTCTTTCCAAATGTGTTTTTGCCAAAAAGTTTCCTCGCGTGGAGGTCATACGTTTTTGTTGACCTACTCTGTGGCTCAACCCTTGTGACAGTTATTGCTCATATTGCTACCTATTATTTTTCCTCGTTGCCCTGTTGAAAAGTCATCATTGCTTGATTAAAGTATCCAACATGTAGCGGATCTAGTATTCTTTATTTAAGCGTCATTGCCTAAAGCTGGAAACATACCATCAGACGCGGCTTACGGACGCGACTGACAGCCGCGACTGCTAGGTATCTAGATAATGAATGTACACTGAGCCGTGCACGCTATCAGACATAAGTCGCGGACGTCACATTGGGTTGACCTTGAGCGTTTGAACGTCCGAGAGCGATCTGGCGCGCCGGATGTTTTAAGACTGTGCACACTGCTAAGTCGCGGCTGTCAGTCGCGTCCGTCAGCCGCGTTTGAGAGTAGGTATGTTTCCGGCTTAGCCAAAAATTTAAAAAAAGTTTATAGTAGGTATAATTTAAATAACACAAACAAATTGCGGCTTCATTAATTTTTATTTAAAGCGTTTTACCGACGAGTCCTTACGGAGTAGGTATAATAATTATATCGATCGACATGATAATACCATAGTTATAATTGCTATTAGTCTACTAGATAATTAATGATGAAAACGATGAAAATCAATTTTATTGCAGATTCCACATGGAATAAAAACTTACGGAATTGGTCTATTTCTAGTAATTCTACCGCAAAAGGAAATTGGCAAGAAGGAAAATCTTGGATATTAACCAGGTAAATCTAGACACTTTTATTTCAAGTTTTATCACTTGCCGTTTATTATCAAAATTATTGTGTTACGTTTTTTAAAAACAAGATATTTAAATGGTGTACCTATCGTAGTAGGATTTAATAAACCGTATTTTGCAAAAATCCTAGGAATTTTGTTAAATTACTGGTAATTAGACATTGGCTATGATATTTCTTCATCTTACTGAAAATAGTTAGGATTTTTGCATAAACACGAGTTGCTTTAGTAAGATTTGATAACCATAATCTAACCTTTACTCTGATGTTTATGCAAAATTCCTAGGATTTTTGCAAAAAAAAACGGATTTTCAAATGTTCCTACGACATACCTAAGCCTATGTCAGAAGACTCATCAGTCAACGTGAGCTCACTATTAACGTGAGTGAATGCCGCAATTGTTGCATGCCTCTGAGATAAGGGTATTAATAATGGTTTATTTTGTGGTCTGTTTCTAATCTATTATTTCCAGAGTTAGTGAATAAACAAGGAAATCTTATTACAAGTATGTATGCAAAATTCAATTAGGCGATTATACTTTCGTGACTTCTAAGTATAGAATACTATTTTTTCTATTCAGGCACGGTCAGTCTTCAGATAGGTGATCGGCATTTGCAACTGAGCGCTACCGTGGCGCAGATGACACGTAGGTCCCGGTTAAATTGTAGGTCCAGGTTGTTTTAACCGTTTAGCCATGTCGGAGGCCTACAGGCGGCTTAAAAACTCTGACACCAGGTCTAGCAACCCGGCCTTTACTTATTTACTTATTCATTGGCTCTAGAAACTGAACTACAGCACTGTTTTTTTTAATCTAATTTAATGCTGCCAGTTGTATTTGCTGATGACCAATACGATCGAAAAAGACATCCAAAAGATGGACTGACGACCGCAGCATCGTACTAGATGCAAATCAATCCCAACCGGTCGTATTAGATATCTATTCTATAGTGGGAGGCTTATGTCCCACAGTGGACGTTCTATGGCAAATATTATGATGAATGCCGCCTAGGCACTTTCGCTCAAATACCTCAAAACTGTTTATACCTGTACTGTACTGCAGGACGTAGGCCTACCCACGAAGGGTGTTTGGGCCATATCCACCACGCTGGCCCAGTGCGGGTTGGTGGATTCACATACGCCATCGAATTTCTTCTACGGACGTATGCAGGTTGCCTCACGATGTTTTCCTTCACCGAAAAGCCAGTAGTGTGAAATTCCGTAGATAAATTCCAAAGAACTCATTGGTACGGGACCGGGGATTTGAACCCACGACCTCACGATTGTAAGGCGGGTGTCACTACCTTTAGACCACCACGGCTACTTAATACGGTTTATACCTGAATTAAGAAAACTTGTAGAGGAAAAATAAATTAGTTGACTCCAGGTTGAGTGTGCTATCTGCATTATTTCGTCGTTTGGATTTCAGTCTAACGGTAACGCCTTCCCTGTATATATAAGTTACTCTCTGGTAACGCCTGCTACTAATTGGCAGATGTTTTTTTGCTATTTCAGTGTTGTTGTTTTATTAAGAGTTAATCATGATGGTGAATTCAATGATATCCTAAGACATGTTTGTCCGTCATCTACATATATAATCACTCAGTATTTATTATATCGTAACCATGCTAGTACATGTACCTATGCTAGAATAAAACAAATAAATCATACATCACATAAAGACATATTTGTATGCTATTTAACGGGCTGATTTTATTTAACTCACAGCCAATTAGAGTGAAATGTGCTGTATATTGTGCAAAGCAAATATTTATTTAACAATAATACATTTATTGCTAATGTGACAAACATGTTTTGCCCATATGTAGTAACAAAATAAATAGATGAAACGTTAGATCGAGTAGATAAAGAACTTAGAATGGTATCCATAGACTTATTTGTTTATTAATTATTTCGTAGAGGTTCTAGTAAGGACTAGTCCATAAAAACAAAAAAATACATGAAGCGTTAGAGCAGGTATCTAAGCACATAGTACGGTATTCAAAAACTTATCCAAATTCATCGCTTTGTAAGGACTATACTAAAAGGCAGCTTTCCCGACGTATAGTGAGGACTATTGTATTAGTAAGAAATGTGTACCCACTAGAAACTTAACGTTGAACAAGTCGTCGTACTTAAGAGCTATGGATAGGTAAAATAAGATCAATTTTGAACTGTTTCACTGCTCTAAATATAATAGGGGTAATTGACTGGTACTATACTGTACTGTATCAGCCTTTTTTAATATTCCACTGCAGGACGTAGGCCTACCCACGAAGGGTGATTGGGCCATATCCACCACACTGACCCGGTGCGGGTTGGTGGTTTCACATACGCCATCGAATTTCTTCTACGGACATATACAGGTTGCCTCACGATGTTTTCCTTCACCGAAAAGCCAGTGGTGTGAAATTCCGTACATAAATTCCAAAGAACTCATTGGTACAGGACCGGGATTTGAACCCACGACCTCACGATTGTAAGGCGGGTGTCGCTACCTCTAAGCCACCACGGCTTTTACTGACTGGTAGTTGACTGGTTAATAGGGTAGTTGACTGGTATTGAATTAGTTAAAAGTATTAAGATTAGTGAATTCTGCAAATAATTATGATTCGAACGTAAACTGAAAAAAATAACTAAAATTGGCTAACCCAGTTCAGAGATATAAGCTTGTAAAGATTTTGGTAGGGATTAAGAGGGGATGCTTTGTCCCTTTCCCATAAAGCATAACATAGAATGGCGAATGTATGACACTTTCGGGCCGTGACGTCATATTCTGTATAGTGCACTCTTTGTCTAACAAGAAAATAAATATGCTTGTAACTTCTTTATTTCTAAGTTGTTTTTTTTTTTTTTTTTTCGTTAATTCGTTCATTAATGGATAGATTTTACAAGAGGACATCAAAAAAAATTGTCAACTAGCCTATAAATGATGTATGTAATCGTTGTTTCATTGATTGCATTCTAAAATACAGCTCTGTTTATATTTTTTTACCGACGGACCACCGGAAGAGGTAAACAATTCGACGCGTATATATATATGTATAACCACGCATAACTTTTTTCGTAGTAGTTCGATTTCAATATTTTTTTAAGGTTTTTTATTGAAAAAAATATACTTCGAAATTGGTCCCATTTAAACTTTATCGAAATCGGCTTAGCCATTTTTGATAAATCAACAATAATGTGAAAAATGCTACATCGATCCGTGCGAAATATTCGCGAATTCTGTACACGGGTGTAGTCGGTCATGCTAATTTTTGCAAAAAATTGTCTTGTAGATTTGTCAAGTTAAGGTTTCAAAATTGAGCCTAATATCCGTCACAAAAGAACGGTCTTAGGGTAATTATCACACGATAGAAATACATAGAAAAATAATGTGTATTGAACATGTTGAACAATTTTTCCCAAGCCTTCAGCTGTAGTTGAGTTACATTCTAATCAAAAGTTGGCCAGACGGCACGTGCAACCACATGCATGACTAAACGATACGATGCGCATCGAGCCGCCTCCAAACCAGTCACGTTTCAGCCAAAATCAACTGTAGAGCAAACTAATTAACGCTTGCATACATTTACAACCGCAGATCTCACGACAGTTACATGTCACGCGAGACGAGACTTGTCGTCTCGATCTAGCAAACAATTGCGTACTAAATGTCACTGTTTTTGTTTATATCTACCAGTAATTTCAAAAATTACAATTAACACTAACAGAGTAACAAAGTTAGGTAAAAATAAAAGTATTTTAAGAGATTTTTGAAATTGTATGTTGTTATCTGGATGGTCTTTTTTGGAAATATGTCGAAATTGTCAAGATTAATATATATATGGTATACGAGTATGTTACGAAGATGGGAAATTTGAAAACTAGCTAAGAAATAAAAATTCAAAATAAACAAAACCTCAGATAAAGTCCGAGGAAACTACGAATAAAAAAAAAACAGAATAACAAATCACTCATCATCAACACTCACTAAAATAATTTATTTTTATGCACTCTCACACCACTGCACTCCGCTATGGACCTATGTTCGTAAACATGCATTTTCGATGACTAATTATGACTAATTACTACAAATAAATAAATACATGTCTCGCGACAGAGCTATTACAACTAGAGAGATAGCGCTGTTGGCGCTTGAGGCAATTCTCAACCGCAAAAATCACTATCACTTGTTGTCACTGTCAAATATATATATTAGAATTTGATAAGATTTTGGCATTATCGGGACAAAAACACGAGCTACTGAAACGAGATATTTTTCATATCTTTTTCTAACTCATGCCATTTTATATCAATGTATCTCTTTCTTTCTTTTCTCAACCACCATATTTTCCTCTGATAATCCTGTGTTTACAACCACAGATCTGACAGTTAAGCTGGAAACATACTATAGGACGCAGCTTACGGACGCGACTGACAGCTGCGACTTAGCAGTGTGCACAGTCGAAAACATCCGGCGCGTCAGATCGCTCCGGACGTCCGAACGCTCAAGGTCAGCCCAAGGTGATGTCCGCGACTAATTTCTAGAATTACCGCGTCTAATTTTTAGTTACCAGATAGTTTGCACGGCTCAGTATACATTCATTATCTAGATACCTATCAGTCGCGGCTGTCAGACGCGTCCATCAGCCGCGTCCGATAGTATGTTTCCAGCTTTACATGTCACGCGAGACGAGACTTGTCCTCTCGATCTAGCAAACAATTTCGTACTAAATTCTTTGCTTATGTTTACAACTACCCGTAAAGCCAAAAATTACAATTAACACTAACAGTAACAAATCACACAATAGCAAATCATTTATTTATATGCGACCACACAACACTGCAATCCGCCATGTACCTAGGTTTCGTTAGCATGCATTTTGTGTATGACTAATTACTACATAAAATATAAATAAATACATGTGATAAAGTAAAGTCCTCTCTAGATCTCTGTGTTTACAGCCAACTATCAAAATGCGGTTCCTAAAAACTGAATTTCCATAAAATGTTGCCTAATTTAGTTGATTTCTTTGAGGTTTTCCCTGTTGTAAATGAATGCAAATTAAAATGATGTGGAAGTATTTGACGCAAATGACGAGTGACTGAGTCATTGCCTTGATCGGACTCGCTAGTAAATAAATAGAAAGTAAGGTTAAAATGCTACTGTTAAAGTTACTGTTGACTGTTTACGAGTTATTGACGAAGGACGAAGCCGTGTAAAAGCAACAATTCTATTCTTGGAGATAAATTGTCCCATAGGTTTTGTTGTGAGAACTGGTTTATATATTTATAGCAATAAGTACACCCTCTAATGCAGTATAGAGATAAAACATTGTAGTACTGTACTGTACCAGCCTTTTTAATAGTCCACTGCAGGACGTAGGCCTACCCACGAAGGGGTGATTGGGCCAAATCCACCACGCTGGCCCAGTGCGGGTTGGTGTAAAACATTGTAGTAAGGGTGAGTTAATACGTACCTATATAGGTACCTATATACCTATATAGGTACGTATCACGACAGAGAAAAACTTATTCACTGTTGTTGTTCATAATTTCATATGTACTCGTATATGTAGGTATATTTAAGCCGTTATTAGCCGTTTGCCACCCCAGCATAGTTAAGTATGACTAGAATCCTCAATTGTGTATATAGGGTGTGAGAAAAAAGATGTGCTTTAAATACAGACTTAGGTAGCTATATACACAATGTTATGATTTTATCATATTTAGACTCTAGATAATAGTAAAAACCTTAATAATACTAATAGAAGTCATAGAAAATAGATAATAGTTCATAAATATGTTGATTTACATCTCAACAAAAATTCAACAGTAGTTTCTGACTACGACGCATAGCATAGATCGTCTACGCAAAAAAAACGTATACGCAAACAGAGACAAAATATATTAGTTTCGTCCTATTCTCGCTTTCATAATTTTATTGCATATTTATTATTTATGTATTAATATTAACTATGCACCACAGTAAGTAGTACGTGTTACTGGAGTACGCAGTGTGCAAAAATTGCATGTAGGTACTTACAAAATAGCGTCAGCTTCGTCGGGCACCATGGCGATAATGTTGACGCTCATGTTGACCCGCAGCATGTAGTTGACCCAGCATGCGAAGAACATCATGATGGCCACGTTGAACCGCGCCGGCACCACATCTGGAAACCACAACATGGATCCTTACTAATATGTTACATCCGAAAGTGTGTCTGTTGGTTTGTTGGTTTGTTCCTCTTTCATGCAGCAATGGAGCTATGGATTGACTTGAATTTTGGCATGGACATAGTTTGAAAATGGCATAGGCTATTTCTTATCCCGAAAAAAAAAGGTTCCTGTGAGTTGTCACAAAAATCAAAATATCACGGGGACGAAGCTGCAGGTTTTGCCTGCGACTAGTAATTAATAATTATTACTTAAGCCGTGGTGGTCTAGAGGTAGTGACACCCGCCTTACAATCGTGAGGTCGTGGGTTCAAATCCCCGGTCCCGTACCAATGAGTTCTTTGAAATTAATGTACGAAATTTCACACCACAGGCTTTTCGGTGAAGGAAAACATCGTGAGGCAACCTGCATACGTCCGTAGAAGAAATTCGAAGGCGTATGTGAATCCACCAACCCGCACTGGGCCCGCGTGGTGGATATGGCCCAAACACCCTTCGTGGATAGGCCTACATCCTGCAGTAGACTATTAAAAAGGCTGGTACAGTACTTAAGCTGAAAACATACTATCGGATGCGGCTTACGGACGCGACTGACAGCTGCAACTGATAGGTATCTAGACTATGGAAGTACACTGAGCCGTGCACACTATCGGAAATAAGTCGCGGACGTCACCTTTGGACAACCTTGAGCGTTCGGACGTCCGAGAGCGATCTGGCACACCGGATGTTTTAAGACTGTGCACATTGCTAAGTCGCGGCTGTCAGTCGCGTCCGTCAGCCGCGTCCGATAGTATGTTTCCGGCTTTATTATTTAGCGCTCATAGTGCAGATTGACTAGTCGTTTCTTAGCATCCACTGAAGCTAAGCAACTTTCAGTCACGCGAAGAACTATAAAGACTGTAAAAACGTTGTAAGAGGTCAATCTCCAACAGTAGCGGGAGCTATAGTTTGATCTCAATACTTTTTTCTACTTAGATGAAACAAAAGATAAAAATCTATCAAGGTTGTCATTATAAGATTCATAATTAATGGATCTATAGTGAGTTGCTTAACTTATACAAGTATGTAACAAGTATTTTAAAGTACATGTTCCCGCGCGAGCATCTTGTTTTTGTTACTCTATGGAGTTCAATTTTAATCTTCTCATAGAATCTTGCAACGACAAAAAGTAGGAGCATCGAACTTAAAAAAAAACTAAGGCCATACGAGCCAGTTGGCATTTAAGCCTCCATACCTAAATACTTTAGAAGCCGTTACAACGTCACAAATACCAAAATCATAAAAGTTAAAAAAGTAGATTGAAGCATGCTATACAATGATGGCATAGCATACCAATACTTGCAAGAACATAGGTACTATAGAGTGAAAAGGGTGTTAAAATGCGATGGTATTCTTTTTATTTTCATTAACTTAAAAATTATAAGCTCCGCCTAGGATGACTTTGAAGTTTATCCGCCATAATGCTCAAACGTCAATGTGACATTTGATCAGTAGTTCAAGTATCACTTGTGTCAAGTTATGTCATTGATTATATCGCTCATAGAGTAGTTTAACTAGGTGTTTGTCAGCGATCACCGAAATTAAGCAACATTCGGCACGGTTAGTCTTTGGATAGGTGACCGCCGGTGGCATTTACAACTTAGCGCTACCGTGGCTCGGACGACACCTTTAATTGTAAGTTCCGGTCATTAAAACCGCTTAGCCGTGTCAGAGGCCTTTATTTTATTTTTTACTTGAGACGTACAAGTCCATATTACAAAAAAATCATTAAAATTAACATGTCAAAATGTCACAAATATCAAAGACTTTAGGCGGCTTTAAAATTCTGATACCAGGGCTAGCCACCAGGCTTATACGAACTTACTTATTGAATACAACAACTTTGATGCTTTTCTGACACCATCTTGTTGTAATCATAATCATGTCTTACAACTTTTTTGCTTTAGGGCGCATCGACTTGTTTTCATTATTCTAAGAATGCTATTCGACGCCAAACGTCGAATATCTTTCCTCAAAACACACTTTTTGCAGCAGTGATGTAAGCTGGGGCTGGCTATGCACGACCGTAAACCGACGACCTTTACGCATCGTAAAAACAATCGAGGTACGTCAAATGTTGTTCTCAACATCAACAACATACTTTTGAATTAAGTTAGCTTTTTACACGCTAACATAAACTTGCTATTGGCTTTAGAAACTACAGTAAATTAGGCTGGTATCATAATACCAGAGAAACGCTTTATCTTTATTACATAGGCTCAATGATAAAATTAACACTATATAAATATACTAAATAGAAGCTTGACTTCGATTAAGTGACATGAATCCAGAAAATAAATTTAATGAGTCTTACTGTACAAATGTAGAGTAACACAAAAAATTGAATATATTTTTCAGTTTTACGGCTAAAATAACATAATGTACCTAAGTGCCAAAGACATGTTTTGTTTGTTTGACTCTAGAAATAATAATACTAAATACAAATTATGTTAATTCTTTGGCAATTACTTCGGTTAAATGCTAGTAATAACATAAATGCAAATTTTATTTATTTTTACTAAAGCCTTGTTGTCATAGCTTTTTTTGCAATTTTCAGCAAACGAAGCCGCAGTGAAGCCAACTTTAATACATTGTACCAGCTCATATGAATAAAAATGAATCGTGTTTGTTAGTCTCGCTCAAACTCGAGAACGGCTGAACCGATTTGGCTAATTTTGTTCTTGAAATATTTTTGGAAGTTAAGGGAAAGTTTAAACGGTGAGACAATTTATAAAAGTGGCGAGATAAATAATAAAAATCATTTTATTTTCCCATACAGAATGTTCCTGCATGTAAAAGTTGTCATTGATAGTTGACAGATGGTGGGATCAAGTCACCTTTTGATTCCTTCCTCAATGAGTCACCTGGTCAGCTAGTACCATAGAATAAGAACAAAGTACTAGAAGCAGTACTAAAATAGCAAGAGATATACATCACTTTGTCCCATTTTAAATATGAAATTTAAATAGTGTTAGATAAAGATGCACATACACCCGAATTTACGTAATTTCAAAGGGTTTTTCATAAACTAGCATAGTTATCTCGGGTGTCCAAATTCAAAAAAAGTAAAAAGTCGGAAGGTAAAATGATCAGAGATATGAACCTTCTTACTGGAACTAGACGGTTTTTTAGCAATACTTATATTTCTTGTAATTATTCTGAGGCTAGTACCTAATATAGAAGAACTATTACCGCAAAGCGCATGGTGTAGAGGCGTAGCGTTAGAATGCGGAATGAAAACAAGTCTTCGACGGCTGACATAAATAGTTAATGTAAATAGTTGCGAATGTACGGCCTCGAAGGAACCTGTAAGTGTTCGTGGAATAACTTTCGAACAATGTCAATATCAGCTCGAGTTGACAAACATGCACCGGTTCAACGGACTGTCTTCTTTCATTTCATTTTAATATAGGTAGGCTAGTAGTGTATCTCATTATATCTATGGCAGATGATTCAAAGGCGTTTTTTCAGGTACGCAGGTGCGTCAATTTATATAGTGTGTTAATATTTTGCACGATTGGAGAAATAATGTCTTCAGAAAAGTTTTTGTGGAGTTTTTGAATTAGAGTATTGTATAATTTGTGTAACAAATAGGTAGGTTGTTGGTGTTAGCGCAATCCTTACACAAATAAAGGACGTAGAACTCATATAATGTACAGGATTAGGTATTCCTAACCAATTAGTATCCTTTTAGGGGCTTATTTTGCAGATCAAAACTGTTACTAGTTTTTTGTTCTGCGACTTTTGTCAAAACTCAACATAAATCAGCTGTTCCATACATTTTGTCGCGGGTAAACGATATTTTTAAATGGAATTTTGGGGAAAGTTGCAGAACAAAAGTAGTTAGTTTTGATGCACACAATAAGCCCCTAAAAGGATGCTAATTGATTAGAAATAACCCTGTATAATGTATGTTCGTAGCTATAGAGTTGTATTGATATACATACACTAAGACTACAATTATTATTAACATTGATAATTTGATTGTATTGTATACCTGTTATGTGTAGGTACTTCCAAAACTCATATCTGGTGAACAGAAGTCTGAGGACATAGAAATAAATATTCTGAGGCCAACAACATGCCACAATTAGGCATTTTCTTTTTGCGACCCACATGATAATCCAAAGATGGACAGAATAAAATGAAAAAACCTCGAACTGAGTAATAAAAAAATATTTATAATTTTTGTTCAAGTGCGAGCCAAACGGATTTTGGATAAAAATATTCTGGACAACTACCGAGCATTTTCGATTATGCCGTGCTCTCTTGCCTTGTATCACTAATACAGTCAGAATATTTTGTTGGTACAAACATAGCTCCACAGCTATCATTAAAGATATAATTAGAAGGGCTAGATTCTGATCAAAATTTCCAAAAGAAGAGGATTGCGCAGTTCTAATTAGAGACGTATCTGACGAGTGACGGCGTTCCATATAAGTTGTCAAATAATTCTTTTTCAACAACAATATGATGACCACAGTCAACCTGCACTTATTCCTGTAAGTAATATGCATATTTCTAAGTAGGTGTACATAGTATGAGCTAAAAACATATCGAGGTGAAGCAAAAGCGAAAGCGGATATTCGACATATTGAACGCTTGAACTAGTTCGGAGACGAAATAGTTATAATGATGCAAGTGAAATCAATCAGACCAGTCGTAAATAATATTTATCTGACACGTAAATGACATGGTATCAGAGAAATTTAATTACTTATTTGAAATGTATAAATTCACATCACACGGTGTCTTAACTAGTTTTTATTATTTATTTTATTTCATTTGTAATTTAATTTCACTTAATTATGATTCCAATATTATTTTATTTTATTCTTATAATTTGAAAAGACCCCTCCCTGTTAAAGCGCGACATCGATCAGACTAATTTTACTTGTGAGGGCTCCCAAGAGACCGGCTTAGCTGAGTTTGGGACCCACTGTTAATTTTACGGTATAGTTAGGTACATTATTGATATGGTGAACTGTTATTGAAATCGTTTTTGGTAAACAAAATTTACTTTTTTTTTTAGTTTGAGATTTGCGTTCGAATTCCCATTGAATGATTGACCATCTTAGGCACTAAGACAGTGTCAGTATTAAAAGAGTTCGCGAGCTTACCTAATTCTAATTAAATGTTATTGATGATGTAGTCAAATTAAGGTAAGTATCAATAAGTTCATTTTTGAAAGATATAGAAGTTAGTAAACTGCCCGTAGGTTTTTTTAATGGGCAGAGCGTGGTGGATTCCTAGCTCTACTTGTACTGAGAAGAAGCCAGTATTTATCAGCGTTCAAAGAAGGTATTTCATGTACAAGTCAAACAACAAATACGTTTAGCCTGCTATAGAAACTGGCTCACAGAAAAGACGTGGAAGTGGTACCTTCTCAAAGCCAGCAATTGAATTTTACATTGAGCAAGTTGTAGCTTCCTTTCGATCTAATAGCCTCTCAATAGATCGAAGCCACTTTGGCGTGAGATCCAATCGAGAGTGACCCTATACTCTAGACTCTAGGGCCTAGAGTTACTAACTTGCAAAAGACTCTACAGCAATTTACTCTTGTTATAAGTCTCTCTAGTAAGTTACTGAAAATCCTTTTCTTGCAAAAAGTAGCTTCAAAACACCAAACAATTGAGCGTGACTCAATATAACAATAACAAATTTTCAAGAAGAGAGAATACCAAATATATTGGCTGCCATCCCTTGTCACGGCCAGCAGGTCAATGACACCCAGTCACGACCAACACCTGTATCAAAATAACGCAAGTAGGTGCTATTTACAAATAATTGGTCCGTAATATTCTTTAATTGCAAAAGATCGTGTTTTTTCTATGTCCGTGGCCTCAAATCAAACAGCGAAGTTAGCACGAGATTATTTATGTAGTGATTCAATGATTTGTTTTCGCTACCTCGAAGATAGAGGTCAATCGGCGATGATGACACCGGTGAATTAATTCGCCAAAATTATTTGAGGAACTGGATATTAATTTCGGAACTGTTTAGCATTTCTACGAACTTCCGCCTATAAAATGTTAGAAAAAACAGCATTGTTGCAAAGTAAACATCACCGTGGCAATGGCTTAGAGTTTTATTCTATGGCGTAGGAAGATAAATAACTTGAATTACACTTGTAAAGTTTATTATTTTAACAGCCCGATAACATTGTAAAATCTAAGGCTTCATAACCACATGATAAAAAAGAGATGTCGTTATGCGCTACGTGAGTAGGTGGAAAGAGATGGAATGACGAACTCTAGCTTTAGCTATGATTGTACAAATTTATTACTAGTCTACTAGATACTCAACAACGGACTTAATAAATAAATAATTGTTCCCCGGCAAAGTGATCATCAAGGTTTTGTATTTTTAAATCTTCTTTTCTTTAATTTATAGGTATATAGGAATGTAGGTAGGTAAGTAACGACTCGATTAATTTCGTAACGCGATCGATGTCTTTTCTACTTTTCAGAGACGCAAATTACTTTGCAGTTCTGTATAAGTGCTTTTTGTATGATCACAGTTCACCATTTCTTTAAAAATAATTTAAATTATATATTTAAATTGATACGTATATTGAATAACGTCTTTTTTGTTATTCGAAATACTGGCCTAACAACTGATACGTCATAAGCGAAGTACTTATATGTAGAAAAGTTTAGATCGAATCGCGGATCGAAGGATCCGTACACATATTTATTTCCTGATATCAGAGAGTTCGCCGCCCAAGGCCTTTGGCATGGCCAAAATGTTTAAAACCGGAGCCAACACTTCAATGTGTATTCCGAGTCACGATTGCTCTCTGTTGTAAGTGTCATTTTGGTTTGTTAAACCATCTTCAGACCCACTAATCTAATTATATCTCTACGTCAGTCAGTGCTAGAAACACCTCAAAAACCTACGCTATGTGCTCTAAAGCATCTCTACAATAAATATTATAAGAAAAATGAAGAATATTAAAATGTATACAAATAAATACAGTAAACATTTATTTTTGCTTTCATGAATGGATATAAAAATTTCATCTAGCCAGTTCTTTATATTTTATCTTAATATTCTTTTATAAATTACGCGTCATGTTGTTTTCCGCGATAGAATCTTAAACAACTTAACCGGTTTTAACCAAATTTTGCACACTATGTGCAGTTTGATACAACTTTGAGAGATAGGTTAGTTTATACATATATCAATTAATAACCGCATTTGTTTATTATTTTTCTATTAAAATCTGACCATACCGGGGCAAAGCCGGAATAGGCAGCTAGTATTTTATAAAATACTATACGATGTCGTATATTATGTTGTACTATAAGATACCACACAGCATATTATTATGTAGCAGGTACCTATATAGGTATAAAGCAGCTGGCTATCACGAATCAGAAGGTAAACAAAAAAGTCAAAGGCACATCACGTTCTACTCGTATTTCGAAATACAAAATCACTTTAACAATAATATATAACTAAGTACTTAATAAATAGGTAAAATGTAAAGCAAAAAGTCATATTCATCCAAGTTCAACAAAATGGTTCTGTTTTACTCTGCGAATATGGAACCTTAAATCCAACCGGAGCTCCTCTATTGTATAACTATGAAGTAGGTACTATTTGCAGGTACATCGCATAGTATTGTCGACAGCCGACATCATGCTGAATTACTAGTTGCCAGGAGTACTTGGACCTAATAGCCATGTTCCTACCATAGCTATGCGTAGGTATATCGACACAATGGAGTCGACTACCTCATTGAACAGAGTCTATGTAGATTTCAGAATGACTATAATAGAGCTTATTTACTATTCAGTCAGTTTCAATATGAAACTAGTGCATCAGTCTACAATGTTACAGATTTTCCACTTTGATGCAAATACGTCTGCATTTGCGTTGTTTTCAACTGGACATACAATACAATACAGACCTTCTCCTCTACTCTTCGTTTTGTTTTGTTTACAATTTGAGATATCAAAAACTGTTATGGTAAATGCGCATACGGCCATATGGGCCGAAACGCGACGCGTTTATTGTGAAATTGTATGCAATGTCGCGCATCTTTCCGCACCACACGACCCGCATTGACGTCAAAGTGTTCCGACGTTTGACGTTTGCACCATGCTTGGCTTCTGTGGTGTGGACACGTGCGCGTTTAGCTTACAATTAATGTTCAAGGTACCTATAGACTTTGATGAGGAGAATCGTTAATATTTTGGCCAAAAATCGTCCAAAATACCTATTTATTCAATTTTAATGAACCTCGCAGAGTGATAATTACTTTATTATATTGGATCAATTAAATGACAATGTATATCTATCATCGTGATTCTCGATATCATTAGGCATTACAAGAACTGTAGCGTGTCTACATTCCTACAATGACAGGCAGCACGCACGACCTTCGTGAACCTCGCGGCATTATCAAATATTTTCTATTATGTAAGCTACTGGACGTTGACATTTTCATTGATCTAAACCAATATGAAATTTGAACGTGTGAAATACATTTGAGAACTTATTTATTTACACAGTGGAAACATTTGTAAGATACCAAGCGGTTTTGGAATGTAATTAGATTATATGACATTTAAGCTAAGTATCATAAGTATGTGAACAACTAAAATCCCCTTCTCTCTATATCGCATCTCTGGTAAAGATCAGACAGAGTGTGGTCAAACGCAAAAGGTACTAAGTAGAATAGAAAGCCTAAAAACAACATACGAGTATGTACATTTTGTAAATAACTAAAACATGTAGTAAAAGTCCTATCGTCCCGAAATCTCAAGAGGACAACACTAGAGCCTACAGAAATGAGAAACCTAGTTATTTTGAAACCTTGGTTGCCTGGAAGAAATCGCTTATATCGAAAAGGGCACCAATTAGTGACTAATCGTTTTGTTTTAGCCCTTATCTGTTTTTTTTATTTGGTTGTCTAATAAAGTGTTGTTGTTTGTTTGTTTGTTGTTCTTTTTTTCTGTTCTATGCCGGAGTCTCTCTACCATTTTCTCTCTCTCTCTCTCTCTCTCTCTCTCTCTCTTTTTTTTTTTTTCCTGCAGCTCTTATACATACCTAATTACAGACAAACGGTAACTTCCTTCCAGTAATTTTGCTTCATTTCTAGCCCAAAACTATATTTAAATCAGTCGATTTCCTAAAAAAGAAAACCCATTTTCAAATTTCATGTTCTTATTTAAATATCACCAATTTCTTTGCTTTCTAGGTATGTAGGTAGGTACTCATATATTTATATTTTACGTATAGGCTGTGCCACAGAAGTTGGCGGATGTGAAGTTAGCTACAAGCTACGCAATAGCCAATCAACGTTCGGCTTTTTGTGACTTCACATCCACCGACTTCTATGGCGCAGCCTATACACCGTGACACTTATTGGATTGCATTGAGACTTTAGGATACCTTTGGGCAGCAGTTGATAATACATTTTAAAAAAATACTACGTGATGAATACGAATACCAAAGAAAAACCCAAACTACAACATCGAAACATCAAGGTCTATGTTAAAGGCTTTATTTTATTTTAGATTTAGTCTCATCATTTTATCAGCAATGCCGGCACTGCGGGCTTGCGAGGTTAAGTAGCTTGTTCAATCACGCATTCACATTAAGTTTTATAGTCATTTCGCGGAATTGTGCTGCCTATATCAGTCCCCCTTGCAGATAACAACTTGTTTCCATTTGTTGTCACCGTTGAAGGTAAGTTACTGAACTCTAGTGAGTATTTTCCTATCAGACTGTAGAGTTCTGAGAATTAAAACCTGGAAAACTTACCGAGAGTCTGCTGTTTGTTTTCTTATCACATCTTTACATGCATTTTATTATTCACTAGCGACCCGCCCCGGCTTCGCACAGGTGTATTATACATATAAACCTTCCTCTTGAATCACTCTATCTATTAAAAAACCGCATCAAAATCCGTTGCGTAGTTTTAAGGATATAAGCATACATAGGGACAGACAGACAGGGCAGCGACTTTGTTTTATACTATGGCACATTATAAAACTAAACAGTTGCTCAAGATGCTCAAGATACAAACGATTTCAAAAAAGTTATGAAAACTATTTAGCGCAGAACCTTCAGCTTGCAGACAAGCACGTGGTTAGTTTTTCCGATTGTTAATATTGAACTAAGTACCTACCTATAGCACAATTTGCGGAAGCGACATTAAACGTAAAGTGTAAATAGGAAATGAGCGTAGTTGAAAAGTACTGCATTTAAGTTATATACGTATCACAGCACAGTACGCAGTACAATAATAAATCAATTTGAAATATAGACAACTAAAAATATATACCAGAACACGGTAATCGTGTAAACTTGAAACACTATGATAAAATTAATTAAGAAAATACTAATAAGCCCAGATAAGTTCAGACTAGAGGAACAACCAAAAAAGTAACCAAAGGGTTTTTAATAGGTGAATGTAAAAGTAGGTAAACCTTGCTTATTGTAGAAGCAGATGCACTTCAATGAATCCGAGTAGGTATCTTGCAGTTTTCTCATTAAATCACCCTTGTTTGTAAAAGAGTAAAATAAACGCAAGCATCACGTTAGCTCTAGATAAGACATTCACTGCTCAATATAGAACTCGTATAATTTCTTAAAAGATTTTGATGAACAGCACCTGCAAACAGTTTGTTACTCGTAAATGTCTTAAGGTCAGCAATGAATTTCGTCAAGATCTTCGGCCAAGTTAGAGTAGGGACATGTTGGACATGTAAGAATAAATAAGAAGATAATTCGGTCGTATAATGAGGCTTCGATCTTTGCGTAACGGTGACAGTGGCAGAGCGCGTACTTGCATTCTGGAAGAATCTGCGCGTCGGTGGTGAAAGTGCAAGAATGCAAGCCTGGCGCCGGCCGCTGGCGCCAGCTCGTGGTAATTACCTCCACGTCGCCACCCCGATTGGTATAACACTTTGTCAGCGACGTCGTATGTGCGATGTTATTTATAGCAGCAGTTGCGCTCGCGCCCCGCGGCTCTACCCTATAAATATTCAGGTTTTTCGCTTTCCGCCAGGATCACGGATAAAATAAAGATGTGGATTTGCCATAGGGTTGAAAATGTGAATCAAAGTTATTAAGTAAAATGAATAGCTGCTGGTTCTTCTTCAAAGGCATAGAAACAACTACGTATGTATAGGTAAATTCAACGACCTTAATTACTCTTCAATTGTCACATCCCTGCGATATGTCGAATAATTTTCAAAGCGGGATTATTTTTCAACTTCAACTTTACACTCAACTGGACTTTTCAACTGGACCTAGCTCCCACAGCATTCACCCAGTTTTTATAGTTGTATTTTTGTTAGTTGTTAAATGACATTGTATTTTCTTTTTACTTACTTTTTATTTCATTTTAGTGGTATGCGTGGGTACCTATTTATTTGAAGTGTATATGTATACTCCTTGATTTTGTAACTAGGACTGTTTATATCTCGTCTCTCATTGGGTTAAAATCTACACTAGTATAGCTTATTAAATAAATCCCAATGCTCTATCCAATGGCCTGACATCAAGCAATCCTGACACTACCACCTTATTATGAAGAATAATCTGATTTGCACGTTAAGCACATAAGCATTACTGAAAGATAATTTTGATAGCGATAGTGCTGAGTGTCAGAACCGCTACATACAAAAGCCAAACGATGTCGATCACCTGATAACCATATAAAGATTTATAAGAGGTCAGACCAGGCGTCAGGTTTTGCCGTTGGCAGCCTTAAGACACTGCAGGGGCAAAGACCTTCGCTCGTAATTGGCTTTTTATTGCAGCCTTCAAGTTGCATTTCTATTTTAAGAAAGTGCTCGTTGCTTTGCAAAACCGCCCCTCAGCAGGAAAGTTTTTAGGTAAGTATTTCTTTGAAGATTGCTGTGACATTGTAATCTAGATCATGTACTTGCTTCATGAATAATTAATTAGCTCCATTGAATTGAAAAATATAGACTATCAAATGAACTACGTAGTTAGATTTTATTACGATCTTTTTCCTTTTGTAATGTAGTACAGATTATATCTAGGTACAGTTAAGATAAATACAAATTGTAAGTATAGTGCGGTTTTTTATTACCTTGCAAATAACTGTGAGATTTGATTAGAACCCAGATTAAAATTTTCGGCAACCTGTTCTAATTTTCACGGAAACAATCAATTGAGTCCGGTCCACGTCAACGACATCCCGAGTAACTTCTCTACAAAACTTAGCAAGCAGGAGAGTAACATTTTTGTACCCTCTTTATATATCTCCAATAAAATCGGTTGGAAGCGAACTGCATACTGAGTGTTCCTGTGGTCTTAGACCATCAGTCTGTCCACCTCGTTTATGGAAGCGATTTCTAATTAGAAAAAGATAAAGTAGAAAAAACGTCTGGTATATTACTTTTCCAATCTCAAATCACCGTGTTAAAATATTCATACAAACACACCTACCCTGTAAGTTTGCGTGAGTAACGGCCTACTTGTCAAAAAACCTCATCAATATGATTCACTTCATGCATAACTTGCGAATTTAAGATACAAAATGAACAAAATAAATCAGAAACCGGCCCAAGTTCGTTCACCAAAGGGCCAATGCAAATTATTGCAGACGCTTTACGATTTTGAAATATTGAAATGTTGCAATATTTTCCTGTAGTTAAATCAGGTGTGTGGGCATAGAAATAAACATTTAGAGGTAGTATTTGAACTCTACATGTGTTAGTACTTCTACTGGCTATTAAGTTACCTATAACTTAGTAGACGTAAATTAACTAGGTCTCGATGTACCATCTTCACGAAACCTGCTAGTACTTAAACGAGTAAATCGAACCATTTTCGTGACAATACACCTTTTTCGCACTAAGTCTCTCTCTTTTCTCTTCTAAAGGAACGACGTGCAACTGTCTTTACAGGGGAAGAAACTCGTTTTTCCATTGGTAGTAGGTACCGAATTTTGTACTGATCACCTCTAAATCACGTTCTTTTAAATCTGTCCAAAGAATTATATATATCCATTCGCCGTGTCTTTGTTAAATCATATAAGTCTATGTGTGTACTAGTCAGATCACGTCGGGGGATCTACATCAAGAAGTGTGTTACTTTAACTGTCGTTTTCAAAACAGGAAAAACTATTACATATATTTCACGTCACATAGGTGTGAAAAATTTATCTACCTCGTTTAGTTAGCTAAATTTTTAGATACCTAAATCTACGTAAAAATAACTATTTTGCTATAATCAAATTATTTATACTTATAGTAGTTATCACTACATAGTATAAAACAAAGTCGCTTCCCGCTGTCTGTCCCTATGTATGCTTATATCTTTAAAACTACGCAACGGATTTTGATGCGGTTTTATTTAATAGATAGAGTTATTCAAGAGAAAGGATTGTATGTATAATACACCTGTGCGAAGCCGGGCCGGGCGGCTATTTTCATACGTTTCACCCAAAAACAATGTCTTCATGTGTTGTCTTTTTTCTATAAGAGAACGATAACAAGATCAATAGATCATGAGCTAAATGATAAAAAATATATATTTGCTCAATAACAATAGCAAATGATTTACAAAGCCAAATGAAAAATTCACAGACGAAATATCAGTAGTAATAATTTATGCAAATTTACAAAGGTTAGTGTGAATAGATAATGCACGAACAGATAATACGTGGAAATGTAGAATCCAGCGCCAATGTCTGAATTATTATGTATATTAGACACAGTCAACTTCAAACATTATAGCGGCTGAAATTTTTGCACCATTATTTGCGGCATCTGTTTTTCGAAAGCAACCAAATGCCTAGATACTAATTAAGATACTAATGGACTCATAAAGTTCTCATTTACATTTCAATGACATTGGTGCCATGGAAGATGGGACGACCTTTAGTGTGGGACGCGACTTATTGTTGACACCCTGGCGTCGTTTCATCTTCCTAGCACAACAGAGAAGGCTGGCGCTGCTGCAGCTAAAGCTGGAAACCTCAAACGGCACAAATATGAGTCGTAAGGTATGTACCATTGCGCCGCTTGGGGTTGAGACTTTAGGTCCGTGGGAGCCGGACGCTCACTTATTGTATAAAGACCTGGCTAGGCGTCTGGTATCAGAATGCTGGCGTCTACTTTGGCCAAAAAAAATAGTCTTGCGATTCAGAATGCTGGCAGCATTTCCCGCCAGCATTCTGACCATGTTACCCAGTGGTACAGGTCTTTTAGATTAGTTTTATTTTTATTTTAGTGTAAGTTTTTTTTGTATAAGTATTTATAGTTTATGAAAAGTTTTTTTAATTTTGTTGAAATAAACATTTCATAGGTGCAGATTTTCATACTTACTCTCAAATGATCATAAATTATTATCAAAGAGTAACTAGGTATTTTCTGTTTCATCAAATGTAACTGACTACATAATTACTACACCAGCTGCAGTATTTAAAGTCTAGACTGAAGGATAATAAGGTCTACACTACGTGTCACCGGTATCAGTTCTCTCTTGGGAGTTTGGGAGCAGTAACTCTTCCAAAATATCAATATTATTCAGTTTTATTGAAAATTTTATAATGAGTCAATAATATACTAGTATTTGTCTAATAGCAGGCCTATTTTATTTAGAATTACAACCACTGGATCTGACTTTACCTTCTACTGTGCTACTCGTACCTACTACGTAAAATTGTCGAATCGTGAAACGGCGGAAATATGGGTTTTACGTGGTTTTTCCAAGGGCGCTATAATGTTGTCATTTTCGATTTACCAATGGTATCAGTCACTGTAATCCATTAAATCCGTTCTCTACTGTATGATCGTATACAGAATATACCTACTTATAAATCTGAACATCGGAAAAAAATATTCCCGTTGGTTAGACTAGTCTGACCATCAATCTGACCAGTGGGAAACACCCACTTATTCTAACAGTAACATAATCAGTAGAAATAAGTGCTATCCCTCTCGAGGTATAGGTAGGAAGGTACGAATATGTCAGATCTCTAAACAGTTATCCTTTATAGGAACCATCGACTTGGCATTTTTTTATTTCATAATGAAAATAGGAACATATTTTGAAAAAATAAACTAGATAGCCTGGCGTTATCTATTGACAAATATTAAAAGAACAATTGCAGTACAAATACGTGACCGACAATGGTCACTGCAATGCTCGTAACAATACAGGTAAATAATTTTGTATGTCGTGCTTGCAACAATAAGTTGCAGTGTGCTGAGTATTTTTTATTTATTTTTGATTGTAGGTACTTAGCTACTGAGCATGATTAATTAATTGGACATGATTGCTCTGTCAGATTTAAGAAAGCGCGGGGCCCGTATTTTTTTTATAAGCCATTGCTTGCAGAGTTTATAGGTTTATAGGTCTTTACAGAAAAATGTGTAACTTTGTCCCAAAAAATTACGCTCAGACGGATTCGGGTCTAAATACGCGAGGCCTCTTTCTGTGCAGGGTCCGTAGCAAATGCTATTCTTGGCACTCTTGCTACGTGGCATCGGGTATACTGTAATAACATAATATATTACTTTATCTTATACAATATACCCTATATAATTATAGCCAATTTATAGCCAAGACCACAGTTCGCACTTTCAAAAAGTTGTCAGATCTTATGTAGAGCCAAGCTTCTAACTCTATACGTCTTAACTCTACAAGTTATTACTTCTCAAACTCTACACTTTTTCAATATATGTGGCTTGGCTGTTCCGCTAACTGCACATGGGCGTAAAGTGAAGATTAATTAATTATTCACTGTTTACTTAGTTCTTGTTGTAACGAAACGGCCAAGCCGCATATATTGAATAAGGTGTAGAGTTTGTGGAGTAAGGACTTGTAGAGTTAAGACGTGTAGAGTTAGAAGCTTGGCTCTACACAAGATCTGACAACTTTGTGAAAGTGCGAACTGTGGTCTTGGCTATATTTTCATATGGAAATGTTTTTGTTGGATACTGTAATATAAACACAAGTATAGATTCAAACCATTTTTTATAAAATAAGGAAAAATAATTTTAGCTTGAGCACAGAAGTTTCTGAGCCTTGATTTTTTCAGACATTTTCCTTTATCAGCACACAGCACATTCTAGGAATTGAATGGACGCCCTGTATCTTGTAAAGGAAATGCGCCAATCATTTTTTTTTATTTTCTTACAAAGACGTGAACTAGGCAATATACCTACTATATTGGGATAGAGGCAAAAAACATGCCAAGTCGTTGGATAGTGGGATTTCGCATCTTACATGCATTATGTGCAGATAAACCCATGAAAGGTAATACGTATGACGACCCGTAACAAAGGTACCCATATCCATCCAACCACAACCAACGAGTACATCGCTTAAAATAAAAAAAAATTGGTAGAATTGAGAATCTCCCGCTTTTTATAACTTGGATTATTATTACCTCGACATTTCTGAGAAATCGACACAAAATTAAATAAATTAAACTAAGCACACACGGCTAACCAAAAACAGGTTTGAATATTTTCTCACCTAAAATCAACGACCCAAATCGGAAATTTATCTCGATTCTTAGTTAGGTAGGTACTAAGTCAGAGGAACGGTAATAATTTAGGTAAGACTATTTTAAACTTAACTGAATATTTTACCGTAGGTACAAGGTTTCTAAGGTATGGAGTAATTGCGAGAGCCGTACGGGACAGATGGCCAATAGACAAAATTTCAAGGTAGGGCAGACGCCCCGGTTGTGGCCTCTTTAAGAAATTTCTGTTTTCAAAAAAAAATTCGTCAAAAATACAAAAAAATAGTGACATGGGACTTTAAATATTTAATTTTTACATATATGTACTACGAGAAAAAAATACCTTTTTTTTTCTACAAGTATTTTAATGAAAAGTGGGCAAAAACACCGGTCGTGGCCACTTTGTCCCGGCTGTGGCCGCGTCGGTGTGCCAGTTGTGGCCAACTTTACATTTTAAACAAATTAGTATAAAAACATTGTAACTTAGATGTTGTTGTCTCAAGTTTATGTGACAAATGGTTGTTGCAAGTATTTTGTTGCCAGTATTGTCGCGAATTTCTTTTGCTAAGATTTTTAGCGCCAATTTTTATTGCAAGATTGGTAGAGTAGGCACTTTTGCAAGATTTTAGCATAAGTTGTTACGGTAAGTGATGACTTAGGGATGATTAATATTAGACTGGGCCGGGCACGGGCCGTGCCCAGTCTGGGACCTGTCCAGGCTGTGGCCGGGTCACTAATGTTAGACGTTGCATACATTTCGTATGAAACTATTTATATTACAACGTGGCGCAGACGTGGCCCATCAGGGCCTGGACGTGCCCCGTCTGAGCCATCGTTGGGTCAGTAATGTGAGACGTTGCATACATTTCGTATGAAACTGTTTATAATACAACGTGGCGTAGACGTGGCCCATCCGAGCCTGGACGTGCCCCGTCTGAGCCATCGTTGGGTCACTAATGTGAGACGTTGCATACATTTCGTATGAAACTGTTTATCTGCATGAGACGTCGTGAACTAAAATAAGTGGCCAAAAGTGATTTTACGAGTATGATCAAATTCTCAGTTTCAATTACAACAATTAGTTCAGGTCAGCAGAATGGCCAAAACCGATGAAAGCTATCAAATTTGTTGCACCGGTTGTGGCCACTTTGATTGAAGTATTAGGAAATAAATAATTATCCAAATTATCTTATAAATATTAATCTAGAACATTTCTTTTTTTTTTCTTTTTCTAATGACAATACTACACTACTACTACATAGAAAGCAATTGGATCATCCACAGACCCTTGAAGGTCTAAAGATAATCCAAGTGCTCAAGCCCACTGCCAGTTGGCAGCGTGCCCAGCATATGCTGGCAGCATTGCCACGCTGAATGGCAATGCTTATACGTTGAGCCAAATAAACACCAGCATTTTGGTCTATCTAGAACATTATTTGGTAGATTTGAATAGAATTCGAAATAAAATACTTGCATACAATCAAAATAATTGCAGATTAGTTACAAAGGACCCCCGACGGAAAGGATTACTTACAAAGGACTTAGGCCCTTTTGGCCCTTAAAGGACCAAAATAATTACAGATTAGTTACAAAGGACCCGGATTTCCATAAGAAAACAGAAAATTTACCACTTTGTAAAACAATACCTTATACATTGTAAAACTGTAAATCTGTATTGAAATAATAATCAAGTTGTTGTTTGCAACTAAATAGCGAGACGAGCAAATCTTGTTCAACAGAAAACAAGTGCCATTTGGAATACCTATCAACCTCCGATAACTATAAACCTGTGATATCTAAAAGCCACGTTTTGGAACCACAAGTATTTCATATCAACAATCATGTCTCCAATAATGGCTGGCACCATATTACTTCAACATAAATATGATATCATTAGCATCTAATGATGATATGGCATGATAAAGGTATGAAATACCCATCAAATCTAAGCCTAAAAGTAAATCAGCGTTCTTTAATACGAAATCATTAACATCAAGTCCACAACAATACACAGTCCTGCTTAATAGATTTTCATGATAACCATTATAAGCTACCTGCAAACGATCGGATTGATACCTTGGTTTTTTTCTTTTCTAATTGGCTCTCAACGGCGTATTCATTTCGGGATAACACATGTTGTGTACTTCTATACAAGTAATTTATATAGAAAAAAATATATTCAATCCAGAACAATGATGCTTACAATACATACTTTGCAAACTGCTTCCTCAGTAATTCAGTAAAGAGTTCCTGACCAATAATGTTTATCATTCATATTATCTTCGGTTAGCATTAGCACATATAGGTGACGCTCCTCCGGCTAAGTACCATGCAGTTTTCAATATTTATCTTCTATTTTTTTAAATAACTTCAGGCGAATCGATCTTCTTGGCGGTTGTGAAGTCGCTACAAACTACGCGGAAACCCAACCATCGCGCGGTGAGATTTAATCAGGGTTGGGTTTTGCGTAGCTTGTGACTAACGTTACAGCCGCCAAGAAGCTTGATTCGGCTTTTACATCCACTAAATATTGAGAAGTTTAAAACCCGTTTTTCAAATATTGTACCTAGGTATATGTATCGAAAGCATTCAAAACTTCGCCTTGTTTTAATGACCCTTTCAAGTACAAAACCTACTTAATAAAAAGTATCCAGGCAAGACGCCAGACGCCACCCAAAGATCTGGTCGCACAGAACCGGTATTTTCGTATGCATACTTACATAATGTAATTTGATAATATACACATTCATTTTAAACGTCTACAGAAACTAGAAAAACGTTTTGTGCTTAATGTTGACGACCTTTGCCATTTGCCGCTCACTTGATAATGATACTACCCTAAAACACATTATGTCAACAAAAGCAGAAGGCTACGCTGAAACTCAAACCTTATTAACAACGTATTTTATTACTAATATCCACGCCACAATGCCTAAATTTGCAATAAATATCAGACGTATTAATGCAAACATAATTACTTACCTATCCCAGGTTTTAATTAAGGCTTATTGTTTCCAAGTCGACAACTAGGTACAATTTACTGAAGAATGAAATAAAGTTATATCAAGTTTTACTAAGAACATTTAAATAGGGGTATTTTGGTGTGTAATGAGAGTGACTATTAAATGACTTACCGAATATTTTCAAGTGTAACTTCATTGTGAAGCACGCAACACGTTAGCACGGGCACGTTACGTCCGCGTCGATTTGCGCGTTTTGGCACGGAAGCGCACGATTTGCGTTCTGCGCGGGCGCCTGTCTTTCCGCGACTGCCTGCCAGCGCCTGCGCTGCCTCTGAAACTTGGATCCGCACGAAGCGGCGCCGGCGCGAGCGCATCGAAGGCCTCGTCTCGCGTGCCACTTCTAAAATCTAAACATCCCATTCCGGCGCTCACTTACTCGTAATGGCACCTAATGGTAACCGCTTTAGTATCCGTCGGTAACTAGCACCGAAGTTGCCGTTGATGTTTTGACGCGGATTTCTCGGTATCGCAGCCAATGACACGGCCAAATGTAAGGAATTCAGACACACCTTCTGTTGTTGCGAAACATCGAATCTAAGGTTGAATGAAGATGAGATTGAAGATTTATCATCTGTCAACCGCAGTAATTAGGTGCGGGGTTAATTTGTTTAGTTTCATTAGGCAGTAGGTTGTTATTTATGTTGCGGGTAGTAATATAATAATGGTAAATACCTGGAGACAGTAACGTTTTAGTTTAATAGTAGGCATTTTACTACCTGAAGTTAGTGGATAGGTACATTATAAATATTTTTTGATCATTTGAATAAAATATATGTAATAGATATTACTTACCTGGCCTAAACTACATAATTATTATCTACAAACTATTTTTACTTATATGAAATGATGGGGTTAAGTGACTTATTTCATCATTAAGAAATAACATATAAATTTAATTTTAAAAAACTAAAAAAACACGCTTAGGATCAATTTCTTTCTCATCTTATTTTTTATTTATTTTTTAGAGTTCCGTACCTCAAACGGAAAAAAACGGAACCCTTATAGGATCACTTTGTTGTCCGTCTGTCCGTCTTTGTGTATGTCAAGACTCTTTGTCTCGGGAACGCGTATAGATATCGAGTTGAAATTTAAACTGTATACGTATTAGGGCATGCAACCCGGTTAACCGAAAACCGAAAAAACCGGGTAACCGACCGCATTTGAAACTCGGTTTTTTCTAGTTATAAACCCGGTTTTTTCGGGTTTTTCGGTTTTTCTACGATTTTTTAAAATTCACATATTAACTCCTTCGTAATACATTATTCATATTACATTATTGTCATCTAGTTGCTCTAACACTTTTTTCTATGTATATAATTACGCCTAATGTACCATTGACCAATGACTATTATATAACTACGTGCTAAGGATGAAATTCAAGTGCGAAAGTCCTCATTCTCTCTTTCTCTCGCTTTACATAGTGAATTAGTGAGTATCGTCATATAGGCAGAGCGCTGTAGCGTTATAAGCGTAATGGGACGCGTTTTGTCTCGTCTTGACCGAAATGCTATCAACCGCCGCCTTTTTGTATTGTTACATTAGTCTGACAGTCTCTGCTACGCTAAGTAGTAAAACTAAGCGTGATATATTTTGCACGTTTCTCTAATATTTGTAAATTATACATAAAGGAAAGCTCGATTGTTGAAATTAACAAACAAAAGAAATATCATCCATCCATCCATCAGCCATAAGAAGTCCACTGCTGGACATAGGCCTCCCCTATGAATCTCCAATAAGACCAGTTGGAAGCGGCTTGTATCCAGCGCGATCCTGCGGTCTTAATAAGGTCATCCGTCCACCTTATGGGTGGACGTCCTACGCTGCGCTTGCCGGTACGTGGTCTCCACTCGAGAACTTTTCGACCCCATCGGTCATCAGTCCTCCGCGCTATGTGCCCAGCTCATTACCATTTCAACTTGCCAATCCGTTGGGCTATGTCGGTAACTTTGGTTCTTCTACGGATCTCGTCATTTCTAATTCAATCTCGCAGATAGACTCCGAACATAGCCCTCTCCATAGCTCGTTGAGTTGCTTGGAGCTTACTAATAAGGCCCATAGTGAGAGACCACGTTTATGTGCCATAAGTCATCACGTGCTACATACACTGGTCTAAAACTTTCGACTTGAGGCACTGAGGTATGTCGGATGAGAAGAGGCTACGCAATTTTCCGAACGCTGCCCAGCCGAGTTGGATTCGGCGATTGACCTCTTTCTTGAAGTTGGACCTACCTAACTGGACTACTTGTCCCAAGTAGACGTACGAGTCAACGACTTCAAGAACCGAGTTTCCAACAGAAATCGGGGTGGGTAAAACATGGGAATCACATTTGACTTTCGACTTGACCATGTTCATCTTAAGACTGTTGAGAAACCCGATTGAGGACTTCCAGAATCGTGCTGAGCTCTTCTATCGATTTTGCCATGACTACTATATCGTCGGCAAACCGAATGTGAGTGAGGTATTTGCCATTGACCTTGATGCAATCCTTTCCATTCTAGGATCTTGAACGCTTCTCAAAAGTAGCCGTAAACAGTTTCGAAGAAATTACGACTTATGCCTCTTTTTAAAGGGATCGCCTTGGAGCTTTCTTCCTGTACTCAGACCGACATAGTGGCGTTATTATACAAGACTGCAACACTTTGATGTACCGATAGTCAATACGGCATCGTTGGAGAGACTCGAGCACAGCCCATGCCTCGACCGAATCAAAGGCTTTCTCATAGTCCGCAAACGCTAAGCAAAGTGGCAAATTATACTCTTCGGTCTTCTGTATAACCTGCCGCAGCGTATGAATGCGGCTTGTTCGGAAGGCTCATAAAGCCTACGCTCGAGACGGTTCGTAATGACCCTTGAAAACAGCTTATAAACATGGCTCAGAAGTGAGATGGGTCTATAGTTCTTCAATAAGGTGTTGTCACCTTTCTTGAAAAACAACACCACCACGCTTCTGCTCCATGCTTCTGGCGTGATGCGCTCGAGGACGACGGTGTTGAAAAGCTTAGGGAGACTTTTAGTACCGGTGTTCCACCCGCTCTCAGCAGCTCTGATGTGATACCGTCATCACCCGGCGCCTTGTTATTCTTAAACTGATTCAGGGCCATTCTAATCTCATACAGGCTGATGTCCGGGATATCTTTGGTGAAATGTCAGGTAAGCTGGGTCTTGGATCTCTGGCCGCGCTACAGGTTATATAGGTTATTGGTTTGGTTATACACAACATATTTATACATATACGCGTCGAGTTGAGTACCTCCTCTGTTTCTTCGGTTGAAAAGCATTTGATATCATCACACACGTTAATTTTCTCCGCCTCATCTATTCTCAAAGTACCGCTGCAACAAAATTACAATCTTCTGGCCCAGCATTTGCAATAGAGAAATATGTTAAACAGGGAGACCCACTGCCCCCGAAAATATTCACGGGCGTCCTCGAAGAAGTTTTCGGAAAGCTGGGATACTCGTAGAAGTGGTGTTGATATCGGTAAAAAAAAAGGTTAAATAATCTTCATTTTGTAGACGATATCGTTATCTTCTCTTCCTCAGCCAGAGAGCTGCAATCAATGCCACAAAATCTAACCACTGCAAGCCTCTAGGTTAAATTGCGGATGAACATGTTAAAGACCAAAGTGATGACCAATGGCATCAAACGTCGGGTAACTGTCGATGACGAAGACATATACGTTCACGATTACATTTATCTTAGGCAAATAGTCACCTTCCAGACGAGACAAGACCTAGAAGAAAAGAGAAAGTTTGGAAGAGCTATTGGGCCATGAAAAAGCATATGAAGAGACACCTTCCGATCACACTAAAGCGCAAGATGTATGTAATCTTTCCATTTTGACTTATGGTGTACAAACATTGTTTTTGACAAACAGGTGTCTTTAACTAAAGTCTATAAGTCCAAACTCAAGGTTTTCCAAAGAGCGATGGAGCGCAGTATTCTCGGTGACCGGCTAATAGACCGAGTACGAAATACCGAACTGCGTTCCAGAACTCAAATCAAAGATTTGGCTTTCACTGCCGCTAAACTGAAGTCGCAGTGGGCCGAGTAAGTCAGTCGCATGCCAGAAGACCTCTGGGATAAAATCACCTCCGAATGGGGTCCCAACTCGGTGCGGCCTGGTAGAGGCCTATCTAATAGAGAGTGTGCACTCTCTATTAGATAGCGCGAATACATTTAATCCAAATTGGCAGGCATCAGGACAAGACCGACGTAACTGGAAATCTCGAGGAGAGGCCTTTGCCCAACAATGGGACAGTACAGGGTCATAAACAAACAAAAAAAACATTATTTTTAGTATTTTCATATACTTACCAAAAAAAACCCGAAAAACTCGAAAAACCCGATTTACCCGGTTTTTTAAATCAAAAACCGAAAAACCCGGTTTTTCAAAACCACCCGGTTTTTGCATGCCCTAATACGTATATCTATGGTCTCTTGCAGTTGTATAAAAGAAAAACTGCTAGTTATCGTTTAAAAAAGTAAGAGCCGTTTATGTCGTAAAAAACCGCATATTTATATATTTATATTTCGACACTCTCAAAAATCAAAACCTACAGGGTAGGTACTTCTCGTTGACATAGAACTATGAAATTTGGTGATAGCATTGTCTCAGAGTACACATATAGGAATAAATCTGAAAATTATAAATTTTTATTTAAATCACAAAAAAATAGGGCCTCAAAATTCACAAAATTATGGGTTCAAAATTAAAAGTGAGTAAATCGTATCATGTAAGGTATCATATAAAAGAACTTCATTAGCACATGCTAAAACAGGTTTTTAATTATGTATTTTAACAATGTGTAGGTAGTTTTCGATGTATGACCAGAAAAGTGAAAAGAAAAAACAAACTTTGACTTCCCAATTTTGTGAAATTTTCTGGATTTGTACGGAACCCTCGCTGTGAGAGCCTGACTCGCACTTGCCCGGTTTTTTTATGAATGCATTGTCATCGGTCTTTGATATGTGTGCAACACTTGTTTAAAAAAATCTGATGCTCAAAGTAGGTCAAAATCTCAAAGCTCTCAGAGCTCAAAGGGTTTGGTTACAAGCAACCAAGCAAACATACAGGTGCAACTATACTCTATAAAATTTAACTTGATCTCTGCGACATCTGTCAGAAAAATTACGCCTATGAAGTCCTGAATTTCTTAATAGTACAGACAGTACCTGTCAATGTCATACTTTATGGACATGCCGATTAGTGATGGGCGACGAATGATCGTGACCACAGAGTTTTAGATAGAGTTTTAACTAAAATATCGATAGTTTATACTGACGATATTTTAAATAAAACTTGATTTATCATTAATTTTATTGTATATTTTAATATCAAAACATTTTTTACATGTGTTATTAAATTAAACCCAATTATATGTTACATTAGCATCGATAATAGTGAAAAACGTCGATAAATACTATCGTTACATTATTATGAGTATATAATTAATATTATAACATTATTTACATGTGTACATACTTGATCTTAAATAATAGTAAGTAAATGAAATCCAATTTCTCACCTTCAACTACTCATTCGATTTCATTACAACATTGTTTGAAAATCGATTTTTTCCACCACTATCCCAACTCTAAAAATGTCAATCTTCTAATGTCGCAGAGATCAAGTTAAATTTTATAGAGTATAATAAAAGCGTGGTAAAAAGAAAAATACCTACTCGTACCTAGCTAAAGTCAGCTCCGTGGGAGCCAATAATGTACGACCCAGTAATTCACGACATGATATTGTACAGCCTGATATTGTACGGCATGATAATTTGTGTCACTGGCCATGGAATATCAGGCTGTGCAGTATTGGGCTATGAAATACAGGCCGTACATTATCAGCCTGTGTCGATAATGTCCGGCACAGTATTGCACGGCCCGATATTGTACGACCTGATATTTTGTGTCCCTCGACCTTGGTTATTTTATACACAAGGTATGGGTTGTCTTAGGTAATTTGATTCTGTTGGTTAGGTTAGGTTAGGTGAACAGTGACAACAATGCGCAAGCCGAGCGAGCGAAGCGAGCGTGCCGCGGCAGCGGCCGGCGAAGCGCCAGAAACAACCTGTCCTTTTTACGAGTTAAGGATACTTTAAAAGTATGCGCGGGAGCCAGAGAAACGAAGCGTTAGCACACCCGCCCGCCAACCTGGTGCACCCCGCGTGCTCCCTTCACCCGTGCTCACCACTACGCCACGCGGCATCGGCATTGTGCACACATGCGCAACAATTAGCGAATCACGGCAAAGTGTCATCTGTGGCCAATTTCTCATCCGCCAACTTGCGTGGCGCATATTATATATATTTGGAACTGTCAGAAGTTACAGACAAACCAACCCATAGGAGTAAATATTCTTCGTGCCAATAATGTACAGCCCGTATTTTGCGACACAATAATGTACAGCATGTTATTTTGTGTCCTTTTCTTTGGGACACGTTTTATCATGCTGTACATTATTGGGTCGCAAAATACGGGCTGTACATTATTGGCACGAGGTGATAATGTACGGCCAGTATTGTACGACACGTATTGTACAGCCTGATAATTGGTGGCATGGGACATGAAATACGGGCCGTGCTTTCCTGCCTGTACAATTTGGTGTCATCAAATACGTGCCGTACAATATAGGGACTCAGCTCCGTGAGCTAAGGCTTGCGTACCTACTCATTATTGCGTTGGTATAACATGCAGTCATTCGTATTCCAAACTTTTTGCCGCCTAACCCTTTTTATTTCTTTTTTCTTTGGCTTTGCAGTTTATACTTATTTGCCACTATAAGAATTTCATTCTAATATAATTATTAGTAGGTTTTCGTCATTCATACTACTGGCACCGTGTTGTGTTTTTTTGTTTTTAATGTATGATGTACCTGATTGTAATGTAATTTAAATTAAGTGTAAATGGATGATTTATGTAAGTAATTGATTTCTTGCTAAGTGTTTATGCGCCATTGTGTAGATTTTTATTGACTTCTCAAAAGTGTCTCTGTATCTCTGACACCCATTTGTTGAATAAATGAAATTAAATGAAATGCAATATTAATTATAAATCATGCCTTGTAAATTCCTAAAGTCGAACCTACTTATTATAGGTACCCAGTTACACCTAAACCTTCGATCCAAAACTTTTTACTAGAACTGATTCTGCTTCATGCATGACTCATTGTTCTTTTTTAAATTTATTTACAGCCCTACTAGTGTAGAGTACGCGCAACATAACTGCGCGCGAGTGGTGGCGCCACGTACATTACGTTGCTAGCATTTTGAATCCCCTGGTAGCATTGAAATAGTTCATGCCTTCATTCGTTGAAGTAGGCCTTACGCAGAGTAAGGGATGATTTATATTAGTACGAACCATTATAAAAATGTATAGAACGTGCGTCGTACGTGCAATGTACCGGGCCCCGTCCGGCCCGTCCCGCGCCCGCCCCGTCCTAATGTAAATCATCCCTTATTTTGCGTGTACTCTATTACTTTTTTTTATTTGGGATTATTGGGATGCCAGGTACCCAATAGAATACAACACTGAGTCCGCGCCACCTGTGAAGTCCGACGGCAGAATTTAGGAACTTTAGGAACTAAGTGGGTAATAAGGTAGTAGATAGATATACCTACTACGGAAACTATTAAGTACTAAGGAACTAAGCGATTGAGGTGCTTCGTCTACTATGGACTTCAGTGGCGGCGCAGTCTAGGAAATTAGGAATGTATTTAGGAACCACACCCGTAGAATTATACCAAATAATATATAAAACCATCGATAGTAGTATGAACCAGTCGAAGTTGATCATCGTCTATTAATAAGTATATATCGTATGCCGTTGAATCGTTTGATGTGTTATTATTATATACTACGGGGCTAGTCGCGCACTAAAATTACGAGATAAATAAATACCTCATCATCCTGATCATCACCAGACTGGCACGACGATCAATGCAACTCGGCCGAAACGTCGGGATCTGTTCCAAACATTTTGTGGAAATCGGGTGAAAGATATTTTTCTATGGAACAACTTTTTTTTAAGAGATTTGTTAAAAGTCGTTGAACAAAAGTTGTTAGTTTTGATGTACAGAATAAGCCCCTAAAGGATGTTAATTGAAAGGTATTTATTTATCTCGTAATTTTAGTGCGCGATTAGTCCCGTAGTATACCTATAATAATAATGTGTTCAAATCGCGAAAGTTTAAAAACAAGATCATTTGATGTGGTTCAACCAAATCAAAATTCTGTGCAACGCAGAAGTGTCGCTAGTAGGTAATTAATGATTTAATAGATATTGTACAAAAATGTCGATAATTTAGATGTAAGTACCTAGTATCTTTACAAGAACGTGCATCTCTCTCAGGCGTAGCGGCCTAGCTTATCTCGTATATGCCCAAGGGGTCGAAAACGACCCAAGGGTAAAAAATTGCTACTAAAATCCATGAACAAAAGAGATATTACTAAGATTTTATTTTCATATCGTTCTTTTTAGTGCTCTTGGGGTTCTTGGGGTTATCGTTCTTTTTAATGCCCTTGTGGGTTATCTAGGGGTGCAAGTCCACCCCAGAAAACTTGAAAATCAATACATTCTATTTTCTGGGGTGGGATAAAGTAAGCACCTTGTTACGATAATTCCCTGGCTACGATAATGGCAACTGTGGATGAAGTTGAAAAAAAACGAATTCTTTTAACACAAAAAGTATTAGTATCTAGGGCATACGCGTTTGCCGTAGCCACAAACGCCGCCTTGAGATTTTTTCAGCCCATCTATAATTAAATACGTTTATACAGGGTTATTCGTAATCAATTAGCATTCTATTAGGGGCTTATTCTGTACATCAAAACTAACTTTTGTCAAAACTCAAAAAAAGAAAACAGCTGTTCCAAACATTTTGTGGAAATCGGGTGAAAGGTATTTTTCTATGGAACAATTTTTTTTATGAGATTTGTTAAAAGTCGTTGAGCAAAAGTTGTTAGTTTTGATGTACAGAATAAGCCCCTAAAAGGATGCTAATTGATTACCAATAACCCTGTATACGAATGTAAATGGCGATCCCCAATGACCACTTCTTGTTCTACCGTCAGCGTATGCGACAGTGGCGACACCCTAGTTTGCATCAAGCAAAAATAAAACAACGCTTTTACATCAAAATAGTGCTCGTTTATGTAAAGTATCAAGGATCATCAACAAAACATTCAGTAACGACCTAACTACATAAACATGACTAGTAACAAACTAAATTAACTACTTAATAAATAATAAGTACATTATACATTCGATAATTTACGAGATATTTCTGTAAAAGCTTCGGTATAGAACTCGCAGTCCTACAAATTGAATGGTCCGTTTCTTTGATAAAAGCCATATCCGAAGACCTTAATGCTCCCATGCTGCGGCATTTTGTGCGGATTATGACGGTCGAGCCGACGGCCTTAATCCGTCCCGCACGATATTGGCAGGGATAAATAAAATCTTTTTATCTTTTTTAGAATAAGTACTAACATAGTGTTTTAAGTAAATAATTTGTTTTACTAACCATGGACCGATGTTGTCATGAATAAAATATTTTGATTTGATTTGATTTGATAAAAAAAAAACAGGATATAGCACACTTGTACGGTACCGCGGTAGTACCACGAAAATAGTAGCAAAGGACATGTCCACAAAATGTATGGAGGCTGGTATAATAATAATCAAAAATTCTAACCACAATACTCGTTACGTTTCGAGAAAGTTCATATTTTTCTGAGTCTATTACAACAGTTAAAAACAAAAAATAGCCCTCCAATTTTTTTAAAATTAATTTTGAATTTATTAAGATAAATAAATATATTTGGCTAAATAGGTACAATATATCTATCAACCCTGTTTAAGTAACCTCTAAATTGTAAAATAAAAGCATTTTTACCGATTAGACACACTTTTTAAGTGTTTTTTGTCTCATTGTACCTACTAACTGGTCACACTGGTGGGTTATACATTTTAATTTTAGCAAATTATGAGATGAACGTAGAAGAATCAGCTACGAATGCAAGTAAAATAACTTTATAAGCACTTTATTATTGCTAAACTAGGAAAAATAATAAGCTGTATTGTTATTTTTCATACAATTTATTTTTCGCATTTAAAAAAAATTGGAGGGGTGAAAAAATCTAAATTAAATATTTTTGGGAAGCCCATAAATCAAGCTTTCCAATGACGTATATATCATATTGGTTCGATTTTTCTCTGAATAATATACCACTTGTGGACGTCACCTGTCTGTTGTGCTAGACAGAAACACGTATGAATTGCTGCTATTGCACATTATTAGTTATTTAGATAAGCAGAAACTCAATCGTAAGAAGCTAAGGAATTAAGAAGGGGAGAGAGAGAGAGAATGGAATTGAGTAACTCAGCGCAAACTGTATATGGGAGTGTTTTAGGTGACACGTGTTCGAGCAATATTATGCAATATCATCTAAGTTTTTTTTATCAAAGTTAGGGACAAAAAATATTAGTACAAATATTATATTTCTTTTTTTCCTACTGGTCCTCTATTTATAGTCTTCGGGTGTTTTAATGCTATTGTTAGGTGTTTTAAATGAGGAGATCATTAGAGTAAAAGTAATTCATTTATAAGTTAATCATTTCATAGTAAGTAATAACCTTTATACTACACCTGCTCGGAAAGCACCTTGATACTTTATCAAATTTACGGTAGAAAGTACGTCATTGCATATCGAACAAATATGCGGCGAGAAAACGCATCTGAGCGGGAGAGAAAAGTGTATGAAAATCCATTTCTTACGTGGTTTTTCTTTTTTAATTTTGGGTAAGACTATGCGCTGGTAACCTAAATATCAAAAGCCAAAAAGTTTTTACAGTGAGTTTTTATCTCCAAGTTCGCAAAATGACACTGGCCACTAGCTGTGTGTTGGATGGTGTCAAACAATTTGAAAAAAGAACATGTGAAAATTGCAGACGCCATTGGCGCCATTTTCAATTTGTGTGTTGTTTGAGGATTCAGTTTTCGTAGAAAAGTAAAATAAAACTATCAAAATGATAAGTAGTGACAGTGATGATGAAGATTTTCCTCGTAGGTGTAGTATAAAGCACTATGTATCACTCGAGAGAAAGTGCGATTCCCGATCTCGGGTGTTTCAAACGACACCCTCGACGGTAATCGGTCACTTTCTCCTCTCGGTGAACAATGTACTATTACAGTTACAAACAGAATTTCAAACCGGACACGAACGACAAACGATATTTCCGACCGCTAACATTTAATTTTAATTTTAGTTATTTGGTACACAAAGCAACACAATCAATAATATAAATAAACAATTCCGTAAGTATTAAAAACTATGAGCCAACCAATTTTTAAAAACATCTGTACTCGTGTATACTCATTACTGTTTGTAAAAGTAAGTACTTAACTATTCAAAAGGATACATTTCATACATACAAAAATAATAGCCAAATGCGAGAAGAGAGATTTCAAGCGTCTACCTGTTACAGTTATAATAAGCCCGGTCACAGAGGCGCCAGCGTAACTATATTAGCTAAATAGCATAGTTCTGTTTATTTTTTACTTTAGGCATTCGATAGAGAGAACGCTTTTTACGTTGCTATTTAATTTTACGCTGGCGCCTCTGTAATCGGGCTTAATTTCGAACGAAAAATTACAAAAAAATAAAGATCACGTCTGTTGTTTGGGAGCTTAAATATGTATCTTATTGTTTTTAGTATTTGTTTTTAAAGCGGCAACGTTACAGAAATACATCGTCTGTGAAAATTTTAACTGTCAAGCTATCGCTGTTCATGGGATACAGCCTGGTGTCAGACAGGCAGACAACGGAGTCTTATAGAGTAATAATTAGATAGGGTCTTATCTAGAGTAATCGAGTCCCGTTTTTACCCTTTAAATACGGAACCCTAAAAATGTCGGTGGTAGTGTTCATTGTCTCAAATCTATTACTAGCAATCAAAACTGTATGTACAATTGTCTACTACATAATAGGTATGATGACTAAAAAAATATAATAAGTCCATCAGAAAGATGAAATTATTTTTATCGTGCTTCACACACTAAGTGTATAGAAACTTTCTTTTTGTGATAAACATTTCAAAAATTGACGCGTTCGCAGGATTTGAACCTGCATCCTCTGGGACTCCGGCCCAGATGCTTTAGAGAGCGTTTTAGCTTAATTTGGTAAAGCATCTGGGCCGGAGTCCCAGAGGATGCAGGTTCAAATCCTGCGAACGCGTCAATTTTTGAAATGTTCATCAGAAAGATTATCAAAAAATATTAGACACGTATATTTTCTTTTGTCAATTAAACAAAAATTGATGATATAGTCCGTCAAAATCCCGCGTGACGTCACAAGTGCCATACAAATGTACAGACTTCTGTAAGAGAGGTGACGTCACGACCCCCTCTCCCGAACTTCGACAAGGTTTATTTTTGTTATTTGTTGTTTGATTAACACAAAAAGAGTCCAATATTTTTAATAATCTAATTCACATATACTAATTATAATATTGATATTTTACCCAGTCATCTCGCCTATTCCAAACTAAAAAAAAAACAAATTATCGCTAAAACTTCAAGCCCTGACCAAAATTATATTCCTAAGACATTTGCACCCCACCAATCGGGAATATTGCAGTACTTCTTCATCATTATTCACATTAGCCTTCCTTCTATACGTTTTGTAGGGCATTATGACTTCCCTAACCCAGCATGGTATGTAGTTAATTTCCTTTTCCTTTGGGAAATTCTCATCGACACTGTCGATATCACCGTCTAGCCTCGAATATGGGGATTGCTCTAGTTTCGGTATGCTCTCTTTTATAGAGAACCACTTGTATGTTTCTGGGCAGAGTAGGTCTGAAGGCGCGAAGTTCCCTTTGTATCGCATTTTTCTGCACGAGTGGATGTAGAAGCCCATGTAATAGTACTTGAGATCGGGGCTTTCTCGGTGCAGGCGACGCGTGAACTCTATCTCCCTGGAAATAAATAACATTTTATCATAAACTTTCGCGATCTAAGCACATTATCAATTTTGAAATTCAAGATGGCGGATGTTACTTTTTTCAAAAAGTCGTCATGGGTATCGTTTTCGAGGTTTTCGGGGGTGTAAATTTGGAAAATGGCATCCATTTTGAAATTCAAGATGGCGGAAGTCATTTTTTTGCAAAAAGTCGTCATGGGTGTCCTTGTCGAGGTTTTTGGGGGTGTAGATATCAAAAATGGCATCCATTTTGAAATTCAAGATGGCGGAAGTTACTATTTTGCAAAAAGTCGTCATGGGTGTCGTTGTAGAGGTTTTAGGGGGTGTAGATTTCAAAAATGACATCCATTTTGAAATTCAAGATGGCGGATGTCACTTTTTTCCAAAAAGTCGTCATGGGTATCGTTTTCGAGGTATTCAAGGGTATTATTTAAACAATTTTTTTTTGTATTGAAAAAAAATTGTTTATTATTACTTGTTTTTTTAAAAAACAAATCGCGGGTCGCTTGCGGCCAGCGCTCCGCCCAAAATACTAGTTTTTATATACTACGAGACTAATCGCGCACTGAAAACATGGGATAAATAATTACAAAATTATCCCGACGTTTAGACCAAGTTCCATCGATCGTGATCACGGGTAGTCTACCTACAGTCACACACTACCCGTGACCCCAAGTCTCCGGGTAATCTTTGCTTTATTGTCGCCCTTGCCTTTTTAATAGTCGAGTGGACTATTAAAAAGTCTACAACAGTACATACAGGGTTATCCAGAACTGGTGTATCTACCAAGCCGCAAGGGGTGATTAACAACATCATTATGAATAACTTTTACAATAGGGCCAACTCGAAATCCGAGAACAAAAAACAGCTGTTTCATACATTTTGTCGATTCCGAGTAGCTGTTGCGAGTTGAGATATTTTATGCAACCGTTTTTTTTAATCTTTTTTTCTCATATTTCGAGTTGATTTCATAGTAATTACGATTTAAGATATATTATGTTTCGTTTTGTTTCCTTGCTTCTGTTTTAGCATAATTGTATATGAGTATAGTATTTCAACTCTATAAATGTAAGTCTGTAAAGCTATATTTATTGTAAATAAATAAATTTGAATTTGAATAGTAAAGGTTGTTTCATAATGATGGTCTCAATAAACCCCCTTCGGTTTATACAAGGCGAGAAGATAACCCTGTTTAGTTTACTTTGTTGAAGTTATACTAAGTACCTGGGGAGCTTCGTAAATGCCAAAATTCATATGCATATACAGGGTTATTCTTAATCAATTAGTATCCTTTTAAGGGCTTATTCTGTAGATCAAAACCTCAAAGCAAATAAAAAAATCAAGAGAGAATGTTGTGAACAAACAAGTGAAGCCAACCAAAACTACGCCTCGCCGTGTACAGACAATTACACACAGATCCAGGTAACTATGAAACTACGCCTTGGCTTGTCAGTCAAACTATGGCGGCGCAACAGCGACGCACTCACACATGTATAAAAAACCGGCTTCACTTGACTGTTTTGACGACGTTTCTTCTGGATTTTTTTATTTGCTCTGAAATCAAAACTAACAACTTTTGTTCTGCGACTTTTTTCAAAACTCAAAAACAAAATCAACCGTTCCATACATTCTGTCGTGGGTGCACGATATTTTTCTATGGAACAATTTTTTTTTGAGTTATGTCAAAAGTCGCAGAACAAAAGTTGTTGGTTTTGAAGTAAAGAATAAGCACCTAAGATGATGATAAATGATAAGGAGTAACCCTGTATAGCTTTTAAAATGGCACCCATCAAAGAGACAGGTTACCAGTCTCATTCTACTCAACTAAAGATATGTTACCTGAGAGCTCCGTAAGTGCCGAGGTTCATGTGCATATAGAGCGGGTCGTAGAAGAAGTACACCGACGAGACGCATTTGGGAAGAACGTCGATGACGCCGACGGCCACCAGCGCGCCGCCCACGCGGTACTGCTGGTGGAAAGAACCGTAGCCGCAGGCAGGCGCGCCATCACCATACTCTTCCTATAAAATAAATTTAAAAAAAATTAAATTCATGTACATAAACCAATAAGCCGTGGTGGTCAAGAGGTAGTGACACCCGCCTTTCAATCGTGAGGTCGTGGGTTCAAATCCCCGGTCCCGTACCAATGAGTGCTTTGGAATTTATGTACGGAATTTCACACCACTGGCTTTTCGGTGAAGGAAAACATCGTGAGGCAACCTCATACGCAAGCCAATGCCAAGGCATACGTCCGTGGAAGAAATTCGACGGTGTATGTGAATCCACCAACCCGCACTGGGCCAGCGTGGTGGATATGGCCCAATCACCCTTCGTGGGTAGGCCTACGTCCTGCAGTGGACTATTAAAAAGGCTGGTACAGTACAGTACATAAACCAACATTAACCTCCTGTGACCAAGGGAAAGCTTAATTTTTAATAGACGAAAAATAGTAGAACATAGCTATAAATTGATTATTTTCTTTGTAAATGAAATATAATAAAGTGGTTTGACCTTATTTGTTCAAACATAAATATATCCTACTAATATTATAAACGTGAAAGTTTGTGAGGATGGATGGATGGATGGCTGGATGTATGGATGTTTGTTACTCTTTCACGCAAAAACTACTGAACGGATTGAGATGAAACACCATAACACATAGGCTATAAATCATAATGATATATTGCGTATGCGGGCGAAGCCGCGGGTAAAAGCTAGTACAAGAATACTTTTTTTCACACGATACGTTTCACCTGTGATACCGAACAAGTTGAATTGCCCGCTGCGGGCAGGGCACATAAAAAAGAACTTATAACCTATAAATCCTTCGTGCTATGATTCGTCATATATAAAAATAAAATAACTAAAAAACCGATGTTTTATTTATCTGGTAGCAATGTTTTATTTCAGCGTTGCGTAGGACATCCACCGGCTGGGTGGATAGACGACCTGATTAGAACCGTAAGATCGCGCGGGATGCAAACCGATTCCAACCCGTCTTATTAGAAATCTTCAGGGGTGGCCTGGCTGATAATAATGATGATGAATGTCTTAATACGCGACTGCCAAAGAAAGGTAATGTTTTTCAAGCAAGATCGCGCTCGCAAATGTAGGTATGTTTGTAAATTATTTAATTCCACATTTTTTAAAAGGTTGGATACATTTCAACAAATAAAATAACAATTAAGGTACATATCGTTAGATTTATCTCAAAAACCTAAGTGTCCTTAGAAAGGTCCGGAAAATTTAAATTCGCAATGCATATTTGACACCGTGTATATATTAAGCACTTACCAATAATGGACTGGAGACCAAAAACTCCTGGAACTTGGGCATAGTGCATTTAGAGGGCTTGTCGTTGTGTATCGTGGTTTGGTACTTCACATACACGTTGTGGGTCTCTGATGCCGTGGCCAAGTACTCAGCGCTCGGGGGATTGGTGCGGACCAGTTTTATCTACAAATACAGAACATTCAACTGCCTCAGTGGCTCAGTGGTTAGTGATCCTAACTTCTGGGTCAAAGAGGCGTGGGTTCGATCCCCACCCAGGGCAATTATTTATGTGATGATCATAGGTGTTTGCTCTGTGTCTGGGTGTTATTTAGTTACTATCACCTTTCGTGTGAGTAGGCCTGCGTTATGCAGTGTTCTATTAAAAAGACTAGTACAGTACACAAAAATACAAATATTCGCTAGGATAGCACCGATCATATGCTTTAAGATGATATGTCATTAGACCAATATATAAGCGTCTCTCAGGTCCATATAAGTTCAGTTCTAATCAAAACTTGCACGTTGAAACCCAGCGTGGCAATGCACTGTGCTCGTCACCCTGACATACATACACAGTCATATCTCTTTATTGTCAACTCTATTATATTCACTCTGTGATTATATCAAATCTTAATAATAAGCATATATAGTAAATACATATTGTATTGATCTTCTATTTAAAGCGCAAATTTTTCAATACTATATTGGTTGTACAGTAACGAATAACTTTTGAACATTATCGTACTCGTTAGTAAAAGTTGATTTACTACGTACCAACCTCGAAAATGGGACAGCAGAAGAAGCTGATCCATAAATTTTCGATTCGAGTAAATGTCAATTTGAGTCAAAATCTATGTTTAGCCAGTTGTTATACTGAGTAGAATTCTACCTTCGAGAAACATCCCGTAAGCGCGTTCACCCTTAAACGACGCAAGCACTATGCGGTTACGGGCTGACTGCCGTCCAGTTGTCCCAACACAGAAAATTGTATGAAACCTCAATTGTCATACGCAATATGTCAGCCGTGCGGTTATAGCGCGTATGTAAACTGCAATTATTGTCATACGCAGTATGTCAGCCGTGCGGTTATAGCGCGTATGTAAACTGCAATTATTGTTATACGCAGTATGTCAGCCGTGCGGTTATAGCGCGTATGTAAACTGCAATTATTGTTATACGCAGTATGTCAGCCGTGCGGTTATAGCGCAGTATGTAAACTGCAATTATTGTCATACGCAGTATGTCAGCCATGCGGTTATAGCGCGTATGTAAACTGCAATTATTGTTATACGCAGTATGTCAGCCGTGCGGTTATAGCGCGTATGTAAACTGCAATTATTGTTATACGCAGTATGTCAGCCGTGCGGTTATAGCGCGTATGTAAACTGCAATTATTGTCATACGCAGTATGTCAGCCGTGCGGTTATAGCGCGTATGTAAACTGCAATCATTGTTATACGCAGTATGTCAGCCGTGTGGTTATAGCGCGTATGTAAACTGCAATTTGTAATTTCAAACATTTTCCCGTGTTGCAAGGAAACAATCGTGGGGCAACCTGCATACGTCCGTAGAAGAAATTCGATTGCGTATATGAATCCACCAACCAGCACTGAACAAGCGTAGTGGATATTACCCATTCACCCTTCATGGCACGGACTGTTAAAAAGGCGTGTTGCCGCAGCCGGACCGCAACCGCATCCGCATAGTACTTAGTCTGATATTTTACAACGTCAGTAGTAAAACCAGAAAACAAAACATAAATCTAGTCACGTGAGCATGACAAAACAAATGATAAATAAAGCAAGATTATCTTCGCTGCGAAGTGGTTTACACAAAAAAATCCAAAACAATGGTTGATAAAAAGTCGACTTACACACCTCTAGCTTTTGTCTGAGCTCGTCAGGCAGTTCGTTTATGAAGTCTTCGAGTTGTTTCTCCACGTTTTTGTTGTTATTAGGCAGTGTGGTGATGTCTACGCCTTTTTCTTTTAGCTTTTCGAGCTTTCTTTCTTTGCGGAGTTGCTTGGCTTTCTTGCATGGAGCTTTGGTGGGGTCGGGACCTGAGTCTAGAGTAAAGTAAAATGTTAGTTAAAAGCCGAATCAAACTTCTTGGCGGCTGTAAGATAGCTACAAGCTACACGAAACCTAATCCTAGCGCAGCTGTTAAGTGAATTTCAGTCACCACAACCGCCAAGAACTAGACATAACAAAAAGTTCCCTATAATGTGGACATTTGATTTGCTGGTTGCTTGCATTTTTCTTCCATATATGTAACACATTAAGTACCTAACCAAAAGGAGTCAACACTGCAAAGCGTATCCCTCTGCCAAAAGTACGCGACCGGCGGTCATGCTCTTTATATAAATATATCGGTCTAGTTGCGCTTGTGTTGCGTTAATTTTCAGCTAGTGTTACTTAATTACATTTGTGTGCGTATAAACTTGCTTATATTTTGGTTTGTGTGCGTTTCTTCACTCCCCACTGACTTGGCAGACTTCGGTGCTTAGGCGTGTCGACTCCTTTTGGTTAGGTACTTAATGATGTAATACAAAAACTCTATTATGGGGAATAATGGGAATTCCCTTGACCTTAGTTTACATTGGAATATAATATGATCTTAGAGACTTTCTAAGTTCAACAATTGAGGATATCTGTCAGGCAGGTTCTGACTAATTTCAATAACAAAAATTTTTTTTTCTTGATTGAATCAGGCGTTACTTTGCGGAAATTCATCTTCAAATCTATGTTTTGAATAAATATTTAGTGTATTTCCGCTATCTTGTTGTAGGCAAATAAGTTTTTTTTTCGTTCATCCCAAAAATAAGCATACAAGCCACTACAGTAATGATGACTTATTCTATTTGCTGTAATTTTGTAACTTGTATTTTTTTGTAATATGACATGTAACTATGTGATATCAATAAATTATTTGTATTTTTAATCATAGTAAATGACCTAATTAAAAATAGAAAATACCTAATAGTAGTAGCATTTCAAGTTATAAAGAGAGTAGGTTGTGTACTAACCTTTTTTAATAACTTTTGTAGCATTTACACTATTTGCACATACTTTATCTGCTTCTATATCATCTGGAACAAAAAAGACTTAATTGACTTACTAGGCCTACATAAACAATTTATTATGAAAACTGTAATAATAAATAACAACACAATGTGCAGTTTTATTTATCATTTATACTCTTTGCTAGGCTTCCTGTGTTCCTGTGATTGTTGGGGATAACTACAGAATGCTTTATCTGTCCAGGAAACTGGTAAACATAATGACTAATGTAACAAATCACATTTCGATAGCATGGAACCATGATAGCTTTGTTATAGCAAGTGTTTCTCTAGGACTCTAGGTGACAGCAGCTGCCTACTTTTATCTATCCCAAAAAACAGAAAATATTGACTAGAATCACAGAGATACTATCGGGATAATGTGGTTAATCGAGAAAATCTGAAAGAAATGCATTGATTTAAGCATTAGTTAGAAAGAAATAGTAAAAATATTGGTAAATTCACTCGGATGACACGTAAAATTGTAGGTCCCGGTTGTTTTAACCGTTCAGCCATGTCAGAGGCCTTCAGGCGGCCTAAAAACTCTGACACCAGGGCTAGCCAACCGGCCTATATGAACTTACCATAACACATATTGACAACTCGAAGGCAGATTGCCTTCGAGTTGTCAAAACTGCCATATTCCGTTTCCATTTTTAGTACCCCTTTGGGATCTCTGTGACTAGAATGTATTGAATGGGGTAGCCACTGCCCACTTTTGCTTGTGAGGCATGAGGTGCTTTATTAGTTTTAGTTGACACACAACTTTAAGAACAATTTAACAAGAAAGTCAATTATTGATAATATAGGCCCCATCTAGCATAGGTTTAAGTGATATTTGCAGCTGCTTCCTCTATGACTGGCTCATTGTGAAACTTAATTCATACTAACATATTCTTAATTCTTATTTTGTGTAGGGGGTGATAGCATCTACACTGACATATCACATATTCTGAGCGTTTCCCCTTCTCCAACACCGACCCAAACCAGTCCAGCTTCTTAAACATCAATTAGCCTAATACAACTTGGCGGCTGTGATGTTAGCTATAAGCTGTGGATAGCCCAATCCTGACTAAAATTCACTTAACAGCTGTGCGAGGATTGACTTATGTAGCTTATATAGGCCGCGCCACACAAGTTGGCGGAAATGAAGTTAGCTACAAGCTGGGCAATATCCAATCCTGACTGAAGCTCACACAAAGCCATGCGTTGATTGGATATTGTGCTGCTTGTAGCTAATTACATTTCTGCCAACTTGTGTGTTGCAGTCTATAGCTAGCATCACAGTCGTCAAGTTGTATGATTTGGACTATACTTAATTTTTACCTTCATCTCCAGCTTTGGCCTCGGCATTCTGCCCATCCATCGATTGTACCTCACTGACATTAATATTTTGAGGCACCATAGTGGACTCTACAAACTGTTCAGCGCCTTCATTATAGTCCCCAGTTAAATCTGCAGACTCGTTGCTACCAGTCGACATCTTTCTCTCGACTAGAGGTACGGAGGGATCAGCACTAGACAAGCATTTATTTACCCGTTTCAATATTTTCTTTTGAGACTTAGTCGCCTTGAATTCCAATGCTCTACACCTGTAAATTACCGAAAATATTAGTAGCATTGAATTCATTAGATACATGAATAACATTTTGAATTAAAGATTATTATACTTATACTTAAATTAACAATTTAAATCTTGAATGACAAAATTGTTGCATTAATGAACTATTCACACATTATCTGCACTGTAATGAGGCTAAGCGACTCTTTTGTACTGTATCTGTGGTTTTATGGTGTACAGTAATGGTATAGGCCGTGTGAAACAATGAAGTTAGCTACAAGCTGTGCAATATCCAATCAACGCACAGCATTGTGTGAGGCTTCAGTCAGGATTGGATATTGCACAGCTTCTAATTCTAATTAGGGGTGATGAGTCCTGCACTGACATCCCGCATGAGGTGTTTTGTGAATTCTCCCTCCAGCATCTACCCGAGCCAGCCCAGCTCCTTAAAGTAACGGAGCGTGGCTCTGGGCCGCTGGCATAACTGCTCCAGTAGCTTAGATGGTGAATGAGATGATAGCGATTCAGGCAACAAAGCTGATGATAGTGCAGAAGCATCATGCAATCCGTAAGCTATTCTAATGTCTTCTGTGGCTTTGCAATACCACAGAACATGTTCTACAGTTTCGTTCTCCTGCAAACAGCCGCGACATAGTGGGCTGTCAGCGGCTCCCAGTTTAAACAGTCACTACTATTTAAGTTGCAGTGACCAGTAATGAGGCCTACCATAAGTCGAAGGTCCTGTCGCTGCAACCTCAACAGGTCACTTGTGATATTTCTATTAAGATTGGGGAAAGCAGCCTTAGAATGCTTGCAATTATCTCTCTTGTTCCATATATTCTGTTGTTCTTTTTCGGTATGACGACGCAGCAACTTGCGCACTTGCACCGCTGTCGGCTTACAGTGTTTTATTGCCACATCTCCTACCTATTGCACAGCTTGTAACTAACTTTATTTCCACCAACTTGTGTGATGCGGCCTATATCCAATAAATAAAGAGTACACTAACAATGACTAAATTATTTTTATAAAAATGAACTAACCTTATTGTATACATAGGGCAGCAAGTCACGTCCATGGTAGGTTTGTAGCAATATTTTCCTGATCTACGCCATCCTCGGTCTATCAGGTCCTGATAGTCACTAACAGTTAACGAATGCGCCCACATTCCTGCGAATTTAGCTCAGTTGTATCCTGTTTTCTTTAGTGATGATCACGTAACTTTTAGGCTCATCACTTTGTTGTCAAATACTCAGGAATATCAAGTTTAAAATCCATGTTGAGTTTGTTTTTTTGTAAAAGCTTAGTTTCAGCTGTTGTAGTGAAATAACGAAATTAACGTAACTTTACTCACCATGACTAAAATTAGTATCAGAACTTCCACAATAGCCACACCTATAACTTTCATGCTCTGCACAATATTCTACAATGCTACGAGGCATTTTCAAGTCTTCAAGGGTAGTAAAAATGTTAATAATTGTTAATTCAATCAAGTAAATCGTATTATTTTCTAGATTGAAACGAATATTGAAAATCAACCAATGACCTCTCAGTGTTGCCAACCTAGGCCAGGCAGAGTGGGCTACAAATAAAATACCAAAAAAAGTGCTGCGATTAACAGTTAAATTTTATAGCTGCTATGCCTACGGAATCAGCATCGAAAAAAATACAATTTCAAACTGTGTCTACCACACATGTTACACCGTCCCACGTAGGTATGATGACATGCATGATTTCACAAGACTTAGTTGTAATGCGATCCTATACCGACAGAATAAAAAAATTGTGAAACTTCGTAATGTGGAAATTAAAATAGGAAGGGTTAGAAATCAATTTTTAGGGAAATCATATTAAGCCCGATTACAGAGGCGCCAGCGTAAATTAAATAGCAGGGTAAAAAGCGTTCACCGTATGGAAAGCCGAAAGTGAAAAAGAAACAGAACTATGCTATTTAGCTAATATAGTTATGCTGGTGCCTCTGTAATCGGGCTTACTGTTTCTTTAAGACCAACTTTATTAATATTGCTTACAATGAGGAATGTTCATAGGTTTGGAAAATCACTTGAAACTTTGTTACAGTAAAGTTTTTATATATACTAATACACTTGTATTGTTTTATTTAAAAATACCAAGTAGTTTTGATTTTACAAGCATTCAAAGTTCGCGTAAATTTTTTGCCCCACTAAATTCACTGAACCCCGGATGACGTCATTTTTCAACGCTCCGCGCCCAGCAGTGCCAGTGAATAGGTCCTGGGCATTGTTTTCTATTATTTTTTTGCTTCTAGTTGTGTGAGTTGTTTTAAAAATGGATGATAGTTTCAATAAAAGAGAATTGCATAACCTACCTAAAATAAATGGACTTATGGTTGCTCATTATTTAGCAATAAATAATGATTTTTGCCGTCGAAATGCAAGACGTAAAAATGTAAATAACTGTTTCGAAAACTTGTAATACCTATCTGTTCTACATTGTTTTATTTATTTAAAATAGTTACATACTTAATCTAATTACTTTTTTATCGGTATGCTAGGTATTCAAACCTTTTAATTTTTAAGGTTCTGTACCCAAAGTGTAAAAACGGGACACTTGCTAAGACTCTGCTGTCCGTTTCCAGGCTGTATCTCATGAACGGTTATAGCTAGAATGTTGAAATTTTCACAGATGATGTATAATAGACAGATATCTAGATGCTAAATAATGAAATAAAAATAAAAAATATTTAAAGGGGCTCCAATACAAGAAACAATATTTTTTGCTTGATATTAATAACGACAACGGGAAGATGCTTGAAATAGGCACGTAATATAATTTATTGTGTATTTCCTTCAATAAATCAATCTTCAATCTATTAATCTTCAATTTAAAAAAATGAATATTTGCGGAGGGCTCCCAGACAAAAAACGAGATTTTCTGGTGCGATATTAATAACGGTATGGATTAGTTGATGGTCCATGTCGAGATGATGATGATAGGATAACATCTCACAAAGGAGTACTCCACCGGGCGAGGTGTTGTGCCCGGGGATAGCTATCCGACAGTGTAATCTTAGGTCTTGTTATGGTTCGGCCGCCGCTGAGAATTTCGTTTGCGCGATGCAGCCCTCGGCTTGTGATTGGCTGACGCTAGTTTCTCGAGGCGTGAGTGTGGTGGCGCCACATGTAGCAATGTTAGTCGCTACATCACTCCCCCTTCCAGACGAGTAGTCGATGTGTGTTGAGTGAACTGCAGTGTTGAGTCTTGAAGCAGGTGCCAGTAGTGCAGGCAGGTTGCTCGTGGTCTACAGTGAGTCGAGACCAGGCGGGATCCACGGTGAGTCGGGATTGAGCCATCCACAGTGAGTCAGGACCGAGCGTGTGCCTGGTTGCATCAGGACCCAGGTAGCGCAGTGAGTCGGCTGCGTTGGAGCTGATGATGAGGCTGGAGTGCTGGCTGGTGATGCGTCTGCTTGATGTAGTTGCTGATGATGATGATGGAGAAGGAGGAGGTTGCGTTTGCCTGATGTTGCTGCCGATTATGGTGTTCTTCGTCTTAGGGTCACCAATATGGACTTGGTGGTGTTGTGTTCATCACGTCGGGGTCACCAATATCAATATCCGACAGTGTAATCTTAGGTCTTGTTATGATTCGGCCGCCGCTGAGAATTTCGTTTGCGCGATGCAGCCCTCGGCTTGTGATTGGCTGACGCTAGTTTCTCGAGGCGCGCGTGTGGTGGCGCCACATGTAGCGAAGATAGTCGCTACAACGGCAACATTCACAGAATATTTAGTTGTATATTCACTTGAATTGAATAATAAATGATTTACATAAAATATATTAAGAGGGTGTATCGGTCTGGGTGTTTTTATATTACCCAAGTACAATAAATATACAATACATTAAGTACGTAAGGTGTTAACATTTTTTGTTCATAACTTTTTCAGATCGGCAAGAGAAAGCTACGGCGATGATACTACCTATATATGGTATGTATAAGGTCCATTAAAACTAGGAAAAACAACTTTACCGGTATCTTGGTACTAGTACTTGTACATTTTGACACAACACAGGATTTCCGCGAACTAGGATTGGACATATCCAATGATTTTTAGGGAAACGTAAGGATCGAGTGTTGTGAAATGACGTCATATGGCGCGAGCTCGGGCCAACGGTTGCGAGCTCACTTTAAATGCTATATGCTATAACTTGGGAATTAATTGACATATCAAAATATTTTTTTCACGTCGATACCGTGAGGTATCGTAAAAGCCACTTTTGGACAAAAATGACTTAATAATGCAATCTTGTTCAGAATTTTGCGCACTATCGATCTGTATAATTTAAAGTTTCAATATTGTAAAAAAAAAATGGTTTGTGCTCCCCGGTTTTTTAAGCCCTAAAACCAGTTTTAAAATAAAATAATGACGTAAAACTAATTTAATCATAACTCGTTAGTAACTTAGTCATATCACAATCGTAAACAAAACATGTAGGATGTAACAGTGAATCAACTGGCTTTTACGCCGTTTATATTTCGCAAAAAATACAATTATCCTTTTTACACCGTAGATTTTCGGAGAAATTAGCTTCTTACATGTATGAAAGTGTGAGTTTAAATCTTACTCGGTTGCTTATTTATTCGTGATAACTTACTTACTTGTGATAAATCAAAAAGCTATGGGTATATAAGTTCATAGGATACTAATGGCTTATAATCATTTTAAGGAAGAACTAAAAGGAAGGCTAATAATTATCATTTTTAGTATGAAAACAACATGAGTCAGACCACGGGCTGTTATTATAACACTAAGCAAGTACTAAGACAACGCAGGTGAAGCATTTATCTTCTGTAAAAATGATTGTGCGTGTTCATTTCACTTCATAAATTATTTTGTGTCATTTTTAATTATAGTTGGCATAGTGTTATAAGCCCAAAGCTTACATAAGTAAGGTAAGATGAATGTAGTTACGCCTTTGTTACAATCCAGAAATTTGAATTTACAAGGCGTATCCACCATTTTTATAATTTTTCGTCGTAGCTCCAAGCTAACATTTAAATTATACAGTTTATTCAGATTTTAAGATTTTTGCTTTTAAATACATAGAAATACAAAAAATGGTCACCATTCTACATGATTCTAAGTTTAAAATGGAAAAAGTAATGTCACTTTTTTTCATTTTTTTTTGACGTTTTTTGCTCCTCCTGAAAAGTTTATATTTTGGCTTATACGACCTTTCTACCCCACGGTATCGACATGTCTTTGTTATTTTTGACAGAGATTACATTAAGATAAAATTCAAAATTAGTGAACATTCTTTATTCACAATTGATCGCTTCTTTTAACTTTCATATCTTATCCATGGTAGAGGTAAACGTTTAATGCAACTTTGTTGGAAGTCGCATTAGAAGTTTCTCTTCTAAAATGGTAAATGATAAATAATGCTGTCAAACTAATCACCTAATCAAAATCATGAAGAAAAAAATTCACGTTTCAATAAAAATATTTTCAATTAGGTACTTAGAACATAATTCTTCACATTATTATATCTCTTTCATGAGGATCTCTATTATTAGTAAGCTCTATGTAACATTAATAGCCCAAAAGGAATTATTCTCGAAAGACGACATTCAAAGTTTGATGATGATGAACATTTTGATGTAATGATGATGATGAACTTTAAAAATCGCTAAATAAAACAATTTGTGAAAAGCTGGCAGCATTATCATGGCACTTTATTGACAATCTAATTTAACTGACTTTGATAGTGACAGCTGAACGAGATTGTATTTTTTTTAATATGCCGTCAAGTTGAACTTGAGAGCATCTTGAGAGCTTCAGCGGGAACGCGAAAAAATCATGAAAAAATCATGTCGCCACATTGTATTTTTTTGTAAAACTTGTCTATCAGTGGTAAAATTAAAGAAACAAGTATTATATTCAAAAAAAAAACAAGCTTATACTGAACAAGTTTAGTGCTCGCCAAGATGAATCAAACGAGCCGAAACTCGATGGGTTTTGCTTCATTTCGTTACAGAGTTCCTAGGCTAGGACCACCTTCCGGCTCCATCATCAGACCCAGCCGGGCTAGTATGCGCGCCACGTATTATTTCGTTCATAGTTTTAGAACGAGACAGCGTTATGGCAAAGTATATATCTGTCACTTTTTCACACGTCGAAATGAGTTCTTTTCGTGACTATTCGTGGTCGCATGCTTGACAAGCTGGTTACCATTGAAAGACAAACTACTCGCCAAGACCATTCAAATGAACCGAAACTCGATGAGGTTGTGTCGTTTCATTGCTAAGTTCATTTGGCCACCTTGCAGCTCCATCATCAGATCAACACCATGTCATCATAATATCGCACTGTTACGCGATTTACACATATACCTATGCAAAATTTCAGCTCTTTCGGTAACCGGGAATTGGACTTGCAAGATTTGATAACAAACAACATAGTGCGTGGAGTGGAGTCCCTGCACGCGAAAGAAGTGAAACTTCTTAACGTGGAACTGAAAATTGGAGCGCGACAGTGCTTTCATATGGTAGCGTTAAACGTTTAACAAGCGCATTAGAAGTTTCACTTCAACAACTGGGCAGGTGAAACCAATGGGTGAAACTAAATAAACGCTTGTAAAATTGTGTTATTTCGTTGACTTATACTTGACACTGGAAAATGCATAGGTAAACCATGCGAGGAGAAAACTCATTCATAGATTTTTCACAAGTAGGCGCGAACTAATTATGTTAATTAGGTATGTTATTTAGTAAAAAAAAAAACAAGAACAAGCGATACAACAATGCTAAATCAACATTGCCTATGAGTGGGTAGATACCTACCTTCGAAGGTAGATACAATGTCACTTCGTTTTCGATTAGGTAGATAGATACCTAGGCAGGTACTTACATAAAAAATGGTTTCTCACTTTGAATTCTTTGGCTCTATCCTCTGTTCAATATCTTAGTACCTATCTTGTATTCGCTTTATCGGAGATTCTTTTGTAACATTTCAGTCTGCGAAATTTTTATAGTTCCACTATCTTCTTCAACTTCCGTTATATTTGACATCCTTGACGTTTTCGGAATGAATCGTTTTTGACGACGAGGCCTGTAGGTAACATTTTATATGCAAGATACTTACCAATATTCTGTAGGTATTCTACATCATCATCTTCTTATCGGTCATTGCAAGACATAGGCCTCCCCTATTGGTGTCCAATAGGTAAGACCGATTGGAAACAGCTACATCATCATCTTATCAGTCATATAAAGTTCACTTCTAGACATAGGCCTCACCTATTGATATCCAAAAAGACAGCTTGTTCCTGTGGTCCTGAACGTATTATTATATCTTCTTTGCCTGAACACAGCCCCCGCGCCGCTCCACCTTGTCGATAGACGTCGTAGTGTTGTTGTTGGTCCATATCGTCGGCTGATGACTCATTATACTACCGTTGGTCTTCTTACGCGCTACTATACTCGTATATACATAGTACATATATATTTACATACCTATACTTAGAAATAAAGAAATAGAAGGGTAAGGATGATGTAGTGTAGACTTTTGCTAACCTTTACCAGCCAGCTCTAGCTAAGCCAGCTTAGGCCAGCAGGGTATTTGGGTAGGTATATATTATGGGTATTCTGTTTGACTGTTTAGATATAGTCTATGATTTATTAGAGGAGCAGAGGACAAAATAAAATAATTCTCTAAACGATGGTATTAAAGTGGTGCTATACAAATTCATAATTTCTTTATTTCAGGAAAATACCCAAATAGAACAATATTTCATTGAGTAGGTACATCAACAATGGTCGCTAATACCTATGTAGGAGGTCCCTATGTGTGTTCTTATCTTAGCATTAATTTTATAAAAAAATGCCAAGTCGGTGGTAGGTTCTTAATTCTTACCTAACTCTCCTGTAGTTCCACGGCTGCACTTGAGTCTCCCCCCACATCAGGAAGACAAGTCCACAGAGAAACAGGACAGTAGCGTGGAAGCACCAGATATGTTTCCATACTATCAGCGCTGGTGTGCTCTTTAAAAGAAATTATTACAATCAAACAGCTATCGGTTTGTAGATTGCATACCTCGACCAATCGTTAGCGTCCCTTCCTATACATATAGGTTATTCGGATTGCAGCTCTTATAGCTCTGTCGATGGTTAGCGCCCTTAAGGCTCCATCAAACACAGGCGGTACGAGCGGTAGAGCGGTACGAGCGGTACGAGCGGTAAAGGGCGGTACGGCAGTACCGCGACCGGACCTGTGTGAGCCCTTCTTATATAACCAGTACAATACAGATGCCCGCCCGTCTGCTATACCGCTCGTACCGCCTGTGTGTAAAGGAGCCTTTATACTGCAAATTGCAGATAGAGAACGTGTACACAGACTGACACTGATTTTTAGAAAACAAAACGTTTAAAGCTATGCTTATTATAAATATAGCGCCTTAAAAAAACTTCACATTCTCCTCAGAAGAGCTCCTTAACCGAATAAGAAACACCTTGTAGAGTTAGTGCAAAAAGAGAAGCGTCGTCGTTACGTTGACGACACCGCTCTGTCATTGGTAGTACAGCTAAAAGTGTTTGATACTTGGTACACACCAATTTGGTTTCCATCAGTAGACTCGCGTCTACCAAGTAATCGGTACCTTAGCTGCTGAATAAAATCTTATTATTAGTTCACCACCAACGCCACGACAGTTTTCTTTTCGCACAAACTCAACAATAGTTTGAAAACTATAGCTGTTATTTTTATCACTGACGAAATAATGATAAATATTAGAACAATGAATTCTATAATTCATTATTTACATAGAATACCTAATATTTTATTTTATTTATTTGGGATAACAAACAATAGCACAATTTACATTACAAGAAAACAATTAACCAAATACATTAATAAATGTGCCAGCGTGGTTTTCTAAGTACATACATAAATATGTTTCAGAAATAATTTTGAAAGTAATTATACCATATTTAAACAAATATAAACCAAGTATTTCATTTTAAGTAAAGCTACCTATCACAGACACTATCTATTTAAAGAAATGAAAATATAAAATAGGTACAAACTTTAAAAGTCTGTGTAACTTGTCCTACACCTAATGACACTAAGATTCCCGCCGTATTCCCGATTATCTTGATCACAGTGTACACAGAGTTCACGAACGTTGGTGTCAATTCCTGAAAGCAATAAAAAAATGTATAGCAAAGTGTTTTACAAGACCTCCCGGATATAGACACAGTTTTACTGGTGACATATACATTGTGTGTTGATCTCTGCTCTAAGTGGCAGATGCTCTTATTAGCGCATATGTACCTGACTCATTTGTACTCCAGAATATTTAAACGAAATAAAATTATGTGACAAAGTTTTGCTATCAATTGGGAGACAACAAAACGCCTGACAAAATCGATGACTCCTCGATACGATAGTGTTTATGGAGAAAAGAGAGTGGTAGTGGGAGATTGGTGGCCACTCAGCCCACTCATCTCCCTCTACCAATATCAGCGCTCCTCATCAACACCAACTTCGCGTAAGCTAAAGGCCTATAACGACCCTTACTGACTTTTGTTAAAAAGAGAGAGATCTCTGATGAGAAAATAGCATACCTGATGGCCCTGATGCCGGAGTAATAGAATACGGCATCGACATGCCATGCCTACTAAAAGTGGATCTTGGGCTATAGTAGATTGTTGGAGATGGGGCTCTAGCCATCCATTCAAACAGTCCCGGGAGGAGACAACGGTGTGTGGCCACGTTGTCGTAAAGGACGGCTAAGTCTTGGTAGTCTCGAGAAGTTAAATAAAGTGCTGCGAGTTCCGGTGCGTTTCCCTAGAGATCCAGGAGCATCCAAGAGCGCACAAGGCCAGCCACTGAGGAATTTTAATCGATACTATCCCACATAACCTGTCTGCACCTCAAATCAGTCGGCTATATGTCTTGCGAAGATTTTTTCCTTGTAAAAAAAGGATATCTGATGGATACTGCAAGCTGCCTTAGGAGCTTTAAATTCTCGTGTGCGCATTTTTGTAGATATACTACCTATAGACTCCAATGTTTTCATTGTTTCATCGAAGTGCCGGGGGTGCACTTGTAGTTTGAATAGCTTACGTAGCATAAATCCAAAGACATGTCCATCCCTGCAGCTGTCAGAGTGACGGCAATAGACAAGAGGATAGGACCCGGTACAACTTTCGGCAACAACCAGCAGGAAGCCACCAGCAATCCGGGTATAACGTGGGCTACAAAAATTAACTTTTAAGAACCCATACCTCATCATTACATCAGCCTATACTTAGCTGTCCATTACCGGACGAAGGCCTCTCCAAAATAACAAAGATCTTCTTGGACCTTGGGCGTAACTCTTCCCAACACCATAGACTGTTCTACTTTACGTTTATCTACCTCATACCTACTGTATTATCTAGAGAGTTTCATCTACTCTCTCATCTCTGGTCACAACTCTAGTTTCTCTGATATTGGTCCAGTACTGACAGACTGCCTCGGTGGCTCAGTGGTTAGTGACTCTAACTTCTGGATCAAATAGGCGTGGGTTCGATTCCCACCCAGGGCAAATATTTATGTGATGAACATAAGTGATTGCTCTGTGTCTGGGTGTTATTTAGTTACTATCTATATAAGTATGTATATATTTAAAACTAAGTATATGTAGTATGTCAGTCTCTGGCAGCCAAATCACAAGTTTTGCTTAGTTTGGGGTCAGAAGCCGTGTGTATAATGTCCCAAAATATTTATTATTTATATTTATATATTTGTAGTACTGACTAATAATACTTGGGTACCTACTACAAATTGGTATACTTACCTACCTACTACAATAAAAAATAATTCCTACAAAGTACTATTGCGTGTACAATAGTTATCAAACCAAATTACTTCCACAAATTCCTAATTTCCTTATATTGAGTAACAACTTAGATTTCAACTAATTGATACGTATAACATATTTTTTACTTTGGCTAAGCCGTAGGTACCTGCCTCAAACTTTACTACATGCCTATTGCTCTGAAAGTCAGAAGGTCAAGAAAAAAGTCATCTACTTGATGTACCTAATTATCATTACCTACAGTGACTTCATAAAATACGGGGGCTTACCACTTTTTTATACACTTAGAGAATAAACTCTATCAAAATTATACTTTAACACTTCCTGTTTAAGTGTTAAGTAACTTACAAACTACAATGAAATATTTTCTAATGTGTTTTATCCTCTTCATTTTAGTTTTATGCTTGTACCAATGGTATGCTTGTATCACGACCGTTCCCATCACTAATCGTAGAAAAAACGGCAATGCCGTCAACGCTGATGCCTGATGACCAAATAATACATATCATTATACTTGTTTAAAGATTTTATAAAAAGACGTACAGTACGCGCGATTAAATAACGAACATCGACATTGGAAAAGATATAGGTACCTACTCCGCTAATTTCTTTTTCGTAGAGTACACCGGGAACACACACACGGTATAGATAGGTACAGTAATAGTAAATAAAGAATTGATATCGGCATTTGCAAAGAGATAAACTCTATCTCTATTTTTATCGATATTTAGGTACTATTAGACTAACCCTGAAACACTTACCAAAAAAAGGTTAAATATATTAAGTAGAATGCCAATGAATATTTTGTTGGAACAACATTTCTTTTACGTAATTTCGAGGTTTGTCCCATATTAAACGTTGATCAGGAATATCATGATGTAGGTATCTATCTAGAGAATCACACAACTTGGATCAAGTACTAACATCGTAAATGCTGTACCCGAAGACCTTATTGTAATACATCGGGCCATGAATGCTCAAGGCTATGATCATCCAAGCATATCCAAAATTCAGCGTACAAAGTGCCCAAAATGGAACGGATACCATTATTAGTTTCCAAGGAGCCTGCGAGTTCGTTAACTGAAAAATAAATATGGGAAATGCTACTAGAATTCACTGTTTACCACGAAATACATACAAAGACGAGGACAATTAAGCCTAAAACATTTTTTCAAATTCGTGAGCCAAATAGTAGGTGCGGTGCGCTTGATCCGAAATTCGATGCTAGAGACCGGTCTAGCATCGAAGTGAGATGACCGCATCTTAATTCAAGGATAGATACTAGTAAATCCTTAGAAATTATGTTAACAGCTCTATAAAGAGATACTCCCGTATATCACAAGGAAAGAACTGTATTGTATAGACGAGTATGAATATTTTACAGTCATGTGGTGTAAGTAACTACTTTAAGTATCATTTGACAAGTCACAAAATCATATTGTGCTAAATTTTCAATGGTCGTCCAAATGGTTCCAATGTAGAACACGTCTACCGTAACGGTAATTAGTTCTGCGACAAATAATTAAGAATGACGACTAGCTAAGTAACTGCATATTCTGTTTACGATTTCCATAACTCGATTATTATATCTTCGCTGCTTAAGTATTTTATTGTTCTTTCTCTAACCCCACTTCTCTGCTTATATATTTTATCAGTTCAAGGTTCATCCAATATTTATGTACTCAGGGTTATCGAGAACTGTTAGACTATGCCAAAAGGTGATTCAGACCACAGGACAGAAGAAATACAGACCATCATTGCGAACATCTTTTACTACGGGGCAAGCCCGAAATTCGAGAAAAAAATCTGTTTCATACGTTTAGTCGATTCCGCAATGCAGCTTAGTATGGAACAGCTGTTTTTTTTTTGGAATTTGGTTTGGCTCCGTAGTAAAAGTTGTTCATAATGATGGTCTTGGTCAAGCCGACAACATATTAAATTGACTGACGTGTGGAGGTTGTGAAGTTAGGGCTTGTAGAATTAGAGTGTGTAGAGTAAGAAGCTTGGCTCTATTCTACGTGATCTTATAACTTTTTGAAAGCGCGCGAGTTCCGTCTTGACAACATTTTACATGAAAATGTTTTTGGTGGGATTACCTTTATTGTAAAAATAGTTCCAATTGAATTGACCAAATATTCCTTTTCCTCTTGAGAAATGTACGGATGGTTTCTAGGAGAGTCTGTAACTGATAGGACCCACACAAGAGACCAGGTTATTTGCGAAGCGCCTGACATATAGAACCCCACTGTCCACCGGGAGTAATACTCCACAACCGCGCAAGCCAGGAAAGTACAACATGTGCCCAACGTTATACCTGAGGAAATATCGAATGTAAGTTGGCTTTTGGGTATATTGATACACTATACTATAGAGATCATCCAGGAAACGAGCAAATAACTCTCAGACCTTCAAGGGTCTGAGGATGATCCAATTGCTTTCTATGTGGTAGTAGTGTAGGTAGTTTTAGCTTATAAAGTAGTATCCTTTTGCCCGAAAAAAATAATTACTCTCGCCTGACTATGACTATAGAATTCAGGAACATGCTGAATGCAATGAATTAAGGTGTACGCAAAAGTTCCTTCTGAAAATCCATGTGTTGAAATTAGTATTTTAAGCTGAAGTATTGAAGAGCTGAGATCACTGAGATGATAAGTCTAAGCGATACAGATGTATAGTGTTAGTCAACTTTAAGAGCCCTGTGATGGTAGTTCGCTTCGCTGTGGCACTTTGAGTGTAATATTTGAATCCTTTTCAGCTATAGATAATAATGATGTTTTTGATTCCAGATATAAAGAAAGGTGGATAGATCGATAGGTAATCCTTTATAAGCTTAACCACATTACAAAATAAACAAATTACATGGACAAAAACATTAAGTACAAGTTGAATATACCTACTAAATGGCGTCCTTATTGTTTCAAGCGTTTTCTTCCAGGCAACCAAGGTATATATCGAATTCTACACTTACTACATTACAATACAACATCTAGGGTACTTGATTGAAATAAGCTGCGCTTATTGTTCTGCTTACATTTTACTAACGAGATATTATATAATAAGTCACATATTGAACTGTATCTTACCACAATAAGCCCACATGAAATGATTTCTTTCCATAGGAGGAACCCAGTGCCGCAAAACTTGAACCATGCTGGGTTGCATTGCCCCCTGTTGAATTCACTCAAATTACAATCTAAAAGTAAGCTCAACAAAAATGGCTGTACTGTACTGTATCAGCCATTTAATAGTCCACTGCAGGACGTAAGCCTACCCACGAAGAGTGATTGGGCCATATCCACCACGCTGGCCCAGTGTGGGATGGTGGATTCATATACGCCATCGAATTTCTTCTACGAGCATATGCAGGTTGCCTCACGATGTTTTCCTTCACTGAAAAGCCAGCGGTTTTAAACTCCGTACTTAAATTCTATAGAACTCATTGGTATATGAAAATGGCATTTTGTCAGAATACTAACAGCACAAAATCCTGTAACGATGCGTACGAAGAATAGTGCCCAAAAGTTAACGTATGCAGAAGCTGGAGTTAGACAGCTGAGGATTCCTGACACCAGGCCAGCAATACCCACCACCCAGGTCGGACCTAGTCTGTAAGCACACAAGATCAAGGCTTTCTTTTCAAGGCTTTAAGCACATAAAATCACATATATCACTATTACTTTTTTCTATCGCGGCCGATAACTCTTTGAAATGTAAGAACGATAGAAAAACCGGTTCATTAAATGGGCCTAAATCGTAAACGGTACGTTTAAAAAAAAGTTACTCGAAAAAAAAGACGCAAAATTTTATTTTCTACAATAGTGGTGTCCATGTTTTTGCACTGAAGTGCATAGTTTCAGAGATATTAGGCAAAAACGTTTTTTCAAGATGGCGCTTGAAGCGCCACCTAGATCTGTCAGCATTTTGTGATTTTATACTCAGTAAGTGATCATAAACTTTATAAAAATTAATTTTGGATCGGAAATTTAGTGCAAAGTTAAATTATTATTTTTTCTGGGGTAAAATCCTTGTGCAAATAAGAATGTGACATTACCTACTAGTCCTACGACACGTATAATATTACGAGTACCTACAGCCCTACTTGTATATGTCATAAAGCTAGTAGGTAGTAGCTATACTAAAATACTATATACACAGTAGTTACTGGGTATTCTAGCCACAGGGTATATCCTACAGGTTTACCTTTTTCTTGGATGTTTTGTTGCGGTAAGAATATTTTGCACTGCGCTCGGGGAAACACAAAACACATCACTTTTGCTTATTTCAATTCAATTAACGTGCAAACATTAGGGTAGGTGTGCAAACATTACTGAGAAGGCCAATGTTTAGTGCTAATTATACTGGCAGTGGGCTTGAGCATTTGGATTATCTTTAGACCTTCAACTTCAAGGGTCTGTGGATAATCCAATTGATTTCTATGTAGTAGTATTGTTCGTATTTTTAGCATATAAAGTAGTATTGTATTTTATTGTAGTTAATAAAGTCACTTTTGCCCGTTAAAAAAAATATACTAATTGTTATTGATCATATCCATCCAGTTTTAAGATTATCAGGATTATGCGGCTTTGTGGCGAACGCAGTGCATTTCCTATTGCCTATATCGTAGACCTTGGTCTAAGCCCAATATAAATAATGTAGAGATTGCATTGACAAGCGTGTACCTACTCCGATATAATGTCACTAGCAAAATGTACGATTCTCGAATTTTAATCGAATAAGTGGTTGGTATATGGGTATTTTATTTTTTCGTTGGCAGAAGTCAAAAAAATCGATTGCATATTAGCATAGGAAAATTGTTATTGTAGATAAGCGTCGATACCATCAGAAGAGTGAATTGCTTATTTCATAATTACTCACTTGCGCAAAAAGTACAACACTAACCGCCTTACAAAAGATTTAAACACGCTTGCTTAAAGCGCGCGTAAAACTTTTCTGGTTCGACGGTAAAGTTTTTACAGTTAATTAAGCTCTCGTCACACAGAAGCGGGAAGTGCGGTAAAGCGATCGCGACCCGGGACGGGAATTCTTTGTAATATTCGAATTTGTATGCAACCTGACACATCACAAGCGGGCGCACACGCTTTGCACTGGACCGCTATCGGATCGTTTTCTTGCGGCTCTCGCCTCTGTGTGACCCGAACTTAACTGTGATATCCTTTTGAAAAGCGAATGATTTACAACTGAGCGTTACAGAGGTGCCAGACGGGCAGCCCCGGTGCAGCTGCAGCAACGTCCGTCTGGCATCGCTCTTACTATGATCCAAATGGCACGTTAAATTGTAGACTATCGATTGATTTTTAACTGAATTCCAAAAAGAACGAGGTTCTATGTTCTGTATATGTATGTATTTTGTGTATGTTTGTTTTTTGTGTATGTTCATCAATATTATCGCCAATTGTAAACCGATCTAAATAATTATTTTTAGTTCATTAGGGTATATTCCCGAGGCATTCCCATTTAAATTTAATCGAAATCGGCTGAGTCGTTTTTGACAAATTGACAAAATTTTACGTGGCCGAAAACGGCCTAGAAATCATCATCATCAATGTAAAAATTATAAACATCGATTCGAGCGAGCTAAAATAATTATTAATGTATAGCCATACCAAAGCTTCGGGGGGCTTCAGGCTTAAAGAATCTTTATATTTTACTAAAAAGTTCTTACTTGTCCCCAAAACTGTGAAATATAGGAAAGCACACACAATATCCTATGTGATATGCAGCAAACAGCTTCGCCACTTTCAAGTCATCCCAATCGATTGTCTCCATAAACTGAAACACAGAATAAATCACTTTCAGCCTGGAAGAAATCACTTTCAGTGATAAGGCCGCCGGTTGCTTCACGTGTCTAAACATCTGTTTTCTGTATTATGTAATGTGTGTAAATATCTATCTATCTATCTAAGTACATATTAAAACACACGATTTGTCTTGTGTTTAAACAAAGTAAGAACCTATTGCTAACAATTTTAATTTCAGGTTTTACTCTTGCTAACAATTTTAATTTCAGGTTTTAAAATTGGATATTGATCACTCTATATTATCTACCTAATCATAGTACCTAACCAATTTGTTTTTTCTTTCTCTTAGTTGGCATTTATATTTTATTGAGGCTGAAAACTTAGTTTCAATCAATTTCAGCTAAATCCGTTTATCAATGTTAGAGGCCTTCAGGCGGCCTAAAAACTCTGACACCAGGGCTAGCCACCCGGCCTATACGAACTTACTTACTTACTCAGCTAAATAAGTCACGTTCAAAGCCATATTTTCCGCATTTGAATCACAATGGTTAATTACGCGGTGACTATTATATTTTAACTACTTATTAACCAAAAAATGTATTCTGAATCCTCCATCTTACATGCACATGTCTACAGTGCACGTGTTTAACAACCATCATTAGACCATGACATCATGTGTCACAAAAATCACTTAAATCACAACACAAAACAAATGGACACAATTTCGATTGTCTTGTTGTCGGTAAATTAGGAAATTCTATACTGAGCGCCACACAAATTGAAAGATGGGAAGTTAGCCGCAGATGACACTTCGCCGTGATTCGCTAATTATTAAGCATTCGTGCACAATGCCTATACAAATGGCGAAGTAGTGAGCTCGGGCGTAGGAAGCGCGCGGGAGGCACGAGGTTGGCGGGCTGGTGTGCGCCGGCGTCTCGTCTCTCTGGCACCCGCTAACGTCTATATTTTGGCGTTTGCGCAGCTCTCTGCTTAACTTTCCATCTTTCAATTTGTGTGGCGCTCAGTATAATAATTATTTTAATCTACATCGCTACAGATAGTACGAAGTGCACTAAGTAGATACGAAAATTCATACGACTTTTGTTACTCTTGCATTAGGATATTACGAATTTACTATTTGCACCTATTCGCGAACGAATTCTTCAAATGTTTTAAAAAACCAAACACATAATTTAAAACAAAAACTTTATACGTACTTTTAAATCAGTGAATTTTATTGAACATTTGAATCAAACGTTAAATTAATTCATCGTTTGTACTAATAATAATAAGTATGCTCTTTTTATTTTATTTACATACTTATCTACTAATTGAATACAGCTCATCACCTTCACTAATGTATGGTTGATATCATACCTAAGAACTTTATTAATAGGAGGTTTCATGACATTTCATTCTGCTTTTTCGTCTCAGGGTTCCTAATGTTTTATGATTAGATCTTTAAATGCCAATGACTTCATATGATGTCGAGACTGGAAAATTACCAGTGAGACAATAACGATATTATAAATAGTTAAAACATTTTTTTCGCATAGAATGACTAGCATAGATTGTGGTACCTATTAAAAAGCTCTAAAGTATTGCACATTTTTAAAAAAAAAGCTCAAAGCTCTAAAATATTGCATATTTTTACTGAGAGCCTGCGATAGATTTTCTTGCTAAATACCTACTAGTAACTAATGTAGTCTAATCCCAAATATAACGATGATGTTTCTACAAACTTACTCCATTTCTAGCCCGCGAAAGAGGACCCCTGTGTTGTCGTGAAACTCCTCTCCTCTCCCAAATTGTAAAGTTACATCTCATCAATAATTCTCTTTTGGACATCTGAGTCATATTCACAACGTGAACGCTCAAATTATAACGTATTACATAGCTTAGAAAATAACCCAGGAAAATCATAGCTCCGATCTAAAACGTGCAACAACAGTTTCAGAAATTACCATCCTATTTTAAATGTAATTGGTATACGGAAATATTTAACTCACTACGGCTCGCACTTTAATTTTGTACATCACCAATGACAAAAATAAATACAAATTGCTGAAAAATGATACCTACATGCAACCATGGCCAAGGTGAGTTAGACAAAATGGAAGGTCAATGATCAAGGTGGTGCTATACCCGTACTTAGGAATTGTAGTTTTTATGTATTGGACCTCCTGTACTATTTTTTCTATTTTGAAGTGTAAACAGCCCAGACCCAAAACTCTAGTCAGTTTTAGACGTTCTAAACTTGTTAGACTAGATTTCAAAATCGTTTTATTATAATTAGACCAATAAAGCTTTTTATGCGTAGATCGTATACTTACAATATTTCGTATCTAGACATAGCTGAATAATAAGTAGGTAGGTAGGTACCTAAATGGTTGGTGCGTGTTTTGATACTTAATTCGTTTTTTACACATATATTTATCAATGACGAGTCGTTCAAGTCAAGTCACTCGTCGGAATGCATCTACGCAATGCTAATTTTTATAACACTTATACAGTGTATTACTTTCAGAAAGTTATAATCTAAAACCTGAAGACTGAGAGGCGAGGACAAAAAAAAACAGAAATGCAGAAAAGGACTCATTCAAAGGGAGTGCAATAGTCAACAGCCTCTTAGCTGTAAATACGTAAATCCGACACTGAACTCATTTCAGTATAACCTGAATTGAACTGACTGTTCGTTTATTCGACCTAGGGAAGATAATGCAAAATCAAATTGTTGCGGAGCAAACTAAGCTCAGAGTAGGTTCTTAAATTGTATGCTGTCGTTTTCATTACAATATATTAGACAACAAGAAGAACACTTTTAAATTATATTTAGAGCAGTCAAAGCGCTTTCAAAAATTTTGCCAATCATATTTGTAGATACTCTGTGAACAACTTTTACTACGGGACCGACTTCGAAATCCCAACCAAAATACGAAACATCCGCTCTTGACAAGTCAGACAGCTGTTTTTTTAAGATTTCGGAATCGATACAGGTATAAAAGTTGTTCATAAGTACGAGTTGGTATAGGCACTTCGCAAAGCAACTTCTTGATCTTCTGAGTAAGTTCTAGCTGAGTAACAGTGTTTCGAATACATTATTAACATTATCGAGAGCACCGAAACATACCGATAAACACGTATCGTCTTTTTACAAAAGTTTTACGCACGCTTTAGACAATGTTTAACAGTACAAGTAGGCAAGAGTAGGCTTTACGAGATAAAATCTCTGTCATCCCCAATGCATTCGGGCATTTTTCTGAAAGACCAACTCGAGCAGTGGAAGATTAATTGAATAAAAATCTGATTTCTTAAATTGATATTTATTAAATAATATTTTACGTCTTTTTATTATCTATTAAAAATACTTTCTAAAATTAAATTCGGTATAAAATAGTTTTAACATCTCACTTTTAAATTTATACATATCCGGCTAAATATATAAATCTTTATAAACATATGCTACGTAAATATTACAGCAACAATAATAATTTTATTATAATAGTAGTAGACGGTCGGAGTATTTCACACTAGATAATCGTATAATAATAATATATATTTTGATAAATTTACATTTTGAGGAAAACCGCATATAACGTGCTCTGATACATATGAATATACATTTTAATCATAAAAAACAAGACAGGTTTCTTTATTGCAAATTCTTGAAGACATGCCTAACGGGTGTATCAAGGAATTAGCAAATTAATTAAGGATATTTATTTCAACCGAAATATAATATGCTCGAATCAATCGGCAGATAAAATAGTAGTAATAAATGTCGGTAGTGAGACCAAAATGTCTAGAGAGATTTATAAGATAAACACACTTAATACGCTACATTTTCAAATACTGTAAATGCTATTTGTGTAAACCTAGTGGCATAAAACCTCGATTCTAAAGGCGCGATTCCACTTGGTTGCCACTGTTGCTCTTGGTGTTGCACACTTGAGCACAAATTCTTTTCTCGGCGAAGTTACACAAGCAACAAGCAACATAGAATACATACTCTACAACTGAAGCTCGGCCACCATTGTCATTGTGAACAATACCGAATTGCTTGTACACTTTGTGAGGGATTACGCAGACGGTCGTCAAATACTTGATTCGTCAAATTCTTAATTTAACTATACCTACTTTATTCGTCAAATGAGCGTAATGACAGTGTTTAGCATCATTAAAATTTCTGGATTTTATTTTCTTGTAGGAGGTAGGTATGAAAAGTATAGTACGCACCGCTGGAACAAAGTCTGTCTTTTGTTTTGGTCAGCTTGAATCCCTCAGCCTTAGATTTTTTGCAAACATGTCAACAAATGTGGCGAACGTTGCGATGATGTTTACAGAAAATCCAACAGTGTGTAAATTTCGAGTTGCGAGATGATGTTGTTTCTTCATCTCCACCGAGAGATTTTGTGCTCAACGATGTGCAAGTGGGCCACAGTTAGCAACTCCGGTGTAATCGTACCTTAATGTTAACTTACTAAACTAAAAGTGCTATTTGTCGACTTTTACAAATTGAGACACTAAAAGAGATTAATTTTAGTGACGTGAAAGTTAGTGCTTAGTTTTCCATACAAGTAACCAAATAAAATAAATTTTCAGTCAATGACGTACCTATGCATCCCTAAATAAGTAGAGTAGTCAATGGTAGAAGTACTTTTTTGTATTTTACTTTAGGTAGTCAAGTTTGAAAGCACTAAAATACATGGTCTCTCTTTTCTCTTAGCTATAGCACTAAACGCTTAGTAAAACATTGAAATCGATGCCAATAATCAATGCTACATACTTAAATATGAAATACATTTGGCAATATAACATCACAGCATCATCGTCATTGGCAACATCTAAAAGATATTATTTTGTTTAGTGCCCAGCATACAATATTAATAATTTATTATTTCAATATTTAATTGCTATCATTTTATATTATATACCTACTTATCAATTTATGCTACAATGATAATCGTAGTTGGCAAATCACTTTAGATCTAGTTTAAGATATATTTCCCGGTAGATGAATAAATAATTATGACAATTTTTGACTGTTGGAGACTATGTATTTTTCAATATAAATATGTATAAAATCCACATTATTTATTGTTAAAATATAGTATCATTCCTATTCTCATCTAATATATTGCGCGCCTATTGTCGCGGAGTAAAATAATATTATTTCTACATGGTTGACATGAATTAATGTTGTGATTTATTGGATATCATCATTTCTAAAATACAGTACCTATTCATTATTATACCTAGCTATTTTGTTTTTTTTTAATCTACGTCAGTCAATTTGTCAACCTGAACATCTTTCATATCAATCTAATTTCAAATATGTATATAAAAAAATGCGTTTTGTCAACCAATCTATTATGACAAAACCAATCGTCATCACTGTTAGTAATTACTTAGTGGTAGTCATTGTATTAGAATCATTTGAAAATCGTTCATTTCGTATTTATCGAATTTACATCATTACATTACAGTCAATCATAACAGTGACGTGATCCTATGCAAAAGTTTCGAGTAAATAGAAAATAAATAATGTGTGTATCTAAGTTTAAAAATCTTTTTGTTGTTAAGTTACGCTTATAGGAGTTTCCTTAACCCCTTTGACACCGCCGTTTTCATTATTGGTTCCATTCATGTCTTTTAAATCACCATTATTTGCCTTCTCATGTTCAACTCTATCTTTCTCTGAATAATTCCAAGATTGAGTGTTACCAGTTCCAAAGAATATAAAGAATATCGCTGACACTATGTATACTGATGCTCCGATGAAGAACACTGGCCTCCAGTTGTCAAAACCTTTCTGTAAAGTAAGAAAAACATGTAACTATGTTATTCTGCTCAGTTAAATTTCCTCAACACCAAAAAAAATGTATACCTACCTATAGGCAAAAGTCGCAACCATTCTAACCGTAAAATGTCGAGCTATATAATTTGAAAGTTCAACAGTAGATAGCATTATACTACTTAGGTACTCAAGATGAATAAGACATTATTTTAATATACTACGGGACTAATCGCGCACTAAAATTACGAGATAAATAAATACCTCATCATCCCGACGTTTAGTGCGCGATTAGTCCCGTAGTATATTATAATAATGTATTCAAATCGCGATAGTTTAAAAACAACATGATTAAGACAGTTATTAAGGCGTAAAATTTCACTAGAAGCGTTAAAAATCCAGCATTGTGACTTTGAATAATTAAATATTCACAAAGATCACGTTTTAGCATAGTTAATGAAGTTGAAACACGTGCAGCTTAAGCATTTCAGTTTAGCGACATAATTCAAAAATCTTACCCCAGTTCTAGTGAAGTATGCAGTAATCATAGGCGTGAAGAAGCCAGCGGTACTTCCGATGCAGTTGGCAATTCCATACAGCGTGCCGGCATAGTTCGGAGCCAAATCTTGATGGTTCTGCAGATTTGTCAACGTTGCTGCTCCGTTGAATCCCATCGACATAGTTATCAGGGCCACAGATAGAACCGTTGAACATCCCGCATAAACCAACAACACCAACAAAACTCCAGGTATTATATGAGAGAACAGGCAAAAGAACTTTCTTATCAATGTCGTAGACATAAACTTTCTCGCCAATATGAAGTCTCCTATGAATCCAAATATAGCTGCGAGGAATAATCTAGCGAGGTATGGTAATGCCGATATGGCTCCAGCACTAGAAAGTTCGAATCCGAGGACGCTTGAAACGAATTTAGGTCCAACTGTCATGATGAAATACAAGCCCCACATGTTTCCGTAATGTAAGACGACCATGGCTAGGAAAGGCACTGACAGTACGATACTCTTGAAAGGAGGCGGGCTCTGAAAAATAATACATAAAGTAGAATTGGATATACCTATCATATGTAATGTATCTTGCAAATAGAAATAATGAACTACCAATAAAGCACAAGTTACCAGTAGCCAGTTAGGGCAGGCTACTTATAACTTAAACGACTTTTAAAACTAACTCTAAATATAAAATAAATAAAATAAAATTGTTTATTGGGGCATAAGTTTACAATAGTCTGAATAATTGACCCAAAGGCTCCTGAACTAGTTAGAAACTGTATTTCAGGAGCCGGTGGACTCTCCAATAGGTACACAATTTAAAAATTAAAAATTACGCCAGTAACACATTATTATACAATAAAATTTAGAGTTAAAAAGATGAAAGCCAAAGTTATTAACAGTAAGAAAAAAAAAATCCAAAAATTCTTTACAATCTGATAACAACGTATGTTTTTATCAGCAATCAGCAAAATGAGCAGTTCTTGCATTTTGTTAATATCAGGCGAAGCTCAGTTGTGCAGGTTGGTAGGTATTTACTGATTATTATTTAAATAAATTTGTATCATAGATTAAAAAAAAAACTAGGATAGAAATTAAGGCCAATGAACTGACAACGATGTTTCTATAATAATGAATGCAAATGAAATACAAATAAGTAGATCATTAGTAGTTTACATACCTAACAAATACCTAACATAGAATATAGCGTGCCAATTTCAGCTTTTTTGTGCAAAGACGTAGACAAGATAATTGAACCAAGTCACATATATTTATTATGGTTACGGATTAGAGACATGCTCATTGTACAGGCAAATGAATCCAAGTATGGTAAAATAAATATGAACTGTCCATATTCTCCGAATTCGATCAAACAAACCACGATTTAAAAACTGGCACCTAACCGCGAAGTAACTATAGGAAAACACGTCGCCCGGCAAATATTATCTCACCTTAGATTTGGCGACCTTGTCTCCTAAAGCGTCTAAAATATATTTCCTCTCCGAATCTGATATTCTCGGATGCTTCAACGGAGTGTCAGCTACTAGGTACCACCACAACACGCACCAGACCAGTGTCATGGCTGCCAGGACATAAAACGAAGATTCCCATCCGAATCTTTCCATGAGAGGACCAATTAAAGACCAAGTCACGACAGTTCCTAGTGTTCCTCCCATTAACGCACTTATAAACTTCCCTTTTTCAGCGGGGGGAGCCCATTGAGCTACTAGTGCGTGCAGAGCTGGATATGCGAAGCCCTGAAAAAAAAAGCTGATTACATTCACCCGATCAAAGAAAATGCATCACTGTTCGCCTTTCCTATCATTGATATCTTTGATAAATTATTAGTATCTACTTTATTGAGTTTCTATAATATTATTAATAATTAACCACGAATAATAGTATAACATTACGTTATAGCGTCTTTTTAAAAAAAAAATGAAATATCTTAAACTATTTATCAAGGCGACTATACAGGCTTACCCTGTACTAAACCAAAAGAAGTGATTCAGACCATCATAATGAACAACTTTTACTAAATGGGGCCAACCCAAATTCGATGAATGCTAACGAAAATACAGTTTGATGAATGTATGGACATATTTTTCTCGAATTTCGGGTTGGCCCCATAATAATAGTTGTTAGTAATCATGGTCTTAATCACCCCCATTTGGCTTAGGACAGTGTAGGCAGATAGCCCTGTATACTCGATATTAAAATTCAAGTTGTATTTTTCTGCCATATTTTGGACTGCCAAAAAACTTAATTTAAATTTGTTAACTTACTCCTGTAAATCCTAGCATAAATCTCATGACGACTACTGCCATGTATCCCCAGGTCGCTGCAATAGGGCACAGGGCCGTCAGCACTCCACCTGCTAGGGTAGTTATGAGCACCACAGACTTGGAACCCCATCGCTCAGCTGCCATGCCTCCAAAAAGCGAGGTGATTGGATAGGACCAAAAGTAGGACCCAATTATCAACGCTTGTTTATCTTCCGACCAATCAAATCTTGCACCTAAATGCTGCAAAACCATAATTGTGATTATATCAGGAATATTATTTTAGATTGTTTTTCATGATGCGTTAATAATAGCATGTTTGTGTCAAAGTACCTCGTGTCTAGGCGCTTCTCTGACATCGGCGATGTCCTCATGGTTGATCGTCACATTTTTCAACGCATCATTCTGGCCGCATTGAGATGACAGTCTAGTAAAAACATAGAATTAGTTACGCTAGCTATCCAAAGCAATTAAGAACTTGTGGTCGTGGAAATGTTTTGTTCACCCCGTGTCATGACAGCGTGAAATATTAGAGATTTGCATCGCTGCTTGCAGGCAGGAAATAACTGGCTTGATGAGTTAATGATGTGTTAATAGATGTGTTAATGATATTATTTATTTCATGTTAACCATTAGTATAATAATTATACTGAGTCGGGAAATACCATATCTACTATTTGTGGTAGACCAACAATCTGTTCAAGATCTTACGTTCGCAGGGAGACGCTAGCTGCAAGCCAACCTTCGACCGGTCGTATGAGAAATTCATAGGTGATGCAGAGGCACAGGGCTGATATGGTAACGAGAATACTTATATAATACACTGAAAATGACCTCATTTTTGAACAACTTTAACTACTTATAAGCCTATGCAGAATACAGAAAATTAGCTATTTTAACATTCCAGCAGCTAAGTTGGCCATCACGATTCCCATTTCCTGCGCCATAATAAGCTAAACACTTCTACAGCTATCATTACAATACAATTTTGATTGTAAGAGCGAATTATTGTATAGATGCTTCTAGACAATACGGTAAATTGCAATATTCAGCTTAACATGATTTTCAACTTACATCCATAAGAGGAGATGCGGTCACGACAAATTTTGAATTGTTTACCTATCGCAAAAAGTGCAACTGTATTTATGCTTACGTGTTGTTGCGGGGTTGCTGCGGCACCATGGCAATGATGTTGAGACTCATGTTCACTCGCAGCATGTATGACACCCAGCAGCACGTGAACATCATCACCCAGATGTTGAATCTCGCTGGGATCACATCTGGAATGAGCACAGAAAAATTAAAGATACCTCTGAAGATCGAAAAATTCTCTCCTAAACCAAATTCGAATGGGGTACCAATGAGATCTACGAGTACGTTGTTCGATATGAGACCCATGAGTAAATTCGTATGGGCCGACCGGCTAATCCTGGTATCAGAGTTTTTAAGCCACCCGAAATCCTGTCGTGGCTAAACGGTTAAAACAATCGGGGCACGCAATATAACGTGTCATCCGAGCCACCGTAGTGCTTAGTTGTAAATGCCACCCGCGGTCCCCAACTGAAGTCTGACCGTGCTAAGTATTGCTAGACTCATGATGCTGATATAATACTCTGCACGCACACCCGATTCTGTAGCAATATATTGTTAGGAATTTGTGTACTTTACATGACAGGTTTGTGCTTGAACAAAAACATTATGAATTCGACAGTGTCTATCTACCAACCTGCAATTGGGCCAGCGTGGTAGATGTCCCAATCACGCTTGGAGATTAGGTTTGTTCAAAAGCGAGCAAAACAATAAAATACTTATCAAATTAAATATATTGCGTGTACGTTACTTCGGTGGTTTTCAATTTTCATAACTTTCTTGGGTTGCTCTTCAGTGCCCATGGAAGCAATATTAGAAGAATTTGTATTAAATGAGTTCATTGTAAAAAGTTTCACGAATAATTTTATTTAAGAGGGCTCCAAAATAAGTATGAGAAATATAAAATTGCTGTGCGAAATTGAATTGAAATATAAAGGTAAACAAGGGTACGTCAAAGTCAAGAATCGTACCTGGCCATTGAGGAAGGAATCAAATTGATTCCTTCCTCAATGTACCTGGCACTCTGAAGCTGGCAGTTGCTGCTATCGTTTTATTTCTTAGATTATAGTTGGATTATAGTTTTATTTGTAACCTTTCGTTGTCAAATGTAATTTCATAGGGAAAATTTTACAAGATAGTTCTATGAAAAAAATAATTTGAAATGCATGGCAAAGTTTATTTTTCATAAATCACACCGTACATATACATACATACTTAGAGCACGAATACAAATCTTGAAACCCCGTGTCTTATAGTAAAACTAGCTGACGTTTCACTGCCGGACTGATTTGTGAATCCATCCAGGGCAACACCCAAACGCGTACAAAAAATTTCATTCAAATCGGTCCAGCCCTTTAGGAGGAGTTCATTGACATAAATGCACAGAGATACAAGAGAGATACTACTAATATTATAAACGCGAAAGTTTGTAAGGATGGATGGATGGATGTTTGTTACTCTTTCAAGCAAAAACTACTGAACGGATTGAGATGAAACTTTGCAATAATAATAATAAATATCAGAATAACACATAGGCTATAAATTATATTGATATTGCGTAAATTTTCCATAATAAAACGATAAGTGTTAAGTAATTAGGAAAAATCTGATATCTATTACAGTGCGTTTCAAGAAATGAAAAAAAAAAAAACAACCGTTTTTTTTATTTTCCACCTCCTTTATTAAGGGTGGTAAGGTAGGGCCTCGGTTTTGTAAACGACGGAAAGTGACATAGTCTACTTTTTATCCCGGATAAATAAAGGGTTTCCATGGGATAGCACCATATTAAAATATATGCGGGCGAAGCTGCGGGTAAAAGCTAGTGTATAAATATCGGAAAACATCAAACATCTGGTAATTTAAAGAACTTATTCAAAAAGTTATTTTCAACGTTTTGCATAAACCTTGAAAATTTTTCTGAAATTGATAATGGTTGACTCTCAGACCAAATAAAAAAATCAAGACAGAATGTTGTGAACAAACAAGTGAGGCCGACCAAAACTACGCCTCGCCGTGTACAGACAATTTACACACACACATCAACAAGTTCAAGGAAATTACACCTTGGCTTGACAGTCGAACTATGGCGGCGCAACAGCGACGCACTCACACATGTATAAAAAACCGGCTTCACTTGACTGTTCAACGATGTTCCCTCTTGATTTTTTTAATTGCTCTGAGGGTTGACTGTACATTGTCATAAATACTACATCACTCAAAATTATAACGGACTTGCCATGAAGAAAATGATGACTTTTATTTTATTGCCAATCACCCCGATTCCGACTGACACAAAATACCAATGATATAAAAGTACAACTAATTACTTTTAAGTATTCCTTCGTAAGCGAAGAAGATGCAGCAGTACTCTAGCTTATAAAAAAATTGCAATGCACAAAAATAAAAAGCATTGTGGTCATGGCACTAAAGTTAATAAAATCAGTCATTAATTAAACAGTTTTAATTTTTTTTTCATTAGTTCACTTCTGCACGTAAAAGTCACTCGTATCTGCAGCGGCACTCACTCTACCACGGTAATAGATAATATCATTACTACTGTTTGAGCGCCGCGTTACCCATCTGGCGCCGGGTTGTCAAAATGGATCGCAGAAATCCAGCCTTGTTTTACAATAATAATATCTAACGATACGTCATAAGCGCCTCCATAATTAAGGTGACGCATTGATAAACTATAGTTTCAAAATCGAGTACCGCGCCCCTTCACTCGGACAAAATTTTACGCGGTCTCACTTGACAGGATCACGCCAGAGCGGCGGGCGGCAACGCTGGGCTAGCGTACGTGGCGCTACTAACGGCGCGGCGGCGGCACGCGTCAACTCAATTTGCCTAGAGCATAGATAATCATGGAGTCGCCTTGTCCTTAATCAACAATTTAAAAAAAAGGCAAAAATTATTTTGATCTTTTTAATGTTTTTTTTTCATACAATACAGGGTTATTTCAACTGCTGTTTTTAAACTTTCGCGATTTGAACACATTATTATTATATACTACGGGACTTATCGCGCACTGAAATTACGAGATAAATAAATAACTCATCATCCCGACGTTTCGTCCGAGTTGCATCAACCGTGGTCAAGGGTAGACACTCCGTAGAATAGTGAGTCTACCCGTGACCCGCAACAAAATGTATGGAACAGCTTTTTTTTTTAATTTTGAGAAATGTTGCAGAACAAAAGTTGTTAGTTTTGAGAAATGTTGCAGAACAAAAGTTGTTAGTTTTGATGTACATGTACAGAATAAACCTCTAAAAGGATGCTAATTGATTAGAAATAACCCTGTATACAAATTAATGTTGATTATGTACAGGTATCATAATCAATGAACTTATTTTTATCGTGCTTCACACACTTGGTTTATAGAAACTTTCTTTTTGTGACAAACATTTCAAAAATTGACGAGCTCGTAGGATATGAACCTGCATCTCGACAGTCGACAGCAAGTTGCCGGTGTTAAAAGATATTACTGCACCAGAGCATCTTGCTTGGTAAGCTCTTCTTTGAGAATAATTTACCCTTTTTCCACCAACAAGTTTGGCAATGACTCCGTTAAATCTTTCCACTACATTACTGTCGACATCTTCAATTAAACTATGGGCTTTTTCAGCCAATCGTGCGACATGAGTTTTTATTTTTTGCCAAAGCAAACTCCCAAAAAACGGATTAGGAGCGTCTACTTGCATATGTTTTTTGCATAATAACTGGTTGCAAGTTTCATGAGAGTTAAACGCATGGCCAATAGATGCGTTTATATCTTTATATAAACCATCTGTATTTTGGCTCTCCTTGTGAAGTTTTATAGCGTCGCAAATATATTTCCTGGAGCGCATTATTTTCTCTTGTGTCAAATATTTCCTGTCTGTAACGTTGAAATGAGTGTCTGAAGTAAGTTGCTGTAACTTATTGCAATAGTTCCTCAGTAAATGATTCCGACAGAAAATTTTTGACACTGTTAAGCCTGGGTATGGCCGAGCATTTATTATTTTGGCATAGGTGCTACTGTCGCCATCAGCAATAAGTCGCGCGTATATTATACCGTGCATTTCAATGGATTGTTTAAACCCCTCAGTTATTATTTGGGATTCCATAGCAGTAGAAGCCCCTTCAAAGTTTTTATAACAGACATGTTCTTTGGGACTTTCTTTTTTGTTTTGAGCTCGGGCACAAATACAACAATACTTATTTTTGACACACATGTACAAAACTTGGCCAAAACGTCTGCCAATTATGGCTGCAGCACCCGATAATGCAGCATAGTTTGTTCTGTATGAGCGTTTGCTCCAACACCCATCTACAATGACATCAATCATGGGAATGCCATCTTTTGTAACCCTGCCTTCAATAACAGCTGCTTCTTTCTCTTTTTCTCCGGCTATTTTCATTTCCTCCCACGCAGTTTCTTCCCAATCGTCACAAACATCGTCCTGCATTTTATTGTAAGTGTGTTCAGACATAATGGGTAATCCTACTGCTGCGGAAAACTGCTTCAGTTGCGCGTGACCACAACCTGCTGCCATTATTCCTGCAACAGCATCTTTGTTTACATCAGCCAAAGATGATTTTATTTTGTTTTTATAATTACACATAGAGCAGACAAATGTAAATTCCGATTGTAATCCAATTCGATGTTCAGAAACTAATTTCATTGAGGCTAATCCGCAGTCAAACAGAGATTCATGTTGAGAGAGTTGTATTAGTTGTGATGTAAAATGATTAACATCTATTACTCGATGCCCCAAGTCGGGTATTTCTGTATGAATCTGAAATTTAAGCACATATTTTAGTATTTATTAAGTTTGAATTTCTTATTATGTAAACATGCCTTAGCTATAACAAAATCCTTACTGTAGTTTCAGAGGTACTTTCGAATATGTATGGAATATCTTCATTTTCAGGGTTTTGTTCCTTTAACTGAAACAAAATTACACAAGTTTAACTTGCAGACGAAGTAAAAAACGACATTTTCAAAATATGACCAAATCGACAACATCCTCTTTTTTGAAGTCGGTAAAAAGACAAGACAATAATCGCGATAGTTTAATAAGGTACTTAAGTTTACCGTTTCCACCGAATCCTCTGATGTGAGCAACACATTTTGTAACTCTTCATTTTCAGGATTTGGTTCTTTTAACTGAAATTAAATTACTTACATTACTATTAAAGGAATTAGACATGTACAAAATGGAGTACAGTGGCGGAGGTATAGGTACTAACTACTCACTAAATACCTGGAAAACTTTGTGATAAAGCAGGGTGAATAATTTTAATTTCGTTTATTTAAAAGAAGAAAAAATAATAACCCTATCGACAACTTCCTCTTTTTTGAAGTCGGTAAAAGACAATACTATAACCGTGATAATTTAAAAAAAGTGTTTAAATTTACCGTTTCCTCTGAATCCCCAGATGTCGGCAACACATTGTGTAACTCTGCGTATGTTGGTGATATTTCTGGGTGGCTACAAAATAAAATGATGTAATTATATAATTATTAAAAAGTTAAAGCTAACACAATTATTTAGGTGATAGAACATCACCTAATAAATATCATTATTTTAGATAGGTTTCTAAAATATCAAGAGACGACTCCATAGCTTTTTGTTCTGATATTTGTTTCCTACAGTATGGTTAGTTTGTACAGACAAATCTTAGTAGGTACACACTTGAAAATAAAGAATAGACGGAGTATTATTACTAGATACTTTAAATTGATTGCTGACATGATAGATAGGTACTTGGCATGGACTCACTCTCTATCTACTGGCCCTGTTGAGGATGTGGATTGACAATCGTCAGGTTGCAGTTTCCGTTTTTTTGACCTAAAAAATTGTAAATATAGGTAAATGCAGAAAAATTGAAGTACCTAGGTAGTAAGAATGTGATAATCCATAATCTGTAGATGAATGTGTATTTGCCAAATATAGACTTTATTATTAGGGCATTAGAGTGCAACTATTTATTGCAAGTTTATTATATATGTAATTCGACTTACCCAAACATTCCGTCATTTTTTTTAGGTTTTCTTTTTCGTTTTTGTAAAAACAATTCTTTCCGCTTATTTTTCCTCCCCATTTTCTATGCACACTTGTTCACTACTATTTACACACTACCAAATAAAAATACTACCTAACTTACTACCTACTATAATAATGTTCTAAAGCTACAATATAATATAGTACACTAAAGTCTAACTTATAATTTTGAAAATAATTCTGAAGTAAATTACTCGGTTGTCGTCGCACAGAGTACCTAGAAGACAATAACCAAAAACAAACAGCACGCATCTCGCGCCGTCCGTACTTTGCGGCGTTGCCAGCCCGACGCTGAGCGAATCATGCGCTCGTCGGAGTCGCAACGTCGCACCGGTACGGCGGCGGCGGCCCAGATAGTGCCTGATCAAATATTCTGAGCAAACACTGTAGAGTAAAAGCTAAACTAGAGTAGGCGCGAAGAGATTTGATTGAGTTTTTAATTAATTACTCATAATATACAATTTAAAAAAAAAAAATTCTCGGTTTATAATAAAGAAAAGGGATCTGGCTATTTTATTCGTAAAAAATAATGGGGTGTTGTCGCTGATAATTCTGAGCATTCGAATTACTAAATTTTTTTTGGTGAGCAATTTGTTTTATTTTTTTTTTAATAAAGCCGGTTACTTTTCAAAATTTTGTCCGGTTCATTCAATTTATTAAGATTTTCCCTTATCTATGACATTTTTTAAATTTGAATCGATATCATTCATCCTCTCACATCGCGCATTCAAAAGTACTCGTTTTTGCCGTTTTCGTGTTTCTCGGCCCGGTGCCTCGTCTTAACTATATAATTGGGAACACAGGGGCTGTAGCTTGGATGAAGCAAAAGCAGGCAACCAAACTAAACTAAACTCTATATCGTTGAAGAGTTTAGGGGCTGTCAAAACTATTCAGTGGCTTTCGATAGAGCAGTATGAAAATTATGGATCGAGGATAAAAATTACTTAGAAACACTGGAACACTGTGTCAGAGATATTAGTGTGTAAATATTGTAAGAAGCTTAGTATCTGTATCTTCTTTGCTTTGTGACACCGGTTTGAAAGCAGTGCTCAGGAGTACTGAACTTCTCGGTTATATTGCCCCCTAACCGGAAAATAAGAGATGCATAACTGAACCCAGTAAAAGAAAGCTTTCTATTTTTAGCCCTCGCAGGCTTCATAAATTTCGCCTTGTTTTATTTTGGCCGAACCGTTGCGATTGCGTGTTAAATATCATTTAAATTACAGTTAAATCTCATACGCAGGAAAGGGTACGATTTATCGAACTGGATTATTTGTTATGGAGTATCTAACAATTTTACGTTTTCTGCGTGTACATTAGTGTTTAAATATTTTCTGAAGAAGCTATGATTTACTAAATTAAAGAATATAAAACTACATAATAGTAATGAAATGAGGCCTATGTGAATAAATTCCTAGGCAAACAAAAATAACTACGACACGGGACAACCTAACAGAAAACAGGAATATGTTTAAAAATTGTATTTGGCGAAATAATTAATTTCTCTGAGATAACATAGAATACTACAAGATAATGAAAAAATGCTAATTCGATCCGAGAGTGTTTCTTCCATAAAAATATTGGGACAAGCTACCCCCAATAAGAGCGTAAAAGCTGAGGTTAACAGTGGTTTTGCGCCGTTGGGATTGAGTTCCAGGCTAGGTGTCTTTTCAATATGTCTGATTTTTTTAATGTCTGATAGTTGTGACGCACGACCGAAATTTTGGTGTTTATTTGGCTCAACGTATAAATTACGTGTAACTATTGTCTAATCTGTGGTATAAACATTGCCATTTAGTGTGGTAATGCTGTCAGCATGCTGGGCACGTTTGCACCTGATAGCAGTGGGCTTGAGTATTTGGGTAATATTGTAAGGTTCTTTTTATGTATTTGAAGCATATTTAAATTTGTGTAGTTTTACTGTATTTAGTTGTTATTAAAAGCACTTGCACACACACAAAGAAATATCCAGTATTTTATATCTATCTCCTGTTATAATCCGTAGTAGATAATGACTAAGTAATAACAGTTGCGTAAGGAATATGTGGAAGATCTCCATCGAAGTGGATTACAATCTAAGGAACTGGTTTAGGCCGTTTAAAAATAGACAGCATAGGCACAAGAATGGACACTGGAATTCCCTGGTTCGATAGAATAAGAAATATCTGTCCATTATTAGACCTATAGGAGTAATTATAGAGTTCGCTGCTCCGTGCCTAGATCTCACTGAACTCTACCCATATTTCTTACTTACTTAGTTGTAAGGTTGTAACTCGCTGAATGGTTTTATAGGGTTACAAATAAGTCCGTGTTTGACCACTAACTCACCTGATGAAACACCCAGACTTACAAGATATACCTACCTACCTACCCATTAACTCTGACTTTGAAAAGCTTTAAATGTTATCTCTCAGAAAACAGGAAATCTGGCAGACTGTTCCTTTACCTGGCCGTATGAAAATCGATCTATGCTAAAAATAATATTATACTTACTAATATTATCCAAAAGTGTTTTTTTTTACTGTTTCACGCAGCTACTGCGCTCCAGACTAAACGATTTGATTTTTTGCATGGATGTAAGTACATAAATAAACATTTAAAGGTCAGAGATTGTCACCGGCTACGTTTTTATCTAATGCTTATCAGGAGTAAAAACTAAAATAAAATAGTGATAGTAGACTTTTCCTAACGCAGCTGGGCCTTTACCTTCCATGCAGAAGGCCTAGGTCGGTTCCAGTGTGACCGTTTTCATTAGCATGAGAAAGACTAATGTTTCAGTAGGATTAAGATTTTTGAGGATTTTTGCTGAAGGCTTCGGGAAGTTCGGTAGATTTCAGCAAAAAAATAAGTTACGTCAGTAGTTTTCTTCAAAACGGTCGTATTCCGGCTGGGCGAATATTTAAGTGATGAATTAAAATAATAGGCCCAATTATGAAGGCGCCATCGTAATTATAATAACTATTGAGACTACTTCTGTTTCTTTTTCACTTAAGGCAGTCAATAGAAAGAACACTTTTTACGATGGTATTAAAGGAGACGTCCACAAGTGGTATACATGATTATACAGAGAAAAATCTAACCAAGATGATATTAGGTATATACCTACATGATTTGAAAGCTTGTTTTATGAGCTTCTAAAAAAAAACTATTTTCGATTTTTTAATTCCTCCATTTTTCCTTTATAATGGCGCCTTCATACTTGGACCTAATATCAGTTCTGAGTTTGGATATTAGTTATTTTTGTCTTTGTGGTACATTAGCTAAAGTATGTGTTATGTGAGTACGTGCGTACTCCTAGGTAAGTATTGTATTAGTGAATCTTAGTGTAAGGGTTTCTTTTTTATTTATTAATTATGATGAATGTTTTCTTTTAAATTTTTTTAGTAGTCGCAGTTACTTTATTTTACAAAAATAAGCAAATAAACCGCGGTGGTTGTTTTTATATTAAACTGCGGTTTGTATCGTGTAGGTATATACCCATATCAAATTAAATTTTTATTTTGATCTGAGAATAGTTCCGAAAGCAATTCATACGTCATTCGTTGATAATCATGACAAATCGCTCCATTATACGTATTATGCCTAGTTCATTGTCAGGGCTTGGCGAATGAATTCTTTACTGACCTCCAAAATACGAGTACCTACGTATTGTTGTTATACTCGCTTTTGTGTCATTATCTTCGGGCAGAAGCAAATATTATGCCAATAGGAATTAACGGACTTACATGTTGCAGTAAACCAAACGTTTATCAAAATAGGACTGGAAACATGGGCAACGTCTGGCATTCCTAAAAGTGAAGCTTAGCAGCCTCTTACAAACATTTTGCCATCCGACTGTTGTCGAACATGCCAAAATCGGTTTTTGCGACTCATAATATGTAATGGATTTTACAGGGGTTTAGTTTTAAGATGTGTGGCCAATTTTGAAGGCGCCAACAAAGATTTAATAGCAATTTAAAATATTGGCGTTTCTTTTTCATAATTTTTATCCAGGTTTCAGTTTCAGTGGCTGTCAATAAAAGTGTGCCTAACAAACTATTATAGATACTAGGTACGTATGTGTGCCTGCAGGAGTTAAACTTAATAACGCAAAAGTAAACAAAGGAATCGGAGGAATCAGTTTTACCAAATTTCATAGAGAGTTTCCGAGATATAAGAAAGATAATACATTAATTCGAAATGTCTATAAATTTGAGCCTGCACATACCATGTGGCAGTTGTCTCACAATATGGCTGCCATTCCAAAGTCAACCTAAAACATCGACATGCATCATGCAACGTTTCCTCATTGGCCGCTAACCACATAACTGTCTACGTAATTTCTTTTAAAATAACAATCAATAAGAACCTTTTGATCTTGTAATTAGAACACTTACAAGATCATTCTTCGACCACATTGTTAGAATCATAGAAAATGTCGTACCATTGTTGTGTTATTTTATAGGTACATCTAAACAATAAAGCACTTCACGGTTATTTACAGCTTATTGAAAGAACCCAGTAAATCTAACAATAATAAATATTCCGACGATAAAAACATTTAGTAAATTGGATTAGGTACATAGATGTATAAGGGACAGAGAAGGTGACTCCCGCTCTGGGTGGTTCTTGGTGCAAAGGATGTTTATCCCTATTCAATGCTGCTAGCGTTATGGGCACCTTTACACCAGGAACCATCAGGGGCGGGTTAATTGATTTGATAAGGAATAATTTGAAATTGTATTTTTTATTATTTTTGTCATATTTATTTAGGTTAATAATAATAATTTATAATTAATAATAATTTATCCTATATTAATCGTTTTATTTTTGACATGTGTTATTTGACAAATAACTAAACTAAAAAACAATACCGAAATTTTTTGATTTCCTTGAATAGGACTACGCGTTCATTGCTTTGGAAGAATATTAAATCGGAGCGTATAGAGTATACACATGTATTTTACTATGGAAATTAACGTGGTTTTCACACATTTTATACTATATATAACGGGACTGAACTCACGTGTGGGGATAGTCGTAACGACTATAGTTTCGGTCGCATTCGGCGACCTTTATCAAGTTGGCGAGTGATAGCACGCGGAGCCGTCTCGCAATGCACTGAGACTGAGAGTGCATTGCGAGACGGCTCCGCGTGCTAGCACTCGCTAACTTGATAAAGGTCGCCGAATGCGACCGAAACTATAGTCGTTACGACTATCCCCACACGTGAGTTCAGTCCCGTTATATATAGTATAAAATGTGTGAAAACCACGTTAATTTCCATAGGCATTCCGGTCCAGCTGTACACGCAGTTCCATAGAAATACAAAGCAACTAATCCGTATGCTCCATACGCTTTGATTCCCAGCCATTGGACGCGTAAGCTACGCTACGTTCTGGGCTTCTGGGCCTGAGGTGCCATTTACTAGATTATGATGTACTAGTTTTTACCCGCGGCTTCGCCCGCATACGCAATATACCATTACAATTTATAGCCTATGTGTTATTCTGATATATAAGCTATATTATTGCAAAGTTTCATCTCAATCCGTTCAGTAGTTTTTGCGTGAAAGAGTAACAAACATCCATACATCCATCCATCCATCCATCCATCCATCCTCACAAACTTTCACGTTTTTAATATTAGTAGGATTATATATTAGTAATAATAATAACCATAGGGACAGACAAAGGGAAGCGACTTTGTTCTATACTATGTAGTGATTAGACCGGGCTGTGTCCTGGTCATGTCCTGGGCACTGAGTGCACGGACGGTACACTACATAAAATATGTATGGAATGTACCCAGTCCATACCCGTGGTAGGAGTCAGGACCCAGGACACTGTGATCCTATTATAAGTTCATATCTACATAATAGGAAGTCCATGCATTCTATATCGCCGCAGTTCGACTTTCCATTGTGTGAATATTTGATAACACCGGTCGGCACTACTCAATAAATCCAACTGTTGACATAACTCGACCAACTACGTCGATACGAATCAGAAAAAATACCAAGTCGATGATGATACGAATCAATGGATCGAATTTCTCAAACTTTCATTATTGCATTCAATTCATTCTATTTTGAAAAAGGAAATTACGGGAATCGTTGTAATGCCTCTGTGCGGGAATCAATCCCTGTTCTGAATTATGATGATCACAATATTTTTATTACATGAACGCATTTCAGGTTTTTGGTGAAATATTACAATTATAATAATAAAAAAAAAAAAATATAATATTTCACCAAAAACCTGAAATGTTTTTTTTTAATCAGGTCGGTTCTGAGTTAAACAAAAACAAAATCTAAAATCTCCTAGACTACAAAATCGTTTACTAAATGCGCGTCAAATCAATATAAGTTTTTGGTCGTAATCCGGTACTCTAACACTGTATATCCATCCATCCATCCATCCATCAGTCATAGGAAGTCCACTACTGGACATAGACTTCCCCTATGGATCTCCAATAAGACCAGTTGGTAGCGGCTTGAAACCAGCGCGATCCTGCGGTCTTAATAAGGTCATTCGTCCACCACCCTTGAGGGTATGTGCCCTGCCCACTGCCACTTCTACTTGCCTATCCGCTGGGCTATAAATGTTGGTAACTTTGGTTCTTCTACGGATCTCCTCATTCCTGACATTTCCTGTTTGACACTGTCTAAGTACCTAATAAGTATAATCAAAGGTGTGGTCTTGTATGTACTTAGCATTAAGTCTTAATCGTCTAATATTAATAAGTATGTATATGCAGATTGCTTAGAACTCTAATATTTCGTTTTGTGACGTAAATAATAACGAATTTATTAGTCAAGTTTAATATTATGCATTCGTAACTTAATTTTACGGCAAACGCGAAGGTCAACAATTTCTAATATTTGAGATGGCTGCACGTTTCTGCTCACGTGTAGTTGACGAAGTTTCCTGGTTTGACTAGTCGTGGTGTAAACACCATGTTTATGAGTTAAACTTCTGGAAAACTTTGCTTAAAAGTGAAAGCATTGTGAAAGGTGTTTACCGATGCCACATTTCTTATCGAATATAATTCTAGAACGTTATATTTCTCTAAGTGGATCTTGCTAGAACGTCCACCCACAAGCCGACACGGATTAGCACAAAAAGATTTCGTCACATTTTAGACGCAACGCGTTTGAATTAAAATAAACACTAATTTTCCTTCCCAACATTCTGTTGCACCACTTTATTCCAAATGGTTTATTTACCGAATATTTAGGCCGAATATTATTCAGCTGTGCACCCTACGCTACGACTACATGGATGATGGTGAATCATACTAAAGGTCGGGGATGGACATTTTTGACTGTTATCTCATAATTTAATCCGCTTACAAGACGTTACTTGTAACGTGGGAGAGAAGGGCACGTGTGGGCGGCCCACCCTACAAACTTGTTTTTTTTTTGTGTCCCCAGAAAAAAACTAAAAAGTCAAAACATATTTTTATGAGGTGCGCAAAAGCAGGCAGTTTCTAGAGAGAAAATCTCTTACTACATAAATGCCACTTATAAACCTTTCAATGTACTTTCAATTCTATTCTATTGTTAGATACCTAAGTCACCTAAGAAATAACAGCACCACTATGTACAAAGGTATATTGTGTATGCCATTTCACGTAAGTAACATTTTGTTGCTATGTACTTGTACAATGTACATTTTCATAAGTGATTTATGATTGGCCTACCATAATAATTTTCTAGTATTAAACGCAAATTGATAGTACAATACCTCTTATCTCATGCTCGTGATACTATTTTCATATTTACCAGTATACTTCCTTATTTCAGTAAGTACATAAAATACAAACTACCACGAAGGTGTTCTTTTGCAAAGGGCAAGGACCTTCCGACGGTAGGTACGGGGCAGTGGTCTAACTGCGCTATCGATTCAGTTGGACAACTGGCCTCCACTAGGGGTAGTGGTTCAATATCCATGGTCGCCCTTGGATATTTTTACTTACCCGTGGTGCAACCAGTTGGACATAACGGTTGGACCACGGGTCGGGAGCCTAATTGGCCAACGAGACTTTAACAGACGTCCGACTAGAATAAAAGTTGGACCACTAACCCTATGTAGTGAAGACCAACAGCAGTACCATCACGGCCTGAGGCAGTGGTTCTTGTTAGACAGCGCAGTTGGACCACTGTCCCGTACCGTTGAAGTGTACTATCTACAGGGTTATTGGAAATCAATTTGCATCCTTTTAGGGGCTTATTCTGTATATCAAAACTAATAACTTTTGTTCTGCGACTTTTGTCATACTTAACTCAAAAAAAAAATCAACTGTACTACACATTTTTCGAGGGTGAACGATATTTTGGAACGAACTATGGAACAACATTTTTTTTTAGAATTGATAAGAGTCGCTGAACAAAAGTTATTAGTATTGATGTACAGAATAAGCCCCTAAAATGATGCTTATTGATTTCCAATAACCCTGTATAATTATGCTCATCATAATTTATTTATCATAGTTTATCTCAACTTGTGTTAGCGTCAGTGGTTAACGTCAAAGTAACTTTTTCAATCAGCATTAGATAAGTACTATAGTCTATTACTTTAGTGTTGTCAATTGCATTTTCCTTCATCATAATTCATCATCATCGTCAATTAAACTTTTTCATAAAAAAAAAATCATAAACGTGATCCGATTCAGGATAAGTATAAATTGAAAATACTGTCGTTTTCATTAAAAAAAAAACTTCGTACAAGTCACGTCAATTACAAAACGCTATGCTACCGGCTCAGTCGGAGGAATTCGTATCTAATATTTATAATACTGTGTTCATATGAACAATGGAAAAAATGTCGACAATGAAGTATCAGTTATTAAATCTTATTATTATAGCGTAACAAGTTCTATATTATGGGTGGAAAGATTCTAGCACAATATGATACTATTGCATAACCACTTACATAAAGTTTGCATAGTTAGCAATGTGAGAAAGAATCATAAAACGTAGAAAGCATATTGTATATGACCTAAGCTAAGACATAAAACAATAAAAAAATCGCAGAATAAGAAAAGTAATTGAACCGCCAAAGAGTGGTGTGCAATGCATGCCTCATATAGGTTCATGCCTTGTCGTGGCCGAGAGACTTAGTTGCCGTGGCCCGGTCACCTAGTGTGGAGCTAAGAGTAACTTGAGGCGGGGTAACTTATCCGAGCTTTACCTCCAAGCCCATGATGAAGCGCCCATGGTTGAGTGCCAAAAGGTGGGCACCGCAACTGAGGCCAGAGACAAACACAGAACTGCACCGGAGAAGGGTTTGAATAAAAAAAAGATATGCCAAGTTGATCTGCTGAAATCGCTAAGAACATTGAAATAATTGTATTAACCAACTGACATTGGACTGCACAAGGAACAATGGCGTAGCTTGCCTAGACGGGAAACATATCATGATAAAATTAGGAGTGGAAACCCCCGATACGATTGCATAATTATGCCTACTGCCTTCACGTTTGGGGCCCCTGTAGCCTGGCCTGGAGACAACATACAGAATACGCCCCAGACAACTAAACAAGTAGGTAATGTTGATCCTCCAACCTCTCTGTATCTACGTAATTCTAGTGATTCTGAATAAACAGATTAATCTAAATGTTACTTCCTTTGTCTTAGAGTTACTGACATCTACTTCATAAGTCATAGCCACAGAACAGCAGAAGTCATAACTAACTGAATCTATTTTTTACGAAGTTTATGGGCATTGAACTTGTCACACGTGTTAAATAGGTACGTAGGTAGGTATATAGGTATTGTACTTGCTTCGCGCTTGTCGGTATTTTCTTATTAGACTTACATACTTTCTTATTCCATTTTTAATGATATCCGAAAAGGAGTTATTTTTCAATTTGATTTGATTGTTAGCCTCCGATGCAAAAACTTTAACAACAATTTATGTGGGTATCTGTAGCATCCAACTTAGCTCCCAAACAAATTGAAATATATTACAATGTGTTTTTTTTGTTCTATTTGAAAGCCGATGAGCGAAAAAACCTGACGTTTAGGCCAGAGTAGAACCTTTAAAAATAATAAAGATTGAAAAAAAAATAATAGTAGGATGAAACCCATTAGAAAAGGAGGGGAATATTATAAAAATAAATGAAAAAATAATTTACGGGCGATCTGAGGTCGGGAAGAGGATGAGGGGGGGGTTTTAAGGGGAAAAAACGGTTTTTCTCGATTTCCGGCAAAACTAAAAGTCCTATCGAAAAAAGTCAAATAGCAAAGTTGTAGGTAATAAAAAGATCTAAAACTTTTCTGTTGACACTTTTTTCACATAACCTCAAAATTTATGTGAAAAATCCAAAAAAACCGAGTTTTTGGTTTTTTATTTTTATCTTTTACAATAATATTTTTTTTTTAACAAAATTTGGTAAAAACTTACCTTTTTATGTCCCAAATACGCTGTAATTTATTTGATTAAAAATATTAATTTTTTTCACCTTATTTTGAATGAATATCGAAAAAACACCCTAATTTTCAATCGAAAATTCAACCGTCAAAATATCAGCTTTTTTCAAAAAGTTGGTATGTTTTCTGTTTGTTGAAATCTCTACTTTCCGATGGTGAAAAAAAATATATATGTTACTATTGTAAATCTTCTCAGAAAATGCAAAAAATCGAAAATAAATATTAAAGAAATAAATGTCAAAATGTACTAAAAATATATTATAAATCTATTAAAAATGTATAAAATATATATAGAAATCGGCCAAAAGTTTGTTATTAAAAATATATTTACGATATATATTTTATATATTTTTTATAGATTTTTAATATATTTTTATGTATTTTGAAATTTTTTTTTTCATGGGATTAACTAAATTTGTTTGTCTAAAATTAAGGAGATTATTATTTTTCTATCTTGTACTAAAATATCATTTAATTTCAATCTTTAGGTTATGTTACGTTAAGCATACTATTTTTTAAAGAAAATATTACGATTTTTATGTTGGAGTTGATTGATACAGATATAAATATGAAGCATGATGCGTAGGAAGGTAAATACTATCTCTATCAATCAACTCAAACATAAAAATCGTAATATTTTCTTTAAAAAATAGTATGCTTAACGTAACATAACCTAAAGATTGAAATTAAATGATATTTTAGTACAAGATAGAAAAATAATAATCTCCTTAATTTTAGACAAACAAATTTAGTTAATCCCATGAAAAAAAAAAATTTCAAAATACATAAAAAATCTATAAAAAATATATAAAAAATATATAAAATATATATCGTAAATATATTTTTAATAACAAACTTTTGGCCGATTTCTATATATATTTTATACATTTTTAATAGATTTATAATATATTTTTAGTACATTTTGACATTTATTTCTTTAATATTTATTTTCGATTTTTTGCATTTTCTGAGAAGATTTACAATAGTAACATATATATTTTTTTTCACCATCGGAAAGTAGAGATTTCAACAAACAGAAAACATACCAACTTTTTGAAAAAAGCTGATATTTTGACGGTTGAATTTTCGATTGAAAATTAGGGTGTTTTTTCGATATTCATTCAAAATAAGGTGAAAAAAATTAATATTTTTAATCAAATAAATTACAGCGTATTTGGGACATAAAAAGGTAAGTTTTCACCAAATTTTGTTAAAAAAAAAATATTATTGTAAAAGATAAAAATAAAAAACCAAAAACTCGGTTTTTTGGATTTTTCACATAAATTTTGAGGTTATGTGAAAAAAGTGTCAATAGAAAAGTTTTAGATCTTTTTATTACCTACAACTTTGTTATTTGACTTTTTTCGATAGGACTTTTAGTTTTGCCGGAAATCGAGAAAAACCGTTTTTTCCCCTTAAAACCCCCCCCCTCATCCCCTTCCCGACCTCAGATCGCCCGTAAATTATTTTTCCTTTTATTTTTATAATATTCCCCTCCTTTTCTAATGGGTTTCATCCTACTATTATTTTTTTTGGTTGCATAAATTATCGAGCCTGGTGTAGTTAGTAGAAACTGGTTTTAAAAAATACAAGAACTGAATGTTTAGGAATTCCGAATTCGTAGTTCGTTTCGTTCATGGTTCGGAAAATCGATCCCGAAAATTCACGTGTTGGGACGGTCCTATCGATCTGTGGTTGATTCTTTGCTATAAATATGTGTTATATGGTAGGTACCTAGCTCTAGTTCGGTAGTTACAACTTATGTATAAATCACTAAGAATAATTTTCATCATTTTGGGCAGGACCCACTTTTACGACAAAAATATTAGAATAAAACATCCTGCTATTCCTACTTAACTACGCCGAATTAAACTTCTTGGCGTCTGTGAAGTAAGCTACAAGCTGCGCACATCCCTACTTCTCACACAGCTAACATAAGTACCTACTTAACGAATTTGCGCTAGTTAATTGCGCTAATAATATAATAAGCCCGATTATAGAGGCGCCAGCGTAAATTTAATAGCAACGTAAAAAGCGTTCTCTCTATCGAATGCCTAAAGTGAAAAAGAAACAGAACTATGATATTAAGCTAATATAATTACGATGGCGCCTCTGTAGTCGGGCTTATTCTAGTAATAATTATTTTTAGCAAAAATTTCATGACCGACTTCAACCGTGTACAGAATTCGCGAATATCGAATATCGCACGGATCGATGTAGCATTTTTCACATTACTGTTGATTTATCAAAAACGGCTCAGCCGATTTCAATAAATCTTTAAATGGGACCAATTTCAAAGTATATTCTTTCCAATAAAAAAATAATTATTGAAATCGGACTACTATGTAAAAAGTTATGCATGGTTACACTTAAAAAATATATACGCGCCAAATTGAGTACCTCCTCCGTTTTGTCGGTCAAAAAAGTACTTAGGTAGGTATCTATATACTTGATCTTAGGCTGTATTATAAATCTAAAACTGTGTTGGATAGTTTATTGGTTTGTTCCTCTTTCACGCCGCAATGGATCAACGGGTTGACTTAATTTTTGGCGTGTACATTACCTACATAGTTTGAAACGAAAGTGACATAGACTTATTTTAATCCCAGAAAAAAAAATCCTTCGGGATAGCCCAAAATCATAATTATTTTTTGCAAAAAATAGCATGACCGACTTCACCCGTGTACAGAATCATTACATAGTATAAAACAAAGCCGCTTTTTGCGCTTTGTACATTATACATTAAAAAAAATACGCGTCGAATTGTACACCTCCTCCGGTGGTTCGTCGGTCAAAAATACGCGGCCACGCGGGGGAAGCCACAGGCAAAAGCTAGTCGGTTTATATAAGTAAATTATAATAATAATACTTTAGGTTAACTTGATAGATATTTTATTTTGGCAACCGCTAAATAGCATCTAAGCTAATAATGATTCCGGTTTCGTTATCGGACTCTGATCACCAATTAATGCATTGAAAACTAAAAAATAGGTATTTTTACCAAAAACTCGAATTCAAATTCACCAGATCAAATGAAATGATATTAATTACTGTTAAATCTACAATTTGATAACCTGTTTAAACTTACTTATCACTAAGTAAATTAAAATCAATCAAATTTTTGTACTGTGTAGATTGTCTTCCTTGATACTATCTACTTCAAATAATATAAAGATCGTTATTTTCAGGTGAATTTCATTTCTAATAGTATTTCGGTAAGTACCTAACAAAAATCCAACGAAATAAACTCTGTATGTTTAAATGTTTTACTATCCCTCTTACCTTTTCCTGCACGGATAGCATGGCAAAGGGAAAAACCATTTTATCCACTTTTAATATCAGTTGTCATTGTCAATCCATACTATATTTCCTCTTCGAGGGGATATAATAGTGGAAAGAAAATTTCTCCCTTCGCATGCTACCCGTGCTGGAAGAGATCACTCTTAGAGTTTTATTATGCTGCTACTTATTGCACTTCTTAGCTTTAATATTTATTTTTCTATGCTATAATAAATAATTTAGTTATCTATCTTTTTCATTGATAACTCAGGATCGAAAACTTAAAGAACTCATCCTCATAATTTAAGAATCAATCGAGCTTACCTGTTAAGAGAAGATTGATGATAATTATTTGAAATTATTGAAAAAGATACTGCCTATTAATTAATTTATTTCACGTGGATATATTACGTGCGCCCGGGACGCTCTGCAATTTTGTGAAATAAATTAATAGATAATTGGAGCTCTTTAAGGTAATTGTGAGATAATTAATAAGTAGGTGTCATAACTTCTGAAATGTCATTAATTTACTTATGTAGTTAATAAACATAGCTTACCTACAAACATACCTTTTTGAATAATGGTACTTACCTACATATTATGTGAAATTGCAGGCCACAAGTACTTTCATATTTACTAACAAGAAATTCCATTCTTCGCTTCATGGCATTGGCAATGATTTGATTTCAGGCGAATTTTACTGCAGCGATAAGACGCATGCAATATATCTTAGGTATAAAATTCCTGAAAAAACTCACCGAAAATTTTAAACGCCAACACGGCCATAATTATTTTTGTCTATAATTATTATATTATTCTTCTTCAATAATGTCACTGTCCACTCAAGCTCGAACGCTAGATCCTGATGACGGAATGCGAATTTATGGAAGTCGGGTGGCAAGCGCGAGCGAATGAAGCACTATGAGGTTGAGAAGCAGTAGGCTCTTTCGAACCGCGAGTGCGGACCGGTTGTAGCAGCCTGGTGCGAATGTTTCGTCAACAAACGGTTCGAATCGCTCCACACGTCCACTTCCGTCGTGACAGAACAACATTTGCAACGAACGATTGTTTTCTTTTGCAAGCTACGAGTCACCTACGTGCCGCATTATGAGATTCGTAATGCATCGCGTAGACGGCGACGGTGCCGTCACATAGTGTTATTTTAACGTTTGCCTAATCCTTTTGTTAATTGCTTAGGTAAGGTTTTGTAAAGAAATTAGACTAGCCTTGTCCTTCGGTTTTTCCGATAATCTAGTCCAAGCGAAACGTATTATATTATATACGTATAACTGTAGATAGGTACATTTCCGGTTCCGATGGATGTTTACCTGTCTAATTTTTCATTTGGGAATTATGACGATGTCTTGGAATTTTGGGTTGTTTAAGATGCCCCAATACTATTTTTTTACAAAAATTAAGTTAAAAAAAAACTGTTCGGCCAGGACGGTAGGTATTGGGTCACATTTTTATCATTTATAAATATTTGTAATGCTTACTTCTTACTGCGATAATTGTATTAATATTTCAAACAGATGATTACGAAGTTGATCAGTGATGATAATGATGATGATATAAGAATAAGACTTACTACATAGCAATCTCCGATGTATAGGTATAAATATATTTCCCATAACCGTACTTCAATGACAAATTAACTTTACCAGTTCAAACCCCTGCGCGGCAATCTACTAACATCGAAATGATTCCCGCTAAACACAGGCAGGGCTAGTATACGCACCACGAAATAATTATTTCGACATGTCAGAGCGAGACAGAGTTATGGTGAAGTATATTTGTCACATTTTCACAATACGATAGAACTCCATTCATGGTCGTATGCTAAAGCTAGCTGTCAGGCAAGGGCGATTAGGCTATATCCAGCACACTGACCTGTGCGGATTTGTGGGTTTATTTACACCATCGTGTAGCTTCTTCAGATGTATCAGACATTTGCAGATTTTCTCACGATGCTTTTCCTTTCCAGAAAAGCCAGTGGTGTGAAAATTTGTACAAGAATTCATTGGTACTGGGCTTCTGAGGCGTGGGTGGAAGGAAACCCACGATCGATGCGTGCGACCGTTCTCTCACTGCCCACCATTGCCCGGTACACAAAATGGGGATTTTCAGGGCGAAAGCTTTTGAGGTAGCAGGTACCATTCTTCTGTCGTTATTTCTTCTTCTGTTATGTTTTACTACTTGTGGTGTCAATAGAGTGTTTTTGTATTGTATTGTATTTAATCTTACTTACATAACAAAATTGAGTTTGGCTTTACCCCTATCTTTGTTTCCCGCTGCACCTTCTACCAGCGTATAGCTTGGCAGTGATCAAGCCTCTAATAAATTGCTAATTATAATAAATAAAAAATCTGTATAGTAAAGATATTGGTGTTGGGTAATATTGTGGGTGCGTCTCAGACCAAATAAAAAATCAAGACATCATGTTGTGAACAAACAAGTGAGGCCGGCAAAACTATACTTCGCCGTGTACAGACACAACACACACATGTACTCGTACAAAGAAACTATATATGCCTTGGCTCGTCAGTCGAACTATGGTAGCGCAACACCGACGCACTCACACATGTATAAAAAACCGGCCTCAGCTGTTCACGACGCCGTCGACGTTCCGTCTTGATTTTTTTATCTGGTCTGAGGGGTGCGTACGGTTTATCAGGCGTGGTCCGCGGATAAGACGCGTATTATGACATCATTTCAGTCTCGCCGACCAGACTTCGAGAATCTCACGCATAAATAAAACAAAAAAACTGCTTACTCACGCATATTTGACCATACCTAATGTGCCTTTACACTGGATATTTATATCTATAGGCACGCCACAACGTTATATATTATATGTATGTAGTAGATAAATAGCGTAACACTTAGCGTCAAGCAAACATATATACCTGATATAGCTCGTATAAACCATCAGTCAATCACATAAAAAATACAACCGGTTGCAGTAGGGAGTACCGGCAGAAGTGAAAACTTGAACATATTTAAGGTACTTACTATCAATTATGTGGTAAATACAATATCACGAACTCGCGCAAGCGCCCTGCACCGTCTTACGAATTTTCGATCACTTTACGTGCCCTGGCGCGAATTTGAAATTTTTTACCCATCCCAAAAAGTGCACAACGCCGCTAAAGAAGTAATCACTTCAAAAACGATAAATAATATAATATCACTAACTCAGAAATAGAAAACTTAATAAGTAGTCGGTAGGTATCCCACTTCTGCACCCCTAACATGGCAAAGGGATAAAACCATTTTATCCACTTTTAATGTTAGTTGTCAACGTCCGCAAAATTCATACTTTGTTTCCTCTCCGAGGGGCGGAAAGACTATTTGTCCCTATGCCATGCTAGGGGTGCTGGGTAAAGGCCTCCCCATTTCCTCCCACGGATCGCGAATCGCGATCTCCCGCAACATCTTGCCAACCCCCCTCGAATGAATCAAGTTCGTCACGCCATTTCCTAAGCCTACCCTGGCTGCGTCGTCCATCAGGAAAGTCTTTGGATATATCAGAATGCTGGCTGTGTCATATTTGAGGTCGCTCTTACAACACTATTCACCATCTATGAAAAAAAACGTATTCGATATACAAGGGACCAGTAAACGGAGGCTGTATTGTGTAAACCGGTCGTAATTTCGATAAAAATATATGTCTAGCGTTTCTAATCAATTCTTTAAAAAAATTATGCCAATTGTCAACGCTACTTAGCATCAACTTTTTCAATACATTGTTATAATAAGTGCATGGTTTAAAAACAATGCTTTTACACGTATTGTTGAAGAAATTTTATTGTTTTATCATACAATTTTAAACGACAAAACTTAATTGTACGAAAATAAATTCCATAAATGATATTTGTATATTATAAACGTTTCTAATTACTTGTTTTGCTATATTTTTGTAACGTTTTGACATACCAGGGATCTATTTTGACCGACGAACCGGAGGAGGTATTCAATTGGACGCGTATAACATATATTTTTTTCGCATAACTTTTGTCATAGTAGTCCAATATCAATAGTTCTTTTTTAATTGGAAACAGTATACTTTGAAATTGGTCCCATTTATATTTTATCGAAATCGGCAGATCCATTTTTGATAATTCAATAATGTGAAAAATTTTACATTGATTCGTGTGAAATATTCGCGAATTCTGTACACGGGTGAAGTTGGTCATGCTATTTTTTACAAAAAATAATTATAATTAAAGTATAGCACAGGTGTTAGGTACTCAGTTACTCGCGCTTTGTTTTAGTAGAAAACTGCTACTATAGTTTCGATCGCATTTGGCGATCTTTTTGACCGACGAACAACAGGAGGAGGTATACAATTCGACGCGTATATATAATTTTTTTTTTCTTTAACCACGCATAACTTTTTTCATAGTAGTCCGATTTCAATAATTATTTTTTATTGGAAAGAATATACTTCGAAATTGGTCCCATTTAAATTTTATCGAAATTGGCTAAGCCATTTTTGATAATTCGACAATAATGTGAAAAATGTTACATTGACCCGTGCATAATATTTGCGTTCTAGCGATGCGCCCCTGCTTCGCACAGGTGTATTATACATATAAACATTTCTCTTGAATTACTCTATCTATTAAAAAGAACTGCATCAAAATCCGTTGCGTAGCTTTAACGATATAGGTAAGCATACATGGGGACAGACAGCGGGTGAAGTCGGTCATGCTATTTTTTGCAAAAAATAATTATTCAAGGTTGGAGTACTAACCTACTAGCACGCGGGCTCGTCTCGTACCTATAGCACTGAATATATATAGCGTGAGTAACACCTGTGCTATATTTAAATTAAAATTTGTAAAAACCACGCTAGTTTCCATAATCAAACCAACTATTTTTGACTTTCTAACGCCTAGAACGTATACGGAACTTTAGTGCAAGATTCTCCAAATAGCCTGATTACAGAGGCGCCAGCGTAAATTTTATTAGCTAAATAGCATAGTTCTGTCTCTTTTTCACTATAGTTAGGCATTCGATAGAGAGAATGCTTTTTACGTTGCTATTTAATTTACGCTGACGCCTCTGTAATTGGCCTTACTGTCAAAGTTCCTTATACGTTCCTCGAAGTTTCGTATACGTTCTTAGTTCAATAGATAATCTATTAAATTATGGCATGCGAACTTGTACTAAGAAATCGCAGAATATTTACTATAGACCGAATCACACAAGTCGGTGGATGTGAAGTTAGCTACAGGCTGCGAAATATCCAATCCAGACGGCAATTTACACAAAGTTGCGCATTGATTGAGTTTCGAGCAGCCTGTAGCAAACTTCACATTCGCCGACTTTTATGATTAGAGGATTCGACCTACCGCGTTTGGGCCGTCTGGATTAACTAGACCTGCTAGCTTAGCATACAGGACCACGACAAGAGTTTACCGACGTGTGCAAAGGTGACAGATATCTGTCACCTTTGCACACGTCGGTAATATCGGCTTCATCATAACTCTGTCACGTTCTGACACATTGATAGTTTTCTCGTTTCCTGATTGGCTGTTTTAAAACTACGCCGGAAGCAGTTCTTATTGGATAAAATGCGGCTGGTTGTTAAATCGGCCAATCATAAACCAGAGAAATGTTACCCTTACAAGTACTAGAAAATATCATTCGACATATTATATTTAAAAACCAGATCTAAATTTGGTGCAACGATTAAAAATCATGACAGTAGGTATGCCAATCTGGCTGAATCATAACTCTGTCACGTTCTGACACATTGATAGTTTTATGGTCCATATGCTAAGCCCGCTGGGGCACATTTTTTTACTTTTTATCAAATTAAAACATGCATTTACTGCGCTTGCACTTTTTATTCCTGGCGTTTTTCTGCTTTGATTACTTCTCATCTCTAATTGAAATCATTCATCTTTCTAAAATACACCGAACTACTGAAATATTAAAATATGGTTACAAGTGACTGCATCGGAGGCTCAGTGGCTGGTGACCCTACTGGATCAAAGAGGCATGGTTTCGATTCCTACACAGGACAAGTATTTATGAGATGAACATAGGTGTTTGCTCTGTGTCTTTTTGTTATTTGTAATTATCTATTCAAGTAGGTGTGTACCTACTTAAAAATATGTAAGTACTAGTTTTTACCCGCGGCTTCGCCCGCATGACATTTTGATTTTTGTGCTATCCCATGGGAACCCTTTATTTATCCGGGATAAAAAGTAGACTGTCACTTTCCGTCTTTCAAACCCGAGGCCCTACCTTACCACCCTTAATAAAGGAGGTGGAAAATCAAAAAAAATAAAAATGTTTTGACGGTTGTTCGATTCGACAGTTGTTTTTTTTTTGACATTTCTTAAAGCGCACTCTAGAATAGCTCGCAGATAGCAGAATTTTTCCTACTTACTTAACACTTATCGTTATATTATGGAACATTTACGCAATATCATTATAATTTATAGCCTATGTGTTATTCTGATATATAGGTAAGCTATAAGCTATTTCATCTCAATCCGTTCAGTAGTTTTTGCGTGAAAGAGTAACAAACATCCATCCATCCATCCTCACAAACTTTCGCGTTTATAATATTAGTAGGAAGTAGGATTAGTCGGATGTACTATAGTATATCAGTCTCTGGCAGCCATCCAGCTAGCATCAATATTAACAACAACAAAAAATGCCAAGTCGATGGCCTGCACTCTGCAGGCAATAAATAATTATTATATAGAGCGGGTATTTATGGCACAGGATGTAGCAGTTGCATGTTGAACCATAGTATTTAATTTTATACTAGGCGTTAGAGGAATGTAAATGACATACGACATCGCGTTTTCCTCTTAAATTCGAAAGTCTCGTAAGTCGCCCGACCACCGACCGTACCAACCACAGGGATTCCCGAGGAGCAAAAGTTAATAAATTACAACATTATGTTATGTCTCTAATGATATTTTCCTGTGAAGGGGTAAAGATATATAAAAAATACTTATGCTTTAGTAATTTCAGGCTTAGTCTCATAGCAAGAAGAAGTTGCAAAAAAACGGCCAAATGCAAGTCGGACTCGCGCATGAAGGGTTCAGTACCGTATGGATTAGCTATACCCTTTTAGCCTTTTTAGGGTTCCGTACCTCAAAAGGAAAAAACGGAACCCTTATAGGATCACTTGTTGTCCGTCTGTCCGTCTGTGTGTATGTCAAGACTCTTTATCTCGGGAACGCGTAAAGATATCAAGTTGAAATTTAAACTATATACGTAAACCTATGAACTCTTGCAGTTGTGTAAAAGAAAAGCTTCTCAGTTACCGTATAAAAAAGTTAGAGCCTAGAGCCTAAAAGTTAGTAGCGTAAAAAAAACGCATATTTCAACGCTCACAAAAACCAAAACCTACAGGGTACTTCCCGTTGACATACTCGTAGAACTTTGAAATTTGGCGAAAAGCATTGTCTCAGAGTACACATTATAGGAATAAATCTGAAAACTGTACATTTTCATTTAAATCACATAAAAATAGGGCCTCAAAATTCACAAAATATGGGTTCAAAATTCAAAGTGAGTAAATCATATCATGTAAGGTATCATATAAAATAACTTCATTAGCACATGCTAAAACAGGTTTTTAATTATTTTAACAACTTGTTTGTATGGAACCCTCGATGTGCGAGCCTGACTCGCATTTGTCCGGTTTTTTTTCAAGAGTTTACCTGTAACCGTCTTTAATATTGAGCGAAAAACGGCAAAAAATCAGGTTTGTTTTATGGGAGCCCCCCATAAATATTTATTTTATTATGTTTTTAGTGCGGCAACAGAAATGCGTCATCTGTGAAAATTTCAACTGTCTAGCTATCACGGTTCATGAGATAGGTACCTACAGTCTAGTGACAGACAGATAGACGGACGGACAGCGGAGTCTTAGTAATAGGGTCCCGTTTTTACCCTTTGTGTACGGAACCCTAAAAATTACCGCTCTAGGCCGTTTGGCACGGACAATCTTCGCATGGGTGATCACGGGTGGTATATACAACTGAGCGCTACCGTGGCTCGGATGACACGTTCAATTGTAGGCCCCGTTGTTTTAACCGTTTAGTTATGTCAGAGGCCTTCAGCAAGCTTAGCATGCGAAATCACGAAAAAAGTTTTGTGACAGATAATTATGTATTGTAGTTCACGATAACTGTCTCGCTCGTTCTGACACATCGATAGACTTATTCCGTGGTGCGTATCCTAGCCCGGCTGGAGGATTTAACCACCAGGACTATCCACCCAGTCTACAGGGTTATTGGTAAACAATTAGCATCCTTTTAGGGGCTTATTCTGTACATCAAAACTAATAACTTTTGTTCTGCGACTTTTATCGAATCTCACAAAAAAATGCTGTTCCATAGAAAAATATCGTTCACCCTCGACAAAATGTATGGAACAGATGTTTTGTTTTTTCTTTTGAGTCCAAACAAAAGTTGTTAGTTTTGATGTACAGAATAAGCCCCTGAAAGGATGCTACCTGATTACCAATAACCCTGTATACGAACTTACTTACCGCTCTATAGCCTCAAACCATAGAGAAAAACTTGCGAGGAAAATTGTATGACTATATTGTGTATGTTCTGTCTGAAGTTATGTGAACCAACCCGCATTTGTTCAGTGGGAATGGGTGGTTAATCTTCTTCCTCGGAGGCATTAAAAACCTATTGACTAGACTAGAGTTTCGCCACTGTGCAGCGGCGGCGCCTCGACATCGCTCCCAGTGTTCGTCCTATGACGATGTATCGGATTCGGAACACCTTACGCAACGTGATCCTCCAACTCGTGTGAGCACGATAAAAATCTGTAAAACGGAGTAAAACGGAGGGTGCCCGGTCACTACACAGTATAAAACAAAGTCGTTTCACTGTCTGTCTCTCCCTATGTATGCTTATAGGCATCTTTGAAACTACGCAACGGATTTTGATGCGTTTTTTTATAGTTAGAGTAATTCAAGAGGAAGTTACACCTTTGCGAAGCCGGGGCGGGTCGCTAGTAGGTATTAGATAAAATCTAGTATCTAGCAGATTCGAGCGGGAGATCCGTAGACGAATCAAACTCACTGACATGACCCAGTGGATTAGTAAATTGAAGTGGCACCTGTCAGGGTACTATTATTATTATTCTTTACCGTTACATAGAGTATGTGCAAAAAGACATCCGTCGTAGCGTTACGGTAAACTAACAAAAATATTTTAATCAGCAGCCAAGGTACCGACTATACCTACTTGGTAGACGCGATTACCTACTGATGAAAACTGAATCGGTGTCTACCAGGTATCAAACACTTTTAGTTGTACTATAAATGACAGAGCAGTGTTGTCAACGTAACAACATTAGGAAAATGGCACACGGGCGACCTCACCTACGACGCTCTCCGAGGAGTAAATATTTTCTTTGACGACGCTTCTCTTTTTGCACAAACTCTACTTTAGAGACGTGGTGCCTGGCTCGCGCGCGGCGGCGCGCTTGAGCTAAGGCCAGCGATCCCACTCCCCATCTCCGCATCGCTACAAGATCGGCAGGACGAGAGAGCCCCGCTCCGCGCTTCAGTCGGTCTTGGTCGAGTGTTCACTCCCGAGACCGACCACTCGAAGCTGCGTTCGGCTGACCGAGTACGCCACCAGACCGACGTGCGTCACGTCGGCATACATTCGAAGAGGCGGAGATGCCGCCTGCATTTGCATTGTGCAGGTTGTGAGGACTCCGAACCCGAGAAGCACTGAAGCCAATAATCATCTAATGATGAAACATTTAACTTAAAGCCAAGATGGCAGACTGACGTTTGCCAAAATTGCGGGGCGAGGGCGCTGAGAGATGCCGCCCGACCTCGCGGTCGGGATTGGGTACTCGCTCCCTCCCTTTCATTGCCATACACCCCATGTGGTGTAGCGTCCAGCACCAGTAAGGAGGTTCGCCTCGACGCTGGCTCCTGACTCCTATGTCCTCTCTTCAAGAGATAGGAGGAGAAGTTCCAAGCGAAGCGCGAAAACTCTACTTCATAGAACGGAGGGTCGATGGAGCCGTATAGTTCTCAAATGGAAACCACGTAGATACCTGCAAGCTAATCTTTGGATCTATAGTTCGGGGTCACACTATAATAACAATAAATTGGTACAATGGGTACTTAGTTTTGATTTTATGAATTCTCAATGATTCGCTAATTATAATTGTGTAATTTGATTCTTTCCGCATATGTGTGTTAAAGTCCTCTAACCTAAATCTATTTTTTTATTTCTAGAATTAAATCTGCTGCTCATGAACCAATAAAAAAAATAAAAATACATACACCTGGTACCAATGCTTACGTAAGAATGGGGGGAGGGGTAAGAGCTTTGCTACTTTTGCTGACAAGGGGGGCGGAGGGTAAATAATTGTAATAAATCTGCTAACGTAATATTTGAACGGCCCCTTACCTTATAATATTCTTCATCCACACTTCATCCATGATAATATTTTAGCGCCTGGCATTTTGATGACACGAAGCCCATAACAGTTCTTTGCATTTCCCTGATTTGGTAGATATTTTCTAGGTACTGTTACATTTTATATTAGTTTAGGCCTGGTTACTTACAGTTTTACATTATTTAGCCAAGAGTACCTTATTTATATTTTATAGTAATAAATATAAATTACTTTCGAAACAATTTGAACTATTTCACAGAATTATTTGAAATCTTCGCGCCACGGCTAAGGTGAAAAAGTTTCCCTCGCGAAATTCACGTTCGAAAACTTGTGATTTTTCTTGTTGTTACCAAAACCGCATGGAGCATATAATAGTTTTTATTTTTACTGCTTTTAGCTGGAAACATACTATCGGACGCGGCTGACGGACGCGACTGACAGCCGCGACTTAGCAATGTGCACGTCTTAAAACATCCAGCATGTCCTTAGAGCATGCCAGATCTCTCTCGGACGTCCGAACGCTCATGGTCGTCTGAAGGTGACGCGGCTGTCAGTCGCGTCTGTAAGCTGCGTCCGATAGTATGTTTCGAGCTTTATGTCCGATAGTGTGCACGTATGTTTCCGGCTTTATTGAGCATAACTTGGTCTTGACTATATTTTTTACATTGACTTGAACGACGACTGTGAACTGTGACTATTCTATCATTAATCATAATAAAACTTCCTGACCTAACATTGGCAAATGTATTATATAGTCATACAATACCAAAACTAAAAAAAAATATGTGAAATTGTCCATTTTTAAAATGTGTCAAATTCAATATGTGATGTTGATAGCTAATCGACATTGCCATCCGCGGGATATATTTCGTATTTATACGTAATTTTTGACGGAATTTTTTTCTTAGAAATTATTTTTGAGAGGAAATAAATAGTTCCATGATGCTTTAAATTGTCCATAAATCCTATAAACATATTAAAAACATATACAGTGAGAAAATATTTCATGGCTGCCTAAATATTCATTTTATCAGAAGCCGCCTCGACCACTCTGCAATTACTACAGTCTATTCACAGTTATTTTATCTGACATTTGTCGCATCGTGTCAATAGCAAGAGTTAGTAAAACGAAAGGACTTGTTACAATATTTGGGCTGTAGTATAATGTAAGTTGCTTTTTTCTTAATTCAATTAGGAGGAATGCCGCTTGTGTCCACTAACAACAAATTGTTTGTATGATAGTTTCTATTTATTAATTAAGAGATATAGACAAGGAAAAACAAATCTATATCTCATGAAAATTAAAGGTTGTTAATATTTTTACAAAATAATATTTACTATGCTAAGTGTACGTCACAACCCGCGAAACACCATCATCGAGAAGTTTGGATTTACATAAATAGGTACTTCTTGTACAATCTTCTTGATCATCGTAGTAGTTAACGTTTTCACTGTATCTGCGACAGGTCGTGACGTCACTCAAGACTCCATGACACTATTCACGTTTTCGACAGAAAATAAAAATATTAAAAGAAAATTAAATTATTTTTATATACAGGGTTATATCTAATCAATTAGCATCCTTCTAGGGGCTTATTCTGTACATCAAAACAAACAAATTTTGTTCTACAACTTTCGTCAAAACTCAAAAAAAAATCAGCAGTTCCATACATTTTGTCTCGGGTGAACTATATTTTTCTATGGAAAAACAAAATTTTTTTTTTTGACGAAAGTCGTAGAACAAAAGTTGATAGTTATGATGTACAGAAAAAGCCCCTAGAAGGATGTTTATTGATTAGAAATAACCCTGTATAAATTGTAATACTTAATGTAAATATTGATATTTTATTAAAATATAGGTTTTTTGGGATAAAATAGATATAAAAGTGTACAATTAACCCATTTTTTAAATTTAGTCAACTAGCCTATTTACAAATTATGACTTAGTATTTCAGCTGTAGGTACCACATTCGTAATTTATTAGATAATGAATAAATGTAGTATATTAAACAATAATTAAATTTTAAAAATAGTTCTTGGAGAAATAAGCGCGGAAGAAGTGAAACTTCGTAACGTTCAACGTTTAACGCAACAGTGCTTTCATACCCCCTCCATAGTAGCGTTAAACGTTTAACGCAACCTTGTTGGAAGTTGCATTAGAAGACAACTTCAAAAATAGCAACTTTCACCCGCATCATGCTACAGTGCATTAGGTATAGTTTCTGTTATCTCATTGATTGATGCTAAATCTATACAGGGTTATTCTTAATTAATTAACATCCTTTTAGGAGCTTATCTTGTACATCAAAACTAACAACTTGTGTTCTGCGACTTTTGTCAAAACTAAAAAAAAAACAGTCATACATTTGGTCACGGGTGAACGATAGTTTTCTATAGAACACCATTTTTTTTTAGTTTTAATAGCAGTCGCAGAACAAAAGTTGTTAGTTTTGATGTACAGAATAAGCCCTATAATAATATAATGATGCTAATTGATTAGAAATAACCATGTACAAAAAATTAAAAATGTCAGTACACTTTTGAAAGTCATTACCTGCACCCCTAGGCAATAGCATGGCAAAGGGAAAAAACCATTTCATTCACTTTTCACGTCAGTTGTCGAATATGTGAATTCATACTGTTTCCACTACGAGGGGATAAATTGGCGGAAAGATCACTTGTCCCTTCGCGGTAATATTGGTGATGGATTTGTTATATAACTTATTTGGTTAAATCAGACACATAAAAAACAATCCGTAAAAAAATATGAATGGTTCTGACTCTTAACTTCTTCTAATTTCTCTTAATTTCTTCTGACTATTTCTTTCTTCTTTTTTATTATATCAATTTAGTAAAATTGGGCAGATAAGCTGCCCAATTTTACGAAATTTCAAAAAAGGCGGTTTAATTATTGTCAAATCCTAAACTTTTTTGTCAAACACGATTAAAATTAATATCTAAATCTAACTCTATTTACGTCTTCTTAGCTCTACGAAGTCTTATCTAATTTTTTCTACGAAGTCATAGTCATAACGTATGACAACACTAAGAAACGAAATCATCTGTTTTCGTTCCTACTTCAAATTCGTATTTCGTATTAATTTGTGAACATTTTCTTTCGTTTCGCAATTCGCTGGATTTCGCTCACTCACTCAGTTGAGAAATCATTTTATTTTCGTTCTGACGCGCCTACAATCCAAAGTTCACTTCTCGGCTTCTGATAAATGTACTCTATAGTGGGTTTATCTATAGAAACATACTAAAATATAATCCACCGGCACAATAATAAAACACACCGCTATCGCATCGCAGTAAGTTATCGACATACATTGTAACTAGTTGAATTTAGAAGTAAATCCCGTCCGAAAGTTGTTGTACTTTGGACGTATTTTATTTATCAAATTGATAAAGTTGTTGTAAGTTGGAGTAATTTTAATTGAAATGTTGTTAGGACGGATAAGTCAACTAGTTTTTAGAAGGGGCATTCACGTATCTCAAAGACTAAATCAAGCCATGGGTATTGACGGGAACACAATATTAGCTGAAAGCTTGAAGAAACAGGTGAGTTTTCTGACATATATAATCCCAGAGATGCACTAACTGGCCTTGAAGTAAGTTCTAACTCTGTAGTAATTTTAATGTCTATTTTCTAAAAACTTTTCGGTGTTGGACTGCTTCGCTTAGTGTTTAAGTCAAGGAATTGCTGATCAGGTTGTCGTCATTTCAGTCTTTTTCTATACATAGAAAGGTGTAGCTATAATCAGCTTTGTACTGGTTCATCTGGCAGTGGCAATGCTTTTAACATTATCTGCTAAAAACAAGGGCACAAGGGTGACTTTATTATTTGTTTGTACATCTGCTGTTTTTAATTTTAACATTTATTTGAATGAATGATTGGAATTATGATCTAAATCACTCCTGTTTCCTAAACTATGGGTTGCGACCTGGTGTGTCACAAGCAAATATTCAGTGGGCCTCCATGATATAACAAAGTGACGAAATAAATTAGACCTACTCACTGCGTTTAAAAGTAAGTCGAGTTGATGGCAAAACAAAATAAACAACTAATCAACCATAATAGCTTTTTTGAAGTAGTTGAAAAGTCTTTTATTCATGTTAGTAATTGTTGAATTCCATAGAATTGGGCCCTGGGTTGGAAACTTGTATTAGATGGGTTGTAGCCCCGACAACTTTAGGAACCACTGACTTAGAGAGTAATGTTTGGTTAATAAGTTCTATTTTGACCCTAAAAATTTAAATTCAACCTATTTAACGCTTGGTAAGAATTTTGTCATGCATGAAAAACATTATGGTTCTGGTCTGAAGCTTATTCACATGTTAATATATGTATATTTTTGCTGAATATGTTAATAAAATTAAGTAAACACTTTTTACAGGGTGTCGAATATGTATTTGGAATTGTCGGCATTCCGGTTATTGAGACAGCGCTGGCATTCCAAATTGCCGGGCTTAAGTATATTGGAATGCGCAATGAGCAAGCTGCCTGCTACGCTGCCCAGGCTGTTGGATACCTCACTGGTAAGTGTATTAACTAAGAAGGCATGATAACAACTTTAAAACATAGTGATTATCCAAATAATATTATTTATAATCAAATTAGGAATATTTTTAACAGACTTCCAAAAACGAGGAGGTTGTATGTTCGTCTGTATGTATATATTTTTGTGTATATCAATATTTTCGCCTATTGTGAACTTAATCAAAAAATCTTTTTTAGTTTGAAAGGGTACACTCCTGAGGCGGTCCCATTTAAATTTTAACTGAAATCGGCTTAGCCGTTTTTGAAAATTTAACAAATGTATGTATACAACAATTAGAGCAAATTATTAGGTTTGCTTCTGATCAATGTATGTAAACATATTCTTTAAATATTTGTTACTTGATGCTTCTCAAAAAGTTATTATGGTTAAACTTGGGATGTAAAGAATGCATTAATTATTATATGTGCTAAATACCTTTTAGTGCTATTTATATGCATGAAAATTAGACATTATAACAGAAATGTTATATACATACAGAAATGTAGGTGCCTCAAGGACATTGTCAAAAAAAAGTGACTCACTTGTTTAGGTTCCAAATTCCAAACTCCACAGAAAATAATTTTCTCAATTTCCATTTTATTTTTTTAGTATACTACATATTTGATGATATAAGATAGTATACTGCATATTTGATGATATAAAAGTTACATACTGCCTTATCAATACAAATCAAAATATGTAAAAATTGTTCAATTTTCTTTATTTGATAAAAAAAATTAAGCCACCTTTGGACTTTGCTCGTGATAATACCCCCCTTAATCAAACATACCTTTGGACTTTTATCACATTAACAAGTGTAGGTACCTACTTTTTCGGATTCATACTTTCGTCAATGTTATCAAGTGCTGTTATCATATAGATTACATGCAGAATATTTGCTAAAAGCTTGTGATGTATAGCCATAACCTTTAGTGAATATTAAAAGTAGTACTAATGTATCTATCGTCAGTATCAGCCCTTGGTGATCCACTACTGGGCATAGGCAACTTTGGTTTAGGGTTAGATTAGCTTTTAGATTGATTCACACGTTGCTGTTCTGATATCACTATATTATTCCCTATCAGTCTGCATTACACTGACCTACCTATATTCTCATTGTGATAGCGAGATGGCCCTGAACTTAAAATTTTATCTTGTTTGCGTCAATTGCTCGCGCTCACAAGAGAGAGTGGGATGAAAAGTGAAGCTGAAGACCAGCGGGGCAATTCTGTCAACCGATCTCATTACTAAGGTGAACCGTTCTTGTACCTGTCTCGTTTTTCTGACAGTTTTGAGCTGTCGGAACTGTCAGAAAAACGAGATCGGCTAACATAACGTATCACTTCAGTAAAGAGATCGGCTAATGGAATTGCCCCGCAGTATGCATAGACTACGAGTATGATTTGCCAGAACCATTTACCTTCATAAAGATCGCTGATTTTAAACAGTTCCTTCAAATGTGGAAACCACCATAGCTGAAATCCATTCTTTTATCCATTCATTAGCCTTAGTTCGTCAATATCTATCCATCAGCCTTAGGGCGGACATAGGCCTCTCCCCTATGATCTCCAATAAGACCGGTTGGTAGCGGCTTGAATCCAGCGCGATCCTGCGCTGATCTGAGCTGATAAATACTTTTCATAATTTGACTAGCGCTGACAAAATAAGTAAAATAAAATTAATATATTTCTTTTACGCTGACTTCAGTTCTAAATTTGCATTAAGTAATTTTAAACCAATTATAATTATTTAAATTCTCACAAGAAAATTAACACAATAGATTTTTTGTAGTTGTATCATTTATTCATAAGACAATTCAATGAAGTTCTATGTATAATACATATTAGGATTATAATGTATCTTGATATGAGATTAATCCTAAATCTATGTTTCATCCCAATCAACCAAAATCGCATACGTATTCCAGCGACTTTGTCGATCGAATTATAATGCTTATGAACTATGACCAATTGATAATAAACAAATTCAAATAGATTACCCAGAGCAGTAGACAATTAAAATATGCACTCCTTATAAGTATTAGTATGGAATTAAATTCTTACTAATATTATAAATCCAAAAGTAAGTGCATTTGACTCTTTCAATCAGTAACACAGGCAGGGACTTGACCTTTTTGAGTGTCATTACTTTTTGTCCCATAAAATAAAAGGTTCTTAAGGGATAGCACAAAAATCAAATATCGCGCGGGCGATGCCGCGGGCAAAAACTAGTAACAAATAAAGACAATCCGTCTTACCATAAAAGTTTTACGCACGCTTGAGACAAATCACACGATTAGACAGTGTTTAAAGCGTGTTTAAATCTTTTGTGTTCAGGCGGAATATTTTCAAGTTACCTAAGTGATGCACAACTAAGGGACAGATGAATAAGTCCCTTACTAAGTGTTCTGAAATATTCTACAAGTTTTGATGATGTGTATGCAGGAAAGCCAGGAGTATGCCTAGCGGTGTCGGGTCCGGGACTGCTGCACTGCATCGGGGGCATGGCCAACGCGCAGGTCAACTGCTGGCCGCTCATCGTCATCGCCGGCTCCTGCCCTGAGGACCACGAGGGCATTGGGGGCTTTCAGGAATGGCCTCAGGTGAGACATAACACTAAACAGTGGAATATGCGTTCGAACGGATGTAGTCAATGTTTCCAATATGTTGAAGTTGAGTTGTGGCTTGATATTTCACACAATCATTGGTTGAAGATAAATAATAAATAAATAAATATTTTGGGACATCTTACACACGGCCTCTGACCCCAAACTAAGCAAAGCTTGTGATATGGCTCTCAGAGACTGATGTACTACATATACTATTTATTTCAATGTAATTATGTACTGTATTGTTTACACCACCGACCTCACTCCTATTTTTAGAACAAGCCAGTCCATCCAAAGGTTGCCTGGTAGAAATCGCCAAAGGCGATAAGGCCGCCATTGTACAGCATATTGTATATTGAGTAGTTTCTGTAATGTGTTTCTGTGTACACTAAAGATATATTTATTTATACTTATTTTTAAATATATACTTATATAGATAGTAACTAAATAACACCCAGACACAGAGCAAACACTTATGTTCATCACACAAATATTTGCCCTGGTGGGGATCGAACCCACGCCTCTTTGATCCAGAAGTCAGGGTCACTAACCACTGAGCCACCGAGGCAACCGAGATATAGGTATAGGTTGAATCACACAAATCGGCGAATGTGAAGTTAGCTACAAGCTGCGCTATATCCAATCCTGACTGAAGCTCACATAAAGCTGCGCATAACGCGCAGCATAAAACATAACGTTAGAGCTATAGTTGCGTAGTGAGAGAACACTTATTGATCGAACGAAAGCGAAGATCTCCGTTTTAAAAACGCCGATATTGCTTTTGTCAGTCCAGATGTTGATTTTCGTCTACAGATCGCATTTGCCAACGAATCTCGACGAAACTTGGTACACAGGTTTTATAATATATTTTTTTTCGCCGGTGATTTTTAAATGAATCTCAAAAAGAGGGAAAATCTCCTGTCACGCTATTTATCAGCCGATTTTGATAAGAATCGGCAAGATTGTTTAGTATCTAAACATGATTTGCGAGTATGAAGACTCAGTTAAATAAATGTATAGCGAGGTCTATTGCTTGGAAAACTACTAGTTAACAATGCAGCCATTCACGCTGGAGGACTCAAATCGCGATCATGGTTTCAAATCCAGGTACCAAATGAAAAGGTTCTTTGAACTTATTTACGAATTTCCACGCTACGGGCTTTTTGGTAAAGGAAAACATCGTGAGGCAACCTGCTGCGCAAAATTCTTCGCGAACCACTTCTCATTTCTAGCTCTAATATACAGCCATGGCCAAAAGTATTAGGCACCTTTAAAAAATCAAAATGCATGTTTACTACTTAACCAATAATTTAGTGCTTATCTTAAATGACTTACCGGGGTCATAAATAACTTCTTAGAATATCAAGCGGCTCTTTGTTAAGGTCATAAAACACCTGGTGACCGAAAACAAAGGATTCAGTTTTGGATTTTGAAATTACATTGATACCTAATTTTGTTAAAAATGCCAAAAAGGAGTGAAATTAGTTTAGAAGATATAGTGAAAATACAGGGTGCCTAAGACTTTTGGCCAAGGCTGTAAAATGGAATCGTTATCCACATTTATCTGTATTACACTATTTGAGTCAAGATATTCTCGATTTAAAAATTTTAAAATTAACACATAGCATACCTACGTAATTAGGTCCCCTACAGATTTCTTTCCAAAGTTTTTATTCGGTTGGACCTCGGCTAGGAACCCTTGGGTAGGTATGTGTTAATGTAAAAATATATTTAGGTATTTGTCCGACTAATGTACATACATTAGTCGAAAAACTTTTTCACATGTTATAAGAATTTAAGTGGAACTAGTGAGAAACATTTTGCTTTTCTGTTCCATCGGGATTTAATACGAAAGTAAACGTAATACGAATATATTAGTTGGAAAGTCCCTGAACAAGTTAATATCAACACGAAATTATCGAAGTCTAAGCCTTCTCTATCATAATTATCTGCTAATTTCAATTAGTATTGATTATTTCACACATTAGTTTTATTAATTCGGATAATGTATTAATCACCTACAATACATGCTCTTATTTACTTGTGTCAACATATCGATCGCTACTACTAAAATACGTAGATAATCTAAACCTAATCGTGTTATTGATTTTCATATCAACATACATTGCTAATGCCTGATGTGCCCATCAATAGTATGACCACTACAGCCCGGACACTCCGCGATTTTTCATACAAAATCTGCTGTCTTAAGCCGGAAACATACTATCGGACGCGGCTGACGGACGCGACTGATTGCCGCGACTTAGCAATGTGCACAGTCTTAAAATATCCGGTGTGCCAGATCGCTCTCGGACGTCCGAACGCTCAAGGTCGTCCGAAGGTGACGTCCGATAGTGTGCACGGCTCAGTGTACTTTCATAGTCTTGATACCTATCAGTCGCGGCTGTCAGTCGCGTCCGTAAGCCGCGTCGGATAGTATGTTTCCAGCTTTACGCACACTACACACTACACAGCATTTGTGTGCGGAACGTCTATAACTATTAATTATAGATTCGACAAAAGTCGCAGAACAAAAGTTGTTAGTTTTGATGTACATAATAAGCCCCTAAAAGAATGCCAATTGATTAGAAATAACCCTGTATAGATTATGTATAACCACGCATAACTTTTTTCATAGTAGTCAGATTCCATTAATTCTTTTTTTATTGTAAAGAGAATACTTCGAAATTGGTGCCATTTAAATTATATCGAAATCAGCTGAGCCATTTTTGATAAGTCAACAATAATGTGAAAAAAGCTACATCGATTCATGCGAAATATTCGCGAATTCTTTACACGGGTGAAGTCGGTCATGCTATTTTTTGCAAAAAATAATTATAATAACATAATTTAAGTGTCACGTTGTTTGTCCGCGATGGACTCCTAAACTACTAAACCGATTGTGTGCTGTTTATCCAACTTAAAAAGATAGGAGAGTTTATATCTCAATTTATAATCGCAATTGACAACATTTCAAATTTTTAACATAGTAATATTTATTTATTATCTGCAAAAATATTGCAAAATACCGTATACGTATTTTTTATTTTCCAATACGACTTATATTTTCCGTAAAATTAAGAAAAGTAGCTTATTCTAAAAGGACGTAACTGCAAAACTTAGGACTCATAAACAATTTTACTGAAGCCACATTAGAAAAAAAATAGGTGATAGCGTTACTGTCATTATCAATGCCAATCAATCTGTCACAATTCACAACAAATAGGCCGGGAGGTCAGCGCAAAAAGTCCACTATGTACCGCGGTTTACTATGGGAAGAAAAATATAAAAAAGTTTAACAACTGCCAATCACCTGAAATATGTAACAGGGTCTGCCATACAGGCTTTAAATTAGCACCACTTAAAAGAATAAGTAGTACTAGTTCCAAGATACTTATAAAATTCAAACGGATTCTACTACTAAATGCTAGGGAACCTAGCTGACTGACTCAAGGGTATTGATGTACACCATTTTGATAACTTAATACCAATAATTCAGCTTTTGGAAAGTATTTGCATTTTTTGCGTTTACCTCTCGGGCTAATGCAAAATAAGTAATTTGAAAATGACACTGACATTTTATTTTTAAATTGCTTAAATTTTATATTGCTAGTATTTTTTTTTATCATTGGCAACTGAACTTTTAGTATAAATCCTGAAACGGCTTGGGTGAGAGTATTTAACTAATATCTTAGCAGTTACTGCACTAAAAATTTTGGAAAAATAAGCATAATGATCAGCATCCCGATATCTCGAAATGGTTTTGGAATTTCATAGCCTTGTGAAATATGAAAACTTGTCAATTGTTTTTATTGGTGGAATTTCAAATATTATTATGCCAAAACAACGTTTGGCGGGTCAGCTATACTCCATAAAATTTAACTTGATCTCTGCGACAGCTGTCAGAAAAATCACGCCTATGAAGTCCTGAATTTCTTAATAGTACAGACAGTACCTGTCAATGTCATACTTTATGGGCATGCCGATTAGTGATGGGCGACGAATGATCGTGACCACAGAGTTTTAGATAGAGTTTTATTTAAAATATCGATAGTTTATACTGGCGATATTTTAAGTAAAACTTAATTAATCATTAATTTTATTGTACATTTTAATATCATAACATTTTTTACACGTGTAATTAAATTAAACCCAATTATATGTTACATTAGCATCGATAATAGTGAAAAACATCGATAAATACTATCGTTACATTATTATGAGTATTTAATTAATATCATAACATTATTTACATGTGTACATACTTGATCTTAAAAAATAGTAAGTAAATAAAATCCAATTTCTCACCTTCAACTACTCATTAGATTTCATTACAACATTGTTTGAAAATCGATTTTTTCCACCACTATCTCAACTCTAAATATGTCAATATGTAACTGTCGCAGAGATCAAGTTAAATTTTATAGAGTATAGTATTATTATAAATACAAAAAGTTGTTTGTATCATGCACACAGCAATATAGTAATGGATCGATGCCAGTTTTCATGATTACAACTTGAGTACCGAAGAGTACTTGATATGAGCTATTTTTATCCCGAAAAAAGTGAAGTACCTGAATGAATGATTACGCAGTCCATATGGCTATAGAACGTCCAATCAATCTCCAATAAGACCGATAGCTAATTAATTTACCTACTGTACTGTACCAGATTTTTTAATAGTCCACAGCAGGACGTAGGCCTACCCACGAAGGGTGATTAGGCCATATCCACCACGCTGGCCCAGTGCGGGTTGGCGGATTCACATACGCCATCGAATTTCTTCTACGGACATATGCAGGTTGCCTTACGATGTTTTCCTTTACCGAAAAGCCAAAGGTATGAAATTCCGTACATAAATTCCAAGGAATTCATCGGTACGGGACCGGGATTTGAACCCACAACCTCACGATTATAAAGCGGATGTCACTAACACTAGACCACCACGGCTCTTAATTTAATTAATTTACAAACCTTGTATTTTATTACAGGTCACGGGTAGACGGGACAGTCACCCGTGACTACGATCGATGCAACTCAGTTGAAACGTCGGTCGGGATGATGAAGTATTTATTTATCTCGTAATTTTAGTGCACGATTAGTCCCGTAGGTATACATATAATAATAATGTGTTCAAATCGCGAAAGTTTAAAACAACTAACCTTGTATATCCTTGAGGTTACTTATTTGCTCAGACTTGAAAATATTTCTTAGTAAACAATACCTTTTACGTAATTGTTTTTGTGCATAATTAAATTCTGACAAAAGTAATTATTATAATGAACTCATTGAATTTTATTATTTCAAGTACAGGCTACCTTGTAAGTATTCTACGCCACAACATATTTATTTGTAGATTTGTTAAATATTTGATTAGATTAAGTAGATGGATACAAGACAAGGTTCCCTCAGATTATTTTGTATTGGTGACTAGATTAAGATAAAATGTAATCACGTTTTTACATTATTAACACGTTTATGGGCTATCATGAATATTATACCTACTTGTAAGAAATACTATTCCAATAATTATTATATACTACGGGACTAATCGCGCACTAAAATTACGAGATAAATAAATACCTCCTCGTACATAATAATAATGAGTTCAAATCGCGAAAGTTTAAAGACAACACTATTCCAACGAGGCGTACTAATATGACCTAAAATCTAATGACAAATATGTATTCAGCGACGCAATTCTGTTAACCGATCTCGTTACTGAGGTGACAGGTTCTGGAACTTCTCTCGTTTTTTTGACAGCTTAGATCTGTCAGAACTGCAAGAAAAACGAGAGTTGTTCAAGCACGTGTCACATCAGTAACAAGATCGGTTAACAGAATTGCCCCGCTGGAGTCAAATATCTGGATCTAATAAGAAAGGATTTGATCCGTATTCTGCAATATTTGCCTCTGCCAAGTTTAGTCTATAATTGGATTTAGCTTTCGAAAAGTCCGCTCTGTCCGTTTCCGAGATAGTCTTATTGGTGATCATCAGGAGAAGCATATGTCCAAAAGTGAACGTTCTATGGCTAAAACGACTACGACGACTTTCGAAAAGTGGTTTGGGGCAAATCCACACGGGCCGATTGCAGGCTCCTAAATTCACTTTCGCCATAGAGTGCGTCTTCTCGGTAATGAATCTGTGAAGATATCCTCTGAAGATGCGGCTGTTATGTTAGCTACAAGCTGCGCAAAACCCAATCCTGACTGAAGCTCACGAGGATTGGGTTTCGTGCACCTTGCGTCTAACTTCACAGCCGTCAAGAAGTTTGATTCGGCCTATACCAAGAAGAACGCTTTAGAACTAAAAAGATCAATTAACACTTTCACTGCTGAGGTACTTTTGTAAGGTGCCTGCAAATTCTAAAACGCCCACGCCAGGCGCGGGCAGACGCCTCCGCGTTCAGACAGCGTTGGCGTCTCTACGCGAGTACTAATAACACGCACGGAGTGATAACGTATATATGGTTAGAATATCTTATAGTCCACTGCAGGACATAGGCCTACCCACGAAGGGTGTTTGGGTCATATCCACCACGCTGGCCCAGTGCGGGTTGGTGGATTCACATACGCCATTGAATTTCTTCTACGGACGTATGCAGGTTGCCTCACGATGTTTTTCCTTCACCGAAAAGCCAGTGGTGTGAAATTCCGTACATAAATTCCAAAGAACTCATTGGTACGGGACCGGGGATTCGAACCCACGACCTCACGATTGTAAGGCGGGTGTCACTACCTCTAGACCACCACGGCATTTATCATATCTATGATATAACCAGAACTAAATGTAGCTCCAACCGTTAATACCTACCAAATTTAAAACCTTATAAAAATGTGTTGAATGTTCGACTTCGAACTTCAAACAAAATACAACTATTTACCTAGATACTCTTGAAGTATGCTAAGTGACTATACAGGGTTATTCCTAATCAATTAGCATTCATTCCTTTTAGAGGCTTATTCTGAACATCAAAACTAACAACTTTTGTTTTAGGACTTTTGTCAAACAAATACTGTTCTATACATTTTGTCGCGGTTGAACGATATTTTTCTATGGAACAACAAAAATTTTTTTTTGAGTTTTGACATAAGTTGCAGAACTAAAGTTGTTGGTTTTGATGCACAGAAGAAAAGGATGCAAATTGATAAGAAATAACCCCGTATACGACCTAGAAACAAAGTCAATATGGCAAGTCTTACGAACTGTACATGTACAATGTACATACAGCCCAATTTCTGCATTTCTTTATTTACCCAGGTGACCAAATGAAAAATTGCACAGAAAAAGTATTATTTTAAATTCATTTTCGGTCTGTTTACTTTAAAGTCAAACATATCAATCCAATATACGTTGAAAACTTTAAATAATGCAAATGACATTATCTTTCTTTTATTGTTGACTGGAGAAAATCTACCAAAGTGGATGGGCAATTGGGCATTTGGTTTGGTAGGTTTTCATCACTCATAAAGTGGCACCTTGTTGTGTTTAGTCTTGTATTTTGTATTTACTTATTTAGAATATTTAGTGTAATGTGGTTGTTAATTGTATTTAATGTTTATATTTGACTGCAATCAACTTGGTTTTAAGAATGTAGAAAAATGAAATGAAATGAATTATGATTTAACGTAAGTAATTTGTAAACATTGAGTAATTGTAATTTGTTTTGGACTATTCAAAAGTGTGTCTGTGACACCCATTTGTCGTAACAAATAAACTGAAAACTGAAATGATATTTCGGCGATTAAATTTCACGGCTTTAAGCTTAATAAGATGGTAATTTTTAATTATTTTACATGAGCATTAATTTATTACATACATACATAGGTAGCAACTCGTTTAGTGTGACATAAAATGTTTCTTAAATCTTAATACTAAACTCGTACTACAACCAATTTTTCTGACCCAATTTTACTTTTGGTCAAAATTTTATTTAAAAAAATAAGCCACAATTTTGTAAGCACTACTTATGCCATTTTTGCGGCTGTATTTTATGACTTGATTTGTCTAATTTGTCTCCGGACCAAATAAGTAGAAAAAAAAACTATGATAAAAGTTAATTCTCAGGCAATATGAAGGGATATAGGATTAACATTAGCATTGGAAAAATAACGTGGTGTAGACGATCCGAGCACTACCGAAAAGCAAACAAAGTCGACGGTTTTGTATGAAAATAAGCGAACGATTTGCCGAGGTGGCATAGGAAGACAATAAGATACTCGAGTCTTTCTCTCAATGTGTAATGTCTCATTTATTAAAGAATAACAACAGCTTATATACTAAATCATATCTATGAGGTATGCGCTATCTATATCACGTAAAACATCTAACTCACGTTCTGGTAAATCGTGCTACAACTAAAACATTCCCACGAGCAGCAACAGTACTTCCCCCTTGGAAAAAAAAATGTAATATATATTCACAAACAATTATTACCTAAAAATAGTCGAACCACAAAATTAAAAAAAAAATCGTGCTACAACTAAAACATTCCAACGAGCTGCAACAAACGACACAATTTAATTCTAGGAGGCCTATGCTAGACACAGTGGACGTCCTATGAACGAAGACGAACGATGTAGTAGTTTAAGTATGTATACAGGGTTATTTTTAATCAATTCAAGCATGCTTTTAGGGGCTTATTCTGTACATCAAAACTAACAACTATTGTTCTACTACTTTTGTCAAAATTCAAAAACAAAGTCAGCTGTTCCATACATTTGATCGCGGGTGAACGATATTTTTCTGAACAACAATTTTTTTTTACTTTTGACAAAAGTTGTTAGTTTTGATGTACAGAATAAGTCTCTAAAAGCTAATTGATTAGAAATAACCCTGTATACAAAGCGCCACACAAGTCGCATCCGCAGATGACACTTCGCCGTGATTCGCTAATTATTGCGCATGTGTGCACAATGCCTATGCTAGTGGCAAAGTAGTGAGCACGAACGTAGGGAGCGCGCGGGAGGCATGAGGTTGGCGGGCGGGTGTGCCCCGGGCATCTCTCTAGCTCCCACGCATACCGGCTATATTCCGTCTTTTGCACAGCGTTCTGCGCATAACTTCCCATCCGCCGATTTGTGTGGCGCTTAGTATACGTATTTTGTAGTTATTAAACACTAGTTTTTACCCGCGGCTTCGCCCGCATGATATTTTGATTTTTGACGCAATATCATTATAATTTATAACATATGTGTTATTCTGATATATAAGTTATATTATTGCAAAGTTTCATCTCAATCCGTTCAGTAGTTTTTGCGTGAAAGAGTAACAAACATCCATACATCCATCCATCCTCACAAACTTTCGCGTTTATAATATTAGTAGGATGTTGTATATAAAATGATATAAAATAGCTATTGCATGACATGATGGCGTGATGTGTGTTAATATCTTGCAGGTGGAGTCAAGCCGGCTTTACTGCAAGTACGCCGCGCGGCCACCGTCCCCGCGACTCATCCCGCTTCACGTAGAAAAGGCGGTTCGCTTGGCGTCCGCCGGCCGGCCCGGCGTCGCGTACCTCGATATGCCTGGCACGCTGCTGATGGTAAGAACTGGATACAAATTACTAAGTGAATATTTGACTATCAGATCCTTACATGACGCCAACCTACCATTATGTAAGTATTAATTATGTATACCTACTTACGTCTCCACGACTCATCTCGCTTCACGTAGAAAAGGCGGTCCGCTTGGCTTCCGTCGATCGGCCCGGCGCGGCGTAGCGTACCCGTTATGTCTGGCACGCTGCTGATGGTAAGAACTGGATACAAATTACTAAGTGAATAGTTGACTATCAGATCCTTACATGACGCCAACCTATCATTATGTAAGTAATTGTGTATACTTACGTCTCCACGACTCATCTCACTTCAAGTAGAAAAGGCGGTCCGCTTGGCTTCCGCCGGCCGGCCCGGCGTAGCGTACCTCGTTATGCCTGGCACGCTGCTGATGGCATGAACTAGATACAAATTACTAAGGGTATAGTTGACTATCAGATCCTTACACGACGAATGGCCGTGCGCATATTCTGTTTGCATGTGAATCATCATTTAAAAGTAAAGCAATCTTTTACTGGAGAATTCCCAAAAAGTATTTTGTTTTTGTAGAGTGAGTTGCCAACTAACTGGGTACGTTGAGAACGGGAAAAATCTTTGTAACGGCTGACAATAAAAACTAAATATTTTCATCCAACTTACATTTTTTTTTTTTACTTAATAACTGAAAATATTTTTACTGCAGCCCTCCAGCTTTTGTTGTACATAAATTGAATTAGGCCTCGAAGGTGTGTAGGTTGGACAGCACTAGCTGGACCAGCTGGATCTATCTCGGGTGTCCAAATTCAAAAAGTAGGAAGATAAAATGATCAGATATTTGAACCTTCTTACTGGAATTAGAGGGTTCAAATTTCCGAATAAGACAAGACCCAGTGGAACCTAATTTTAACTTGGTATTTTGACATTCCAACTGGTGATTTTGACGTATGCGACAGATATTGCGTTTTTTTTTGTTCCACTCACTCTCGCGTATTCTGTATAACCAGATATGAAGTTTTTATCTGAGTCAAATTTAGCAATACTTCTATTGCTTGTCATTCTTCTGAGTACAGCCCTTTGAATTTTTAAATTTTTATAGTGGCTCCTATCCCCGAATCCGTTTTCCAGGATTATATTCAGACTTGTCTCTTCTTTTTATTATACTATATATAACGGGACTGAACTCACGTGTAGGAGCCGCGTGTTTGCCGAATTTGGCTCCGCGTGCTAGCACTCGCCAACTTGAGAAAGGTCGCCGAACGCGACCGAAACTATAGTCGTTACGACTATCTCTACACGTGAGTTCAGTCCCGTTATATATTATTATAGTATAAAATGTGTGAAAACCACGTTAATTTCCATTGTCTCTTCTTATTCTATTTTGACATTTCTTTACATTTTATGTTACTTGCCTTAAAACATTTCTTTACATACCACATATGATGTTGCACTATTATACAAGTCCTACATACTTCCTACACACTTTGATTAGTCTATAATCCAGGCGATCAGGTCTTAAAATCACATTGGTGTCAAAGTCTGAATTCGGAAGCAGTAGTAAATTATTTCATTGAAATATAATGGCCTATTGTTTCATACATTTCGCATGACGTTAAATTGCTGGTAAAATTAAAATACAAGTTATTGTTGTAACAAATGTTACATAATCTTTTTTCAAACAAAATTTTTATCAGTTTCTTTTAGAATATTTTTCGATGAAATTATAGGTACTGTACCAGCCTTTTTAATAGTCCACTGCAGGACGTAGGCCTACCCATGAAGGGTGATTTTGGTGGATAAATTATAGGTATTAATTGTTTATAATCTCGCTGTCCTCACACGACGTAACTAGCTTTCGAAAGCCACGTAACCTAATAAAAAGAGGTTTGCAAACATTTAGGTTATGTAAAAACAGCCTTACACAACGTCCCAGATCCATCCATCAGCCATAAGACGCCCACTGCTGGACATAGGCCTCCCACATGGATTACCAATAATGACGGTTGAAAGCAACATGTATCTAGCGCGATCCCTCCGTCTTAACGAGGTCATCGGACCATCTTAAAGGTCCGAATAAGTAACCGGCCCAACGTAACGTCCCTGATTATTTTACGTTTCAGGGCGAAGCGGATGAAAGCAAAGTGCCCTTAGACTTCTACACGACGGAGCCGCTCAACCCGGCCCACCCTGACCCTGCTTTGGTGGAGAAAGCTGCGGATCTGTTAGCTAAAGCTGAGAGACCGCTGGTGGTGGTGGGGAAAGGAGCAGCCTATGCCCGGGCCGAGGAAGCGGTTGGGAAACTCGTCGAGCAGACCAAGATACCTTTCCTGCCTACTCCTATGGGTGGGTATCCTAGCTTACGCGAGGGTATCGGTCGAATCATACAACTTGGCGGCTGTTATATTAGCTACAAGCTGCTGGTAACCCAATCGTCGCGCAGCTGTGAAGTGAGCTTCAGTCAGGATTGGGCTATCCGCAGTTTTAGCTAACATCACACAAGTTGTATGATTCGGCCCGTAAAAGGTACCGTACAAACTTTGTTTTGTTTATTGTACTTTTCATCACATCTATTCGAAAAGGACTACTTGGTTCGCCTTTAAGTGCGCCCAAAGGAGGAGTTTTCTGTAAGGAACTTTATAAGTGCGACGGAATTATTTTTGCCGCGCACTTTTTGAATTTGGAAGTATTAGTAATGTTAGAGTTCAGCGCCAAGAAAATGAATGAAAAGAATGTAAATATAAGTTTTGATATGTTTTATTATTAGATACCATTTAATTTCAATTTAGTTGTTATTCTACGTTTTATTAAATATTAATATATGAGGTACATTTTGTTTTCTCATAGAGGTGATGAAAAGTAGAGTGTACCACTCGGGCCCAAAATATATTTTTGTCTCGGGCGACGAACTTTGAATCCCTCGCTACGTTCAGGATTCTACTAAAGAATCCCTCACTTCGCTCTGGATTCAAAAAACCGCCCTCGCCGTAAAAATATTATTTTGCTCCCATATGATACAATCTACTATTGTTTATGCATGGTTGTGGGAAGAAATGCGGCTTACGCCAAATCTAAGCATACCATGTTGAATATTGTGGATGGAATGTGTCTCTCGTTCCCTCAAATCAATATTCACTCTATTTTGTGACATTGGTTTTGGTTATTAGAAATCGAGAAACAAAACTCGGTTAAATCTTGTTTTTGAGAGAAATAGTTTCCGTTTTCAGGCAAAGGCGTAGTACCAGACGAGTCTTCGTATTGCGTGTCGGCCGCGCGCACGCAGGCCTTGCTGCAAGCTGACGTGGTGCTGCTGCTGGGAGCGAGGCTCAACTGGATGCTGCACTTTGGCCAGCCGCCCAGATACGCCCCCAATGCTAAAATTATACAGGTTAATATAGCTAATAAATTTTCTTTTTGTGATAAACATTTCAAAAATTGACGCGTTCGCAGGATTTGAACCTGCATCCTCTGGGACTCCGGCCCAGATGCTATCAGATCACTAATTCGGCGCCTTCGCAGAGAGCGTTTTAGCTTAATTGGACAAAGCATCTAGGCCGGAGTCCCAGAAGATGCAGGTTCAAATCCTGCGAACGCGTCAATTTATGAACAGTTTATCACAAAAAAAAATTCTATACACCTAGTGTGAGAAGCACGATAAAAATAATTTCATTAGCTAATAAATTGTTCAATAAATAACGAGAGCCGTGGTATCCTAGAGGAATTAACATCCAGCTTACTATCGTGAGATCGTGAGGTCAAATCCCGGACTCTACGGACCAATGTGTTCTTTGGAATTTATGTACAGAATTCCACACCTGGATGTTTTCCTTCACCGAAAATCCAGTGTTGTGTAATTCCGTATATAAATGCCAAAGGAATCATTAGTTTTGAACCGACAACCTCACGGTTGTAAAGCGGGTGTCACTACCACCAGATCACCACGGCTTCACTGCTACAAAAATATCTGCACAGAAAACGTTTATATTTTTTTTTGTAACATTGATTTACACTAATCTACACTATCTATAATTCGACACTAATATTATAAAGAGGAAAAGTTTGTATTTTGTGTATGTGTGTGTGTGTGTATGTTTGTAATGAATAAACTCGAAAACTACTGTGCCGATTTCAAAAATTTTTTCACCATTGGAAATCTACATTCACCTTGAGTTACATAGGCTATATAAACTTATTTCCCCCCGTGCGAAGCCGGGACGGGCCGCTAGTGTTAAATAAAACCTTCAATCCCCAGGTGGACATTTCCCCCGAAGAGTTCCACAACGCCGTGAAGTCCGAAGTGGCGGTGCACGCCGACATCAAGCCGTTCGCGGAACAACTCGCTAAGAAGCTGGCGGAGAAGAAATACTCCCTACAACCTAGTAACAACAAGTGGTGGACCACCCTTAGCCAGAAGCAGAAGGCTAACTCGGAATTTGTCGCTGTAAGTATACCGATAAATCCGATAAATAATCTTTATTGGGACTCTAATATCAAGCCATTCACTGGACAACTTATCTATCTTATTAACAGGGAAAGTATTTATCTTACAAACATAAATCTTGTGTCATTATTATTTTATTTTTATTTATTTATTTTATTTTTATTTTTTTTTATTATTATTACTTTTGTTTTTATTTTATTTATGAGATTAATTGTTATTTTTAACATTAAGTAGTTTTGACTTATGCTTACTTATTTATTATTATTGATTATTTAATTTATTGTTGTATTAATCACTATTACTGACTTTCCAATACTTATGACATTTGTTTTTTAATTAATGTAATTTTCTATCATCATATTGTACTCGATTTTTTCGACGTATACTATTGTATGAATAAAGGAATATGATATAATAGGCATTACGATTAAAAAAATATAATTAATTCATCAGATAGATTATTAAAAAACTAGTTTTTACCCGCGGCTTCGCCCGCATGATATTTTGATTTTTGACCCAACATCATTATAATTTATAGCCTATTTTTTATTATGATATATAAACTATATTATTGCAAAGTTTCATCTCAATCAGTTCAGTAGTTTTTGCATGAAAGAGTAACAAACATCCATCCATCCATCCTCACAAACTTTCGCGTTTATAATATTAGTAGGATAGTAGACACGTATTTGTTCTTTTATCAATTAAACAACAATAAATGAAGATATAGCCCGTTAAAGTTCCGCGTGACTTCACGAGTGTCACACAAATGAATAGGCTTTCATGAGAGACCTTACGTCACGACCCCCACTGCCAAAATTTGCCATTCGTTGTTTTATTGACAAAAGAAAAAATACGTGTCCTTTATTTTTGGACACCTAACTCACAGACTAATTTTAATATTTTTTTTTTTACCCAGTCATCACTATTATAGTCGGCTCCCTGTTATGACCTTGAATTTGGGCCGGAGCCGGGGAGGGGATTTCAATATTAAGAGATAGTCTACTATGGTAAAGAAATAATAACTCGCGTTCTTACTAGCTTCTGTTCCATGTAACTCACGTTATAGCGCGCTGATTCTTTAGCAATATGTCGGCCTCAGCCTGCGTACGAGTCTACAAGGAATATACATCACGGCTATCGTCGGAAAAGGGGGGTTATGGGCCACAATGGACCCCAAAGTCTTGCTCCGAGTGAACGAAACGGATTCGGAAGCGCCGTAAAGTTTTCGATCCGCCCAAAATGGCGGGAGTTGCCCATCTATAAAAGTGGCTCGCAGACATAGACGTTTCACGTTATGCTCTTGAGTGATTCGCTTCTTTCTTCATAATGCGGACCGCTAGGGATTGAAATGACCTGCCTCAGTCATTGTTTCCTGATAATTACAATTTGGATATCTTCAAGTCAAGAGGGAATAGGTATATCTTCTAGGTCTACATACTCCATCTTCAACTAAGACTTCGCTTTTCATTAGGCGAGTTGGTGGACAAATGTAGCCCTATTTTGCATTTTAAAAAAATCAACCGTGTTTTCCGTCAGCACACAATTTTCTTTTATACTACACCTGCTCGGAAAGTACCTTGATACTTTATCAAATTTACGGTAGAAAGTAAGTCATTGCATATCGAACAAATATGCGGCGAGAAAACGCATCTGAGCGGGAGAGAAAAGTGTATGAAAATCCATTTCTTACGTGGTTTTTCTTTTTTAATTTTGGGTAAGACTATGCGCTGGTAACCTAAATATCAAAAGCCAAAAAGTTTTTACAGTGAGTTTTTATCTCCAAGTTCGCAAAATGACACTGGCCACTAGCTGTGTGTTGGATGGTGTCAAACAATTTGAAAAAAGAACATGTGAAAATTGCAGACGCCATTGGCGCCATTTTCAATTTGTGTGTTGTTTGAGGATTCAGTTATTAGTAAAGATTTAGTTTTTTATTTTCCTCGTAGGTGTAGTATAAAGCACTATGTATCACTCGAGAGAAAGTGCGATTCCCGATCTCCTCGACGGTAATCGGTCACTTTCTCCTCTCGGTGAACAATGTACTATTCTCGGCCTGCCATGTCCTAGTCTTAAACATTATATTTATATTATTTTCAGGCGCAAGCTAACAACACCCAAACTCCCCTTAACTACTACGCGGTATTTAAGACGGTTCAGGAGAATATCCCGAAGGATTCAGTGATAGTGAGCGAAGGAGCCAATACTATGGACATCGGTCGCGGGATGCTGTTGAACAACAAACCACGGCACAGGCTCGATGCGGGCACTTTCGGGACTATGGGGGTAAGTTACTTAGTTACTATATTATACTATAATAAAATATATCTAACTACTACGCGATAGTCATGACAGTTCAGGAGAATATCCCAAAGGACTCAGTGATAAACCGCGACAAAGGCTCGATCCGGGCACTTTCGGCACTATGGGAGTAAGTACTATATTATACTAGTGGTATCTTGACAAAACATCTAAACTACTACGCAGTATTCAATAAGGCCCGTTGGAAGCGACCTGCATCCAGGGTGTTCCTACGATCTTAATTAATCGTCAGTCCACCGAGTCGGCGAACGTCATACGTTGCGCCTGCTTGTCCGTGGTCTCCATTCGAGAAGTAAATACCTAAATTACTACAGGCCGCTTGCAACCAGTCTTACCGGAGATCTTTTTTGTCGGTGATATTTAAAGCCATGATTGTCCTAGAAATTGCATAATTTGTATAAATATTGCTTATAGTAATTTTGAGCTGATTTTTAGGCTGAATCAAATGTAATGGCGTCTGTAAAGTTAGTTTCAAGCTGCGCAAATTCCCACTCTTCGCGAGCTGAATTATGAATAAATTGCGCAAAGACTCGTTTCGCCCTACCATGCTTTGCCTTTTTGACCGATGAACCACCGGAGGAGTTACTCAATTAATTAATACAAATTCTGTACACGGGTGAAGTCGGTCATGCTATTTTTTGCAAAACAATATTATTGTGATAACAATTCTAAGCAAGATATAAATATGTCTTTGTACTCAGGTGGGTCCCGGTTTCGCGATCGCGGCGGCGATGTGGTGCCGCGACTACGCGCCCGGGAAGAGAGTCATTTGCGTCGAGGGAGACTCCGCTTTTGGATTCTCGGGTAAGTATCTAGAGATAGACAATTAACTAATATACAGGGTTATCTGTTTACCCTATACTAAGCCAAAAGGTGATAAAGACCATCGTTACGAACAACATTTTCTATGGGGCAACCCAAAAATAGAGAAAAACATATGTTCCATACAAAACCACAACTCAGTATTTTTTTCTCGAATTTCGGTTTGGCCCCATAGTAAAATTTGTTCATAAAGATGGTCTGAATCAGGTGATTCAATCATCAGGACCATCATTATGAAAAAAATGTCGACTTAGTAGAACAGTTCTAGACAACCCTGTATAATACCTAAACCAGTGCTAACGAGGTTTATCTCTTATACGGGATGAAATTCTAGACATCGAAAATATTCTACCTACGGTATCCTTGTACTTGCCATGATGACTGACTTTTAATGGATCCAACATTGAAAACGCAAATAAAAAAATACCAGCTGTTCCACATAATAAGCTCCGGCTTTAAAATAGAAACAGCTGTTTTTTTTATGTCGACTAATCATTATTAGTCGACATCACAAGTTACGTTCATAGACCAAGAAATTCGCCTAAAAAGTGTGTAGGTCTTTAAAATAGGGGCAGCCACGAGTGACATACGAATAATTATTTTAATTTTTAGGTATGGAAATCGAAACCATGGTCCGGTACAAGCTGCCCGTGATCATAGTGATAGTGAACAACAACGGCATCTACAGCGGCTTCGACAAGCAGACCATGGCCGACATACAGGCGGGCGGCGACGTCGCGCAATCGTAAGTGATAGTGATCATAGTGATAGTGAACAACAACAGCAATTACAGCGGCTTCGACAAGCAGACCATGGCCGACATACAGGCGGGCGGCGACGTCGCGCAATCGTAAGTGATAGTGATCATAGTGATAGTGAACAACAACAGCAATTACAGCGGCTTCGACAAGCAGACCATGGCCGACATACAGGCGGGCGGCGACGTCGCGCAATCGTAAGTGATAGTGATCATAGTGATAGTGAACAACAACATCAATTACAGCGGCTTCGACAAGCAGACCATGGCCGACATACAGGCGGGCGGCGACGTCGCGCAATCGTAAGTGATAGTGATCATAGTGATAGTGAACAACAACAGCAATTACAGCGGCTTCGACAAGCAGACCATGGCCGACATACAGGCGGGCGGCGACGTCGCGCAATCGTAAGTGATAGTGATCATAGTGATAGTGAACAACAACAGCAATTACAGCGGCTTCGACAAGCAGACCATGGCCGACATACAGGCGGGCGGCGACGTCGCGCAATCGTAAGTGATAGTGATCATAGTGATAGTGAACAACAACAGCAATTACAGCGGCTTCGACAAGCAGACCATGGCCGACATACAGGCGGGCGGCGACGTCGCGCAATCGTAAGTGATAGTGATCATAGTGATAGTGAACAACAACAGCAATTACAGCGGCTTCGACAAGCAGACCATGGCCGACATACAGGCGGGCGGCGACGTCGCGCAATCGTAAGTGATAGTGATCATAGTGATAGTGAACAACAACAGCAATTACAGCGGCTTCGACAAGCAGACCATGGCCGACATACAGGCGGGCGGCGACGTCGCGCAATCGTAAGTGATAGTGATCATAGTGATAGTGAACAACAACGGCATCTACAGCGGCTTCGACAAGCAGACCATGGCCGACATACAGGCGGGCGGCGACGTCGCGCAATCGTAAGTGATAGTGATCATAGTGATAGTGAACAACAACAGCAATTACAGCGGCTTCGACAAGCAGACCATGGCCGACATACAGGCGGGCGGCGACGTCGCGCAATCGTAAGTGATAGTGATCATAGTGATAGTGAACAACAACAGCAATTACAGCGGCTTCGACAAGCAGACCATGGCCGACATACAGGCGGGCGGCGACGTCGCGCAATCGTAAGTGATAGTGATCATAGTGATAGTGAACAACAACATCAATTACAGCGGCTTCGACAAGCAGACCATGGCCGACATACAGGCGGGCGGCGACGTCGCGCAATCGTAAGTGATAGTGATCATAGTGATAGTGAACAACAACAGCAATTACAGCGGCTTCGACAAGCAGACCATGGCCGACATACAGGCGGGCGGCGACGTCGCGCAATCGTAAGTGATAGTGATCATAGTGATAGTGAACAACAACAGCAATTACAGCGGCTTCGACAAGCAGACCATGGCCGACATACAGGCGGGCGGCGACGTCGCGCAATCGTAAGTGATAGTGATCATAGTGATAGTGAACAACAACAGCAATTACAGCGGCTTCGACAAGCAGACCATGGCCGACATACAGGCGGGCGGCGACGTCGCGCAATCGTAAGTGATAGTGATCATAGTGATAGTGAACAACAACAGCAATTACAGCGGCTTCGACAAGCAGACCATGGCCGACATACAGGCGGGCGGCGACGTCGCGCAATCGTAAGTGATAGTGATCATAGTGATAGTGAACAACAACAGCAATTACAGCGGCTTCGACAAGCAGACCATGGCCGACATACAGGCGGGCGGCGACGTCGCTCAATCGTAAGTGATAGTGATCATAGTGATAGTGAACAACAACATCAATTACAGCGGCTTCGACAAGCAGACCATGGCCGACATACAGGCGGGCGGCGACGTCGCGCAATCGTAAGTGATAGTGATCATAGTGATAGTGAACAACAACAGCAATTACAGCGGCTTCGACAAGCAGACCATGGCCGACATACAGGCGGGCGGCGACGCCGCGCAATCGTAAGTGATAGTGATCATAGTGATAGTGAACAACAACAGCAATTACAGCGGCTTCGACAAGCAGACCATGGCCGACATACAGGCGGGCAGCGACGTCGCGCAATCGTAAGTGATAGTGATCATAGTGATAGTGAACAACAACGGCATCTACAGCGGCTTCGACAAGCAGACCATGGCCGACATACAGGCGGGCGGCGACGTCGCGCAATCGTAAGTGATAGTGATCATAGTGATAGTGAACAACAACAGCATCAACGGCGGCTTCGACAAGCAGACCATGGCCGACATACAGGTGGGCGGTGACGTCGCGCAATCGTAAGTGATAGTGATCATAGTGATAGTGAACAACAACAGCATCTATAGCGGCTTCAACAAGCAGACCATGGTCGACATACAGGCGGGCGGCGACGTCGCGCAATCGTAAGTGATAGTGATCATAGTGATAGTGAACAACAACGGCATCTACAGCGGCTTCGACAAGCAGACCATGGCCGACATACAGGCGGGCGGCGACGTCGCGCAATCGTAAGTGATAGTGATCATAGTGATAGTGAACAACAACAGCATCTATAGCGGCTTCGACAAGCAGACCATGGCCGACATACAGGCGGGCGGCGACGTCGCGCAATCGTAAGCGATAGTGATCATAGTGATAGTGAACAACAACAGCAATTACAGCGGCTTCGACAAGCAGACCATGGCCGACATACAGGCGGGCAGCGACGTCGCGCAATCGTAAGTGATAGTGATCATAGTGATAGTGAACAACAACGGCATCTACAGCGGCTTCGACAAGCAGACCATGGCCGACATACAGGCGGGCGGCGACGTCGCGCAATCGTAAGTGATAGTGATCATAGTGATAGTGAACAACAACAGCATCAACGGCGGCTTCGACAAGCAGACCATGGCCGACATACAGGTGGGCGGTGACGTCGCGCAATCGTAAGTGATAGTGATCATAGTGATAGTGAACAACAACAGCATCTATAGCGGCTTCAACAAGCAGACCATGGTCGACATACAGGCGGGCGGCGACGTCGCGCAATCGTAAGTGATAGTGATCATAGTGATAGTGAACAACAACGGCATCTACAGCGGCTTCGACAAGCAGACCATGGCCGACATACAGGCGGGCGGCGACGTCGCGCAATCGTAAGCGATAGTGATCATAGTGATAGTGAACAACAACGGCATCTACAGCGGCTTCGACAAGCAGACCATGGCCGATATTTAGTCTGGTGGATGTAGCACAGTCGTAAGTCTGGAGAATTTTGTTTTATCTTTGAGTCAAGTTTAATGAATCATACATTGGAATTAAGCATTTACTTTCTACATTGACTGCTTATTTGTTGATGCGGACCTGTTTCGCTAGCAAGCCCTCAAGAGCCAGAGGCCTTAAAATATGAGTTCAATATGAGTTAACATAATAAACTACAGTACTTTCTATGTATATTTTCGTTAGATCTTCCTCGTTTCCGCCAAAAATATATGGAGCCACACAGAAAGTCGGAAACTTTATGCTTCCGTTAACTTATAATCTCACACTAACTCCTCAGTTTATGTGGTCACCTGGTCGCAGTACATTGACCGCTCTAATTTGTACTTTTCCAGCACTCCACCCACATCGCTGAGCGTGGAAGTTCGTTACGAGAAAATGATGGAAATGTTCGGTGACTCGGGCCACCTGTGCCGCACCACGGACGAAATTAAAGCCGCCTTGAAAAAGGCCCTCGAAGTCACGGACCGACCCAGCATCATCAACATTCTCATCGACCCGCAGTCTAATAGGAAACCGCAGACTTTCAACTGGCTTACCGAGTCTAAATTGTAAATTTTAGGATTTTAAAACCCTCATTCTGAACAAATCAGTAATTCTTGAAGGCTGAAACATTCCATGAAGTTGTATATCAAAGAAAAAGTAAACCAAATCAATATTGGTTGGTTGTACAAATACGAACCACTTTGCTCGCTATGTTTGGGGAAATAAGACAAATACGCGAACACGTATAACAATATGATACGCCATCGTGGTAACTTATCCTCTAGTCGGGGGTTAAAATTACTTTTTAGGGCGTAGTTTCAAATCCTACAGGGTTAATTCAAAATCAATAAGACGCAAATTGACTTCACGTATAGGCCGCGCCACACAAGTTGGCGGATGTGGTGTTAGCTACAGCTGCGCCATATAGCCAAGCTTCAGTCAGGATTGGATTTTGCGCAGCTTGTAGCTAACGTCACATCTGTCAACTTGTGTGGCGCGGCCTATAATTCTGCATGGGACAGATTTTCATTGGTGCTGAAAGCGTTAATTATTTGGGTAGCAAAGTTGTTGTCAATTTGTATAATTTTGATTTATTGGCTATGTAAAACTGTGTCCATATTCGTGACACACGGCATGCTGTTACTGCACTACAGACATTGCGAGTTCCGTAATATTTTTGTATGAAAGCAGCATATCATGAAGCCATGTCATATAAAGTATGTTGAAAAGGCAACGGGTAATTTTGTATTTTTCAGAAGGCTGAATCAAACTTAATGGCGTCTGTGCACGTGAATCTAGTGGCAATAATAATAAGATATAATTAGCCTGTGTATATCTTGTGAAATTCCTATGGTATATTGCAACCCTATTACTAAATTGTAAATAATTTCATTTAAATACCTACAATTACATTGTTATACTTAGTATAAATAGTAATAAGTATTGTTCTCTTGCAGCGCCCTAAAGGGGTCTATGTTTGTACTACAATTAGTTTTAACATTCTTATGTACACTACATTGTGCAAATAAAGAAATAAATAAATAACAATATGAAATTCATATATCAGCGGCGGTAAGGTTAGCCAAGCTACGCCAACCCTACTAGACTTGCGCACCTCGTATCTAACTACACAGATGCCATGAAGTTTGTTTCCTATCCTACTATTTTTTTAGTCTAGTCTTGACGCATAAAAATTGAACTTCGTCATCGTCAAATTTTAATTTTTCTAAACATGTCCCGGTCGACGCCAACGTACGTATTTATTTTTTTATGAAAAGACTTTACTGCATATCTTTACTGTAAGCAATAGTGGTAGTTGTGGTAGTTGTTTTTTTTATACACTGCATTTACTGTTGTGTTTGGGTGATAGTCAAATTAGGTGTAAGAGAAATATTTTTGTAATTTTTTATTATGTACAGGGGTGCGTTTTTTGATCTTCGAACATCAAGGAATGTAACCGTAACTTTGACAGATTGTATGGAAAATCTATGTTGTCTATGGAAGTTGTGTGTGCGCCATACAAGTTTCATAAACGACCAAACCGTGTGAAGTTCAAAAAACGCTCCCCAGGCTGTTGCTTTGCAAAATGCAGGGACCACAGGTATGTAAACATACCCATCATTATGAACAACTTTTACTATGAGGCCAACCCCGAAAAAAACACTATTTATTACATGTATTTTTTTCGCGATTTCTAGTTTGGTACCATAGTTAAAGTTTTATACTATATATAACGGGACTCAAATCACGTGTAGGGATAGTCGTAACGACTATAGTTTCGGTCGCATTCGGCGACCTTTCTCAAGTTGGCGAGTGCTAGCACGCGGAGCCGTCTCGCAATGCACTGCGGGCTGCGGGTCGCGATGACAGCGGTTGCGGTGGTGGGGCGGGGGCGGGTAGAGAGGATTGTTGTGTCGGCGCGCACTGAAGATCCTCTTCGTCGGTATCCTGGTATACGTCGGGGATACTCCAGCACACTGAGCTCACTATGTCTCCACCAGTTCCACGAAGTCTCTTGGTTCCTTGAAGACATCAGTCATCGCGAGCGCTACGCGCCGCAGCCCGCAGTGCATTGCGAGACGGCTCCGCGTGCTAGCACTCTCCAACTTGAGAAAGGTCGCCGAATGCGACCGAAACTATAGTCGTTACGACTATCCCTACACGTGAGTTTAGTCCCGTTATATATAGTATAAAATGTGTGAAAACCACGTAAATTTTTATAGTAAAATAGTTAAAGTTATTCCTAATGATGGTTATATAAATATATTCCTCCGAAAGTCCATGCATTTTCCAAATAATACACCTCGTTTAGTACTGTTGAAGGGTTATGTGCAATGAAAATGCAAATGTTCATCATATTGTCTGTATTTTCATGGTCGTGTTGTAGTATAATAAACTTAAAAATATATATTAATACATTTACATTACAAACTAAATCCCTGTATTCTCATTTAACTCTTGGGGGCTAATCATAGGTTACCCTCATAGATACCAAATTATGAAATCAATCATTGATACCAATTGTATAGTCTGTTTTGACCACAGAGCTATTACAACTAGAGAACGCTGCTGTTGCTTGAGGCATTTTTGATCCACAAAAATGTATGTAAAATCTTGCCCAAAACTGTCAAATATGTATTGTAATTTAACACTACTGAGAGAAAAACACGGTAACTAGCTACTGAATCGAGATATTTTTCATGTCTCAAACTCATGCCATATTAAATCATTTCATCTCTTAACTTTTCTCGATCGACCACATTATCCCTCTGGTATCTCTGTGGTTTTGAGTTTTGACCAATGTCTGGTAGACTTTGATCGGATTAATAGTATAATGACTAAATCTTATGATAACCACATTACACAGTGACAACATTATAGATTTACTTTGTTGTAGAAAGACAAAATAGCAAAGTAAATGTATGACTTAGTTGTTCCATGATGTGGTCATTGATCTAGTATTATAGGCGATTCTCTATTAACCAATTGGAACATATTTTGTGCGGTATCTATAGAAGGTAAACTGTGACGCAAACGATTCGGCTGTCGTCTGTTGTAGAAGGCAACATAAGATGGTTCACATTCATTCATATTTTACTGAGGCAGCCAATCAAGAAGTTCTCTATTGCTGTTTGAGCTGGAACAAAAAAAAAATGATTTAAAAATCTGCATTGGATTCAACATTATGAGCCTGAACGATTCAACTTCAACATTTTAGGATTAAACATTTTGTTGTAATTAAACATGAGCCGAAAGGGATCTTTGTCAGCGATTTTTGATTAGGGGATATTTCCCTCCAAGGAAAACAAAATGGCTTCCGCGCTATTTATCAGCCGATTTCGCTAATATTTGCGAGTATGAACCAAATCGGTCAAGAACGAGTCGAGATAAATAGGCTTAGGAAGAATCGCTTAAAGACATGTGTCGCGAGGTCTACTGAGGGCCGACTGGGAGTTTTCAACTATGCTCGAAACCTGCTCGATCGAGTTAACGTTTGATGTGTTTTCTATAGAAATGACAGCGCCGTCTTGTGTCACATACAGAAAACTGAATAGCGTGTGTAGAGCCGTGGTGGTCAAGAGGTAGTGACACCCGCCTTACAATCGTGAGGTCGTGGGTTCGAATCCCCGGTCCCGAACCAATGAGTTCTTTGGAATTTATGTACGGAATTTCACATCACTGGCTTTTTGGTGAAGGAAAACATCGTGAGGCAACCTGCGTACGTCCTTAGAAGAAATTCGATGGCGTATGTGAATCCGCCAACCCGCACTGGGCCAGCGTGGTGGATATGGCCCAATCATCCTTCGTGGGTAAGCCTACGTCCTGCAGTGGACTATTCAAAAGGCTGGTACAGTACAATGTGCTCGACGCGTTCGGTCAACGTGAACGTGATGTAAAAGTAATTCGATTTCATTTGCAAAACTCCCACTCGGCGCTCTGTGCAGCGCAGATCTCCGATCTGCTAGTACATATTAGTAAGGATTCATAATGGTGCCGCCACACTCTCCACGAGACGACACGAGCACCGCAGCTGTAGCTAACTTCACATCGTATACAAGGCGGCGATTTGAAGTTAGCTACAGAAGCGGTGCTCGTGTCGCCTCGTGGAGAGTGAGGACACGCCATAATATAACATCTAATACGGTGTATAATCTCACCTAGTTTACAGTTATTAGTAGTGGTGAGCGTGTAGGCGTCCTGGTCGTAGTCGTTGGTGAGCGTGAGGTCGGCGCCGCGGACCAGCAGCTCGTTGCACGTGTACGGGAAATCTGCCGCCGCCGCGTACATTAACGCTGTGCTCCCGGACTGGAAATTATGACAAAACCACGGTAATGGTATCTAACAGTATTGTGACTGAACTCTGTCCTTGAAATAAATATCTATAGCCCCACGTGGCCACGCAGTACGCAACACACGCTACAGCTGCCTACCTGTAGGTAAATGGCAAACTAACTGATTACAAACCCACACGTTCGTTCGTCACTACGGCGCATCTGCGACTGTTAGTATACCGAGAGTGTACCGAACTCCGAAGCGAGTAGGTATGATTCGCGTTCCGACTGTTTGTATGAAGACGGATTACTGTGACAAAACTATGAAGAAAGTCTAGGGTCAAAGAAAAATTCTTTAGCCTAGTTTTAGAGAGATACCTTAGACTGATTTTATTCTTGTAATATTAGAAATTTACAGCTTTTATCCACAACTTGAGAACATAAATTAACTAACAACAAATAATAAGTTCTAATAGATGGAAGACTTATGCTATAGGATGAGTTAAACATAATGGCGTTTGTGAACACAAGGCTAGCAATAGATATGGAATGAAATTGTTTATTCAACAATGTCTACAATAAAATAATTACACGGATAAAATTAAAATCACAATATAAATATTAAAATGTTAACAAAAAGCTAAATAACGGAAGCGTGGTACACTAATTATGACTCAATGCAAATCATCATTACCTATTCCTGTACAGCTGCACAAGACTATGCAGTCTTGTGCAGCTGCGCATCACTGATATAGAGCGGTTTCAGATTAGTGTATTTTTCTGGGCGTATAAATGATTGTTTACGTATACTCGCATAAACAGGCATATATTTAAACGAGCTTAGAAGCACGTCAACGATCCGTCCGGCCCATCCCGCGCCCGCCCCGTCGTAATGTAAATCATCCCTAATGCTGAAAAATTTCACTGGCAACATCTCCTTTCAATCTTAGGCACACACCTACTACTTGATGGGTTTTCTTTTAATATTTACGTTACTGCCTATTCCACAGACTCCAGGGTCCATGTCAGGGTCTACTTGGCAGTTAAAATAGCTAGCAACAGGCAGGCACTGCAAGAAGTCTTAGTTCTAAAATGTAAACAAATATTATCTCACATCGTCTTGTATATCAGCATCAGCACCCTCGTTTAACAGAAACTTGACAACTTCATGGTGCCCGCCTGCAGCAGCCAGGTGCAGCGCTGTCTCCCCTTCCGGCCCCCGCGTGTTGACATTGGCACCACACCTGGAGACATGGCAGTCAAAATTTGGTTGTTTATGTAGTAACATAGATTGATGTACTTGTATCTTCTTACAATATTGGAATATTGTTATATCTTTGTTTATATTAAATGAATAGTGCCTTAGAAATTGAGGACATTACATTCTCATTAGTTCTTCATTACTTCCATAAAACATCTGCTAATAATGTTGAAGTTCCCTATTGATAGGTACATGGCTATATGAAAGAAGCTTGCATCAGAGGTATTCCTGCGGTTTTAGCACAAATTTTACCACTTTCAATTCAATGATAACTGCATTATGTCTTATCTTGATTCAGAAATCAAAATGATGTTAAAGTAAATGGTTTAGAGCTTAAAATACACCTGAAAAGCTATATTTTTAATATTGTAAGTTATATGCTGGATGCGTTTTGGTTTATATCCAACAAACTAGCATGTTAGCATTTTCTACCACTTTGACAGGCTTATTTGAGAGATATTTTGGAAACAGTGCACACAATTCATGCAGAAGTTAATGTAAATACCAAGACAAACCTGTGGTGGTTTGTTTATTAGTGCTTCGATTGGACAGTTATAATATTAATCACAATATACATCATTTTAATCAAGTTGTAGAAGTATTCAGACTTTTTCTCAAAGCGTAACTATTCCTCAACATCTTATACAACTTCTTTGTTCTTAAGAACAAAGAAAGACAACAACATAAAAGGCTTCAGCTCTTACCACACTAGGTCTTGGCAACTAGTCAGTTGTCCATAGCTGGCTGCCCAGTGCAGGGCGGTGAGGCCGTGTTCGTCCGTAATGTCGACATACTGCTCCAGTTTCACGTCTTCCCGCGTTATCTCGCCGCGGCCCGCCTTCGCGTGGAAACTACTGTCCGGCTGGGGCAGCTCGGGGACCCGCGCCTGCGTATTCCCTGCGAACAGATCGACCTTGACGTTACCTACTTACCGTACAGACCCTACTTAACACGATCGATAATCTTCAAGCAGGCGAAAAACATGGGGCCCACTCACCCCGCTGTAAATTCGTAAGGGGGGTGATCTGAACTGCCTTGTATGGTGTGAATGCACTTTTACGAACTCCATTCAGGTTAGGAGCCCAGCGCTGGTACCCTCCACTATCACTTTTACTGCTATCTTGGCTTCCAGAATCGAGTTCATTGTAAACAAACACGTAGTTTTCAGCGTTATCAAGTTTCTCCTGCTTGATGTCAATACTTTTATCTTCGTGTTTCACTGAAACAGTTTCTTCCATTATTCAGTTACTTTATCCCAAATACTCAATTTCCAATTTTTCATAAAGTTTTGAAACAAATAAAAGTTTGTTGATTTTTGCTAATTTTGACATAATATTTTCGTTTCTGTTTCTGTCTAAGGTTTCTGTCGTTTCTGACAGGTTATTCACACACACTCACGACAATAAAGTTGCCAGGCTTAGCGCTTAAAATTTTACTATGATCCCAAAATTTAAAACGGCGTAGTGTACTTCCAGGTGTCATAAGAAAATATAACGTCTCGGCATTTCCTGGAGTTTTTACGTATCTACACTTTCGAAGTGATGATTTGTTGTTAAAACTCAAAATCTCAATCGCGATATAAAATTTATGCATTGAAAAAACTACTAATTAAGTAAGGTAGCTCTAAGCTGACAACACTGGCATGTGTTGTACCACAGATCAAAAATGGAAATAAACATGTTCGTTCACCACAGCTTATAAAAGGTACAGTATTCATCAGTATTGCCATAGAAAGTAGTCACAAATAAAAACGATTGACTATTAATTGGTTTAGGGTCGTCTACTAGTCATGACTTATTTTTAGCAACTTACGAATTTTTCAACCAATTTCGATGAAACTTGGTACGCAGGTTTCATATACTAATGATTTTTAGAGTTCCGTACTCAAAGGGTAAAAACGGGTCCATATTACTAAAACTCAACTGTCTGTATGTCCGTTAGACTGTCTGTCACCAGGCTGTACAAATAGCGGCACGTATCTCATGAACCTTAGAAGCTAGAAAGTTGATCACAAATGATGTATTGATGTTAACCATAACAACAAATAGCAATAATCGGCTAATTAGTGCGAGTCGGTCTCGCGCACTTAGGGTTCCGTGTCGTACGTAAGTCCCCGTTAGTATATATAATTTTTATTTAATTATTTATTTGTAGAGGAAATATCCAATTTAATATTCTGTGTATGTCTCAGCGTTGTAGCCATCACTATTCATAAGATACAGCCTGGTGACATACTGACAGACAAACAGACAGCGAAGTCTTAGTAATAGGGTGCCGTTTTTACCGTTTGGGTATGGAACCCTAAAAATGGAATAAAATAAATATTAAAAAATTATATCCAACAAACAAAATGAGCTCATAACACAGCAAAACCAATTACATTACAGCTACAATAAAATCTCATGGGCGTTATGGGCATCAATGCGTCAGGAAATTATTACCTAACAATGTTAAAAAAAGCCATTAGCGAAAATTACTCGTGGCATTTGATCATATCCCCTCTTGTGAAATTCCGTTTTTTTTTCCGAACCCTCTCCACCCTCCAGACCCTTTCGAGTAGTTTCGAGTTTCACGTAATTAATAGATGATCCCTTTGATGGGAAACATTTTGTTTAGTTAATTTTGCAGAATTATCAAAATATTTTTTATTAAAATTAATAAATTAATTAAAAACCATGTAGGTAACTGATACCTCTATAATTCTTCTATTGTTAGTCATGTCATTTTTGTCCAATAACCGGGATAATTTTGCTAAAAACATTTACAGATGATATTTGTTTCCGTAACTTGGAACGTAATCTTATCTATGTACACGGCATTGTGATTACAGGTACTACATAGAAACATTACAAAAACCATACGATAATGCACCTATTGCGCACCATAATGAACTCTATGCCATCGACACAAGATCTGACAACATGCACTGCATACGTTGGTGTTGTGTGTGAATAGTCAAAACAAACCACATTGCGTGAGCAGTTCGTGTCACACATTGACAAAAACGTCAACACATTGAAACAATGTGCACCCACACTTCGCTACAGTTATTTTTTAAAAGTTTTAGATATTACCAGTAAAATCCAAAATAATTGCGTCCATATTATGTTACTTTTGTCAACTACGAAAATCGATAAATGTCGCAATGTTTAATTGAATAACCAGAATAAAACAATTCTCAGGTTAGTTTGTAGAATGAGAATATTTTTTATTGTTAATGCGGAGTTAGTTTTAGGCAAGTTTTAGAAGACCTATGATATTATCGTGGGTCTATCAACAGACCCTATTTTGAACGAATAATTTGAGTGAACATTTTACTATTTAGGGTGGGTCTATCAACAGACCCTATTTTGAAAGAATGATTTGAGTGAACACTGTGTTATCACTGATTATACCTATTATTTTACTGATTATTATTGCTCCCTATCACTATTCACAGTAAATAAGTTGCAAAAACTATCTATTTCTGGCCTGTACTATTAGAGCGGCCCGAAATTTAAATATATAAGTGGCAATAAAAGACAAGTATCCAGGACAACATTATATTTAAAAAAAACCTGAAAGTGCGAGTCAGGCTCGCGCTTCGAGGGTTCCGTACAAATCTAGAAAATTTTACAAAATTGGGAAGTAAGTTGTTAAAATCTCTATACTGTAATCATCGACAAAATTTTTTTTTTTTTCACTTTTCGCGTCATCCATCACACATTTACACAAAATTTCACATTGTTAAAATAATTAAAAACCTGTTTTAGCATGTGCTAATAAAGCTCTTTTATATGATACCTAACATGATACGATTTCTTTTTCTTCTTGATCGTTGCGCTCTTGACGGAGCGGTCGTGGTCATCAAGTAGTACTATTATTTGTAGGGGCAGATGTAATGCGCCTCACGATGTCTCGCCATCTCTCTCTATGGGACTTCAATCGGGTACACTCATGCACGGACCCACCCACAGCAGACTTGATCTGATAGGTCCATCTCATGGGCGACCTTCCGCGTGGTCTTGTGCCCTCAACTTTTCCCTGGACGACAAGACGCTCCAAAGACTGACTACCTCGCCTTGAGATGTGTCCGAAGTAAGCGAGTATGCGAGACTGTACTATGGCTGATAGACGCTGCTTCTTGTTCTTGTAGTATCGAGACGTTGGTACGAAATTCAGTCCACGATACCCCAAGCATTCTTCTCCAGCACCACATTTATAGAGCATCTACTTTTTTATTTTCAATATCTCGCAGCGTCCATGTCTCATATACGATTTACTCTCTTACCTACTACTACTCTAACCCATATTTTGTGAATTTTGACCCTATTTTTTGTGATTTAGTTAAAAATGTACAGTTTTCAGATTTATTTCTATATGTGTACTCTGAGACAATGCTTCTTGTCAATTTTCATAGTTCTATGTCAACGGGAAGTACCCTGTAGGAGTGTCGAAATATGCGGCTTTTTACGACATAAACGGCTCTAACTTTTTTATACGATAACTGAGAAGTTTTTTGTTTACACAACTGCAAGAGACCGTAGACATACGTATACAATTTAAATTTCAACTTGACATCTTTACGCGTTCCCGAGATAAAGAGTCTTGACATACACACAAACAGACGGACAACAAAGTGATCCTATAAGGGTTTCGTTTTTTTCCGTTTGAGGTACGGAACCCTAAAAAATGACAGTTTGTGACAATAGCCAGTGCGGTTTCTGACATCATGTGAAATGTGACATGTGACAGCTGTGGCTGTGAGCTGCGCCCTTAGATTATAGAGGGAAGCTGCGCCTTAGATTGAGCTGCGCTTATATTATGAGCTGCTTCCTTGGAGCTGCGTTACAGGTGCGTTCGGATACCCTAGTTACTGTTGGCAAAATTAACAGTTAAAAACGCCAACAACGATCACATTCAGCGTTCGTTTTGAGAAGGAGACGTCCGAAGGTGACGTCCGCGACTTATGTCCGATAGTGTGCACAGCTCAGTGTACTTTCATAGTCTAGATACCTAAGCCTTCTATGCGGCTTCGGACGATATGTTGGATCGAAGCATAGGTCGCGGACGTCACCTTCGGGTGACCTTGAGCGTTCGGACGTCCGAGAGCGTTCTGGCACATCGGATGTTGACTGTGCGCATCGCTAAGTCACGGCTGTCAGTCGCGTCCGTCAGCCGCGTCCGATAGCAGTTGACGCTTATCAAAACCATAGACAATTTGTAACTTATTTTTATTTTTTATCGTATTTATACTAATGTCTTTTAGCTGCATTTTTAGTGGGCCTATGTCGCGCAGCGCGCTGCAGCTTTACTAGACATAGGTACATATATACTTATACACATAGGTATACTGAGCGCCACACAAATTGACAAATTGGGAAGTTATGCGCAGCGTTCTGCGCAAAAGCCGAAATATGGGTACGCGCGGAAACCAGAGAGACGAAACGCCGAGGCACACCCGCCCGCCAACCTCATGCCTCCCGCGCGCTACCTACGCCCGAGCTCACTACTTCGCCATTTGTATGGGCATTGTGCACACATGCGCAATAATTAGCGAATCACGGCGAAGTGTCATCTACGGCTAACTTCCCATCGTTCAATTTATGTGGCGCTCAGTATACCTTGCTGCAATACAATTAATATAGTACGTGCCACCAAAGATGAGACTTGAGAAACTACTTTGGTTTGTAATAAATGTACAAATTCTGTATAATAGATATACAAATTCTGGATAGTTAGTTTGTACACGACTGTACCTGAGCAAGATCCCTCACCACTGACGCTCGTCAAGTCTCATCTTTGGTGGCACGCACTATACTATCTGGGCGTTCTAGGTTCCCTCTATAATCTAAGGTTCTAGGCTCTTCATGACCGATCGTTCCAAAGAAAATTATACTCAACTCAAGAGATCGTTCTGTGTCAGAGTATCAGGGGATATGGTAATGGAATAATATGCTAATGTTTTTAAGAATGTTTGGTTAATATTAAAAAAATATAAACGTAACTGTCAACATCAATGTCAAAAGCAGCTAATGTTTCATGTTTTTTTTTTTTTTTTTTTTAAATCTATAACGTCTTTTGAGAGATATCGGTTCGGTAATTTCCAATTCCATTATAAATATAAAGCTTTTCTTGATCTTGGTTGTTTAAGTATTTTCTAAAGTTATTCTATTAATTTAGTAGGATTTGGTATCAGATCAGGTGTCCAAGGAAAACCATCTGAAGTAGCCATGTCTACTGCAGGACAGAATACTCAACAACTTCAACAAGATATAGGAAACGAATGTCACAGAGCTAATCTACTTCTTTATTTCATGTAAGTTTTTGATGGTGACAATGTATTCATAGATAATCGTTCTTTACACCTTCCTCATTCTTCCTTTAGTTGCTACTCTTCCGATCATTGTAGGTATTACACACATATTGGTTGAATAGGCAGAATTAAACTATAATCTATAAAATTTAACTTGATCTCTGCGACAGCTGTCAGAAAAATTACGCCTATGAAGTCCTGAATTTCTTAATAGTACAAAAAGTACCCGTCAATGTCATACTTTATGGACATGCCGATTAGTGATGGGCGACGAATGATCGTGACCACAGAGTTTTAGATAGTTTTATTTAAAAAATCGATAGTTTAAACTGACGATATTTTAAATAAAACTTGATTTATCATTAATTTTATTGTATATTTTAATATCATAACATTTTTTACATGTGTAATTAAATTAAACCCATTTATATGTTATATTAGCATCGATAATAGTGAAAAAGTCGATAAATACTATCGTTACATTATTATGAGTATATAATTAATATCATAACATTATTTACATGTGAACATACTTGATCTTAAATAATAGTAAGTAATGAAATCAAATTTCTCACCTTCAACTAGGTACTTATTCGATGTCATTACAACATTGTTTGAAAATCGATTTTTTCCACCACTATCCCAACTCTAAAAATGTCAATCTTCTACTGTCGCAGAGATCAAGTTAAATTTTATAGAGTATAGGTACTTGGTGGCTGTGATGAGTATGTAGTATCTATAATAGTTTATGGATGAGTAAAGCTGGAAACATACTATCCGACGCGGCTTACGGACGCGACTGATAGGTATCTAGATAATGAATGTACACTGAGCCGTGCACACTACCTATCTGACGTAAGTCGCGGACGTCACCTTGGGCTGACCTTGAACGTTCGGACGTCCGAGGGCGATCTGGCACACCGGATGTTATAAGACTGTGCACATTGCTAAGTCTAAGTGGCTGTCAGTTGCGTCCGTCAGCTGCGTCCGATAGTATGTTTCCGGCTTAAAAGCTGCGGATAACCTAATCCTGACTGTTTTTGATTTTGTAATGACAATTTATTTTTAATTTTGTTCTTAATGATAATTTAACAATGAGCCGTCCCAATGTAATAAATAATTTGCCATACCCTTAAAGGGTCATATGTATTTGACAATATTATGACATGTAATCCAAGAACTGCATGTACACAAATTACATATGTTGCAATAAATGAATTGAAGCTCACTTAACAGCTGTGTGATGATTGGATTATCTGCAGCTTGTAGGTAACATCACAGCCGCTAAGACGATTCAGCCTCTTAAACACATTTTGCGTAGGTACCTACTAGGTTTGGGTCCAGGGACATCTCATTTCTTGGAAGTCCCAAGACTTCGTAGTCTTGTTTCTTTTGGGAGACGTCCCGCGCTCTCCCTATGGCCGCGCTCAACACTACGCCACGCGGCGTCGGCGCAAGTGTGCACAATAATTAACGAATCACGGCACAGTGTCATCTGCGGCTAACTTCTCAATTCTCATCCGCCGACTTGTCTAACACTTAGTACTGTACCAGCCTTTTTAATAGTCCACTGCAGCACGTAGGCCTACCCGCGAAGGGTGATTGGGCCATATCCACCACGCTGGCCCAGTGCGGGTTGGTGGATTCACATACGCCATCGAATTTCTTCTACGGACATATGCAGGTTGCCTCACAATGTTTTCCTTCACCGAAAAGCTAGTGGTGTGAAATTCCGTACATTAATTCCAAGGAACTCATTGGTACGGGACCGGGGATTTGAACCCACGACCTCACGATTGTAAGGCGGGTGTCACTACCTCTTAACCACCATGGCGTCAACACGTATAACACTTAGTATACCTACTATATTCTTATGTTAGGAATGCAAGAGGGGATATGCGCAGCTTGTAGCTAACTTCTCAAACGCCATGAAGTTTGGTTCAGTTTGAAGGTGGCTTATACATCTAATTATGTATTCCAGATCAAAGGAGCTGTCAGACATCATAAATTTCACAGAGCCTGGAGGAGAATTGGAATCAACAATCAAACAAGTAAGATTTTAAATTTATTATAAATTTTATTCACAACATCGTTTCCTGACAATTACAATCTGGATATCTTCAAGTCAAGAGTGAATAGGTATCTTCTAGGTTTACATACTTCATCTTCGGCTACAACTTCACTTTCCATCAAGCGAGTTGGTGGCTAAATGTAGCCCTATTATGCATTAAAAAAAATATGTGGATACATTCTAACAGTAGGTTCTCTGATATCACTGGGTTTTAGTAGTCAGAAAGCTTTAAATTAAATATGCAATTAAGTTCACAGTAATATTATCAAAATTGAGTTGTTCAAATAAAACATCCGAATGAATCTCTGAATGGAGAGAAACAAAACAAGTAAAATTTTACACCTAGGGGCTATTCAAGTATTACATTAGCACTATGGGGGGTGGAGATGTCTATCTGATGCTTATTTTTGATGATATGGGGGTAGGGGGTCTATACATATAGTGTCAGCAATAGTTATTTCTTTTCTGCAATAAAAAGGAAAATGCATTTAGGTAGAGGTACCAATGATTACGTAAGAATGGGAGGGGTGAGAGCTTTGCTTACTTTTACTGACAAGGGGTGAAGGGGGGTAAATAATTGTAATAAATCTGCTTATGTAATACTTGAACAGTCCCCTACATGAAAATAAATCCAATGGCCTCCTTAACTATACATATACACTTAGTAACTACCAAAACAATTAACCCTTTTTCTTGGGAAGCCTAAATTATAATATGTAATAGAAATTAAATAGAGTTCCCTTTATTCCTAACACTACTACCTATTATAAACTAAAAAGTTTGCCATGCAAATATTTTAAAGCAGATTTTCAAAATTTCAGAATGCATCTCTAATGGCAACACTCAGTAATCTTCAGAAAATAGACCTTGGAAAAGTTTCACAGATGGTCAGGAAACACATAGATATAAACAAACTTGCAATTGAGAACGACAGAGTAAATAGCACTCTCAAAAATGATTCTGAAATGAATGATAGTGAAAATATCATGATAATTAAGTAATTTTGGATTCCACGTGATTAAATTAAATAGGTAGGTATCTTAATATCATCTGTCAGGACCAGAGAATGGATAAGTCAATTCTTTTCAAAATGTTATTAGTTACAGTAGGTAAGTTAGCCATAAATTGTTAAAAATCATTTAACATGTATCTACAGCCTTGGCCAAAAGTATTAGGCACCTTAAAAAAATCAAAATGCATGTTTACTACTTAACCAATAACTGAGTACTTATCTTAAATGACTTACCGGGGTCATAAATAACTTCTTAGAATATTAAGCAGCTCTTTGTTAAGGTCATAAAACACCTGGTGAAAACAAAGGACTCGGTTTTTATCGGTTCTTATCAGTCAATATTTGGTCACTTGTGTTCTGGACTCTAACAAGTAAACAAGCTTCCATTTCTGTTGATGTGTTTAAATTGACACCTAATTGTGTTAAAAATGCCAAAAAGGAGTGAAATAAGTTTAGAAAATAGAGTAAAAATACAGGGTGCCTAATACTTTTGGCCAAGGCTGTATAGGCTGAATCATACAAGTCGGCGGATGTGAAGTTAGCTACAAGCTGCGCAATATCCAATCAACATGTATGTTCAACATGTTGTATGTGAGCTTCAGTCAGGATTGTATATTGCGCAGCTTATCAGCTAACTTGATGATGATTTAGCCTATATCAATGGTCGGTTAATTTAAAATTGCCAGAGTTTGTACAAAAAGAAAAGCGTCGTAAGTGAGGTCGCCCGTGTGCCATTTTACTAATTTTGTTACGTTGACAACACTGATGTCATGGCAGTACAACTATACTCTATAAAATTTAACTTGATTTCTGCGACAGCTGTCAGAAAATTCACGCCTATGAAGTCCTGAATTTCTTAATAGTACAGACAGTACCTGTCAATGTCATACTTTATGGGTATGCCGATTAGTGATGGGCGACGAATGATCGTGACCACAGAGTTTTAGATAGAGTTTTAATTAAAATATCAATAGTTTATACTAACGATATTTTAAATAAAACTTAATCTTTAATTTTAATATATATAAATCTCGTGTCACAATGTTTGTCCTCAATGGACTCCTAAACCACACCATGTGCAGTTCGATCCAACTTGAGAGATAGGATAGTTTAAATCTCAAATTATAGTCGCAATTTTAATTTATTTAGCCAAAGCAACGCGTGGCCGGGTCAGCTAGTTTATTATTAATGTTATTGTATATTTTAATATCATAACATTTTTTACATGTGTAATTCAATGAAACCCAATTATATGTTACATTAGCATCGATAATAGTGAAAAACGTCGATAAATACTATCGTTACATTATTATGAGTATTTAATTAATATCATAACATTATTTACATGTGTACATACTTGATCTTAAATAATAGTAAGTAAATAAAATCCAATTTCTCACCTACAACTACTCGTTCGATTTCATTACAACATTGTTTGAAAATCGTTTTTTTTCACCACTATCTCAACTCTAAAAATGTCAATCTTCTATGTCAATGTCACTGTCGCAGAGATCAAGTTAAATTTTATAGAGTATAAGTGTTTGATACTTGGTAGACACACCAATTCGGTTTTCATCAGTACTCGCGTCAACCAAGTATAGTCAGTACCTTGGCTGCTGATTAAAATCTTGTTAGTTCACCGTAGTCCGTAACGCCACTACGGTTCTTTTTGCACACTCCGTTACCTACCGTCTTATCGACTATTCTTTCGTTGTTGTTTTTAAACTTTCGCGATTTGAACACATTATTATTTTATACTACGGGACTAATCGCGCACTAAAATTACGAGATAAATAAATACCTCCTCATCCCGACGTTTCGGCCGAGTTGCATCGACCGTGGTCACGGGTAGACAGTCAGCCGAAACGTCGGGATGAGGAGGTATTTATTTATCTCGTAATTTTAGTGCGCGATTAGTCCCGTAGTATAAAATAATAATGTATTCTTTCGTTGGTATTGATAAGCTAAGGACCAAATAAAACCAATTCATTTTGTACATTATTTTTTATTCAACTTTACTAAAATTACTTTATACATTAAACATCACATACAACTTTAATAACTAGGTAATGAGAAGGTATAAAACTTTTACATAATCAACTAACTTTTCCGTAAAATGAAATAGACAAAGCATTCTCATATAAAACGCAAATTCTCTTATTTCAAGTAGGTAGAATTCATCACATAATAGGCCCCATTCACTATCAGGCCAAATTGATGACATCCATTCGATGTTATTTGTTTGCGACTTCGTCGTTAGAATTGGCGACTTTTGATTTGTATAGCGAGCGCTTTAGCGTCAAAAATAGTTAGCAACTTGTCTGGTTACCTTCAAAATAAACATCTGTGGATTTATCTTTATGTACATAGTATTTCTGGTAACCTATATTTTCAAACAATGTTTCTGTAAAAAAATGAAGTCTAAACTTAAATACACTAAATTGGCAACATTAGGCACATTCATTTGGATGTCATCCATTTGGCCTGATGGTGAATAGGGCCTATAACATTTTAAAATAACGATCTTCAGTTTATCCTAAACAATATACAAGTTGGGGTCCAATCGTAAAATTGGCCATGGTTTTGACCATGTCATAATGTGACCTAATTTCCATGAAAAGCTACAGATTTGACCATGAGAATACATTTTCGTGAAATGGTTCACGGCTAATCATGGAATGGCCAAATCCTTATGGTCTATGTAAAACTGGTTGGCCAATATACCTCAGGAAAAAAATACGTTTTTTTAGATTAATTTTGCTCCAAATTTCCGATCCAATTTTTTTTCTTGTAAGTTTTAGGATCATTTACTGAGCATGAAATCCCAAAATGCTGGTATATCCAGGTGGAGCTTCAAGCGCCATCTTGAAAAAACATTTTATCCGATATCTCGGAAACTATGCACTTTAGGGCAAAAATCATGGAGACCATTATTGTAGAAAATATTGTGATGCTAAATCTAATAAAAAAAGTTTTTATGTAGTATCAGAAATTTAGTGCAAAGTTAAATTCTTTTTTTCCTGAGGTAATAGGCATCAGACATTTTAATCACTATCAATTCATGATATAGGCAATTTTATGATCAACCACCGATAATTATACACAGTGGTGTAGCGTGCCTTGGCGGGGCCCCGTATAAAAAATTGTTTGTCCTTATGAAGAGTAGAGATTTCTCCAATTCAATTATACGGGGCCCCAGTGATACGGTAGATACGGCGGTAGCTACGCCCCTGTTTATACACTTGATTAATTAGGCCTATCTACACAAATTACACATTTATACATAATAGAGGTTTGATCATATTAAGGCAGTAGGTACATCTGTAGGTTTTCGCACACTTGAACAACTGTACATGAAGTTGGCTATAAGTATAGCGCTGCAAATTAAGCTACGATGTGTTCAGTACAGCATAATTTATATTAACGTTATAGTTCGAATCAAACTTCTTGGCGGCTGTGAACTTAGCTACAAGCTGCAGAAAAATCCTGACTGAAGCCATAAACGTACTGTCTTTCGTTATTTTGAGACTGGAGCTTTACATAACAGCTGTGAGAGGATTGGGTTTTGCTCAGCTTGTAACTAACTTCACAGCCGCCAAAAAGTTTGATTCGGGCTATAGAAGTGTGATCTACGTGTCGACCACTAGCTAAGCTCATGCTGGCCAAACTTAGTAGTAGGTATACTTTTCTGGACATTGAAATAAAATTTTTCTTGGTTTTTTTTCTCTAAAGTAGTAAAATTTAGAAATGTAGTTCAAAATGTTGGGTTACGGCCTCTTGAGCCGGGGCCCCTCAGGTCGGGGGCCCGTGGCATTTTGCCAGCCCTGCCACCCTATAGTTACGCCACTGGTTGTGATACTTCTAGCCAGGCCAGGTTTAAGTTCAAGTGGTCTCTAGTCCGAGATCTCCTTGCAGCAGATTTGTGACTTTCGATAGATGTTACACAGTAAGTGGAAAGAAATCTTTCGCACAATTTGAAAGAAAGAAATAAGGTGATTTAAGGCAACTTACATTTTTAGTCATGGTAACAGCTTACAGACTAACTCTCATATTCATAAATGCTCAATAAGGTATATTAAGCGCTACACAAATCGGCGGATGGGAATTTATGCGCTGAACGCTGCGCAAAAGCAGAAATATAGGTATGCGCGGGAGCCAGAGAGATGACGCCTGGGCACACCCGCCCGCCAACCTCATGCCTCCCGCGCGCTCCCTACACCCGTGCTCACCACTACGAGGTGTCGGAATTGTGCACACATGCGCAATAATTAGCGAATTGTTCAAGAGTAAAAACTGTGTGTAATAAGTGTATCTGTAAGGTTTATAGATTGAAATGCTTAAAATTGACTTTATGTAGTATAATTAACTAAAAAAAATCTTTCTTTTAAACAAAAATTGTAAGTATTTTTTTTATATTTTTTTTTCTTCAAAATTAATAAATGTAATAATTGTAATTCTCTGATTCTTATATGTACTTTTTCTTAATGTTGTCAAATTTCGTCGGAGGGCTCTGGCGCCTGTAATACAGTTTAATTACTAGTATGGGCGCCAGCCAGTTCTTCATGCTTAATAATTAAGCAAGAATATTGTCAAAAAGTTAATAGTCAATAAATGATTTATTTTATTTTTTAATCACGGCGAAGTGTCATCTTCTCATCCGCCGATTTGTGTGGCGCTTAGTATAATAGTACTCGAGTTCTCACGGACGCAATCTGTGATGCACAAAAATGGTAAATGGTGAATCAAATTTCTTGGCGGCTGTGATGTTAGCTACAAGCTGCGGATAACCCAAACCCGACTGAAGCTCACTTAAAGGCTCCATCAAACACAGGCGGTACGAGCGGTAAAGGGCGGTACGGTGGTACGGCAGTACCGCGACCGGACCTGTGAGCCCTTCTTATATAACCAGTACAATACAGATGCCCGCCCGTCTGCTATACCGCTCGTACCGCCTGTGTGTAATGGAGCCTTAACAGCTTAACAGAGATCATTAGATATCTGTGTCGCGCACACAGATATCTAATGATCTCTGAGCTGCGAATTGGGTTATCCCTTCGAGCAAATATCTATAGAGTCACAATCGTACAAAAAAGGGTCCGAGCCAAAACTCTGCCCAAGCTACATAGTGGGCAAGCTTTTTAGTTAGGCGTATGGCGATTACAAGCCGACTACTACACCGCGCGATGCCAGTGCTCGATTACAAGCAGTAATTAGGTAACATCAAACATCAGTAACAAGATTCGAGTAAACGGATCATTGTGAATTACTTAATGTAAATATCTAAGTCGGTATGTATGATTTTAGGTATTTTCTATATAAGTATGTATTTTAAAATAAGTATATGTAGTATATCAGTCTCTGGCAGCCATATCACAAGCTTTGCTTAGTTTGGGGTCAGAGACCGTGTGTAAGATGTCCCACTAATATTTAATTTAATGGCGCTCGGACATTTTTTTACTCCTTTCACTTAGGAACTGTGGCTCTGTAGGTATTTGCTCGAAGGGTTATCCACAGCTTGTAACTAACATCACAGCCGCCACGAAGTTTGATTCGGCCTATACAGGGTTATTAAACATTTATGTAATAATGAATTAAATATAGGTAGGTACATTTATGTTAGGCTATGTTAGTGTTGAAATAAGGCTGCTTTTTCTTTGAACATCTGCCTTCTACGGGCCTTCTCTTCGTTCTCGCGCCTCTTCTCTTCCTGTTCTTGGATGATTTCGTCGTGGAATTTGTTCGTTTTAGCGAGCTCCTCGATCTTGGCCTCGAAGAAGTTCTTAGCGCCGTTGACTCCCACTTGGTCTACGTTGATCTCCGTCAGCCTGGCGAGTGCTTCCAAACCGGAATCCATTTCTAATTCACCAGCTCGAGCTTTCCTGGAAATAAAGATAGATTATAGTAAAAGACGTACTCGTATTACGCGACTAACGTGGATGATGGAAGGTGGAGTAGATCTCTGACTGAGTGGCTTCCAATAGCAGACAGGCGTTCCGTAGGCAGACTCCCAGCCCGATGGATGGACACGCGTGGTAAGATCAGCCCAAAACAGGGAAAATTGGCTCAAGGGAGAGGAGGCCTATTATACCCAGCAGTGGGTCGATACAGGCTGATGATGATGATAAGAAAAGAGGGGAATAATCAGAGTAAATATAACCCCATTCCTGACTGAAACTCATTATGGTGTGCGAAGATGTGTATAATTCGGCATATACGAGTAACTACTTTAAAATTCAGTTGCAATATTTGTTTCGATAATTCATTAAAAACATTACAAGTTAATAACAACTTGTGTTTTACACCGTGAACATGCAATAACTGATATTTATTTCTAATTGCGAATTTTTACTTCTAAAGTATTTTTTGCATCTTCACTTATTAAATCAGTTGCGCCATTTTTGTGTTAATGAAGAATTACATTTATTTATAATGAATACCTACATTATACTACTATGTTTACCTATATAGCTTCAAACAACCAATTGTCTGTATGCCATTGATGGCGGAGGCTAGAGAACTTTTAATAATTTATTCGGCTAATAAATCATTGTTTCATAGTTTCATTATAATGCAACGTAGCGGCTTCCAAGGGGCCTTATTGGAAATCCATGGGGGAGGCCTATGTCAAGCAGTGGACGTCCTACAGCTGATAGATAGAATGCAACTTGGCAACATAATTGATCAATTGGATCAACGCCGAATAATACAAGTTGGCGGATGTGAAGATAGCTACAAGCTCCGCAATATCTGCCTGGAAGAGATTATTATTTTATACTACGGGACTAATCGCGCACTAAAATTACGAGATAAATAAATACCTCTTCATCCCGACGTTTCGGCCGAGTTGCATCGACCGTGGTCACGGGTAGACTAGAATGTAGAACAGCTGGTACCGCCAATTCAATTTGAATTTGAAAAATTGTCATTACGACACACAACACTGACGGTATCTAACAATGTCCTGTACCTCCGTCAAGCAACTGGTCATTGGATCGAGCTCCACGACCCAAAAGTCCTCTCCACGGATCGACACTATTTTTCAAGAATAGTTCGTGAAGCGGTGGAAATCAAAAAACATAAGAATTTCAACCGGGAGGATGGATTTAAGTTATCGGCGTCGTGGAATCCTGTTGTCAACAAATGCAAATCGCGTAGTGTAGGTAGAAGGACATTGTTAGATACCGTCAGTGTTGTGTGTCGTAATGACAATTTTTCAAGTTCAAATTGAATTGGCGGTACTAGCTGTTCTACATTCCAGTCTACCCGTGACCACGGTCGATGCAACTCGGCCGAAACGTCGGGATGAGGAGGTATTTATTTATCTCGTAATTTTAGTGCGCGATTAGTCCCGTAGTATTAAATATAATAATGTGTTCAAATCGCGAAAGTTTAAAAACTGGAAGAGATTGCTTTAAGCAATAAGGCCGCTCTTTGTTGCACTAGTTTATGTCGCTTCTTTTTCTTTTTGTGTATTTTTCTGTATTGTATTTTAGTGTTAACAATAAAGTGTTCATTCATTCAATATCAAATCCTGACTGAAGCTCGCATAAATCTGCACGTTGCCGTTGATTGGATATTGCGCAGCTTGTAGCTAACTTCTCATCCGCCAACTTGTATGATTCGGCCTATAATAGGTATAACCGGGGTTGTTTCACTATGTATGACCACTCGAAATATTAATTCTATAATTAATTTTCTCAGCAGTCATGTTACGCAATTCAGTGAATTTATTAGCGTGTGAAAACACAAATGAATGAGATAGGTTATAAAAGAAATTACTGCCGGCACTTGGTGCGAATAAATGTAATTAAAAAAATAGGCTAACTGGTTCGCAACATACAATAAAAATGTCGTTCTATTCTATTTATGGTATTTAATACTTTATGTAACGGCTGTGTATTGTATAGATAGGTATCTGCGATTCATAACAATTCTGTCTTCACCATTCGTGATGCAAATTGCATAGAAATTCCTGCGTAGATTCGCAAGGGAATTTCTCTAAATTGAAAAAGTAAAATAAAACTAGAATTCCGGGAAAGCCCCTGTGCCCATTGAACGTAATTCTCTCAAACTCAATCCATACATAATTGTCATTATAAATCAACGTCTCACTAACTATCCGTTTAAGTTTCTTTTCAGCCGAAATCCACTTATTTGTCCGATTTACATGTTTCTTCTGTCATCTGACTGTGCTTAGTATGTACGAACAGCCAGAATGTGGAACGCTTTACCTAAGTCTATCTTTCCACTAAAGTACAACATAGGTGTCTTCAAATCTCGGGTAAAAAGATATCTTCTAGCCAAGCGTGCTACAACCTAGACTGCAGCCGCATTTGTGAAACACAAACCTATATTACATTTAAAATAAAAAACCGGACAAGTGCGAGTCAGGCTCGCACATCGAGGGTTCCGTACAAGACGTTAAAATAATTATAAACCTGTTTTAGCATGACGTGCAAATGAAGTTCTTTTAAATGATATTTCACTCACTTTGAATTCGTTCGAGTCAGGAAATTGATTTATATATTTGCAACCAAACCACATTCGGAACGCATAGACACCTCGTACATCGACGGAGATGTTGGATTATGCTGATATGCAACAATTAATCTATCTCACTCCAACATGTAAACTTCTTTATAGTTTTCTCTTTCCATCATGTTTAGACTGGAGTTATATAATAATAACCCCTTTGTTCTAGTGTTTAGCTTGGGCATAGCTTTTAAATACTTGCCTTACATCTCTCATACTACTATTCGTTTAGACGTTCTAGTGAACACTCGCACCTATCCTGCTAATAATATATGTCTAATTAAATGGACAATATTTTAAAGTGACAATTAAGTATTTTATTTTTGGCCTCCAAACCCTTTTGGTTATGGTTGCCCAGTAACGTATTTTATAAAAAGATATTAAAAGTGTTGTGTAAAAAGTGAAAATACTTAAAATAAACTTTATTGAAATAAGTGCTCGCAGACACTTTTGTTTGAATTATTGCATTTATCACTGACTTTGAGTGATTTAATAAAAATGGATAATTCGCGATTGAAGAGAAACATTAAGCCATTTGATGGTGACAAATATAGCATATGGAAATTACGAATGCGTAATTTATTAAATGAACTCGGCGTAGTTGACGTGATTGATTTTGAAACTCCACCGAATCCTGACAATGAATGGCAAAAGAAACAGAAAGTTGCGAAGAATACAATCATCGAATACTTAGCCGATTCTATGCTTGGATTAGCCGAAGACTCCATGACTGCAAAGGAGATTTTATCAAAACTGGATACAATTTATGAAAGGAAAAGCATCGCAACACAATTGGCTCTACGGAAACAATTATTTAATTTGAAGCTGGAGGGAGATTCGGCACTCATAAAACACTTTCAAGTTTTTGACAATATCATCACAGATCTAAATGCAGCTGGTGCGAAGTTAGATGAAGTGGACAAAGTAACACACTTGTTTTTAAGTCTGCCTAAAGAATACGACAGTGTGGTTACTGCCATAGAAACGTTAGCCGAAGAAAACCTGACATTAACGTTTGTCAAAACACGACTTCTCGATCACGAAATAAAAATCTTACAAGAACGACGAGACATGAGCCAGAAAATTCTACAGGCACACTCTGCAGAACCAGCAGCACAAAAACCAAACCAGGCCAATTCAAATAACAAGCGTAATTGGAATTTAAAACGTAATAAAAAGATCTTAAACAATAAAAAGAAAAATGTGAAATGTCATCACTGCGGGAGAAAAGGCCATTACAAAAACGAATGTTTCTTCAGAAAGAAAGCCGAACTGGCTATGAAACGCTTCGAAAATAACAAAACTGTTCAGTTAGTTCAAGCCTCTCAAGCTGAAACAAATATAAAACCAAACATCTCAGAATTTGCTTTTATGATCGACAGCAATAATTATGAATCTGAAAACAAAACTAATCTTAGATTCATCCTGGACTCCGGAGCATCAGATCACATAATCAATGACGAAAGTTTAGCACAAAGCTTTCAAGAATTACAGGAACCCATAAATATTTCTGTTGCTAAGAACGGTACCTTCGTAAGAGCAACAAAGAAAGGCAATTTTCAAGTGATCAGCGATATGGGCATAAAAGGGACGCTACAGGATGTTCTATTCTGTCCAGACGTACCGTATAATTTACTTTCAGTTAAAAGGATGCAACAAGCTGGCATGACCATAATATTTGGCAAATCTGGCGATGTCCAGGTATACGATAAAAATGGTAAAGCGGTAATAAAGGGTGAGTTGTTCCATAATTTAATTGGCGTAACTTTCAAACTTGAAACTCTTGCTTTGAATGTTGATAGCACATTAAACAGAGGCGTTAATAATAATGATTATGAATTATGGCACCAAAGGTTAGGCCATATTTGCAAGAAAAATTTTAATATAATTAATAGTAATAATATGTTTTCTGATATAGAGCTTATAAAACATATTAAACCGACCGATAATCTTTGTGAAGCTTGCATAAATGGAAAACAGGCACGTTTACCATTTAATAAATCGAAGTCGAAAATTATAAAACGTCCTCTATTTAACGTGCACACAGATGTTTGTGGCCCTATCACTCCTACGACACTTGACGGCAAAAACTACTTTGTTATTTTTATTGACGAATATACTCACTACTGTGCAACGTACTTAATAGCCCATAAATCAGACGTTTTTGCTGCCTTTCGAGATTTTGCCAACAAGTGTGAAGCTCATTTTAATTTGAAGATCGTTAATTTATATTGTGATAATGGTGGTGAATATCTGTCAAATGAAATGAAAGAGTTCTGTTTGCAAAAGGGTATTAGCTACCACTTAACAGTGCCTTATACACCTGCTTTAAATGGTATGGCAGAACGTATGATACGTACGATTACAGAACGTAGTCGCGCAATGATATCTGGTGCGAAATTAAACAAAACGTTCTGGGGTGAGGCAGTATTAACAGCTACTTATTTAATAAATATAAGCCCCACTAAAGCACTGAGAGCGCATGACGCTAACACACCGTTTGAAATGTGGCATAATAAAAAACCACAACTTAAATATTTAAAAGTTTTCGGTTCAACTGTCTATGTTCATAATAAAACTAGAAAATCCAAGTTTGATGATAAATCTGTAAAAGGTATCTTGGTTGGTTACGAACCGAATGGGTACAAGGTGTGGGATGTGGTAGATGAAAAGTTTTTAAAAGCAAGGGACGTAATTGTGGATGAAATTAATTTCTTACATAGTAGACCCTTGAAGCCTGAAAGAATTTCTGTTGAAAATTCTGATGGCGTAATGCCCGTTAAATTAGGATTACAACCTAATAAATCTGTAAAATGTGAAACAGATAAGCAAACGAACGATTCATTTGAAAAACATTTAGATAGTCTTCAAAATGAGCAATGTTCTGAACTTCGGAGGAGTGAAAGGATTAAATATTTACCGTCTGTATCTTACAATGAAAACGATGATATTTCTATGAACTATCTACTATATGCAAAATCACTATTATGTGTAATACCAAAATCATTTCACGAAATCAAATCGAGTAATGAAAAACTTTTATGGGAAAATGCCATTAAAGAGGAAATCAATTCTTTAATTGAAAATGATACTTGGGAACTTGTGGAAAAGCCAATAGGTAGAAATATCGACTCTAAATGGGTGTTTTCAGTTAAAAATGATGAGTTCGGAAAACCTGTAAAGTATAAAGCGCGTTTAGTTGCTCGCGGTTTCAGTCAAAAGTATTTAATTGATTATAATGAAACGTTTGCTCCAGTAGCAAGAATATCTAGTTTCAGATTTATATTGGCTTTTGCAAACCAATTCAATTTGCTTATTCACCATATGGACGTTAAAATAGCTTTTTTGAACGGAAAATTGGAAGAAGAAATTTATATGAAAATTCCTGAAGGAATACCAAACGACAATAATTTAGTTTGCAAATTGAATAAAGCATTGTATGGATTGAAACAATCCGCACGAAGTTGGTTTCAAACTTTCGAACATGCTTTAATTGAAAAAGGTTTTCAGTACTCATCAGTTGATCGATGCATTTATATTCAAGATAATGGTGATATTTCGAAAAATATCTACGTTGTACTTTATGTTGATGATGTGTTGATTTCAACAGCTGATTTAAATACCATGAACAATTTCAAAAATTATTTGATGAAAAGGTTCAAAATGGTAGATTTAGAAAATATTAAATGTTTTCTAGGAATAAAAGTTGAACGGTCTAACAACAAAATTACATTGGACCAGAAAATGTACATAAATACCGTACTTGAAAAGTTCAACATCAGTAATTGTAAACCAGCTATGACGCCCATCGAAACAAAAGTTGATTATGAAGGATTAAGTAATAACGAAAATACAAAGGCCCCTTGTAGGAATCTTATTGGGTGTTTAATATACATTATGGTCTGTACTCGACCAGATCTGAGCTATGCTGTAAACATCCTAAGTAGATTTGCTAACAAAAACAATCATTTGTTATGGGCATATTTAAAAAGGGTGCTACGTTACCTGAAAGGGACTATTGATTTGAAGTTGACGTATACTCGTACAATGAATGACTCAAATGTTCAAATCTTGAGTGGATATGTTGACTCAGATTGGGGTGGTGACTTATTAGAAAGAAAGAGTACAACAGGTTATTTATTTAAATTGTTTGAAGAATGCACTATATGCTGGCAAACAAAGCGTCAAATAGCGACGGCGGTTTCTTCTACAGAAGCTGAATATATGGCTTTGTTTGACTGTGTAAAAGAGTCCTTGTGGTTAAAGTCATTAGTAAACAGTATCAAAATCGAAATTCCCAATGCGATCCCTATTTATGAAGACAACATGGGATGTATAAGCATTGCGAACAATCCCACAAGTCACAAAAGATCGAAACACATTGATATAAAATATCATTTTTCCAGGGAACAGGTAGAGAATAATGTTATTAAAATTATTTATATTTCCACAGATAAACAATTGGCTGATATCTTGACGAAATCTTTGCCGACTGTACGTTTTTCCGAGCTGAGGAAAGACCTGGGTCTCCACTTGTAAATAAATAAAGAATTGTATAGATTTGTGTAAAATATTTTCTTATAAGATTTTTATTTTACTTGAACAATCAATTAAGATCAATTGGTTTGATTGGGTTTTTCTGGGTTTTCCCCAATCCTGCGCAACGAATGTTGGACCAATGTAAATATGTATCCCCAGACAGAGTAGGAAGGTGTGTTGTGTTAGTTTTGAATTGTAAATAATATCTGATTATTTAGATAAGGGAAGAAATTGAGAGTTAGATGTAAATAGATTAATTTTTGAGGGGGCGTGTTGGATTATGCTGATATGCAACAATTAATCTATCTCACTCCAACATGTAAACTTCTTTATAGTTTTCTCTTTCCATCATGTTTAGACTGGAGTTATATAATAATAACCCCTTTGTTCTAGTGTTTAGCTTGGGCATAGCTTTTAAATACTTGCCTTACATCTCTCATACTACTATTCGTTTAGACGTTCTAGTGAACACTCGCACCTATCCTGCTAATAATATATGTCTAATTCCATCCATCCATCCATCCATCAGCCAATAGACGTCCACTGCTGGACATAGGCCTCCCCTATGGATCTCCAATAAGACCGGTTGATAGCGGCTTGCATCCAGCGCGATCCTGCGGCCTTAATGAGGTCATCTGTCCACCTTCTGGGTGGACGTCCTACGCTGCGCTTGCCGGTACGTGGTCTCCACTCGAGAACTTTTCGACTCCACCGGTCATCAGTCCTCCGCGCTATGTGCCCTGCCCATTGCCATTTCAACTTGCTAATCCGTTGGGCTATGTCGGTAACTTTGGTTCTTCTACGGATCTCCTCATTTCTGATTCGATCACGCAGAGAGACTCCGAGCATAGCCCTCTCCATAGCTCGTTGGGCTACTTGGAGCTTACTAATAAGGCCCATAGTAAGAGACCACGTTTCTGTGCCATAAGTCATCACTGGCAACACACACTGGTCGAAAACTTTCGACTTGAGGCACTGAGGTATGTCGGACGAGAAGACACTACGCAATTTTCCGAACGCTGCCCAGCCCAGTTGGATTCGGCGATTGGCCTCTTTGTTGAAGTCGGACCTACCTAACTGGACTACTTGTCCCAGGTAGACGTACGAGTCAACGACTTCAAGAACCGAGTTTCCAACATAAATCGGGGTGGGTAAAACATGGGAATTACACATGACTTTCGTCTTGTCCATGTTCATCTTAAGACCCACCTGTTGAGAAACCCGATTGAGGCCTTCGAGCATCGTGCTGAGCTCTTCCATCGATTTTGCCATGACTACTATATCGTCGGCAAACCGAAGGTGAGTGAGGTATTCGCCATTGATATTGATGCCGAATCTTTTCCATTCCAGGAGCTTGAAGGCGTTCTCCAAAGTAGTCGTAAACAGTTTCGGAGAAATTACGTCTCCCTGTCTTACGCCTCTTTTTAAAGGGATCGCCTTGGAGCTCTCTTCCTGTACTCGGACTGACATAGTGGCGTTATTATACAAGCACTTCAACACTTCGATGTACCGATAGTCAATACGGCATCGTTGGAGAGACTCGAGCACAGCCCATGTCTCGACCGAATCAAAGGCCTTTTCATAGTCCACAAACGCTAAGCAAAGTGGCAGATTATACTCTTCGGTCTTCTGTATAACCTGCCGCAGCGTATGAATGTGGTCCATGGTGCTAAAGCCTTTTCGGAAACCGGCTTGTTCGCAAGGCTGAAAGTCATCAAGCCTGCGCTCGAGACGGTTCGTAATGACCCTTGAAAACAGCTTATAAACATGGCTCAGAAGTGAGATGGGTCTGTAGTTCTTCAATAAGGTGTTGTCACCTTTCTTGAAAAACAACACCACCACGCTTCTGTTCCATGCTTCTGGCGTGATGCCCTCGAGGACGACGGTGTTGAAAAGCTTCTGGAGGACTTTAAGTACCGGTGTTCCACCCGCTCTCAGCAGCTCTGATGTGATACCGTCGTCACCCGGCGCCTTGTTGTTCTTAAGCTGATTCAGGGCCATTCTAATCTCGTACAGGCTGATGTCCGGGATATCTTCGGTGAAGTGTCGAGTCAGCTTGGCTCTTGGATCTTTGGCCGCGCTGCTAACAGGCTTAGCGACCGAAGCGTATAGCTGTCCATAGAACCTTTCGATCTCCTCTAATACCTCTGCCTTGGTCGACGCTACACTGCCATCTTCTCTCTTCAGCTTTGTCAACTGGCTTTGCCCAATAGACGAATTCCTCGCGAACACTTTGGAGCCTTTGTTCTGCTCTATTGTCTCTTTAATATGTTTAGTATTAAAAAGACGAATGTCGCGCCGCACGGATTTTGAAATTTGTCTATTGAGCTGCCTATATGACTTTGCATCATCGGAAGACTGCAGTCTCTGTAAGCGTCGTTCGGCCATAAGATTTAGAGTTTGATCGGAAAATTTTTGAGGTCTCTTTGTACGACGGGGTCTAAAGAATTTAGCACCCACCGTCTGGACAGTTTCTACGAGCCCGTTGTTAATCTCGTCCACCGACGCAAAGTTCTCCAGGCAAGCAAAGCGATTTGAGAGCTCGAGCTGAAAGCTCTCGGGGTTCTGGATATGGGCACGAGTAGGCCGGAGCGTAGACTTCATCAGGCGTGACCTTTCGAGTTTAACGTTAATATCCAATGTGCCTCTTACGATTTTGTGATCACTACCGGTTTTCACTCTGTGGATCACGGAGACATCATTAAATATCCGTTTCTCAGTGGTCATGATGAAGTCTATCTCATTTTTGGTGGAACCATCGGGGCTCATCCAGGTCCACTTCCTGTGAGGCGGCTTCTGGAAGAAAGAGTTCATCATGAAGAGTTCCTCTCTCTCCAGAAAGTCAGCCAGCCTCTGGCCCCTGGGGTTCCGTTGTTCATATCCAAATTGCCCCACTCTCAGCTCATCATCGCTTCTTTTGCCCAACTTTGCGTTGAAGTCCCCCATAACAACAGTAAAGTGGGTCTTAGACGTATGTATGGCCTGACTTACGTCTTCATACATAGTCTCCACTTCGTCATCTGGGTGTGACGAGGTCGGTGCGTATACCTGAATGACCTTCAGCGAATACCTCTTGGATATTCTGAGTATTAGATATACAACCCTGCTCGACACACTTTCGATGGTGATAACGTTGTTTACGAGGGACTTATGAACGAGAAAACCGACACCACCTTGGGACCGCTGGTCACCTTCCCGGTAGTAGAGCAGGTTGCCGGATTTCAGAGTTATCGTGTCCTCCCCCTCTCTACGGACTTCAGACAACCCCACAATATCCCAACGCAACCTACTCAACTCTTTTTCCAGCTCAGCAATCCTCTCGTCAGTCCTCATTGTGCGCACGTTGTGTGTTACCAGGGCCAGTCGTCGTTTGCGGGAGTGGTAGCCGGGCGTCTGCCAGGGATTCTTAGCACCCCCTTCTCCGCCGTTACCGGGGCCGCTACCGTAGCCCCGGGCTAGCGGAGCTGCTGGGGACTGGGGGCCTGATCTATTTGTTTCTGCCATATATTGGGGGTATTTGCCCATAATCGCCGCGCTGGGCAAGCGTGGTGGCGATCGCAGAAAACGTAGCTTCGCGACAGAGATGCTGCTCCCCATCCCTGCCCTGTGCCATTTTAGCTACGTTTTTATTTGAATGGTTATACCGCCATTAGTCGGTTCTGCTGTACCTCAGTCGGCTCTTACGACACCTGGTACTAGAGGGGGGTGCTATTCTACTCTGCCGGCACCCCACGGCCAAATTTATGTCACGGTATAATTATGTCTAATTAAATGGACAATATTTTAAAGTGACAATTAAGTATTTTATTTTTGGCCTCCAAACCCTTTTATTCGTTCGAGTCAGGAAATTGATTTATATATTTGCAACCAAACCACATTCGGAACGCATAGACACCTCGTACATCGACGGAGAAAGTTAATACCGCGGGCTAACTTGACGCCAGCGCCATCTAGTTTCGATATGAGTAAATACTGAGATTTAAACTGTTGCTTTAAGAATTGATTTTATAACTTATTTGATTTGATTGCTATTAAGTTTGATGTTTTTTATATTTATACAATTATACATTTACATATAAATTTATATATGAACATATTTATAGTTTAGACAGAATTTTGAACCAATTTTTTGTGAATTTTGAGGTCCTATTTTTTGTGATGTAAATAAAAATGTACAGTTTTCAGATTTATTCCTATATGTGTACTCTGAGACAATGCTTCTCGCCAAATTTCATAGTTCTATGTCAACGGGAAGTTTGTGAGTGCAAAATATGCGGTTTTTTACGACATAAACGGCTCTAACTTTTTTATACGGCAACTGAGAAGCTTTTCTTTGACACAACTGCAAGAATTCATAGGTTTACGTATATAGTTTAAATTTCAACTCGATATCTTTACGCGTTCCCGAGATAAAGAGTCTTGACATACACACAGACGGACAACAAAGTGATCCTATAAGGGTTCCGTTTTTTCCGTTTGAGGTACGGAACCCTAAAAAAGGTTCTGAAGTGTCATAGCAGTTTACCTATAAATAAGAAGGAACTCTCTAAAGCTGATCTTTTTGTCTTGGTCCTGGTTCACCTCAGCTATCACTGGTACTACGTCTGCGGATCCCTGAGGCCTTAGAGAATAATTAATAATACTCTAAGCCTGAGGCCCTCATACAGTATGACTAGGTGAAAAGTGTATTAAAGTATCAAAGCCACTTACCTATAAATAAGCAAGAATTCCCTAAAGCTGATCATGTCATTTAGGTCCTCGTCTACCGCAGCCTGACTTTGAGGCCGAGGAACGTCTGCGAAGCCATGAAACGCTCATAGGTATACAGTAAAACTGGATGAGAAATGTTTTAAAGCCACTTACCTATAAATAAGCAAGAATTCTCTAAAACTGATCTTGTTGTCTTGGTCCTCATCCACTTCAGCTATCATAGCTTTGAGGCCGAGGTGCGTCTGCGGAGCTCCGAGGCGCTCCATCATCCGCTTCACCTCGGTGAGATCGAGGAACCCATCGCGGCCTTCGTCGAACCTGGAATAGTTGGGAAAAGAAACTGTTACAGAAGAATTTCGATATTTTCTTACTTTTTATTTGGTCTAAGGGATTCTTCGTGCATTTCTGCGAGTAAAATATGAATCCGATCACAACAGCTTTAATCGAGGTTGATGACAATAAATAATCTAAGGCAATAGAATAATAATTCAGTCAAATCAAATCGATAAATCGGACCAAGGGAACAAAAAAGCGAGTTTATTAGTAATTAGTATACAGGGTTATTTTTTAATCAATTTGCATCCTTTCAGGGGCTTATTCTGTACCTACATCAAAACTATAACAACATCAGTTCTGCGACTTTTGTCAAAACTCAAAAAAAGATTAGCAATGACCCTATAAAGGGTTATTTCTAATCAATTAGCATCCTTTCACCCTATACAGGGTTATTTCTAATCTATTAGCATCGTTTCACCCTGTATAGAGTTAATTCTAATCAATTAGCATCATTTTAGGGGCTTATTCTGTTGGTAGTTTGGTACATCAAAACTAACAACCGTAATTGTTCTGCTACTTTTGTCAAAACTAAAAAAAACGCATTTTGTCGAGGGTCAACGATATATTTTTATAAACCACACTTTTTTTTTAAGATTTGATAAAAGTCGTTGAACAAAAGTTGTTAGTTTTGATGTACCAACAGAATAAGTCACTAAAAAGATTCTAATTAATTAAGAATAACCCTGTAGGTATATCATTAACAAAAAAATAAAGATACAGATAAAACATCAAACAAACGGTTTTGAATTTGTCTCATAATATGAAAACAGCTAATGATGCACCTTAAGTATTCATAAAAAAATATTCATGTCTTCATGTTATATCACGGCTTTAGTCTTATGCAATTGGAAATACAAGTCATAAACTTTAAGTACCTCAACTTACAAAGAAGTCGGTGTACGTTCAGAAATGGCGTCTTTATTAGAACAAAGGCAGTGACCGTTACGTCGCTGTATCATACACGGAATGCTAATTCGTATGCATTTAAATAATATGTGATAAGTATGTCACTTTCGCCTACAAGTGAGGTGTCTTTACGTACGAAGCCGCGTCGTTATCAATGCATTTGTCCTCATCAATAACACGAATATCGCGTCATATCAAATACAATTTATCGATGTAATCAGTACCTAATCACTTAAACATTAGTGGTAAGTTGGTTACGAATTCCAAGTATTATATCATTAAAAGGTGTGGCTCATCGATTACTTAATTTTTGATGATATCCTTTCAGCAATTTAGCTCGTGACTAGCATCCTTAGCTCTAATTTTCTCAACTTCTTTCTGTTTATTTTCATTCTTTATGAACATAATTTACAACGCGGTCACATTAACTAGACGCTTGACCATGTGACGTTATTTTGGCGCTCAAGTACGGTGTGCAAAAAAAAAACCGGCCAAGTGCGAGTCGGACTCCCGCACGAAAGGTTCCGAACCATCATCTATAAAAGATAAGTTTCTACCTGTTTATTAAGATTGAGTGAAAATTGCTTAAAAATTCCAGCGATGCATCGAGTTAATGTGACCGCGTTGTACATATTTTATTTTTCTAGGGTACATCAGTTTGATCACAGAACAGCAGAACTCTCTTCTGTGAGTATGATGGTCCTACCCGTTATTTTACCCGGTGTGTAAGATGTCCTCAAATATTTATTTATTTATGTGTATAAGATGCGTTTGCATTCCGTTTAGAGTCTTACGTAAATATAGTACCTACCTACCGTAGTGTCAGTGTAGGTATATGTGCTGTGCTGTGCTGTGCCGCTAATTAGATTACATATGCTAAAGTGCTTAACAAAACCTGTTGTCGATCTGATGCGATTGTTATTTCAATTCGTTTAACATTTTAAAGTCATCTTCGTACTCTACAGTTCCTTGAGCCAAACTGAATTGGCCGAGGCTGCCAACTTAGATCAGTGACTGAACAATTATACATACAAACGAATTAAATTGAAGATGTAAGAGAGAATTCAACGTAGCTTGCGAAAAAATATGAATGATGATGATAAAACGCTTCTAAAACATTCGAATACAAAATCAATAGTTCGCTAAATCCTTAAAGGTCACGATGTTATCAAATGCTCGTTCGAGTATTGATTTCATTATTTTGCAATGTTCGAGTTGGCTATTTGGAGCGACTGACATATTTGGTGCGAGCACCGTAACGAGCTTTTAGTACGTTACCTAAGTAGTGAGTACTAGGTATTTATTGATGTGTATGTCAATCACGTATGTGTGTTTGTATAGCCTTGGTGATGTAATGGAGTGAAATAGCGGTAGTAAATTCTACATTATTAATGGGACAGCTGAAGACAATACAATGGGACAGTTGACTGTTTTTGTTGCGAAAAAAAGATTGCCAATAAATATAACTAACCCACGGAAGTTAAATCGTTTTGACGAAGTTTTAACAAGAGGCGAAGCGTTTCTTCGTTCGTTATTTCATTTTCAATAAAACATTTTTCATCACATCTATTCGAAAAGGACTACTTGGTTCGCCTTTAAGTGCGCCCAAATGTGGTGTTTTCTATGAGGAACTTAAGTGCGCCGGAATTATCTTTGCCGCGCACTTTTTGAATTTGGAAGTATTTGTAATGTTAGTGTTCAGCGCCAAGACAATTAATGAAAGGAATGTAAATATAAGTTTTCATTTGTTTTATTAGATATGTATGTTTAATTATTAGATACCATTTAATTTCAATTTAGTTGATACTCTACCTTTTATTAAATAATAATATTAATAAAATATGAGCCGCCTTTTATTTTCTCATAGAGGTGATAAAAAGTAGAGTGTACCACTCGGGCGCAATATAATTATATTTTTGGCTCGGGCGACGTACTTTGAATCCCTCGCCACGTTCAGGATTCTACTCTAGAATTCGTTCTAGTTCTAGAATTCTACTCTAGAATACACTTCGCTCTGGATTCAAAAAAGCGCCCTCGACGTAAAAATATTACTTATTTTGCTCCCAAATGATACAATCTACTAAGTATTTTATTTCAGGTGTGTATTATTGTGCCTTTTGTAGAAGAGCGAAAGAATTTTTTTGTTACTTACATAGAATGTTTTTGTTTTGTTAGCTTACTTTATTTTACTTTTGATTTGAACAGTCAACACTACTGATGTCAAATTATTTTTATGTTTATTTCTGTGAAATACTTTGTTAGGTTACTTTGTTTTTAAGTTATCTGAAAATAAAGATTTTATTATTATTATACGAAGGCTAGCCTAGTAACCAGGTGATCTTAAAACACGTAGGTGTCAACCTTTACAACGAGAATTCTCTAAAAATGGTTTACCTTGGCCGATCGATTTCGCTAAAGCATTCGACAAACTTGACAATCAAATCGATACCCACACGAACTTTACAAATGAACGTAAAGATGTGATATGAGTGTGACCAATGCACGACAGGCTCATTAATTCATCAGCGTGCCGATTACCGATCTCATCGACCCTGGTAGTAATAGGTTTTTAATATGCTAGTAAACGTTTAATATTATGCACTATTGAGTCATATTTTATCGAAATAGACCATGATCTGACGCTGAGAATCTGGGAATTTAAAGGAAACGTAATTTAGGCAGCGTCTATGCAATAGGCTGCAGTTTAATGGGAATTAATGGTATGTAAACTTTCGATCTGCTAGTCAAGTACGCGATCACGAAAAGAACTCATTTCGTGTGAAAAAGTGACAGATATATACTTTGCCATAACGCTATCTTGTTCTGACAGTACGAAAGAAATATATCGTGGCGCGCATACTAGCCCGGCAGCTCGCACATTAAACACTTGTACCTAAGTATAATACTAAATAGAACCATTGAGATATTTATCTCAATGAATAGAACTTGTAAACTATTTGGAGTTAGATGGTATATACAGATATAGATAGGCTTCCAACACCCGTCTCTGCGTCGAGATTTGGGAAGTGGAAAATATTCCGGCTGTCCTGGCAGATGTCTGTGAATTGCATGTGCTAAGCTGGCTTCGGCCTCTCATTTTTAAGACTATCAAAACTAGATATGAACCAGACCAAATTAAACAGAAAACTGCTTGCAAATAAGCAGAATCCTAAGAACGAAAGCGTCTGATCCTCTGATCTTCCATTAGACACCTCTATGCATACAAAAACACAACCGATTAGAAAGGTGTGTCAATGCCAGTGGCCGCATAGCGTGGATGCAGTCAAGACATGCATACTGCATATCACGTTCAGTTTGTGTTTATATGTGACAGGTGGGCATGATGATTGGTGAGGTCGTGACGGAGCTGACAAAGGAAGGTCACATGTCCCCTCGTTCCATTTGCACTTGAGTGGTAAATAAGTTGTTTGAATTGCAGGAAGTATATTTCATTTGAATTATTCTTAGCCTAGTCCAGTCTCAAATGTAGTGTGTGGTATTGTAGAATTAGAAGTTGGGCTTAGAACTGAATCTTGTTAGTTTACGTCGAAAGTTCAATAAAATTGATTTTCTAAGTACGTACCTAATCGTAATTCTCATAGGCCGGGTAGCTAGCCCATTTTCTAAGTAATCGACGTATAGAATTAGCCGAAATAAAATAACGTGCATTTTTTTTTGTAGTGAACCTTTTGGAACTAATGCGACATTCGAACCTCATTTGTCTATGATTTCCAGTGCTGGGCATTGTTACATACTAAGTAATAGGTGCGTAAACATGTACTCCACTATAGATTGACAAAAGAACCTGATAGAATCGGCTTTTCATTGAGCGTTTTCCTTGGAATTCCTGAGACCTCTACCGTGTCGTCCACTTAGTGGGTGGACGTCCTACTCTACGCTTGTCGCTTGTCGGTCCGTGGAACAATCATAATACGCTGAAAATAGTTTTTCCTAATTAACATTTAGTGAAATCCATGCAAATGAGCAAAAGAAACAGACATACAATACAGGTGACACAAAACCTATTGAAAACCATTCACTGGCAAAAACTTGAGTTACGCGTAATTTTAGCCTACGGTTGACTATGGTATGGTATTACAAATCGCATTGTCTTTCGTTCAAGGCGAGTGAAGGCAAGCCTGTTAGATACTGTTTCACAGACAGTTTGCTTCAAAACTGGCATAATATTCTTGGTAATTTAGTGTATAGGGTTTGGCTGATGACAAGACGGTCTACATTTGATCTGTAATGCGTACGCAAAAATGTTTGAATGTTATTTTTGACTTGCGTCTCATAGATTGGTTTGATACATAATTATGTACCTTCCTTAAGAGTTCTTCTATGGTCGCACTTAGGTTATCTATTTGCTTACCTACTTATTGATTATCAAATTATCTTTACCCACGTCTAATGTTCTCATTTCTCAATGAATTTTATTTGTCAATGTTTATGGTTGGTAAATACGTTCGTTCTATATAAATCATTGGATAAATATACAAACGTATCATCTACTATTAGTATGAAACTCCTATCATTTATTGATTCACTCGTAAACACAGTAAGTAGTTAATTCACGCAATTAAGGTAAAACAAATAAACTGATAAGATATCATTGTGTAATACCATTATAAAAGGAATGTTCTTCTATATTGAGGAAAACGGTGCGAAATACCATTAACTAAGTAAATAACTACTTAGACGTTTTCGTAAATGAGAACTCTCGTCTCGTTACGGTCTAAAAAGCTTAAAATTACTCTAAATTATTCCATTCGTCCAAATTAAACACAATTAAGTGGCAACCAACCAATGGCATATGGACATTTAAACTATGATTTTACATCTACTAACTTTAACTTTCACCTAACCAGATTACGGGAAAATTGTAAATTTTATTGATATAAGCAACTAAGTATATTACCTAAATGGTTCTCTTATTACGGATATCTTCTTTAGGAACTGGCTTAGAAATATATCAGGCTTATATCTTCTTTGCTTATAGGTATTCACATTTTCTATTCCGGTTTTTCATAATATCAGAATACTGGTATGCATATGAATTACATGCCTTTGATGTTATGCAGTTATATGGTGAGGATTTACAACTTGGTAATTTTATTTTGAGAAATTAGGGTTCGTACTATGATATCTCAATTTCCATCAGTTCAAAATAATAATAGAGTAAATCCAATGCTCAAGTTGGTAAACTGTTCGAAACAGCCCGTATTGAGTTTAGTTTAAAATACCCAGTGTTTATTTTTACAAAACGTTTACCTCTAACGTAGTTCCCTATACAAGTGCGTATGCGCCGCTCGTACTCTGCGGGAGTCATTGTTTTCAAACCGCGCATTATCGCGGTTTATTTAATGTTTTGACGTTAAAGCCACAGACGGTGACTCAAGGTTCTGGAGGTAACCTTACTTATAATAATAAATAGGCAGCTTTCCTGACGTCATTCTTATTTTTTTGAGTGGGAAGAGGGATAAAATCTACAAAAAGCTATAACTCCACTCCAACATATAAATTAATCGTTTGTTTACATAACTTATTACTACGCTTTTATCTCTAGATTATGTTCTACCCACATGTTCACCTTTCCTTACAAGCGAGCAGATAAACCTGAGAGTCAAAGGACATTCTTGATAAATGGCGTAGGTATCCATCCAGTTTCTTTGTGTCTATTCTTATCATACGCGCGTAGGAATAAAAGGTCTACGCTCTTAGTTATTTTGCTCATATCATTTCTCATGACCTAAAACGTCAATGGCTTATTGCGAAGCTGTAAACATCGGGAAAATGAGGCTACTTGAGGCCAGTGGGATAATGAAATGGCATTGCACAGGCCTATCTATGTTTAATAATGGGATAGTAGTCTGAAGTAATGAAAATGGCTATATCTACTTACTCTAGCTATTCATAAAATTACTTTTTTCTACGTCTAATTTTGCCAAACTTTAAGCTACGCTTATTCTTCATTTGGAAAGATTTACAAGGAGTCTTGAATCGTTCCAAGATGCTTTGTACTAGTTTGTTAGAATTTAGAGTGGGAGGTAAGTTTTGTTCCCACGTAAGTCATTGTTATAGTTTCACCTTAGAAAACATTTATTTCAAAATAAACCTTTAATATTAAATTCTATCTTTGCCTATAGATACCTTCTGTGTAAGTATGAAGTCGCAACCTAAATATCTGTGTATTAATTTGTATTTTGCCAACTATATCAAACAGGCTTAATTGATCTCTAGTCCAAAGACCTTTTTTATGACTGTCATCAACGGTCTAGTTCCAATTCATTGAAGCTAATGTAATGGCAACGTTTGTACTCATTCATCTATCACACTCCGGAGCTATTAAATAGTATTCATGTAGTGTCTCTCTAATCATTCTGTTTACACCTAAATATATGTTTTACTAGAATTGATGCCAAGACACCTTTTGCTATGCTAAAACTGGGTTTATAACCTAAAATGTAGGTTGATCAAGCCAGGATTACGTAAGACATTTCCATTTTGAATTTGGCAGCGTTCCAGGTTCATTCGTTTTTTTACAGCACGAAAAGGTGCTTGTAACTTTTGGAATGGAATGTAAATTAGTCCTCTGATGGATTCAGATATCGTGAGCACGACTTTGTGAAGCCTACCATTGTTTGGTTGTTTCAAGCTCAAGTTGTTGGGATAAAACTCGGTTATTACAGCGATCAGTTTAATGAAGACATTGCGTTATTTATTGGTATTGAAAGTTGAAAAGCTTATGTTGTTCGTAGTTAATTTGCTTCTTATGATGCAGATAAAGTATTCAGTGTAATAGTCGACGATGCAAATGACTTTAATTTCAATATCATTCTGAATAGGCAATGCCATATTATCTTTAATAGAATGTTATTTATATTACAAGGGATTAGAAAATCATTTTCACTGAGTTTCTAAATTTATTGTAGGTTTATGCCTCATGTTCAAACACTTTGATTATTATGATAGGAAAATTAATGTGATCTTGCAATGAGGGTTACGTCCATGCATTTCTTGACTTTTAAGCCGCCATGCAATCTCAAAATACCTGTATAGAGCCCTAGTTAAACTGCCTTTTCTCCATCAAACCTTGGATTTGTCGAATAAAAATAAAATACTCAATATTCTCAAAACTATACGGTAGGGGATTCAATAACACGAAACACAATTCGAAAAACTTCGCTCGATAGAAATTAAATGCGAAGATACCGCTTTTTAGAACAAATTTATGATTTCTAAGAAAGTTTCTTCCATTTTTGGGTACTTTTCTACACGTTTACAATTTTTTTTTATCTGTTATTTATGCACAAGAATCGAACTAAAGCTTTCATCATTAAAATTTAGGAAAAGTGGTAAAATCAATTTTATATTGATTTTCGAATGCAAAAATCGGGCGAAACTGGGGGCGTATCGGTCTTCGCCCACTCATATGAAAAATTACGCTGATACTATGGCACCTTAAGTACCTACAATTTTGTTGTATTTCATTTCATATATTGTTACCCGTCTCCTTAATCTAAACCTTATCGATACCTATTTAAAATGTTTCTTCTATTACCTTTCTTAGTTTAACTATTCAACAGCAAGCTCGCATAAGTTTACCTAAGTACGAGTATAGTATGTTTCATTACCGCTGAGAACGCACACGCTGTACTTCGAGTCGGAATGAGGCCCACGCGGTACGGCTCTGGTCAAAATATGTTCGCAACCCCTGAACCTCTACCAAGAAACGTAGCAACTGCGTTATCAACACGAAAGCGATACACATTGAATAGAAAACGATACTTTTGTTTTCATTTCGCCAAGACGAGTGCTAACATAATACTGTCGATGGTTCAATGAAACAGAATATAGTAATTATTTTTCGCAAAAAATGGCATGGCCGACTTCAACCGTGTGCAGAATTCGCGAATATTTCGCACGGATCAATGGACCGTATTTCACATTATTGTTGATTTATCAAAAATGGCTCAGCCGATTTCGATAAAATTTAAATTTTGTATACCGAAATAAATAAATAAATAAATGGGACCAATTTCGAAGTATACCCTTTTTTTTAATAAAAAAAGAATTATCGAAAACGGACTACATACGTAAAGAGTTATGCGTGGTTATACATAAAAAAATATATACGCGTCGAATTGAGTATACCTCCTCCGTTTCGTCGGTCAAAAACATAAACTTTTCTCATCGCTCCCTCTCGAACTATGTTTTATTTAATAATATCTAAAATGTTGATAGCTGTACGTTTTATTTCACTGAGATAATTTTTTTTTAAATTTGTAAAGCTTATTTTCGTGCTTTAATGCTTTAAAATCGTGGTGGCAAAGTTGACCAATTTTATCTGACAGAAATGCATTGTAGGTGCATGCAGTATCGCACCGTCTCGCAACCGCAGAACAACGACTTACGACACAGACAGTGAAACAGAACTCTTTCCCTATTTCTCAACAAATAGGTGTTACAATCTTACAATACCCTCTCTAGATGCACTGGTTCGAACTTCGATCGACAAGACTTGTTCTGAAACTTGTGGTTACTTTCCATCAATTCATCCATATGACGTCCACCGCTATACATAGGCCTCCCCTAAGGATCTCCAGTAAGATTAATTGTAAGCGGCGAACCTGAGATTATCTGTCTATCTCCTAGGTGGACGTCCTACAACCGTAACCTTGGTTCTTCTACGGATCTCCTCATTTCTAATTCAATATCGCAGAGAGACTCCGAGCATATTCCTCGTTACTTTAGAGTTGCTTATCTACATATCCAAAGAAAAACTCTGATGGCTACGCTGCGCTGGCTACGCTCATTCTCTTGAATGTGTCTATCTACCTACACCCAAATTGTATTATTATTCTGTGTGTCTAGCAACTAGACTCTAGCTAGTTACTCGTACCTAATTGCAGATCATTATGTTCACTAGCTATTTGTTACTATAATAGCTGATATTTTTGTTTGCTATATTATGACAAAAGGACATTATTACTTTCACTCTGCTATAGTTATCTGTATGAAAATTAGTATCATTTTCGTATGCTGTCACTCTCACTGCATATAAAATATATCTAGGTAGAATGAAAATGGAAACTGTTGGTAATTAGCGTTCATGGTTATGAGTAGGAAATTAGGAATCTAAACTATGCCAGGATGTACTATTATATTTTCCGCTGCATAATAATGAAATAATTGGAGGATAATAACAACGTTATAAACACCTAATTTAACATTTAGAAATCCTCATGCTATTTATCTAATACCGTCAGGAAAATACGCATGTATAAATTCATACTTTACTCCACCAATGTGTAGTCACTGTAACACATTTTAATCGATTTTTATTCTTATGTAATGTAAGTTGAAAATGTTATCTTAATATATATAAATCTCGTGTCACAATGTTTGTCCTCAATGGACTCCTAAACCACTTAACCGATTATAATAAAATTCGCACACCATGTGCAGTTCGATCCAACTTGAGAGATAGGATAGTTTAAATCTCAAATTATAGTCGCAATTTTAATTTATTTAGCCACAGCAACGCGTGGCCGGGTTCAGCTAGTGATCTATATGATTCATTGTGTAGGTGTTTACATCATAAAATGAACTGCTTAGTTATGTTATGATTCATTATTTTATAGTTTAACTTCGATTTCCGTATACCTATTATCTCATATTGAGTTTTGGTAATGTACAAACATTTTATGAGAAATGTTTTTTTTCTTACACTGGTTAAATGTAAATCTAGAAACACATCGAAACGATTTTCATATTTAATCCTATATTCATGATACCTATCGTACCAAAAATATATCAATTGTTTTAACAAGCTTTTTATTAACTTGCACTGTATGTATGTAAGAATAGACAAAGTAGATATAATAATATGGTATAGGTATAAGTTCGGGTGGAATCTAGCAAAGTTAAACTTGACAACTTCCGGCCCCCCGACCGCCTAAGCAATAGCAATCGTTTATGACTTCATTTTAGTCATTTGGCACCGCCTATGTGACGTTAGCCATCAATTGCTTTGCGCGGATTGCGACAGCAATCGTTGAATGAACAACTTTGATGGCTAACGTCACATAGGTGGTGCCAAATGACTAAAATTAAGTCATAAACGATTGCTATTGCTTAGGCGGTCGGGGGGCGGGTTTTCAATAAAGCTGCAATTTTGTACGCATATGTATATTGCCTGACAATGCAATATTATGGTACCATGGAGCTGATATTATGATAGAGTCGGAACTTCGGAAGGTAGATAGATAGACCCGTCGTGTTTGGGCTCGTGTTACTTGTCTTGGCCAGCACTCTGCTGCTACACTAATCCAGGATCTCAAAAGCTTGTATTTAAAAGTTTGTTTCTTATTTTCGTTGTAATTTTTATCGCAATTTAGCCTGTTACACTTAACAATTTAACGCAAACCAAATGACTTCACAGGTGCATTTTTAACTAAGAAAACAGGAATAGGCCACTTTATGCCTTTAACTGATACTGTAACGGTAGCATTATTATCTTGTTTGTCATTCTATACGCCACTCACCGGATATCGTCGATTCATAAAAGCTGATTCTAGTACATCACTTGCTAAGTGTGTAATGTATATATTACTCAACCGCTATCTGATTCATTTGTTCACCTCAAGGTTAATTCAAATACACATATGGTGTACAAGGGAGCAAGTCTGTTGTCTCATCTGTCACTAAATATATCAATATCGCACTTGTGTTTGTTTGTGCGCAGATTCTACAGTTATGTGACGTTTTTATCATGATACTCGTACGTTCTACGATCATTGTCATCTTGATTAAATCTCAGAGCAGGTTATCTATTGTTTGTTGATTTTTATCATAGAGCATATTTTTATTCTGTCTTTGTTTTGAAATTCTTGATCATAATTATAAGTACTTTCTAGTATCTATTGTACTTGATATCTTTCAAAATAGCGTTGAACTGACAAGTTACAAGTGTACTGTACTGTACTGTACCAGCCTTTTTAATACTCCACTGCAGGACGTAGGCCTACCCGCGAAGGGTGATTGGGCCATATCCACGCTGGCCCAGTGCGGGTTGGTGGATTCACATACGCCATCGAATTTCTTCTACGGACGCATGCAGGTTGCCTCACGATGTTTTCCTTCACCGAAAAGCCCGTGGTGTGAAATACATAAATTCCAAGGAATTAAATAAATAAATAAATAAATATTTTTGGGACATCTTACACACGGCCTCTGACCCCAAACTAAGCAAAGCTTGTGATATGGCTGCCAGAGACTGATATACTACATATACTTATTTTTAAATACATACTTATATAGATAGTAACTAAATAACACCCAGACACAGAGCAAACACTTATGTTCATCACATAAATATTTGCCCTGGGTGGGGATCGAACCCACGCCTCATTGATCCAGAAGTTAGGGTCGCTAACCACTGAGCCACCGAGGCAGTCCGGCACCGAGGCATTGGTACGGGACCGGGATTTGAACCCACGACCTCGCGATTGTAAGGCGGGTGTCCTTACCACTAGACCACCACGGCTTACAAGTGTAAGCCGACCAAATAACTTTCATTCATTTACCTAGAAACACTGAAGACACTGCATAAAAAGTATTTAACTCAGTACTGCTGCACTGGCGTTTGTCTTAACTAACTTGTATAGTGGGTACTGGATACGTATTCGAAAATATTACTCATCCATGTTAAAATTCATTTGAAATTAATTTTAGATATTAAAATAACGAGTGCAAAGTACGAGAGTACGGTTAACTTGAAACACTGAGTCATATTGCAGCAGACAGGATTGATTTTGTCGCGTCGACGCATTGCATCTCGCTGATACGCTGCTTCCTCTCGTACGCTGACCGATTGCCTCAAATTTCAGTTATCGGTCGTTGGGTTTTTGCCAATGTCTGTATCATTATCAAGAACACAGACCGTATTATGTATTTTATCTACTATATTGCTTTTTAGGGTTATGTACCCAACCAAAGGGTAAAAAAACCGGACAAGTGCGAGTCAGGCTCGCACACCGAGGGTTCCGTACAAATCACAAAACTATCAAGTGCACGTGTCCATCCTGCCAGATCCCAATATCAGCATAACTTAATGTTACCGAAATCAAAATTATCGATACACAGCTCCGGGCCATGCTCGATGGCTGTTAAAATATTTAATAAGCTTCCGGTCGAAATTAAGAAAATTGAAGACGAAATCGAATTTGCAAAAGTATTAAAGAACCTACTTATCACGAAATGCTATTATACATTAAACGAGTACCTATTGGACAGTCATAAAATAGCAAATTGAAACAAATAAATCGCTCCGCACAATATTGCTATCCCAAGTAGCACAAATAGTGGCAAATAGCTCGTATATTATATCTACTTGCAGACTTGGGTGAAATTTGCAACCATTATGAAGTTCTATATGGGTGGAGAGAACCCTTATGCAAACATTATAGAACCAAGTGGCGAAAAATTGCAGCTTATTTTTAGTTCCAAATGGAATCTATAGCAGTTCTCAAGATCACCGTGAGTGGCAATTAGAACTATGAGTGTAAAATGTGCGCAGTGAACGATTCATTGAACTATAGTGCGTTCGTTCATTCAACGCGCTCGGTCATTGAGTGATAAATGAGACGTCAAAGTTATTTAGAGTAGCGACAGTCCGCGATAGCTGTATAATTGTATTTTGTGTTACGGACGGTATTTGGATTGAGATTGGCGCGGCCATAGTGCATATTATACCTCTGTTTGTGATTATTGTATTTGCTTCCCTGCATTGAAATATCACAAAAGTCATTGCGATTGTTTTGTTACTGTGAAACTATACATTGTTTTCTTTGTAAATTTCAACGGGCCTTCGATTTGATCAAGACTTATTAAAAATATTGTGCTAAATTAATAAACGAAATAATACTATTGAAAAGTAAAACTGTTAAAAACCTGATATAATAGTTTTAGGTTAAGTATGATGTTAAAGTACATCAATCATAACTATCAAAACTCTGTGTTTACGCATCAGTGTGATAAAAATCATGTTCAAAACAAAACATTTTCAAGGTCTCCATTTTCTAAACATGGCGACGTAAAGAAATCTTATAGTTCTTAATATCACTAATTTATGCTCTATTTGCACCTACAAGATGTAAAAATCACTCATTTATATCTTGCGAGTGGCAAAGCAGTGTATCTTATTACCAATAGTAATTATTTTATCTTTTGTAGATCTCCCAGTACCTGTGGATTAGGGGTCCCAAAATTGACAAAAACTTTTTACTTTTTTCCATGTTATGGAATTCATTTTTATAAAGGTCCTGATGTTTTAGTACTTTGATAGGCCTAAATCATTAATTCTATCACAAAGTGAGCGTAAAACAACAGCTAAAACAATATTAATATACACATATGCGTTATTATAGTAGCAATAGTTATAATAATATATAATACCTAATTTTGAAACTGTTAGATTTTTAGTGGTTTCAAATAAGTTAAAATTGCTGCTTTTGGTATTCCAGAACCCCTATAGAAACTTAGTTACGCGTTGAAGTGGCGTGGCAGAGTACACTAGCTCTTAAAACTGCAAATATAACAGGTTTCAAAAGAGCTGCAAAATGATACCTTTAGCTACTACAAGAGACATATTCCTCTATTGTATTACTTATTTGGAACTAAAAGTGCCAAATAAGAGTACGATAGCGCTTAGATTTAGGAGTTGCATATATGTGATTTAGAGACCTTATATACAACCAATACTTCTGTATAAGTGGAAATTAAAACCTGTATGTTACTTTAGGTAACAAAATCGGTTTTATGCTACCGTAGGAAACAAAGCAGAAACAAAAATCTTTCCTATGAAACTACGAGCGACAAGAAGTACTCATATACAAATATGAGTTGTGTTTGAAGCTAAAGGTTTTATTGAACACTGTAATACAACTAATTTGCAACTTAGAGCTATAATATAAGTTGCAAAATTCACTAGTGTGCTACTTGGGATACCCTAATAGGGTCATTTATGTATAACTTATAGAATATGTATACTAAACATGTTTCTTAAGACCTGCATGTAAATTATACTACATATGATGCAATAAACGATTGATTGATTGATTGAAATCCAGAAATTGGGAAGTAAGTTGTTAAAATCTCAATACAATAACCATTGACAAAAAGTTTTTTTTTTTACTTTTTCTCGTCATACATCGAAAATTAGACATTGTTAAAATATTTAAAAACCTGTTTTAGCATGTGCTAAAGAAGTTTTTTATATGATACCTTACATGATACGATTTACTCACTTTGAATTTTGAATCCATATTTTGTGAATTTTGAGGCCCTATTTTTTGTGATTTAAATAAATATGTACAGTTTTCAGATTTATTGCTGTATGTGTACTCTGAGAAAATGCTTCTCGCCAAATTTCATAGTTCTATCTCAACGGGAAGTACCCTGTAAGTTATGATTTTAGTGAGTGTCAAAATATGCTGTTATAACGACATAAACGGCTATAACTTTTTTGAACGATTACTGAGAAGTTTTTCTTTTACTGAACTGCAAGATACCATAGACAACAAATGCTAAAAACAGAATAAAATAAATATTTTAGGGGGCTCCCATAAATTATCAACGTAATTATCAACGTAATTTTTCAGGATTTGTCTTATTTTTTGTTGACTTTTTACTTGCGCGCTATTAAAAGAGGAAAGAGGCTAAGGGGGCTCCAACTCGGTACGAAACCCTTTGTAAGCGATTCCTACTCGCACTTAGCCGATTTTTATCTTTGATTTTATCTCAGGAAACTTAGTTTCAATGTTATCAGCAGTTCTACAACAAATCTACATACTAATCTTCAATGAAACTCCAAAGTTTAAGTGGAACTAGTACGCGTATTGTTTTTCCCGAAATTCGCAATATAGTTATTCTTAGATGCAATATGCGTATGAACAATTTCTGTACATTGTTCATGGTGTTAGTTACCTAAATTAAACTTCCTTTGTTCAAGGAACTTCTTCACGACCCGTGGGAATTGAAACCCCATAGGATACTTCCCATCAGAGCATCCTTTATGATAGCGCCCTTATTAGGTAGTTCCTTTTTCGTATTTTAGCCAGTGTATGTGACTTAACTTTTAAATAATAAAGTTTCTGAATTTGTCCCCGATATTGGGCAAATATATTATTTATTATAATATAATAAAATAAAATAAATTTTTAATAGGTACATACTTATATAGATAGTACCTAAATAACACACAGACACAGACCAAACAAACACCTATGTTTGATCACATAAATGTTTGCCCTAGGTGGGGATAACCACTGAGCCACCGAGGCAGTCAATAATGAATTAAAAGACATTGTTGTTATTATATTCCTAAAATCTTTCATATACACTTATCATGATTCACACACTCGTCACAAATCAAGTTTGATCAAAATATAACATTTCAAAAATATAAATCTTATAAATATTTTGCCTTAACCATACGTCAATCTTTGTAATAACTTTTTTTACTCATACTGTATGGACACATTAAATGTTTTTTGAGATTTGAGAAACGTATTAAGTTACAAGATGTCCGTATACCGGAATGATGATTCATTGCACGTGACAATTTTGTCACAGCTTGGCCTAAAAGTACCACTTTCAAGAAAATGACTCCTAAAGGTAAGATGACTCATAAATCATGAATGACGCTCTACACTTCCTTCTACGTTGAGGTGTTTCCTAAAAATCATGAATAACAATATTAAAGAAAATAACATGAATGAGTTCAATTCTATGAGTCTATGTTCAAGCTTTGTTCCTTCCGATTTGTATTCCGGTTATCTGTTTTGAAATTCGACATATTGTTTAATTGTTCACAACCAACAATGCATTAAAGATAATTGTTTACTTACCTACCTAATTATCATTGTTTCGGAATAGATAATGCCAAACAAATCGTTTTGCTGTTTTAAATTTAATATAAATAGCATTGTAAGTGATTGAGTGACAAGCCCCGGATGTGGGTTATCAAAGAGTACGTACCTACTATGATACATTCAATTAATTGTTCAGTTTCAATTTCGTTGATAAATGTTTTTCCTGCGAAGTATTTTATTTGACCCTTCCTATTCTGTCTGTATGATTTAGTTACATAATTTGCGTTATAAAAATCGTCATCATCATCATTTCAGCCGTGGGTCGTCCACTACGGCTTTAAAACTCTGAAACCAGTGCTAGCCACCCGGCCTATACAAACTTACTATGTAGTTATTAGGACCGATCGTAAGCGTAAAGCGTAAGCGGCTTGCAGCAGTTGCAGCTGTTCGATCCTACGGTGTTCGGTCGCCGTCCATCTTATTTGATCTTATAGATGGGCGTCGTAAGCTACGCTTGCCGGTACATGTTCTACATTTCAACTTTTCAACTTTACAACCTCTTTGAAATAAAACTATTGCGCGTTATAGTTATAGTGTTCTTCAATCCTGTATTTTTATACACACCTATATATTATTTTCATTATATTATTGTTACTGGTGGGAAGTAATATATATAATGTGGAATGTTTTTGTCTGAATGTTTACGTTTATAGCATTATATCTAGCCGGTCGAAAGCGAGTGTGATGTAAGTAAAGTTACAAATTCTCATAAACATAGCGTGACTGCTATTCATATTTTGTCTCCCACGACGCCGCATTGTCATTTCACCTAATAAATTACTATTCGTACTAATGTGTTGTAATTTTAACATTAATTCTATGTTGTTGTACTTTCACTGGGTAAATTGATAAATTGTGTATTTAATTGATTAGTTCTACGTACTTTAATATTGGCTGTGCTCACTTAGCTCTTTCTTGCGTATCTACACTACTAGTATTTGCAGTCACTGATAACTCGCAGTCTAGAATCTAGATAATAAACCCAAATTAACGTATAACTTAGGCACCGTAATGATATCTATAGGTACCATTGAATAAATAAATATTAGGGGACATGTTACACACGGTCTCTAACCCCACACTAAGCAAAGCTTGTGATACGGCTGCCAGAGACTGATATACTACATATACATACATACTTATTACATAGATAGTACCTAAATAACACCCAGACACAGCAAACACCAATGTTCATCACATAGATACTTGCTCTGGGTGGGGATCGAACCCACGCCTCTTTGATCCAGAAGTCAGGTTCATTAACCACTGAGCCACCGAGGCAGTCATTACCGTGACTTAGGTACTAGGTACATTTGTCTTTTATTATCACTGTTAATGTTCTTGGCTTACTTACTTAATTAATTGGTTCTGCCTATTTGAATTCTGCCTACATATATTACGTAGGTACTTCATGTATTTACTCCTATGTTATTTGCTATTCGGAATATATGGAAACTTGCAGACTCTAAAATAATTTATAAATTTTCCTTTTGTTTTTATCTACTTGCTATAAAATATGCATTGCAGTAATGAAAGCGAGGGCAGTGCATTGCCCCGCAAGGTTTCAAGCTGTTCAGAGCTTAAAATTTTATTCTGCATTCAGTTAGTGCCACTGCACCAGACTATTATGATGAAGAATGACGTCTTACCCTATGGGAATTTATTTGCTCGTCTAGTTTACTTAAACGAGTGTGTTGACACTCGTTTAAGTAAAGTAGACCTACCGATGTTGTACTTTTACCAAAATTACTTTATAATATGTGTGTACCTAATTCATAAATCATATAGTATTAGATTATCATTATTAACTCATATAGAACTCTATGTCAGTCTTAAGATGTAGCTTATATGTTTTGTTATTAATTTAAAAATGTGTCAAAAATATTAGGGTACCTAGTATATTATTAATTTATAGGGGTAAATTTGAGAATTATTTTATCGTACAAAAATGAAACTCTAATGAAACTATTATACCTACACGCAAAATGTACAGCATAATATTTTATTTCTGATCTGAAACGTAAATTTTTTTATCATTGGTTTTTGTTTTGTCGTCATTTTGCATGCTTACCTATCAACATCTAACATTGCATGCTTGCTTACCTATTAATATCTAAGATTTATGTCCAATTCCATTTAATTTGATGAACACTTAAATAATAAAAAATCACTTATTTCAATCATTGTTATTGTATTCCTGTTATTTTCCTCAACATTTACTTAGGTACGTATTTTACTAAATATGTTACAGGATATTTTTCTATGGTTCTACATGAACGCGAGCGGTCTTGTTATCTACCCTAATTTTTTTATCCCAAAAGCCTCTCTTATCTCACCAAATAAACCTACAAATTCTTGCTCCAATTTTTGAAATTACGGAGTAGGTACCTATTACCTGTTCTTAGGAAAATATTTCAAAATTAAGTAGATGATAGATGGTATTCCTATACCTACCTATAGCATAATATTACTGTCATATTAATATTCATTTAAGTTCACAGGAAATGCAAGTTTAACACACAATTAATCATTAGTAACTAATAATTAAGTTCCCACTGCGATCTATCAAGGTTGCAAAGGACTTTGACACAAGGTCAAATGTCAACACAAGTTTACACAGCGCAGGTATGAAACCCGAAGGAATGAAGTTCACCAAAATAAAAATAAAACACTTACTTGTTAAAGGTCGCTTCGTATTGCTTTATTTCCTTCCTGGAGAACTCGTGAAACTCCGTGTAACAATTCACGAATTTATATTTGGGTTTGATTTCGAGTCCTTCTTCCAGTTTGTCGTTGATTTCTTGTCTCCTGGAGAGGATGCCGGTGAGTTCGTCGGTGGCCGCCATCGGGGATTTTGCGCGCCAAAGGAGAGGTTAAGTATTTATTCGAAGAGATAAGCGTACGGTGGAGCGAGAGGCTGCCTCGAACTGCGACTTAACGAGCACTGCGCGGGCCGGTCGCGCCGGCAGTCAGTACCTCGCACTCGCTGTCTCGATCGAGTCGAGGCTCCCCAGTCCGGATCGACGCGCGTTGGTGCCGCGCACTCAACCCGCGATTTACCCAATCTTGCCGCAATCACACTATAATGCTTCACGAGCACGACACTGGCATTAACACTTGCGAATTCCTGAATTTCTAATAGTTTGTTAAGGGTTTTGTCATAAATATTGTTAATGGCTAGAGAACATGCAATCGTAAACAAAACCGAATTGTCTACAACTCAATTTAGGTACTCATTTAAGTAAGCAATAACTAACAACATTGGGTACGATAATTTATAAGTCAAAAAGTAATAATAGGTATTTGAAAATACCTACGACCTCTATAATTTAAGAAGTTGAATATTGTTATCAGAACATCGCGCGTCGCTCGGGTTGTAAGGTCATGAACAAACTCGCAAAAATATAAAATTGATAACTCTAAGGGAACTAGGTACCTATGACGCACAAACGCGACTAGGTACCTACTAACCTATCCACCATATATACGCAAAAGAATTGAACAAATTAGGTAGGTAGTACATTGGGTACATAATTTTATTATCTAAACACCCGCGTACTATAGCCATATAATATGTATAGCCATTGCTAGTGTTAGCCGCTGTGCCATCAGTTTATCACATCGCTATCCTCGACATACCAACCGTTTCCGTTAATTTTATGAACGCAAATATAGAATAAGCTGAATTTTTGTCGATGCCGATAATTTATAATTTTGGTCAAGCGGCAGCAGAAAGTACCTATCAGACATGATTAGTATTTCCAATTTGATAACAGTTTCAAAGTTTAGGGCTTCAATAGTTAGACAGGGTTATTTCTAATCAATTATTATCAATTTGAGTTTTGACAAAAGTTGCAGAACAAAAGTTGTTAGTTTTTATGCACAGAATAAGCCCCTAAAATGCTACTTAATTGATTAGGAATAACCCTGTATAAATGGTTTATTGAAAAAGCATGACCACGAATTTACAACATAGCACCAAGCGCGGATATACAGGGTTATTTCTAATCAATTAGCATCATTTTAGGAGCTTATTCTGGACATCAAACTAACAATTTTTGTTCTGCGACTTTTGTCAAAACTCAGGCTCTCACACCGATGGTTCCGTACAAATCCAGAAAATTTCACAAAATTGGGAAGTTAGTTGTTAAAATCTCTATACTATAACCATCGACAAAAAGTTTTTTTTTCACCTCTCTCGACATACATCGAAAATTACACATTCTGAAAAAAATTATAAACCTGTTTTAGCATGTAAGTACTTATGAAGTTATTTTATATGATACCTTACATGATACGATTTACTCACTATTAATTTTGAACCCATATTTAGTGAATTTTGAGGCCCTATTTTTTTGTGATTTAAATGAAAATGTACAGTTTTTAGATTTATTCCTATATATGTGTACTTTGAGACAATGCTTCTCGCCAAATTTCATAGTTCTATGTCAACGGGAAGTACCCTGTAGGTTTTGATTGTTGTGAGTGTCGAAATATGCGGTTTTTTACGACATAAACGGCTCTAACTTTTTTAAACGATAACTGAGAAGTTTTTCTTTTACACAACTGCAAGAGACTATAGATATACGTATACAGTTTAAATTTCAACTCGATATCTTTACGCGTTCCCGAGATAAAGAAAAATAGCGTTTACCCGCGACCAAATGTTTAGAACAGCTGGTTTTTTTTAAGTTTTGACTAAAGTCGCAGAACAAAAGTTGTTAGTTTTGATGTACGGAATAAGCCCCTAAAAGGATGCTAATTGATTAGAAATAACCCTGTATAGACTTAGAACGAACTTAGAACATGATCGCATATCAAATGCCTTCCACCTGCCGACTCTAAATGTCTACTACCAATACCAGCCAGTCAGTCTACAACTAAAGTATCTACAGTAGGTACCATATTAAGTACCTACCTACCTTTTATGATGTGAATACCTATAGGTAACAGGTTACAGAAATTCTCAGAAATCCCTGTCACATTCGACGAAAATATTTTGATAAAATGATTGAAGTATCTAGAAAACAAGCGCATAAGATATCGTCTGTGTAAGGAATATTATCTAAGATGCTGTAAGATGTGCGCATTGTGATACAAGTGGAATGAAAGTGATTGCATCGAGATAGGATGCAAATCAATAAGTGATTGTGAGCTTTGCAGATCCGACACCGGTTTAGCGCGTAATGCCTCCGATCAAACTTTTCCTTTCTAAACAATTCATGACTAATTTATGTACAGTTGAACAGTCCTATGCGACCCTCCTTTTTTCTGATAATATTGCTTTATATACCTACTGAAGAAAAATTGATAGGTTTACTTATGGTAAAAGATCTGAAGACTAGTGAAGACAATTATTTTTTGCCAAAAATAGACACAACCGACTTCAGTCGTTACTAAATTCGAATAGTTCGCTCGAATTTTTCAAAAAGCGTTTAGTCAGTTTCGATTAAACTTAAATGGGACAGCCTCCGAGTATAATCTACCTAACACAAAAATAATCATCAAATATCATCAAAATCGGCTGAACAATCGCGTAATATACACAAAAAAACAGTCGAATTGAGAACATTCTTTATAAAAGTCTGTTAAGAATTGAGATTGAGAACGTTCTTTTTAAAAGTCTGTTAAGAATTTAGATTGAGAACCTTTTTAAGTCTGATAAGAATTAAGATTGAGAACCTTTTTAAAAGTCTGTTAATAATTGAAATTGAGAACCTGCTTTTTAAGTCTGATAAGCATTAAGATTGAGAACCTTTTTAAAAGTCTGTTAAGAATTAAGATTGAGAACCTTTTTTCTAAGTCTGTTAAGATATGAGATAGAGAACCTTCTTTTTAAAAGTGTGTTAAAAATTGAGATTAAGAACCTTCTTTTTAAAAGTCTGTTAAAAGTTAAAGCGATCCCATTTAGGTTCGTGCTAAAAGATCGGCAGTCAAATCAATGCTGGCCCGGGCTCTTCCCCAGAATCTGCTTATACCTACCATATCAACCATATTTACGCGGTTCCAATAACGCCGGTTTCAACCGGTCTTATAAGAGATCCATAAGTAAGACCTATGTAGGTACGTTCTATAGCTGATGGATGGATCGATAAAAGCACATACCTACCTAATTTACAAAACCTCTGAGTCAGCCAGAATAGTAGTTAAGTACATGTAGCTGAGCTATGATATTGCAGTTAACAGAAGAATTAAAGCAATGTGAAAGATAAAAGCGCCTTTCGGTCAGCCTTTAGGGAAGTACCAGTATAAAGTACATTGGCCTCAACTTGATACCATTTCTACCTTACAAACAGACGTAGACTAAGAACACGTCTTTCACGAAAAGTAAAAGTTCACCATATAAGTATTTCCTTACTATCAGGTAAATAAAACACTTCAAACTGCAAACATGCTAGCTAGACAGCCTGCTAGGAGCCGGTTTTAAATAAGAAACATAATTTTATAACATGTATCTCCCATTATGGCTTGTGCGTTGCATGAGTCTTGTACAAAAATAGATGAGCGTCACTAAAATGATCCTTTGCAAAGGTTGTTTAAGGTTTGGGGAGGGAGTTCTCACATACCTATCTATGTAGGTAATTTTACTTATATACACAGGATCCCTCAGAACGCAAATTCTTCGAATTTTGGAATAGGAATTATAAAGGAAAACAATGAAATACAGAAAACTTTATTCGGGACAAAACAATGTGAACCTGTCTTCACCAATGGACGCCATGCTTCAGAAATGAATGGCATTAATGCATCATCATTGCGAGAATTACCTATACGATACAAGCTCCTTGTACCTATACCATAATATTATATCTTCTTTGCCTTTACATATGTACCTTAATATGTATTTTATGCAGAATCGTAAGATCATCTTCAGAAAATCTAATCCTAAAATTTTCATTGAAAACTTCTGCTGCCATTTAGGTAAGTTGTCGAAGAATTTAAAACATTTCTATCTTGTCAACAAGGAGCACATAATATTAAAATAATAACGAGTTAATTATGCTTATTGCAGACTTGTTACACAACCCGCCGGATCCGCGGCAGGTGGCGCAACAATGCTTCCGATCTCCTTTGTCGCAAGAGGTCGTTTGGATGCCATGCCCACATAACAAGGACTCTGACCTTATGACTGTGGCCCTCTTAGGTCAAAAATATCAGGTGTTACATAAATAAGTAAGTTGATTATCATCATTTTAGATATAGGATGTCCACAGCTCGATATACTCCTCTCCCAAATGTTAGTATTGTTGGCGATAAAATATTACAAAACATTAATTTTTTTCAGGTTAATTTCTCATGAGCTAAACTAGGTTGGTTACTATTATGGTATTTCACTAACATAGGTAAGTATTCAGGGATTAACTAGTCGGAGAACACTCACCTTTCAACCAGGAGCCGTAGATTCAAACCCGATCCCAAGCCAATTACTTCTTAGGAATTTGTGAACAGATTGACACACCACTGGCTTTTCGATGAAGGAAAACATCTTGAGAATAAATTCGATGGCGTATGTGAATCCAGCGATTCGAACATTTTCGACCAGTGTGTGTTGCCAGTGATGACTTATGGCACAGAAACGTGGTCTCTCACTATGGGCCTTATTAAGCTCCAAGTAGCCCAACGAGCTTTGGAGAGGGCTATGCTCAGAGTCTCTCTGTGGGATCGAATCAGAATGAGGAGATCCGTAGAAGAACCAATGTTACCGACATAGCTTAGCGGATTGGCAAGTTAAAATGGCAATGGGCGGGGCACATAGCACGCAGGACTGATGACCTATGGGGTCGAAAAGTTCTCGAGTGAAGACCACGAACCGGCAAGCACAGCGTAGGCCGTCCACCCACAAGGTGGACGGATGACTTCATGAAGACCGCAGGATCGCGCTGGATGCAAGCCGCTACGAACCGGTCTTATTGGAGATCTTGTCCAGCAGCGGACGTCCTATGGCTGAAACGAACGAACGAACGATGTGAATCCAGCACCTCTCACTGGGGCAGGGGTATATTTTTAAACCGATAGCCCCCTGTGACGTGTTCGTAAATAGTCACGAGACCGTGTAAGAATATGTATAGGCCGAAACAAACTTCTTGGTGGCTGTGAAGTTAACCCAATTCTCGCGCAGCTATTAATCCGGAAACATACTATCGGACGTGGCTGACGGACGCGACTGACAGTCGCAACTGATAGTTAGGTACTTATCTAGAAAATGAATGTTCACTGAGCCGTGCACACTATCGGACATAAGTCGCAGACGTCACCTTGGGCTGAGCTTGAGCGTTTGGACGTCCGAGAGAGATCTGGCGCGCCGGATGTTTTAAGACCCCAATCAACAAAGACACGTGATTTATGACGTCATTTTTTGGTTAGTTTTAACGTCCGATCACGTCATTTTCAACGTGGTGATTCACGTGTCGATGTCACAAATTAAACGTCATTTTCAACGTCATTTACGACGTAAATTAACGTCATTATACTGACGTAGGCTGACGTCATATTGTGACTTCGTGTAACGTCAACAAAGACACGTGATTTATGACGTCATTTTTTGGTTAGTTTTAACGTCCGATCACGTCATTTTCAACGTGGTGATTCACGTGTCGATGTCACAAATTAAACGTCATTTTCAACGTCATTTACGACGTAAATTAACGTCATTATACTGACGTAGGTTGACGTCATATTGTGACTTCGTGTAACGTCACACTATCACGTTTATAAACGTCATATGGTGACGTCGCCTAGGGTAACTTTTGACGATAGTTAACGTCATGTTCAGACGTTAGTTAACGTCGTGTTCAGACGTTATTTGACGTCGTGTTCAGACGTTAGTTATCGTCATGTTCAGACGTTAGATAACGTCATGTTAAGACGTTAGTTAACGTCACGTTTAGACGTTAGTTAACGTCACATTAAGACGTTAGTTAACGTCACATTAAGACGTTAGTTAACGTCATGTTAAGACGTTAGTTAACGTCACGTTTAGACGTTAGTTAACGTCACGTTTAGACGTTAGTTAACGTCATGTTAAGACGTTAGTTAACGTCACGTTTAGACGTTAGTTAACGTGACGTTTAGACGTTAGTTAACGTCATGTTAAGACGTTAGTTAACGTCACGTTTAGAAGTGTTACACGACGTCACAATGGGACCTCGTGTAGCACGTCATTGTGACGTGACCTGGGGTCAATATTGCGACGTTAACTAACGTCAGACTACAAGCTGGGCCTGAAACAGATAAAAATAATTTAGAGAAAAAAAACAAGATTGAAAATAAATTGTGTTTATTAACCAAACAGTCCAGTGAGCCGCACGGTGAAGTCTATGTTATGTTCTAACTGTGGTAAAAGCAAGGTTTTCTTAAAATACCTTGTTAATATATCCTTACAATGAATTATATCTTACAAAGATTATAAAACTATGTTTTATATGAAATAAGAAACTATATTATATAGTTACATATGTATAGTTTCTTATTTCATATAATGTATATACTAACAGTTAATTTAAAGGTAAAATAACATACTTATTGCAAAAAGGTATAACTAAACATTTACAGAAAATATCTTCTACGGGAAAACAACCGTTTTCCGTGAATTCACTAGCCAAAAAAACTCTAAGCTCTGAGGATGAACATGGAACAGTATAAAAGTTTTGGTACTTTTTGAAGACTTTGGCGTATAAAGTAACTTTACCACTAGTTTCCAGGATGTTTAAGATTTCAATTACAGTTTTATTTTTCATCATGCAGTACTTGTCTGCCTCGGATCTATGAGTGAACATAAAGTCACCCCATAACAGTTTTTTGTACTGATTACCCTGATATGAATATGGTATGGGTCCTTCCAAATGTTCAATTGTGCAATTGTAATCTGTGTTTACAAGGCAATAAGCCGGCTGAATATGATTCTCTGACAACCGATTGGCTGCCTGCTGTAAAGGCTTATACGGAGCTCTTAAGGATCTCTTCAAACCGCCTAAATAGTTTTCAAATTTAAAAGCAGAAAATGAGTCTAAATTGCCAAATCTTTCAACGTCATCAACAAGGTGTATTAACGAGTGAACATTATATACTAAATACTGGCGGCCGTAAATAATGACACATTGTTCAACAAAAGTTTTCAAAAAACTTCGAGCGTAACTAGCATATTGAGTGCATAATTTTTTTGAAACTAAGATGTAAATGGAACAATGTAACAACATGAAATGTTTGTATACATTTTTTGGTAAAATGTCATATAAAATTATTGGGCCAAGATATAACAAAAAAGTTCTAAATTCAGTTGCTTTCCAATGTTCTAGTTCGTTAAGTGATCTAGGCTTACGATTAAACTCCTGAGGAATAAATTTTCTTACATAAATTAACCTTTCACTCAAATGATTCGTATGTCTAGAATCTAGTTTTACATGTTTTACGTCTGATTTTACTGGTTTTATCCAGGTATGAATTAATTTTCTCATAACTCCAAGACAAACGCTATGCATATAATCTGTAGGAAAACAAGAAACCATTCCAATACCCAATTTAAGTAATGGCGAAGTTCCAATATGATGGTCTTCATCTATCTGCAATTCAAATGACCTATCAGTTCTAGGTGTACAGTTTAAATCGTCTAGAACGATACGATGTTCCACATAATTCCCAGTACAGACACATTTATCACAGCTTGAATAACCATTATGAGACTTGACACATTTTAAATAAGCACGGGCAGGCATATCGCAAACAAAGTTCTTCACAGTAACACTTATAAGTTTATCATTATATGTTGTACCAACTTCTAATAGAGGTAATAAGTCTTCTATAAATGATTCCAAGTAGAAAGATAATGGCGATGGCTTTGCAGTCCCACAAAATATACCAATGACAAAAATGCTGTTTTTCATTCCAACAACTTCTGCTAAAATAGGCCAGAACTGAGTATTAGCACTGTTAAAAATTGGTAAACCATCAACGTTAAATGATAATGTTATTTCACTTTGACCATTTTGATATACCACTGGTAATATTGTTTGTAATAAAGTGTTAAACCCAAAATGCATGTAATCTCCACAATCAAGATGTTTCAAATTATAATTATAACATGTTTTTAATAGTGTTCTGGACGAAGATGGCAGTTGTGGATGATCATGTTTAAGAAACTTTAGTAATGAAGTCATAGCCATATGGGATATATTGTATTCTACAGCCCAAGATCGTAAAAAAGATGGTAAGTCTAAATGCTCATTGTTATTGACTACAAAAGGTAAGCCTGACTCTTCATTAACATTCGTTACAACAGGTGAATTTTCGAAGGATAAATCTGCAGTGTTAGCTGACAAATTTGATTGCGAACAACTGTCATTAATTACAGCTATGGTATTCTCACAACTGTTTATGTTAGTGTTGGAATTACATTTATCCACATTGTTTTGTATTTGTACATTCTCATTAGCTGATATGTCACATTCTGTAATATCAAACAGATTTTTTTTTGTACTGACTTTCACTCTTCTATACATTTGTCGCTTACTTACAATAGCTTTATGTGACATTGTAAATGTGCTCACAGCAGCATAATTATGTCCAAAAAATTATTAAATTAAAGTATTGCTTATAAAACAGTTTCTTAAGTAGTAGTCTTACAAGGATTGCCTTTGAGACGAAGCCAAGGGTTGAGAATTGTTTCTGGTCAATCGCGCTTTTGCTCTTTGCGGAGCATGTTTGAGCCACACCTTGATGTCATTTTCTAAATCCTTTTCCACAGTCAGTTTAAAGTGTTTTTTAACAGCACCTGCAACAAAATAAAAGGTTTTATACAAAGTAATTCTATCTTTTTGCAGAAGCTGTCGCGATTTGGCGATGTTAATACTAATAGAATAGGTATATTTACGATTCGCTCAAGAGAAGTATGTATTAGGTACATTATTGTGCATACCTACAAAGCTGTGGGAACGAGTAGTACAAATTAAGTACTGTACTGTACCAGCCTTTTTAATTGTCCGCTGCAGGACCTAGGCCTACCCACGATGGGTGATTGGGCCATATCCACCACGCTGGCCCAGTGCGGGTTGGTGGATTCACATACGCCATCGAATTTCTTCTACGGACGTATGCAGGTTTCCTCACGACGTTTTCCTTCAACGAAAAGCCAGTGGTGTGAAATTCCGTACATAAATTCCAAGGAACTCATTGGTACGGGACCGGGGATTTGAACCCACGACCTCACGATTGTAAGGCGGGTGTCACAACCTCTTGACTACCATGGCCGGTAAATTAAGTACTTACACATATTTCGTTTATTAATAACAAATAATTAACAGGTCAATATGTAACACAGACCTTAATCTTCAATTGTCAATTACTACTAACAATGAATTATATTCCTTATGGGGTTCTGCAAATATCAGTAAGTACATACTCACAAAGGTCGGCTGTTCGAAGAACTACTAGATTATAATCTGTTTATAGACAAGAAAACTATGGAAACAAGTGAATGTATAGTGAGTTCAAACTGAATATACTTACGTATAATTGCAGTTTTTAAATATAATTCCTCAAATGCCCTTTTATTATTTTTTCCTCTAAAATTAAACAGTGACGCCAACTCATTTGTCATGCAATGTTTTAATAATTGGTTGATGGATGTGGTGGTCGAGTGTCCACAGTGAGAAACTAAGTAATTGCACTGAAAAAAAATACATAATTATAGGTAAATTATGAGTAATATTTTAAAGCTAACATTAACGTCTGGGAGCTACGATGCCACAAACAGATAACCAGATACACAGACATATCTAAACTATTAGATATATTTTATTACATTACACCTGACATGCTACACTAAGAAATATGTGCCTGTCACTCAACTGGCCTCACAGCGCAGTGGTTAGTATCCCTGACTTCGGCGCTGAAGGTCGTGGGTTCGATTCCCACCCCGGATAAACATTTGTGTGGTGAACTCGGGTGTTTGTTCTGTGTCTGGGTGTTCATTATGTATAATAAGTATGTATTTAAAAATATATATGTAGTATATCAACCATCTAGTTTCCATATTACAAGCTCTGCTTAGTTTGGGACTAGATGGCGCTGTGTGAAAAATGTCCGCCAATATTTATTTATTTATTGATTGATTACGATTAACTTCAGCTGAGTACATGATCATGAGCAGTATCATAACATCAAGAAATGGTTCATACTTACCTCAATACTTCTAAGAAAAAAAAAACAAGTAAATAACTTACAAAGTTAGCAAATTTGATGTCACATGTCAGGTATTTTTCAATTGCTGTTAATTCTTCTAGATCATTTAACGGTAGCTGCACAGGAAGCTCAATTGGTGTTGCTTTAGAGTTTAAGACCTCTAATTCATTCTGTTGTCTGATCCAATCTAAGATTTGTTTATTTTGCTCCACTATGGTTGACAAAAGTTGTAGAGTTTTGGTCTCATATCCTGAAACAAATTTTTTTTTCCAGTTAGAGGTCATGGTCGACCTACACTATTTTAATAAGATGTTAACCATTATGAGATCAATTGCCAATAGAGAGGTTGTTATTTTAATTACTATTTTACCCAAAAAAAAACAAGTAATCAGAACAAACATCCTTAAAACGAAAATCAATGCTGTCTTAACCCCTTATTGCATTGTTATGTTTTAGGCATTACCTGGTGTGGTTCCAGCTGAGGTCTGTCTAGTACTCAGCGGTGTCTGCTTCTGTTGCTGAATCTCCAGAGCGGCAGTTGAACTACTTGCCAAATAATCTATCTCATCCTGTTCCAGGGTTATTGGGGGCTGAACTGACTGAGATTTCTTTGGAGTCACCGTACCTTTAATAAAATAATGTCATTTTAATTTCTACTATACATAGAGTAATAACACTATAATTTTCCAGATTCCCTTATTTGGTTTAAACGGTTAATTCTGTGACCATAGCATACTGTTTACTTTTTTTTAATTGTAGACATTATGTGGACTATGGTTTAAAAAAATTGATACTGTGTAATATAGGCATCAGCAAAATGCTGCTCGCCTATTATAAATCAAATAAATAAATAAAATAATTACAAAGCACACATCCATGCATGTAAGTATTTAATAATAAAAACAACAAACTGTAACATACCTTTTTGTTTAAATATGTCTGTTGCATCAAATATTTCATCACCTGATGATGTTTCATGATCTGATTGAAATCTGACAGGCTTTCGTCTTCTCTTTGATGTCTTATCCTCATCAGCATCAGTAACATCTATATCACTATTGACTTCAGCTTGTTTCGCTTTTTTTCGTGCTATAATCAAATCCTCTGAAATAATAGTGAAATTGAAAATCCTTTGTTAAAACAATATATGACATAACTGGCCAAGCCGGAGATTGTGGGTTCAATTCCCGCAGTGGGATAGTTATTTGTGCTAATTAAGGTACTCAATAAAAATTTGTTCGAACACAAATATTTGTCCCATGTCTGATTCTCTCCTTCAGAGGGCATATTATTAACCTGTTGATCCACAGCATGGTGGTACATTCTGATTACCCTGCTGACTAGCTACATGTAAATTTGTCACAAGCAACTTAACGGTGTGTTCAGGCAACACACTGTCGCTTGTTGCAAGTTGCTTGAAAGCCAGTTCAATTTTAGTACAGTGAATGTCACATTTGTAAGTCCTAGGTCCATGCCGGTTTCCTACACTGTTAAGAAGCAAACCCGGCCAAATACCAGACTCAATTCTTAGTAAATGAAACTGTGAGTGATTGTATATAGATTCCGAACATAGCTTTTTAATTCACTACTTGAAAAAAACTTTTATAAAATAGAAAATTTCATTGACTTTGATGAACGTAGATACAGTCCCTATTTACTTATTATCTTTTCTTTTGCAATTATTAAAGCATATTTATAGAGTCCATAAACTTGAAGAGCTAGGTAGTCAATTTTGTTACCCTGTTGTTTTAGGTAGAGATTATAATGTGTTTGTTATTTAAGACTGTGAACATTGCTAAGTCGCGGCTGTCAGTCGCCGGTCGCGTCCGTAAGCCGCGTCCGATAGTATGTTTCCGGCTTAAGACCTTAGTATAACCATATCCTTGCCGAATAAATGACTTTTTTGATTTGATTTGATTTGTAGATTGTTGAGATTCATCCCTGAAATAGTTACCAGTTTCGAAGAATTTTCTTTTAAGCTTTATCAGTGGCCATTCGTTGTCAGGTTCATGGTGTTTCAGCAACAGTTTATTAAACTGGCCGGAAAGTTTGGACGTCGGCCAAAACGCTTCAAATTTTTTTGGGGTCAGCCATTTTTCACTTAAAATTACAACACTTCCGTTGCCTGGACTTTCGGATTCTTCTTCTGCCACGATGTATTTCGGTATACTGCAGGGCTGATGCATTTGTGTATATTATACCAAATTCACAGTACTTTACTGCAAATCAAAAATAAAATTTACAAAATAGTAATAACAAGTAGGTTATTATGACCACATGGCAGAGACTTATTACCTAACTGCGACTTTAATATTTTACACCGAATAATTCTATTAATAATATAAATACTGAGGAGAAATTGTACATATCTTACCTCTGTAAATTACTATTACACTATTATACAAAGAATTTCAGTTAAAAAAGAACATAGCAACGTAGACTTCACCGTGCGATGACGACTGAATCTGTTATGTTGCCAGCGCGCGGTGCCAGAACTGCCAGATTTTACCATAATAATTATATTTAATAAACATCATGATCATGGTTGTTATTTAAATTTTTATCAGATAATTATATTTTGATAGATTTGGATTTATGAAAATACTAAGAGGTGACCGGCGGTATTAATCACGTCATCAAATAAGTCAAGCGGTAGTATTAGTGTATAACAAACATACAACAAGTTTCGAGAGTTTGTTGTATGTAATACTAATAATATTAGTATATTAGTGTTAATCCGAATCAGTAAAATTGGTTAACAATAACGTTCAATTTTAATTGCATTTAATTAATAGCAGTATGATAGTGCATGTTTTGGCCATATTAGTGCGTTTCTGGCGTACCTATTTTCCCCCTCCACAAAAATTACCAATAGCATGGGAGAATGAAAGTATGCCAATCGGTAGAATGAAATATTACAAATCAAAATTATTCCATAACAAAATGAGCTATTATGCAGGGTTTTTGAGATATTTGACTTCAAAAGTTGAAAAATAGCAACACTTTTATCTCACAAAGTACGCAATATATTGACATGCTGTTTTTGACTGAGCGAGCGAAGCGAGCAAAGTCTGTGCATCAGGTTGGGCAAATTTTCTTTCGTCTGTCCATTTGTTTGTTAGTATGTATAGTATGTACATATAGTATGTTTGGATGTTGGTACTCGTGTACAGGCCGTAATTTTGAACCGATATTGATGAAAATTGGTGTACATGTTCTTTTGTTTATTAGAATTTTTAGTCGTTGGCGATTTTTGATTGGAGGGGTGGTTCCGACAAAAAGGGGGGAAATTTGTTGTAGCTCTGTTTACCAAATCAATTAAATATTAACAAAGTATTGTGAATATGAGCAACATTGGCCAAGTGGATAAAAAGATATGATATATTATAACGTTTTTGATTTTGTTAACATGCGACGGGAACATTTTGATAGATAAATTGCGTACTTTGTATAAAAAATATTTTATTTCTATACGAGATCCTGCAAAAAGTTAAGTGCTCGCGAGGCCTTCAGTTCGGAGAACTACTAGTCATAAATATGTTTGGGAGGCTTAAATTTATAAAACTATTACAGTTTGTTTTATCGAAATCGAACCGTAAATACTGGACTTATTGCTGACCAACATAACTTGAACCACGCTGTCATCAAAAATGTTAAGTCATCAAAGAAGCCACAATATCTCAAAAATCCTGCACAATAGCTCATTTTGTTATAGAATAGTTTCGATTTGTAATCATTCATTCTATCGATTGGCACTACTTTCATTCTCTCATGCTAAAATTGGTAATTTTTGAGGTGGGGGGAAATTGGTGTATGCCTAGCTTCATACAGAAATGCACGATGCCCACAATATTTGTGTTATAATTTACTAGCGACCTGTCCCAGCTTCGGGTGGACATTTATTTTTTAAACATTTTCGACATAAGTGTTACAGTAAATGTATACTTACAATAAAAAATAGCCTCATATTTTATTAATCCGTGATAATGTAGCATTGAAATGGTGAAAGAATTTCTACAATCGGTCTAGTAATTTTTGAGCCATACCAAAGCATCCAATTTTATACATTTCATATTTACTTTTTATACGTGAAATGAGACATTTTATTTATGTAGAGTTTATTAAATCATGAAAATTCCCAGTTTGAACACGGTGAATTATTTTGCCAAAGTACATGGAAAAGAGATTTATCTGACAACATTGACGACGGTTGAAGTTGCTCCTTGGGCCTCTCGCCTCTCGTAGCCGCCATTTTATCGCGAAGGCGTCAGTTAATTTCTTAGGCATTACAAATGAGTATACGTTTTATGTCCTTGTGTTAAGATTCATATTAATAAATCACGTGATGGACGTTCGTTTAAAAAACTGATATTGGGTAGGTATTTCAATTGCAGTACTTAATATGAGTACGTTACACTTTCAAAATATATTTAATACGAGTAGTTTCTAAAAATGCTAGTTGAAAAATTATTATTTATAATTACTAAGGTATCTTTTTACGAACAAGTCACGTTAGGCGTAAAATAATATTAAAAAACGATATTTATAAATTGTACTAAATCTAAGATAAAAAATTTAAAATAAAGGTTTAGTCAGTCTCAGTCATTTTCAAGACTTTTTTTTATTCATATTGCTATGTTTTATAGGTAATCATTTAGTGTCTGCGGTAATTATGACTGTGATAATTATTATGACCGACCTAACGCAAGGTAATTTGGTAGTAAGGATTTTCTCGATGTTGACTATTACCGACGTCTTACATGACGTCATATATATTCCAACTACGTGTTAGGTCTATTTGTGACGTCTTACATGACGTCATATCTATTCCAAGCACGTGTTAGGTCTATTTGAGACGTCTTTAGCGACGTCAAGTATATCCTATGACGTGTTTAGTACTATTACCGCTGTCTTACATGACGTCATATATATTCCAACTACGTGTTAGGTATATTTGTGACGTCTTACATGACGTCATATATATTCCAACTACGTGTAAGGTCTATTTGTGACGTCTTACATGACGTCATATATATTCCAACTACGTGTTAGGTCTATTTGAGACGTCTCTAGCGACGTCAAGTATATCCTATGACGTGTTTAGTACTATTATTAACGTCTTACATGACGTCATATATATTCCAACTACGTGTCAGGTCTATTTGTGACGTTTTACATGACGTCATATATATTCCAACTACGTGTTAGGTCTATTTGAGACGTCTTACATGACGTCATATCTATTCCAAGCACGTGTTAGGTCTATTTGAGACGTCTTTAGCGACGTCAAGTATATCCTATGACGTGTTTAGTACTATTACCGCTGTCTTACATGACGTTATATATATTCCAACCACGTGTTAGGTCTATTTGTGACGTCTTACATGACGTCATATATATTCCAACTACGTGTAAGGTCTATTTGTGACGTCTTACATGACGTCATATATATTCCAACTACGTGTTAGGTCTATTTGAGACGTCTCTAGCGACGTCAAGTATATCCTATGACGTGTTTAGTACTATTATTAACGTCTTACATGACATCATATATATTCCAACTACGTGTCAGGTCTATTTGTGGCGTTTTACATGACGTCATATATATTCCAACTACGTGTTAGGTCTATTTGAGACGTCTTATATGACGTCATTTATATTCCAACTACGTGTTAGGTCTATTTGAGACGTCTTACATGACGTCATATATATTCCAACTACGTGTTAGGTTTATTTTAGACGTCTTACATGACGTCATATATATTCCAAATACGTGTTAGGTCTTTTTGAGACGTCTTTAGCGACGTCAAGTATATCCTATGACGTGTTTAGTACTTTTACCGACGTCTTACATGACGTTATATGTATTCCAACCACGTGTTAGGTCTATTTGTGACGTCTTACATGACGTCATATATATTCCAACTACGTGTTAGGTCTATTTGTGACGTCTTACATGACGTCATATATATTCCAACTACGTGTTAGGTCTATTTGAGACGTCTTACGTGACGTCATATATATTCCAACTACGTGTTAGGTCTATTTGTGACGTCTTACATGACGTCATATATATTCCAACTACGTGTTAGGTCTATTTGTGACGTCTTACATGACGTCATATATATTCCAACTACGTGTTAGGTCTATTTGTGACGTCTTACATGACGTCATATATGTTCCAACTACGTGTTAGGTCTATTTGAGACGTCTTATATGACGTCATATATATTCCAACTACGTGTTAGGTCTATTTGAGACGTCTTACATGACGTCATATATATTCCAACTACGTGTTAGGTCTATTTGTGACGTCTTACATGACGTCATATATGTTCCAACTACGTGTTAGGTCTATTTGTGACGTCTTACATGACGTCATATATGTTCCAACTACGTGTTAGGTCTATTTGAGACGTCTTATATGACGTCATATATATTCCAACTACGTGTTAGGTCTATTTGAGACGTCTTACGTGACGTCATATATATTCCAACTACGTGTTAGGTCTATTTGTGACGTCTTACATGACGTCATATATATTCCAACTACGTGTTAGGTCTATTTGAGACGTCTTACATGACGTCATATATATTCCAACTACGTGTTAGGTCTATTTGTGACGTCTTACATGACGTCATATATGTTCCAACTACGTGTTAGGTCTATTTGAGACGTCATTTTTAACGTGAGATTTGGTCGAATGACGTCAAAATTTTTTTAATCACGTTGATATGACGTCATTTATCACGTCCCTTGTTGATTGGGACTGTGCACACTGCTAAGTCGCGGTTTTCAGTCGCGTCCGTCAGCCGCGTCCGATAGTATGTTTCCGGCTTTATGTGGGATTCAGTCAAGATTGGCCACCAAAAAGTTTTGCTTGTTGTGTTTTTGAAGTGATTTGTCCGATACCTACCTATGAGCGATCATTGAAAATCTATGTTAGTGCAAACGGACTAGCATGCGTTTCTAAGTCATTGGTATGGTCTTAGAATTTGAGCTCATGATATCTGCGCGCAATTTGCCAATACTTCAAGCAAGGTGTTAATAGCGACACGCAAGCTGTCGAGCTGGTGTGTTTGTTCGACTTCATACCATCGAAAGGAGCGTGATTTTGGAATGCTAAGTAAGTTAACTTAATTGTGGGTCTGAATTACGTAATCTCATCTTTACTTTTGTTTATATATGTAACTTCGGGAGAATGTCATGCCAAAGTCCTAAAGAAAGTAAAAGAAAAAGGCCGCAGGTAAGTATTGTACCTTCTGTGTTTTCACGTAAGTAATTTTACTGATGCTAATCGCGTGACCAATTTTATTAAACTCGTGCTAATGACCGGTCCGTAATCGATTAATGGTGCTAATTCCAAATTTATTTTAAATACCCGGCTTCGTGAATAATATTATATAGGTGTTATTCAATTTTTAACATATCCATCTCACCAGATTATTCAGTAGCACTTGGAATTCATGTCTAATCTAATATTATGTAAGTAGGTTTGTATATATCTACTATTTTAAGTGACTAGGTATATATATAGCTGAAAAATCCAAAACTGGAATGGCTAATGTGCTTTTACCATTGAAGTATCCACGCTTTTACGTTGCATTCCGACTAAACTAGATTAAAAATTGTCTACTTATTACTCCTTTTTTTTTGTGTATCATCTGTCCCACTCACACCGAAATATGTGTGTGTTTAGGTACTATTGTGTGAACCTAGACATAATAGATGACTAAAAAAAGTCTTTAAAGTTTACGAATGATAATTTTACGTAATAACGTCATCACAAGCCGTACACTTATGCCGATCGCAGGTTCCACGCTCTTGCTTTCACGCTTGGCTCAGACGGAACGTGACAATGAGTCATGCTTTTTCGTGCGTGCAACCGGCGTTCATCGATTTATAAGACGTTATCACGTCAAAAGAAAAAATACATGTCGAATATTTTTTGATAATCTAACGGACTAATTATAATAATGATTATTTACCCAATCATCATGCCTATTCTCAATAAACTCCAAACTAGGGCCTTCCTATTATTTATATTTTAGGGTTTCTACTTTAGTTTACCCTATACGGTCAATTTAGGACTAAATGGTACAATCATGGAGTTCACGTATCCTGTGGTTACAGTAAATCGGCCCATCGTTATCAACATCCATCATACTAAAAGGGTTTTTACTCATATAACCCTTTACAACCTCAATATAGCCTGGAAATCGACAAAAAAAAATTGGCGCGCAAACCATATTGATTTTGTGAACGCAACCGGTCTCATACGATCTTGCAGTTTTCTGCTTATCCCACACGATCGTATGATACCGGTTGCGTTCAAAATCAAAATGGTTCTCGCGCCAATATTTTTGTCGATCGTTACGACTATCGTAAAGTATCGTTGAGCCGGTTGTAAAGGTATAGATGTCGCAGGCAATTTGTATGATTCCGCCGTTTACGTACGGCGTCATCAGTTTAAAAACGCTCGCGTAGTTTTAGGGCGACCATGACAAAACACATTTCAGAAAAATAATTCAATCAGATTGTGTATAATCTCGATATATAGTTTGTTTAGCGGTTGGAGTGTACGAAAGGGGGCACTGAGCCTAAACCGACCTTCGAAATGCGATGGGATGTGGGAGTACCTATAAGGGTGGGGAAATACTGACCTTGACTCTAAGACTTGACCCCTTGACTTTTACGCCAGGATACGCCAGTGGACCAAACTTAGTGACCTTAGGCCAAACTTATATAAGGTTTGTAGGTTAGGTTAGGTTTGAACAGTGAAAACAACGCGCGAGCCGAGCGAGCGAAGCGAGCGTGCCGCGGCAGCGGCCGGCGAAGCGCCAGAAACAATATGTCCTTATTACGAGTTTAGGACCTTCCGTTATATACGAGTATGTAATATGTATAGTATACTCTAACATTAACTAGGTAGGTAACCAACATAATTTATGCACTTATCTAGAGTATTTCGACTTAAATTGTTTAGGTTAGCCTCCATTTGTATCCTCTGACCATTTTTCAGCGATGGTGGATATGTAACAATCGGAAGACTCCTGTATACTTCAGGAGTCCTCGAAACACCAGATTCTATGGACACCTTAGCATTTTTTAAGTACCGAAAAACCTAGTAAGTTATACACGGCGTATTTATTGCTTTCTTTTAAGAATCGTAACTTTTTTTTAATTCACTATAATAAATGTCTTTAAAATCACAAGTATTTTGCGAAAAGCTTTTTGTACACGTAGTAAGGTAGGTCAGGCATATAAGGCCCACCTTTATTAAAATTAAAATATATTTAACCATTGATGAGGTAATAAACAAAAGACTCTCCATATTAATTATAAATGTATTTAAGTTCCGTCATGAAATAAAAAAACATAAAATTATAACGTTATTTTTGAAATATGAAGTGTTTTTTAAAACCATCACTTCGGGCCTTATTGAACACTATGAGTATAAAAAGGCCCTAAATAGAAATTAACATTCTAAGAAAATTAACAAGTTTAAACGATATTAAACTATAATAGTAAACATTAAACAACATTTGGTCCTTTTAAAACATAAGTATTTTCTTAATTATTAGAAATAAAAGACCTTAGGCCTTATTAAACGATAGGTATTAAAATGTCCTACGTTCCTTTAGAATATGTTGCTAAACACAAATTTGAACATTAGATAAGTATAATCTTACTAAATTAAAGTTATTCAAAAAACAACAACAAAATCGCTAACACTTTGATAGCTAACAAAACTTCTGTGGGCCTTATTACACTAAAGACTTTTCAAATACTGAAGATTCAACGAATATAAAGTTCTTATAAGGTAAATTTTACAACTTTAAATTAAGAACAGTTAATAAAAAACCAATAAATAATATTAAGGTACTCTTTAGATTTCAAATCAGTCGTAGAACTCTTACTTAAATTAAATTGAGGTTTATCTAAAGGTAATAAGGCCCGGGCCTTATTAACTGCGCAAGGCCCGGGCCTTTTTAGCCGTAGAGCAAGCTTTACAATCAGTGTCATATATTTAGTAAAAAAATAGCAATTAGAATGTGTCGTTACGTCTCACCGTGGGGCAATACAAGAATAGTTCACATTGAAATGGGAAAAACTCGGATTAAAACAAAAAACTCGATGAAAACTGAACCTCTTTACTCTCGAAAAATATTACGTACGGCAGCCGCGACCCCCTCTGTGGCTGTATGGACGGTACTGACGAAATGGCGGGCCGCGCGGAAGAGCGCGATGTTGCCAGCTCGCTGTATGTGCGACTTCTATGTATGCGTGAGTTTTAAGCGAATAGATTTTTATGCAACTGTTATTTCTACAAACTGGGCCTAGTTTGCAACCGGGCCTTATATGCCTGACCTACCTTATTTTCAATATTTTCTTGGGTCATAAAACCACTACTTGACGCCATTTTGTTTGTTTTGATCAACAGCAACGCGCGTGGAAAGAAACAGAACTAAATACTTTAATTTGCCGCGGCATTATGTATACGGCGTTTCAATTCTCAATCAAATAATTAGGCATAATATATTTATAATGCCACGGCAAAATACAATTTGCCTTTGGCATTTTACATAACTACGAGCGTTTTTAAACTGACGACGCCGTATGTAAACGGCGGAGTCATACAAATTGCCTGCGACATAGACACCACCACCTTGACTATTATTTATCATTGCAGATTGTAAGGAGGACTGTGGGAAGACAAAACAAAAATAGATTATAACAAATGGTTTCAACGATCAATTGAATAATCCTGTACCTGTCATATATGGCACGTGTCCTTGTTGGTTACCTACATCGTGTTCTATTTCTACTCTAGACTGCCATTTAATAGGATCTCATGGGTTTTAAACAAAACAACATTTACCTACTAATTTATATATCTAAATTGATAACGGCTGTATTAATTGGCACTATGTTAATTGAATATTGTTTTTGTTGACGTAATTTTGGTAACGTGCTTAAATAAAATTTTAAATCCCGAGGCAATTCCATACCCACAGGGAGATCTACTGGGCGTACATAATTTATTAGAGCGATATTACTCAACTAATAAACATTTACCTCGGAAATTTTGATCACATTCCTATATCGATGAGAACACATAAAAAATAATCCTAAAATTGAACAAAAAATCAGACACTTATTTTTTCGTCTCTACAATCTACATCTAGTAGATTAACACAAAGTTAAAATTCGTAGACGAAGAAAGGTTACCGACATAGGCTAAATGATTATCAAGTTTATATAGCAGTGGTCAGGGAAAATAGCACATCAGATTAATGGTTGATAGAGTGGCAAACTTCTGGAACATTTCTGACAATATCTAGAAAAAAACTGTTAACAATCTCTCCCATTTTGATCTGCTGTCGTAGCCATACGGCACGAGTTCACGACGTGAATATCTTATGTAAATAGCTATCTTTTGGTATATAGGTACAAGTGATCTGTTTAGTCAGTGGTCGTTTGTCCATCAGTGACTATTCATATGAGCTAATTGAATAGATATTGACGAATTCCTTACTTATTTTTCTCAAGGTTTACAACCTGAGGCTTTCAGTTCATAGAAATTAGTCATTATAACATATCGTATTATTATAATACTAACAGCAACGTGGGAAATAACCACTTTTGCAATATAATTATACCGTCGTCTAACTATACCAATCTATTATGTCTAATTTACTCGACTGCATGCTTTTTGCTACTTACTACTTGCTTACTACGTAGAATGCAACAATTATAATCCTTTGTAAGTATTGTAGGTATAACTTATAAAATAATACAGAGTTATACGCCATCAGTTTCACATTGAGCGTTAAAAAAAACTATGTATCATTATTTCAAATTAGGCCAGGCATGAAGCAGGATATGGTAAAACGAGAACCTATCTAACATAAAAACATCGTAACTAATGTACGAATCATTTCTCCAAGCAAATTCGCTAAAAGCCTGTGAATTGATCTGCTTTTCCTTCGGTGGTCATTCTCCTCCCTTGACCTGGTGGGAATCAGGTACCATAGCATCAAGGTTTCCCTTCTTACTGGGGCTGGACGCCCTGGAATTCTGCCCAGGGGGCAATCTGAGAGGATGAATCCTTTAAACTAATCTGCTTATTACGTCGTCCTGGGATGATCTGGTCTACGGTGGCCCTCTAGGCTTAGATGGCCTCTCCTGGCTTTGTGGTACCCTCGTTAGGGCCTTATCTTCTTGGCTGTCTAAATGCCCTCTTCGTTTTCCTCTGCGTCAGCTAGAATTAGGTCTTTGGGGAGGGCACGCCAGGTAGGTACGTACGTCGTCTTTTTTGGGAATTGATCTGATTCTTATAACATACAGCCACCTCTGTAGATATCTACTCTGTGGTACCTACTCTCAGTAAGCATTTCAATAATATAGGTACCTGCCTATTCACACGTAATTTCTAATACCTAACTAATATTTTCAACTCCATTATTAGGAATTCCACTCGCAAAGTTCGTAATAACGGACTGCGGGTACCTACTTTTCACGTATGCTCCAAACTAAGCCATTAGTTTGGTTCACGTTTCTATGAATTTAATTTCATAATTGCTTGTGTCCCTTGAGATCAACGGACACAAATTAGCGTTTTTCACAATATAAAACCCAAATTATGATATGTCTTTGTGTGTCTACCATTTTCGACATGAATAGTATTTAGTCATTCGATGGCACCATGAAGAGACACTCGAGGTACAAATTGCCTATTTTTATTTGCAATATTAAAAATGTGTTAAATGTATAAAATAAAACAATTATTTTTCGCAAAAAATGGCAAAACCGACCGTGTTCAAAATTCGAATATGTAGTTTGCTCGAATTAATGTATATTTTTCTAAATTTAAATTTAAAATGAAAAAATCTAAATTTAAATTTTGATTCGGTTTACAATTGGCGAAATTATCGATGAACATACACAAAAAATACACACAGAAGAACATAGAACCTCCTCCTATTTGGAAGTCTGTCAATAAAAGTTTTTGTTGTAAAATGTGACATAAATAAGTGTTGGTGCTAAATTATGTGTCGAGACGAAGAAGACTGCAATGAGCGGTCTAAAATAAACTATAGCTAGGTATATACTATGGCCCCATAGTAAAAGTTGTTCATAATGATAGTCTTCATCACCCCCTTTCGGTTTAGTACAGGAAAAGCACATAACCCTGTTATAGGTGTATACGATTATAACAAAACTGAGACCTATCCACTCTTGTTTGAAAATTACCTTAGTTTGCATTAAGAAAACAGTGTTTCCAATACGACTTAGTATAATATCTGTATGGTGTTTCCAGATCGTCAAGCGCAGGAAGAAACCCTGAAAATGATTTGGAAAAGTCGTCGGGTCTCCAACGAAAGCCGTCCAAGTACGAAATAAGGCGCAACTTCATAAAGGAGTATCTCATAGATTACTCAGCGAATTCCAATCTCCATGGCCTTAAGTACATCGGTGAAAAGGAACGCACATTCGTTGAAAAGTAAGTAAACCAGCTATACAGTATACACACCGTAACTAGAAATGCCTAAATTGCCATCATCATTATTTCAGCTGTAACAGGTCTATTCCTGGACATAGGCCTCATCCATAGATCACGAATAAGACCAGTTGCAGTTGCTTTCATGTAGCTCAGATGATTTAACCACATTGTAGGTGGACATCATATGCGGCGACGATACCTATGTGATCTTTACTCGAGAACTTTTCTACCCCAATCGGTCATCTGTCCTTCGTTATTTGTGTCTTGCCACTTTCCAATCCGCTGCTAGGCTATGTCGGTAACTGTGATTCTTCTACGGATCTCCTCATTTCTGATTCGATCTGAAAATTCTGAAATGAAACATTTATCTACAATTTGGATATTTTCAAATCAAGATGTATCTTCTAGGTCTACATACTCCATCTTTGGCTACAACTTCGCTTTCAGGCGAGTTGGTGGCCAAATGTAGTCCTATTCTACATAAAACTTGTTGGCTCAGTGGTTAATGACCCTAACTTCTGGGTCGAAGAGGTGTGGGCTCGATCCCCACCCAGGGCAAATATTTATGTGATGAACATAAGTGTTTGCTTTGTGTCTGGGTGTTATTTAGTTACTATCTATATAAGTATGTATTTAAAATTAAGTATATGTAGTATATCAGTCTCTGGCAGCCATATCACAAGGTTTGCTTAGTTTGGGGTCAGAGACCGTGTGTAAGATGTCCCCCAAATATTTATTTATTAAAAAAAAAATGAAAATTCTTATTTCTGAAATGTAGCCCTATATGTGGTCAGAAAAAGAGACCCAGACAACAACCAATCAATCCCCATCGATTGTTCATCGAATTCGATCGAATCGTTAATGTTTCTAAAAACGATTCTATTCTGGTCTCTAATTCTGGTGGTCTTTTGGATCTATTATGCAGAGTCTAAATTATGTGGTAATTTTCTTGCAGAGTATTTTGGTTGTTTATGTTCACATGCTGTGTGGTGCTCTGTGCTGGTCTGATAAGGAAAGTCTGGAATAAATGGAATGAAAACCCAGTGATTGTGAGCTTTGCAGAGAACACGACACCGGTTTGGCAGGTACGAGTAACGACTACTTTCCTTCGACAATCACTCTTACCAATTAAATGCTCCTTACTAATCAATTGGATCTTTTATGGCAATCGAACTTTTAATTGGTACCTCTCCGCTGAAGTAGGCAGATTTATGTAGAAATGAAAAGTTGAATGCACTTGCTTACATTTTTTTTAATCATAATTAACAAATCTAGAGGAAACGTTTCTAGACGAAAGGAATATGGAAATTGAAGCCAATTTTTTACCCACTTCCTAAAAAGAGGCTCTATGTTCGTTTGTACGAACCGAAATGGTGAACCGAATCAAAAAATCTTTTTGAGTTCGAAAGGGTGTATCCCGAAGTGATCCCATTCAAATTTTATCAAAAACGGCTTAGCAGTTTTCGAAAAATCAGCAATAATGTAAAAATTGTACATCAATTCGAACGAACTACTCGAATTTTGTACACGATTGAAATCGGTTTTGCCATTTTTAGGGTTCCGTACCTCAAAAGGAAAAAACGGAACCCTTATAGGATCACTTTGTTGTCCGTCTGTCCGTCTGTGTGTATGTCAAGACTCTTTATCTCGGGAACGCGTAAAGATATTGAGTTGAAATGTAAACCTATTAATTCTTGCAGTTGTGTAAAAGAAAAGCTTCTCAGTTGCCGTATAAAAAGTTAGAGCCGTTTATGTCGTAAAAAACCGCATATTTTGCACTCACAAAAATAAAAACCTATAGGGTACTTCCCGTTGACATAGAACTATGAAATTTGGCGAGAAGCATTGTCTCAGAGTACACATATAGGAATAAATCTGAAAACTGTACATTTTTATTTACATCACAAAAAATAGGGCCTCAAAATTCACAAAAACATGGTTCAAAATTCTGTCTAAACTAAAAATATGTTCAAATATAAATTTATATGTAAATGTATAATTGTATAAATATAAAAAACATCAAACTTAATAGCAATCAAATCAAATAAGTTATAAAATCAATTCTCAAAGCAACAGTTTAAATCTCAGTATTTACTCATATCGAAACTAGATGGCGCTGGCGTCTAGTTAGCCCGCGGTATTAACTTTCTCCGTCGATGTACGAGGTGTTTATGCGTTCCGGAGATATGGATTGATTGCAAATAATTATGTAAATCCATTTCCTGACTCGAATGAATTCAAAGCGAGTGAAATATCATTTAAAAGAACTTCATTTGCACGTCATGTTAAAACGGGTTTATAATTATTTAACAACGTGTTTGTACGGAACCCTCGATGTGCGAGCCTGACTCGCACTTGTCTGGTTTTTTTTTCCTAAAATCATTATTTTTCTTTGTCCAATTTTGATCTATTTTTCTGGCCGTTGAACTACGCCGCGCGCTATAGATATTAGCTAAACGCAATATTACAACGAGACTTATTACCTATTGGTCAAGAACGGTCTAATCAGTGGTGCGTTCTTTTATTGCAATTATTTTTTTATTATTTTCTATGTACTCGTAGGTAACAAATAAGTTTGATTAAAGCTGGAAACATACTATCGGACGCGACTTACGGATGCGACTGACAGCCGCGAGTGATAGGTATCTAGACTATGAAAGTACACTGAGCCGTGCACGCTATCGGACATAAGTCGCGGATGTCACCTTCAGACGACCTTGAGCGTTCGGACGTCCGAGAGCGATCTGGCACACCGGATGTTTTAAGACACATTGCTAAGACGCGACTGTCAGTCGCGTCCGTCAGCCGCGTCCGATAGTATGTTTCCAGCTTAAACGTGAAAGAGTTATTCGTTTACCGTTCTTACTACTGGTAGTAAGAATGGTAGTAACACTGGGAACAAACCATATTTTCATGATTATTTTTTACGATGTCGGGAAACTATTTTTCATTTAAAAATGTATTTATAAAAAACGTGCATATTCATTATTCTAGGTCAGATTTTTTAAATAATAAATTCGCTACATTTTATATCTACATACTCGTATTAGGTACTATAACTTCTTATATTTTTATAGATACCGTATCCAGCTGTGAGCGTCTGCTTCGAAACTAAAGCCATGCAGAGAAAATTCAACTACACGGAGCACTACCATTTATATTATAACAACGAGACTTATGCTAATTTAACTGAAGAAAAGTAAGTAAACCCAGCGAGATATTTTATTTCAGATTTTTATTTTTAGAGTTCCGTGCGTTCAAAGGAAAAAAAACCGGACAAGTGCGAGTCAGGCTCGCACATCAAGGGTTCCGTACAGACACATTATTAAAATTAATTAAAAACCTGTTTTAGCATGTGCTAATGAAGTTCTTATGATACCTTACATGATACGATTTACTCACTTTGAATTTTGAACCCATATTTTGTGAATTTTGAGGCCCTATTTTTTGTGATTGAAATAAAAATGTACAGTTTTAAGATTTATTCCTATATGTGTACTCTGGGAGTCTGAGACAATGCTTCTCGCCAAATTTCATAGTTCTATGTCAACGGGAAGTACCCTGTAGGTTTTGATTTTTGTGAGTGTCGAAATATGCAGTTTTTTACGATATAAACGGCTCTAACTTTTTTAAACGATAACTCAGAAGTTTTTTTTTACACAACTCCAAGAGACCTTAGATATACGTATACATTTCTAAAGAGTCTTGACATACACACAGACGGACAGACGGACAATAAAGTGATCCTATAAGGGTTCCGTATTTTCCGTTTGAGGTACGGAACCCTAAAAAACGGAATCCCCTTAGAATCACTGTTGCCCGTCCGTTTGTTAAAACTAAAAACTTGTATCTTGCAGTTATGAAAGACATCAAACATGTAGTTGATCGTAAGAAAAAAATTGAGCCATTTATGTCGCAAAAAACACATATTTCAGCACTCACAAGGGAATGAAAAACTTATGGATCCCATAAAGTTTATGGACCCCATTAGCCTAGAACTATAAACTTGGCAAATAGCGAATAGATATAAGAATAAATCCAAAAACTAAACATTTTTAATTTAACCCAAAACAAATAAGGCCTAAGTGCAAGAAGTAAGGAGGGGGCGGTCTAAATTTCAAGATGAGCTAACCGTACCTATCATTCGAATTCGGTTCATGATTTAGTATTTAGTATTTATTTATTTCTTGCATTATGTACACTAATCTTAATGGCTAGGTACATACCCTGTTAGGGCGTTGCAAACATAGGTACTTAAAGGACTTATATCTACGAAAATGTATCCTTAGATTAAACTTAAAAATACCACATAACCTTACACAATTATTCATCTAACATATCATTACTAGGTTTTAATCGTTTTGTTTTTGTCGTCAAAGTAGTCTTTCAAACTGTGATAGCATTTGTGGAGCAGGAATTTAAATTTTAAATTTTGTTGTCATGATTCATGACAACAAAATTTAAAATAAGAACCTGACGACTAGCATCGCCTTAAGGGTGGTTAGTTCCTAGTACCGTGCGATTTTCGATATTTGTGCGGAACCCTCGAGTCTAACTCGCACTTGTCCGGTTTTTCATTCTAAAACATTTTTTCAGACGTCACCTTTTTGAAGATATATCTATGGTCTGTGACGACCATTTGGCGCCAACACGGGGGCGTAAATTCTCATCTGGACGTGATACCGTCAATAACATAAAAGAGGTATTATTGTATTACATTTCATGTCGCTATTATTATTTTATTAACGTAAAACTAGCAAGCAAAGTAAAGCATGGTTCTTTAAACATGGGTACGGATTAGCCTAGCATGCGATTGTCTACCTTAGAAAGGACATGTCCACAAAATGTATGGAGGTTGGTATAATAATAATCAAAAATTCTAACCACAACACTCGTTACATTTCGAGAAAGTTCATATTTTTCTGAGTCTATTACATCAGTTAAAAACCAAAAAGAGCCCTCCGTTTTTTTTAAATTAATTTTGAATCTATTAGGATAAATAAATATATTTGGCTCGATAGGTAGTTTATCTCTAGCAAATCTGTTTAAGTAACCTCCATATTGTTAAATAGAAGCATTTTTACCAATTAGACACAGTTTTTAAGTGTTTTTTTCACATTGTACCTACTACCTGGTCACACTGGTAGGTTATAATTTTTATTTTTAGCAAATTAAGAGATGAATGTGGAAGAATCAGCTACGAATGCAAGTAAAATAACGATAAAAGCACTGTATTATTGCTAAACTAGAAAAAATAAAAAGCTGTATTACAATTTTTCATACAATTTATTTTTCACATTTAAAAAAAATGGAGGGATAAAAAAATCTAAATTAAATATTTTTGAGAAGCCCATAAATCAAGCTTTCAAATGATGTATTGTCATCTTGGTTCGATTTTTCTCTGAATAATATACCACTTGTGGACGTCACCTTTGCTGATGTCAGTTCTCAATTCCAATTCATACTTTGTTTCCTTTTCATCATCATCCCTAAAAATAAGATAAACTTTTTGTTTCCTATTCGAGTTGATTGATACATTGATGTACATTGTACAGATAATTTATCTATGTGCCACGTATAATTATGTGCCATGATAGGAGTGCTGGGATGTGTAGTAGTTATACACAGAGCTATTACAACCAGAGCACTCAGTCCAGGTTTTGCGTAGTTTTCTTAAACTTTCGCGTTCACGTGTGGTTCCATACATTTTGGTTAGTTCTTCCCCGTTATCGTCAGGGGCGCTGTATTAAAATGTATAGATCCATACGGAAACAGCTGTTGTTTCAATTTACGTGTAAACCTGGACTAACCCTTCAGAGGGATAATGTGGTCGATCGAGAAAATCCGAAGGAGATGCATTGATTTAATATGGTATGAGTTAGAAAGAGACATGGCAAATATCTCGATTCAGTGGCTAGTTGCCGTCTTTTTCTCCCGATAGTGTTAAATTCCAATTCATATTTGATGATTGGCTCAAGCGACAACACATCCGCGCTATCTCTCTGGTTATAGTAATTGTATACTTTTGAAAATATTTCCAGGTGTCACCAAACTTGACTGAAGTATTTTTTGGATGCAAATGGAAGGACACGCCGAGTCAAAACTGTACGGATCTTTTCTCGCCGATATTGACGGAGGAAGGACTGTGTTACACCTTCAATACTTTGGGTGCTGAGGAACTTTTTAGAGTTGAAAAGTAAGTTTCAACCACAAATATTATACTTACTCGATGGCCCAGTGGTTAGTAACCTTGACTTCTGGGCCAACGAGGCGTGGGTTCGATTCCCATCCAAGGCAAGTATTTATGTGACAAACATAGGTAAATCTCACAGTTCACACAACGTAATGTACCTAACTACTTAAAAACAAAATGGCCCGTCCTGCGCAACTGTATCCGTAACATGCGTAGATTGCGTAGTCGCTTCAGCGCAGTGAAATAATAATCTGCCCCGTTCTAAGGAGACTTAATAATAGATTTCCACGAATTGTTTTTTTTAAATTATACGGCTTTTACTTATATTTGAGTTGTACATAGTACCTATTGTAGGTAGTTTGTACAACTCCCACCCCTATGACATTTACAGCTGCAGAAATGAACCAAGACACTACAAGGAAATTATTTGCAACGAGATTTGGTCCGCGCCTTCGCCCGATATTTTGATTTTTGTGCTATCCCATATACTACTGTACTGTATTAGCCTTTTAATAGTCCACTGCAGGACGTAGGCCTACCCACGAAGGGTGATTTGGCCATATACACCACGCTGGCCCAGTGCGGGTTGGTGGACTTATGCAGGTTGTCTCACGATGTTTTCCTTCACCGAAAAGCCAGTGGTGTTAAAATTCTGTACATAAATTCCGAAGAACTCATTGGTACGGGACCGGGATTTGAACTCACCATTGTAAGGCGGGTGTCACTACTACTAGACCACCACGGCCATCCCATATCCCATATGGGATCCACCTTTTATTTTTCCGGGAATAAAAGTAGCCTACGTTACTCTCCAACCTTTGAACTACCTATATCTATGCCAAAAATCAAGTCTACCGTTGCTCTGTTGTTGCGTGAAAGAGTAACAAACCAACAAATACACTAGCGGATTTATAATGTCATTAAGGATAAAAGGTTAATTTTCATATTCGAAAAAGACTACTTGGTTCGCCTTTAAGTGCGCCCAAAGGCTTTGAGGAAATATTACTACGTAGCTCGATGCCCAAAGGTGTTTTCTTTATGGAACTTTATAAGTGCGACGGAATTATCTTTGCCGCGCACTTTTTGAATTTGGAACAAATACGTGCGACGGAATGATCTTTGCCGCGCACTTTTTGAATTTGGAAGTATTTGCAAAGTTAGAGTACATAATACTATTACATTCTTTTTGGAGTACCGCGCCAAGAAAATGAATGAAAATAATGTAAATATAAGTTTTCATTTGTTGTATTATTAGATACCTTTTAATTTCAAATTAGTTGTTACTCTACGGTTTATTAAATAATAAAATATGAGGTGCCTTTATTTTCTCATAGAGGTGATGAAAAGTAGAAAGTACCAAATAGCGCAAAATATATTTTTGGCTCGAACGACGTACTTTGAATCCCTCGCTACGTTCAGGATTCTACTAAAGAATCCCTCTCTTCGCTCTGGATTCAAATAAGCTTCCTCGCCGTAAAAATCGCCGTTATGATACAATCTACTATTTAATATTCTTCTTTTGAAGCTTGCACACAGAGTACCCATACCTGGAACACAATAACAAAGCTAGATCTTGGAGCTTAGAGGACGGTTATGGAAAGTCTGAACCAATCGAGACCTATCCGCACAGAGGTTCAGTAAGTATCTACAACACATAAAACCCGAATCAAATTTCTTCGCGGGTTTTACGCAGCTGGTACCTAAAGTTTGATTCAGCCCATACTGTCTAGTGTTATATCCGCTTTTACGTTTGTTAAAAAACTTTTTCGGCATAAAGTAAAAGTAAAATTAATTTCAAAATTGATCTCAAACTGTAAAATGGTGGTACAATTTCTATAATATCAGCAGTCTGTCCTAGCGAACATGCAATTTTTGACTTCCTAGCATCAATCTTGCTAAGTGATTTTTTTTAATTAATGAAAACTAAATTTTTTTTCTGCTGTCTAATATTGTGTACAACCCGGTCACAATATCTGTGCACCTGACCTTGTGACGTCATATAGTCTAAACTTAACAATAAATATTAAAAATTATGGGGGAGGCTCAGGATCACGCACCCTTACCATTCACGAAGCTCAGGGACTAACGTACGAGTCGGTAATCGTTATAAAAACAAAGCCGGAAATGAAACTACACGAGAGCGTCTCACACGCAGTCGTTGCACTATCGCGGCACACCGGGACCTTCATCTATTACGCCGACGACATCGAAAATGATGCCATCAGTCGATTCGTGCGGCGCGCATCGTCTGTGTCATCGGAGACCATCAAGGAGTACAACCTGCAGATGGCTGTCAGAGATCGGAACGAGGCGGTGATGGAGGCTTTGGGCCGGGAGAAGGCAACTAAATTGGCATAGGACGTGAAAAAGGTGTATTCGAATTTTAAGAAATAAGCATTGCGTGCATGCCCCAAGCATTCATGCTCGCCATCGAAGGCTCCTTCTTGCGGCGGCATCATGTGTCGGGTCGTTCTCCTCCCTCAAATATGGTCGAGGAGAGCGATGGCTGGCACATGTGTCACACTCGTGATCGGGTGCTGCTTGCGGGTCGCCGGTCTGCTCGTGGCATTCACGCAGTGCATTGACTGACTTAGGCTAATATTTCTAGTACCTACTCTTTGTACAGTAACTATAATAAAATAATTGTAAATCTTAGTTGACAAAGGGCACAGACCCTGGAGTCTGTGGTTAGTAAAAAAAAAAAAAAAAAAAAATATTAAAAAACAAAACAACAACAAAGCGAAAATATCAAAATTATCAGGACGTGTATCGGCAACGAAGATGCTAACCGTACTGTCGCACCGGGGAGTGCGCGGAGAGGTGACAGGGGAAGCGGGAGAGGCGCCGCATTCCAGCGAGGTGCACAGATATTCTGACCGGGTTGTACCTAACTGTACCTAATTATTCAAAATTATTTACAGGGATACGGAGTAAAATCAGGCCTAACATTTCTACTAAAAGCCTATGGACCAGATTTGGATTATTTGTGCAAGGGGCCGGTGCAAGGATTTAAGGTAAGTACATATTAGCATCCTTTTAGGGGCGTAGGTACATCAAAACTAACAACATAAATATTCAGCGACTTTAGTCAAAACTCAAAAAAAATATCAGCTGTTCCATAAATTTTGTCGCGGGTGAACGATATTTTTCTATGGAACAATTTTTTTTTTTAGTTTTGACGAAAGTCGTAAAACAAAAGTTGTTAGTTTTGATGTACAGAATAAGCCCCTAAAAGGATGATAATTGATTAGGAATAACCCTGTATATAATAATACCGCAATATCTATAAATTATAGCTAATGTGTTATTCTTATATGTAAGCATTACTTTTGCAAAGTTTCATCTCAATACATTCAGTAGTTTTTTTGCGTGAAAGAGAAACAAACATCCATACATAACTACAAACTTTCGCGTTCATAATATTAGTAAGATACGAGTATTAAATTAGAAACATAGAGCATAATTACCCATTTTATCCGACTTCTAAAAAGGAGGAGGATAATTCGATAACTATCCTCCTTCGATAATTTCGCCAATTGTGAACCGAATCAATTTTTTTTTTAGTTTGAAAGGGTATCCTCCCGAGGTCAACAATAATCTAAACAATTCGAGCGAAATATTCGAATTTTGTACACGATGGAAGGCGGTTTTACCATTTTTTGCGCAAAAAATAATCTAGTACGAGTTTGCCGAGTTATTACACTGTCGACGCAGTAAGCGTAAACTAAAATTTAGTGTGGAGATGGAACTCCACCAACTCAATGCTATACTCTATAAAATTTAACTTGAGCTCTGCGACAGTGACTTTGACATAGAAGATTGACATTTTTAGTGTTGAGATAGTGGTGGAAAATATCGATTTTCAAACAATGTAATGAAATCGAATGAGTAGTTGAAGGTGAGAAATTGGATTTTATTTACTTACTATTATTTAAGATCAAGTATGTATACTCGTACATGTAAATAATGTTATGATATTAATTAAATACTCATAATAATGTAACGATAGTATTTATCGACGTTTTTCACTATTATCGATGCTAATGCAACATATAATTGGGTTTAATTTATTTACACATGTAAAAAATGTCATGATATTAAAATATACAATAAAATTAATGGTAAATTAAGTTTTATTTAAAATATCGTAACTATATAAACTATCGATATTTTAAATAAAACTCTATCTAAAACTCTGTGGTCACGATCATTCGTCGCCCATCACTAATCGGCATGCCCATAAAGTATGACATTGACAGGTCCTGTCTGTACTAGTAAGAAATTCAGGATTTCATAGGCGTGATTTTTCTGACAGCTGTCACAGAGATCAAGTTAAATTTTATAGAGTATAATGATATTTGCCATAGCTACCTACGTAGATAGAACGCGTAAAAAATTACACACTCATTAGGCATTAGGGGCATACTTTCTATTTGTAAGTCAAAGTCATAAAAAAAAATTACAGCAATTTTTTCCTTTTATTTTTTACTTATTCTTTATTTCACAAAATATAAAATAGTCCAACATTTTGATAATGTTACTGACGGAATTGTATTGTTAAAGAAATATAATGTATAATTGACAGTAATTACTTATTGTAATTTTGCAGATTCTGTTACACAATCCTGCGGAACTTCCCAGGCTTTCGCAGCAATACTTCCGATCTCCATTGTCGCAGGAGGTCGTGGTAGCTGTCAAACCCACCATGATGACCACCTCTGAAGGACTCGGTCCTTACGACCCTCTCAGGTGCTGTTAAATAACTTCAAAATGTATTCTTAAATACAAAATATTGCTATAAACCCCGACGATTCGACGGGTTATTACCCGTGACCACGATCAATGCAACTCGGTCAAAACGTCGGGATAACGGGGTATTTATTTGTCTCATATTTACAGTGCGCGATCAGTCCCGTAGTATAAAAGAATAATGTGTTCAAATCGCGAAAGTTCGAAAATAACACTTTAAACTTTTTTTATGCAAGGTGTTGCTTTACAAATTGCAGGTATACTCATTTATTTGTCCAACCATAATAAAAAAAGAAACAATGTTGTACAAACATATAGTTGTATAGGTCGAATCAAACTTTGCGTTTGTGAACACGAAGCGAGTCTTCCATATTCATATTCATATTCATATTATTTTATTGGTATCAAAATTTAAGATACAAGTCAATTACAATTGTTGTTATAATAATATTAATCGTTAACAGCTATGCTACAGCAAAGCACAATTATCTTAAAATTATAATTACTTAAAATTAATAAGAAAATAACAAATTTAAGTAAGTTATCAAATATTAAATTGTATAAACAACATACTAATCATTCAACACCAGTCGCAGTTTGCTACCTACTGCACCATCGTGCAGTAGGTAGCAAATTCGTTACGTCGTCAGCTGCCTTTAAAAACTAATTTAGCCAACCTTGTTCCCCTCACTTCGCTCAAAGCTAATTTGTTACCGATATCAACCGGAATACGAATTTAGGTATAATCGAGATCTTGGTCGATGTGATGGGGAATTAGTGGAGTGAGCCAAGCTCACTCATTCAAGCGTAAACGAACGCTATTACGTTTTATTCGGCTTATAGCGTAGAATCACTATATACCTATAACATTTTATCGTTTTCCAGGCGGCAATGCTTTTTCCCGACCGAACGCTACCTCCGATATTTCAAGGTGTACACGCAAGCTAACTGCGAGATGGAATGTTTGTCCAACTTCACTTATACGCGATGTGGATGCGTGCACTTTGGAATGCCACGTAAGTTCGACTCAATACTCAATCCTTACTATCTTTGCTTCCTTACTAATATTATAAATCCTTACTATAGGCCGGATCAAACATCTTTTTCAATTTGGCGGCTGTGTCATCACAGCCGCCAAATTATTAATTCCTAGGCCTATAGGCCTAGGAATCAAATAGCTTGGCGTCCGTACTTCCTTACTAGCTGTAATATAATAAATCCTTACTTACATAATATCACTAGTAGTTTTTCGAACAGTAGACCTCGCCGCACATCTCTTTAAACCCATTCTTCATAAGCCTCTATATCTCGACTCGGTCTTGACCGATTTGGTTCCTACTCAAATCTTATCAGGATTTAGATAGGTACTAAACAATCTTGCCAAATATTGTCAAAATCGGCTGCTAAATGGTGCGACTGTAAATTTCCCCTCTTTTTGATGGAAATCCCCCAGGCCGCAGGAGTCAGCCGGCATTTGCGAATTTACTCACCTACTTATTCGATTTTTACACATCATTTTTTTTTAAAAGAAGCACTAGCGTCCACTTAAATATATATGTTTATATGTCAGGTCTAATGTGCGCAAGATATATTTAATTTTGGTGTTTACTTCGCAGGTGGAGAAGGCATGAATGTGTGTAACTCTGGTAGTATGGAGTGCATTAAAAAGTCCCAAAGTGAGTACACAGAAAGCACATTTTTTTCTCGAGCGATTAACTCTCTCACCATTTAATAAATAGGTGAAATAGTATATTTGACGAAAAAGTTGTTACTTATGTTATGTTATAAGTTTGAGACGTGTATTATGTGTTTACAATTGTATTATCTGTGGTATAATCGTTTCTCCCAAAATGGACCAATTTCACAGATATCTGGTGACCAATTCTGATACGGTTTTTTTTTTGAGTAAATGTTAAGATTTGGAATTTTTGACATCGTTCTTAGCCAAGCCTTTACATTTTTTTTACTGTCAAATAATGTCCTCAGAGAACCTAGATCGCGTAAGTTTCAAAATGATTCCGAAAAAGTACAAGTCTACAAGGAATTCAGTTTGAGCTGCGTTTTTCAGGACTTCGGAAATTTTCTTACCTATTTAAAAATATTTCGTAATTATGTTTAACGTGCGTTCTACGTGCGTCAACCCGAAATTATCTCAAAACTATTTGAAGATTTTATACTTTAAAAAACTTAATTATTTTCCAGTGGACCTTGTAACGATTGAAATACAAAGTGGTCTGGAACAATCTACCAACGACTCTCACAGCGACAACCTTTACGAGGCCCGTAAAGTCGCCGCCGAGTGCAAATGTCTTCCATCCTGCACCTCCATCGAATATGAGGCGGAAACCTCTCAGGCAGACTACGACTGGAGAGCCATCTATACAGCCTACCGCATTAACTTCACTGAAGACGATAGCGATGGAGAGTAATTATTAGCCATATTATATAATAATTATAAAGTCTGGTGTGAAAGATGTGCTGAGTGCAATGTCTTAAAGTCTGGTGTGAAAGATGTGCAGAGTGCAAATGTCTTAATGTCTGGTGTGAAAGATGTGCCGAGTGCAGATGTTTTAAAGTCTGATGTAAAAGATGTGCCGAGTGCAAATGTCTCAAAGTCTGGTGTGAAAGATATGCCGAGTGCAAATGTCTAAAAGTCTGGTGTGAAAGATGTGCCGAGAACAAATGTCTTAAAGGCTGGTGTGAAAGATGTGCAGAGTGCAAATGTCTTAATGTCTGGTGTGAAAGATGTGCCGAGTGCAGATGTCTCAAAGTCTGGTGTGAAAGATGTGCAGAGTGCAAATGTCTTAATGTCTGATGTAAAAGATGTGCCGAGTGCAAATGTCTCAAAGTCTGGTGTGAAAGATATGCCGAGTGCAAATGTCTAAAAGTCTGGTGTGAAAGATGTGCCGAAAGCAAATGTCTTAAAGTCTGGTGTGAAAGATGTGCAGAGTGCAAATGTCTTAATGTCTGGTGTGAAAGATGTGCCGAGTGCAGATGTTTTAAAGTCTGATGTAAAAGATGTGCCGAGTGCAAATGTCTCAAAGTCTGGTGTGAAAGATATGCCGAGTGCAAATGTCTAAAAGTCTGGTGTGAAAGATGTGCCGAGAGCAAATGTCTTAAAGGCTGGTGTGAAAGATGTGCCGAGTGCAAATGTCTTAAAGTATGGTGTGAAAGATGTGCCGAGTGCATATGTCTTAGAGTCTAGTGTGAAAGATATGCCGAGTACAAATGTCTTAAACTCTGGTGTAAAAGATGTGCCGAGCCGAGTGCCATTCCTTCTTCCATCTTGTACTTCCATCATGTGCGTCCATCTTATATGAGGCAGAGACCTCACAGGCAGACTACGACTGAAGAGCCATCTATACAGGATACCGCATTAACTTCAATGTCGATAACCCAGTATATGTAACAATCCTTACTAAGAAAGCCAAAGCCTTAAAAAGCACTAACTAGTTTCCTTTTTCCAGTCGGTACTACTCCCGTGTGATGATATTCTTCAAAGAGGCACAGTTCATCACCTCGCGTCGGTCGGAGCTGTACGGGCAGACGGACTTCCTCGCCAACTGCGGCGGTTTGCTCGGCTTGTTCATGGGTTTCTCCATTCTTAGTGTCGCCGAGATCATATATTTCTTGACTTTGAGGTAGGTACAATTATAATTTTTCTTTGCCTAGAGATAGTATTGTAGCGACACTTCGCTACATGCAGCGCCACCATCGACGCGCGCCCGTTCGCGGAACTAACGCCGCGCTTTCCAATCACAAACCGAGTCGTGCATCGCGCAAACGAATTTCTAGCGGTGGTAGTCCATAGTAATCACAATAATAAAATTATTATAAAAACGAGTTAGGTATACAAAATGGGCCCCGCTGTAAAGGTTCCACGCGTTCTCAATATATGAATTAAACTTTCTATCAAAATCAGCCAAGTCAAAGCGCTCCAAATATAATTAGGTATTTAAAACGCTTTAGGGAAATGCCAGACGGGCGTTAAAAAGAACCAACAAATACACTTTCGAAATTATTATTAATAAGACTTAGCGAGCAAAAAGTTGGACCGCCCACGCTACACACGGTCCGATTTTGCGTTTGGCTCTAACAAAATCAGAATGTACTTTTATGAGAGAGTTTACTCATCTTTAGCTTAAGGTTGAAAGGTTATCGCTAAAACTTTTTTTTCCGCTAACTGTTTATAGATAGAACCCTCTAGATGTAGTCGGTGTCAAAGTCGCTGACGGCAACACTGGCCGCCGCGGTGTCGATGTCGCCTGTCGCCGTGTTGACGCGCCGCGACGACAACGCCCGTGTAGCATCAGCCTTACTTTCGTCTCCGTTTGGAGGCGCTTTTCGAAAATTACTTTAATTACGTCGTTTATCTTCTCAAAAATAGGATAAGTTTTTAGTTCTTACTCATAATGGCAAGAAACAAATAAGAAGTTTTATTTTATCATTTTTACAGACTGTGTTGCAAGTATTTGCGGCGAAGGAGTCAGAAAAGAAAGTCCATCGAAAAAGACCGCGCTATCAGCCCTCTTCCTACAAAAGTAAAAGAAGCATACAAAGATTAAATATTTTCAACTCTTCTAATCCTGTAACATTTCTAAGATGCTACTTCTATCTCATGATTATGATAATCTCAACTGTATTGTATAATAAAAATACAGCATTGTATTTTAGTTTGATTGTATTTTGTCAGCTTGAAATAAATGTATTCTGATTTTTTTTTGTTTAATTGACCGAAGCGATCCACACGATGATTTTGCTTTTGTCTCTCCGGATGTTGATTTTTGTCTGCAGGTCGCATTTTTCAACGAATCTCGACGACACAAGTTCAGAAGTTCTATTTATAATTAGGCTGTGTCCCCAGTAAGCAAACTGTCAGCGGCCGACTGAGTGAGCCGCAAATTTGCAGCGAACTGAAATTTGAGTTAGCTGCAGACTCAAATCAATTTTCGTGCGTCGCAAGCAAACTGTTAAGAGTTAGCCGCTTATTTAGCCGACCGACTTAATTATCACTTTACTTTTGTTGTACGAAGGGAGTGGTTGTGTTGGTCACGATGGATATTTTTGAAGTAATTGGTATCTTAGAAGCGCTGAAAGAGGATAAAAGGAAGCACTGGGTTCACCCATTATACAAGAAAAGGTTGAGCATTGGACAATTTCACACTCTTTATCCAGAACTAAGGAAACATCCAGAAAAATTTTACGACTATTTCAATATGACTTCTCATACATTTGATGAATTGTTGAAATCTATAACCCAGTACATAGCTAAAAATAATATCACAAGAGATACATTATGTCCCGAAGAACGGCTTACTATAACTTTGAGGTAAGTAAATAATTAACGCTTTAGGATTTTAAAAAAATATGTTATTTTTATTGTAATACAAAGTCACTTTCGCATTTATAGTTTTTAATTTAACAATCACTTTTCAAAGTTACTGTATTATTAAATTGAATTAGGAACATATATGGTAACATTAAGTTGGTAACCTGTCATTCCTCATCTTCAGTGTGGTTTGAATCGCCTCGCAATATTGCTTCTATGTCTTCTATTTCCGCTGAAGAACCTGTAGAGCTATGTGATGGACTGTTTCGAGGGTAGTTTTGCACATTTGGTGTACTGCTGCTTCCACTCGCATAGCCATACTGATGTGGGTACTGGTAGGCATTCGTCCATCCAGTTTGCATCATACCACCGTCATAATTATTATGTACACTATATTTTATATTTTTAATAATTTTCATCACTTCGAACCGAAATTCAAAATTCTGTGTTGGGGACATTGTCTTCATTTCCGGTAAAATATTTAGTAGAAAGTTCATATCTGGATCGTTTTCTCTTTTTTTTTCCATCGAGTTAATTAGGGCTTCTTGAAACACAGTCATCTTTTTTGGTCTACTGACATTAACTACCGAGTCAGTAGAATCATTTTGATCTAAAATAGCGCTACTGTCGCTAGACGTCTCGGCGCTAATATTGCCAGATGTCTGGTTGCTAGCTCTAGAAACATTTAAAAACTGTAACATGTCCAAGTATGGTGTCTTGCGTTTTTTTGTTGCGCCACTTCCGCTTTTGACTGAGGAATCCTTATTTTTTTCTCTGGTGTGATAGTCGCGCAAACCCTTCCATTTTTTTTGTAGGTCTTTTACTGAAACAGAAATAATCGGTAGTTCAATATTCTTTCCAGATTCTTGTCAAGTGGACTAAGTTACAGAAAAATTGCACAAGAGTTTCTTGTTGGAAAATCGACGGTATCGAAAATAATAAGTGAAACTGCATGCATTATATGGGATATTTTACAGCCACAGGAAATGCCGGAACCTTCTGAAGAATTGTGGCTAGAAATAGCAAAACGATATTATAAAAAAACCAACTATCCTAATTGTATAGGATCTATCGATGGCAAGCATATCCGTATTAGAAAACCACCAAAAAGTGGGTCTAACTATTTTAATTATAAGAAGTTCTTCTCAATTGTTCTGTTAGCCGTAGCAGATGCAAACTGTTCTTTTATAGCTATTGATGTAGGTGCTTGCGGACGAAATGCTGACAGTAATATATTTAAAGAAAGTGGTTTTGGCAAAAAATTGGCGTGTGGGTCTCTGAAGATTCCTAACTCAACTAAATTGCCTAATTCAAATGGATTGCCCCAACCTTTCGTGTTTCTTGGAGATGAGGCATTTGGATTACAAAAGCATATCTTGAGGCCTTTTCCTAATAAAAGTTTAAATAAGGAAGAGCGAATTTACAATTATCGTCATAGTCGAGCTAGGAGATGCGTGGAATGTGCATTCGGCATCCTAACAAGCAAATGGAGAGTTCTGCATACACCGATCGCTACTAATGTGAATACAACCATCGCTATCGTAAAAGCCGTTTGTATTTTACATAATTTTGTCATAGCAAGAGAACAAGCACAATATGCACATATTTCGCGACGTACCTCAACAACTCTTACAAGTTCAAGGAGCCAAATTATTACTGTATCAAATTCTGGAAAAACAACAAGAGAAAACTTTAAAAACTATTTTCTTAACGAAGGAAAGCTATCCTGGCAAGAGAAATATTTGTAAGTTGTAGCTACAGGAAGAAATAGTGTAACGGAGTGTGTAAAGCCGTAAATACTATGTAAATTATGATACTTTGTTTTATGTAGTGAGTGATACAAGTATATTGTTGAATAAATAATAAATTCATTAGAATGGAACTTACTTCTTTTTTGTTTAGTGTTTTCTTCTAAGTTTTGCCAATCATCGTATATAATTTCAGCGACTTCATTCCAATTGCTCTGCTTTAATACTCTGTTGCTGTATTCTTCACTCGACATGTTCCATATGCCTGGTCTATTCTGTATTTCACTAATGAACCTTTCCGTATCAAAGGACATCTTGGATTTTCAGTGATGTGTGTGTGCGTTGAGATTAGTTAGGTGCGATGCAAAAAAACACGTCCTAACACGATGATAGCTTTTTTCCAACTATCCGAATAATCAGTTTGAGTCACTACGCCCGGCGAACAACCAATCGCCGCCGCCGACTGGAACCGGTTTTGGTGGGAGTCGGCCGCTCACTAAGATAGTCGGCGCGCGTAACGCTGCAAACTGCGTACAGTGAGCGCAAAACTAGCAAACTGTGAACACTCCATTTGAAATATATGGAAGGGCGTACTAAACCGATACGCCGCTAACTCAGTCGGCCGCTGACAGTTTGCTTACTGGGGACACAGCCTTAAGGCTGCAGGCATTCTTGAACCCTTAGTCCAGGTTTTGCGTAGTTTACTTACTTTTGCGTTCGCGTGTAGCTCCATACATTTTGGTTAGTTCTTTCTCGTTTCCGCCAGGGGCGCTGTACAAAAATGTACCATACGGAAACCGCTGTAGTTTCATTTTCAAAGGAGATATTGCAAAAATATATAGAAATTGGGTACAGTATATCATAAATTGCTTCGTTTCTTCCAGAAAATGATTTTCCCGTTATTTTTTACAATAACAGTGTCCATTAAAAGTACTTTTTTGTATTCGGATTAAAAATTGTTATTTTTAATCCGAATGACAGTGTTTAAAAATAAGGCGGTCATACTCTTCTTCTTTTATATTTCGGTGTCGCATGGTTTTTGTATTTGCTAGTGTTAAGTATAAGTAATGAACCTTCTTTGGTATTATATCAAAATAGTTACAGTCTAAGTCACGTCATAGTCCAAAAAGTCGCGGTCAAGTTAGTTCTTAGTAATATCACTGATAGAAACATGTTTCACAAAATAATAAAATGCGGCGACATTATTTTTCCACGTTCCCGCCAAAAACCACGCGGCCATACTCGACTTGAAACATTAATAAAAATAAAATGTCACAAATAATAAAAATAGGCTAAATGCCTATTTAAAACTGAATTCTATATTATCCTGGATTGTTATAACAACGAAAAAAAAATGTTTCATTGCAATTCGATGGATGATTTTTGATTGCTGACTAATACAGGATTCAGACACCTCGTAGTCAAAATACTTTATTCAGTATTCTCCGTAATCCTAGTAATATAGGCTTACAAACATTTTTCTATTCTTCGCTCCATTTCCACGTCATAGATCCTCCTTAGTTACTCCTTCTTTTTTTCGCTTTTCCGCCAAAAAGTATTTATCTTTCATTCTCTTTTTTTTATAAGTTCTGACTTGTCCCGCGAGTTTGATTACTAAAGAGGTTTCTATATGCTACGTGATGTTCATACACCATTATAAGAATACAGCACTGTAAATGTGGGGCAAGTTACTTCGAAATAATTCACAGCTGTTTAGATCCATATACAGAAAAATTGGTTACTTTTAAAAGAATATAAATAACATTACACTATTAATGATTGTTTTACAAAATTAATATAACGACAAAATGTTCTTGATTATTTATGATAAACACGAAAATAAAAACAAACCTCTTCAACGTTTGCCTTCGACTTTCTCGGTGACCCGCGACTTCACCAAGTTACAACCTAATCCTTCTGAGGGCCAGCGCGGTGGATATGACTCGTAGGCCTATATTCAGCAGTATATAATAAATATTTAAAAATTACAGATACATGAAACATATACAGTGTATCTCTCAGAGACCTAATAATACTGCAACCATTTATAAATTCTTCGAAATACCACAATTTAAAACTAATTATCACTGATAGAAACACAATTTGAACAAAATAATACAATGCAGCGACATGATTTTTCCACAACGCCTCTAGGAAGTTTCAAAAATAAATGTTCAAGCCTGAAACATTGAAGTATCATACATAATAATGTGAACTACAAAGAAACGGAAGATTTAATACGAATTGTCAGTTAAACAATCATACATAATACTAGGTGATAATAGCACACAAATATTTACCTAATACATACTATTACATATTCACCTTTGTTCTGTATTTACTTTTATACTAAACTTATATCATTATTAGTAACCAACGCATGCCAATCAAGTTCAATAATATTCAATACCTATAAATTGTTGTTTTATGTCACTTTTGTTACTGAATACTATGTTAACCATAATATTATTGGGTACAAATAAATTATTATTATTATTTATATACATTATTATTTATTGGATCTGAAAAAACACGCTATAATGAAACAAAAGAAACATAAAGTCTTAATCGAAGTATAAAGTACCTATAAACTTGTTAATTTTATTAACATCTCAACATTATTTTCCATTAACATCTGTCTATTTTAAGGTGAAACTTGTAGCTCATAATTGTTTCTTTTATATTTCTAGATACTAACGGCTCTCAACTTCTTGGGTACAGGTAGCTACCAAAAACCTGTGGGTAGGGACTGGTTGGCTCCCGTCAGTCAACCCACAGCAAGTCGCTGCATTGAGGAAGTTGTGGAAGCCCTCAACCACATTTTAAACACTCATGTGAGATTTCCCACAACCGACCATGAAAAAAATAAAATTAAACAAGGGTAATATTTGGAATTTCATATATATGTTTACCAAAGTAAAGATATTATAGGTACATGTATCTTTTTAATTAATAATTATATTACTTTTACAGTTTCTATGAAGATCACAACTTCCCAGGGGTGTTAGGATGCGTTGATGGCACATTGGTTGCAATTTTAGCTCCAAGGAACCACCCGAGTGAAGCATCATTTTTTAGTCGCAAAGGTTACCATGCCATCAATGCTGCTATTGTAAGTATCTGTATTGTTACCAGCCTTTTTAACTGTCTACTGCTAAACATAGTAGACCTACTCTAAAGCCTACATTTTAAGTGGAATTAAAATATAAGTTAATAACAATATATTTTTGCTTTGTTTCAGATATGTGACAGCAAGTTGCGTATAATCGGAGTCTGTGCGAAATTTGGGGGTGCAGCTCATGATAGCCATGTCTGGCGCTCTTGGAGTGTTAGTCAATACCTAGAGGAAGAGCACAGACATGGGAAAGTAGGTTGGCTTCTGGGAGACTCGGGTTATCCTCAAAAACCATGGTTGATGACCCCGGTGCTGCATGCTGCAGATAACACGCCCGAAGCTCACTACACTAATATGCATGTTCGGACAAGGGTCTGTGTTGAACAATGCATTGGGCTCTTAAAAGCTCGGTGGCGATGCTTATTGCGTCATCGAGTTTTACATTATGCGCCTACAAAGTGTGCTAAGATAATTAATGCCTGCACTGTGTTGCACAATTTATGTCTGAATGATGGCATCGAAATTGATAGTGATGATATTCATTCAATAGGATCATCATTAGACTCAAATGATGATCCTATTGAACCAATACCATCAGTATCAATGGCCAATATGTGCCCTACCAGGCAACAATTGATCAACACAATGTGGCAAAATCGTTTTAGTGCAAATTAATTTATATTAGAGGAAGCCTATGCCCGGCAGTCGGCTGAAACAAGCTGTTGGAATCAATGGTGATGAAACACCTTGTTTTTTAGTATAGCTAAACCCCACTAGAGGAATCCTATGCCCAGCAGTGAACTGGAACAAGAGAAGGGAAACAAGCTGTTGCAAGCAATGATGAAACCTCTCAGCTTTCTAATATTTGGCATAAAATTGTCATCATCAATGTCATGTTAGATACTCAATCATTTACTGCAACTTATTAATGTTTACATACACTGCTTATATAAAATGTTCTGTATACAATAAACATAATTATGTATTGCAATTATATTGTTCATATTGGAAAGGTTTATTATGTTTTTTTTTGTTATCAATACAAAATTGTATGTGAAACAGCATTTGGTTAATATGATATAAATTGTGTAAATTTCACAACTGACTAAATCTTATTTTCTAGTTGATTGTCAATAAAAGGTATGATATCCTAATGATTCTTGTTTTTCCCCTGTATTGATCATCCCAATTTAGTATCTAGTTTATTATATACCTAACTGCCCAAAATTTCTTATTTGGTTGTTAGTTTTTTCTGGGTTAAGTAGTAAAAAAATATTTAATCATCAAAAAATAATTTATTAGACAATTCTTGAAGAACGTCTGTCAACCTGAAAAACAAAAATGAAATATTAGATTGTCGCACTTAGCTTTGTTGATTTATTTATGACACTTACAGCTAATTGGATCCGAAATCACACCAAGCAAAGCACCATTTTTCACAGCAATGGTTACGTAACACTCCATTGCAGCTGCAGTTATAAATTTAATACTATTTTCCTGTTTCCTCCAGTTATGTTCTTTTATATTTTATAAAGGCAAGTAGCATAAATGATACCTATAATTATCCATGCAGTGCAAAATAATTGATATTATATATATGCCAAGACAGTAGATAAGTTAGGACACTAATATGCAGTGCAGTGTAAAATAATTAAGATTAGTATTTATGTCAAGACAGTAGATAGTTAAGACACTGATAGCTAATTGCGTCCATAACCGCTGAAGCAAAGCACCATTTTTGCACAGCAGTGGATACCACTCCATTGATGCTGTAGTTATATACATTACGTAAATTTTATAGCTGCAATGTTCCTTGGTCCTTCCTTCTTTGATTTGGCATTCTGTACCAACCATGTTTCCGATTTTTCTTGTTTAAGTGTGGCTCGATATTACCTTTGTATTTAGGTATTAATGCTGAAGAGATGTCAAACATTGATCAACAAACTCTTATAGAACACAGTGGTATTAGCTGTAATGCACATAATAATTAGGTATAATATGATTTTTAACTGATACTGATTATGTTAAATTTAATATACCTACCTATTCAGGGCAACATTTCTTTCTTGCTCAATTTTGTTGCGCTCTCTTTTTATGTTAAGCTTTTCTTCTTCTATTCTTAACAGCTTTGCGTCAATGTTCTCTGAAAATAAACCGTTTGCATTTAGCGTCACACACAATACAATACACAATATAGGTACAACACATCGTACACAATATATCACCCTCATAAAACGAGACAATGACAGACACTGATACTTATGAATAATTGTATGAAAAACTTTGGTGACAGCACCTTGTGACTGTGGTTTAATTATAAAGTACTTCTCCACTGCTAGTCCACTGCTGAACATACATCTACTTACGAAGGGAAAGCAGGCCATGTTTAACAAGCTGCCCCTGTGTAGGTCGACAGATATTCCATTCTTCTATGGAGGTATGCAGGTGACAAACTTGTTCAAGTTTTCTTTCACCAAAATGCTAGTGGTGTATAAATATATACATAAATTCCAAGTAATTCATAGGGACCAGAAAGCCGAATCAAACTTAATGGTGTCTGTGAACAGGAAACGAGTCCTCGTACAGTATCAATTTATGTAAGTTAGTTACGATGAGGTGTGCAGTTGCATGCTTACTTCACAGATGCTATGAAGTTATATTCAGCCTATATATTATATACCTACAAATATATGTTTATTATAGGAAAATATCGAAACATGGTTGCTTTAAGTTTCTTACCATGTTTTGGCTCCCTTCTGAGTTTTCTTTTCTGTGGCCTATTGGATGGGCCTGGTAGATTGATAGAATGTCCACCATGCGTGGGAGACTGGGGTTCCACAGGTTGGGGGTTACTGGTGCTGGCTGGAGGTATGGGCTAAACAAAACAAAGAATAAGCATAACAATGTTTATACAGGTGTGCAAGATAAACATTAATAATAATGATAGATACCTCAGTGGAAACAATCTCCTCCATTCCAAATACAGCCACCGGGCCCATCACCTCCAGCACCTTATCCTCCACCTGGGTCAGCTCCTGGTATATAGTAGGCCCATTTCCGGTACTACCAGCCCCATAGCCCCGGAATTCTCTCTTGTTGAGAGAGGCCTTCCTCTTTACATTGGCCTTCATGTCCCGCCAAGCCTAAAATTGTAAAAGAATTGTTTCAGTTGCACTTCACTGTTTCAAGACAGGTAAGCACATCCTATCTTTCTTTGTAAGTCCATAAACTTAGTCAATGTTAATATAAGCATGACAACAGGTTACCTGTTTCCATTTTTCTGTGTTTTTTATTTTTTTTTATTTTTTTAGACCTTTCTAAAGCGTTTGACCGTGTTTCATATGATCTCTTGTGGGACAAACTACAGGATACCTTACCTCCAGAACTAGTAGACTTATTTAAATTCTGGTATTCTAATCAATTAAACTACGTTAAATGGTCGAATGGGGAATCTCAAATGTATAAATTAGAATGTGGAGTTAGACAAGGGGGGATAACATCTCCAAAATTGTTTAACTTATACATGAACAAACTGATTGTTGAACTCAGCAGCATGCATGTAGGGTGCTCTATTGATGGACTGCAAGTTAACAATTTAAGCTATGCCGATGATATGGTGCTGCTGAGTCCATCAATTAGTGGATTGAGAAAGCTTGTCCGTACATGTGAATTGTATGCTGAAGGACATGGCCTTCAATATAATTGTAAAAAGAGCGAAATTCTGGTATTTACAGCAGGAAACAAGGCGCCAGGTCACGTACCTCCGATATTTATGAACGGCGTCGCCCTCAATATAGTAAATAAATTTAAATATCTGGGGCATATAGTTACATCCGATTTAAAGGATGATAACGACATTGAGAGAGAAAGGAGAGCATTAGCGGTAAGGGGCAACATGATTGCTCGTAGGTTTTCTCGGTGCTCCATCCCTGTTAAACTCACACTTTTCAGGGCATTCTGTCAGTGCTTTTATACAAGTAACTTATGGGTTAAATACACACAGAAGACATTTAACGCCCTCCGAGTACAATATAATAATATTTTCAGAATACTGTTAGGGCTACCTAGGCATTGTAGCGCATCTGGCATGTTCGCCGAAGCCAGGGTGGATGGGTTTCCAGCCATTATTCGAAAGAAAATAACATCTTTACTCAACAGAGTGAGAGGCGGCCACAACATTATTCTGAACACCATTAGCTATAAATATGATTGTCCCATAATAAAACATTGGGTAAAAACCATTATACCAAAGAGTAATAGTTCCCTATATTTAAGGTAATAAGTTGTTTTTGCATGTCAAATATTATATTTTATTTTAGTCTATGTTTTTGTGTGTCAATCTCATGTACTCGTATAATTATGTATAGTATAATATTAGTTGTAGGTAATGATTTAAGATCTTTTGTGCATTTCTGTGTAATTTTGATATGGACCAAGTTGTCTGAAATAAAGTTTTATTATTATTATTATTATTATTGGGCCACCGAGGGCATTCAGCTCCTCAGTGAGCTTCGCCCACATGGCTTCAAGGCTAGCCCGGCCTTGCAACGACTGGCCGACCCCCGATGCCATCATGGGATGATTTTTCATGTGATCGGCCAAGTAGTTTAGCTGGGCCGGGCTAGCTTTGGAACGCCGTGGCGTTTCCTCCAGACCCGCCTTGCTGATATTGCTTGCTTCCATCTTATTGAGAAGGGAATAAAACATAATAATTTAAAACACAAGAAATAGAACTTCACAGCAACCTTTTTCACCAAGCTTTACAAATTATTGGAAAATAAGTAAATTAATACAGTTAAATTACAAAATTCACCTTGTTTATTGATAATATTAATGAAAAATAAACAAAACAAAAATCTATCGTGCTCTATTGTTATTCACGATAACATGCCTCAAACGCGCCAAATTACACAAGGAATTTTGACAGTTCATAACATTACGTCAACGTAGTAACGAATTTGATTTTGAATTACAGAATACGATTCCTTGACAATTCTATGTTACGTCGCGTTCATGAACACGGAAAACGATAGAGAATAAGGCCCCTGAAAAGTTTTGCTAACAAAACTAAACTCTTCAGTGCATTTTTTACATGTAGGCTTATTCTATATAGGTTATATCGAAAAGGTTGCATGTGACCAAAATGGCCGTAATTCAATGACTGAACAAAAACCAAATTGGAAAATGTGAAAGTACTCATAAATTAAGCATTTAATGCGATTGTTTTACTCTGCGCATTTATTTATCATAGTTTATCGGATTTTTTGAGCTACTGTACCTAGTCAGAGCCCTTTTTGCAATATCTCCTTTAAGTGTACCTGGACAACCTTGATTACTAAATGCAAGCCGTTTCGAATCGGGCTTATTGAACATCCACAGGGGATTCCTATAACTTAACAGCCAGTGGGGTTTCTACGGCTGATGGGTGGATGGATGGATGATGATAAAATACGTAAGTCTGTGATAAGATATTAGGAGTAATAGGTAGGCACTGTACCTATTTTCTACCAGTAGCAATGTTACAATTATAAACAAATCATAGAATTATGTGTCTAAGTTTTAATTGATATTATACAGTGCTGGGGCCACTTGGCTTCTTTTTTGGAGCATATCCAATCCTACTGTGTATTTCTTCCGCTGTTTTTGATCCTGGACCAAGCGACTTCGGCGTGTCTTCCTGCATGTCCGAACCCAGACTGGAATTATTGATCTGACCGCGGCGGTAAGCTTCGTATTCTTGCAAATCCTCTAGTTTCAGAGTAATCTCAGTCAACGGTCTTCGTATCATTTTGAAAACTGAAAAATAAGAACGCATAAATTGAATAATAATAGGAAAAACGTGAACACAGTTTTTTGTTTGTTCTGTTGGCATTACAATTCGACTTCCCCTTAGGGACGTGGTATATTTTAGTCTTTGCTTCTAAACTCTCTTTACGTTAAAGACTATAATTCGATTTTATTAGGCTTCCCCCAGACAGCTTCGCATAATACTCACAAAGCCGGGATCAATAAAAAACAAAATTAAAATCTATAATTAGTAGACACTAGTTCGCTGATCGCATAGCGAAACGCTAAAGATTAAGGTGGTTTCACTATGTCAGCACGCGAAATTCATTTTTTGGGTTTTTTGATATTTACAGATAAACCTGTTCGTTTCAGTTAGGACGATCCTTTTAGAGTAGTGTAACCACGAGTAAAAAAGTGTCCTCGTAGTTACACTGGTGTAACAAAGCGGTGTAACCACGAGTCTGGACCCGGAAAAAACTCATTTAGCTGCCATGAATATATAGTTTTAACGAGGTATATACAGGGTCATTTCTAATCAATTAGCATCATTTTAGGGGCTTATTCTGTAATGTAATCTGTGTTTTATAGAAAAAAATCGTTCACCCTCGACCAAATGTATGTAACGGCTGATCTTTTTTTTTAGTTTTGACAAAAGTCATAGAACAAAAGTTGTTAGTTTTGATGTACAGAATAAGCCCATAAAAGATGCTAATTGAACAGAAATAACCCTGTATACACCTAGAAACCAAAATAGTAGCCAGTTTATGCATAATAATAACTAATGCACTTTCGTGCATAAACTGACCACTAATTTTGGTTTTTAGGTGCATGTAAGTGCGACCTATTCATGACCGCTAAATGAGTTTTGAAAACTTAAATTGATTAGTTTAACTACAAAAGGCAAAAAACTAAAAAAAAAAAATGTTTGCATATGAAATAATATAAATAAATAAATATTTAACATCTTACACACGGTCTCTGACCCCAAACTAAGCAAAGCTTGTGATATGATATAATACATACTTCGAATTTTTAAATACATACATAGATAGATAGTACCTAAATAACACCTAGACACAGAGCAAACACCAATATTCATCACAAAAATGGTTGCCCTGGGTGGGGGTCGAACCCACGCCTCTTTGACCCAGGAGACAGGGTTACTAACCACTGAATCACTGAGGCAGTCTATAAAACATTACTGTAAACTAAAATGTGTTGTTAGTGTACAGCGAAAAGTTCGTCGTCACATAGGTACTGATATTTTTAAAGTTCATGGACATAAAAAAATAATCACAATGAAATTATCAATTACAATCGATATTCTTTCTATTCATAACATTAATCGATAAATAAAAAAAAGAACATCACTAAAATCATTAAAACATTCATTTCCTGTTCTAGTTGTCTATGGTTATAAAGTGACGCTGAGCAAAATTTAACACGTCATTTGCGCTTGTAAAAAGCAGATTTGTGCTTTTATTCTTAATTATACACGATCAATCCGCAGTTCCTTAGTATAGAGTTATTAATTAGAGTTACAAGAACTCACCAATATGCTGTATCTTGAGGATTATTTGGAAAGTAAGTGTTCTTTGTTCACTAAAGATGACGTAATTCTGGAGCACTTTACTATGTTGGTAGCTCAACAAATCAAAAAATACGCGCGCGAAATTGAAATCTATTGGTCCAAAAATATAATGCACTTCTCTTATTAATAAACTACCGTGACATTTTCAGTGATCGAACATCTACCCCAAGAACTGAGGGATAGATTCACAGAAATGCGAGAAATGGACTTATCAGTGCAAAGTAAGTAAAAATCGAATGGAATATGAACAGCCTTCACTTCTGCTTATCAACAAAACCTCTATTTTATTCAATTAACATCCTAGTTTGAACTTAAAGGAAGAAATAAAAAAAAATACAGTACCTACCTACAACTTAATTAGCAACTATTGTATTAGTACTGTACATAAAAATTTTTATATAGTGAAATAAATTGAATAAACACTTCAATGTTTATGATATTAATTTAATTCAGTCAGTGTGCTGTACATTAAATTCTACTGCTATAATATATAAAACATAAATAATAATAACAATAAAAAACATACTAGCTGCCCATCCCGGTTTTGCCCAGGTACGATTGTTATAGCTTGAAGCCTTCTCATTGTAACACTAAAAGATAGAGAAAACCACATCTAAATCTGTAGTGTAGTTTGGAAGATATAAGCAGATATACAGATGGGACAATAGACAGAAAAAAGCGGCTTTGCTTTATAATAGTTGTGATAACTGGTATATTTCTATTGACTGCACTATTTTAGATAATATGGATACTTTGGAAAAGAGAGTCCGCACTCTGTTTGGTGGGTGCCGTCGGGGTGAGATGGACACGGACCAAGCTAACACAGAGTTTGCCGATATAAAGCGCGGCTACAATAAGACTCTTGAAGAGGCAGATGAGAAAATGGCGCTGGCCAACCAGATGTATGATCTGGTTGACAGATATTTGAGGAGATTGGGTAAGTATATTTTTATCAAAGCGTATCTCTATCTGGAAAAATTCATCGCACAATTTTAGACTAGGCCGAATTATACAAGTCATACCAACACTGCACACCACATCCTCTGCAATAGAGTTGTCTACAATTGGAATAGGTTGCCTGAGGATGTCATCTCAGCTAGAACTATAAACACATTTAAAAATAGACTAGACCTTTGGATAAAGAAGGAAAAAATTTCCTTGACAGATAAATACTAATTTTATTTGACACTGCTTGATATAGGCACGTCAGTATACACTGCTCGCCTATAAACAAATAAATAAAGTCGGCTGATGTAAAGATCCTGTCTGCACCTCACCTAGAACTGCGCGTTGATCGGATATTGCGCAGCTTGTAGCTAACTTCTCGTCCGCCGACTTGTTTGATTCACTCTAGTACTGTCTGCCTAAATATGGGTCCAAATGTTCAATAGCAGGCATGCATATCAGTAAAAATCACTCCTTGATGATAAATCCTACTAATATTATAAACGCGAAAGTTTGTGAGGATGGATGTATGGATGTTTGTTACTCTTTCACGCAAAAACTACTGAACGGATTGAGATGAAACTTTGCAATTTTACCAGGATCACTATTGCTATCCAACGTGGCAATGGGGCCAGCATTTTGGGAACTGTGCCCGCTGGTAGTGGGCTTTTAGATCAGGGTTTTCATCGTCATCTATACGTCAAACGCAAACCTATTCGAAATAAAAAAAAAAAAAAAAAATACTCATTTTTTTAGTTCAAGTGTTTTTTTTTTTGTAATATATAGTTATAAGTTTATGAAATGTTACATAATTTTGTGTAGATAAACCAACTTTGCAATAATATAGCTTAATTATATCAGAAAAACACATAGGCTATAAATTATAATAATGTTGCGTAAATTGTTCATAATATAACGATAAGTGTTAAGTAAGATCTGAGAACTCTGAGAAGCTATTCTAGAGTGCGCTTCAAGAAATGTCAAAAAAATCAACTGTCGAATCGAACAACTGTCAAATCGTTTATTGTTTAATTTTTTGGATCAGGTTTGAAAGACGAAACGTGACATAGTCTACTTTTTATCTCGGATAAATAAAGGGTTCCTATGGGATAGCACAAAAATCAAATTATCATGCGGGCGAAGCCGCGGGTAAAAACTAGTAAGTCATAATGATGATCATTACAAATTCTTGGAATATACAGTTTATTAAATAAATAGCTAATGTTAATAGATTAACATTAGCACTTCATAGATTAAAAAGCAATTTAAAAATAGTGTAATTACTTAACAAAATTCCCACACTGCTTTCCCTTGCTACTTGATCAGTGAGTAATAACAATGGCTCAACTGATAAAATAGTTCAACAATGAAGAAGTGGGTGTTTTAAAAAGATGACGAGTAAGTTGAAGATTAAGATGATTAAGTTTTGATCCATACAGATGTGTAAACCATGTCCTAATCTGCACAGGTAGCATGGCAAAGGGAAAAAACATTTTATCCACTTGATGTCAGTTGTCATTGTCAATCAATACTTAATTTCCTTTTCGAAGGGAGTGGTGGAGTTACAATTTGTCCCCTTGCCATGCTACCCATGCTACTGGACTAGTCGAACTGTGGAAAAGAACCAAAGTCACCCACAAATTTCAAATACAATGCAAATAGGGATTTTTTAAAGAGATCATCAAATCAATATCGACATGTTGCCTGCTTGGTTGCTTGAAAGAAATTTATTTAACCGATAAGGCCGTCATGCCAGCTATTTGTATTGTTTAGTCCTTATAATCTGTTTTTTATGTAATGTGGTTGTCTAATAAAGTGTTATTGTTTGTTTGAAGACAACTTAATTGCAAAATGTTGCGTTTGTGAAAGTGATTCCAACTAAAAAAGTTTACAGAAACTCCAACAGTGGGCGAACTTGAGTTATAGATGTTGATATGATGTTTGTCAGTCTCCACCTGCACTCCTATCATGGGACAAATTCTTTCCACCAATTTATTTCTTCTTGGATTGACATTGATAACAGGCATTCAAGTACTCAAGGCGATAAGGCCGTCCTTGTACCTTCTAATTTTATTCGACTCTGCTTGATATAGGCACATCTGCGTACACTGCTCGCCTATAAATAAATAAATAAAATAATTTTAAAAATATCTATTGTTTATAGTTTGTTATTTAAGCTGTTTTTTCGGTGTACTGTAAGTAAGTTATATTATACTAACTTTTGCCCGCGGTTCCGCCCGCGTGGTATTTTGAGTTTTTTGCTATCCCACAGGAACCTTTTATTTTTTCGGGATAAAAAGTAGCCTATGTCACTTTCCGGCCCTTAAACTATCTCCATGCCAAAAATCAAGTCAATCCGTTGCTCCGTTGCTGTGTGAAAGAGGAACAAACCAACAAACTTTTCAGATTTATAATATTAGTAAAGTATGATTGTATTGTATTGTAAAAGTGGATAAAACAGTTTTATGACTTTGCCATGCTAGGGGTGCTGGACGAACATTTAAACTCAACAGTAAGCCATGCCTTGCCTTGCTTACCAAGCCTTGAGGCATACCATTCTCAGAACTCTTAGAAAGCCTTTTCTTAACAGACACAGAATTGCACAAGTTCAAGTGCGAGCTGGAAGCGGACAACAAGGGAATCACGGAGCTGCTGGAGAAGAGGTCTCTAGATCTGGACGTTAACACCAACCACACCACCACACCTAACAATAACCACTATAAGGAAAACAGGTCAGTGCTATATAACACTGATAAAACATAAAACAAGGCAATAATTTATTTTTTTAATAGTCTAGTGCAGGACGTATGTCTACCCACGAAAGGTGATTGGGCCATATCCACCACGCTGGTCCAGTGTGGGTGGTGGGTTCAAATACGCCATCGAATTTCTTCAAAGGACGTATGACTGCGGGGCAATTCTGTTAACCAAACTCGTTACTGAGGTGACTGACACATTCTTGAACCTCTCTCGTTTTTCTGACAGTTCTGACAGCTCAAAGCTGTCAAAAAAACAAGAGAAGTTCTAGAACGTGTCACCTCAGTAACGAGATCGGTTAACAGAATTTTGCCCCGCTGGGATTTGAACCTACGACCTCAAAATTGTAAGGCGGGAGTCACTACCTCTAGATCACCACAGTTAACGGCTAATGATGTTTGCAGGTACAGAATTCGTGCCGAAAAACGTCGTGACAGCTGGGGGACGAGGGAGTCCCGAGCACATTCCTCCTCCAGTAACATCTCCAGGACCGACACTATCCAGGTAACCAGCAATGTCCGAATAAATTACACAATCCTTACTTATAAGTTAAGCAACGTTCGGCACGGTCAGTCTTCGGATGGGTGACCGCGGGTGGCATCTCCACTTAAACCTATTTAAAATCAGATATAGGCCGCGCCACACAAGTTGGCGGATGAGAAGTTAACTACAAGCTGCGCTGCCAATCCTGACTGAAGCTCACACAAGCCGCACGTTGATTGGTTATTGCGTAGCTTGTAGCTAACTTCACATCCGCCAACTTGTATGGCGGGGTCTATAGATATATTAAAATTCATTGCAGATAATAAATTAAATAGTTTTCAATACAAATATTTTGAAAGAAATAATTCATTCATTCAATCGATGTTACAAAAGTGTATCTACCATCTAGTATTTCATATGTTTGTTTTATAGGCGGCGCTGGGTCGTGACACGTACTCGGGCCACGCTGGGAGCGCCATCGTCGTCGCGGCCTCCCAGGCCATCGCGGCCACGCAGCAGGTAAGTGCCGCCATGAAAGATGACAACTACTATAATTCGATAACATTATCTCACTATCGCGAATAGGTAGTATTAACTGATATGTAAACCTTTAAAAACCAAAATAATGATCAGTCTGATCTTTCGAGCAAATATCTATAGAATCACAATCGTGCAATAAAAGTGTCCTAGCCAAAACCCTGCCCAAGCTACGTAGTGGGCAGGCTTTTTAGTTAGTCGTAAGGCGATTGCAAGCTAACTACAATGCCGTGCGGTACCAAAGTGCTCGGTTACAAGCACTATGGTGGCATAACCGTGTCGAGATTCAAGAAAACGGGTCATTGTGTGAATATCTAAGTCGGGTATGTATGTAGATATTTGCTCAAAGGTCTGAACTGTTTTTACCCTAGTTTTTAAAGACAATTTTATTTTTTATTTTTTTTATTTTGAATAGGTTTGCGTTTGACTACACACTGCCTGATGTTAAGCAGATGTGCGGTCTAGGGTGTAGCACGCTTACCTAGAAGATACCTATTTACTCGGGATTTGAAGACACTCACGTTGTACTTTAACGGGAAGACAGACCCAGGCAAAGCATTCCACATTCCGGCTGTTCGTATGAGGAATGAGGATTCGAAACGCTTGGTTCTAACGCGCGGAATGTCCACCATAAAAGGGTGGCGCTTTGGTCGCGTCCGTCTAGCCGTACGATAGAAGAAAGGGGCAGGGGGGACCAGATTGTGCAACTCCTGGGCGCACTCTCCGAAGTGTATCCGGTAAAAGACCGACAAACACGCTACCTTGCGACGATGCTCAAGACTTTGCAGCTGCGTCTTAGTCAAGGTGTCGTTGTCAATCAGCCTCCTGGCTCGCCTCTCAACAGACTCCAGCCTCCAGTTGATATTTGGCAGAGCCATCCCAAAGGTGAGAGCAGTATTCCATGCAAGACCTGACTTGTGCTTTATAAAGACTAAGTAGTTGCTCAGGTGTGAAATACCGTCTCACCTTAGAGAGAACACCAAGTTTTTTGGAGGCTAATTGGGCTTTGGACTCTATGTAAGAGCCAAAGTTAAGAGAAGATGAGAGTGAAACGCCTAATAGTTCCAAGCTGTCAGTTACCGGAACGGAGACACCACGGAAAGCGGGAGACAATTGAAAGGGTCTCTTTTTGGCCGAAAACAGACAGCCCTGAGTCTTTGTGGCATTAAACTTGACCAGGTTAGCATCACCCCAGTCGGATACCGCCTGCAGACTCAAGTTGAGCCGTTCAACCATAGCCTCTCTGTATAACTCGATCTGTGGCCCGCTGGTTCTTGCATCGGATGTGTAGCTCTCCACGACTGTACTGTCATCTGCGTACCCAAAGATCCCGGGCTTAAGCAGATCGTTGATATGCAGTAGGAAGAGTGTCGCAGAGAGCACAGACCCCTGAGGAACACCGGCATTGATAGCCATTTGGTCTGACGAGCAGCCATCAACGACAACTCGTATCAACCGATTCCTCAAGAAATCTGATATCCATGTGCAGAAATCAGCAGGCAGGCCGTAAGATGGAAGCTTGCCAATAAGGCTCTCGTGCCAGACCCTATCAAAAGCTTTGGAAATGTCCAAGGAGACAGCCAACGCCTCCCCGTGCTTCTCCATGACCTCACTCCAGATGTGTGTGGCGTACGCTAGAAGGTCCCCAGTAGACCGGTTTCGGCGAAAGCCGTACTGGCGGTCACTGAGTAAGTCATTCGCTTCCAGGTAGGCCAGGAGCCTGTTATTTAGAACACGTTCCATACTCTTACAGGGTATAGACGTGATCGAAATTGGCCTGTAGTTGGCAGGGTCGGCACGGCTGCCCTTCTTGGGTACAGGTTGCACGTTAGCAAGCTTCCAAAATTTGGGCACTTGACCTGTCTTCAGAGATAGGCGAAAGAGGCGAGTCAGCACAGGCGACAGCTCAGGCGCACAAGTCCTCAATACAATGGCCGGAATACCATCAGGGCCACTGGCTTTGTTCACATCTAGACTGCGGAGAACTTTGAGGACCTCCTTTTGCCGGATGTGTATTTCACTCATTACAGTGTCACAGTTTGGCAAAGTTGGAGGTCTCGCACTACCGGGGTATGACGCGAAGACTCAGCAAATTGAGATGCAAATAAATTTGCTTTCTCCACCGCGGTATGGGCCAGTGAACCATTGGGTTTCAGCAACGGAGGCAGTGAGGGGCGGCAGAAGTTCGCTTCAACCGATTTAGCTAGGGACCAGAATGCCTTACTACCCGCAGGGTAAGAAGCAAGCTTGTTTCCTATTCGACTAATGTGGTCAAAGCGAGCCCTCCGCATAACCTTTTTGCAGGACTTAGCAGCCCTATTGTATGCCTTCTTTCTCAGACTAACGTCCCTCAACTTACGGTTTCGAGCATCGACCCAAGCCAGGTATGCCTGATGCTTTTGCGCTTCGGCGCGTCCACATTCAGGCCCAAACCAGGGCCGAGCTTTGCTAGACAGAGGCACGTCCGAAAATGGGATGAAGTATTCCATGGCGGTACGAAGCACATCTGTCACGGCATCCGCGCACGCAGAAGGATCATCGGAAGAAAAACAAACAGGCTGCCAAGGATAAGAAGCAAAGAAACACCGCATCTCATCCCAATCTGCTGACTTGTACCGCCACACGCGCCGTGACCCTTTGGGACTGGGGTCTGATGGGGAGTAGACGGATACAGATTTCACCAGACAGTGGTCAGACGTACCTAACGGTGGGGAGATCGCCACTGAATAGCGGTCTGGATCGGTAGTCAGCAGAAGGTCCAAGCAGTAGGCCGTGTGCGAGTCAACGTCAGGTACCCGTGTGGCGCCTTGAACCAGCTGGGTGACATTAAGTGTCAAGGCAAGCTTGCGCGTCTCAAGCCCAGCATGGTTTGTGTCCAGGTATGGGTGAAGCCACTCTTTATGGTGGCCATTAAAATCTCCCAGGATCACTAATTGGGCCGAAGGGTAGCTGAGCTGAGCAGCATCCGCCGCCTCACTAAGGTATTCGGTGAGTCTGGTCGTCTCCTGGTCTCCGCTATGTGATCGGTATACACAGGCGTAGATAATTTTCTCTACGCCAGTGTCCGCCAAAGCCCAGAGCACGGAAAATGAAGGGTCTTCAAACCTACGAAGGCGCAGAAAGCAAATGTCATCCCGGGCGTACACGCATACACCCGCACATGGTTTGAAACGGTGCTCCAGGGAGTACCCTGGGTAGGAAAGATACGACACGTCGGATGGACCAGCAATCTGCGTCTCCGTGAGAAACAATAGGTGGGGACGATCTGTCTCGAGATGATGATGGACAGGCGTGAGATTGGAGTGCAGGACCCGAATATTGCACAGGTGCACTTTAAGTGAGAGGGAGTGCTGCCGCTGTGTACACGTTCTTTTTCTTCTACAGTCCATCAAATCTAAGAGGTACCGTTTGACGTTTCATATTTTTTCATCCCATCCCTATCATTCAATTGTCAGAACTGTCAAACGGTACTTCTTAGATTTGACGGACTGCGTCAAATCTAAGAAGTACCGTTTGACAGTTCTGACAATTGAATGATAGGGATGGGATGAAAAAATATGAAACGTCAAACGGTACCTCTTAGATTTGATGGACTTTAGTGTTTCTTATGGTTAATGGCGGATTAAAGTAGGTAGAAAGTCGGAAGTGGAACGAGACGTCACTCTGCAGATTCAGTGGTACAACACAAAAATCACACACATCCACGGTAGACTAGCCTGGAGACCGCGGGGACGCCCGAGCCCCCCAAGGATGTCCATCGGGCCCTCTCGTCCGGTCGCCAACCGGCACGATGGCGCATCCCTGGGATTTTTCGACAGATGGCGGGGCAGCCTTTCGTGAGTGGCTAGCTCACTACTTGGGCCCCCTACTATCTGCGGTCGGCCAGCGACAAACCGTGCCTCGGATCCCGCTGCCCTCCTCGACTATACTCTATAAAATTTAACTTGATCTCTGCGACAGTTGCATATTGACATATTTAGAGTTGGGATAGTGATGGAAAAAATCGATTTTCAAACAATGTTGTAATGAAATCGAATGAGTAGTTGAAGGTGAGAAATTGGATTTTATTTACTTACTATTATTTAAAATCAAGTATGTACACATGTAAATAATGTTAAGATATTAATTAAATACTCATAATAATGTAACGATAGTATTTATCGATGTTTTTCACTATTATCGATGCTAATGTAACATACAATTGGGTTTAATTTAATTACACTAATGTAAAAAATGTTATGATATTAAAATATACAGTAAAATTAATGATAAATTAAGTTTTATTTAAAATATCGTCAGTACAAACTATCGATATTTTAATTATAACTCTATCTAAAACTCTGTGGTCACGATCATTCGTCGCCCATCACTAATCGGCATGCCCATAAATTATGACATTGACAGGTACTGTCTGTACTATTATGAAATTCAGGACTTCACAGGCGTGATTTTTCTGACAGCTGTCGCAGAGATCAAGTTAAATGTTATAGAGTATAGTCGGCCGATGCGGAAATCAATGCGTGCACCGTATTCGAACCCCCAGAGGACGCTACTGTTCCGACCCGACTCCCAGAATGGCAAATGAAATTAATTTTACTCTCTGACCTAGATGTTGGGACTGATAGGGTGTTTTTTGACCGACGAACCGCCGGAGAAGGTATACAATTCGACGCGTATATATTTTTTTTTATGTATTTTTATTTTGTTTTTTTTATGTTATTTTTTTGTAGTAGTCCGATTTCCATAATTCTTTTTTTATTGGAAAGAATATACTTCGAAATTGGTCCCATTTAAATTTTATCGAATTCGGCTGAGCCATTTTTGATAAATCAACAATAATGTGAAAAATGCTACATCGATCCGTGCATAATATTTGCGTTCTAGCGATGCGCCCCGGCTTTGCACAGGTGTATTATACATATAAACATTTCTCTTGAATTACTCTATCTATTAAAACAAACTGCATCAAAATCCGTTGCATATTTTTAAAGATATAAGCATACATGGAGACAGACAGCGGAAAGCGACTTTGTTTAATACTATGTAATGATTCTGTACACGGTTGAAGCCGGTCATGCTATTTTTTGCAAAAAATAATTATTTGTTTTTCTAACTATAATTGGTTAATTTGTGGCTAAAATATGTGTTTTGGTGTATAGATGCAGGCGGGGCGGCGCACGGCGTCGCTGAAAGCCTCGTACGAGGCCGTCACGGGCGGAGAGCTGCATCACGCGCACCACGACCACGGTACATTTACACTCTCTTTTCTTTCCACTTTCAACATAAGGACTTTCTCACATCTATCTAATATGTATATAAAAATCTCGTATCGTGTTTGTTATTTGCTCCGAAGTTGCTCCCAATAGCAGCTAAGCGTTTTATAAGCAGACCAGCAGCCCGATGGGTCAACGACATCGGACCCATCGCTGGTCAAGCGTGGATGAGATTACCCTAAGATAGGGAACAAAGGACTATACCCAGCAGTGGGTCGACACAGGCTGATGATTATGATGATTTGAAAGATGTGAGAAAACTATTTTAGTACCTCTAGGTGATAAAGGTGGGTCTATCCTGATTGTTTTTGATATGGCAAAAGAACGTTTGCCAAATCAGCCTTTTAGTTTTTTTAAATTTACTTCGTTAAAACTAGCGTGAGGATTCGTTATTAAAATTTATATGAACACCGGATACCACTCACGATTATTTGAACGGTCGAGCCGCTATGCGTCCGACCGGTTTCAGAGTAGTTAGTACTCTCCGTTGTCGGGGGCGCGCGTATTCCCTGAAGAAAGAGTACTAACTACTCTGAAACCGGTCGGACGCATAGCGGCTTGACCGTTCAAATAATCGTGAGTTGTATCCGGTGTTCACATATTTTTTTTAATTTAGTTCAAGAATGAGACTCCGACGGGATGGATTATTAAATAATATTTGTTTTATACAGGACACGGACTATCGGCAGGTCACAGTCAGACCACGACTGTGCACGGTCACCACACGACCGCGCACGGTCACACTACCACATCTACCTCCAACAAACGCAACAAACAGAAGTAAGACTACCTACTTCTTTATACTGATAGTAGTGACTTTAAATGGCAATTTTAAAAGAAACCAATGGCGTGATGTTTCAACTTCACACGGTTTGGTCGTGTATGGAGCATTCGCAACTTCCATAGACAACATAAAAATCCTCCATACAATCTGTCCAAGCTACGTATACGTTCCTAGGCGTTAGAAATTAAAAAAACGCACTCCTGGAGCCTTATTTTTCAACTTCGAACGCCTGGGAATGAATATGGAATTTTGACAGATTGTATGAAAACACTATGTTGTCTACGGAAGTTGCAAATGCTCCATACAAGTTCCGTATACGACCAAACGAAGTTGAAAAATAGGGCCCATGGGGCCTTATTTTTAACTTCGCACGCCTGGGAACGTAAACGAAACTTTGACAGATTGTATGGAAACACGAATTGTGTATGGAAGTTGCGAATGCTCCATACACGAGCAAACCGTGCGAAGTAGAAACATCAGGCCCCAGAACGAAAGGCCGTACAAGTAATAAAGAATAAGTATTCAAACAATCCTGCTCAGCTGTTTAAGTATTGTGGTATAATTCCAATTCACAAAAAAGTCGACGTGTGTTTATTAATTGAACAATTTTTTCGAAAGGAAATCCAAACTCCTAAAACTAGCTATAAAACTACGCGTAGTGTTTCCAAAAACATGTTGTCAGTGCCTAGATTTAACAATACATACGGTAAAAGAACATCTAAATACATTCTCCCTACATTAATAAATAAATTACCACTAGAATTAAAAAATATTCTTACCATAAAAAATATAAAACCTTGTTTAAATAAATTCTATTTAGATCTTGCATGAAATGGAGCATGCTGTATCGATGCGATACGTGCGCGCGAGCGCTGCAATGGTTGCGTTTAGGCATAAAGAAACTACTCGTTGTTGTTCGGAACCGGTTATGCGGACTCGGTTTCTACCTCTGCCTACCAGCCGTTATTGAGTTTTCGCGCGCAGCGAGCATCTATTGTTTGTAATTATTGGTATGTTAGATTAATTATAGATTGGAATGTAGTTATTGTTACGAGAATCTGTTGTCTAGACAAACCTTTTTTAGGTTTTTAAGACAATAGCATTAGTTATGTTTGTAAAAGTTGTTTAAATAAATAAAAAAAAAAATAACCGATGTTTGTTGCCCGCAGGAAGAGCTCGTACAGCGCGTCGTCGGGCTCGCACACGCAGCAAGCCGTGGCCGCGGCCAGCCGCTCCTCCTCACCCACTGTTGTGTAAGTCACTTCACCATCATCCATCCATCCATCAGCCGTAGGACGTCCACTGCTGGACATAGGCCTCCCCCATGGATTTCCAACAAGGCCGGTTGGACGCGACCTGCATCTAGCGCGTTCCTGCAATCGTTATTATATCGTCAGTCCACCTAGGGCAAAGACAAAGGACAAAGGTCATGTGTAATTCTCATGTTGTACCCACCCCTATTTCAGCTGGGAACTCGGTTCTTGAAGTCGTTGACTCGTACGTCTACCTAGGACAAGTAGTCCAGTTAGGTAGGTCCGACTTCAACAAAGAGGCCAATCGCCGAATCCTACTCAGATGGGCAGCGTTTGGAAAATTGCGTAACGTCTTCTCGTCCGACATACCTCAGTGCTTCAAGTCGAAAGTTTTCGACCAGTGTGTGTTGCCAGTGATGACTTATGGCACAGAAACGTGGTCTCTCACTATGGGCCTTATTAATAAGCTCCAATTAGCCCAACGAGCCATGGAGAGGGCTATGCTCGAAGTTTCCCTGCGAGATCGAATCAGGAATGAGGAGATCCGTAGAAGAACCAAGGTTACCGACATAGCCCAGCGGATTGGCAAGTTGAAGTGGCAATGGGCAGGGCACATAGCGCGGAGAACTAATGACCGATGGGGTCGAAAAGTTCTCGAGTGGAGACCACGTACCGGCAAGCGCAGTGTAGGTCGTCCACTCACAAGGTGGATGGATGACCTTATTAGGACCGCAGGATCGCGCTGGATGCAAGCCGCTATCAACCGGTCTTATTGGAAATCATTAGGAGAGGCCTATGTCCAGCAGTGGACGTCCTATGGCTGAATGATGATGATGATGATGAGTCGACCTAGTCCTACGCTGCGCTTGCTGGTCCGCGGTCTCCATTTTTTGACCGAGTCACGGTAATGATATCTAACAGTATTCTGTCTCCATACAAACGGAAAGAACGCGAATCATAACTACGCGCCTCGGAGTTCGGTATGCTCTCGGTATGCTAGTCAGTCGCGACGCGCCGTAGTTTATAAACAAACGTGTGGATTTGTAACTAGTAAGAGTGCGATACGTTTCTAATGTTCCTCATTTTACTACTGTACCAGCCTTTTTAATAGTCCACTGCAGGACGTAGGCCTACCCACGAAGGGTGATTGGGCCATATCCACCACGCTGGCCCAGTGCGGGTTGGTGGATTCACATACGCCATCGAATTTCTTCTACAGACGTATGCAGGTTGCCTCACGATGTTTTCCTTCACCAAAAAGCCAATGGTGTGAAATTCCGTACATAAGTTTCAAAGAAACTCATTGGTACGGGATCGGGATTTGAACGCACGACCTCACGATTGCGGGTCGGGTGTTACTACCACTAGACCACCACGACTTTTACCACGGAACCCTAAAAATATTTAAAAAACACAATATGTATTTTTATTGAACGCTTCTTCTTTCATTCACTACGTTTTTTTTTAATAATAATAATTTAACACCATAATAGATACAAACTAGAAAGAAACTCAAGTAGATCAAAAGTAGATGAAATTAAAATACAGACGGCGCGCAACCCTAGCGCGTGATACGTTCTGCGCGGCCACGTGGCGCTGTAGTTATATATTTCAAGGACGACCGAGTCACGATACTGTTAGATACCATTGCCGTGACTGAGCGAACGAACTAAGCGAAGTCTCACTTTTAACTCGACATTTTTTTTTTTATTTATTTCCAATACAAGATACAACTAAATTTAAATATTAATCCTACCAAAAAACCACAGTAGGTTTGACTAGGTAGGTACATTCACCTCCGCGCCGTCAATTAATATAATTATAAGATAAAACTAGGGGCTAAATACAATCAGTTTCAATTTGAAGGCCTCGGTGGCTCAGTGGTTAGTGACCCTAACTTCTGGATCAAAGAGGCGTGGGTTCGATCCCCACCCAGGGCAAATATTTATGTGATGAACATAAATGTTTGCACTGTGTCTGGGTGTTATTTAGTTTCTATCTATATAAGTATGTATTTAAAAATATGTATATGTAGTATATCAGTCTCTGGCAGCCATATCACAAGCTTTGCTTAGTTTGGGGTCAGAGGCCGTGTGTAAGATGTCCCAAAAATATTTATTTATTTGACTTTCGTCTGTCCGAGTGCTGATACGGATTTATAACTAATCTCAACGAAACTAGGCACACAGAGTCTATATACTGGTAGGTCTCCAAACAGTAATCCTCGCGACGCATTTCTAACAAAAGGACATGTCCACAAAATGTATGGAGGCTGGTATAATAATAATCAAAAATTCTAACCACAATACTCGTTACATTTCGAGAATGTTCATATTTTTCAGTCTATTGCATCATTTAAAACCAAAAAAGATTCATTTTTTTTAAATTAATTTTGAATCTATTAGGATAAATAAATATATTTGGCTCAATAGGTAGTTTATCTCTATCGACCCTGACTAAGTGACCTCCAAATTGTTAAATAGAATCATTCTTACCAATTAGACATTTTTTTTTCACATTGTACCTACTAACTGGTCACACTGGTAGGTTATAATTTTTAATTTTAGCAAATTAAGAGATGAATGTGGAAGAATCAGCTACGAATGCAAGTAAAATAACGATAGAAGCACTTAATTATTGCTCAACTAGAAAAAATACAAAGCTGTATTTTGCATACAATTTATTTTTCACATTTAAAATAACATGGAGGGATGAAAAAATCTAGTATAAATATTTTTGAGAAGCCCATGAATAAAGCTTTCAAATGATGTATATATCATCTTGGTTCGATTTTTCTCTGAATAATATACCACTTGTGGACGTCACCTTTTCATAAGCCTATATCTCGGCTCGATCTTGACCGATTTGTTTCATACTCGCAAATATTGTTAGGATTTAGAAACTGGTCTTATTGGAGATCCATAAAAGCGGTCTATGTGCAACAGTGGAGGTCCTATGGCTGACATTGAGGCAAATTTTTCTAGGCCATTTTTATAGCAATCGTTTTTTGTGTGTGGCGCGAATATTGATGAAACGTTTTTGTGGACAGTGGTATGAACACGGTGGTGAACGCGACGGCCATTGAAGAGCCCATGGAGGAAGAATGGACGTACGACCCCAACGAGCCCAGATACTGCACCTGCAACCAGGTCTCCTACGGGGACATGGTCGCATGCGATAATCAAGACGTAAGATTATATCATATTCTCTTAGTTGTACTCTCTTGTATGAACGCGATGGCACTAGAAGAGCCCATGGAAGAGGAATGGACGTACGACCCCAACGAACCGCGCTACTGCACCAGCTGCCACCAGATGCTCTATTTTTGAACTAGTCTGGCTAACGAAAGTTGATACTGGAATTTTTCGCAAACTTTTTAAATGACAACACACGGTGCTACTACCATCGCGGATTTACCTTTAAATTGGGGTATTTTACCTTGTATTAAAAACATTTTTCAAACCTACGTTATTTACTAAACTGAACAAAATGATTCATTATACATAAAGTGATAGTATTCATCGTAATGAAGTAGATAGGTACGCGTTGAAATCATTTGGATTATTTGGAGAGCAATGCTTTGCATTGCTCAGTTGACGTTATTAATAATTACGTCAAAAAACAGAAAATAATTAACGTGATAATGAATATAAAACTCCTACACGAGAAGTTAAAGCTTGAAAAAAAGATTTTTCTTTTTTTTGCGTTTCCCCCATTGATTTGGAAGATTCGAAATCGCGGTATGGTAACAATGCTACATCGTGTGAGTGAGAGAAAGTGTTTTCCTCTCAGTTTAGGGCTGCCATACTGATATTTTTTAAATTTGCCGCGCTTTGTCAGTATCCACTTTCGTTAGCCAGACTCTACGAACGTCTAGGAACTTATCGTGTCACAAACTTGTCTGATCCGGTAGCTGAAAGAGGAATTAATGAGCCATTTTGAAAGAAGGCCATTTGAAAAAGAAATGGATGGACAAAACTCACAAACTTTCGCATCAGTGTGATTAATCTGACGTTTTCGCCGAATTTTGGCTTAAAATGATACACAATATTTGCAAACATATAAGTATAAACTATGGTAGCGACGCCGCCACCGGGTCAGATAAGTTTGTGGCACTGTATTCGGAACTTTACGGACGACTTTTTTTTACGAAAGGACATGTCCACAAAATGTGTGGAGGCGGCACTGTATTCGGAACTTTACGGACGACTTTTTTTAAGGAAGGACATGTCCACAAAATGTGTGGAGACGGCACTGTATTCGGAACTTTACGGACGACTTTTTTTAAGGAAGGACATGTCCACAAAATGTGTGGAGACGGCACTGTATTCGGAACTTTACGGACGACTTTTTTTAAGGAAGGACATGTCCACAAAATGTGTGGAGACGGCACTGTATTCGGAACTTTACGGACGACTTTTTTTAAGGAAGGACATGTCCACAAAATGTGTGGAGACGGCACTGTATTCGGAACTTTACGGACGACTTTTTTTAAGGAAGGACATGTCCACAAAATGTGTGGAGACGGCACTGTATTCGGAACTTTACGGACGACTTTTTTTTACGAAAGGACATGTCCACAAAATGTGTGGAGACGGCACTGTATTCGGAACTTTACGGACGACTTTTTTTACGAAAGGACATGTCCACAAAATGTATGGAGGCTGGTATAATAATAATCAAAAATTCTAACCACAACACTCGTTACGTTTCGAGAATGTTCATATTTTTCTGAATCTATTATACAACAGTTAAAACAAAAAAGAGCCCTCCGTTTTTTTTTTTAAATTAATTTTGAATTTATTAGGATAAATAAATATGGCTCAATAGGTAGTTAGTTTATTCCTAGCAACCCGGATTAAGTAAAGTAAGTAAGTAAGTTCGTATAGGCCGGGTGGCTAACCCTGGTGTCAGAGTTTTTAGGCCGGATTAAGTAACCTCCAAATTGTTAAATAAAAGTATTTTTACCACTTTTAAAGTGTTTTTAACACTTATAAAGTGTTTTTTGTCATATTGTAATTTGTACCTACTAACTGGTCACACTGGTAGGTTATAATTTTTAATTTTAGTAAATTAAGTGATGAATGTGAAAGAATCAGCTACGAATGCATGTAAAATAACGATAGGAACACTTTATTATTGCTAAACTAGAAAAAGTAATAAGCTGTACATATTGTTATTTTTCATACAATTTATTTTTCACATTAAAAAAAAATGGAGGGGTAAAAAAATCTAAATTAAATATTTTGATTATTTTAAACCATTTCACATAGCACTTAAAGGACTAAAAGTATACAAAGCGCCACACAAATCGACGGATAGAAGTTATCCGCAGATGACACTTCGCCATGATTCGCTAATTATTGCGCATGTGTGCACAGTTCCGACGACGCGTTTCGTAGTGTTGAACACGGGCGTAGTGTTGAACACGGGCGTAGTGTTGAACACGGGCGTAGGGAGCGCGCGGTAGGCATGAGGTTGGCGGGCGGGTGTGGCCCGGCGTCTCGTTCCTCTGGCTCCCGCAAATATCTATATTTCGGCTTTTGCGCAGCGCTCTGCGCATAACTCCCCATCCGCCGAAATGTGTGGCGCTTAATATAAAAAGAGAAATCGTGAAATGGAACGTTAATTTCGTTCGAATTTGAAAAATAGGGCCCTTGGAGTGCGTTTTTTGAACATCGAACGCCTAAGAATATATACGTAACTTTGACAGATTATAATAGAGAATGTTGTTTATGAAAGTGTCGAATATTCCATTCAATTTCCATATAAATGACTAAACCGTACGAAGTTCAGAAAACAATCCCCTGTGCTAATCACAGATAGTATCTCTGTGGTAGTAATAGATGATTATAACATAAACCTGTGTTTGTTCCAGTGTCCGTACGAGTGGTTCCACTACCCGTGCGTGGGGATCACGGCGCCGCCGAAGGGCAAGTGGTACTGCCCGCTCTGCCAGACCAACATGCGCCGCAACCGCGCACATCGCAAGAACTGAATCTATTATAACTATAGGGCTGCTTTATTTATATAATTAATTAGCATTATTTTAGGGGCTTATTCGTCAACTTCTATCAAATCTCAAAAAAATGCTATTCCATAGAAAAATATCGTTGACCCTCGACAAACTGTATGGAACAGCAGTTTTTTTTAGGGTTCCGTACCTCAAATGGAAAAAAACGGAACCCTTATAGGATCACTTTGTTGTCCATCTGTCCGTCTGTGTGTATGTCAAGACTCTTTATCTCAGGAACGCGTAAAGATATCGAGCTGAAATTTAAACTGTATACGTATATCTATGATATCTTGCAGTTGTGTAAAAGAAAAACTTCTCAGTTATCGTTTAAAAAGTTAGAGCCGTTTATGTTGTAAAAAACCGCATATTTCGCACTCACAAAAATCAAAACCTACAGGGTACTTCCCGTTGACATAGAACTCTGAAATTTGGCGAGAAGCATTGTCTCAGAGTACACATATAGGAATAAATCTGAAAACTGAACATTTTTATTTAAATCACAAAAAATAGGGCCTCAAAATTCACAAAATATGGGTTCAAAATTCAAAGTGAGTAAATCTTATCATGTAAGGTATCATATAAAAGAACTTCATTAGCACATGCTAAAACAGGTTTTTAATTACTTTAACAATGTGTTTGTACGGAACCGTCGATGTGCGAGCATGACTCGCACTTGTCCGTTTTTTTTTTATAGTTGATTGAATCAGGCGTTACTTTGCGGAAATTCATCTTCAAATCTATGTTTTGAATTAATATTTAGTGTATTTCCGCTATCTTGTTGTAGGCAAATAAGTTTAAGGGCATTAAGTGCATTAAGGACATTTATGAAAAAAAAAAAAATTACAAACAATTACTAATATTACAATAATTATACATTTAAAAACTTAATTTTATAAAATAGATAAAATAATAATAAATATCACTTATTTTCACTACACTCTACACAACACGTCCTGAAGATGCCTCGTTGGGAGGCGAACCACGTGTCGAACAGAGTGTAGTGCAGTGAGAATAAGGGTGTTATTTATTAGTGAAGTGTTTTCAATATTTTGTCATATTATTTTTTAAAAGATAAGATTTTTATAATACGAGTATTTATCAGTTGTTACCGGATTATTATTGTACTATTTTTAAAAAAAAATATAATATAGAGTGTAGTGAAAATAAGTGATATTTATTATTATTTTATCTATTTTGTAAAATTAAGTTTTTAAATGTATAATTATTGTAATATTAGTAATTGTTTGTAATTTTTTTTTTCATAAATGTCCTTAATGCACTTAATGCCCTTAAACTTATTTGCCTACAACAAGATAGCGGGTTTTTTTTTGTTTTGACAAAAGTCGCAATACAAAATTTGTTAGTGTTGATGTACAGAATAAGCCCCTAAAAGGTAATGGTAATTGATAACCAGTAACCCTGTATAGCTTACTATCACGATGTAGGTTTGCACGAATGTGGCATGCTAAGCTGATAGATCGTCATTAGTAACAGACAAGACAGGGTTATCTGAATCAAATCAAATATCTTGGAAGCTGTGAAGTTAGCTACGAGCTGCGGATAACCCAATCCGCGCGGAGCTGTTGTAGGCCGCGCCACACAAGTTGGCGGATGTGAAGTTAGCTACAAGATACGCAATATCCAATCCTAACTGAAGCTCACATAAAGCCGCACGTTGATTGGTTATTGCGCAGCTTGTAGCTAACTTCACATCTGGCAACTTGTGTGGCGCGGTCTATAAGTGAACTTCAATCAGGATTGGGCTATCGACAGCTTGTAGCTTAATAAGATTTTTGATTCAGCCTATACTAAGTCAAAAGAGGATGACTTTGACCATATTTGTGAACAACTTGTACTATAAACCTACAACCTTTCAGCTTAGCCTTCCCTTTCGGAATAACCAAATATACCCACGCACAGAGCGACCAACGATCCTGAGGAACCGTATGGTGGAGCCACTTCGTGTTTTCTAAACAAACTGTTATAAAACAGTTCATTTTATTTCAATTCCGTCATTTATTTATTTGGCTTCGGTTGGTTGCTTTGTAATAGCTAGAGCTGTATGCTTTCGATGTTTGTAGATGATTACTTCTCATTCCTCAATAAAGTATTCCATGTATTTGTATAAAAGGTGTTTTATTTGTTTAAACCTCGACTTGGCATCGGAAATCACTTAATATACAGGCGAGTATAAAAATACAATACCTAATCTAAAAAAGAAGTTGGAGAAAGTGCAATTGAGCGCGATGGTCAAAGCTCATTTTAATTGGGTCAAGATAACGAGCTGAGTTACATATGTATGGAGAGATATCTGTCTATGACTGCTATTCATAATATTCGCGCTCCGCATTTATCCCCGAGTTCGCCACGCACTTCGTAAGCAGGATAAACCTTATTCCTTGACCCTGTCTTGCCGTCTTTCCCTAATATTAGGTACTGCATTTTTGTCGATTACTGCTCTACATGACTCGGTCATAGATTGGGGAGATGTTAGAATACCTACATAGTTTGTATTTTACATTAGCAAATACATAATTCATACGACGACATTGTGAAAAAAAAATTAAATGTCAGACAAAGCACGGTCACTATTGCCACTTTGGGGCAATCCCCCAAAATGTGTTTTTATGCTTATTGGGGGAAAACATTGTTTGTAATTTCGGAAGGAAAAGATTGTGTTGGGGGTACTGGTGGTATTTTAAAAGTATTTAACAAAATTACAATTAGACGTGAAATGAGGCGTTTTAAAAAAATAGTTTGACAAAACTTACTAGATAGCGTAATAGTCATATAAATTGATCTGTAATTGTCAACTGGAATAGGGTGAGAGAGAGAAGCCTATAGTAAAGTCTCCATTGCTTTACTGAGGTATAACTTGGACTATGTTTGGACTCAACCGCGACTTTATTGGACTATGACGTGACTACGACAGACTATTTTGATAAAATATTATTAAAAATTATTTAAACTTAATACTTGACACTGGCAAATGCACAACAATGCGACGCCTAAACATGAAAGAAAAAGAACGATTTCACTATTATCTTCATCTATTGGACAACCTAATTATTATTTTTTTTTTTTAGAAAATCGATCTTATCCTTGTAAGTAGTTTACGAGTGGCAAATTGAAAGATGGGAATAGAGCTGCGCAAACGCCAAAATATAGACGTTAGCCAGAGAGACGAGATGCCGCCGCACACCCACCCGCCAACCTCGTGCCTCCCGCGCGCTCCCTACGCCCAAGCTCACTATTTCGCCATTTGTATAGGCATTGTGCACACATGTGCAATAATTAGCGAATAACGGCGAAGTGTCATCTGCGGCTAACTTCCCATCTTTCAATTTGTGTGGCGCTCAGTACATGTTATAATTTTATTTGACTTTTGTAATTAATGTGTTATGACGCAATGTAATTTGAGTACTAAATATTCATATTTTACTTCTAAACCTTGTTTATATGTACAAATAATGTTGAAGAAAAAATGTACGCAACTGTCGATGACACGTGTGAATATGTATAAAGTTTTTTTTTTTATGTTTTCGTTAATACAAATATATTTTTTTTAGTACTTTTGTAGGGTTAGGGGTACTTTCAAACCTGAATTTTGAGGGGATTTCAAGATTGATTTGGGGGGATACCAAAACAGTCATCTGATAACACTGAGCACGGTGCGGCGGCGCGCTATTTTCCTGAATGTTCGTGAATTTTCTACAGTTTTCTGCTAAATAGTCCTCTGAATTAACACTATAATCTTTTGAAAATTCATTATTGTGTATTCTTGTTGAAATTATAGCCTAAAACCATCCAAAATGTCCGAAGCCAAAATAAAAGAGGTAAGTTTATGAATTTCTCATTCTACGCTGATAACAGGAACTCCCGTTTTGCAATCTCACCACGAAAACAATCCGCTTTGTTTTCAGTTACGAAGTGATATTGAGGAGCTTACCGAGCTTATGCAGCAAGCTAAACGTAAAAAGGTCCAGGATCTGCTTTCCCTCGAGATTCGTAAATTGGAGACTGATATTATAAACATTAGAGAGGCGGAACAACAAGCGGCTGCAGAAGCTGCACCTTCCACTAGCACCACGACTGCAGCACAACACAAGAAGCGTTACCAAATCAAGTTAAATGGATATGGTAAGGGTTACTTATATATTGATAAAAAAGCACCTAGTGCGGGTCAAGCATCTTGCACCGAGGGTACCTACACTAACATACAATATTTGACATGAAAATTAGTGTCTCATTAGGCATCAACTACAAGAAGCAACACAGCCCTTTATCTTAGCACATATCTTGAACTATTAATCATGTTGCTTTTACTTTTTCCTGGTTGAAGTGGCTCACAAATAGTCAGACACAACAATATAAAGTTATTGAAAAATGAAAAAAGATAGTTTGTGCAAAACGAGAATTGTCATTGGTGAGGTCGCCTGTGTGCCATTTTACTAAATTTGTTGCTTTTACAACACAGCTCCGTCATTGCTAGTACAACTAAAAGTGTTTGATACTTGGTAGACATCAGTGAGTACTGATGCGTCTACCAAGTATAGTCTGATTAAAATCTTACTGTTCACCGTAATGCCAGAACGATTCTTTTTAGGGTTCCGTACCTCAAAAGTAAAAAACGGAACCCTTATAGGATCTCTTTGTTGTACGTCTGTCCATCTGTCCGTCTGTGTGTATGTCAAGACTCTTTATCTCGGGAATGTGTAAAGATATCAAGTTGTAATTTAAACTATATACGTATATCGATGAACTCTTGCTGTTGTGTAAAAGAAAAACTTCTCAGTTATCATTTAAAAAAGTTAGAGCCGTTTGTCGTAAAAAACCGCATATTTCACACTCACAAAAATCAAAACCTACAGGGTACTTCCCGTTGACATAGAACTATGAAATTTGGCAAGAAGCATTGTCTCAGAGTACATATATAGGAATAAATCTGAAAACTGTACATTTTTATTTAAACCTAAAAAAATAGGGCCTCAAAATTCACAAAATATAGGTTCAAAATTCAAAGTGAGTAAATCGTATCATGTAAGGTATCATATTATTATAAAAGAACTTTATTAGCACATGCTAAAACAGATTTTTAATTATTTTAACATTATCAGTAATTTTCGATGTATGACGAGAAAAGTGAAAATAAAAACTTTTTTGTCGATGGTAGTAGGCTATAGTACAGAGATTTTAACAACTTCTCAATTTTGTGAAATTTTCTGGATTTGTACGGTACCCTCAGTGTGCGAGCCTGAGTCGCACTTGTCCGGTTTTTTTTTTGCACAAACTAGCACATGCTTTGTGTTTCATGTTCCTTTCAGTGATAAACTAAAATGTGTATAGAGTTAACCTTCCATTCGGAATCTATAGTTAGCTTCATACTTTTGGGTTTCTGATTGATTTGATGATTCATTTATTTCACTTCCACACAAGTTTGAAACAGTCAATTATGTTGTATGTAATGTTATGTATGGAAGCAGCTAAATGAAAAGATAGTAGGGGACATCTGGTTTTGTATGGCATTAAATAAACTTGTTATTTCACAGGGTGGGATCAATCTGACAAATTCATCAAAGTATTTGTAACACTCAAGAATGTTCAAAATGTGCCAAAAGAACAAGTCTTCTGCAAACTCACAGCCAAGTCCATGGAACTACACGTACAGAATTTGGAGAACAAAGATTACTTACTGGTTATTAACAAGCTTCTGGAACCAATTAATGTTGACGAAAGCCATTGGAAACTAAAGACAGGTAATTATATTAATATGGGCTGCCAGCGTACTATGTGTCCAGTACAACGACATTTTCAGGATGCTGATGCGGCTGCCTCGCTTTTGCAGCGCATCGAAGATGTTCGCGGAGGCGCGCACAGACGACTTTCACGTGATAATACCTAAGAAAGTCGCGTCTCTATGGCGGCGAATGCGGGACAGTAGCAATGGCATCCTGAAAATGATTGTTGGTCGCTTTGACTGCCTCATCCAACATAAATGGATGCGCATAACCATGGGTGACAAATTGTGACATGTATTTTGATTTCATGTATATTATTTTATTTGACATTTAGATTATTATTTATTTAATTTTATATCATTCATTTTAAATTTTTTGTGGTAATTTAATTTCTTTTATTGATTATGGGTTATTTCCTGACATAAACAATTAATAATAATAATATTATCGTATCGGCAGAATCATACAATTCGGCGCTTGTGAAGTTAGCTACAAGCTACGCAATATCTAATCAATGTGCAGATTTATGTGAGCTTCAGTCAGGATTCGATATCGCGGAACTTGTAGCTAACTTTACTTCTGCTGACTTGTATGATTTGGCTTACAATAATGCATTATAAGTTAAATCAAAAAACCTTGCCCTAGCTGAAATTTAAGCTGCTACTGTGTAATGACTTTCCTCATGTTCACATACCTACATCATTCAGTTTGAATCAAACTATGTACATCTGAGTGTACACAGCTATTTTACCATTTTATTGTCTTGAATGATAATAAATATGTTTTATAACACACCTTCCCTATTCTATGATTCCTTGTGTAAGCTATATAGGCAGAGAATAGCTACAGACAGAGAACACAATTGGCAATGATGAATGGTAATAGGAACTTTAGATTACTTTTTGATTTAATCCCCAAAAACGAACTGTAAATATTTTTATACTAGCTGACCCGGCGATCTTCGTTTCACGTGATATCTTTATAAATTATAGCCTATGTGTTATTCTGATTTGTAAGCATTATTATTGCAAAGTGGTTAGAGCATTTTTTATGAAAGCTTATCAGCTTTCATAAAAAATCTCCAATCAAAAAAAAACCACCCGCCGCCGCCATTATGTTATTTTTATTAGTTTCCGCACACAATAAAAGTATATATGGGTAGGGGACACATATACAAACAATAAATGTTCATGTTTTGTTGTTTTTAAACTTTCGCAATTTGAACACATTATTATTATATACTACGGGACTAACCAGTCTACCCGTGACCACGGTCGATGCTACTCGGCTGAAACGTCGGGATGAGGAGGTATTTATTTATCTCGTAATTTTAGTGCGCGATTAGTCCCGTAGTATATAATAATTATAATAAATGTTCAGTACTATGATGCCCTAAAGTGTCACGTTCTCGAGATATTTGGATGAAAAGATCGCAAAGTTCTCGTACAGCGATCTTTACATCCAAATATCTCGGTACCATAGTACGAGACCTTTTTTGTTTGTATAAGTGTTTTCTACTCATATATACTACTTTCATAGTGCGCGGAAACTTTGAAAAAAAAAATCACATTGGCGGCGCGTTTATAATATTAGTAGGATTCTATATAACAGAATGGGACTTATGCACAAAACATGGGACAATCACTTACAGGGCTTATCACACCACATAGAATAACGGGACTGAACTCGCATAGTTCAATATTCGGGCTCTGGGTGCTAGCACTCGCCCATTTGAGAAAGATCGCTGAATGTGGTTGAATCTATATTTGTTGTTATTATTATGACTATCAAGAATGAGTTCAGTCTCTTTATATAAAGTACTAGCTGACCCGGCCACGCGTTGCTGTGGCTAAATAAATTAAAATTGCGACTATAATTTGAGATTTAAACTATCCTATCTCTCAAGTTGGATCGAACTGCACATGGTGTGCTAATTTTATTATAATCGGTTTAGTGGTTTAGGAGTCCATTGAGGACAAACATTGTGACACGAGATTTATATATATTAAGATAAAAATGTGCAAAAAACATGTTAGTCTCCATAGTAAAATATAACTGTAAATAATATTAAATATTTTGGGACATCTTACACATGGCCTCTGACCCCAAACTAAGCAAAGCTTGTGATATGGCTGCCAGAAACTGATATACTACATATACTTATTTTCAAAGACATACTTATATAGATAGTAACTAAATAACACCCAGATACAGAGCAAACACTTGTGTTCATCACATAAATATTTGCCCTGGGTGGGGATCGAACCCACGCCTCTTTGATCCAGAAGTTAGGATCACTAACCACTGAGCCACCGAGGCAGTCAATACTACGTTTATATATAAATTTAAATATGTTTTACTTCCAGATATGGTAGTAATATTCTTAGCGAAATCCCGGCAAAATGTGAAATGGTCACACATGACGGAAGTGGAGAAGAAGTCCGAGGATCAGCGCACCAACCGCCTCAAGCCTGCGGACGATGCTGGCGAGAAAGACCCCCAGGACTCCATTATGAGCCTTATGAAAAATATGTAAGTAATATTCTAGAATTTGTTACCATTATAAACAATGCATTATAAAAAAATTTTTTTTAAGTTAGGCTGTTCTTGTATTTTATGGGTGTTTTATGTAAGAAAAAAATATTTTACACAACTAAATTAGATATACCTAAATATTGCAGTGTAAATCATCGTCAGTCATCACTCTAAAAAAAAAAGTCTAATTTAGAACCTTTTTTGTAATTATTGAAAGTCATAAGCTGCTCCATGGAACAGCTGTCATAGAAAAAAAAAACAATGGGTTCCACTACGGGACCCATTATTTTTTTGTGGTAAAATACAATACCACACATGCACACTCGCGCAAGCACCCTGCTTCGTCTTACGAATTTTCGATCTGTATGCTGAGTGTGAGTTTTGTCGTAAACATGACGCGCTCTTCGGTGAGCGCATAAGCATGTAATTTGTATGAACTTGCACTCGCACAAAGTGTTTCAAAAACGCGCCGCTAGTGGCGCTGTACATTTCTTCATACAAATTACATGCTTACGCGCTCGCCGAAGAGCGCGTCCTGTTTACGACAAAACTCACACTCAGCATACAGGTCACGTGTCGAGTATAACATTTTTACCCATCCCAAAAAGAGCACAACTCCGCCTAAGAAGTTTTCACTTCAAAAAAGTCTGGTACAAAGATACATACTATCCCAGAGAAGTTATAAATGTTACAATTTTATTCTGATTATTTTCAGGTATGAAACTGGTGATGATGAGATGAAGAGGATGATTACAAAGGCTTGGTACGAAGGTCAACAAAAGAAGAAAACAGACATTGATCTCTAGATGCTTTAAGTTTTCTGTATTGTGTAAGTGTAATTTTTGTTTAATAAGGGTAATAAATCACTTTTTTTAACTGTCTGAAACGTCTTGAAATTTTAGTAAAAATTGTAATTGTACAGTTCTTCCTACTAGCACTTTGAGAGGAAGCGAGGAATTTCTAGATTTTAGGGTTCCCTACCCAAAGGGTAAAAACGGGACCCTATTACTAAGACTACATTGTCTGTCCAGGCTGTATCTCATAAACCGTAATGCTAGAACGTTGAAATTTTCACTGATGACTTATTTCTGTTGCCGCTATAAGAAATACTAAAAATAGAATAAAAAATATATTGAAGGGCTCCCATACAACAAACCTGAATTTTTAGACGTTTTTTGATCAATGTTAATAATGGCAACAGGAAGATACTTGAAATATTAAGGGAGTTTTGGCGGGAACGCGGAAAAATCATGTCGCCTCATTGTATTATTTTGTTAAACTTGTGTTTTTATAAGTGATAATTAGTGAAAAATGGTGGTATTTCGTTGATTATGAGCTGATTTACGTGCATGAGTGTAGGCAAGTGATATAATGTGACGTATCATGTTGTTCCGTGTTGTTACCAAAACTCCATAGACGCCTCTAGTAAAGTCTCCACTGCTTTACTGAGGTATGAATTGGACTATGATTGGATTTGACAGCGACTTTATTGGACTATGACGAGACTAATATTAAGTAAATATTAAGTGGTAAAAATAGAAAAAAATAATAAAATAGAATACATTATGGGGGGGCTTCTATACGGTGTGGAACCCTTCGTGCGTGAGTCCGACTAGAGTCTGGCTAACGTTGATACTGACAAAGCGCGGCAAATTTAAAAAATATCAGCATGGCAGCCCTAAACTGAGAGGGAAACATTTTCTCTCACTCACACTATGTAGCATTGTTACCATACCGCGATTTTGATTCTTCCAAATCTTTGGGGGAATCGCAAAAAAAAAAAACTTTTTTTTAAGCTTTAACTTGTCGTGTAGGAGTTTTATATTCATTATTACGTTAATTATTTTCTGGTTTTTGTCGTTACTATTAATAACGTTAACTGATCATTATTACGTTAATTATTTTCTGGATTTTGTCGTTACTATTAATAACGTTAACTGAGGCTTTGCATTGCTCTCCAAATAATCCAAATGATTTTAACGCGTACCTATCTACTTCATTACGATGAAGACTAAAATAATATGTATTATAAATCATTTTGTTCAGTTTAGTTAATGACGTGGGTTTGAAAAATGTTTTTAATACAAGGTAAAATTGGGGTAAAATACCCCAATTTAAAGGTAAATCCGCGATGGTAGTAGCACCGTGTGTTGTCATTTAAAAAGTTTGCGAAAAATTCCAGTATCAACTTTCGTTAGCCAGACTCTAGCAATTATTATAACAAGGTGTGAGCGACTATTGACGAGTCGAGCTATACGTTCGCGCTCGCCTGGAGCGCTATATTGAAACCATTCGAAAGGCTGAACGTATACGTTAATGGTCTCGTGGCCCAGTGAGAGCGGAAGCGAGCATTGAAAATCTATGGTTGTGTGAGAAGGGCGGATAGTGGTTCGTATAGTTATTTTTTCGGATGAATCAATTATAGCGTCCCTGATGTCAAGCGATACGCATGCCCATGAGTGGTCAGCAACGCCTCTAATTTTGAACTACATATAAGTACAAATTAATGTAGAAGGTATTGTTTCGCAAAGTGTAGGATCTTTCTGAATTATATATTTTAAAACATATGTTTAAAGTTAGCCTTACGACAAATAGGTTAGGTACCAATGAAATCAATGAAAAGCATTGTCATCTTCACACAGCTACATATATTTTATCTACGACACAATAATGAGAGATCATAACAACATTGAATCTTATTCAACTACATAGGTACAACATTTTCTAAAATTCTGATTAACGTCTAGTCGACTTTCACGAGGTTCTTGGGGGAGTACCACCACGCTGTGAAGTTCCTGGAACAAAAAATAAATAATTTTTATACACTACCCACAAGCCCAAACTCTTATCTAAGTGAACTTGACGTCCCTGGCTAGAAAATATTTACTCTGTTGACCTTTTCCATAGCTTATGTTTTTGTTAATTACCTCGATTTCCCATTAGTTGATTTTTCGGTCAGCATTTGCATCAGTAAGCCGCATAAGTAAGCTCCTTGCAATGTGTAGAATACCATCTGCCAACTTATGGTATTCTGGTCCTCCGATGAGCCGTCAACAGGATCAATCTCGCGGATTTTAGCCTCGAAAATGCGGAAACGTGTATCTCTGGCTTCACGTCTCGTGTCACCACGGACATCTCTGGCGAGGACAATATCGGAAGATCTCGACTTGGCGTCAATCCTAATGTCGCGGCTTGCACGATTTGTCGAGCGATCCATGCGTTCCATAGCTAGATTGTGACGATTGGGCTGGACTTCCCTGTCCGCCATTCTCCTGGTTTCGCGACGAGATTCAACAGCTCTGAATTCCCGGGTGTCTCTGCGGTCTTCTCCGTTGATCCTGGCATCCCGATTTCTCGCAAGCCGTTCTGATCGAGTTTCAACATCTCGTGAACGAACTTCTCGAGACCTACGTTCTGCGGAGCGCGCTGTTAGATTATTCCGAGTGTCACGTTGCAAAACTCGATCTTGAGAGCGATTGTCCTCTTGTTGGCGACGAGTCTCAGATCTTTCAGTCATTCGAATTCCCCGGTTCCTGATGATTTCGCCTCGGTCTCGCGAGTCCTCAGTGTTTCCTCTAACTTCACGCCTTTCGACCATCTCTCTCGAAAGTCGACTGATAGAAGTCCTGTCGCGAATCGTACGACGCTCCTCACGTTCAGTTGATTCTCGCCTTTCGTCTCGGATGTTTTCAAGACTTCTAGATCGTCGAGTATTGGATTCTGTTTTTCGAGTGTCAGATCTCCGGTGAAGAGCTGAAACATCACGAGATGGTCGCTGGGACAGATTAACCCTAGCAACATTTTTATCATGAGCCTCTCGGACATTTCCTCGTTCTCTTGTAACTTCATTACGAATTCTCGAAATTCGTTCTTCAGAATTTGCTCGTTCGGTCGCGGACCTAGATAGCTGACGATCACGCTGTGTAGTACGAGCTATTCTATTTAGAGTCTGTTCCCGATTTGTTTTATGATCTTCGCGTTCACGGCGGCTTTGGTCGGATCGTACATTACCTCGTTCACGAAGTCTATACTCTCGTTCAGAACGAGTGTCTACTTCAGACCGCGCAGGACTTACGCTGCGAGTTCCTTGCCTTCGTTCAACATTGTCTCTTGTTTCTCGAAGCAGATTAATTTGTCTTTCTCTTGAGATTCGACTTTCACGTCGTTGGTCCCTCTGTTCGTCTAACCTTTCATCACTCCTTACGTCTCTACGGTACCTTGCAGATCTTTCTTCTCGGAGATTCCTCGCAGAACCCCGAACGGCAAATTCACGCTCATTGGACCTCACTTGACCCAGAGATTTAGTTGATGATTGTTGGACTTCGTTTCTTGTTTCATCATCACTCTTCCAAGTTCTGACGACGCTACCACGAGATGCCCTCGAAACCTCCCTAGTCACTTCCCTACGCTCATCAGTTCTGACTTCGCTCATGAGTTTATTTTCAGCCCGCACGTTTGCATCTAGAATTCGTGATTCACGAGATAATGATTGTTTACGTTCAGTATTAACTATAGACTTTCGGCCTTCCAATGATCTCTCTCGCGACATCCTATTGGCATCACGATTCTGCCTCTGAATTTCAACCCTGGCTTCAGTGCGATACTCCCTAATATTTCTCCTATTTTGGTCCACTTGTTCACGCGATTCACGTCTACGATCGGCGTATATCCTCTCAGAAGAATCACGAAGAGCGACAACAGTTCTATCCTCAGACATCCTATTTTGATCCCGTTGTCTGCGTTCATCAGTTTGCCTGGCAAGGTTTCTGAAATTAGTATGGCGATTCTCTCGCTCCATGATATTGGCTCTCGATTCTAATGACCGGGAACGTCTATTGTCTTCGGTGTTATCTCGTACACGTCCATCCAGATTGCGGCGTTCTCTGTTGTTATCAAGCTGTAATCTGTCCTCGACTCGGGACATGCCAATCCTGAAATCGCGACGAGTTTGATCACGAACTACCTCTTCCCTTCCTCGCCTGTCTGCCACAATTTCTCTGTCAACAGAAATACGACGGAAATCTTCGGAGTTTCGTTCCCTTCGGACATAGTTAGATTCTTCGTACATTCGCTCATTGCCAACACGTCCGATCCTAGTATCGTCACGAGACATCCTGAAACGCCGGGAATCCAAGGCATCCCTTTCATATCGGCTCAAAGAATCTCTAGAAATGCTTGCATGAATTCTGCGATTCTGAACGTCTCTGAACTCTCGTGTTAGCCTAGATTCCCTGGCTTCAGCTGATCGTTGACGACGGTCTTGGTCTCTAGCAAATCTTGATTCAGCTGCGGTTTCTGGGGAGATTCTCCGTTCAGATCTCTCAACGGTCACCCTCTCCCTAGACCTTAACGGATCATCCCGAGCTTCAGAGCGACGTCGGTCTTCGCGAATGTCTTGAGAGTTCAGGCGACGATCTTCGGTGGTACTTTTACGGGTATTTCCATAAACCCTGGTTTCCTGGGTATGAGAATTCGAGCGGTGATCGCAACACTCTTGGCGTCCATCAATGAGATTGCGCTCAGTGAAAGACCCGATCGGCTGGAGGACCGCGACAACCGCAAGTAGCAGTAAACGCCAGTTATTCATAGTAACTGTGGGCTCTTCTTGGTATTTTTTTCTTTGCTGCTGTAGAAGTGAACCTTTGAAGGCTGCTTCCGAACTGAATGTTTCAGCGGAGGGTCCTGCTTATATACCAGTCTCCGCAGTTTGGATCGAATGCCTATTAGACGCTAGAACGCATTCAATTTTCACATCCTACGTCGTTTCTACGCGAAGGCTTTTTATGATAGCGAGTGACTAGTTTTCATCCTTGTGGAGAATTAATATTCTAGGTTCTGCGACAGTTAGGTACTTAAAAAAATAAGTTCAGATATAGGTGTTCAACATCCATACGCCAATCACGTTGATACTTTTTTACTTCATATAACAGATTTACTTGATATTTTATTACTAAGACAGTAAAGCCGTTTAATTTTCTTTCTTTGATGATAAGTTTAACTTATTTTGATGAATAGGTATACTTATTTTACTGTATGACTCTTGAGAGTTGTAATAATTAAAATTGAGAAATTCAAATCTCTTCGCATCACGTGGCAAAATTAAGATCGAACTTCGCTTCCAAGTAAATTCGCTGGATCCTATGACTTTATACACTTACCTACGTCCTTCCTCTAAACTTCCTGCGTTTACGCAGTAGCAAAATAATTGCGAGCTGCTGGTGTCGTTTTAAAATTCTTTCCGAAACTAGTAATACATAAATATAAGTACAATACTATTAAAAATCTTTTTGGCATCCGTAATCTAGGTTCAATGCCTACTTCAGCCCAATGCAGGGCATAAGCCTCCTTCTTTCGCAAATCTTCCCTGTTTTGCGCATGACATAGATATAAATTATAATATTTGTAACAAGTATCAAGATGAAGCGTCCAAGTATCCTAGCGAGCATTATCACTGGGCGCAGCTGCAAGCCAAGATTTGTCCCCGCTCATAAAATAATTATCTGATCGGACCCATTGAGCCAACAAATGGGAACATATAAATTGATTCTCTATGACGTCAAACCGAAGTTTCACACTTCATCGATCCTGGATTAGAAAATAGCTGAATTAGAAATTGTGGGATGAATTCGGGTAAATGTGTTAGGTATTTTTGGATACTTAATCTAAAAATAAAATAGGGTTGTATTTTTGAGACTTAAGGAAGAAATTCATAGTTAATTTTCACAGAGCTATGAATCTCTTATCACTCATATGGCAGACTAGCTATGGGTAGGTAAAGTTGGTTATATTCAAGAAATAGGTGTAAAGAATACCTACTTATTTTACTATGGAAATTAACGTGGTTTTCACACATTTTATACTATAATTATATAACGGGACTGAACTCACGTGTGGGGATAGTCGTAACGACTATAGTTTCGGTCGCATTCGGCGACCTTTCTCAAGTTGGCGAGTGCTAGCACGCGGAGCCGTCTCGCATTTGTTATATTTAAATTTCAACTCGATATCTTTACGCGTTCCCGAGATAAAGAGTCTTGACATACACACAGACGGACAACAAAGTGATCCTATAAGGGTTCCGTTTTTTCCTTTTGAGGTACGGAACCCTAAAAACCGGACAAGTGCGAGTCAGGCTCGCACATCGAGGGTTCCATAAAAATCCAGAAAATTTCACAAAATTGGGAAGTCGAAGCTGCGGATAACCCAATCCTCGCGCAGCTGTTCAATGAATTTCACTCAGGATTGGGCTATCCGCAGCTTGTCGCTAACATCACAGCCGCCAAGATGTTTGATTCGGGATGTATACCCGATCGCCAAGTCGAAAATATTGGACCAGGGTAAGTTGCCATTGATGACTTAAAGCGCTAAGACGCTTGACATACTAAATACGTCTCGTTTTGTTTGTAAGCGAAAAGTTATGAGTTGGCTATCTACCCTAGACTATCTGGGAACGGAGAATGTGCTAGTCATAAAAAAATGACCTAATGGGGTCTGCTTCCACAGATTGAGTGATTGGACTGCACTAAGCTACTTAGTCAGTGGATTTTCTAGTAGTTTTGGTATCGCACGACTGCGGAATCGGACCCCTGTCGCACTCACACATTCGACTTTCTACCTGTGAAACGTACATAAACACGACCACAATCTTTGAGTAATCGTGCCTACACACTTCTACACGATTTTACCCTCCGACAAGAATACACAAATACATTAATATACATTCATATACATATATACAGGAATATAAGTATAATAACAGTATACATATTATTGCTATAGCTCATTATATTACTCATTTGCATTATCTATATAAGTACGTTTTATGCACACATGTAATTTTATTCATAGTTCGCAATTATTATTAGACTCAGCCTGGGATCATTGTTTTATTGACTACAATATTAAATATCTTGCCTACCCTCAAAGTAAATTTAATATTTTATTTTTTGCTGTTTTCTACACTTATATCAAGTAATTTACGAAACTTATACCTACTGTTAATGTATACTACACGTAACCATTAACTTCATTCAATATTAATACGGAAGGCACTAAATCCCACGACACAGGAATTCTCCTAGTGTGGGATTTAGGGTTCACCCACAAGTATGTACAGTCCACGGACTCAATGTATGTTGCATAATAACTTTAACAATTAGTTATAAGTATACTATAAAACTGTATTACTGTACCTATTTCTGTACATAGCCATAAGAAAAGTCAAATAAATTTATTATTATTATTTATCCGCAGCTTGTAGCGGGTCTCGACATGCACGGCTAGCCTAGCGCCAAGACAATAATTTTACCGAAGTTTGGAAATGTAGAAGCCGTGGTGGTCAAGAGGTAGTGGCACCCGCCTTACAATCGTGAGGTCGTGGGTTCGAATCCCCGGTCCCGTACCAATGAGTTCTTTGGAATTTATGTACGGAATTTCACACCACAGGCTTTTCGGTGAAGGAAAACATCGTGAGGCAACCTGCATACGTCCGTAGAAGAAATTCGATGGCGTATGTGAATCCACCAACCCGCACTGGGCCCGCGTGGTGGATATGGCCCAATCACCCTTCGTGGGTAGGCCTACGTCCTGCAGTGGACTACTAAAAAGGCTGGTACAGTAGTTGGAAATGGAACTTAAGTACCAAATTATGTTGGTATACAGGGCTACCCAGAACTGGTGTAAATAGTAGGTAAGCCGAAAGGAGGAAGGATTCAGACTATCATGAACGTTTACTATGGGCAAAGATATAATAATACTACGTATATGTTTTTTTAGAATTCCGGGTTTGCATTCTAAACAACAGCTGTTTCATGCATTTTGTCAATCCCGAAATGCAATTTTGTACAGTAGGTATACCTACTAAGCGCCACACAAATGAGCGGATGTTCAAGTTATGCGCAGAACGCTGCGCAAAAACCGAAATATACGTATACGCGGGAGCCAGAGAGACGAGAAGCTGGGGTACACCCGCCCGCCAACCTCATGCCTCCCGCGAGCTCCCTACGCACTACGACACGCGGCGTCGGAATTGTGCACACATGCGCAATAATTAGCCAATCACGGCGAAGTGTCATCTGCGGCTAACATCTCATCCGCCGATTAGTATACAGCTGATTTTTTTATTCTCGAATTCAAGAGTTGTCCCCATAGTAATAGTTGTTCCTAAATCCTTTCGGCTTAGTACAGGGTAAGCAGATAACCTTGTAGGTATACGTCTAAAATTATATGGTGGCGCGTATGCTAGTCATGCAGATCTATAGATATACTTAATCTTTGCCATCATAATATGGGGAACTGACCATAATCGCCAGCTTAGGCTGTTGTTTCTTGGCGAAAATCCGGAACTTATGTATGGATTTCCATAGTACCATTGATTTTACTGTAAAGGCTAAGTGAGGAAACCTGCATTAGTCTGTAGAAAAAATTCGATAAGTACCTATAATATGATTTTTAGTGTATGATTCCACTAATCTACGCTGAGCGGTGGATATGGGCCCAAGAGGCAGGATGGACTAAAAAATATAATTACCCTAGGCTGTCAGATCACCAAATGGAAAAATGTGTCTAATATTTTATACACATATTTTTGCCTTTTGTCAATGAAATAAAAATTGATGAAGCTATAATAGAATTTTAACAGATTCCACGTGAAGGTGACGTCACGTGGAATCTGTTAAAATACATTTTGATGATTTATCAATGGATATTTTCTATAGAACTGCTTTTTCCCGAATCTGCCCACAAGATTGGGCCCACAGTAAATGTTATTCTTCTGAATGTACCTACCTACTAAACTCGCCCTTAAGAGGTTACCGTTAGCTACTCGTACCAGTACGCAGAGTGTGAGTTTTGTCGTAAACATGACGCGCTCTTCGGCGAGCTTACGTCACTTAGTCACCCTGGGTATAGAAAGTTTATTATAAAAAAACAAAATTAAATGCCAATTGTCATTTGGAAAATTAATCACCCTGGAATTACAGAGGCGCCATCGTAATTATAATAGCTAAATGGGTCAGGCCGTAGATTTTGCCACAAATAGCGAAAAGATTGCGCATAATTCTTCGCTATCCTGTCGCGAACAATGGCGAAGGATAATGATGAACAATTGTTAGGATGGTGATACACATATGATATTATTTGCAAATGATTACCTCTGAGGTTTGTGTCCCGTGACTACTCACTAAGTGATCCTAGAGGATTAGTTGCATAGTTTGAAATGCTCAGAATATTATCTTCTAATAATATTTCATAATTAATTACTTTGACCGACACTTTCAGGTTTAACCCATAATGAATGATGTCCTTTATACTTTCGAAATCTACTGCTTGGACGACCACTAGTTAGTTAATATTATAATTATTAGTCTCGCGAAGATATATGGTAATTGAAATTAATGTTACACGTAGGTACTATTTATTGAAAGTTACAAAAACGAACATTATACCTACCTATTTTGTTTTTCTTTCAGTACAGACTTTTGATCTCATTCAAGTTTTGAAAAACATGTCAACAGTAAAAAATAACTGCACCTAGTGTGTACTCAGTATTATTTGTGGTGAAGAATAGTTGATAGCGAAGAAATAGCGAACGACCTGTTTTCATAGCGAAGGTGATAGCGAAAATCGATCATAACTCAATAAATAAGACATATTTTCATGCCACCTTAACGTTGGAAGATCACGTACAACTTACTTAATCGTGCACAAAAACAATCATAGATTACAAATAAAAACTTTTCATTTAATCTCAAAAAATTCACTTCGTAAAACACGTGACACTTTCTACTTCGCACGGGTTATGACAGCGAACTGACAAAAATGTGGCCACTACGAGCTTAATGATTAAAGAGTACATTACTTAGGTGTTGTTGCGACTTAATTTAAATCTCACTGTGGTTCTAGAATAATAAAACGAGAAGATAATGGTTGCGAAAAAAAATATCGTAAATAATCAGTTTTCGACAGTTTTTAATAAATCTGCGTTTTATTATGATTTTTTCTTAAACAACACGTAAAGATATTAAAACCGTGGATATAATTGATAATAATGACTATAATTTTATAACGTCAAATCAAACGGATTATCAAAAAGTGTTATAGTTTTTATTTTATCGATGTGCAAAGTTCACTCCCACCGAAGCGGATTTGCGTTTTTTATGAAAATTTAGTCATTTTTCGCTGATAAACATTCTATAACTTTCACAATTTATGAATTTATTCCATTATTTTTACTGGCCCCTATTAACCGATCCTTACGACACACGATGATGACATTTAGAAACAAATTAAAAGTAATTTACTATAAGAATAAAGAGGCGGAGAGTTAGGGTACCTAAAAAGTGGCAAAATCTACGGCCTGACCCAAATAGCATTGTTTCTTTTTCACTTTAGGCATTCGACAGTGCGAACGCTTTTTACACGCTGGCGCCTCTATAATCGGGCTTATTGTCAGATTTGGGCATTCCTCGCCTAAACCATTTCAGTTTTCTTGTACTATCGTCTACAGTTGTTTAAAATATATTTTTTAGCTTTTGGGAAGTAGTTGAAAAAATAAAAGCATATTTAAACAGTTTCCATTTTATTTCTTGGCAGTTGACATTGAACAAGAATTAAAAAATATAGTCTTCGGGAAGTTGTGTAGTCATATAGAGTGTACTTATCGTCTTCTTTCCATGCGATTCTTTTACACCATTCTGAAAACAAATGTAAAACGTTACTTTGATTGTTATAGGACCCAATAAATAAAAATGATTGCTTTTTTCTTCAGCACAATTAATTTTTCATATGACATCAAATAATGTAGGTAAGTTTGCAATCATCATGTACAATATACATAGATATATGGATAATTAAGTCCGTGAAAAGGATATACAATTTCCTAGGTACAAGGTTGCACCAAGTACAGGCCGAATAGTACAACTTGGCGGCTGTTATGTTAGTTACAAGCTGCGGCTAGTCCAATCCTGACTGAAGCTTACAACCCGGTCACAATATCTGTGCACCTGACCTCATGACGTCATAGTCTAAACTTAACAATAAATAAAAAACAAAACAACAACAGAGCGAAAATATCAAAATGATCGGGACGTGTATCGGCAACGAAGATGCTAACCGTACGGCGTACTGTCGCACCAGGGAGTGCGCGGAGAGGTGACAGGGGAAGCGGGAGAGGCGCCGCATTCCATCGAGGTGCACAGATATTTTGACCGGGTTGTACTAAACAGCTGCCCGAGGATAGGGTTTGTAGCTAACATCACAGCTGCCAAGTTTTATGATTCGGCCCATAACAAAGTTGTTTTGTTCTGGGCATCTGTAGTAAAATGCGAATATACATTCCGATGTACTCATTGGTACAAGACCAGAAGACCAATCGCACTAAAAAATTACAGCTGAATCACAATTGAACTTTAACCGAACTTCAACTTTTTGTCTATTTTCGTATCGCGCTAATGATTTTGACAAAAGTTGAAACGCAACTCAATCAGAGTTGGAACGTAATCGCTGTCAAACGAACGGTTGGTGTATGAAGTTTAGCGCAATACCGAATTATTTAAAGCTGAATTGAAACTTAACTACAGTTGTAATCGAACTTTAACTGAATTGCAGACGGAACGCAGCTGTTTAACACTTTCACTGCTGAGGTACTTTTGTGAGGTGCCTGCAAATTCTAAAACGCCCACGCCAGGCGCGGGCAGACGCATCCGCGTTCAGACAGCGTTGGCGTCTCTACGCGAGTACTAAATAACACGCACGGAGTGATTAACGCGCCAGGCGCGTATAGCCGCACTGTAAGCTGTACCGCCAGACGACTTTTTACCAGTGCGACTACTCACGCGCGGCGCGTTTACGATCCTAGCTCCCTCTACAGCCCACCTATGCAAACAATTTTACTGTGTGAAAATAAGTTCTAAAATTATGGCTTCTGATTTGAAACAGGATATAAATTCAATGGACAATTACAGCCTACAAACATTGGGCAGGATGTGGTCAAGCGCAAGCCTATCTATTAGTCTATTATTACTACATTACTCTACCTATTCATTAGCCTAAATCATTACACTGCAGGTCAAAGGCAATCTTCTGTTTAATTTTTATCTTAATAATAAAGCCTATAAATAATTAGGGATATTTAAAAACAACAGTAATACATGCTTAATTGTGTATATTTACAATATTATAATCAACTTTAATTGGGGGAGCTCTACATCAATCATTTTGTAGAGCTCCCCCTGAGACGGGCCGCAACCCTATCGGCGGCAGCCGCCACGGCTGCAGCCCAGGCATCGTTTAACCGGCTCAGCTGATCATGCGTCAGCGGCGGGCGGCGCGGCTCCCTGGGCTGCAACGGCGGCGGCGGAAAAAGCCGCCGCGGTCGAGATGGTCGCCGAGTCGTCGAGGGCGTCGTCGGGGGCGTCGGCGCACCAGGCCTCGCCGGTGTCGGCGGAGGCGGCGGTGGCGGCGACCGGGGCGGCGACCGGGGCGGCGAGGCGGCCCTGTAACAATCATATGAAAGGATTACATTTAGGCATTACAATTTTGAACACTAAAACAGTGGCTGGTATTATATAAAATAAAGTCTTTTGTTTAAATAAATAAATACTTTTGGGATATCTTACACACAGCCTCTGACCCCAAACTAAGCAAAGCTTGTGATATGGCTGCCAGACTGATATACTACATATACTTATTTTTAAATACATACTTATATAGATAGTAACTAAATAACACCCAGACACAGAGCAAACATTTATGTTCATCACATAAATATTTGCCCTGGTGGGGATCAAACCCAAGCGTCTTTGATCCAGAAGTTAGGGTCACTAACCACTGAGCCACCGAGGCAGTCAATATTAAACACATCAACCTAATCTAATTATTTAATTTTATTTGTCACAACCGGTTTGTGTCTATCTATGTATCCAATTAGATCTTATGAACAAGACAACCGATTGTAATGCAATTTTTATAAAATTTATTATCTTTCAGATTCAGGTGAAGCCGGGTAGCTAGGAAAGAAACATAATATATGATATTGCAGTTAAAGATATTTGTTTGATGCCTGCAACCGTAATGTTTTATCGTTGGGTTAGGTATTCACAGTTTGTAGCTAACATCACAACTGCTATTTTGAAATTAGGTAAGTATGTCATCTCCGTTGGCCTATACTTAATTTAAAGTAAATACAAACAAAACTTACCTTCGGCAACAACAAAATAGCCGGCTGACCCGGCCCCACCCACCAGACTCAGCCCGCGCCTCGGCTTCCAGTAGGGGTATTCTAAAAAAAAAAAACATTATTATAACACGGAGCAAGTAATTCTGACTGCCAACTTACAATTATAACCTCATAGGTTTACCTGCTAATCATTTATTCTGCCTTTTATCGAAAAACACCTTAGGTATAAGCCGAATCATACAAGTTGGCGGATGTGAAGTTAGCTACAAGCTGCGCAATAGGTACCTATCCAATCACAATCAGGATTAGATATTGCGCAGCTTGTAGCTCACTTCACATCCGCAGACTCGTATAATCCGGCTTATACCATTATTATTATTATTATTTAGGCTTATTTCTTACCAATTGTTATATTTACAGACACATAGCTTTTTATATTTACCAGACATAATATCCTAACCTAAAGAAAAAAAATTGGTTTTCGCAAAGATCCGGCTTATACCTACACCAATTGTTATTACTATTTTTACAGACACACAGCTTTTTATATTTACCAAACACAATATCCTAACCTAAAGAAAATAATTTTGCAAAGATCGATTTTTTCTAACACATAAAAATGGCTGCCTCTACCTATTCGTCTACCATTTCTGTACCTAGGTATGGAAACCGATGTAAACACAGAGCAAAGGATACATTGAAGCGTTTTCCTGTAGTCACATGAATAACAACAAGCACTACAAAGTAAAAACAAGTTAAAGTACACTTACAGTTCGGTTTCCATTTTTAATTACGTAGCGCGCGCGCCGCCCGCTGCTAGTCCCGAAGCAGAATGAACAGACAGTGTGACCATCTATATAATTCTATAACCTGCCAAAGTCAATAGTGAAAAAAAAAACAAAAACTTAAACATGCTATATTATTATTTAGATTAAATTAAACATTTCATTAGCATCATATTCTTCATTTTCTTAATCCTTATACATGGCTTTAAGGCTCCATCAAACACAGGCGGTACGAGCGGTAGAGCGGTACGAGCGGTAAAGGGCGGTAGGGCAGTACCGCGACCGGACCTGTGTGAGCCCTTCTTATATAACCAGTACAATACAGATGCCCGCCCGTCTGCTATACCGCTCGTACCGCCTGTGTGTAAAGGAGCCTTTATTCATCCAAATGAACACGTCTTTGGTTGGTATAAAAGCAATGCAATCGCAATGCTCACCAATAGAAATAGAAATAATCTTAATTGCGTTGCTGTGTATGCCTTGTTTTAACATGTAGAGTCTGGATAGCGAAAGTTGATACTGACAAAGCGATTAGATGCTACATGTTTCTTTACAAATCTGTTTGGTGTTTTTGTCTTCTGGCAACACTTAGAATCGAATTCGAATTACTGCTCACTAACTAACAACCTTATGTTCAATGCTTTAGAGTTGTTAATTGAATGTGATACAAACATTACACGAGAAAACTGGGGAATCCTCACATTCTATATTTAGGGTTAATTTTCGTAAACTGATCATGCCATAGTCAAAAACGAGAGGCCAATCCTGCTAAAATAACAGGAACCTGCCACATATGGTCACGCTGTACGGCAATTGGGTCTACTGACTACTCGATAAAACAAAAAACGGTGAACGGCTGAATTACTAGTGGCTTGGCATGTTGGTGCGTTTGCCATTGTCATGTAACATTACTAAAATAAAGTGTATTTAATAACACACGGCATTTGAATTATGACCAAATTAATGTTATGGTCATAACGTATCTTGGTGATGTGACAGAAAGTATATTACGCTCTATTTTAAAGTTAAAAAAATATTTCCGAAGCTAGTGCAAATTGCAGTTATTGTGCAGATATTTTACAGTGGTAATACATACTTGGCGACAGCGGTTTTCATTTAAAATTGTCATCGATTTCCATTCTAATTAAAGTAGTTCGCTGTTCTGTGGCTGAATTACTAGTTAATACATAACCTTACTACATAATTAAAATGGCATCTACTAGCGCAGAAAACGGATGGTGAGTTATTTTTCTTATATTTTATTTGTTTATTCGTTTTAATTTTTGACTTTTGCCCAGTAATAATGTTGTAGGTTAATAAATTCAACGAACTTACTATTTTTTTGGGACAAAATATTTAGGTATTTTACGGGACACTAAAAGATGTTTTTAGAAATAAGTGGGTTTTTCGTGGACTGTGGTTCATGTTGAATCGGGAAGCGAATAGAGTTTGTACTCGTAGCAAAACGGCGCCGTTCTAATGAGATGATTATTATTCACATTATAAAAAAAATTTGCGTCGTGTATGAGACAGATAACATCATGCTAACAAACATCGACAGATGAAACAAAACTTTGCCTACTCGAAACTAACCGCTTCGCTTACTCGGTCAATAATACTGAAAGGTTGCTGCGTGCGGTACAAAATGAAAACAATTGTTTTACCTAAATTAAAATAATATTAGGCTGATTTGGATTATTTATTAATTTATTTCAACAGGACGAACGACGAAGACACGGACCCAAGCCCGTGGGTACCGTCATCCGATGCGAGGTCGGATGAAACTGTGGTGGCGGCAATAGATTGCGGCCTGATTGCGGCGGAGTTGAAGGCGGCCAAAAATAACAATATCATACAGCAACCACAAAAACGGCCACGGGAGGAGGAAAAAAAAAAAACAAAAAATAAAGGCGTGGGGAAAAAATCCCGAAAAAAGGAATGTATGTCACTCGAATACTACTAGTTCGCTGCGACTTTGTTACGTTATTCTAAATTGTTCTAAAATGCACAATTTGCTCATGCAATAATATTCTGTATTACACTAGCCGTAAAGTTTAATTTTGTAACACACTCTTTAACTGCATCTTCGTAAGTTTATTGATACTCAAAAATGTTAAGATGAAAATACTTATATTATAATAATATTATGTTTAGTTTCGTAAATTCAACAATTTTTTTTTTTTCAGAATACCCGTGGCGTAGCTACTTATACTTATTAAAAATTATTTAATACCAACTTGTTTTTTTATCAGAAACATTGCAAATATTGTGGCCTCAGAGGTTTTTACCTCTATGAAGGTAGAAAGCGCCCTCTCCCCGCGCTTTCCTGTGAGTACCGACACCAGACTGTGTACTCTCCACCACATAGAAATAGGTTATACTTATAATTAATTTAATTATTGGATGTTTTTACAACTGTAGTAAATACAGGCATAAAAACCATACAATAATTAACTATGTTGAGTGTTAAAATAGCAAATTTTGGCCTCTGATGGAGGAGAATGCGCCCTCTCCCCGCGCTTTCCTGTGAGTACCGACACCAGACTGTGTACTCTCCACCAAATAGAAATAGATAATACTTATAATTAATTATTGGATGTCTTTACAACTGCAGTAAATACAGGCATAAAAACCATACAATAATTAACTATGTTGAGTGTTAAAATAGCAAATTTTGGCCTCTGATGGAGGAGAATGCGCCCTCTCCCCGCGCTTTCCTGTGAGTACCGACACCAGACTGTGTACTCTCCACCAAATAGAAATAGATAATACTTATAATTAATTATTGGATGTCTTTACAACTGCAGTAAATACAGGCATAAAAACCATACAATAATTAACTATGTTGAGTGTTAAAATAGCAAATTTTGGCCTCTGATGGAGGAGAATGCGCCCTCTCCCCGCGCTTTCCTGTGAGTACCGACACCAGACTGTGTACTCTCCACCAAATAGAAATAGATAATACTTATAATTAATTATTGGATGTCTTTACAACTGCAGTAAATACAGGCATAAAAACCATACAATAATTAACTATGTTGAGTGTTAAAATAGCAAATTTTGGCCTCTGATGGAGGAGAATGCGCCCTCTCCCCGCGCTTTCCTGTGAGTACCGACACCAGACTGCGTACTCTCCACCAAATAGAAATAGATAATACTTATAATTAATTATTGGATGTCTTTACAACTGCAGTAAATACAGGCATAAAAACCATACAATAATTAACTATGTTGAGTGTTAAAATAGCAAATTTTGGCCTCTGATGGAGGAGAATGCGCCCTCTCCCCGCGCTTTCCTGTGAGTACCGACACCAGACTGCGTACTCTCCACCAAATAGAAATAGATAATACTTATAATTAATTATTGGATGTCTTTACAACTGCAGTAAATACAGGCATAAAAACCATACAATAATTAACTATGTTGAGTGTTAAAATAGCAAATTTTGGCCTCTGATGGAGGAGAATGCGCCCTCTCCCCGCGCTTTCCTGTGAGTACCGACACCAGACTGCGTACTCTCCACCAAATAGAAATAGATAATACTTATAATTAATTATTGGATGTCTTTACAACTGCAGTAAATACAGGCATAAAAACCATACAATAATTAACTATGTTGAGTGTTAAAATAGCAAATTTTGGCCTCTGATGGAGGAGAATGCGCCCTCTCCCCGCGCTTTCCTGTGAGTACCGACACCAGACTGCGTACTCTCCACCAAATAGAAATAGATAATACTTATAATTAATTATTGGATGTCTTTACAACTGCAGTAAATACAGGCATAAAAACCATACAATAATTAACTATGTTGAGTGTTAAAATAGCAAATTTTGGCCTCTGATGGAGGAGAATGCGCCCTCTCCCCGCGCTTTCCTGTGAGTACCGACACCAGACTGCGTACTCTCCACCAAATAGAAATAGATAATACTTATAATTAATTATTGGATGTCTTTACAACTGCAGTAAATACAGGCATAAAAACCATACAATAATTAACTATGTTGAGTGTTAAAATAGCAAATTTTGGCCTCTGATGGAGGAGAATGCGCCCTCTCCCCGCGCTTTCCTGTGAGTACCGACACCAGACTGTGTACTCTCCACCAAATAGATAGACTCGGCTACACGAAACGATATTATTAGAAATTTTCAAGGCGTGGGAGACTGTGTACGCCCTCATGCCTTAGTAAGCGCCCAAGCACCCAACACACCTGCCCCCTTCCCACGCCCCAAAAATTACAGATCGAAAATATATCTGAACAGAATTAGTTATGATCAAACATTTATTCGACCAACAAGATTATTTCTAAATACCAACACCAATAAAATCAGATAATATTACAATAAAATAAACTGTATAAAATCAACTAAAATACAACAACAATAGGTATATGATACGTAAAAATCAAAATGAATCGGCGCCTTTCAAAATGAAAGCCGTCAGTTAAAAGCGGTATAAATAATTATTTAAGGGAATTCAAATTTTTTTTTCTACAACTAGTAGGTACTTAAAATTATCCAAAACTTGGTATACCTATTGTTGAAATAGACACATTGTAATTAGTTTGGCCTCTAGATGGAGGAGAATGCGCCCTCTCCCCGCGATTTCCTTGTGAGTACCGACACCGGACTTTGTACTCTCCACCACATAAAAATTTAGGATGATTAGTGTAATTATATGATGAGTTATTGGATACTTTTATGGCTGTAAATACAGACATAAAAATCACAAACCTAGTTTAGGACAATTTAAAATTAAGCCAAGATCAATGGAACTATTTCTAAACACTCACACCGATATAAGTAAATTTATATTTTACATATAGGTGAAGCAGTAAAATCAACAATATAAAATCAACAATATAAAATCAACACAAGGGTATATTAACTTAGAAAAATCAACAAGGAAAATATATATTTTTAAATTACAGACATGGTGGTAACGAGAAAAATAAACATCGTCGCTATCCATCAGATGATGCTAAAATGGAAGTTGGGATCATAAAAGAACGTACATAATTATATTATTTAATGGACTGTAAAAAAATAGAAGGCCTTAAAAAAATAACAAATAATGAAAGGGGTTGATGAAAATTTAAGTAAAATCAAATTAATTTCTATAGATTACTAATGAATTTAGAAAACAAGTGTAGCTGGTTTACTAATAAAATTGTTTTTGTTGCCAAAACTAGTATTTATGATATTCGCGAAAGCAGTTTAGACATAAACCAGGTTTTTTGGTGCAAAGAGTACAGTGAAATAAAGTGGCTTTTCTTATTTGTCGTGTTTCTAAGCAATGCCGGCAGTCTTTTCGTTTTGTTTTGCCGTTTTCATTTTTGGGGAGTGCTTCCGGTAAGTGTATTTTATCTCCACTGGAGGTTTTAATTTGCTTGATGGGGGCTGTTCTAGGAGTTTGTCTGTCTGTATGTTCTTCAATTTTTAATAAACTTTTAATAACACTTAACCGATAATCGTAAAATGATATGGTTTTTGTTGTATCTGATTGCCTTTTCATATGTTCATTAAATAATTTGTAAGCATTTAACATCATGGTCTGCATTACGTGTACTATAATTTTTTTATACCACCTGGTTGATTTACGGTAACATGGGTAATACGATAACATTTGATCTTTTCTGTCAACGCCTTTCATATATTTGTTATATTCAAGTATGACTTTAGGTTTACGTATGTTCTGTCCGCGTCTGTTTGTATATTCAACAAAATCCGAACTATGTTCCGTAGAAATCATGTAAACGTTTCTTTTATCTTTGTAGTTGCTTACAATGACACCCCGTGAATTACATCTGCTAACACACTGACCTCTGCTAATTTTGGACTTTATAACAATACTCGGATTACGTGATCTATTAGGTCTAAGGGTACCACTAACATATGTTTTATAATCTAATAATTTTTCAGCAAGTGTGACACTATTATAAAAGTTGTCCATATACAGAGAATGTCCTAAGTTGAGATAGTCTTCCATTAGCATCATAACAACTTTATCAGTATGACCTCTACCCTGCAAATCCACATCATTTGCTCCACCATACATATGCATTTTCTGTGTAATGCCATTTGTGTCTGTAAGCACATATAATTTAACACCATATTTATGTCGTTTGCCTTGAATATATTGTTTTATTTTTAAACGGCCGCGCCACAATACTACACTTTCATCTATGGTTAAATTTTTAGGAGGAGTGACCAAAGTTTTCATGAGATTGTTAAAAAAAGTTATGATTGGTTTGGTAAAACGGTTAGGATCTGTGTTATTATAATTATTAGAATCTGAAAAACTCAAGTTTCGTAAAAGCAAAAGAAATCTGTCGCGGCCCATGAACTTTGGGAACATAAGACTGAACATGTTGTCTTTTCTCCAATAATCGTTAATGCGGTTTAATTGTATAGTTCCCATATGAAAAAGTAAAGCTAGGAAAATCCGCATTTCTTCAAGATCGGTTTTGCGCCAACTATTGATTCTACTATTCGCTTGATTGTTTTCTAATATAACTTGAATAGCATGCGTGTTGATGCTCGAAACTAAAATCGCCATAAATGTGGTGTTAAAAAATAAATCGAAAAAATCAATTGCGGTATCAGCCAGCCCAATATTTAAATTACCAATATTCCTGAAAGGGAACGATTGAAGCTCGCCGGTCTCTGTCCAGTCGGGGTCCACCTGATGCTCAACCTCTTCCTCTTCATCGGATGAAGAAGAGGAAGAAGAAGAGGCTGACGCCTGTTCTTCCCTAAGGATAAAACTATTGTAAATATTGCATCTTTGGCAAGATCGTCCTGTTTTAAAATTAGCTCAATACAGAATAATAAAATTATCATTCTATTACTCACATATCAGAATCTCCGAACATAGCCGAAAGCTCTCGTTCAACGTCGCTGGTCGACATGGTCGATTCTCACAATCACTGCCAATCTCACAATCTCACAATAACTGCACAATCACTTCACTACACGAATGTCGGAAACAGACTGAATTCATACAAGAAGTCAGAGAGCAAAGAGCATTGTTTATTACATTATTATTATGTTTTGCAGTTGGGCCGTATTCAATAGAATCCAAAGGCCGTCATTAGGCCGTTTATTGTCTAAATCGTCGGTAAAGTCGGTAAATGGTAAAAGATCACAAACCGGGTGTTTTGAGCTTTGAAGCAATTTTCGCAGAAGATAATAATTTATTATTTAGTTAGTTACAATACAATAGGCACTACTACAATGGTTACATTACAATACAATGGGCGCCGCCGCCGCGTGGCTTAGGTACCTACACTAAATCCTATTCATATTGCCGCTGGTAGTTCTTTGATTTGGATAAACAATATATTTTTTTACTAAGAATTAGAATATTTAAAATACTAGGCACCTTAATTATCATCTTTGTCGGTGCACGAATTATAAAATAAATAAGTAGGTAATATTTTACGGAATGTGATGTAACATGAATACATTACTTTTAATTTAAAGTAATGGTTATGAATTATGAATATGTGGAAATATGAGAGTCAATCTTATATGTAGTATATTATTATTATATCGTATGTATACATTTTAGCTAAGTAATATACTTACCTAAAATGTATACATACATTCGATTTTTTTTTATATTTCAAACACATGACACATAATTGTGGAAATCTTAATATTTTCAGGACAACAATGCACTCAATGATACCTAATAATACAGTTAAAAAAAATGAATCAAATTACTGGTGTATATTACATATATAGCATATTATAAGCAATTAATTAGTTAGGGACACAAATGTTTTTAGTCAATTAATTATTTATTTTTATACTCGTAATTAAATTAGTATTTATCTGACAAAGAAATGTTTTCCTTCTTTATCCAAAGGTCCAGTCTATTCTTAGATGTGCTTGTTAATTATATTGTTTTACTGATGTATAAATTAAAAATAACTGGATGAAAAATTTGCCAGCATGTTGTATTTGATAGAGTAGCATAAAACTATGTTATTTTCCATAGTTTAGTGTTTGTTTTTTTAAAAAAATCGTGTCCCACGCCTCGCGCGTTTGTACGCTTTGGCGTTACTTCTGATAAAACACACACGTATGTGTTTTCTCGCACCGTCCTATGGAATTCGATGCAACACGCCTGGCGCGTGTAGCCGCACTTTGGTGTGAGAATCGAAAACACAGACGTGTGTGTTTTCCGCACTGAAAGTGTTAAAATTAGCGCGATTGGCCTAAAGGATTTGAACTAACAACCTTCTGATTCTATGACGAGCAACTTGCTAGCCTAGTAGTGTATGCTAACACACCACATCACAATAATTTTTATCGACGTGTGAAAGTGAAAGATATATACTTCAGCATAATTCTGTCTCGTTCTGACATGTTGATAAAAAATATATTTTGGTTGAGTAGAGGCCGAATTAAACTTCTTCAGAAAATTCGTTGTCACTTGCGCGCACACGTCAAGATTGATTTGGCCAATACTATTTTGTTAGTTAACAAATACCGACAATCAGAGAATAGTACGAGTATTAATAATTATACTTACATTATTCTTTCCAAGCCGATAGACTGGCGCTGATTTTTCTCGAGCAGAATCTTGATTCTGTAAAAAATAAAACTTTATTAGCATTCAGTTTCCATGTATTTATAAGTAGGGGTATTATTCAATGTTTCATCAGAATCAATAACATTACAACATACAAGTGATATTCAGTCGCAAATTACCCAAATATTAACATCATTTAAAGTGATACTTAATAGCATACATAAGAATACATTTTGAACAGCTAATAAATACTTAGAATTTGACAAAATTCTTATTTGCCAATGTTTTAAACTGCAATTCTTTTTATCTAGGAAATAAAAATATTTTTTCACTAATATCCAAAGTTGCCTCACCTGTAAGTTTTGTATTTCTGTACAACTTTGCAGCCAAAATCAGCTAGGTTGGTGAAACCTGAAACATGTAGAATATGGTTACCCTATACCCAATAGTTATTTAAATTATTATTATTTAAATAACTACATACTTACTTCTTGTAAAATATAAATGTTACATTCTTGTGTACCATTTTATTAAACTAAACAAAAGTCAGGCTTTAATTTTAGTCTCGTCTCTTTTGTATAGCACGCGCCCTATAATAAATAGTACACAGTACACTAAAACTTTAAAACTACTAACTTTAAACTAAAAAAGTGGCTAATAGAGCAAGCTTTTTATGAGTTCGAAGAATTTTATAAGGTTATAAGATAAGTGTTTTTAAATTGTATAATATTTTTTGTCTACTCCAAATTATGGTTGTTGGAACGAATTGTTTTTTTTTTATAATTTGACAAAGCTTGTGATTAGAAATTTTATTATGAGGACCTAATTATTTATTTATTACATAAATGTATTATTTACAAATATTGTAAGTTATGGAATTATTGTACTTTTATTGACTTGTAAAAAGTTTTACCAATAAATTTGACTATGACTATGACTACACAAGGACTATGGGTCAAATCAAACTCCTTGGCGGCTGTATATTAGCTACAAGCTGCGCTAAACCCGATCCTCGCTCAACTGTTTAGAGAGCTTCAGTCAGAATTGGGCTTAGCTAGTAGCTAAAATCGCTATGAAGTTTGATTCGGTATGCACTAATGCTATAGGCCGAATATACAAGTTATATTCAGATATGAAGTTAGCTACAAATTGCGCAATATCCAATCTTGACTGACGGGCACACAAAGCCGCGCGTTGATTGGATATTACGCAGCTTGTGTTAAAAACAGACCTTCATAGAAGTTTTACTGCTGCGGCAACAATACAATACTTTTTTTACATCTTGAAGAAGGGATGCCTCACGACACGACTATAAACTTTTAGTTCCGCTACTTTGGTTTAGTTTTATAAATGGCACAACAGAAGCAGATAATATTTTTATGGATACTGTATGCTAGTTGGGACAATGTTGCCAACACAACTAGAATAGTAAAATGTAACGAATTGGGCAACCAAAGGTTTATTTTATAATTATATCTTAATCCTAGTTGTATCCATAGGATTGGATGACCGCTGTGAAAGGCGCAGTTGATTTTGCAACCTTCTCGCCAGACTCCTTCGTGATTTTCTGAAACAACCAAATGTATTGCAATTAGTTTTGTTCATTATTACTTTTTTGTGTTCTAATTATTTAGTTATACAATCAGTGAAGTTGTATTTTCATAACACATCAAATAATGTAGGTAAGTGATATAATCATCATGTTATAGTAAAAGAAGTGTAGGGAGTATTCCTTGGCCTCAATTCTAATACAATCTCATATATACCTACTAATGTTCTTTAAACAAGGCAATATTAATGAAGATAGAATTATACTGCTATTAGTTTTTATTCTGTAAATAATTCATTCGTAAAATAATCAAGCATGGTTGTCTGAAATATTCAATGCTGATCCATTGCATTGTTTATAAGAATGCCATCATTATTAGAAATAGATGAAAGGCACTAATGGACTCTAGCCCATAATGTAATTTTATTAAAACTAAAAATAGTGTCATTTGGAAATAAATTACTTTTAGAGTAATTTAGGTCCTACTATGGCTAATACTTAATAAATTGGCGACAAACAAGCTTATCCTTAGCCGTGGATGGATACAGGCTACTTAAATAGACAATAGTTATCCCGTAATTTTTAACTAAGCTGCCGAGTGCTAACCTTCAGTTTCCTGACGTAGGCGATGTTCTTGACAGCCTTGACCTTCCTCTTGTCCTCGAGCTTGCGCACCACGTCGCGGTACTTCCAGCCGACTTCATGAGACAGGCGGCCGACGTGACAGTACTGGAATTTTATACAATTTCATTTGAGACATGTCTTTAGGTAACTGAAAACCTGCATACAAAGCTGTATTTAGAAATGAGGTAAAAGGTGTAGGGGTTAGGGGATAATTTTCTGTGAAAAAATGCTTAAAAAATTAAATGAATAAGAAACTTTTAGATCCAATAAAAAAAATTTTACCTCATCGAAGTCTCTTTAAATCAAACTAGCTTTTTCCCTTCCTTAGCACCCGTCGCGAGTAGGGTTACATCCTGCAGTGGACTATTAAAAAAGGCTGGTACAGCTTTTTCCCGCATCTTCGTCCGTGTGGTATTTTAATTTTTGTGCTATTCCATAGCAATGTTTTATTTTTCTGAGATAAAAAGTAGCCTATGTCACTTTCCATCTTTACACACTTTCGGATTTATAATATTAGTAAGGAAGACCTTTGTAAGTGAGACGATAGCAGCCATCGCTTTTTCTACTCCACACTCTACATTCTGTGGATGCTATCTCATCTCAAACTATAATATAAGTTTATTACCAAAAGAAATACATCAAAAAAGTACTAATACAATGCAAATAGCTAAAATATCTAAGATTACAAATAATCAAGTACAGATCAGCAATAATTTCAATAAAAAGCTAGACGGCGAGCCCCAAACTAAGCACAAGCTTGTAACTTGGGGCTCATATGCAACATTACCAGGATGCCAGGAATTGTTACAGATTAGAATTCTAGATCAAATTTGCAAAGACCAAAACTTTGTTATTTACTAAAAAAATAATAAGTTTGTTAATTAACGAAAGGAAATAGTGGAAAATAGGAAATTCGGGAAATCTCTTGTGTTGTGAAAAATAATTAATGAGATAAAGTGTTTTAGCTCTTGACTATTGCAGTCATTCTCCATACAGGTAACTTATTAAACTCTCTAAATACTTGGGCTCTCTAATTAAACTGGCTGAATACTTGGGCTAAGAAATATGCAATGAACCATCAACATGAAGAGATAAGCCATTTAAGTTATTCTGTAAAAGACCACCACAAACCAACACAGACTGTCTACAATTGGAACAGGTTGCTGAACTGAACTGCTTCCTGTACAACAAAATCATAATTACCTTGCGGCCAGGCTTCAGGCAGAATACTCTGAGCGCGGCGGGTACCACCACTCGCCGACGGTTGTCATAGGGCGGGGGGCAGCCGTCGTATGCTCGCAGCCTTCTCAGCGCGCTCTTCCCACGCTCAGTTTTGTGCGGGATCATGCCTGAAGAGAGTAGCCATCTTTTATTGCAAGTGAAGGAAATGATAAATCCTGTTTTGTGAACATGCCCAATCCTGGGGCAGGTGGCCAGCTTCAGTCAGGATTGGGTTATCTGCCTCTTGTAGCAGCCACCATGTTGTGTGACCAATAGCAACTATGTAATGCAAGTGGCGCAGGAAAGCCAGAGATAGGGAGCTCTGGCAAATTCTAGAGGAGGCCTATGTCCAGGGTGGACAACCTAATATTTAAGAAATAGAAATAAGCGTAATGTTTTTAAAAGGTATATGTATATTAGTGAAAAAAGGCTATTTTTATTTTGTTTTTAATGCAAGCAATGACAATACTGTCCTGTGGGGGATCGTGCCTGTCAACAATTTCTCTGGTGATCAATAAAGAATGCAAGTTGAATTTATGCTCCCACTCTCCACAACACGACACGAGCACTGCAGCTTGTCGCTAACTTTACATCCACCAACTTTTAAATCATTGCTATACAAGTTGGCAGATGTGAAATTAACTACAAGCTGCAGTGCATGCTCAGCCTTGTGGAGTGTGTATGGGGTATAATATATGCCATAGAAATTCTTCAAAAAAAAACCGGACAAGTGCGAGTCAGGCATGCACACCGAGGGTTCCGTACAAATCCAAAAAAATTCACAAAATTGTGAAGTAAATTGTTAAAATCTCTATACTATAATCATCAATAACTTATTTTTTACTTTCTTACAACTTAACTTTTTTACAACTTAGGTTTTATGTCTTAAATAAACGGCTCTTTTTTATATAATGACTGAGAAGTTTTTCTTTCACACAACTGCAAGAGACCATAGATATACATACACAGTTTAAATTTCAACTCGATATCTTTACGCATTCCTAAGATAAAGAGTCTTGACATACACACAGACGGACAACAAAGTGATCCTATAAGGGTTCCGTTTTTTCCTTTTGAGGTACGGAACCCTAAAAAACAATGTATGATGATGAATCAAACTTAATGGCGTCTGTGAAGTGAAGTTACAAGCTGTACAAATGGCTACTCCTTACTCTGCTGACATACAACTATGAATAAATTGCTACTGTACAATGACCAGTTATAGGTTGAATCATACAAATTGGTGGCTCTGATGTTAGCGCCTAGCTGCAGATAGCCCAATGCAGACTGAAACTTACTTTACCACTGCAAGAGGATTGGGTTATAAGCAGCTTGTAGCTAACATTACAGCCGCCAAGTTCTATGATTCGGACTATACATAGCATTTCAACAGGGAAGGCATTTATAGCTATAACATACCTCTGACGGTCTTCCAGAGGATTTTGGAGGGAGCCCTGAAGTGGAATGGACCACGGGCGGGGTTCACGTTACACCTCTTGCGCAGGAATGACATGAACTTCAATTTGTTCCTGAAAACATTTTGTTTGTTAATATTTCAAATAGTCAGTTACCTAGGTCATTTGACACATTTTTATCATCAGAAGTTTCAAGTAGCAACATATAGACATTCAGTCGCAAATTACCCAAATAGATACATCATTTTGAGGTTCACAAGTATTTAAGTAACATTTAAATGCATACCACAGCTTTACTAGCAGACTACTTGACCAGGATGTTAAAAGAATTTTGTCTCATGGAAATCAAGATAAGAAACACTAAATATGGCACAGAGCAACAAGCTACATTTGTAGGGTGCCTTTAAATTTATGCAGTAAAGACAAAGCATATACAGGTAAGTTAGTAATATTCTTTACATTCAACATTGTGCTATGCGTAGACCACAACCTAAAATCCAGGCCATCTTACCACAAAAGTTTTACGCACAGCTTAGACAATCTTTAACAGTACAAATTGCACGGATAAACAGTGTTTAAAGCGTGTTTAAATCTTTTGTGGTAAGGCGGAGGATCTTTGCACATGGTGTAAAAGTAAATTGACAAGGACATATACGATAAAATTAGAAGGTTTTCGAGGATCGACAAATCTAGTCTAATAGTTCAAAATATGCACTAGGTGGTTCATACCTATCACGGAAATCTGTGTATGAACCATCATTACCAAGTAAATAATTTCTTACCTGAAGAAGTTGCCAGAGATGTTGAGTTGCTCGCAACGAACAACAACAACTTTGTTTCCTTCCAGCAGGACCTTAGCAATGATTGCGGCCAGGCGGCCGAGCAGATGGCCGCGGCCATCGATAACTATGGCCTGAAATACAGGAAGCACTAGGTTACTCACTGCCGACTTACCGCATAACCTCAAAAATTACACTGCAATATGCACGAGTGCAAATAAAACAATTTGTTTTTAGACTGTTTAGTGATTTAAAATCGTATTTTGTTAAGAACAATCACTCGTAAATTGTTATTTGAGAAGAAACAGACTCCCAAACACCACGCATGCACGTGTAACGAAATGTATGATTTTCCACATTGTAGCACTCATGCAAATAGCTTTTATTCTACCGCTGGTAATTTTTAGGCTCGGCGTTTGCTATATTATTCCTTCATTGAACATTTTAACACGATTTTCATATTTTTTCTCCTCACCTTATTGCTAAAGCCCGTCATTTTTCACGACAACAAAACGGAAAAGGATAACTTTTTAAAATAAAATGGCTACCGGATATTCAAATAATGTTGCTAGTCACAAATGTTAGATATTTGTCTATGGATTTAGTCGATTAAGGCTCCTTTACACACAGGCGGTACGAGCGGTATAGCGAACGGGCGGGCAACTGTATTGTACTGGTTGTCTAAGAAGGGCTCACACAGGTCCGGTCGCGGCTCGCGTTTGTAAACAATTGCCCGCGCGACGCGCCTCTACCGCGGACAGACCGCGCGGGGCCATAGCAGGCCTGACGGGTACGCCGGTAGTTGTTCACTCTTTCGGCTGAAGTTTGACGTAACCGAAGTAATTTCATTTTCTCATAGTAGGTAGTGAGGAGACGAGAAAAATTGAGATGCGGCATAGTAAAACTAGTAGGTTTACAGACAGTAGACTACAGAAACACCCACGAAGGACTATAAAGGTGCATTTATTATCAGATATTTTAAGTAACAATACTCATTTGAATATGCTTTGAGTAGGTAACTATGGATGAACAAATTATTATTGTCTGATGTACTTACGCCTTCAGAAATAAAACTTCAAGGAATGTCTTGTTTCTATTTATTTAGTTAATAAGAGTAGTTAGTAGGTAGTAAGTATAGAATTATTTTCTTTCTATTCTATGTAAGAGCCATTTTAACATCATCAGCAAATTCTAGAAATAGGTTTAAATACACGAATACCCATGATAAGTAGGAATGAGTATTCATCGTGAGTCGGAAACATCCGGCTCGCTAGATCACTCTCAGACGTACGAACGCTCAAGGTTAGCCCAAGGTGACGTCCGCGACTAATGTCCGATAGTGTGCACGGCTCAGTGAACATTAATCATCCAGATACCTATCAGTCGCGGCTATCAGTCGCGTCCATAAGCCGCGTCCGATAGTATGTTTCCAGCTTTACTCACGGTTTTTTTACCACAAACAACAAAATGCTCGCTGCTAGAGACTGAAGACTACATACAGGGCTATCCAGCTGGTGCAAAAGGGAGGTGATTCAGACCATCACTATGAACTTTTATTATGGTGTCAATTCAGAATGCAAAAAAAATCAGCTGTTTCATTACTACTTCCGAGTTACTAATTCCGAGCGGCAAGTATATAAGGAATATCTGATGATTTTTCCTTTTATTCTGAGTGGTCCTCATGGTAACAATTGTCAATAATGATGATGTTACATCAGCGGCTTAGTATTGGACAAGGAGATGATCCTGATCCTGTATAGCTACTAGACTACAGAGAAGTTAGGCTTGTTTCTACTTATGATTAGAAGAAATATAAATAATTGTTTAAATAGAAATAAAAAGGAAAGAGAGAGAAAAGTAGTAAAACGAGTGATGGAATTTCATTTTATCACTGTCACACTGTCCCATCCCTATTAGTACGACCAGCATGGCCCATGGCGCCACTTAGTGTAAAGCGGCAGAACGTTGAAACTGATGAAAGATAGAGCGACATCTAGTGCTCAGTAGCATAACTATGACCGCGCCCGTACCGGCTGTACCGCGTGGCGACCGCGTGGCGACCGCCTGGTGGTGACCGCCCCGTGACCGCGTGGTGACCGCCCTGCGACCGCGTGGTGACCGGACGGGCGGGCAGACTTGCGATCCAGAGTTGCCATCAAACACTGTAAACTACTATTTTTTTTCAAAGTAGGCAAAGTAGGTTGCCGTCAAACAACAATTCATTGCCGTGTTTTGTATAATAATATGCAATTGTCGTGTTTAGAGGCAAAAGAGACGTCCGCAAGTGGTATATTATTCAGAGACAAATCTAACCGAGCTGATGTTTATACATCATATTTTGAAAGCTTGTTTTATGGGCTTCTCAAAAATATTTATTTTATTTCTTTTTATCCCTCCATTTCACTCTGTGGCGGGAGTTCTGGATAACACTGACGAAAGGTTTCCTTTCTTTACAAAAGGTAAAGTATTTACGCTTTCTTTGTTAAACGAGTGTTATGATTTCTTTCATCGTGGCCAGATTTAGCAGAACTGAACTCTGAGATTGCAGCAGAATAAGGTTCCTAACTGAGAACTAATCAGATTATATCTAATAGCAGTTTTTGATATATTTTGACTATTTGACAAAATAAAAGATCCAATAAGGAAGTTTCCCGTTTTCTACTTTTATTTTTATTAAATTACACCAAGTCTGCAATAAATTATGGTGTTTTTATTTTTCAATTATTTTCAAAAATTTGCTAATTTTTAAACCTGACCGCACAAAATCAAAAAACCTCGCGACGGAATTACGCGTGTGACGTCATCCGGCTCTAGAGCCGCGCCGTGGGTTAGGCGGGAGTAAGGAAAAAAGGAAATAAAGTGCTTCATTCTATACCGGGTATTTTTCTAAGCCACGAATACGTTCTAGGATATTATTGTACTTATCTTTATGTTATGATCAACATTTACTATGGGCGTAACCCCCCCAATATAACGAATAAAAAGTCAGCATTCCCATAATTTTGTCGTGAATAAATGAACTTTATATCTAAATGGAACAAGACTTGATGTATGTGTCTAGTGTACTGCGATTTTTACATCTGTAACTATTAACTAGTAGTTTTCCAAACAGTAGACCTCGCAAGTATACATTTTCTTGTAATAAGTTCTCAAAAATGCACAACTTTCACAGGTAAATATATTCTTAATCATAAAAATGGTAAGGTTCTAAGATTTAATGGTATATTATGGCCAAATTTTACTATGGGACTAAGTAAGTAAGTTTGTATAGGCCGGGTGGCTAGCCCTGGTGTCAGAGTTTGGGACTGATCCCCTATACAGGGTTAGCTAGAACTGGCGAAGCGATATATATTTTGTTGTAGTAAAATACTTTAGATAAATATTTTCAAGGCTTTTATTTTCTAGTTCCAATAAGTTTTCAAGTGCGTGTCGAGACATGGCATTGCGTATGATAGGCCTCCGTGACGATGATTATGATAATGATAAAATACAATTTTTAAGATGGTTTATTTTTATTACTAGGAAAACGTAATTTAGTATGAATTCTTGGTTGCCTGGAAGAAATTATTTAAAGCGATAAGGCCACCAGTTAGAAACCTACAAATTGTATTGTTTTGTCTCTGTAATTTTTTTTATGTAATGTGGTTGTCTAATAAAGTGTTATTATTTGTTTGTTATTGTTATTGTTTGTTTATATGAAATAAACTTGTGAGGTCGATGACCTCTAACGTTTCAATATTTCAATTTTCCTTTATCGCTCAAAACTTCCACAGTACTCAAAATAATTTTCAGGGAAAGTTTTAATATAGTCGATAAACGGCGTCCGTCCATTACACGGACAAAACGAACGACGTTTTAAGGGTTCCTCATTTTACTACGAAACCCTAAAAATGACTGAACAAAGTGACAGCTGTCATATTCTAGAATCCATACTAGGATGACATGTCAGGTCTCAAAGTGACAGCTGTCAAACTTAAATGCGGTTTATTTCCGTAACTAACGATTTTAGACCATTGCTGTCTTCACAAAAGTGATAGAACTCAACAAGATCTATATTTTGGATGACAGCTCTTTAAAGTAATTTATCTCCGTAACTGTCGTTTCTAGAGCGTTACTTTAGGCACAAAATTGATAGAGCTCAACGAGATCTACATTTCGGATGACATCTGTCATGCCACTCTAGTATTAATTCTATAATAATATGCCATACAATGGCAGCTGTCACTTTAAAAGAACAAGTGTCAAGTACTTTATAAGAACAAATATTAGGCTGAGAAGTTTCGGATAACCCTGTACAGGGGATTAGTCCCATAGTAAAAGTTGGTCATAATATACAATGATATTTTAGGACAGAATATTGTAATTATGATTATATTTGCCCGTGCAAGTTGTGCATTTTTGAAAACTGATTACCAGAAAATGTTCACCAAAATGTATACTTGTGAGGTCTATTATTTGGAAAACTACTAGTCAATATATACAGATGTAATAACCGCAGAACAGTAGGTACACACGCCAAGTCTTGTTCCATTTAAAAATAAAGTTCATTTACTCACGACAAAATTACGGGAATGCTGACTTTTTATTCGTTATATTGGGGGTTAGTCTCATAGTAAATGTTGATCATAACATAAAAATAAGTACAATGATATCCTAGAACGTATTCGTGGCTTAAAAAAATACCCGGCATAGAATGAAGCACTTTATTTCCTTTTTTCCTTACTCCTGCCTAACCCACGGCGCGGCTCTGGAGCCGGATGACGTCACACGCGTAAATCCGTCGCGAGGTTTTTTGATTTCGTGCGGTCATGTTTAGACATCTATAACTCCGTCATTTATTAAGATATTCGAGTAATTTTTTTCACTGTAAGTACCTAATATATTTCTAACGTCTTTAAATGTATATAATTATTTTTAGTTTTTATGATGAAGGAAACTTCCTTATTATAAGGGATTCATCGTAAAAATAGCCACGTAAAAAACATCTCTAAAACCAAACCAAATAAAACTAATTTTTAAAGATTGTACGTCAAACAGCGGCTTTTGCCATTCAAAGTCCATAAATAAAGCCCCTCTGGCGAAATTTTCTAATTTAACAGCGACTACAAAATATTGTAAAACGGTAACACTGAAAAACCCCAAATAGCAAACAAGCACAATATACACACAGGGATACCAGACTGGGCGGCCAGGTTTAGAAACTGTGTGACCGTACACTGACTGTAAAAGTTCGTATTCCAGGGAAATATGCATAAGAAAAAATGTACAAAAAGTTTTATGGCATAATATGTTTATAATTAAAGCAAAACGGGACGCTATCTTCGACTTTTAATGTTTTTTAACTATTGATGGTCTTAAATAATATGAAAAGATTACGAAGCGTTGCGCGATGATGCAAGCAAATGGGAACATTCTTTAATATCTAATCTACAGTGCGATATAAGAGACTAAATGAGGTCGCCACGATCGTTTTGTTAGCATATTTACCATTGTTTTTTGCATAATGATACAGTTTTCCTGTCCACAATCCACAAAATAACACAAAACGAGAAAAATGCTAGGAAGTTAACAATGATTGACAGCTCCGGTTGTGGTTCCAGCAAAAGTGATAATTTAATTTTAGTTCACGAATAATTCATCTCTTTAGTGTCGCACTGTACATTATGGCAAATCTTGTTTTAGGTGATTAATATGTAATGTACTATTATGCTAAAATAAAATAAGGATGTGTATGACCTATTAGTTAAACCTTGAATATTTAAATCACATACTCATCATATATACCAAAATATATAATGGTACCTAATAATACAGCTATAGATAGATTTTTGATAGTTATAGTTCATGTTTATAGTTTTTGTTATACTTTTAGGTACCTTACCTAGCTGTAATCACAAGAAAAAAAATCCTTTGATTGGATTGGCAGTTCATTATTAGTAGTACATAGTAATGGGTCCCAAATAATTTGATTTGTATAGGTAAGTATTATGTATCTGGTTATAATATTATTTACACTTGTATTTAAGTAAAATTTAAATTAGGTCTATAATAATTTCAAACGAAATTTTAGATAAGTAATATTAGAAATAGAAACCTAAATTGTCGTAAATATAAGAGAAGACGCTGGATCCCGTGGTACAAACTCTGGCTAGTTCGGGAACCAGAGGTTTCATTATTTTTCATGTAGGCATCTTATTTTCATTTAGGTATCTTATTAGTACCTAAAATGTCATAATTTGTTGTAAATATAGAAGAAGACGCTGGTTCCCGTGGTTCAGCCTCTGGCTAGTTCGGGAACCAGAGGCTTCACTATTTTTCATGTGGGTATCTTATTTTATGTCAATTAAAACCTTTTGATTGATGATGATTGATATTTCTTCACCATACACTAGGTGCGATCGGGTAGCCTATTGATAAAACGTCAATAACTATCACATTCAGCGTTAAGCTAGAAACATACTATCGGACGCGGCTGACGGAAACAACTGACAGCCGCGACTTAGCAATGTGCACAGTCTTAAAACATCCGGTGTGCCAGATCGCTCTCGGACGTCCGAACGCTCAAGGTCGTCCAAAGGTGACGTCCGCGACTTATGTCCGATAGTGTGCACGGCTCAGTGTAATTTCATAGTCTAGGTCGCGGCTGTCAGTCGCGTCCGTAAGCCGCGTCCGATAGTATGTTTCTAGCTTAACGCTGAATGTGATAGTTATTGACGTTTTATCAATAGGCTACCCGATCGCTTAGAAATGTGTAAGCAAAAATTGCAGTTTAATCTGTTTTCATTCACCTTTCGGATAGCTGAAAAACAGCTAAGAATGCCATCGTGAACTGCCACTTTTGACTTTTAATTCGTTGCTATGCATACTAGTTCAACATTCCATTGGAATTTCCATTTGGGACTTCGTTATAAAATGCCTTTTTTTACCGTACATACTTACATGGCCGCCTCACAATGTTCAGTGGCAACACTGAACAACATATGTATACCACCCCTACAAGACTGCCTAGTTGGTACGTACTCGGGTATTCCCCGACAAGCGACGTGGTGGGCGCAAGGAAGTGGGACGTATTGAGGATGGACCTTTTTCGTTTGCGAGCGAGGATGGGAATGTGTTCACAGATATGTACCTACTTTAATATAATTATTGTATTACAACATTTTGGTAACTAAATGATATAATGGTCAATGTCAAAGGTACGTAAGGTACTTATTACTTACTTATTATTAGGATCGTGGAAATCTGAATGCATTGATATATGGCATGAGTTAGAAAGATAGGTACATGAAAAATATCGCGATTCCGTGGCTGTTGTCGCGTTTTTCTTCCGATAGTGTCAATTTTGGGAGTTTTGGCGCGAACGCAGAAAACGGCCACCTTATTGTATTATTTTGTCAAACTTGTGTTTTTATCAGTGATAATTAGTGAAAAATTGTGTGACATTTCAAAATTGTCATCTATTTTGGAATTTAAGATGGCGGACGTTACTTTTATGAAAAAGCCGTCATGGGTGTTGTTTTTAATTTTTTTGAGTTGTAGTTTTCAAAAATAGCATCTATTTTAGAATTAAAGATGGCAGACGTGAGTTTTTGCAAAAAGTCGTCATAGGTGTAGTTTGCTAGATTTTTGGTGGTGTAGATTTCAAAAATGGCATCGGACGTCACTTTTTTGAATAAGTATAATACATAGCAATTATCATTAGGTATTAAATAAAAATTCCAGAAATGAAAAAAATTCTAAATCAGCTTAGTAGATTGACTACAACTACAGTTCAAAAATTTCATACCTAAGTACAACGACTAATTTGTATGGCGACCATGTTTTTTTGTATGGGAGCTATGATTTTTTTAAAGTTTTCAAAAAGTGCCTAAGTAGTAATTAATATTGTTACGAAATGGGTTCTTGGATAGTCAGTTAAAACGCCGATTATTCACTTTGCACTTTATTGCACACAATCACTTCACAAAAGTCACAAAAACACACGACACAACTGGTTTGCACAAACACTTTACACTGGCACTGATATTCACACAAGCTAGTCACTTCACAATCACTGGTATCGCACTCTAACCCGAGTAGTTATCGCTTCGACGGTAAACGAATAAACTGATCCCCAAGGGTCGGCCGGCGTATTTATATCCGTTATTTCCTACAGTCTCGAACCTACGAGATATTTCGCAACATTACTCGATCTCAATAAACGCCATTGTGTTAACAAGTAAACAACTTGAAAGTTCGAGAATCCCTATTGTTTTTCAAATACGTAAACACCAAACAAATAAACTCGAGTCATAAAGCCATAAAACTGAATACAAAAGGCACCAATAAAAACACAATAAAGCTTTACAGAACAATAGAGCTTCCCAGGACCGGATCACGTAAACACCGCACTCCATACCTACAACGGGCGTCTACTGCGTTACACTACCCCCTCCTAAGACATGCTCGTCCCGAGCATCGTTGCACCCGTAATATCGCGCCAATCGATCCACATGAACTATCTTGGGAGCACCTCGATGTCCCTTCTGTATGCGGAACGTCACGTCGTTGATCTTGGTCACCACTCGGTATGGTCCATCCCATTTGGCTTGTAGCTTTGGAGATTTCCCTTTTTTGCGTATAGGGTTGTGTAGCTTTTCTTTGCGACAATACTCCTCCAATGCCGGTGTTGCTGGCGTCAGTGTCCACGATGAACTCGTGCTCGGTGTCCGGAAAGCCAAGAATAGGCGTATTACAAAGTCGCTCCTTTAGTCCTCGAAAAGCTGCGTCGCAATTTTCATCCCAGAGGAAGGGCCGTTTTTCCTCAGTCAGTCTATGCAACGGCTTAGCGATGTCAGCAAAGTTCTTCACGAATCGCCTGTAATAGGAGCATAATCCCAAGAATGCTCTGACTTCCGTCTTGTCTTTTGGCACAGGCCAATCCTTCACAACACTGACTTTACCTGGATCCGTCTGTACACCAGCTTCGGAAATCACATGTCCCAAGAAATTCACTTGCCTCTTGAAGAAGGAACATTTCTTCGGACTCAGCTTAAGATTGGCAGCACGTATTTTTGTTAGGACTCGTTCCAGGTTTTGCAGGTGGTCTTCGAAGGTTTTTCCCACAATTATGATGTCGTCTAAGTAGACAAGGCATGCGTCACCAATTAGTCCCGCAAGAACTAACTCCATTAACCTTTCGAACGTGGCGGGGGCGTTGCACAACCCAAACGGCATCACTTTAAATTGCCACAGACCTTTTCCCGTAGAAAATGCGGTCTTCTCCTTATCTTTAGGGTCAATTTCCACTTGCCAGTACCCGCTCTTCAAGTCCAGCGTAGTGAACCACTTCATGCCCGTCAGTGTATCCAACGTGTCATCAATCCTCGGCAAAGGGTAGCTGTCCTTCTTTGTTACGTCGTTGAGTCGTCGATAATCAACACAAAACCGCATACTGCCGTCCTTCTTTTTCACTAGAACCACTGGCGAACACCACGGACTGGATGAAGGTTCTATCACACCATTTAGCGCCATGTCTTCAATCATTGACTCAACTTCTTTTTCTCGAGCCACTGGTATCCTTATTGGCCGCTGTCGTATCGGTGGAACGTTTCCTGTATTTATCGTGTGCTTCACTAAGCCAGTCTTCCCGTTGACAGCATCATCGAGGGCAAATATGTCGGTAAAGCGCTGTAGCATCTTTTTCGCCATCAGAAATTCTTTTTCAGAGAGATCTTTACGGGAATCTTCCAATAGTGTTGACACGTTGCAACTCCCAGCACAGTTGTATTTCTCCTTTGGTTGTTCTTGGCATCAGCGCATCCAGTCTACTTCTTCGCATGTACCAATCGGGGTTCCTCCTTTGATGAGTTGTGCCTCGTTACTTGTGTTGAGCACACCTACCACAGCAGTATTAGTAGTCCTCACCAAAGTTCGGGCCACTAACCATGGTTGATCACCTTCCGATTGTTCTATTAGCACACATCGTTGTTGATGTCCCAACTTTGGCGGTAATCTAACTGCCACAATGGTTTCCGATCTAGGTGGAAGGACTGTTCTCTGCAGACAATAAACCTTTCCTGATATGGTGCCTTCCATGAAGATTTCTTCTCTTCCACATTTCAAGATTCCTTGGTTGACGTCAATCTCACAATGATGTTCTCGCATGAAGTCAAGACCCAGAATGCAATCGTCAACTATATCTGCCACAATGACTTTGTGTTGGAAAGTTTTCTCACCCAACTTTAACTCCACCAGCTTCTCTCCTCGGACGGATATGTGCTGGCCGGTCGCTGTCAGAAGTTGAACTGTTTTGCAGCTTTCGAAGTTCGGAAGAAAGCGCTTAGCCAATCGGGAACTGATGACAGTGCGAGAAGCTCCTGTATCCAACGTCAGCTTGCACGAAGTTCCGTTGATGGCACCATTGATGATCAGGCTGTTCCCATCGTGAGCTTGTGAGATCAAAATCTTTGGGGCCTTTTTTAGACCGGCCAGCACCCGCCCCTTGGTCCTGGCGCTTACTCGTTTCCCTGCTGCTGTGTGGTGTCACGGTGCGGCCGTTCCTCCTGTTCTTCTAATGGTCGATCCATCCTCGGTCGACGTGGCTTTGGGCAATTCCGCCATAAATGGCCTCTTTTGTCGCAGTTGTAGCATTTAGGGCCAAATCTTGTACGAAGTGATGCGTTCTTCACCTCCCTTATATGCTGGATATCCTTCGCTGGATTTCGTACAGCCTCGACTTCTAAGGCTTGAGCCAAAGCTTCCTTTAGTGTTTTATAATGCCCGAGTTTCACTGCAGTTCTTACTTCGAAGTCTGCTATCCCGTTAGCAAACGCTTCCACTAGATGTTCGTCGTCGGGTAATGGCGCGGACTGATAAGCTTTCCGGAATAGTTTCTCCACCTCGACGGCCCACTGTTGAAGAGTTTCATAACGACGTTGCACCCTGTTCTTCAACTGCGCTCGGTACACACGTTCCAGGTGCTCATCACCATAGCGACTTTCCAGCGTTTCTATTAATTTATCGTAGGTCACTTCCTTACCCACGGCATCCAGAATACTCAGGGCTTCGTCACGAAGGCTCATGATGAGGGCGTTCTTGGCTTGGTCCTTGTTCCATCCATTGGTTTGAACGGCGGCGTCAAATTGAATTTTGTAGGCTGACCATGATGATGACCCGTCGTAAGGCGTCACTTTGATCTTCTATGAGGCTGGCGAGAAGGTTGTAGATGCAGCGGTTCCGCCTCCTAACTTGATAACGTTGAGGGCTTTCCTCACATCGGCGATTTGTGCTTCCGCATCGACAATACGGGATTCATGCTCCTTTATGCTGGCGTCGTGCTGATCGACCGTGTCCTTGACCTCTTTAATCTCTTTGCCCAAGGTCGTATGCAGGCTTGAAAGCAGATCTTCTTTTTGTCGGGCCTGTTCTTCTCTGTTGCGGTCCAATTTTTCTTCCAGCTGGCGAGTCTGCTTCTCGTTGTTTCGGGCCTGATCTTCTAGCTGCCGCGTCATGGACTGCATCATCGACATCAAAGCAGCCATATCTAATGCCACAGGGACAGCTGGTGCTGCAGCAAGTGCCGCAGCAGGTACTACAGTAGGTGCTGCAGAAAGTGCCGCAGCAGGTGCTTCCGGATTCCTCGAGTCGTCGTTGGTTGCTCCGAACTCACTGGCTTCCATTAACAGCGAATTGTTTCCGAAGCGTCTTTGGTCGACCTCCTCCTGGCGACGTTCCTGCTCCTCTAGTCGGCGCGCTTCCTCTTGTCGGCGCTGACTTCGTGTGCGAGGCGTCTCATCGTCGTATGGTGTTACCGGCATTTTCAGATATCCACCCTTCTGACACCAAATGTTACGAAATGGGTTCTTGGATAGTCAGTTAAAACGCCGATTATTCACTTTGCACTTTATTGCACACAATCACTTCACAAAAGTCACAAAAACACACGATACAACTGGTTTGCACAAACACTTTACACTGGCACTGATATTCACACAAGCTAGTCACTTCACAATCACTGGTATCGCACTCTAACCCGAGTAGTTATCGCTTCGACGGTAAACGAATAAACTGATCCCCAAGGGTCGGCCGGCGTATTTATATCCGTTATTTCCTACAGTCTCGAACCTACGAGATATTTCGCAACATTACTCGATCTCAATAAACGCCATTGTGTTAACAAGTAAACAACTTGAAAGTTCGAGAATCCCTATTGTTTTTCAAATACATAAATACCAAACAAATAAACTCGAGTCATAAAGCCATAAAACTGAATACAAAAGGCACCAATAAAAACACAATAAAGCTTTACAGAACAATAGAGCTTCCCAGGACCGGATCACGTAAACACCGCACTCCATACCTACAACGGGCGTCTACTGCGTTACAATATGTTGTCAAGAAAGTACTCTCTAAACCCCACCGTTTTTGAGATCCGTTGGGGGCCAATACGAGGAATTGACCTTCCGAAATTTTACCATTTTTTTCCTTAAACTAAAATGCAATTTGTATACCAATCTGCAATCAGTTTTTCGTTACTGCTAATAGTTTTCTCAAAACAACTATCTAAAAATGAAAAAGGTGCAATGTATGGCGGCCATCTTTAAAAAAAATATATCAAAAACTGATTTCAGATTCGTAGTAGGCGACCTCAGAAACTCCCGAATGCAAAATTTCAAGCCTCTAGGACCATTTTGAAATATGGCGGCCACCTTGGATCCACCATTTTGAATTTCCGCCATCCCTAGCAGTTGTCCCTATCGATTGGCTACAACTTTTGTTCAAACAGTTCATACCTAAGTATAACCGTTTCGAAGTTATAAGCATGTCAAGTTTGTATGGCGGCCATGTTTTTTTGTATGGGAGCCATGTTTTTTTTTCATTTTTCCAAAAATTACCAAGGTAGTACTCTCTATTTAGTTGAAACAGTATACCCCTAAACCTCACCGTTTCTGAGATCCCTTAGAGGTCTAGGTTGAAGAGTTGAGATTTAAAGATTTTGGGATTTTTCCTACCGATAAATTTTTATTTTTTCCCCACCACTTCTCCATCCCTCTAAACAACTATCTATATGAGTCAGTGAGTGAATGGTAATTTAGCTTTATTTAATACAAAACTAAGTACCTATTTCTTGGACTCTACTACATACTAGTCTCAAGTAGATGTATCACTGTTCACTGTGGACACCTTTCAATCGTCCCACACAAAAAATATACAAAAAAGTATGTCCTGAATACGTCCCACTCTGCCGCGCATGCGCGTGGCTTGTCGGGAGGTCCGATATGGGGTGCCGTAAGACGCGTCAGGTGGATCAGTTCGACCGCAGTGATGCCAGATATTACAGATTTATTTGTATATAAGTACTTGGCTTCTGTCACATGTACAGTTGGAAATAGTTTAAGATAAAAATGACTTAATTATATCTCCAACTCTCGCCAAGCCCTTAAATTAACACGGGACCACTCAAATACCTATTGCTACTAAGTACCTACTGTTGAGTTATTTTTAAGTTCAATGTACTTATTTTTTTTTAAATGTATCTAATGAGTTAATATAAGAAATATAATTAAATACCTATTACTTCTAGTTACAAACAAAAACAATTTAAGTAAGTAATTTAACTTGTTGGTTTTCTTTCATATCTAAAACTTTGTTTTTCATAGATGAAGTACTTGTACTGCAAAAATTTGTGTATTACGTACTAAAGATTTTTGGATAAGAATGGATAAGAAATTAATTTTTGACAGTTTTAACAATTCTGGCACGGTAATGTTAACTAACAAATACAGTTTATCATTAGACTCCGTACAAATTATCTACCTACGTTTGATGGCAGTACTACACAAGATATTGGCGAAATTGTGAAATACCAGAAGCCACAAACAAGATTTGAAGTTGAAGTTACAGTATTGCTTATTTTATAGAAGGAAGCAGTATTGTTACTCGGCACCATAGTCAAGTATTATAAATTAAGTACGCCGCACTTTGCACTAGGTCTCCGAGGAGCCCGTCTTGCAGAGTACTAAAAATTCTTTTAAGAGAACATTTCGGCATTACTGACTATAATATGAAAAAATATGGAAGTTGTTTTTTATGCTTAGAAGTAATAGTAAGTGTAAGCTTTTTACAAAATTATGCTCCATAAATATTTATTAATGAACGATTAATTTATTAAGAAATGCAGTTCCACATAGTCAACAATATTTGAATTATTTTATGATTTAAAAATTGTTCTTCTGAAAGTACTATCGGTTTTATAGAGTACGTGAACAAGTGTTAATATATAGATAGGTACTTAGTATTAGGCACACAAAAAAAATTTGATATACCTAGATATAATATGACTAAGATCTATGATTATGATCATCAGGTGGTAAAAATGAAAAGTTGGCTGCAGCACCACAGTTAGGCGCCCAACGTGGGGCCAAACTAGTCCCTACTGCAACACTACAATATGCACATATTGAAAACCGATAGTTCTTTATAAATAAATTATTAAATGATGTATTCAATTATTGACTTAAAAAAATTAATTGAGCAATCGTGATTGCAACTACAATGATTAGTTATTAATCAAAATATTTAACTACCTACTTTGATTATTTTATGTAATTTGAAATCGTGATTGCTATTGCTAACTACAATATGTATTTAATCGTAATTAGTAATTAGAAGTTCTTACTTCTAATTTTCATATTGCCCAACTTTGTTATAGGCCAAATCATACAAGTCGGCGGATATGAAGTTAGTTACGAGCTGCGCGAAACCCAATCAACGCGCAGCCATAAGTGAGCTTCAGTCAGGATTGGATATTGCGCAGCTTGTAGCTAACTTTTCATCCTCCGACTTGTATGACTCGGCCAATACCTACACAGATCCTAATAGATACAATATAGCGTGTTTATACACAGTAGGTAGCAATACATACTGTAACTACAAGTGAGGTACATCATTGTAACCTTTGACTATTTGCCACTATATTTAAAGATTGTAACATTTGAAACGTACCTACAAAATTGTAAGTTAGAATCGACAAAATGTATGAAAAAGCTGATTATTTTTCACGAATTCCAAATTAAAAGTGCCTGCATCAACTGATTTTCACACTACTTTTTAGTTTAATTATTGGAATAATAGGTAATTATTGGATTGGAATAACTCAAGTTATTGAAGAAATTTGTCTTAAATTAACTATTGGTCTTATAATAATGATGATTGACTCGCGTCATCTATTATATAAAAGGCTTCCCTGAGTGACTGACTGACAGACAGCCTACAGCCCAAACCGCTAAATATATAACGTTGAAATTTGGAATATAGGTACATTGTACTACGTAATGGAGCACTAAGGACGAAAATTTTGAACTTTCGACCTCTAAGGGGGTAAAACGGGCCCTTTTCGTTTGTATGCAACTTTTTATTCCCTGTTCCGATTGACTTGAAACTTCGTATACATGCTTATAAAACAAAATAAAAGTTACGTTTTATCCTGTTTTTCCGAATTTTCCTTATCTAAGGGGTCAAATAAGGTCCTAAAGTTGGTGAAAAAAGCGTCTATTACATCCAACCAGCTGAACGGTTATGGTTGAAATCTGGTATGAAGAAAGCACACAGCAGGTTTCAATACAGGAACTAATAATATCCAGGAAAATCTGTAGGGTTCCTGAGGGATAGCCAATATTAATCAGTTTAGGCTACAGCCCAAGCCATCGATGATATAAACTTGAAATTTAGAATATACGTACATCGTACAACATCATGAAGCATAAAGGATGAAAATTTTGAAAAATCGACCTCTTACGGGGTAAAACGGGCCCTTTTCGTTTGCATGTAACTTTTTATTTCCTGTACTGATTAACATGAAACTTTGTAAAGATGCTTTTGATACTAAATAAAAAATATGGTTCTTCCTGTTATTCTGAATTTTCCATAAAAAAACTTCCTTAGGAGTCAGATAAAGGAATAATAAAGTTGGTGAAAAAGCATCGATTACAGCCAAGGAGCTGAAAGGTTACGAATGGAAACGGGTATGTAGAAAGCACACGACATGTTTTATTACTGGAACTATTATTATCCCGAAAAATTTTCAGGTTTCTTAGGGATAGCCAAAATTAATCAGTTATAATTATAATGAAAAGCTAAGTTAAAATGGTTAAATAAATTCTAACGAAATTTGGAACGAAGCTAGACAATAACACACATTACCACTTAGGGTACTGCCATCCCGGAAAATTATAATGGGTCCTTCGGGATGTCAATTTCTTAAAAAAACACTAAAAACTGTTTGAAAACCTCAATGAATTCAATTTTATGTTAAAATAGCCACCATTTTAACTAATAAATTACTAACTATTGACGTTATGGGAAAAGTTGCGTATTCCTTGTGCGCTAGACCAATCGTAACCTTGAATAAGCGTAAAAAATAATCACAAAGTTTTTTTTTATAATATAGTGAAATATCTAGAATAAAATTAAGATAAAAATTTATCTGAATCTGAATGATTTATGAAATATGGGGCAAAATGGGTCCCTAATAGCTGACGATTTTTTTTCTATTTTGTGAGCCAATAATCTTAAGATTAGGGTACGAGTACATACGAGTCAATATATGTACTTTACTACGGGATCAACCCTAAAACGCGAAGATTCCCTATCTATTCCATAGATGTTGTCGCGTGTCGATGAACTTTTTGTGTTGATGATTTTATTTACGTGATTTCGGGGTTGGTGCCATAGTAAAAGTTCGTCAAATGATGAGTATAATAGCATCCTTGAACTGACTGACTGTCTAGAAATACACTATGTGTTTCTCGACAGTAATAAAATATATTTTTTCATCTGCCTGGGGTCAGACAACGTTTGAAAGTCCTACAAGTGTCTCCATCACTTTTAACTGGGTGAACGGTTTTGGGCGAGATTGTCACAATATCTCTCGGGAAAAATGAGTTCAGAATAATCGAAATTAAAATTATAATGACTGAATGAAACATGTCATATACATATACCGGCCTTAACTAATAGTGCACTACTGAACGTAGGCCTACCCGCGAAGGGTGATTAGGCCATCGGCCATATCCATCACGCCGGCCGAGCGCGGGTTGCGGAATCTGTATACGACATTGATTTTTCTCTACGGATGTACCTATACATGTTGCCTCAATGTTTTCCATCAATAAAAAGCCAATAGAGTGAAATTTTTAACATTGGCACTCATACAATTATTATTAGTATTGAATTAATTACAAAAATTCAGCAATTTATCATTCAAAAATTCACGTACTCCGTAATAAGCTTTAGATACAAGTACGAGTAAATTAAATACGCAAATACTAAGACAATGCTGTTTACGACCAGTGTGTGTTACCATTGGTGACTGATGGCACAAAAACGTGGTCTCTCACTATGGGCCTTATTAGTAAGCTCCAAGTAGCCCACCAACAAATGAGGAGATCTATTACCAAAGTTACCGACATAGCCCAACGGATTGGCAAGTTGAAATGGCAACAGTAAAAGTTATTCAAAATTTGCCATATAATATGTCACCACTTAAGGCTCCGACACCGGTAGACAAACACATTGTATACACGAATATCTATGATTAGCAGGAATGACCATTAGGGGACATCTTACAGACGGTTTCTAAACCCTAACTAAAAATGCTTTTAATATCTCTGCCAGAGACTGTATGTATAAAACAGCTAACTTTTCCTCTATTCCGGATTAGCACCATAAAAAAAGTTGTTCATAGTGATGGTCTGAATCACTTCTTCTTGCACAGCTACCTCGATTGCTTGTAGTCTATCCAAGCAATCGAGGTAGCTGTGCAAGAAGAAGTGATTCAGACCATCACTATGAACAACTTTTTTTATGGTGCTAATCCGGAATAGAGGAAAAGTTAGCTGTTTTATACATTTTGTTGATTCCGAACGGCAATTATGATTTTTCTCTCGTTTTCTGAGTGGGCTCCGTACTAAAAGTTGTTCATAATGATTGTCTTACGTCACTCCCATTCGGCTTAGTACCTATAGGACAAGCAGATGACCCTGTATAACAACAAAGAAGTTAGATAGTAAGAATACGGCTAGTTTCTACTTAGTAGAACCTAGTATTTTTAAATACTAGAAAAGCTTTTATTTAATTTGCAATGTTTATAAAATTATGGGTATTATCTATGATTTATATCTAAGAAAAACGGTAAGTGAAAGAAACGAGTATAACGAGTGACGAAATTTTGATAAATTGATTACATTCTTAAAACTGTCCCATCACTAATAGTACGACCGGCATGACATCTAGTGCTCAGTAGCATAACTACGCCCGCGCCCGAACCGCCCGCCCGCCGTACCGCTCGTACCGCGTGGCGACCGCGTGTCGACCGGACGGGCGGGCGGACATGCGATCCAGGGTTGCCATTAAATACTGTAAATTATTATTGGATCGCATCTCATTTTGAGGCCTCTTCAGCTGTGATCTTACAGGAAAGGTCCTATAAGATAAAATAATAATTTACAGCATTTAATGGCAACCCTAGACCGCATGTCCGCCCGCCCGTCCGGTCGCCACGCGGTCGCCACGCGGTCGCCACGCGGTCGCCACGCGGTACGAGCGGTACGGCGGGCGGGCGGTTCGGGCGCGGGCGTAGTTATGCTACTGAGCACTAGATGTCATGCCGGTAGTACCAATAGTGATGTGACAGTTTTAAGAATGTGAACAATTTATCAAAATTACGTCACTTGTTACACTCGTTTATTTCACTTACCAATTTTTTTAGATATAACTAAAAGATAATACCTATAATTTTATTTATAAGAAAGATTAGCCCTTCAGCTGTCCCAGCGCTTTACGGCAAAAACGCTATCTTGTCCAGCCACGCGCGATTTTTTTTTAATTTCCGCCGCTACCTTCTAAAATCACGATTTCTCGTAATTTTTGTATGAATAGTCCCAATAAACTTTACATCATAGGAATTGTCTTGAATTCAGCTATTAGAATCTATTTATAGAATGTGTAAATTTTATTTCACGTTATCTTTAGGAAAGTAGGAAGTTGAAAAAAAAATCTCCTCTCTCAAAAATTTGAATTTTTTGCAAAATACCTCAATAATCTATTGCCAATGCATTAAAAGTATAAATAACTTACCCTCCCCTTACCCTTCCATCATTTAATTAGAAAAATGGGCACCAAAGCCACTTTCGCACCAACAAATTGACCATTTTTATCACAAACGCAGACGGTTGGAAAACTCCGATGCGCGTCCGAGCACGTGTGACGACTTGTCGGCGAAATTAGACGAGGTCGAAGTAGGAATCGAATAAAAAGTCACGACACTATATTCTTCTCTGTTTTTCCTATTACTAATTGGTATAAGTTAAAACGTGACAGCACAATAGGCAGACGTCCAAAAAATTGCTAAAGAAAAAACGGGCGATTAACCAGATTCTGGCGGCTGGGCGAAATGGGACAAATTGTTCGTCACCAGAATCTGGTGACTGGACAGTTGAAGGGTTATATAGTAATTCATACATACATTGCAAATTAAATAAAAGCTTTTAGAAATACTAGTTTCTACTAAGTAGAAACTAGCTGTATTCTTACTATCGAACTTCTTTGTAGTTATACAGATCATTTGCTTGTCCTATACTAAGCCGAATAGCGGTGACGTAAGACAATCATTATGAACAACTTTTAGTATGGAGCCCACTCAGAAAACAAGAAAAAAATCATAATTGCCGTTCGGAATCAACAAAATGTATAAAACAGCTGATTTTTCTTTTTGACTGAAGTTTGACATAACCAAAGAGTTTGGATGGAGCCCCAACAGCTCTATGGTGCTATTGCGGTCAATTGTGATTTTATCACAGAACAGCGAACTACTTTATTTAGAAAGGAAATCGATGACAATTTTCAATGAAAACCGCTGTCGCCAAGTATGTATTACCACTGTAAAATATCTGCACAATAACTGTGCAATTTCCACTAGCTTCGGAAATATTTTTTTACTTTAAAATAGAGCGTAGTATAATTTCTGTCACATCACCAAGATACGTTAAGCCCATAACATTAATTTGGTCATAATTTAAATGCCGTGTTTAAGTTATTAAATACACTTTGTTTTATTAATGTTACATCACAATGGCAAATGCACCAACATGCCAAGCCAAAAAAAAAAATAATGGGCCAGTCTCGAATTTGAATAGGGTATCACAGTTATTTTTTGGCATTTAGATAGTGATGGGCGATGTGATTGTGCAGTTTAATTTTATCGACAACGTGATTTTATACTTTTTGCATAATATATGGAATATGCAAGGAAGTTTCATACGAGAACTGGAAAGCTTACGAAGCAAAATTTAAAAAAGAAAAATGTACTTTCTTTCTATACAAAAAAGGTTCACATTTGTTTCTTACTTATCAAATGGGAAAAACATTCCGAGCAGGACAGCAACAACTGGTGGGCGTTGTCTCTTTCTCGAAACTTACCAGTATTAATAAAACTATTGGATGGTAGATTATCTTATACATCTGGTAATCATTAAATCGCATTTAATCGTACATGTTGATAAATAGATTGGCATAAAATGTATTCTTATTAACGTAATAAGTTCGATAATGTTCTAATTTTAATATTGGTACGTAATTATTTTTGCAATACAAAAACTGTTTTTTCATATTAGTAGAATTAGTAGTAATTTACCAACTACGCACGGCCGCACCTATGGCACTTCCTAAAACAATAAGGCTAATAATTTATGCAAAAGTCGTAATTCTGCTTGCTGCTTAATATTTTTATAAGTTGAAAAATGGTGAAAAATTGTTGCGTTAAGGGAAGTAATAGTGAAGCTTATGCTGGTTGTGGAATTTCATTTTTTAGGTAAGTTTCTTGGTTTATTTACAAATTTCTTGTGTAGGGTGACAATAACAACAAAACATTTCGGGAATGTGAGGTTGTAGAGAGAAGTAATTACTACTTATAAATAACTAGTTTTTACCCGCGGCTTCGCCCGCATACGCAATATATCATTATAATTTATAGCCTATGTGTTATTTTGATATAAAAGCTATAATATTGCAAAGTTTCATCTCAATCCGTTCATTAGTTTTTGCGTGAAAGAGTAACAAACATCCATACATCCATCCATCCATCCATCCATCCATCCTCACAAACTTTCACGTTTATAATATTAGTAGGATCTGTACTACGTACGTTAGTAAGTCATTGTAATCAATTAAGAACCTACTTCTATGAACTATGCACTTTTCTTGTATAATAGCAAAATTATGAACTGTGTTGTACTTAGTAACTAGTACAGCTCGGTAACTACGGGTAGATATAATTTGCTGTCGCGCTATTTATCAGCTAATTTTTATGATATTTCGCAAGATGGTTTAGTATATTCTAACAAGATTTGTAAATATGAGCAAAACTGGTCAAAAGCGAGTCGAGATTTTCAATTTGTTTATTTATAAAAAATGTAACTTACAGCACTTAATACTAGGCTTTATATTTTTTATCCTTAAAGACTACGAATTAAAAAAATACATAAAATAGAACAGAATAAATACAAACATGAATTAAAAGTTATAAGAACATCAATGTGTTATTATTTTTTTACGCTAACTATACCTGCCGTTAAATTTTAGGAATATTTTGAGATCACAATTTGACTTCTTCGCAAATGAAAAAATATTTTTAGCAATTATTGTTGTCCATTCGTCGGCAAAGATGTCTACTAGCGGGTGGGAGGCGCTGAGGGCATTAAGATGATGGTGTAGAGATAATATTACAATGAACTGATGTACTCAGCCGAAAGGAGGTTTACTACGTTGGTATAAGGCTATAGTTTGAGACTAGACCTTAATTTGAGAAAAAAAATCTGCTGTTACATACATTTTGTCGATTTCGAGTTTCAGTTTTGCATGAAACAGCTGCTTTTTTTCTCGAATTTCGGGTTGGTCTTATAGTAAACGTTGTTAAAAATGGTCTTAATCAAGCAATCATTTTTAATTAATACAGGGTAAGCAGATGACCCTGTTTATAATAATATTTGAATTTCAGATTTATCCCACCTGAAATAATTTTATATAAATTATTTCCCTCATTCTTTTATTGACCTTTCGACGGTATATACTTAGCGTTTTGTGGATTGTCCTATTAAATGAAATTACTGTATGGATACACTAGTAGAAAGAGATATATTCCAATGTTGGTGCTTTACTCTTCGGAACGTTTTTGGGATGCTCGTAATCATTCCAGTTCTCGTATGAAACTTCCTTGGGAATATGTAACTGAATCTATATAGTGTATAATTGATGATAATGATTGTGCAGTTTTATTAGTATTTAGGAAGCTTTGGAATAAACACTGAAAAATGTCAACGCGCCGTATTGTATTAATTTATAAAACTTGTGTTTCTATCAGTGGTAATATGTGAAAATTTGTGCTATTTCGAAGATTATGAGCTGAATTACGTACAATAGTGTAGACAAAATAATGTAATGTGTAACGTGATTTTTTGTGTTGTTACAAAAACTCCATAATAATAATAATAAATATAACAACATAATAAACAATAGCGCCGCCCTTTGGCGGCGCTATTAGTAAATTCGCTACTGCTTTACTCAGGCATGACTTAGATGTGACAGTGACTTTTTACCTACTTCCAAAAAGTGAAGGTAGATACCTACTACCTACCAGGGCTAGCCACCCGGCCTATACGAACTTACATACATACTACCTACTATGTTCGTCTGTATGTATGTTTTTGTATATTTTCAGCGGTATTTTCGCCAATTATGGACCGTTTTATTTTTTATTTTAATTTTGAAATGGTATAAAAGTACACCCTAACTGATGTCATTTAAATGATATCGAAGTCAGCTGAATGAAAAAAATGTAAAATCAACAATAGTGTTAAAAATTACTACATGGATGCCACATCAATTCCTGCGAACTATTTGGATTTCGTAAACGGTGGAAGTCGGCCAAATGCCATTGTTGGCAAAAAATAATCAATTGTATCTAGATTTTTGTGCTGCCTACGACTGTGACTATTTATAAAATGATAATATCATAATAGAAACATTTTAATAAACAACACCGTAATTACATGTAACAATAGTAGTAATTATCATAACATCATAATAGAACTTACACTTGACACTGGCAAATACATATTCCATGCGACGCCAATATTTAAAAGAAATAGAATAATTTTATTACAATCAAATTGTACTAGTTTGGAGCTCTATAATTGAATAATTGGATTAGCTGAATGTATACGTAAATGGTTACGTGGCCGAGTGAGAGCGCGTGCTTGTGTGAGCGGGAGATTTTTCGAGGTGATTCGTTTACATCTTTTCAATTTTAGCGTCTCTTAAGTCAATATAATTATAATTATAGATATCTTTTAAAAACGGAACCGTTATACCTAGACATACCAAAATTTTTTATATGAACTATAAAATTGTATTAGGTAGGTACTTCAGAAAATGTAAATCTTTACTGAATAATAGTACGGCATCCTTCGTGCGCGACTCCCACAAGGCCGATTATGTAAATAAAATCAGATTATATTTTCAAACACGCGTCAAAATAAAATGTAATTTAATTCAAAGGCAAATCACCCCCAAAATAACTCATATTTTAACAAAACACTAAACACGTCTTCCATCAAATCTATTACAGAATATATTATGTGTATACCTTATCATCGAATGTATAATTACGGTTTCTAATTGAGGCATTGAAGGTGGCTTCAGGCATCTTTATTATGTGAGCAATCACTTTTCCAAAAAATAATGTAGGAATCCAGTCATGTCGTCCAGCCATTTACTCTTTGTCAGTGCTGGTCCAGCATGCGACCACGAAAAGCCACAAAAAGAAATCTTTCAACGTGTGAAAAAGTGACAGATATATACATCGCCATCACGCTGGCCTAGCCCAGCTGGGAACTTTTATTCATAAGTAGTATAACAGTTAGAATGTGGTGCAAATACAATTATATATTACTAAAAAGTACATCACAATCACAAATATTTTACTAAATATGCAGATAACAATAAATGTCTAATTTCGATAATATTAACTTACTATCAAAATTTATCAATATCGATAATTTTTTTGATTATAATATGCTATAATTACAAAACATTTGAAATTAAAATAATTATATTGACATCGATATTTTTTTTATTCCGACATGTTATTAACTTAGTAGCAAAATTTATCGATGTCGATAAAATGTTTGCAAGTTTTGTCACCACTATCAACGAAATTCTAGGCAGTAAAGATAACGTTTATATAAAAAAATGCCCACAATTAAGACTTGCTATTGGAAGGATATTCCTCCTTTTTGTAAACTAAAGTCTTTGCTCTGTATTCGACACGTTACAATAGCGCGAACCGGCATTTTTGGGCAAAAATTACCTCTGAAATCTCTTGAACGACTGTGACGGCAAATGTCACGGTTCACGTATCATGAGTATACACTCGTGATAGTGGCTACAACCCCCCCCCCCCCATATCCTTTCTATTTCCTTCTCTCTTCTGTGGATTTTATACAATTAACCGCGACCTTTTTTTTAATTTCGTTTTCTCATAGTAAACGGTGAAGAGACGAGAAAAATTGAGTTGCGGCATGGTAATAACTAGTAGTTCTACAGAGAGTAGACTGCATAAGCACCTACCAAGGACTATAAGATGCATTTATAAAGAAGAATAAGAATATAATATAAAGATGCATTTATGATTAGACATTGTAGTAACAATACACATTTAAATATGCTTTGTCTAACTATGGATAAACAAATTATTATTGTTTGATTTACTTACGCCTTCAGAAATATTAATAAAAATACAATAAATGTCTTGTTTCTATTAATTAATTTATTAAGAGTAATTAGTAGGTAGTATGTATAGATTTATTTTCTTTCTATTCTATGTTAGAGCCATTCTAACATCATAGAATACGAGAAAAACTTAGCTGTTCCACACATAATTACAATCAACAAAATGTATAAAACAGCTGATATTTCCTCTATTCCGGATTAGCACCATAGTAAAAGTTGTTCATATGTGATGGTCTGAATCACCTCTTCTTGCACAGCTGGATTGTTTTTAGTTTATCAGTCTCTGGGAGCGGTATGACAAGCATTTTTTAGTTTCGAGTTAGAAACCGTCTGTAAGATGTCCCCCTAATGGACATTCCTGCTAATCATATACATGCGTGTATTTAAATCTATTTCTAGAGTTGCTGATGATTCGAGAATTGCAAAGAAAGCAAATTAAATATTACTACCTACGTGTGTCCACGTAGTAGAAAATTATTTTGTAATTATGTAATTTCGATAACTTTATCATATTCTAAAATACTGTCCCATCACTATTAGAACTACCGGCATGACGCCACACGACACAGAACTTTGAAAGGTAGTGCCATCTAGTGCTCAGTAGCAAAACTATGCCCGCGCCCGTACCGCGTGTACCGCGTGGCATCCGGACGCGCGGGCGGACCGCGCCCGCGGCAGTGTGTGCAGGTACTGCCGTACCGCCGTACCGCCCTTTACCGCTCGTACCGCTCTACCGCTCGTACCGCCTGTGTGTGAAGGAGCCTGTGAGTCTTTGCCTTCACCTTTACAAATTAAAATCGATTAAGACATTTTGTCTACAGAAAATTTTGAAAAAACGTACTTGTCTTCATTCTATTAACGTCACTGTCAAAATCATCTGTTTTAGAATTTTGGCAATTGTCCAAAAATAAACAAACCCGGAATTCAAAAATTACGTGTTACTACGGGAGTGGTATAATGAAACGATAAGCAGAATGCTATTAATTCATTGAGAAATCAAATGATATTAAGGACTACAACATGGAGATTCCCTACAGAAAAATATTTATTTACGTCCTAACCTTTGCGGCTTACGCATATACAGGGATTGGATCGAGTATGCTCAGAAACCTAAAAGATGCAGTTCTTTCTGCTGAATCGGTGTTTGGTGACTGGGTCCGGAATGCTATAACTGTAGCCGAAAAGTTTAAATCGCTGCATGAAGTATTCGATGCGGCTGTTGAAGAAGACTGCATATTTACTTGCCCTGAAGGTAACCCCTTTTTTTCTTGATAAATAATAAAACTATATTCATTGCATTCAGTAAAATGCTTTCCCAGCAGAAATGCCTGGATTTTATGATTCAAATTTCCAATTTTTATTATGATTTCAGGACACAAACCAGTACGAAACAGGAATCATATACCTAAATCAGACGGTTGTGGCTCACTCGGTTTCAAATTAGCATCTGAATACTTGCCTTTAGAAGATATGACAAAATGTTGCGACTCTCACGATCTCTGCTATGATACATGCAACAGTGGGAAAGAAATGTGTGACCTAGAATTCAAGAGGTGCCTTTATAATTACTGTGACTCATACAAGTCTGTGAATGTTGCCGGTGACACAATTACAAAAGGTAATACTACTTGTCAGCAGTGAAGTTAGTAACAAGCTGCGCGTAACCCAATCCTCACATAGTTGTTAAGTAAGCTTCAGTCAGGATTGCATTTTGTGCAGCTTGTAGCTAACATCACAGCCCTCAAGAAGTTTGATTTGATACTATCTAATATTCTACTGCATGCTTTTTCGAAAGGTGCAAAAATAGTCTTCTGTCAAATCTAAATAAATAACATTTCCTCTTAGCATTATTACACAAGTGATTGCAAGTGTCTGATAGTTGTTTATAATAGGCACTCCAATCATAAAAAAAAGAAAATAGTATTACTGTAATGAATATTACTTATTTCAAAGGCATACCTATTTAACCGCATATCTGCTTAACATCAGGCAGTGTGTAGTCAAACGCAAACCTATTTGAAATAAAAAAAAAATGTTCTTACAAATTCATGAACTTGCAGTATAACACTTTGCTCAACAAATTCTGTGGCTTCTGCCATGTAGGTCTTCTCATTTTACAGACTTATCTCTTTACAGGTTGTAAAGGAGCAGCTAAACTCCTCTTCACAGGCACATTAACACTAGGCTGCAAGTCTTATTTGGATGCACAGAAGAATGCATGTTATTGTCCACCAGCCAAGAACAAATACAAAAAATATTCTGGTGATGGCGATTTATAGTGTGACCATGGTTTTACCCATTATTGATATTTTATTATGGAAACTAAAGTGGTTTTCACACATCCTACTAATATTATAAACGCGAAAGTTTGTGAGTATGTATGGATGTTTGTTACTCTTTCATACAAAAACGGATGAACCGATTTGGAGGAAATTCAGTAAAAAGGTAGCCTAGATTTTGGATTAACACATACGGTACTTTTCATTTCAGGCTAATACTGGTAACACCACGGGGCGCAGCTATTTTTATTTATATCTATTGGGAATGTATGCATGTTTATTTTCATAGGCATTACATAGTACGACTATAGTTTTGATCGCATTTGGCGATCTTTCCCAAGTTGTGTCGAGTGCTAGCGCGCGGATCACAATGCACATGAGAAAGATCGCTGAATGCGATCGAAACTATAATCTTACTATGTAATGACTATCACATTAAATGTGAGTGAATTCTTGTTATTTAAATATTAAAATGCATTGATATAAATGTCATATATTTTATAGTTAAGTTGTCTTGCCAGATGTGATGTTCATTAAGTCTTGTGATTGTAGCACTAAAACTTGGGTAGTATTAAAATAAAGTATTATAATTTAATAGAACTCTTGTGTTTAATTTGAAGGAAAAATAAAAATAATTTTCAGTTACATAGGTAAGTTTATTTAGTACTTTAGCGATAAAAATTACATCTTATTTGCTGGAATAAGTCCTTAAATATTAAATATATACCTAATTTATTCGCTAAAATTCGAATATGGGGCTTTCCACTCCTAAAGCATACCGAGTGTTAACCTTAAATAAATATCCCAGGCCTTCTATAACGCATGGTACTAAGTAATGGACGCACAATTAAAAAAGTACATATTTTCAATTTAAAAATATGTTGAGCGTATAAAAATAATTCATTTAAATATAAATAAATGCATGTAAAAATATTTTATGATGGTGTTATTTATTGTTCTCTTCTAAAGTTGATACCTTAGCGATCGAAAATAAAGGTGAGCGAATCTATAGTTCTAGTGTAGATTCTTTATGTGAGGAGCTCCTTGATTTCATCCTTCTCAGCTGCTTCGAGATATGGAGTTCCATCAGGAGTCTTGCCATTTTTCGAAGCACCCTGTAAAACAAAATATACATAATTAGTAAAGTATGTTCATATAGGCCAGGTGGCTATCCCAGGTGTCAGAGTTTTTAGGTGCCTGAAGCCGTCTGACATGAAACTAAATGGTTAAAACAACCGGGACCCACATAATTACAAAGTATATTTATACGTACTAGTATTACAAATATGACAAGTTTGAAATATCCACTTCTCAAAATCTCGGTGTATATAATCCGCGTAAAACAACCGGGACCCCACATAATTACAAAGTACATTTATACATACTAGTATTACAAATATAACAAGTTTGAAATATCCACTTCTCAAAATCTAGGTGTATATAATCCGCGCCACACATGTCGGCGGATGAGAAGTTCGCCACATATGACACTTCGCCGTAATTCGCCACTTATTGCGCATGTCTGCACAATGCAGACGCAAGTAGCGTAGTGGTGAGCCCGGGCGTAGGGAGCGCGCGGGAGACATGAGGTTGTCGGGCGGGCGTGCCCCGGCGTCTTGTCTCTCTGGCTCCTGCGCATACCTATATTTTTCATTTTGCTCAGCATTCTGTGCCTTACTTTTCATCCGTGTGATGCGGATTATATTATTTGTCAGATCATTTTTGTATTTTGTCAGTACATAGTAAAATAAACTTTTCTATGAAAAAGCTTATTATTTTCTGAGCTCTTTATTTTATTATTTTGCAAGAGATTTACTACTGCCTATGCCTATGTTTTGTTCAGTTTAGTTCACGCCAGTTTTTTCCAGTGCAAAGCAATCTTTAGTTGTTTAACAAGATGGCATGATGCCTACCATACTTGAATTTGAAATAATGAATTACTTGAAAACAGCATACTTATTTATGTGCATCATGATAAATGAAGACCAACTGACAAGCCAATTAAAAAAAAAATTAAACATTACTTTCTAGGCTCACTACTTACATTTTTCAACAGTGTTTTAACACAGTCTGTGTGGCCTTCCCAGATAGCAGCCAGCAGAACAGATATGCCATGTTTGTCCACCACCTGTACACAAATTAGCAAATACATGTAACATTACATTATCAAAAGAGTCATATAAGTTGAGTAGTGAATGACACAAATTAATAAATAACTATCACTAAACATTACAAAACTAACTCGCCTTTTTGAGGTTCCATACCCGTAAATGGTAAAAACAAGACCCTATTACTAAGACACTGCTGTCTATCTGAGTATACAACTAGATCGCCTAAATTGCACAACAGATTGCAATGTGGTTTTCACAATCTTTTAGAATATTTTTCCCAAAAAGTTTACAGCAATAATTCTATTGTAGCCAGGACAGGCAGGTGGTCATTTATAATAATCTGATAGTTTCTTCTTTCATAGTCAGATATTATGTATAATGAAACAGGTTTAGAAGATAACTTCTCTTGTTTTGTCTAGATGCCAGAAAACTCAGTGACTGATTATGATGATTAATTATGAACTCACATTGGGGTCAGCTCCTTTGTCCAGTAAATAGTTCAGTACAGCAGTTTGACCATAGTCAGCAGCATAGTGGAGTGGTACTCTGCCATCTATGTGAGCATTTACATCGATTGTCTGTGAAGAATAAATCACTAATCAATTTTCTTTAATAAAAAATATACATACCTACATGTATGCTGTGGGTGCAGCAACTATAAGGTGGGTGGGTCGTTGTTTCTGTACGAAAAGAAGATTTAATGTGCAAGAACCTACCTACTCAACATGTAGCCTTATTGTCTTTTATAATCACAGTGGACTCGATAATTACACAGAGCTTAAATTGAAGACTAATCAAAGAAACGTGGACAATATGACGTGCGCTTTCTCTCGATTAAAATTAATGCAATTTCCATAATCATCATGCAAAGCAAAACAATCGGCAGATTAATTGGTTAAAATTAACACTTACTTTGCTCTCTATGATATCTTTGACTTGATCTATATCGCCGTTTTTGATTCCCCAAACTAATTCACTCATCGTTGATTACTTTTTGCTTTTACTTTCCACAGAAATCCTGATTTTGGAAACCGAAAATAATGAAAATTGAAATTATGGCGTCTTGTCTGCTGATGATAATGACAATGACATTTAGCAATAATGTCATATTGACGTTATGACAATGTTTTGAAGTTAAGGGTTTTTTCAAACGTCCTGTTCAAACTAGAAACTAGATCTCATTGTGCATTTTTGTGGTTGAGAGTGGCCTCAAGATAAAACAGCGACTTGGACTTGAATAACTAGAACTTTGATTGACTGGGACTCGGTATACTTACCTAAAGTGCCTAAAGCAATAAATAATTATGTTGAAAATTTTAAAGGCCCCTCCACACAATAATTATGTTGAAGATTTTAAAGGCTCCATCACACATAGGCGGTAAGAGCGGTAAAGGGCGGTACGGCGGTACGGCAGTACTTGCACACACTTGCGCGGTAGGAGCGGTACAGCCGGTGCAAGCGCGGGCGTAGTTATGCTACTGAGCACTAGATGTCACCACAGATTACTATAGATTCTACGTATCAGACAGGAATTTTCTAACAACCAATAGGTAGCGGGCTGGTAGTTTAGTGTTTGACATATTTTATTTATTTCTTAAAACATGGCGAGCAAAATGGCGAAATTACTTTTTTTGGCTTCATAAATATTTATTAATTCCTGTACCTATACATAATATTCAATCCTCCAATTAAGTTTATATAATATTTATTACCATTTTTTAAATCTACCAACAGAAAGGTAATTAATAAATAAAACAAAATATTGTGCTACTTCATGTTTATTCATCATTCACATCAATTAACTTTCGTAAGATTTTTCAGTTTTGCACAGTTATGATTGATAGTTGACACACACTTGAGTCCTATTTAACTATTTAGGAATACAATTGCAGTTGCAGTTCGGCATACGCAATATTTTACAGGATGCAAAAATACTCTCAAAGACCAATGTATGAATACCAACGCAAAAAAACACAATTAAAGGTTTGCGCACATTATGTCGGGCCGCAGCGGGGCGGAGCGGGCCGCAGCGCAATATTAGTGTGGAAATGCTGAAAATGCGGCCCATTGCGCCCGGCACAGTGTGCGTTAGTTCATATAAAATACATATAAGCGATTTGAGCGGATTTTTGCGCTGCGATGCGACCCGACATAATGTGCGCGAACCTTTATTGGTGGTTTTGTAACAGTTCAGTGGAGACGATAAGCACGAACACTTTACATAAATAACACAATAACTGTAATAAAACTTTTAAAAAGGCTAGCATAAAAACTGCTGAAAAGTTTAACGGAAAAGATTGATTGACTTTGACATTTGCAATTCGAGCAGCCTTGAATGGCCATAAATAATGTAATTTGGAAAGTCAAAATGAAAATTACCATTTGTCTATGGTGGAAAATAAGGGCGATTTTTCTTCATCTAAGATTCTAGCCCATGAATGTCACTTTATCTTTCAAAGTTCTGCCGCTTCACACTAGGTGGCGCCATGCCGGTAGTTCTAATAGTGATGGGACAATATTTCAAAATGTGATAAAGTTATCGAAATTACGTCACTACGTGGACACACGTAGGTAGTACAAAATAATTAACTTTATATCACAGACATATAAGAGTAAGTATTTGTCTGTGCTTTATATGCAATTCTTGAATCATCAGCAAACTCTAAAAATAGATTTATACAATGTGTTTGTCTACCGGTGTCTGAGCCTTAACCAGTGACATCTATGGCATATTTTTATCAAGTTTTATTGTGGGACCAACTCTGAAAACTCAAAAAAAAACAGATAGGTATTCCATACTTTATGTCGAAAAAAACTCAATAAAAAAATCGTATGGAGCCGCAGTTTTTTTACGTTTTCAAAGTTGGTCTCATCTCATCTATTCAAAATTTGCCATATAATATGACACCACTTAAGGCTCCGACACCGGTAGTCGAACACATTGTATACACGAATATCTATGATTAGCAGGAATTGCCATTAGGGGGACATCTTACAGACGGTTTCTAAACCCAAACTAAATATGCTTCTAATATCTCCGCCAGAGACTGATAGACTACGAATAATATAGTTAGCTGTGCAAGAAGTGATCCAGACCATCACTACGAACAACTTTTACTATGGTGCTAATCCGGGATAGAGGAAAAATCAGCTATTTTATACATTTTGTTGATTCCAAACGGCTAAAAGTTGTTCATAATGATTGTCTTACGTCACTACCATTCGGCTTAGTATAGGACAAGCAGATGACTCTGTAAAACTACAAAGAAGTTAGATAGTAAAAATACGGCTAGTTTCTACTTAGTAGAACCTAGTATTTTTTAAATACTAGAAAAGCTTTTATTTAATTTGAAATATATGTAAATATGTATTACTATCTAATCTTTATAATAAATAAAATAATAGGTATTATCTATTATTGATATTTAAAAAAAACGGTAAGTGAAAGAAACGAGTATATCAAGGGACGTAATTTTGATAAATTGTTTACATTCTTAAAACTGTCCCATCACTATTAGTACGACCGGCATGACATCTATTGCTTTGTAGCATAACTAGGGTTGCCATTAAATACTGTAAATTATTATATAATTCAGAGGAGCGTCCTGTAAGATCATGGCTGTGGGGCTGATAAATATTTTCGGCATTTAATTTATTAATAAATTTATTTTATCAATATTTGCGGCATTTGCCTTAATTACTATCTTCAAATACATGCTCTTACAGGACGCTTCTCTGAAATAAATGAATAGTAGTTTACAGTGTTCGATGGCAACTCTGGCTCACAAGTCTGCCCGCCCATCCAGTCGCCACGCGTTCGCCAGGCGGTCGCCACGCGGTACAGCTGGTACGGCGGTACCGCGTGGCTGCTTCACACTAAGTGGCGTCATACTGGTCGTACTAATAGGAATTAGGATGGGACAGTGTGACAGTAGAAACAAGCCTAACTTCTCTGTAGTAGTTATACAGGATCATCTCCTTGTCCTATACTAAGCCGCTGCTGTAAGATCATCATCATTAACAATTGTTACTATGAGGACCACTCAGAATACAAGAAAAAATCATCTGATAATCTGTACATACTTGCCGCTCGGAATTAACAAAATATATGAAATAGCTGGTATTTTTCTTATCCTGGATTGACGCTATAGTAAAAGTTTGTAGTGATTGTTTGAATCACCTCCTTTTGCACCAGCTGGATAGCCCTGTGTGTAGTCTTCAGTCTCTGGCAGCGAGATTTTTTTTTAGTTTGTGGTCAAAAACCGTGAGTATTGAGTAAGACATTCCCCTGATACTCATTCCTACTAATCATGGATATTCGTGTATTTAAACATATTTCTAGATTTAGATTTTTGCTGATGATGTTAGAATGGCACTAACATAGAATAGACAGAAAATAATTCTATACCTACTACCTACCCTTAATAATCAAATAAATAGAAACAAGACATTTCTTGAATTTTTATTAATATTTCTGAAGGCATAAGTACATCAGACAATAATAATTTTGTTCATCCATAGTTACACAAACCATATTTAAATGTGTATTGTTATGTACTTACAATATCTGATAATAAATGCACCTTTCTTGTCCTTGTGCTTGTGTAATCTACTGTCTGTAGAACTACTAGTTATTATTATGCCGCAACTCAATTTTTCTCGTCTCCTTACCGTTTACTATGAGAAAACGAAATTTAAAAAAAAAGGTCGCGGTCAATTGTATAAAATCAAAATAGGCTATTTGACTAGTTTTTGGAAATCATTTTAAATTATTCGTTAGCACATAATAAGCACACTACATTTATATTTCCGAGAGATCTACTGTATTAAAAATTAAAATCAGTGTTAAAGAATAGATATACAAGATCCCACCAAAAACGACATTCTGTAATGGCGCTGGTCTTTGACGTCACTCACTAGTAAATAACGTTAGTAAATACGCTAGTTCACATCTAAAAATTGACAAAAATAGTTTAAAAGTAACTTACAGATCCTCTAATATCACTCCGAAATCACAAAACACAAATTACACAAACAATTCTTGTTTACTATTATGTGACGCCACCAGAGTTGCCGCCCTTCTTAGAGCGTTTACGTCACAGATAAAATATCAAAATAAAATCGTATTTTATTTCGTGCTATTTGCGAAAATTAGACAAAATTTAGTTTAAATAAAGTGAAATATGTCTTTTTCAGGCAATTATCTTTAAGGATTACCCGGATTACCACAATCTGGTATATTTTAAATGTTGTCAAATAGCCTATTGACCGCAAAAGCGCCCTAGAGCTGTTGAGGCTCCATCCAAACTCTTTGGTTACGTCAAATTTCAGCCGAAAGAGTGAACAACTACCGGCTTACCCGTCAGGCCTGCTATGGCCCCGCGCGATCTGTCCGCGGTCGAGGCGCAGGCAATAGGCTATTTTGACAACATTGAAAACATTCTATTAATAAGGAAGTTTCCTTTATCATAAAAACTAAAAATAATTATTTACATTAAAAGACGTTAGAATTTTATTGAAAAATTACCCGAATATTTTAATAAATGACGGAGTTATGGATGTCTAAACATGACCGCACCAAATCAAAAAACCTCGCGACGGATTTACGCGTGTGACGTCATCCGGCTCCAGAGCCGCGCCGTGGGTTAGGCAGGAGTAAGGAAAAAAGGAAATAAAGTGCTTCATTCTATGCCAGGTATTTTTCTAAGCCACGAATACGTTCTAGAATATCATTGTACTTATCTTTATGTTATGATCAACATTTACTATGGGACTAACCCCCCAATATAACGAATAAAAAGTCAGCATTCCCATAATTTTGTCGTGAGTAAATGAACTTTATTTCTAAATGGAACAAGACTTGGCGTGTGTACCTACTGTTCTGCGGTTATTACATCTGTATATATTGACTACTAGTTTTCCAAATAGTAGACCTCACAAGTATACATTTTGGTGAATATTTTCTGATAATCAGTTTTCAAAAATGCACAACTTGCACAGGCAAATATTTTCATAATTACAATATTCTGTCCTAAAATATCATTGTATATTATGACCAACTTTTACTATGGGACTAATCCCCTGTATAGGGTTATCCAAAACTTCTCAGCCTAATATTTGTTCTTATAAAGTCATTATAGGTAATAGGTTTATCAGGACTTATTTTTTAGTTCCGAAAATGACAGATGTTAAAGTGACAGCTGCCATTATATGGCTTATTTTTATAGAATTCGTACTAGAGTGGCATGACAGATGTCATCCGAAATGTAGATCTCGTTGAGCTATATCAATTTTGTGCCTAAAGTAACGGTCTAGAAACGACAGTTACGGAGATAAATTACTTTGAAGAACTGTCATCCGATATATAGATCTTGTTGAGGTCTATCACTTTTGTGAAGACAGCAATGATCTAAAATCGTTAGTTACAGAAATAAACCGCATTTAAGTTTGACAGCTGTCACTTTGAGACCTGACATGTCATCCTAGTAGTATGGATTCTAGAATATGACAGCTGTCGCTTTGTTCAGTCATTTTTAGGGTTTCGTAGTAAAACGAGGAACCCTTAAAACTTCGTTATGTCCGTGTAACGAATAGACGCCGTTTACAGACCATATTAAAAGCTTTCCCTGAAAATTATTTTGAGCACTGTGGAATCATAAATTATTAAGCTATAAAGAAAAAATTGAATTTTTAAATATTAGAGGTCATCGACCTCACATGTGTATATCATACAGACAAACAAACAACACTTTTTTAGACAACCACATAACATAAAAAAATTACAGGGACAAAACTATACAATTAATAGGTTTCTAACTGGTGGCCTTATCGCTTTAAGCGAATTCTTCCAGGCAACCAAGAATTCATACTAAATTACGTTTTCCTAGTAATCAACCATCTTATAAATTGGTTTTTATCATCATCATAATCATCGTCCCGTCTACGGAAGCCTATCATACGCATGTCTCGACACGCACTTGACAACTTATTGGAACTAGAAAATAAAAGCCTTGAAAAAAATTATCTAAACTATTTTATTACATCAAAATATATTACGCTTCACCAGTTCTAGCTAGGTAACCCTGTATAGGGGATCAGTCGCAAACTCCGACACCAGGGCTAGCCACCCGGCCTATACAAACTTACTTAGTCCCATAGTAAAATTTGGCCATAATTTACAATAATATCTTAGTAAAGAACCTTACCATTTTTGTGATTCAGAATATATTTACCTGTGAAAGTTGTGCATTTTTGAGAACTTATTACAAGAAAATATATACTTGCGAGGACTACTGTTTGGAGAGCTACTAGTTAATAGTTACAGATGTAAAAACCGCAGTACACTAGACACATACACCAAGTCTTGTTCCATTTAGATATAAAGTTACTCACGACAAAATTATAGGAATGCTGACTTTTTATTCGTTATATTGGGGGGTTAGTCCCATAGTAAATGTTGATCATAACATAAAGATAAGTACAATGATATTCTAGAACGTATTCGTGGCTTAGAAAAATACCCGGCATAGAATGAAGCACTTTATTTCCTTTTTTCCTTACTCCCGCCTAACCCACGGCGCGGCTCTGGAGCCGGATGACGTCACACGCGTAAATCCGTCACGAGCTTTTTTGATTTCGTGCGGTCATGTTTAAAAATTCATAACTCAGCCATTTTTGAAGATAATTGAAAAATAAAAACACCATAATTTATTGCAGACTTAGTGTAATTTAATAAAAATAAAACTAGAAAACGGGAAACTTCCTTATTGTGGTAATCCATACAGATAATAGCCTGAAAAATAGATATTTCACTTTATTTAAATTAAAATATGTCTAATTTTCGCAAATCAAACGAAATAAAATACGATATTTTTTTGATATTTTTATCTGTGACGTAAACGCTCTATGAAGGGCGGCAACTCTGATGACGTCACGTGCTACTAAATGAGAATTTCTCGATTTACTGTTGTTTGTGTAATTTGTGTTTTGTGATTTCGGATTCGGAGTAATATTATTGAATTATATAATAATTATAATTTTTAGATGTGAACTAGCGCATTTACCAGTATTAACTAACGTTATTTACTAGTGAGTGACGTCAAAGACCAGCGCCATTACAGAATGTCGATTTTGGTGGGATCTTGAATATCTATTCTTTAACACTGATTTTCATTGTTAATCCAGTAGATCTCTCGGAAATATAAATGTAGTGTGCTTAGTATGTACTAACGAATAATTTGAAACGATTTCCAAAAACTAGTCAAATAACCTGTTTACAAACGCGAGCCGCGACCGGACCTGTGTGAGCCCTTCTTAAGGCTCCTTTACACACAGGCGGTACGAGCGGTATAGCAGACGGGCGGGCATCTGTATTGTACTGGTTATATAAGAAGGGCTCACACAGGTCCGGTCGCGGTACTGCCGTACCGCCCTTTACCGCTCGTACCGCTCGTACCGCTCTACCGCTCGTACCGCCTGTGTGTAAAGGAGCCTTTAAACAACCAGTACAATACAGATGCCCGCTCGTCCGCTATACCGCTCGTACCGCCTGTGTGTGATGGAGCCTTTATGTTGTTGGAAGTCTTGTAAGTTGTCTTCTGGGTGACTTCCAACTGTCAACTGTCATTTTTCGTTTGAAACGTGTTTGAAACTTTTGAAACGTTGAGTTTCAAACAATAATCTAAGGTTTCAAAACATAGCTCTGCGTTTCGAAAATATATTTTAAATATTGTTTTAGTTAAATTGCTATTTAATTTAAATTAAGGATTGTCCTGAATGGAGAACCATAATGATCTATTTATGTGCCTACCCCAAGATCCTCATGGTGCCACTAAATATTTATTGGTATGGAGCGAACCAGTTGTTAACATTTTCGTAACCTTTGTCGTATTTTATCTTGTATATTTGTGTTACAGGATAAAATTCTCAATGATATACATCCTTTGGTTTTAAAGATTCGAAACCAATTCCAGTCTTGGTCCGAAGAAGAAGAAATCCCGAAAATCCGTGATATTTACACATTGTGTCTGAGTCAAATAAAAAAGTGTGTTTTGAATTTATTCGAAGTCTTTAGACTAGAATATAACAATCATATACTTCTGCAAGTAAGTCAGTAATTAGGAAAAAACTTTACTATGTTTATGTTTTTAAAAATGATTTCAAATCCCATATTTAATTTGCAACCAATACCAACTATTAGCCAACACTGCACACCACATCCTCTGCAACAGAGTGGTTTACAACTGGAGTAGGTTGCCTGAGGATGTCATCTCAGCAAGGACTTTAAACACATTTAAGAATAGACTGGATCTATGGATAAGGAAGGAAAAAATTTCTTTGACAGATAATTACTAATTTTATTCGACTCTGCTTGATATAGGCACATCAGTTTATACTGCTCGACTAAAAAAAAAAATTAATTTATGTTCCATGAAACTTTCAGGAAAGTCGGCTATGCAACTTAGAAAGACTTTCATGGTGTATTAAGCGACTCGTTTCTATAGAAAACTACCTAAAGAAAAGAGCAAAAGAAAACTCAAAATGTGAGGATGAAAGCAGCAATGACTCGTTTAATGTAACAGTGATGTACTTTGTTAACTGGATCGACCATGCATTTGAAATGCTTGGAAAATTAGCCGAAGCAGTTTATAAAACAAATAAAGAGGATGAAGTGCTATATGAACAATGGAAATGCAATGTAAGAAACCTACTGTTTGATAAACATTTTGCCACACTGGATGCATTCTGAGGTCTGCAGTTAGGTCAAATTGAACGCAGCCCACATTATGTATGAACAACAGTGTTGGTCTCTATATATTTTGTATAGATATGGGATCTGACCATGGATCACATAGGAAGAATGTTAGATGCGTACGGGCGTTCAATTTGACCTGCCTGCAGAACGCATCTAGTATGCCAAATCCTTAAAAGCATTGATACAGTCTGAATCGAACTTCTTGGCAGCTGTGGTGTTTGCTACAAGTAGCTCACATCTCCTTTCTTGCACTGTTAACATAATGAATACATTGCTACTGCGCAGCCACTTCGTGTTCACAGACACCAAGAAATTTGATTCTGCCTATAATGGGGTTTCTAGTTTAAAATAACATTAGGCCCACTTATGAAGGCACCATTGTAATTATACCATTGTATAAGCAAGATGTAAGCTGGAGTAAGCTAATAGCAGCTTTATTAAAAGCAACACAACTCAAAATTTCTAGTTGGATATTGTTATGGAGTGCCTCTTCCACATATTCCTTGCAATATACTAAAACATTAAGTCCGATTACAAAGGCGCCAGCGTAACTATATTAGCTAAATAGCATAGTTCTGTTTCTTTTTCACTTTAGGCATTCGATAGAGAGAACGCTTTTTACGCTGCTATTTGATTTACGCTGGCGCCTCTGTAATCGGGCTTATTGACTGACACTATACATTACATTCTGAAATATATTTTTGGAGATTGCTCCTCTATAGTATCTATCCATCCTCTCTTATTGCTATCCTTATCTTTGAGAACTGAATCTATACAGATACAGATGGTTTATTGATACATTTTATTTATTGTTTATTTATTTTTTATTTTTTAAATTAAACATACATCTAAAATATGAATCAATGCAATAAAATGCTAGAAGCTTGTCATTTATGTATTTTTTGATTGAATAATAAATAAGCTTTGCTCAGAAGTAACAGTTTTAACTTATGATTGAACTAGTTTTTACCCGCGGCTTCGCCCGCATAATATTTTGATTTTTGACGCAATATCATTATAATTTATGGCCTATGTGTTATTCTGATATATAAGCTATACTATTGCAAAGTTTCATCTCAATCTGTTCAGTAGTTTTTGAGTGAAAGAGTAACAAACATCCATACGAGTACATCCATCCATCCTCACAAACTTTAGCATTTATAATATTAGTAGGATATTATGCTGTGTAACTTATAACATCTCCATGGAAAGTTTTCTGAAAATAAGTCCTATTCTTATATTTTTTTACAGATGGTGGAATATGTGAGTGGACTGCATATGTCTATAGATGAGCTGTTGCTCTCTGCTATGACATTGTACAGATACTGCTTACCGAATGATCAGCTTATTGTAAAGGCTAGAAGTCAGGTGGTATGTATCATTCAGGCAGTACTTTGGCTCTGGCATCAGAGCTAGCCATTCTGCCTTTATAAACTTACTTAATAATTTAGTTTGATTCTAATTTCTAGAGACCAGCCAGGCCCTAGAAAATATGAAAAAAGGGTCTGCAAAAAAAATACGATTTGAAATAAAAAAAGTACAATACAGATATATAATATATTTCAGACAAATACCAATATAGAACAATATTATTTAGTATTTACATGACAAGGTTATGAATTATTTAAAAAAAGTAATATTAGATTTTTTTTAATGTACAGGTACTATTAAAATTGTATGACAAATCTTAAATACCTATGTACACATAAAAATACGCCTGTATCCACCCACTACTGGGTATATAGGCCTCCTCTCTACGCCATTATTTCCAGTCCTGTGCAAGATTTATCCAAATAAATACCAATTAATATAATTAGGTAATCCTATCTTTGCCCCAACATTAGTGTTTAGTCTTTATATTTTTTCCAAATAGTAAATGCAATAGGAATGATGACTGGTGAAAAAATCATTATTATAATTAAGTCCGTGAGTTAAATTACCTATAAAAAATATCGCACACATTTTTTTTCTTATGTCTATAAAACAACAAATGACAAAGATAAACCTTGTCAAAGTTTGGTAGTGGGGGTAGTGACGCCACGTCTCTCACATAAATCTATACATTGTACGACACTCGTGACGACACGCGGAATTTTAACGGGCTATATGATCATCAATTTTTATTAAATAAAAAATATATATACGCTTAATATTTTTTAATAATTTATCTGCTGGACTAATTTATATGTTTTAGTCGTCATGCCTATTATGATCTATTTATTCTAATTGTGTAATATTTTTAATGTTAAGGGTTAAGTAAGGCGCCAACTTGACCATATAAAAACAATAAACTAACAGTTTATTGTCTATATTCAAATTATTTATTGGTAACAAAAATATAAAAGATACGTCAATAACTTACAATAATTACATTCGTTATTATTAAAATAATAATATCATTTATAATAATGAAATGTTTGCTGCAGCCAATAATTAAATTACACCGACTTGAAATAGGTATAATAATATAAAAAAGTTGTGTTGTTTAATTATTATAATGTAAAAGACCTCAGAAAATCCATTTCGATTCCAGGTGCTCCGTGAAACAAAAGCCTTACTAAGCGAACTTATCGAAGGCGACTTGAATACAGTGGTAAAATCAACAGAAGCCCTCAAACTCCCCGTAATGCCAACTAATGTTAACGTAATGATAGATGTCTTGAAAGATGTACTATACGCCCTAGAGACTAATACTAACACTGCACTATTAACTCTATTAGTCCATTGCTTTAGTAACGATATTTCGCCTGTGGATACTCTAAAAAGGCATTTTTTGGAGGGATTGAAAGGAACCTGTAAATGCTTAGAAAAAAATGAAGATGAGGACTGCCAATTTGTGAAAGACTTTGATTTGTACAACGAGAGATTGCTACAGATTGGATCTTTTGCTGTTTCGTGTTCTTCTGATCAACAAAGTAAGCAATTTAGTATTATAGCTTCTGGGCAGCATGTACTTTTATTTATTTATTTGTTTGTAGGCGAGCAGTGTATACTGATGTGCCTATATGAATGTGGAATGCTTTGCCTGGGTCTGTCTTCCCGTTAAAGTACAACGTGAGTGTCTTCAAATCCCGAGTAAATAGGTATCTTCTAGGTAAGCGTGCTACACCCTAGACCGCACATCTGCTTAACATCAGACAGTGTGTAGTCAAACGCGAACCTATCTGAAATAAAAAAAAAAAAAAAATATCCAGCAGAGTAAGCAATTAGTATTTATCTGTCAAGGACATTTTTTTCTTCTTTATCTAAAGGTCCAGTCTATAAATAAAAAATATAAATATCTGGGGACATCTTACACACTGTCTCTGACCCCAAACTAAGCAAAGCTTGTGATATGGCTGCCAGAGACTGATATACTACATATACTTATTTTTAAATACATACTTATATAGATAGTAACTAAATAACACCCAGACACAGAGCAAACACTTATGTTCATCACATAAATATTTGCCCTGAGTGGGGATTGAACCCACCAACTCTGACTCAGAAGTTAGGGTCACTAACCACTGAGCTACCGAGGCAGTCTATTCTTAATTAGCTGCGATTACATCCTCAGTGTTAGGCCAGTGTCAATAGGCCAGTTTTTTTTCCCCATTAATTTGTTCCTTCGAGCCCATTCGAAGGACCCAATGTACGGCGAGCTTTAGCAGCAAATTCGAATAACTAATACTAGACATCCGTTTATAACCGTCACTGTGAAAATGATTTTAATATGTGCTTGCAGATATTTGTGAAAGTCTGGAATAAACATTAGGTATATGCCGAATCAAACTTCGTGGCGTCTGTGAACACGAGGCGAGTCATTGCGCAGTAAAACTTCGTTGTGTCAGCTGCACGAAAATTGGGGATGTGCGCAGCTTGAAACTTCAAAGACACTGTTAAGTTTGATTCAGCCTGTACTCCTAGACCATAGCAAAGAAGATATAATAATACTACGTAACCATAGACTGTTTATTCTAATTTCTACTCGTGAAGAAGAAGCGTTACCAATGGAGTTGCACTGCACTGCATCAGCCTTTTAATAGTCCACTGCAGGACGTAGGCCTATCAATGAAGGGCGATTGGGCCATATCCACCACGCTGGCCCAGTGCGGGTTGGTGGATTCACATACGCTATCGAATTTCTTCTACGGACTTATGCAGGTTGCCTCACGATGTTTTCCTTCATCGAGAAGTAAGTGGTGTGAAATTCCGTACATAAATTCCAAAGAACTCATTGGTACGGGACCGGGATTTGAACCCACGACCTCACGATTGTAAGGAGAGTGTGACACTCTTCTTACGTACTTACGAGTGTACTTCTAGACCACCACGGCAATGGAGTAAAGTTTCATTTCGCAAAAGACGGGGTGTTATAAGTTTAACGTGTCTGTTTCTGTTTGTGGCATCATAGCTCCCAAACGGATGCATAGATTAAGATTTTTTTAAAGGCGAAGTAGTCCGGTGTATTCTTAAATTTGTTTCATCAAAATCGGTTCAGTCGTGTCAAAATTACCAACTCTTTTATTAGCTGCAGTAGGAATGTTATTGCGGTGTTTTTTTAAATTGCTAATTTAATCTGGTTCTTCCCAGGGATCCTCACACTACGCAGCGGTCTCGCGAGCTTGGAGTCCTTAGACCCACACTTAGTGCCCGCGTTGATGACGTCACCAGACAGCTGTCACGCTACACTACTGGTCCAGTCTTGGCGCCGCGAGGTCAAGGAAATAAGGGACAGTGTGTTCTTGATTGTGGATCCTACCGCTTTTGCTGAAGTAAGTAGGTGACCGTGCAAAGAGTCTCCGTTTCGAAGGTGGCAAAATGTTCTTTCATCTGTTCTGAATTTTAGAGTCTTTCCGACAATTTTCTTTCGGCTTTCGTCGGCCAGCCGGCGAACTTCGCGCGGCGCATGCGGCATTTTTAGGGTTGACATCGGGTTATTTTACGCAAAATTTTAACTTAGTATAACTCGTAATCTAACTTATACCTTTTTGGGGTAAGTTTTAAATATGACTGGGCACGAGTGGTTTAAGTATTTTTCAACCTTTCTGTTACACGTTCTATATTTATTACTAGATAATAGATAATAATCTAAAACTATGGGGCCTAATTTGAAAATTCTTTTGCCTACATTATTTGCGAGTTATAATAATAATTAATTATAGGCACCGAAGGCAGCAAATTTTTCAGCACACCCTTTCATTTGTAACGTATATTATGGAAAAACACAAGAAATAACTAGTCCGCCATCTTGGACCGTCCGCCATATTGGATCAAACATGACGTCACTTAGCTAATAATTTAAACTAAATTTCTATTGACATCGCAATCAGTTGAGAACAGCTGCTCCGGATTCGATTGCAAGATTTAACCCAGACTTAGATTAATAAGGCCCAATTTTATAGGCGCCATCGTAAATATAATAGCAACGTAAAATAGTGTTCTCTACATCAAATGCATATAGTGAAAAAGAAACAGGGCTACATACTCAGAATTGCATATAATTACGATGGCGCCTCTAAAATTGGGTCTATAATAATTCCCATTTCTAGTTAAATAAAAGGATGTAAAAATACAATTATTTTCCAGAAATCCAAGCAAATGATGCATCAGAAACTGTTGGAAACACTGAAAGAAACATCGTATAACAATGAAGGCGTACGCGCGGTCATCAATATCGGATGCGTGTTGTATGACTTCTTCTCAGTTTACAATGAAATTGAACCTCTCGCGTTGAATCATCGAGAGATACTGATACCATTGCTGGCTGATTTGAACAAAGGTAAGAAACAGACAAAAAAATCTAATAGAAAAAAACATAGCTATTCTATTTTTGGAATTCATTAAAAATATCACAACGTAATATAAAACAAAGTAGCTTCCCTCTGTCTGTCCCTATGTATGCTTATATTTTTAAAACTACGCAACGGATTTTGATACGGTTTTTTTAATAGATAGAGTGATTCAATATGAAGATTTTTATGTATAATACACCTGTGCGAAGCCGGGGCAGGTCTCTAGTTCAAATATAATGCTCATCATCATCATTTTACCCGTACGACGTCCTAAGGTTTTCCCTTACCCTTCTAAATTGATACTCGTGGTGTAGATTGTTTTGAGACGACGGAAGTCAACAGTTTTTCCAATATACGAAAACTATAGGCATAGGACGAAGGTCGATTCAATGACTGTGATGTGAAGTTGCGAATAGACTTTTTATTTTTTTTTTTTACGAGGGGGAAATCTTCCAAAGATGCCCGACCACTTTGGAATGCAGTCGGGTTATGTGGGATTGCACCCACTAAAACCCCCTCGGTGGCCAGCCTATGTGCCTTCTTGGGAGCCCCGGGATCTCCAAAAGGAACGCACCGGTGCTCCCGGCACTTCGTGTGTCTACTCGCCTGGTAGTAGACCAGGCTTGTGCGGTCCTGTACGACAGCGTTGCCACAACGCTGCCGTCCTTCTCGGGCCCGCTTGAGTGGATGGCCAGAGCCCCAACTCTAACCACCCACGAGCCCAGGGGTCCCCTTTTAGTAGGCTCTTACTACAGGCAGGGGATACCGATGCCGTATTCTAGTGCCCCGGCATCAGGGCAAATAGCCTAATCTTGACTGAAGGTCACTTAACAGTTGCGCGACGACTGGGTTATCCGCAGCTTGTAATTAATATCATAGCCGCCAAGTTATATGATCAGACCTATACAGCATGACTTTTTATTCAGTGCACAAATTTTTATCGCGCAATAGATATCATTAACTAGTTTTTACCCGCGGCTTCGCCCGCATGATATTTTGATTTTTAACGCAATATCATTATAATTTATAGCCTATGTGTTATTCTGATATATCAGCTATATTATTGCAAAATTTCATCTCAATCCGTTCAGTAGTTTTTGGGTGAAAGAGTAACAAACATCCATCCATCCTCATAAACTTTCGCGTTTATAATATTAGTAGGATAGGATATAACATATTTCGCTCATGAAAAGATCGACGTTTTTTTTCATCAATTTTTTGTCAAACTATTCCAAAGAAAGTTACATTGAGTGCACCCTACACTCCAGACAATAACTACCTTAAACGTCTCGGGCATAGGTACGACGTAGCCACGTAGGTGTACTCAGACGTAGGGTGACATTGATTACTCCGTTTATCTGTATACTTTCTTTTGAAGTTGTTTCAATATTTTTGTACTAAAGTGAGTAAAACCAATGTAGGGGTATAATTATTTGTTTATTGTACTCTCCGTATGCAAAGTATCTGCACTGAAAAAAACCGCCCTGTATATACTACTAAACTTATCGTAGTTAACTAAGTGTATTATAATTATTTTTTGTGAATATGTATTTCCTTTTCTTTTCAGCGATAGCAGAATGTAAAGTGGTCTCCAACCTTCTATGTAAAAACGACGATATCCCCTACGCCGTTAGCACACCCTCGCAAAAGGAGGCTACTTTAGAAAAGCTGTACAAACGTCTCAAGCTCCTTTACACATTAGTATCAAAAATCAACACTTTACTTCAGCCAAAAGATCAACTATTCGACGAAGAATCTCCACAAAATGTAACCCATACAATTATAAAGAACGACCAAACTTACTCGAAATCGCAACGAAAAGCGAATTTATCTCGTAGCATATTCGCGAAATCCAACATTCGTTCGTCGACGAGAAACTTTCCATTGTCAAAGTTGACGAAGCATCTCCGCGCTAAGAACTGTTCTCAGTTGAATTTCTCCGTTGAATTAGATCGTCTTTTCGATCTTTCGGGAGAAAAGGATAGCGATAAAGTTACAGTAAAGAATAAATTGTTAGAAAGAGCTCGAGAGACGTCGGTTTTGTACAATTTCTCGCCGATTAAGAATCGGTCGTCGATGAGGAAACTCGTTTTGAGCAGACATTTGACTACTTTTGATCCTGCTGGGAAAGATATTAAAGTCGCCAATGGAGTTGATGAAATGATGACGTCGAGTTCCATTGTAAAACAGAGTCTGATGGATGAAAATGAAAGCTTGCAGCTTACAGGTTTGTTAATACTATAGTGTATAGGCTATAGGTCGAATCGAACTTAAAGTCGTATGTGAAGTTAGCTACATAGCTCAAGAAGTTGCCTCGTGTATCGCGGAAGTCATTAAGTTTGAATTGACTTGTACCAGCCCTTTTAATAGTCCGCTGAATTTAGGCCTACCCACTGAGAGCCACAACTAAAAAGTATCTTACTTACCAAATGCTATTACACATTAGATTAGTTCCAACACAAGTTATAAAATTGCCATGCCATCATAGGGTCATATTTTTTTCATTTATTCAAAAACTTAAAACAATAATGATTACATTAAATATTGTCTAAAAACCAAGATTTGGTTTGTCTTGACAATATTATTATAATATTATGTAATACTATATAGATCATTATTACTTACCTAAGAACCACATGTAAATATTAGTAGGTACTATGTTGCAACAAATGATCGAGTATTGAGCCAATATTCACGACTCTGGCCCAGTGCGGGTTGGTGGATTCAGATACCTAATCGAATTTAAGAAAATCCGAAACTATTCGTTTCGTTGTTTCGCCGAAAAATATTACTAATCTATAACTTATCTTTCCAGAAATCCTCAATCAAATTAATGACATGACGAACATCCTAACCACAACAAAACAGGGATTCTCTAATCAAACTCAAGCTGCCACAAACGACACGAAAAATATTCTTAAAATAAGAATCAATCAAAATTCTAATTTTAAGAATACCACATTCTTAACCACGGAAAATTCTGGCACTAAGAATGTTTGGCATATTCCTGTGAATCCGGTTAATGAGGTGACCTCAAATGAAACAATTTTGGCATCAAATATGTCAAATATTTTGACATCAAATATGTCAAACATTACTCAACCTTCCAACGTGACTACATTAGAAAGAATAAACGATTTGGAACTACTCGAAACTAAACTGAATAGTTTGAAATCTCAGTATGAAACCAGTTTGTAAGTTTTTGAAATATTTTACGGGTAAATTAGATTTTATGATGAATTGTTGATATAAGTATTTAGTAATAGTGAGTAGTTCTAGTGTAATTAGTATATTTGTAGTGGTATGAAAGGAAAATAATTTTCTTAGTATTGTGTAATAGGCATGACGACTGTGTATAAAAAACATTATTATAATTAATCCGTTAGTTAGATTATTAAAAAATATTGTACACGTACTTTTTCTTTTTTCAATTAAATAATAAATGACGGAGATAAACCTTGTCGAAGTTTGGGAGTGGGGGGCTCGTGACGCCACTAGTATGACGTAGTCTGCACATTTGTATAACACTCGTGACGTCACGCGGCACTTTAACCTATTATCATCGTCAATCTTTGTTTAATTGACGAAAGAAAAAAATAGTTTATTAGTCATCATGCCTATTCTGTATAGGAAATATAATAGTGGCGCCCTTTCATTTCATTCCACAGTTACACTGTTATCCGTCCATTTAACCTTTACAAGTGTTTAATTGAATTATTATTTTTTAAATTTATACAAAATAAAACAACGAAATAAAAACATTCTTTTGATACAGTCCAAGGATGTACTGTGCTATAATAATATCACCTATTCTTAATAGTCTACCCTTGGACCATAGGCCTACTGGTCGATTGGCCATATACCATATACGCTACATCTGTCTACTGTGGTTTGGTGAATTTACACAGGCCATCGAATTTATTCTATTGACGTATGTAGGTTTTCTCACGATGTTTTCCTTCATAATAATTATAAGCCAGTGATGTGAAAATCCATACTAAATAACATTTAACTAAGTATTACAATAGGAATGGTGCCTTGAAACACATTATTAATAATTAGTCCGTCAGATCGTTAAAAAAAATTAGACACGTATTTTTTTTTTCAAGCAAACAATAAATGACAAAGAAAAACTTTATCAAAGTTTGTCAAATCAAATGTAACATATAATTGGGTTTAATTTAATTACACATGTAAAAAATGTTATGATATTAAAATATACAATACAATTAATGATAAATTAAGTTTTATTTAAAATATCGTCTGTATAAACTATCGATATTTTAATTAAAACTCTATCTAAAACTCTGTGGTCACGATCATTCGTCGCCCATCACTAATCGGCATGCCCATAAAGTATGACATTGACAGGTACTGTCTGTACTAATAAGAAATTCAGGACTTCATAGGCGTGATTTTTCTGACAGCTGTCGCAGAGATCAAGTTAAATTTCATAGAGTATAGTTCCGAGAGTTGAACCGAATTCTTGATTTTACCACAAGGCTACTACGGCTTCTATGGCCCAGGGATAATATACGTAAAGGCTGGATGAAACTTAATGGCGTCTGTGAAGTTTCCTACAAGCTGCACACATCTCCTCTCCATGCGACGTTGACATATGAACAAATTGCTACTGCATAACCAATTTCTTCGTGTTTACAGACGCTATTAAGTTAGATTTGGTCTACGCATAGTAGGTAATTATTTAAAAATACCGCCAGTTACCAGTATACATACAATGTGTTTATCTACCGGTGTCGGAGCCTTAAGCGGTGACTGCCTCGGTGGCTCAGTGGTTAGTGAACCTGACTTCTGCATCAAAGAGGCGTGGGTTCGATCCCCACCCAGGGCAAACATTTTTGTGATGATGTTTGCTCTGTGTCTGGGTGTTATTTAGGTACTATCTATATAAGTATGCATTTAAAAATATGTATATGTAGTATATCAGTATCTGGCAGCCATATCACAAGCTTTGCCTAGTATGGGGTCAGAGACCGTGGTGTGTAAGATGTCCCACAATATTTATTTATCTATGGCAAATTTTGAACAACTTTTACTATGGGACCAACTCTGAAAACGTAAAAAAAAACTGCTGTTCCATACGATTTTTATAAACTTTCGACAAAAATTATGGAAAAAGCTGTTTTTTTTTGCGTTTTCAGAGTTGACCCCACTGTAAAAATTATAATTTGCCATAATTATATGTGCGACACCGGTAGACAAACAAATTGTATATGGTGCGTGTTAGGTACTATTTTTTGGCACCAATTTTCCTGCTATTCGCTCCGGCAGGAAAATCGTATTTTTGAATGATTACTTGATTACTGGTTACACGTATCGTAAACAACTATAACTGCATTTGTGATACAACAATTAATACATCGCACATTACATTATTACGCGGAATAAATTATCTACACGCGATTAAAAGAGTACTTAGCCGATTTTATTAATATGGGAAGCCCAGTCTGTCGGATATATCTTTTTTATTGCGAGTAAGTCTGCGTTTAATTACCTTGTCTGATGGTAAACGAAGCGACGATGTGGTCGAACATGAAGCGCTCAGACTTAGAAGATTATATTCACTTTACCCTTGAAAAGACCCAAAATTATACAGGGTTAACCGCCGGTTAAATAAACCGGTTAAGTACTCTATAGTACAGCCAAAACAAGGTAATTCAGACCATTATTAAGAACAACTTTTACTGTAGGGTCAACCTAGAGTTTGGAGAAAAAAAAATTTGGAGAAATCAGTCGTTCAATTCATTTTTGACCGACGAACCACCGGAGGAGGTATACAATTCGACGCGTATATTTTTTTTTATGTATAACCACGCATAACTTTTTTCATAGTAGTCCGATTTCAATAATTCTTTTTTTATTGGAAAGAATATACTTCGAAATTGGTCCCATTTAAATTTTATCGAAATCGGCCTAGCCATTTTTGATAAATCAACAATAATGTGAAAAATGCTACAACGATCCGTGCATAATATTTGCGTTCTAGCGATGCGCCCCGGCTTTGCACAGGTGTATTATACATGTAAACATTTCTCTTGAATTACTCTATCTATTAAAACAAACTGCATCAAAATCCGTTACGTAGTTTTAAAGATATAAGCATACATGTGGACAGACAGCGGAAAGCGACTTTGTTTTATACTATGTAATGATTCTGTACTCGGGTGAAGTCGGTCATGCTATTTTTTGCAAAAAATAATTACTTATGTTGATTTATTAGTTACGATTTTGCAAGGGACAGCTAACAATGGCCTCATAGTAAAAGTTTTCCATAATAATGGTCTGAATTACTTCTTTAGCCTTAGGATACCATAATTGGTAGGTATGGTAGAACTGTATTTATCTAGCAGCACAAATATTTGTTTATACTCTTACACAGACAAAGTACCTATGAATTTTATCAAGTAGTTGATGTTTTACCTTTCGTAACTTTTAATAAACCTGTTCGTAAAATTTTCCTTTGAAAATCGTATTATAATCATGATTCACCTTTGTCCTATTAACTAAACTATAAAACTAAAACTGCCCTTTAGTTTCAATAACTTCACTTTAAACAATAAATATCGACTCGGCATTTTATAACAATTGACAAGTTTTCATATTTCACATGGTTATGAAATTCCAAAACCATTTCGGGGTATTGCGACTCTGATCATTTTGCTTATTTTTTCAAAATTTTTAGTGCAGTCTTTACAAAGATATTAAATAAAAACTCTCATCCAAGCGGTGCTCGGATTAATAGTAAAAGTTCAGTAGCCTATGATAAAAAAAAAATAGCAATATAAAATGACAGTGGACACTGACATTACGTTTCGTTTTATAATTTTCAGCATCATCACCTTTTTTTCAGAGATTCTACTAAAAGTATCGCTAAAATCAGTGTTGCCTACGAAATATTTGAGAGCCTACTAAATTGAGCCCTAGAACTACCAGAAATCCAGTATAATTTTGAACGTGTTTCAGAATACTGATTACTTGTTAAAATTACTACATTATAGTTTTGTTTCAAACAGTCCTTTTTTATCAATCATTATTTTTTTAGAAATTTTTCCACACTTAAAATTGCTTGTTACATAAAATTATCATTTATCTGATTTAAGTCAAGTGAAAAATGTAATATTATTTTATCTTTAATTCGATTGAAGTTTTCTATTTATTACAACTCTACATAGGTTTAGGCTCATAAAATGTACTAAAAAGTAGAAATCTACCAAAAGTTGTCACGCTGGATAATTTATTTGTTGTCATTGCCAGTGCCATGACAGTGACAGCTACGCTAGAGCTTGACTTTGGCAGTTATAGATGTGTTTTTTTATGTGACTTCAGTAACATTTAATATACATCCTAAATCATGCAGTTACGTCCTTTTAGAATAAGCTCTTTTACAAAAAATATTTTTACGGAAAATATAGGTCTAATTGAAAAAATAAAAAATATGTGTACCTTATTTTACAATAATCTTTCAGAAAAAAAATAAAACTAATAACGTTAAAAATTGGAAATGTTGTCAATTGAAAAGAAGCAATAAACATCTTTGTTGTATATAGGTACATAAAGGGTAGGTATACGTAAACATCGAGCAAATAAGCAGCTTATTAATTTCTTCTGGAATAAAATATTACTGGAAAGCGTTCTATTGAACATAAACCTAAATATCTGGAGGCGGCGACCAGGCGCTGTACTTACGAGCTATTTGAATCGTAACTTTAATACCTAGTTTTTGTATTACTCTCTTAACTGTGAAATGAGTATAATCCGCGCCACACAGTCGGCAGATGGGAAGTTAGACATAGAACGATGCGCAAAAGGCAAAATATAGGTATGCGTGGGAGCCAGAGAGACTCGCGCCGGGGCACACTCGCCCGCCAACCTCATGCCTCCCGCGCTCTCCTTACGCCCGTGCTCACCACTAGGTACCACATATGCGCAAAAAATTGCGATTTACGGCGAAGTTTCATCTACGGCTAACTTCTCATCCGCCGACTTGTGTGGCGCTTAGTATACCTACATAGTTAGTTTTTGTTTTGCTCTCTTGACTGTAGAATGAGTAGGTAATACATATTTCAAAGGTTGAGAAACACCTCTATAAGCCCGATTACAGAGGCGCCAGCGTAATTATATTAGCTAAATAGCATAGTTCTGTTTCTTTTTCACTTTAGTCATTCGATAGAGAGAACGCTTTTTACGTTGGTAATTAATTTACGCTGGCGCCTCTGTAATCGGGCTTTATGTGGTTAGAAGCGTCGCTACCATACACTTACAACAATGATTTATGCCATAAATTAAAATTCAGCAATAGGTAGGTATATAGCATGCCATGGGAACCACTACAATGATTTGAGTCTTACTTATGTCTAACAATGATAAATAACAACTTATACATGCTATACGTATGCAACGCATTTACCGCGCTACGTCTGAATTACACTGGAAACTGCGATTGAAGCTCCTCGTCTATCGGACTTTAGGGGTGGCGCGCTGACTACTTCGATTTTCTTGATTGCTACGGTCGTGACAGAGCGGTTGTAGTTACCACTTATACTCTATAAAATATAGCTTGATCTCTGCGACAGCTGTCAGAAAAATCACGCCTATGAAGTCCTGAATTTCTTAATAGTACAGACAGTACCTGTCAATGTAATACTTTATGGGCATGCCGTTTAGTGATGGGCGACGAATAATCGTGACCACAGAGTTTTTGATAGAGTTTTAATTAAAATATCGATAGTTTATACTAACGATATTTTAAATAAAATTTAATTTATCATTAATTTAATTTAGTAACGTTTGTAATTAAATTAAACCTAATTACATGTTACATTGCCATCGATAATAGTGAAAAACGTCGATAAATACTATCGTAACATTATTATATTTTATTAGAATTTATTTGATTAATATCATAACATTATTTACATGTGTACCTACATACTTGATCTTAAATAATAGTAAGTAAATAAAATCCAATTTACACTCACCAACAACTACTCATTCGATTTCATTATAACATTGTTTGATTATCGATTTTATCCACCACTATCCTAACTCTAAAAATGTCAATCTTCTATGTCAATGTCACTGTCGCAGAGATCAAGCTGTCTTTTATGCAGTATAGTATCTCTGGTACAGTCGGGCAAGTATAACTTGGCGCGGCTGTGCGCCACTGTGTTCAATGTCAGTGTACTTTTATAACTGCTTCTCTTGTACCACTTTTTATCACTTTAGGCATGATGCACACAGCACAGTACAGCACACAGTAGTAGCACAGTAGTTAACAAAATATTCGCAACGATGTTTACTATGAACTCGGAAGTGTCAAAGTGAATTTTCAAGATAGCCGTTTTAGTTCCTCAAATCGCCACCGCCAACTTATACTTGTGTAGAGTGTACTTAACTGTAGGGGCAGATATGCCTCTCACGATGTCTTGCCATCTGTAACGAAACGTAACTAAAGTAAGATTCGGTATCCGACACCAACTGTTCATTCGCCCCCTCTTTTGCAAGGAACTTGATAATTCTATGCCCCTGAACAGATTTTTGTAAAAATAGATTCTGTCTGACACCCACTGTCTGTGTATTCTTATAGCATAAAGGCTTTTCACACCTACTCAACAATAAACAATACTAACGACCGTAACAAAGGACGCATTGAAAAGGACGAATGAAGGATTTGGTATACTTAGAAATCTAGGCTAGCTTTGTATTATTCTATGGTGGAAAACGCGACAACAAGAGATTCGACTGATATAAAGAGGTCGCTAATTCTGTTTTACCTACGACTGACCCGAAAAGGGGGAGTTATGTTATGTTTCTTCATTCATATTTAGGATTTCACCGGCCTTCGAATCAGCGTGCTAGTGCCCATGCTAGACACACTTGGCTGTACGAAATTTAATTGACCGAGCGTAAGTAAGGTCTCAGAGTCTACTGGGACGAGCCGGCACTTGGGTGTATGTTTTTATGAATATTTGTTCGACGATAACTCAAGTACCGCTCAACCGATCTCCATGAAATTTAGCATGAACGTAGTTTATATTTAAAGAATATGAGCATATTCTGTTCAGTGGTTGCGAAGATACGAGGGCCGTGGTAAAAAGAGGCAAAACGGCGTCACTTTCTGCGGGAGTGGCGGATGACTATTTTAAACATTTCACCGAATGTTATCTATGTCTTTCAACATTTGTTTAAAATAAATCGCTAACTTTCATACAAATATAGTTACATTTTTTTAAATCCCAGTAGGTATTTATGACATAAAATAGGAACAGTGCGAGGTCCAAGTCCGGGGCGAACTACTAGTTATGTAGGTAGTAGGAACCGACATAGCAGCAGCAAATTGGCAAGTTGACATCGAAGTAGACAAAGTACCTAGCACGTAGAACTGATGACCGATGACGCTGAAATCGTCTCGTATGGAGACCGTGGCTAAAAAGCATAAAGGTAGGTACCTATGCCTAATCATTCTGCAAAGTATGTTGTGTGAGCGCATATATATATACAAGTGATTTGTGGTGTCATGTGAGCAAAAATGGTGTAATTAATAATTATTACTGGCATTACGCGTTGCAGTAAAGGACATGTCCACAAAATGTATGGAGGCTGGTATAATAATAATCAAAAATTCTAACCACAACACTCGTTACATTTCGAGAAAGTTCATATTTTTCTGAGTCTATTATAACAGTTGAAAACAGAAAAGAGCCCTCCGATTTCTTTAAAATTGATTTTGAATTTATAAGGATAAATAAATATATTTGGCTCAATAGGTAGTTTATCTCTAGCAACCCTGATTAAGTAACCTCCAAATTGTTAAAAAAAAGCATTTGTACCAATTAGACACACTTTCAATGTGTTTTTTTTGTCACATTGTACCTACTAATTGGTCACACTGGTAGGTTATAATTTTTAATTTTAGCGAATTAAGTGATGAATTTATAGAATCAGCTACAAATGGAAGTAAAATAACGATAAAAGCACTTTATCATTGCTAAACTAGATAAAGTAATAAGCTGTATTGTTATTTTTCATACAATTTATTTTTCACATTAATTAAAAATGGAGGGGTGAAAAAATCTAAATTAAATATTTTTGGGAAGCCCATTAAACAAGCTTTCAAATGATGTATATATCATCTTGGTTCGATTTTTCTCTGAATAATATACCACTTGTGGACGTCATCTTTATAACTAATTTAATGAAGAATTCCTTCAAATTAGCCACCCGATACATGTTTCGTCTAGCGAGATCTGTGATCCCACAGTAAAAGTTGTTGACTACAATGACTTTCTTTAGACTTTGTACAGGGCAAGATTATTTTTTTTCCTCGCCTAATGGAAAGCGAAGTAGTAGCCGAAGATGGAGTATGTAGACCTAGAAGACCTACTCACTCTTGACTTGAATATATCCAAATTGTAATTGTAAATAAACAATGACTGAGGCAGGGCATTCCAATCCCTGGCGATCCGCACTATGAAAGAAGATTATAACCCCGAAAAGCACTAAAAGAATCCAAACATTCTTTAACTGGGTCTGGCCCAGTGAAACTTTCAGACGCTCAACAATACCAAAAATCTGGGCTAAAAATTAACCTACTGCCCGTAGTTCTAAAGATAAAAGAAATGCGCGCCGTCCACACGAATGTCAGGCCATTTGCATTATTTATTATTCCGCGAAGTAAGTACTTGTATATAAAGAGCGTCCGCGTATGTCCGTTTTCACTACTTCCTCACTTTCAATGATAAGTAGCTGTTAAAATATAGCAGTTATTTTAGTGCAAAATTTTCCTCATTTATTCAGTGTTAAAATGGCAAGGTTTAATTTTGTTTGTGTGTTTATTGTAGCGGTAAGTTATATTATTATTTTTGACCGACTTCAAAAAAGGAAGATCTCAATTCAATGTTATGATTTTATTTTGAGTGCTTTCCACACTAGATTTTTTTATCTCAAAGAGTTATCTTTGTGATAAGCATTTCAAAAATCTGAAGCGAACGCAGGATTTGAACCTGCCTCTTCGGATCATTAGCCCGACGCTCTAACCAACTGAGCCAGCCCGCCTCCTCAATTCAACTGCGTGTTTTTTTTTTGTATGTATGTTACGCGATTACTCCGCCAATTAATTATGAACTGATTTTAATAATTATTGTTTTGTTTGGTACTTAGATCATATTTCTGGTCTCATTTAAAATTTATCAATATCTGCTGAGCTGTTTTTGAAAAATCAACAATAATCAAAAAATGGTACTTATACATGGTTATTTCTATAAATTAGCATCCTTTTAAGGGCTTATTCTGTACATCAAAACTAATTTTGTTCTGCGACTTTAATCAAAACTCAAAAAAAAAATCTGTTCCATACATTTGCTCGCGGGTGAACGATATTTTTCTATGGAACGCCAATTTTTTTTTGAGTTTAGATAAAAGTCGCAGAACAAAAGTTGTTAGTTTTGATGTACAAAGTAAGCCGCTAAAAGGATGCTAATTGATTAAAAATAACCCTGTATATTGATTCGAATAGTTCGATATTTGTACTCGATTGAAGTCGCTTGTACCATTAGTTCTGGCGAAAATTAATTATTATTGTGGCGATTTAGTTTTGGTTGTGTAAGATTTCCGAGGATTTTGGGTAATCTCATAAAGCACTCTTAGAGTATATCGAGTCGATCTTACATTGGATTTGGTCTGTGGCTTCGATCACCTATACACACGAAGGTCTGTGAGATTAAATTGACTGGGTCAGTGGGTCTAGTTGGTATTGAGTTTTCTTTTCATCTTAAGTACCTACCAACATTGTATCCTATTTTACTATGGAAATTAACGTGGTTTTCACACATTTTATACTATATGTAACGGGACTTAACTCACGTGGGATAGTCGTAACGACTATCTCTACACGTGACTTTAGTCCTGTTATATATAGTATAAAACATTGTATCCCTTTTTATCGCGAATACCTAAGTCCTCGCTTGACCACCAACTCGCTAAATGGTAGGCGACGTTGTGGTCGAAGATGAAGCACGCAGACTTAGTAGATACTTACCTTAGTTTAAACTTTTCTCATGTACTCAATTACTCATAATAAAATTGAAAAAAAAAGACTTAATTTTTAACAGTATTGTTTTTCAAAGATTCAGAGAATAGATTTTAATTTTATTTAATATTATTCGATACATGTAATATTTTTCTGATTTATTTATTTCATTTCAGGCTTGCTTTAACGTCGTTTTAACTGTAGAAGATCCGGGTGAGATATTTTAATATTTATTTATCAAACAAGATAATAAGCCCGATTACAGAGGCGCCAACGTAAATTTAATAGCAACATAAAAAGCGTTCTCTATATCGAATACCTAAAGTGAAAAAGAAACAGGACTATGCTATTTAGCTATTATAATACGATGGCGCCTCTGTAATCGGGCTTAACATGTAGTTATAGCGTTTTCTTTTTCACAAGTCTATAATTACCTATTGGCTTGAAGCGACAATGGTGTCTACATAGTTAGCTTAGTAAATCTATTGTTAACTTTACTGTGACTAATAGTACCAAGTAACGTAAAGCATTAATGACTCTTCTATACTTTGTAATCTAGTATTAAAATATGTTCCTACTATTTCAGGCGAAGATTATCAAGAACAAAATGTAAGAGAGAGGGCTGTAGGGAGATCATATTCACTAACGACATGTGATTACCAAAGTCAGGTAAGATCTCTAAGCATGTTTACATTCTTATGGCTAGAAGAAGATAGGTAGGTAGGTAGTACTAATATTAAGGAACCGATAGTTTCTAGGACGCACGCGTAAAATATGGTCACGTTCGACACCAATGGAAGAGCATTGAAAATCTATGTTAGTGCAAAAAGGATAGCATATAAGCCTATATCTCGACTCGCTCTTGATCGATTAATTCGAACGAATGCTGAATCAAAAATTGTCGATGACAAAGTATATCGAACCAAGTTTCGTCAAGATTTTGTGAAAAATGCGACAGAGGAGAACCTATATCCGGACAGATGAAAGATTTATTTTTTAATGTTGAAGTATACTTATTTGCTTAACCTGTACTGATCCGAAAGGGGGTGTTTTAGACCATCATTACGAACTACTTTTGCTATGGGGCGAACAAAAAATTCGAGAAAATAAAAGTTTCATACAATTGGTCGATTCCGAGTTGCAATTTAGTATGAAACAGCTGTTTTTAGGGTTCCGTACTACAAAAGGAAAAAACGGAACCCTTATAGGACCACTTTGTTGTCCGTCTGTCCGTCTGTGTGTATGTCAAGACTCTTTATCTCGGGAACGCGTAAAGATATCGAGTTAAAATTTTAACTGTATAAGTATATCTATGGTATCTTGCTGTTGTGTAAAAGAAAACCTTCTCAGTTAACGAATAAAAAAGTTAGAGCCCTTAATGTCGTAAAAACCGCATATTTCGACACTCACAAAAATCAAAACCTACAGGGTACTTTCCGTTGACATAGAACTATGAAATTTGGCGAGAAGCATTGTCTCAGAGTACACATATAGGAATAAATCTGAAAACTGTACATTTTTATTTAAATAACAAAAAAAATAGGGACTCAAAGTTCACAAAATTAGGGTTCAAAATTCAAAGTGAGTAAATCGTATCATGTAAGGTATCATATAAAAGAATTTCAGCACATGCTACATGAACATTAGCACATGCTAAAACAGGTTTTTAATTATTTTAACGATGTGTAATATTTTATGTATGACGAGAAAAGTGAAAAAAAAAAAACTTTTGTTGATGGTCATAGTATAGAGATTTCAACAACTTTCCAATTTTGTGAAATTTTCTGGATTTGTACGGAATCCTCGGTATGCGAGCCTGACTCTCACTTGTCCGGTTTTTGCTCTAATTTCGGGTTGGCCTCATAGTAAAAGTTTTTCGTAATAATGGTCTGAATCACCTCCTTTCGGATTAGTACAGGGTAAGCAAATAACCTTGTAGATGCTTCGCTAGCTCGGTCAATTACAATTTCCTCAGTTAAAACCACAATCTTCATTAAATGACCGTGAAAATCCTTCAACCAGGTAATTCGACGTTTTAGCACCCCGCAGCTGCAATGGATTCTCGCCCTTAAGTATACGAGAACATAAGACCCCTTAATATATTTATGGAGATTTCATTGCCACTCATCTCTTCAAACATCGCCGAATTTATTATGGTGTAACACGCCCGCGTGTTTCCGCATAATCATCCGCGAAACATGCGTCCTTCCAAAATAAATCTACTCTCACTACATGTCAGAACATTCCTTCACAGCTCCTGAGGACAGTTCATTACCCAGCGAACCTTGAAAGGGAAAAATCATAGAGCTATTACAACCAGAGGGATAATGTGGTCTATCGAGAATATCCGAAGGAGATGCATTGATTTAATATGGCATGAGTTAGAAAGAGACATGACAAATATCTCAATTCGGTGATTGTTGTTGGATTTTTAGACAAGGAACGTCAAATCTCAATACTTATTTCCAGTCGCGCGACGGACTCGGTCCCGAGCGCACGCAGTGAGTGCTACGTGCCTTATCGCTTATTTACGTCGAGGCGCGCCGCGCGGAGCTTCCGCGCTCGTTAGCTATGGCTAACCACGTGAATAATGAGACAATACCAGCTTCTGTGGAGTTGCCGCTGTCCGATAATAGTGATGGTGAAATTGTTTGTGGACAAAATACACAGACGGGGGATCAAGTGGAGATGGATTTGGACACGCTCAATGAGCGTAACTGCGAAAAGCGACCGAGACCAAGTGAAGGGAGCGAGGAAGGTGGGGAGGAAGAATTTATGTTAGTTAATCGCCCAAGGAAAAAGTCGATGAAAAAAGATCTACCACTATCTTCTTCTAGCACGCAGGGCGGTAATGTTCGGCACGAAACAGAAGATGGCGCAGACTCCTATTTTGAAGTTGGGCTGACCTCCACTGCTGACCCATTGCCGAAACAAATGGCTCTTGCCAAGATGCTTAGAGGAGAAAATATAGGCAGCATTAGTAGAATAAAAATTAAAAGCCCGTACAGAGTCCTAGTCCAATTCTCGGAAAAAACAGAGGCTGAAAAACTAATTAATTGCCCGAAACTGAAACCGTTGAATATCAGAGCACAGTTTACAGACGAAGGCAGTCTGTCTTACGGCCTCGTCAAAGGCGTTGATTTGGAGATGAATGATGAAGAAATATTGTCAGCATTTAGCAGCTCAGTGGACATCATCTCTGTGCGTCGTCTGAAACGTATGAACTTTGATGGAAAGTGGGTCGATAGCGAAACTATCAGGCTATGTTTTAAAGATCCCATGTGCCCATTATATATATATGCGTTCGGGTGTAGATTTAGGGTTGAACGGTATGTGTTTCCCGTGACACAGTGTTCGGGATGCTGGCATTTTGGACACTCTCGAAAATTCTGCCCGCGCAACAAAGTTTTTTGCCCAAAATGTGGTAATGACCACGAAAACTGCGAGGCAAACACATACAAATGCCTTAACTGTAAAGGGCCTCACATGGCATTGGATAAAAAGTGTCCATTTTTCCAGAAGGAGAAAAAAATAAGAGTTATTATGAGCGAACAAAACATAACCTACAAAAAAGCTTTGGATATCTATCTTGAAGTAAAAAAAGCCATGAAATACGCTAATATTAACCAAGAATACTCAACGGACTTCCCACCGCTTAGCCGACATAGTGATAATAACATGCATGACAATAACACAAGTCACGATAAAATGTATGATCCAAATGTGGCTTCATCTTCTGGAATAATATGGCCCAGTCTCAACTTAGAAAATGTAGAAGAAGAAATAGAAGAAGAAAGAAGTCTAATTATCCCCTGTAATTATAAAACAAAAAGTCAAAGAAAAGCAAATCAAAAGAGTAAGAAAATACCCTATAAAGAAGCAACACAAACACCGTCGGAGACTATTATGGAAGATATGCCAAGATTTACTGAAGCTCAAGATGAAGAAAAAGGTCGTAAAAAGAAATGGAGACTAGACTGGACTAATATCATTGAAAAAATAAAAGAAATTATATTTTCGGGACAACCGCTAGACAAAAAAGTTGCAGAGATCGGGAAATTCATTCTGTCTGAAATTAAATCGTTTGTTGTTAAATTATTCACTGAAGGAGATATGCTAAATATTTTTTTTAGCATGCATGATGGATAGTACACCAGATAAGGACTTCGCAATCAATATAGCTCAATGGAACGCACAAAGTCTTAAAGCGAAACTAACCTCTTTCCAACCTTTACTAAGCCAAGAAAAAATACACATAGCTATAATTGCAGAAACGTGGCTTGAAGACAGAGATATTATAAATATAAGCGGCTATAATATTTACAGAAAAGATAGAAGTGACTCCTGGGGCGGTGTGGCGATAATTGTACACAAATCTATTCGTTCATATGTGTCTCCATTGAATCTAGCTAATTCAGGTATAGAAGCTTTACATGTAAAAATTTTAAATTGCAAACATCTAGAAAATGTTATATCTATATACTGCATCCAACCTGTCAAAACATACCCAAGTGATTGGGACATGTTATTCTGTACAAATTCCAAAAAGACTCTAATAGCAGGTGATTTCAATGGACACCATACCAACTGGTCTTATAAAATCGATAATAGAGGGACACAGCTGTTGGATTCTTCGCTAGAAAATGGATTTATTGCTCTCAATAACGGAGACGCAACAAGAATTAAATTAGTTAATAGTAGAGTTCAAAAGTCATCTCCTGATATAACCTTTGCCTCATCTGACATAGCAATCATGTTCAAATGGAAAGTTCTCAGTGAAAATTTAAATAGTGATCACCTTATTATTAAAAGCACCTTAATGTACAAAGACACCTTAGATTTTAAAAGCAGGAGAAACTTTAAAAAAGCTTATTGGGAAGGTTACAGTGATGAGCTAGTAAATTCATTTTCTACTGCAAATTATAATAATCTTAACGTAGAGCAGTTATATAATTTTTTAGAGGAACAGATAAATATTTCTGCCGACAAAAACATTCCATTTACAAAAATATGTACAAATCCTACAGCTAAATTTAGACCTAAAGAATATTGGAACCCTTCATTATCCGAGGCAGTAGCACAGCGTAGACTAGCCCTTAGTTCCTTTAGGAGAAATCCTACGCCTGACAATCTCAGAGTATTTGAAGAAAAATCATTAAATGCAAAGGACCTAATAACAAAAGCTAGGAATGCCAACTGGCATAAATTTTGTAGCAGCATTAATGAAACCACTTCAGTATCTGAGATGTGGAGGAAGATGCGATGGTATAAAGGCTATCGCCAACCTAGACACTACCCTCCTGAGACCAAGCAAAAACAGTTATTATGTAGTTTAGCTCCGGATTCAGTCACAAACAAGAAACCACGTGTGACATCAAAGAACGATTTGTTACAACTGCCTTTTACTATACAAGAACTCGAAAATTGTCTAAAGAAAAAAGACACTGCCCCGGGTAATGATGGTATTACTTATTCCATGCTGTATCACTTGCCACGTATAGGTAAAGAGTATTTAGTCTATTTGTACAATGAAATTTACATTTCTGGCGTGATACCACGTCAATGGCGAACAATATCAATAGTGCCAATACCAAAAATAAGCAACAATAGTAATAATAATGAAGATGCGAAACTTCGCCCAATTTCACTAATCTCTTGTTTATGCAAAACACTTCATATTATGATAGGCAAGAGACTTGAATGGTATATAGAGAGAAATAAAATGCTGCCTTCCTATGCAACAGGTTTTAGAAGGGGCCAGTCCTGTTTGGATTCACTGGTTAGATTAGTGACCAGTATACAAATAGGCTTCTCTCTAGATCAACCAACAGCTGCTTGCTTCTTAGATGTTGAAAATGCCTACAATAACGTCTCCATTCATAAAGTAGTGTCCATATTGGATGAACTCGGGGCAGGTACTTATATCTGTAACTACATTTGGGAATTTTTAAGCTTACGATGTCTGCAAATAAAATCTGAAAGTACCGGCACTATATATAATAGATGGAGTAGCAAAGGGCTAGCACAAGGCGATCCGCTAGCTCCAATCCTATTCAACATAGTAACGTACAAACTATGTAGTGATATAGCAAATGTGATATCAGTAGCACAATATGCTGATGACTTTGTTTTTTACATAAAAAGCAAAAATTTAAATTATTGTGAATCTCATTTACAAAGCGCACTGGATTCTATGACAAGTGAATTAAATGATATTGGCTTAGATCTTTCAGAAAGTAAATCTCAATTAATTTTGTTTAGCAGAGGACAAAAATGTAACACTATCAATATTAAAATCAATAGCAAAACAATCAGGTCTTCAACTCACGTCAAATATTTAGGAGTTTGGCTTGATCAATCTCTACGTTGGAATAAACATATTAAACATTTAGCAGAAAAAACAAATAAATATTTAAATCTATTTAAAGTACTTGCAGGGTCGAATTGGGGAATTCACCCGAAATACTTAAGAACCCTGTACATCTCATTGGTACGTAGTAGACTAGACTACGCAAGCTTTTTATACGACAATAGTGCCAAAGTACATTTATATAAACTGGATAAAATCCAAAACCAGGCCTTCAGAATAATAGGCGGCTTTATTAAAAGTACTCCCATTCATGTAATGGAAAGCGAACTCTGTTTACTGCCATTACATTTTAGACGTCTTTATTTATCATATAAATTTTGCTTAAAAAGTCTTGCCGCTAGTAACAATGAATCTGTTGAAATGATTCATGTACTACAAGAATGGATAGATCTACCATATTGGCGAAAAAAAAAGAAACCTTTGATAATTTCAGCATTTAATGAATGTAAAGATTTTGATGTTCATTCTTCTGATCCTATGGATATGTTTGCTTTGCCTATATGGGTCACATATATTAAATTAACAGATATAATTAATTGTAATTTAGAATGCGTTACGAAGTCAAAAAAAAGTCATGAAATCACGTCGCTTAAATTTGATGTCATTAAGGAAATAAATAAGAAATATTCTAATTATGTTAGATATTTTACTGATGGATCAAAGAATGTAACTAATCTCGGAGCGGCCTATTGTAATCTTGGAGATAACAGTTCAGCCATGTACAGAACAACGTCTGATGTATCAATCATGACGATGGAGCTTATTGCAATCTCAAAAGCTCTCGAACACATTGCAAACTTAAGTCACCGGTCTGTTGTCATATTGACAGACAGTAAAAGCGCTTTGCAACATTTAATTCGATGCGCTTCTGGCAGCAGAGGCGTATCAGTAGCGTACAATATCATAAACAAAATCAATTGTCTAGTAAACAATGAGAAAGATATAAAGTTGCAATGGGTTCCATCACATGTAGGTATAAGCGGAAACGAGGAGGCGGACAGATTGGCTAAACTAGCAGTGACAGAAGGATCCGAAATACACATAAAACCAAATTACACCGAAGTCATCTATAGATGTAAGATGAAATGTTTTTTAAAATACAAAGAATATTTTGATGAGAGAAGCAAACAAAAAGGTATTTGGTATAAAATAATACAATGTCAACCTCCTCGAATACCGTGGTTTGTAGCATCTAATATGACTCGATCAATGATTGTATTAGCGCACAGAATTCGATCTGGCCATTTTCCGTCAAAAAGTTTCGGATTCCTAATGAAAAAAGAAGAGTCACCAGATTGCGATATCTGTGGCTCAGTTGAAGACGTATATCACTTATTGACGGAATGTGTGCGGAATAAAGCTCCGAGGGACTCATTGATGCTCGATCTGTGTCTAAATCGCTACGATATGGGTATGTTCACTAATATTTTAGCGACACCTTCGGCTGAAGCCGCGATTAGAACCTACGACATGTTCAAGTATCAATCGCCCTTATCTTAGTAAGCGCCGCGTCGCGTCGACCGCGCGGCGGCGCCCGGCGGGTGCGTGATCACCACGGAACCGGCCCGGCTCCGTCGCGCGGCCGCGGCGATTCAATCTTCGGGTAGTGCTGTGCACAATCTGGACTGCTGGGGGCCAACGAGTGCGCTGCGTCTACTCCTTTCGGATGAGACGCGACGTAGACTTGACCTTTAGCTTTCGGGGTTGTATACATCACTATATTCACTACAATGTAGTATTTATGTAATGTAGATCAGGTCACGATGGGACTGACATGCCACTGTTGGCCAAAGTCCCCAATAAATTAAAGAATAAAAAAAAAAAAAAAAAAATACTTATTTGACAGTTTTGACAGCAGCTTGGACAATTTTCTATGTATTTTTGTGGTTGAGAATGGTCCCAAGCGACATCAGCGCTATCTCTCTGATTGTAGTAACTATGTGGGAAAAATAATCACGAAACGCCAACAGTGGACGGCGTATCTACAACGCCACGAGTTTAGAAGTTACTAAATAAAAAAAAAACAGTATAGATCTAACACATTATTCTGAAGAACTCTTTGGTTCGGGATCGGGATTTGAACCAACGACCTTACGAATGATAGGCGAGTGTTACTACAATTAGACCACCACGGCTAGTTATACACGTTAGCTTACTCGTGTACGTAACTACTTTAGCCTACCCAAAAAAAAATAATTGTACCTACTATATTAAGGTTTCTGGGGCGGGTAAAGAGGTTTCTAAGATGGGCACTGCCTACCCGTCTACTGTCATCGCGGGTCACAACCGCGTCTGTTCGAAATTTTAAAGTTGGAATCGTTGTTTCGTCTTGTCTTCTGTAGAGTTACCAACAGCAAGTAAGATCTACCTACTGACAACTAAATTTTTATTTTGTAGATTGGCTACACATGCCTTAGTTGCAGTCGAGCGCTGCATTGCTACGTTGGCAATGTTGCCATACTAGTGGACTGCTACGGTATCTTCCGTTACTGCCGAGACGGCCGCTGCTCCAGACACCAAGGCGAAAAATGTTTGGAGAACAAAGCTACCACCACGGGACCTTTCAACAGCACAATCACACCGACTGACGCTGCCAGTATTCCCACAAGTTCGGAAGCAACTACGAAATTATTGACACAAACTGTGACACAGACTGTAGCAGCAACAGCGACTGAAAGTGCAGCAACTGTTGCTGAAACTGTCGCAGCAACTGTTGCTGAAACTGTCGCAGCATCAGTTGCTGAAACTATCGCGGCAACTGTTACAGAAACTATAATCATTCCTGTCGATGAAAAATCGACCACGAAAAGTGAAACAGCTGTCACTGAATCTGAAACAGCGACAACTAAAAGTGACGTAAGCACAACCGTAGCTGTAAACCCTGTAGATATTAGTAGTAATGTAGTTTAAGTATTAAATATTTATTTATTTATTTGTAGTTTTCATCTTTATAACTTAGAGTATTCGTTTAGATATTATTTTTATGAAGACTACAGAGCGCATTTCTTGAAAAGGACAATGCGTTATGCGCTTATCGTCTGAAATCAAATATATATCTTACAGATTATTTTTAACATCAGCAATACTCTAAATAACATTCTTGAGTCTATCTAACTAGGTATTAGATAAAAATACTTAGTTGAAGGACAATAGGACATGGACGGATACTTTTAGGTCGCTTAGAATCTTTTTTGGTGCTTATAAAAGGACACCCTTATTCATATCCACCTACACTTAGGAGGATCATGATTTTGAACACAAATGTCTCCTTTTAGATACCTATCACCGTTCTACATGACGTAAATACGTGTGTAAGGAATTATCTGCCTACATAGACTTGTGGAAAATACTTTTCTTGATGCTGAGTAGAAGGTTTATAAATCAATGTGACAGAAATATGAGCAAGCGGTCCCTGCGCGTCCAATCAGAGTGATTTGAAGCCTTGGGACCATTTGACATTCTATACTGCCCCCTATCCTATTAGATGTACCTAATGGAAATGTTTCTGCGACGCAGAAATACTACGAAACCCGTACTGACACGGTAGACATTCCCTAAGGACGTAAAGGAAAGCGCAAATCTACTTGATTACAGATTTTTATACTAAAAGACTAAAGTCTAACAGTCTAAAATTTTACGCCCCGCCACTTAACCTGATAGCATACCTAGGCTGTATGATAAGTACCCGTGTTTGCCGATTGAGGGCACCACTGCCGCAAAATTTATATGCCATCATGTTGTCTCATCTTTACAACGATAACTGTAATTTTTTTTAACAGATTTTTCGAGTCATCAAGTCGTAATTATTTGCCTTAAGTCCTTTTTCAGCACGACAACGCATCAGCTCACAAGTCCGCAATCGCCACATCAGAACTGGCCGAATTACGGTACGAATTGCTCCCCCACCCACCTTATTCTCCAGATTTGGCTCCATGCGATTTCTTTTTGTTTCTAAACTTAAGAAAATGGCTTGGTCTAAGACCTTCAAAGACCTTCGAAGGTCTTGGAAGGCGATTCTCGTCAAACGAAGAAACAGAGTCCTATTTGGCGGAGTTCCAGAAATCTTATTTTTTTGGATGGCTTGAAGAAGTTAGAATATAGCTGAAAGGAGACTATATTGAAAAATAATAATAATAAAGGGCGTATAGCTCTTAGTGAACGCGCAGCACACCTCGACACCCTAAGGCGTCCACACCAATGTTGCCCCTCCGGCGCCAATATACGGTAGCTATTATGAGGGGCCCATTTAGTACATGGCAAGTCACCACCCGCCTGAATATTTGAAATGAGGCATTATTTGGCGGGTGCCGTACCTCATTCTATAATCCAGATTTGTATAACACCCAGAAGTTCACCACAATAACCCATTTTTTTTTCATTTCATTACTCACAATAGGCTCTTTGTACCTTCACCCCTACAACATAGCTAAATGATATTTAAAAAAGGCCTCTCAGTGTTGGCTTCGGCTCCACTGATGCCTATCAAAAAACCGGGCTTGGCCCGAGAGATGTATAATATAATAATAATACATTTTTTTGGCTAACACGGGTATATTTTATCATACAGCCCGAAAAAGATATGTGGCAAATATTGAAATGGCTACATAAGTACGTGTAATCAAAAGTATTGTATAAGGCTTAGGGGCTTACTCCAATGTAAACAGGTAAACAGTTTCAATATCATTCCTGTTACGAGCTAAAGCAATCATGGTAGTGGAGGGGTGCGTAGTTCTAGACTGTCTATACCTAGATGATTAGAGTAGAGTAGGTATTATATTAAATTGCGGATAATCCCTACATTATTTGGGTTGAATATTACATAGGAACAAAGAAATGAAAATCTATCAATCTAAATAGTCTATATTCAGCCGCAGTTGGGTATGATAGCTGTGCTGGCCAAAAAACTGAACCATCATCGGCGCGCCTAGAGACACTTTTTAACCGACTTCCAAAAAGGAGGAGGTTCTATATTCATCCGTATGTATTTTTTAGGGTTCCCTACCTCAAAAGGAAAAAACGGAACCCTTATAGAATCACTTTGTTGTCCGTCTGTCCGTCTATCCGTCTGTGTGTATGTCAAGATTCTTTATCTCTGGAACGCGTAAAGATATCGAGTTGAAATTTAAACTGTATACGTATATCTATGATCTCTTACAGTTGCGTAAAGGAAAAGCTTTTCAGTTATCATATAAAGAAGTTTGAGCCGTTTATGTCGTAAAAAACCGCATATTTCGACACTCACAAAAATCAAAACCTACAGGGTACTTCCCGTTGACGTAGAATTTTAACTAAACTATGAAATTTGGCGAAACGCATTGTCTCAGAGTAGACATATAGGAATAAATCTGAAAACTGTACATTTTTATTTAAATCACAAAAAAGTAGGGATTCAAAATTCACAAAATATGGGTTTAAAATTCAAAGTGCGTAAATCGTATCATGTAAGGTATCATATAAAAGAGCTTCATTAGCACATGCTAAAACAGGTTTTTAATTATTTTAACAATTTTCGATGAATGACGAGAAAAGTAAAAAAAAAAAAACTGATGATGATGAGTATAGAGATTACAACAACAACGTACTTCCCAATTTTGTGAAATATTCTGGATTTGTACGGAACCCTCGGTGTGCGAGCCAGACTTGCACTTGTCCGGGTTTTTGTGTATGTTCATCGATATTTTCACCAATTGTGAATCGAATCAAAAAATATTTTTTATTACGAAAGGGTATACTCTCAAGGTGACCCATTTAAAGCAACCCCTTGGGATATTTCATCGTCACTCTCACTGTTTCGTAATTTAGTTAGTAGAGTTAGTGAATGAGGCAATCTCAAAGCCTTAATACAAACAGGAAAAATGCCAAATCGATGCTTAATACAACTCCCTCGGTCTAAATGTAATCCTGACTGACAATATCTCTTGAAAAACAACCGTCCAATTCCCTTCGGTATTCGTTGAAATATTCCAATGTGACATTTTGCGACTGAAAAGCTCCATCAGCGCCAGTTAAGTAAAATATGCTGCTCAATCTGAATCCAATGCATCACGGTACACATTGATACTATAGTCTGTTTGCTATCAGAAGGTGCATGCATTAGTAACTCTTTATATAAAACAACGTAATACATTTTAAGTAAAAAAAAAATTACAGGACAAGCGGCACAATATCTTTAAGACCTCTAATATATCTACTATTGTCATAATGTCATAAAACTTACCCTAGAATGGTGATTTGATTCATAAATGCCATTGAAGTTCTCCGGATGTATTCGTGCAGGTTGCCATAGGCCGTTTGTCCACCGCCACCGTTGCTGAACCGTCACCAAGAACGAAATGACGGCTCCGAGGTAGCGGTATAATCAGCGCCACACATGGCCACACGGCGGATGGGAGGTTATGCGCAGAACGCTGCGCAAAAAGAAAAATATAGGTATGCGCGGGAGCCAGAGAGACGAGACGCCGGGTAACACCCGCCCGCTAACCTCATGCCTCTCGCGCGCTCCCTACGCCCGTTCTCACTACTTCGCCACTTGTGTAGCCATTATGCACACATGCGAAATAATGAGCGAATCACGGCGAAGTGTCATCTGCGGCTAACTTATCATCCGCCGACTTGTGTGGCGATACCTGTATGCTGAGTGTGAGTTTTGTCGTAAACATGACGCGCTCTTCGGCGAGCGCGTAAGCATGTAATTTGTTACGTTACGCCTGCTCGAATGACGGAAATGCGGTGGACACGCGGCTATAGTAAATGTATGTATCGCTACTTCGGCGCCGTCATCTCGTTCTCGATGACATGACGGTCCGGCGACGGCGGCGGTGGACAAACGGCCTTTCGATATGTCGGAAGAAATAATAGGTGTATTCCTTCACAGCAGTGTTTATAGCGTAGCTTGACTAGGTGTCTGTCAGCGACCCCCACAGTTAAGCAACGTTCGGCACGGTCAGCCTTCAGATGGGTGACGGGTGGCAAAATTGAGCACTACTGTGGCTCAGATGAGACGTTAAATTGTAGGTCCCGATTGTATTCAACGTTTAATCATGTCAGAGAACTTCAGGTGGCTTAAAAACTCTGACGCCAGGGCTAGCCACCCGGCCTGTACTGTACTGTACCAGCCTTTTTTTTAGTAGTCCACTGCAGGACACCTACCACGAAGGGTGATTGGGCCATGTTCATCACGCGGGCCCAGTGCGGGTTGGTGGATTCACATACGCCATCGAATTTCTTCTTCGGACGTATGCAGATTGCTTCACGATGTTTTCCTTCACCGAAAAGCCTATGGTGTAAAATTCCGTACATAAATTCCAAAGAACTCATTGGTACGGGACCGGGGATTTGAACCCACGAACTCACGATTGTAAGGCGGGTGTCACTACCTCTTGGCCACCCGGCCTATACAAACTTATTTTTTTTACTTACCTACCTACCTCAGACTGCTAATCAGACAGTGAGACAACTGTAGCCATTTGAAAAGTCATTAAATACAACTTAAAAGAAAGTACAATTTATCACTGCTGGCTTTAGCGAACGGTCTGTACTCATAGTCCCATTGGAAGCAATTAGCTTTTACGTGCAGAATGCAGATGCAAGTAGAAAGGTTAAAAATACAGGCTCCACCCTTAAAAGTACGGCGCATGCGTCAACCAGCATCCCTTTAAAAGCACGGGGTACCAGAAAACGAGCACCATTCCCAATTAAACCATTGCCAAAGTAAGAAAAAGAGGAAAAAGTTTAGTTTGAAAAGTTTTGTATAAGTGAACTGTGGCTGGGATTGAAGTGGAATAACGTAAGTATTTTTTCTGTGTGTTTTTCTCTCATTTTTGTTTTAGTTTCTTTTAGTTTAAATGAGAAATGTTTGCATACGAAAATTAAAGTTTTCTAACTTGCATTCTTAATAATTTGCATGTATAAGAAAATCACGGCAGAGAAATGTTTTTCCGTGTGAACGACGCTTTTTATTTTAATTTTCTTTATTTTCACTCATCGATAGGTATTAGTTGATTTTTAAACTGTATTATTTTTACTATTCCTTTTTTTGAAGTTATTTTTAGTTATTATATGTTTTACTTCACTGTTTCTTAAGAAGATTTTTCCATATGCGCACAGGAGGTGCACGAATAGCAAAACTTTTCAGCTAGATCGTTAGTTGTTTCGGGTGGGTAACCCTTCAAACTTCTTAAAAATATCTACAAGGCACTGCAGTGTAAAACTTCTATATTTTTTTCATCGTTATGGCATCACAGTTAGTAAGTACCCCGAGTTAGAGTTTGTCAACTATTTTATGTCCAGGAGTCCACGAGATAATGTACCTAAACTACAATTTTGTATGGATATGAAATTTCGTCAACTTGACGCCAACAAACAGTGCTGTACAAAGTGTACAAATCCCATAAAGATATAGTTTACGTTAACTATATCAACCGCGTAAAAAATTGACAATCATCCTAGAGGTGCTAACTGAGTCTACGATATATATACTAGCAAAGACACGGAAAAACATGAAAGCGTTTTGAATCATAAAGAGATTTTGTATGAACTACTAGGTGTCGTGAACGAGAATTGATCCTAAAAAATATACAAATTATGTAGGTACATATTGAAAAGCTCTGTCTTTGTGCCTACATACATCCTAAAATTTTGTGCCGATATTCTCAATAAAAAAAATAAACAATAATCCCAGGAAAAAAATGTTAATGTAAAATGTTACTAAGATGAAACCATAATTTGTTATGGCGTGCACTGTCAAAAAACTATCAAATCTTTAAATAGAGCTGAGTTTCTAACTCTACTTTTCTACGTCCTGTGCTGTAACGGTCAAGTCTCACCACAGGACTACAGATCTGCGTAGTTGTGTATATGACGGTATATGGTTTTAATTTTAACTCGAAGCATAGAAAAAATCTATTGTTTTCTCTTATCTCAATACTTCGATGCGTTCCCGAGATAGTAGTAGTTCTTCCCCTTATTCCTCTATTCCCAGTATTCCGTAAAGTTACGCCATAAATTTTCACTATTGAAAATCAGGATAATAGATCGAAATATTATTCCACTTTCTGAAACCGGAACGGGTCGCTATGTAAGAAAGAATAAGTAGAATAAGTTGAAAAACATAAGTAGAAACCTTTATTATTTTGTTACACGAAATTACCTGTATTTTTATTATTTTTCGATGAGATGGCTACATCAACAGAAAAATTGCCAAGTCGATAGGTTGCTATGAACTGTAAAACCTATTATAGCCCGTGATCCCACCGCATGAACATCCCGCTCATAGCGTACATGGTTCAAACAATTGTTTTATGTAATTATTTGGATAGGCGTATATATTCAAACAGGGTTGCCTTGCGAATTTTGGTTGCAAGCATTTGAAATTTAATAATGTTTAATTAATTTATAGAAAAACATATCCTTCATTTGTTTTTTATATAAATGTATTGAATAGGAGAAAATATTATACCAGGTTGCCTTGCGAAATGTGGCTGCCAGTATTTTTGATTTAAAAAAAAATGTTTATTTTTTGACAAAACTTTTCTTCACTCGTTTTTAAGATACATTACAAAGCTTAAAATATATATATATATACACAACACAAAATGTAGAAATCAAAATGTTAGGAAATGACAAAAATTAGAAGCTACAATTTACAACCTTTTATAGATATATTGCTTCGTAATGTATCTAAAAAAACAAGCGAATTAAATGTGTTGTCAAAAATTAATCAAAAGTTTTTCAATCAAAAATACTGGCGGCCACATTTCGCACGGCAACCTGGTTTATGTATTCTCCTATCCAATATATTTCCATAAAAAACTAATGAAGGATATGTTTTCCTATAAATTAATTAAACATTATTAAATTTTGTATACTTGCAGCCACATTTCGAAAGGAAACCCTTTTTAAATATATTTTCCTATTCATATAATTAGATAAAAAATTGATTTAAACTGTGTACACTATGAGCAGGATGTTCTTGCGGTGGGATCTCGGACTATTAGGGGGAGAGGCGTGGAAGAACGACCTTTACTGATCTGATAACCAGATATGACACACTTTTTATGAAATATTATTTACATACAAATAGGCCTATGATAGCTTGCCTATCGAAAAGTGTTCATGACTATATTTAAATTGATATTTTTGTTTGGAATTGATTTTTTGAACTTCACTTTTTTGATAGCCGGTATTTTTTATTCCAACTAATAGTTTTTAATGCAGTTAATATACCTTGCTAAGTGAGCATATCTACAAATTTTCGTATATAAGCTAATAATTAAATCCGAAATGAAAATTATAGAATGTAAATATTAAATGACAATCACAATATCAATAAGTGATCAATCAATAAGTGACAATCATGGCTTACTCGATTATCGTCGCCTACTCGATTGTAACGACCAGCTCGATTTTATCGAGTAAATCTCTTTGCAAGGTCCGTATCTGTTCTAAGTACTTTCATATCTAGGGAGTTTCATACAACATTATTGCCTTGCCATAGCCCTCGAGATTGTGTTACGTAAGATAAGAATGACTTGTTTTACGTTGAGAATGTATGACATGTAGTTGGTCATTTTCGAGCAAGTAATATGAAAATATATTTTAATCACAAAATTAATCATACAGGTTTGACTTCAAAAAATCGTTCATGACATATTTTAAATATAATAAGAAACACTTTTTGATAGGTAACCTATCATAGGCATAGGCTTATAAATAAATAATAATTAATGAAAAATCCGTTTCATATGGTTATCACGTAGATGAAGGTCGATCTTCAGCGGCTCTTGGGCCATATTTATGTATCTACCTGAAAATAACGTTGTAGACTATATTATTTAGAAAGCTTATCTAAATTATTCGAGATGATAGCTTGTAAAGAAGACCTATAGCTGTTTTGTTGTTCTTTAGTTAAGAAAAATGAAATTAAATGCTTGATATCAAGTTATAAGTACCACTTTTCAAAGAATATTCAAAATTGGAATCTCTGTGAAAGTTATAATAGGTAAAAACTTTTGCTGTAAATTCTATAATTTATTTTAACTTTTCTTGATCAAGAAAAATAGTCCAAGCTCTAGAGACCGTGGAAAAGTTGAATTAGATTCTATTGTGGGCTGTTCCAGTTACATAAAAGTTTTTGAGGTAGGCACAATACGAAAACTCAGGTACTAGGGCCGAGATGAGTGATAATAAGTAGAAATTGTTTAAGTTGGTAATAAGTGAAAACTTTTTAATTTATTAATTAATTTTTAACACGCTTTTATTAGGTCTACTTGTATGTAACTATGTAATAGGATCTAAGTTATCTATATATTATTATTATATACTACGGGACTAATCGCGCACTAAAATTATGAGTTAAACAAATACCTCATCATCCCGACGTTTCGGCCGAGTTGAGATCGAGCACAGTCAATGCAAATTATAAAACAGTCAAATTATAACAGGCAGTATTATAATTTGACTTTTATTTTAATATATACCTACTGAGTATTTAAAATAACTCTTACTTTTATAATCATATACTTATGTGATTTTTTTATGATGCTTAAGTGAAAACTTTTTAATTTATTAATTAATTTTTAACACGCTTTTATTAGGTCGACTTGTATGTAACTATGTAATAGGATCTAAGGTATCTATATATTATTATTATATACTACGAGACTAATCGCGCACTAAAATTATGAGTTAAACAAATACCTCATCATCCCGACGTTTCGGCCGAGTTGAGATCGAGCACAGTCGATGCAAATTATAAAACAGTCAAATTATAATTTGACTGTTATTTTAATATATACCTACTGAGTATTTAAAATAACTCTTACTTTTATAATCATATACTTATGTGATTTTTTTATGATGCTGTCTGTAAGTCTGTCCACATAAGAAAAGGGCACGTATAAGATTGTACAGAATTTTTGGTATTAATATCAATAACTCAAAAATATTATTAGGCCTTTGTTTGATCATTCAAGGTACATAAAAAGATAAAAATTCAGTTTAATAAAATGCCTGTTACGATTGCACACATACCGGCCCTTCGTCTTTTGAGAGAGGATAAGCTCTCAAACAAAATAGCTGTCCTTTGTCGGCCCCTTGTAAACACTGGTTTATCCAAAGCACGGCTCTCAAAGGGATGCGTCTGAGATATTCTAAGATTTCCAGGAAAGCAAACAGGCTAATCTGTTTGACGCAACGTTGGCAATATAAGAGCTAACTAAGCTACGAGTACGCAGAATGCTTTATATAAAGCAAAGCAAATCATGTTGGAATAATTAAAGAGCATTTCATGTAGGTTTATATAGTTATTTCTTTATTCATTTGAGCTGCGTAGAATGTTTTATGCTTTATAGCCGTGGTGGTTTAGTGGTAGTAACAGTAACTGCAATCGTGAGGTCGTGGGTTTCAATCCCGATCCCGTACCAATGAGTTTTGAACTTATGTACGGAATTTCACACTATTGGCTATTCGGTGATAAAAAACATCGTGAGGCAACCTGCATACGTCCGTAGAAGAAATTCGATAGCGTATGTGAATCCACCGACCCGCACTGGGCCAGCGTGGTAAATATTGCCCAATCACCCATCGTGGGGAGACCTACGTCCTGCAGTGGACTATTAAAAAGGCTGGAGCAGTACAGTACAGAATGCTTTATGTGAAGCTAATCTCGTTAGATAATTAACGAATAAAATAATGTATAGATAGTTGCTTGTTTATTCATTTAAATGTTCAAAATTCGGATCTCGAGAATGGTTGTAACAATTTTTATGAAATATTTAGAGAAACTTTTAAAATATATTTAGAGATTAGAGACTCGGCCGCTCTTTATTATTTATGCTAAATATGCTAAAATTCAGACAGTTTAAATCATTCATATAAAGATAACAGTTTTGGATGTAATTCCAAATTATTATAAAAAAGTTATAGCCTAACTTTGAAATACTTGTCTTTTGGCCGTGTTTGTACTTGTGACTCTAACAACTGTACGACGTATAATAATACTACGAATACTACTTATTATAGGTATTATTATTCACGTTACGAAGAAAGCAGAATAGAAAAAAATCTGTCAAATAATATGGGGACCATGTTTCATGTATTTCGTAGCATAGTGCTACGTGACCGTAGAGCGTGGCATTCGTAGAGCCGTAGTATATCAGTAGAGCTTTAAGGTCCAGAACAATATTCCAGTTTTGCAGATAACTGTCTTAAATCACGGGCGTTTTATTTATCTCGATTGCTTACGACTTAAAAATCGTGATGTATTTTTTCAAATCTAAATTCAATCAATCAATCAATCATTTTTTATTTCACAAAAATTAAATTACATCAACCTACATAAACATTTCTATCTTAATTTTAAATAATTATAATTATTACAAAAGCGGTAGGTTACAGCGTCTCGTAAGCAGCTGTACTAGGAAACCCTGTGTTACAGCTGCTTAGATTCCTGTCTCCGGTGGCATTATAATTTATATTAATTTAATTTGTACAACCTTATAGATCAATAGGTAGGTATTATACATAAAAGTTTTAAATATATGTTTATAAAGTTTATAGAAATTGGCGTACCTATCTACATATACATACCTATTATTTATATTATACTTTGTTTTACTTTTAAAGTGTCCTCTAAATTAACACACCTCGTCCTATTTTCTTTTGTACCTATATCTCTCCATCCTAAGGTTGCCTGGAAGAAATCACTTTCAGTGATAAGGCCGCCGGTTGCTTCACATGTTTTAGCATCTATTATTCCTCTATTTTCTGTTTTATGTATGTGTGAATCAATAAAGAGTTTATCTATCTAAATGTTTCAGATCGTTAAAATTAAATTCTAGAAATATTTCAAACAGTCAAACCTTTACTAATTAACAACAAAGGTACCTATTTTGCGCATATTTGTGCAACGGCAAATCATTATAAATTTATCAGAAAATAAACTAATTTACGAAACAACCTTTCAAGTTAAAAATAAAGTCACTCAACTGCCGTTCTAGTATTTTTCGCGTTAGTCTTTTGAGTTCCTCTGAAGCAACTACTCGACTTATCTCTCAAAAGCCTTTTAACTTCTACGTAGCTTTGAGTATACGAAGCAGTAAGCTACTGTTTATTTTTAGCTGACTTAATGAAATGGTTTTGATTCGTAAGCACAGAAGATTGTTCGACAGGCTTTGAGCCAGTTTATACCGAAATCCGAACAAAAAAGCGTCGCCAATGCGCATTTTTCAAAATAGCAAATCCTTGTACTGTATCAGTCTTTTTAATAGTCTACTGCTGGACGTAGGCCTACCCACGGAGGGTGATTGGGCCATATCCACCACGCTGGTCCAGTGCGGGTTGGTGGATTCACATAAGCCATCGAATTTCTTCTACGGACGTATGCAGGTTGCCTCACGATGTTTTCCTTTACCGAAAAGCCAGTGGTGTGAAATTCCGTACAAAAATTCCAAAGAACTCATTGGTACGGGACCGGGGATTTGAACCCATGACCTCACTATGTGTGTTGTTTGGTTTGTTTTATTTATTTATTTTGATTTACATGATTAATGAATGTAGTCCAAAGGTCGCAGAGTGTCATAGGCTACTCTATATCCAAGAAAAAGGATCCCGTGGGAAATCGCGGCTAAAGCGCGTATAATATAAGGACTTTATATTTTACTACTTAAAGAAAGTTCACGTTTCAGAGAGATAACACACACTACCAAACAGACAGACGCGACCAAAGCGCCACCCTTTTATGGTGGACATTCCGCGCGTTAGAACCAAGCGTTTCGAATCCTCGATTCCTCATACGAACAGCCGGAATGTGGAACGCTTTGCCTGGGTCTGTCTTCCCGTTAAAGTACAATGTAAGTGTCTTCAAATCCCGAGTAAATAGGTATCTTCTAGGTAAGGTTGCTACACCCTAGATTGCACAACTGCTTAACATCAGGCAGTGTGTAGTCAAACGCGAACATAATATGTTATATATTTGAACATAAGATAATTTGATAAAACGTGAGGCGTTTCTGATTATTCTCATTGATTTTAATACGGTTGGCCATATTAGATTCCTTCAGGCGGCTTCAGAATTCTGACACCAGGACTAGCCCTATTTTCTGTGTTAACTTACTTTGATTTTATACCCTTTTGCTACGTAGTATTATTATATCTTCTTTGCTTTTGCGTAAGCGTAGGTACTTGCAGAGTCTTTCTTTCCACGTCCCATCTTAGGTCTTTAACTGACTTTTATATTTTGCTATGTCTTCTTAATCCTCCCAATATGTACCGAAAACTTCATACTCTTAGACTTTGGCAAATAATCTCTGAGCTAAGTAATAAGTACAAGGAAGTTTATCGGCTTAATAAATCCATTACACACCAATATAATAATATAGAATTATAAATATAGAATTACGCTGGCAACCCAGCCGCAAAAACAACTTTGTATTGAGCTCTGTAAATTGTATTAAAAATTAAATAGGAAAAGTGAAAATTGTGATACTTACGGAATACAAACAACAAACATTGATAACCTGCAACAACATCAAACTTTTGGATACCGGTGAGACGCACAAATACCTCATTAATAACACCATAAACCATTCATACACAGAACATTTACAACACAAGATTTCCGTTAAACGATTCAAATAATTGTGTTGTTTAAATATCAATAAATTATTCAGGTAGAATTGAATAATTCTACAAATCCATGCAGAACAGAATCGACGATTGACATTTTTATGACAGCTGACGATACCATTTTGACATATGAAACAGGCCTGACAGTAACATTGACAAATTTTATCATCCGCAATAATCTAAAGCGAACTACTGACGGACCGATTTTATTTCAAATATGAATTCAGAAAATGTTACCTTTCGGCCATTTAGGGCAAGATCTGTTTCGCTTACCGATCTCTCCAGATCGGAACTATTTGAAAGCACTATCTTAAGCCTCCCTGAAAACACATTTAATGAAAGTAACACATATTTGGATCTCCGTAAAGAGATAGAGAGACTGAGTATTGATTTGAAATCCGCAAATAACGAAATAGATAATTTATGTTTGGAAAATAAAACTCTACAAACTGAGAACGATTGTCTAAAGAAAATTGTAGACCGATACAAAAAAATTGGATTCGTCGGTAGTCCAATAGTGTCCCGTAAAAGATTACAACTGTTTAATGCAAATAGCCAAAATAGCCCCACTGTGACACCTAAGAGACCACGTATAAAGGCGAAAAGGTATAAACTTACTTCACCTGATGCGTTGACACAACCTGACGTCCAACATGACGTACTATCTAGTGACTTTCCTCAAATGACACAAAATGCAGGCACACCTATACAAACTCAGGCAACTAAATTAAATCACAGCAAAAGTACACCTATACAGTCTCATATTGAAGGTACTTCCAGTCAAAGTCAAACTCAAAGTGAATGTACACCCAAACAAACACAAAGTGAAAGCACACCAACAATAACTCAACGTGAAGGTACACCTATACAAACACAGACAACTACAGACACAACGGAGAGATACAATGACTACGACACGAGTACAAATATTACTAATGAACCAGAAGCAAAACTTAAACAGAAAAATAGGATTGTTATCTTAGCAGATGACCAAGGACGATATGTACGACATACTCTTCAAAAACTATTAGGCGAAGAATACGAAGTGGAATGTTTGCGGAAGCCAGGAGCTCGACTCTGCGATATAGTAAATGATAGTTACACTATAAATCTCTCAAAAAATGATTATGTAATTCTTTTGGCGGGAACAAATGAACGGGTTCCACATGAGTTTCTATCAAGTCTGCATTCGTGGTTGAAGTTGGTTCAAAATACTAATATTATAATACCTGAAATTTTATATAATGCGCACCTCAGAGAACAAAAATTAAACTATGAATTGAAACTCACGTGTAACCAGTACAGTCATGTGAATTTTATTGACATGTTTTATGATAATTGGCGGCCTAGGCAACATGAGTTTTGCATAAATTTATGTAGACACATCTTAAGAGAAATTTTGCGTATAAACTATAAAACAAATTTTTACTCTCATAAAAATAAAAAAACTAATGTTGTAACTGCTCAGTCACATATGTCGATCAATGCAGATTTCCTTGATGAAAAACATGAAAAGTCCCTCATGGCAGATAAAGAAACGCAAACAGATACCGTGCCATGCAACATCACTGACGGAACACCCAATATAGGAAGTGCAAACCAGTTTTTTCGTTTATAATAAAATACAAATCATGCACCAGAATTTAGACGGTCTACTTAGTAAATCAGACTTAGTAACTGCAAATTTAGAAACGCTTAAATTAGACAATAAAGTTTTGGTAGATGTTCTTTGTATCACAGAACATAATATGAAACGCGAGGATGCACCACTACTACAAATTCCTAACTTCAGCCTAGGCACTTCGTATTACAGAAAAAGCCGACGAGGTGGTGCATGCATCCTGGTTCGTGGCCATCACAAATTCAAACCAATCAGTGGGCTGCAAAACTATTGTATAGAGGGTGTTATTGAATGTTGTGGAATTGAGCTCATAGATCATAAACTCGTAATTTTGTGTGTCTATAGGCCTCCCAAAAAGTTATCACGTTACTATGACATTTTCTTTGAAAAACTTGATTCAATGCTTCAAGAAACAAGTCTTGGCACAAGAAAGGTCGTTTTATGCGGAGACTTTAACATCAACATTCTGGAAGAAAACAATAAAGTTGACAAATTTAGAGAGACAGTTGAGTCGTACAATCTTAAATTTACAATAAATGAGCCAACTAGATTGGCAAGTGGCACGTGTCTAGACAACATATTAAGTAATGTTAGAGGTAGCAAAGGACACGTTCTCGAACTTGCCATGTCGGATCATACGGCCCAATTGCTTGCTTGCCCAGTCAAACCGACATGTTCATTAAATTACTGGTACATAGAGAAGCGTAACTATTGCTCTGAAAACATTAATAAATTTAAGGAATGCCTTAATTCCATTTCATTTAGTGACGTTTTTAAAATAACAGATCCGAATACCGCGTTCAATGAATTTCATGACACGTTCATTCTTTTCTACAACTTGTGTTTTCCGGTTCAAAAAATAAAAATTACGCAACAGCAAAAACCAAGGTGGCTCACCACAGGAATAAAAAACTGTTGTAAGCGAAAAAGATCTTTACTATGGAAATATCGTAAACATCGTTCAACAGAAAATAAAAACAATTTTAAAACATTATCTGGTCGACTTAACCGTATAATAAAGTTAACACAGAAAGCACAAAACGAAAACTTTATTAAACAAGCTCCTAACAAAAGTAAAGCCACGTGGAAAATTATAAACGGTACCAAAAATAATCTACCGAATGAGCCAATTCATCTTAATGTGAATGGCAATGTAATAAAAGATCCAGAGAGCGTTGCCAAGCAATTTAACGACTTTTTTGTGGACCAAATACCGGAACATACTAGGAAACCGATTAAAACTAACGCACGATCAAATACAGCTAATTCTCTATTTATAGCACCAACAATACCACAAGACATACACAAAATAATAATGGGTTTAAAGAACACTTTTAGTACAGGTTATGATGGTATTGCGACAAAGGTACTAAAACATGTTTCTCGTGAAGTTTCTTGTGTGCTAAGCCACATAATAAACATGTGTATAACAAATGGTGTTTTTCCAGAAAAATTAAAAAAAACTGTGATCAAACCCCTTTTTAAAAAAAACGATAGGTTCGACATGAGTTGCTACAGGCCAATTGCTCTGGTGCCAGTTTTGTCAAAGGTATTTGAAAGGGTTATTTACGACAGCATATACAACTACTTTGAGCGAAATAATTTGTTTGCGCCAGAGCAAGTTGGATTTCGTAGAAACAAAACAATAAACTTAGCCATTTTTAATTTTCTAAACACAGCAATGAAAAATATGGATACTAGAAAACCTTCATGCGCACTCTATATGGACCTTACAAAGGCTTTCGACTATGTAGACCATATTGAGTTATTGAATATACTAGAAGCATATGGTGTAAGAGGGAACGCCAACGACCTCATAAATTCATTCCTGACTAATCGCGAACAATGTACGCAAGTAAAGAATTTTTGCCCTAAATCTAAAAAAGAGATCATTTTCACTTCAGATTGTAGGAGAGTAAAATACGGCGTACCTCAGGGAAGTGTTTTAGGTCCACTGCTATTTATAATATACATAAATTGCCTTCCCAGGACTACAACGCATCCTACTGTACTGTTTGCTGATGACAGCACAGTATTATTTACAGGGGAAAATAAAACAGATATAGAAAAGGACATAAATGAAACACTGAATGATATTATTCTTTGGTTAAAATCACATAATTTAATGATCAATCTTAAAAAAACGAACATAATGACATTTAGCAATAAACTAGATAAGTTACATAACCTTGACATTACACATTCTGGACAAAAAATTGAATTAGTCAGTAATACAAAATTTTTAGGCCTAAATATCGATAGCAATTTGAATTGGAACAATCATATTAATTGTGTGCGTACTAAACTAAATCAGCATTCGTATGCACTTCACATGCTGTCAAAGACAGTTGGGAAACATGCAGTTCTTGCAGCTTATAACGGCTACGTTTCATCATTGATCAGATATGGTATCATTTTCTGGGGAAACAGTACCGAAAAAGAAAAAGTTTTTAGAGCGCAAAAAAAATGCATTAGGGCAATCTGCAAGCTTCGACAAAGAGACAGCTGCAAGCCCCATTTTATAAATTTAAAAATTTTAACACTGCCGAGTTTATACATTTATGAGTGTGCCATATTTGTGCGAAACAACATGAAACTCTTTACAAATCTCAAAACTCAACGCCATAAACATAAAATAAAAGTTCCCCGTCATAAGACATCGTTATATGGCAAGAGCGTACTATGCATGGCTCCTCTTATTTATAATAAATTGCCAAAAGATATTGTAAATTCGGAACTTACCCAAGTGTTTAAGAGTAAATTAAAAAACCTCTTGTTAGAAAAGGCGTATTACACTGTAAAAGAATATCTGACTGATAAATTTTAAATTTTATTGACATAAAAGGAATTTACATTGTATTAGCAACTGACTTTTGAATAATTACATTGACTATATTTTTATTATTGTATAACATTTAAATTTGAATTTAATTGACATAAAAGGAATTTATATATTGTTATTAGAACTGACTTTTGAATAATTGCATTGACTATATTTTTATTTTTATTATTGTATAACTTTTAAATTTGAATTTAATTGACGTAGTATTTTTAATTGTAATTTTTTGACATTTTTTTGCCCTATACAATCATATAGTCACTGTATAATTAATAGTGAAGAGAAGTGACATGAATGGCATGCCTTAACAATATAGTTTCCAGTTTTTTAAGCGATGCCTCAATGGCAATCATTCAATAATTTTCTGACATTTCTCACATTTGACAGTTGCATGACCAAAATTGTTTTGTTTTTTCATAAACTTTATAAGGTGTTTTTATTACGGTAAAGGTGTATTGAATTGAATGTGTAAATGTAGGTAAATTAATAAGCGATAGAACCCTATTCTCACTTAAAATATTGCATGCCAAAAGGCTGAGTATGGCGGACTATTTTGTAAGATTATTCTGTAAGTACCAACCATTGTACACCCATATTATGCAATGAATAAATATGAATATGAATATGAATATGAATATAACTTTTGTAGATGACAGTTATAAATATAAGACGAACATGATTCTATCAAGATTATCAGACGTTAGCAATTTTTAAATAAACGCATCACTTATCATGATTGTGAATGTTGACTTGAAATTAAATTATATCATTTTTAAAAACTGTAACTGTACTACTAACCAAACATTGCACGCCCGTTAAGGGTCTACTATTGACACTAATCTAAGTATAATTAAGTAACATCTTTGTACATAGTATTGCAATAAATGATTCTTATTCTTATTCTTGAAAACTTTGTTTATTATTTAACTAATTTTGACTTGCAATCAAGTCAAAATGGAACTTTTAGAAATAGTTGGTCTATCTAACTCTCTATACATAGTATTACTGAGCCTTACAGTCTCTCTTTGATATTTCTTCAAAGCGTCGTCATACATTGTGTTGTGACGTTAGTTAGTTACCATGCAAACATCTATGAAAATAGTGACTAAAATTCGTATAAATGGTACAGTAGAGTTTATTTGTTTCTTATGTGTTTTTTATTTTCTCGAATTCATCCCAATTTGATAGGGCGTGAAACCCATGGCAGTTCCGCTCCATCGAATAAAATATATTCCTGCAATGTTATTTCACTTATAAGACAGTTTGTAATTTTGTATGTATAACATAGTACACTAGACTCTTGCTGCTCTTTGTAACAAAAAATAATGTTAAAAGTATTTCAGTAGTTGCATAAAAGTATTCATAAAAGTTTGGATAAATTCGTAAATACCTCAAATCTCACATTTACGAGCGCTAAATCTAAATTTTTTGTTCGTTTAGAGATTAGAGCATCGTACTTTCCTAAAGTATTTTCTCTTATGAAATTGTTGGGAAAAGTATCAACAACTATTTAAATACTAGCGGACCCGGCGAACTTCGTTTCGCTTTCCGTAAGAACCTTGTACAGAGTATTAGAAAACTACAAAAAAAAAATAAGCCAAATCGGTCAAGCCGTTTTCATGTTATGCCGTGACAAGGGAAAACGGGTTTCATTTTTATATATATAGATTAAATTCCATTGATGACACTGTAAGGTTTCTATACCTACGTTAATATTAAGCATTCTTAATCCTGAGATTTAAAATGTTACATACATTTACATACCAAAATTAGAGTTTGGACTTTACTGTATATGATAGCAAAACTCATCATTACTTCATTCATAAACTTAAACATAGGAACACGGATAGGATTCAGTTGTCGTATAGCCGTAACTGATTTGAAAAACTCCACTCACATGCAAACCATACCTCGTGCCTTATTATGCCAAAAAGACGACAATATTCTCTAAAGCAAAACACGTATTTTCTAAAACCTCAGGTGCGGTACCGAAGCCACGTACCGCGTAATTGAATCTGCCAACATTACATCCTCGCCCAGACAACTCTATTATCTAGACCGAAGGCATCTCTTTATACAGTTACTGGTACCGTAAAGCTAGTTTATGGGACATTCTACGGAAGCTTTTCAATTTCCATACGTTTGCAAACAAACTTTAAAGCTATTCGCGTGGAACAGTTTGATGAGATTACTTTGCTATAACCAACCTAAGAAATAACTACTAGGATAGAGTGTAGTTATTAAAGAGTATCACTAGATAGTATAGAATAAAGAATAGTATAGAACAAAAAAAAATCGCTTCTCACTGTCTATCCCCATGTATGCTTATATCTTTAAAACTACGCAACGAATTTCGATGCAGTTTGTTAGTAGATAGAATGATTCAAGAGGAAGGTTTACAAAAATAAATAAATATTTTTGGGACATCTTACACACGGCCTCTGAGCCCAAACTAAGCAATGCTTGTGATATGGCTGCCAGAGACTGATATACTACATATACTTATTTTTAAATACATACTTATATATAGTAACTAAATAACACCCAGACACAGAACAGACACTTATGTTCATCACATAAATATTTGCCCTGGGTGGGGATCGAACCCACGCCTTTCTGTTCCAGAAGTTAGGGTCACTAACCACTGAGCCACCACCGAGGCAGTCAACATTCTCATGTATAATACACCCGTGCAAAGCCGAGGCGGGTCGCTAGTGCTTTATAAAGCGCATTGTAGGACGTCCATTGATGAGGCTGACCGTCTGGGCTCTGACCAAGACAGCGAGATTACGCCTACCTCTGATATTGAAAAAAATCGTGTACTAGCAGTGTATCTACGTCCTACGACTGATGATGATGATGTTTTAGACAGAATAACTAGTGTAATAGTTTATCTTGGCTGAGTGACGAGTGACGGTTTAGTACGTATCCGCTAGTTCGGGGACGTTTTAAAAAAATATAGAGCCACACATAAACTACAGTGGTTTTCGTATTGTGATGTATTGTGTATATGGTAAACTCATACTAAGATCTCAAAGTTTTATAGATCGCAAGGTCTTTCAAAATATTCTGGAGTATTTTAGAAGAGACCTATATCATACATTACATTACAGTGAACGTAGGCATTAGGCCCAATTATTAAGGCGCTATCGTAGTTATTATAGCTATTTGTACTATTTCTATTTCTTTTTCACCTTGGGCATTCGGTAGAGAGATTTTTTTTTACATTGCCATTCAATTTACGATGGCACTTTCATAATTGGGCCTATTGTACTCGTACTACTATTATGATACTAATATTTTTATTCGTGATATTTTTTCTTTTTGTTGATAAAATATTTTCTCGTGTATGTTCTTAGATGAAAATCTTAACGGGGTTACACGGCGGAAGATGTCGCGGCCATTTTTTACTGGTCGCAGCCTTGGCAGTCGCATTTACAACATATATCGAGGAGGTAAGGCTATTTTTACCCCTGAAGAACCATTAATTTTCCTTTCTTTCACACATTTCCCAGAATGAGGTTTTATGTCGAGTAATGCCTGTTAATGTTACGCGAAAGAACGAAATGAAATTCCAGAATTCCTCCGAGCTCGCAACATGTGAGCGTACAATTAATTCACTTCAATCTTAGCGAGAAGTTAAACGGTTATTTTTGCTTTAGCCTTTCCAGAGTTGAAGGTTAACGTTTATTTGTTTTGTAAGGTGGTGAGTATGCCAGCCGAGGCGGTAAACCAATGGCCCACTTTCCCAAGGAGAAACATAGCGGCTCTGGCTAGAGCGGGGTATTTGAAGAATCCTGCCGCTGGGTACAAAAGAAGCATCTCGACTTTGGCTAAGAATGGACAGCTACCGACATACAGATCACCATACGTGGATGGAGAAAAACAAGAGCAGGATGAAGACGAATCATCGCAAGAAAAGAGAAACATGGCATCTATTGCTCGTCTTCGGAGCTACTCAGCTATGAAGAGGAACATCCAAGCCTTAGCCAGGGACGGATACCGCGTCGGCCGAGGACAATACAACCAGCCCAACAACAAACGCAACATCGCCGCTCTCGCTCGCAACGGAATGATGATCCACAAGCGAGATGAAGGGAATGGAGATGAATATTTCTACCCATTCTATCAAAACCCCATTCCACCTCTATCAGAAATCGATGGACCATTCGACTTCAACGAGCTATACGATTATCAACAATCTGTTAACCCAGATATGTTCCCGCCGCTATCTCAAGTGTACAAACGGAGCGCGTATGGGTCATTCTTAGATAACTCGTACGGCGGCAATTATGATGATAACTGGTCTTTCAAGAGAGGATCTGTGGGCTTGCCTGCCCTCGGGTTATACCGACCGAATTATGTAGACCCGACAGTTAGGACCAAGCGTTACATATTTGACATGCCAGACAATATTGAAAGCAATGGCATTGACAAAACGGGCGAAGAAAATGAAGACAAGCGTTCTGTGGGTGAGTATTCCGTAGATATCAGAGGAAAGATTCTATGCTAGAAAACTTTAGGGTTAAATTGGAATTGATTGGCAAATTAACAGGTGATTTATTTATTTTGTTGCTTTTGCAGATGAAGACGCTCGTGATAATTTTGAGAAGCGCCACATTGGCTCTTTGGCGCGATTAGGCTTGCTTCCGTCTTTTAGGTTCTCGGGAGGAAGATACAGTAGATCTGGCAGAGCTAGACTACTGCTTCCTAGCCAGGAATTGTACAGGTTGAAAAGAGATGAATGTTTAAGTAGACGAAATGTCATGTGCTTTAGTGCTTAAGTAGGAGAGGATAGAGTTAGGCGCATGATCTGTTACTGTTAGTGCATCTGATCGATGTTAGCCGTTATTGATGTTTCTAGGTGCATTTAGGAAGTAGGCAGATGTGCTTCAATGTAGGAAAATATTGAATTGGAAGCAATCTTCTGCCGCATGATTTTAGCGGTCCGTGTTTAGCGATTGTCGAATAGGTTGTTAATTAAGTTGTAAATAGTTAATGTGCAAAATAAAGTTGTGATGTTTGTGTAGGCAAAATTTGTAGTGTTTCAAAAACGAAAAAAAAACCGCTTCTTAATGTACTTGATTGTTTTATGGGTTGTGTAATTTTTGTTATTAAACTTATTATACATTTGTGTTTTCAGGAAGTATTCCAATGACGAGAATTTCGGAATTAGGTGAGTGTGGCAATCGTACTGTGCGTTTTTTTGATTTCTAGACTTTGTAGTTAGTTATCCATTTTGTTTTGAAATCTTGTTATTTGTGTTGTAATCTTGCGATATATTATTTTATGTCTATTTGAATGTTTTCCGCCTTATTAGTAAACACAACGTTGCTTTGGATTAGTTAGTCTGTGCTTTATCTTGTTCTACAAGACAAAACATGGACTGAACAATCCGAAATAACTCTGCGTTATTGTTTACGTCGTATGGGTTTAAATATGTGGTAGAATTTTTTTACGTTTAAGACACAATTCTCATGTCACGTATCCACAGTTCTCTATTTTCTAAAGAAAAAACTAGTGTTTATCTAACCCTGTATTCACGACGTATCCCGACACTAAACTAAGTTACCGCTACATACCCCCGTTTCCCGGATCTCCCAGACCGGAATACTAACGCGGAGTTTGTGCTGTTCTGTTTGTTATTTGTTCTGCAATGCCGCTTTATTTGTTCATGTCACAATATAAGCTCGTAACTCGGTTTATTTTACAGAAGAGTTTAAGTACTTACTCGGTATTTTGAGTAAAGTTACGTTGAAAGTAGGTACTTAGTCAACTTGAACGGGAAGTTATGCAACTGAAGCACATTAGGATAATGTAGCGCCTTTTCATTATTCTTTGATGTTTTACATAGCTCCTATTGTAGCTCTACTAGGTGTTCTTAAACGGTCACCGATGTTAAGCAACGTTTGTAGATTAGGTGATCGCGAGCTAACCCACGGTATATAATTATGCCACGGTGCCATATTTTTATTCTTATTATTTTTTAGACTACTGGGCGTTGGATTTACACCATGCTGATTCCCTGTATCCTACTTAATATTATAAATTCGAAAATTGTATGTATTTATGAATGTTGGTTCCTCTTTCACGCCAAAACTATTGAACAGATTGAGATGAAACTTTTTCACCACAGTACCTTATTATTATTTTTACATTTTTATTATTTATTATACAGCCGTGGTGGTCAAGAGGTAGTGACACCCGCCTTACAATCGTGAGGTCGTGGGTTCGAATCCCCGGTCCCGTACCAATGAGTTCTTTGGAATTTATGTACGGAATTTCACACCACTGGCTTTTCGGTGAAGGAAAATATCGTGAGGCAACCTGCATACGTCCGTAGAAGAAATTCGATGGCGTATGTGAATCCACCAACCCGCACTGGGCCAGCGTGGTGGATATGGCCCAATCACCCTTTGTGGGTAGGCCTACGTCCTGCAGTGGACTATTAAAAAGGCTGGTACAGTACAGTACAGTCCATTATACAGCAGAATAACACATATGCTATAATTTATAAAGATATTGCGTGAAACGAAGTAGAGCTGGGTCACTAGTACAGTATGTTTCCGCTAGAATGATAAAAAGTACTCAGAGTCAATCAGCATCCAACACGTAACTACAGTTTGAGATAGGGCCTCTATTTTTGAACGTATAAATAAACAGTTACGAGCCCTAGTTAGTAAGAGGAGTAAGCAGGAGCAAGCTTTACTTATCATGCACACATTATAACATATTAAATGAACTAACCATTAAACAACTATTAAACTACATGTCGAAAATAATTCTTTTTTTCGTTTAGTTTTGTAACATTCTACAGCAACTTTCGCTAACTACATTGCGTTGTCCACAGGGAATATATCCCTAGTACCGAAGTTGAGCCAGCAATCGATTCAGACGACTCCGACATACCGCCGGCGGCAGTACCTGCTCACTCGCACCCGACAGGCAGGCTCCTCCACCGACCACTAACCAACGACATCCCTCTCCCAAACGCATACGACTTCCCCAAAACCTGGCAACAGAAAGACACCCCTAAGTTCTACTACTTCAGGTCCCTGAAAGTCCCGTACCACGCGAACGGAAAGCGATACCTTCTTCTTCCCGCTGTTGACAATGTTCTACTAAGGAAAGGTTATCGTAATGGCAGCCTGCCCAGCCGGCGTAAGAACCAGTAGCTGTGTGAATGCTCGCTAGATGACGCTAATGTGCGTTCTTCTGGCGACGATGGACAGTAAAGTGCTCTGATTATCTCTATTTGCTTTGGTTCTAATTTGTACAGGGCTATTTTTGAGACAATTAAAAATTCTAAGTATGCAATTTTTTCCACATTGTAACTTTATTACTGAGAATAATTTGAAGTTTCCATTTTTCATAAGTAGTGATTTTTTGTATATTATTTCTTATTATCTGAGTCTTATGTTTTTTATGTTAATAGGCTATTGTATTTCAGTAATATTTGAGTAGTTAGAAAAGGCAGAAAAAAGTTGAAAGGAATGGTTGTAGCACTATTACGCTTTGCTGTCTTCGGATAGAAAGATTGGGAAATAAATTTTCTGATCCTAAATCTTAAGGTTACGTTACCTTATGGTATGAATTACAAAATTAGGCCTTGTAATGACAATAACTTACAAGGTCTCATAAAAGAAGGAAAGCGGGAGTGTGCGGGTGGAATTTAATAGCCAGCTCTTCCAGAATTTATGGAGTTGTTAAGTTTGTATAATGTAGAGAATCTGTTTGCGAGATAAATTTGATTAATTAAAATAGCCCTGTATGAAATCAGAGTTGATATAGGTATCTCTACCTTTTCTGTTTTAATCTATGAAGGGTGTCAATTTTTTTCAATGCATTCAGAAACGGGATACCGACTAGAAATTAGACAATAATTATAAGATAATTACTATTATATTGATGTTAAAATTAAATGTTGTGATCTATTAGTTTTAAACGATGTCACAAATAACTATATTAATTTTAAGGGATCTCACTTTTGTAAAACGACTTTGGCCTGCTTTTATCAGACATTGAGCTATGCTTTAGATTTTAAGGTGTCAATCGCAAATATTTTTAAGGGATTTTTGTAGAGTTCAAACGAACAAATTTAAATCTTAATTGAGAAAATTTAGATTTACATATTCCCTAAACATATCTTCGATATCTCTCTATTTTGACTAGTATTAGCTGTGTCAGACAAATAATTTTCTTATATTGTATTTATTATAATTAATTAATTCAGCTATTAGCTTGAATCTTAAATTAGAGTCGGTATTATAGCACAACTCTAAACTAAACTTGTGAGTTTTAAAAGTAAACTAAACTAAACTTGAGAGTTTTAAAACTGTTGGCTTTTTGTCATTTAGAATAGAAAATGGACCTAATAAAGTCACCTACAAACTTAGGTATAATAAACCGACAACGGGTAAGAGGGAAGAGGTTATGCGAATGAATTTTAAAAAGATCCGTAGAAATTTAATTTCAGTCAGATTGGTTTAGGCTCAGACCAAATAAAAAAAACAAGACAGAATGTTGTGAATAAACAAGTGAGGCCGGCAAATCTATGCCTCGCCGTGTACAGATGTGTCTGTACACACACACATGTACACGAACAAAGAAACTTTGCTTTGGCTCGTCAGTCGAATTATGGTGGCGCAACACTGTCGCACTGACTCATGTATAAATATAGTTAAAAAAAACTAAAAAACACGCTTAGGAGTCATCATTTTTTTAAATATAAATTCATTGTTATCGGTCTTTGATAGGTGTGCAAAGTTTAAAAAAATCTGATAGCTCAAAGTAGGTCAAAATCGAGCTCAAGGCGTTGGTTATAAGCAACACAGAGGAAACTAATAAAAGCGTGTTAAAAATCGGCCCACTTGTCTGTTCACGACGTTCCGTCTTGATTTTTTTATTTGAACTGATAGTTTAGGCGGCTCAATCGACATTATTAAACAATTAACAAACATTTTATCGAATTGCAAAATTATCTATAAGAGTAAATATGACAATAATCAATTTACTATTGAGACCATTCATGATAATAATTGTATGTACAATCTACTCGTATACTGTAGTAATTATCTTTATTAAATTATCTTTATATTCTTGTCTTTAAACATATTTTTAAAATAAAGTTAAAGGAGTAGAAAGCATAACAATTATAAAAGTTTAGTGTTGTATTTACTGTGGGACTGTAAATAAATAAACCGTGCCAAAATTTGTCTTTCATTTACCGTCGTAAAAGTTGTAGAATAGCAGGTCTTTTGATTCCATTCTTTTTTCAAAAAAATCTTTTGAAATGTTAAGTTTATACTAAAATCATATAGTACCTACATATACATATTTTGAATATATACTTATATAATAAACTAGCTGCGCCCCGCGGTTTTACCCGCGCAGCTCACGATTGTGTTGGGTAGAATATTGAGTAAAATGTCTTAGTGGCTATAGTACCTAAATAACACCCAGACACAGTAATCACCTATGTTCATCACATGAATGCTTGCCCTGGGTTGGGATCGAACCCACGCCTTTTTGATTCAGAAATCAGGGTCACTAACCAGCACTGACCCACCGAGGCAGTCAATACGATAGAACTTCAGTTACTGGTATAATTACTGATTTTCTATTTTTCGTTAAATTAATTGTTAATACGTTCAAGTGGTCTATCAAATTTAATGGAAAAAATGTAAGCTTTTCTGATGTTGGTTCTAATTCCGCAACTTTATTTCCATGGAGTTTCCTGAGGCAATGAGAAACAAAACAAACTTTAGATAGGTACGGCATTTTTTTTATTGTAACAGCTCATTATGTTATATTTATTATACTTGCTGATAAATTAAGATTACATACGATATATCTAAAAATCGTTGGTAGACATCCTATGATCGTTTGCTTAAACAGTTCTTGTTGTACTCGTATTTGGCTTGAGAAAACTGAAACAAGAAGATTTAACATAATTACGTTATGATCCATATTATAACCATAGAGATTAGTATTTTAGCAATGTAATAGGTACCTACTAACTACTTGGTATTTTTTGCTTTACGTTAAGTAATATACTAACGAAATAGAATAAATCTACATTTACTTAGTTGAATACATTGATAAAACATTATACCGATGATATGTAGATCTACTACATAGAAAAATAATAATAAGCTACACTTATTAGTAGTGAGTAATAGGGATAAATGTACCAGCCGAGTAATGAACCATAGTTGGATAAAACTAAAATTAAATAATAGAGTTGTGGCTCAGATGCTACTGAGCGCACTCGACTATATAATTTGTTTCATCAAAATTTTGGTTCATTACTCATTTTATGTATTAGGTACTTAGTTATTTATAACAAGATAATATGTAATATTTAGGTAAGTACAAGCGCTTTTAAGTAACAGTGTATAAATACCTACATATTATGAACCTATAATGGTATGGATAATTTTATCATAGTCATCATTTTAACTGGATAGTAGGCCCAATTATGAAGGCACCATCGTAAATTTAATAGCAACGTAAAAAGTGTTATCTCTATCGTTTGCCTAAAGTGAAAAAGAAACAGAAACAGACTAATTAATAGCTATTATAATTACGGTGGTGCCTTTATGATTATTATGCCTAATGTTTGCTGTTTCATAGGTATGATTTCGTATAGATTTCCAATAGGACCGATCGCAAGTACAATCTTGGCGCATTTATTTATTTTATTGTACCTATCTCTCTTATTTAGGATAATGTTTAAATTTCAAACCACGTCTGCTGTTAAGCAGAGATTCGTTCTAGGGTGTAGTAGAACGTAGGTACTTACGTGACTCAGCAAATCACTGACAAATCAGACTAATTACGGTAAACCTATAAAAGATTATCTGCTTACCCAGTACTAAGCCAAAAGGGGATGATTAAGCAAATTATTATTAAAAATATTATGGAGCAAATCCACATGCTTACAATTTTATATTCCAATAAAAAAATTAGAAAAAGAATTAGCTGTTCCATACAAAACTGTACCTAACTCGGAATTGTCAATATGTATAAAACAGCTGATTTGATTTATCGGATTCTGGGTTGACCCCATAGAAAAAGTTGGTGATATGGTTGGTCAAAATGATAGCCTGAATCACTTCCTTTCGGATTAGTACATCAGTTCTGGGTAACCCTGTATATGATTGAGCAGACAAAAATAGTGCGTGGATTCCCTTCGCGCGGAAGAAGTGAAACTTCGACGCAACAGTGCTTTCATGCCCCCTCCATGGTAGCGTTAAACGTTTAACGCAACCTTGTTGGAAATGGTATTAGAAGTTTCACTTCAATAAAGACTTACAGTATTATCGGCCAGTCGCCGCGGTGGTGGTAGTAGTGGTGGTGGTCGAGGTGGAGAGGCACTCTGACCCAGGGTGCTTGGAACAACGTCCGGCGTTGCAGTACGGCAAGAAGTGGTGGCATCGGTATACTGAGCCAGAGTTGGTGGTCCCGCAGTTCACAACTTCTGTGCAGCTGAGGCAGGCGACGTAAGCCTGGAAAATCGATTGTTGAGTAGTACTAGTTGTTTTCCGAACAGTATTCGTACGCGTGCTATTTTGGATTTTGTGCTATCCCATAGGAACCTTTCATTTTTTCGAGATAATACTTAGCCTATATCACTTTCCGTCTTTCATACTACGACAAAATCGTCAAGTTAAAACTGAAACTCGCTCTCACTTCGTTTTCTCGGTCAAATACAAAAATTTTAACGTCATTCGATATATCGAATAACTCTTGAAATCAATTTAGTTGGTTTAAAACTCATGCTCTTTACATCAAACAAACTCTAGAAAAATGTTCGGTTCCTGGAGCTTCGGTATCTGCTGAATATGTATCTACTTTGTCACTGATAAGTTGTTTGAAAAGACACAGCTAGCTCAAGTATGTATGATCCCGGTATTAAGTAGGTATTAGGTACAGAATTCTGCTGTGAATCAAATCCGGGATCAAATCTTCGAAGGCAGACAAATTTCGATTGTTTATCGAAATGAAATCAACAATGTCGATTTTTTCACCAAGTCAGCTATATTATAGGCCGAATCCTACAAATCGACTGATATGAAGTTAGCTACAAGCTGCGCAATTTGTAAACCTGAGTGAACTTCACATAAAGCTGCGCGTTGCTGTGCTATGAGTGTTTTTAGGGTTTCGTACCTCAAACGGAAAAAACGGAACTCTTATAGGATCACTTTGTTGTCCGTCTGTCCGTCTGTATGTATGTCAAGACTCTTTATCTCGGGAACGCGTAAAGATATCGAGTTGAAATTTAAACTGTATACGTACATATATCTATAGTCTCTTGCAGCTGGGTAAAAGAAAAACTTCTCAGTTATCGTTTAAAAAAGTTGGAGCCGTTTATGTCTTAAAAAAACCCATATTTCGACACTCACAAAAATCAAAACCTACAGGGTAATTTTGTGAATTTTTCTGGATTTGTTCGGAACCCTCGGTGTGCGAGCCTGACTCGCACTTGTCCGGTTTTTTTTGTAACCCGTACTTACCCCATTAGTGGAATTGCAAGACACAGTCGTGGCTCCGGATCCAAAGAAGTTCCCAAAGAGGCCGAAGAACCTATCCTGGTGACCGGCGTCTTCATCAGGGTCTGAGACCTGTCGAGTTTCCCGCACACCAGTTGGTAATCCAGGGAAGCTTGGGATCCCGGGGATGCTGGGAAGTCCAGGAATACTGGGAAGTCCAGGAATACTAGGTAGGCCTGGAGTGCTGGGGAGGCCGGAGTCTTGACAGCTGATGAAGGCTATCGGTATCTGGAATGTAATTCAAGTTGATACCATCATCATTATCATCATTTTATTTTAATTTTATTACAAATGCTTTCTGCGCTTACAGTATACCTACACCAAAACGCACACCAAAACATACAATACATTCAGAACTTAAAAAAACAACACAAACAAAAAACACGAAATATTACGTAGATTATTTTTCATCGATCATCAGATATGCGCGAAAAACAATACCCTTCCTTGGCAGTCGGGCAAAACGTATGTATAAAAATGAGAGGAATTTACTTCTTACCAGTATAGCGAGCAAGTAAACAGTTACTTTTGATGCAGCCATTTTAGATCCGTTCTTATGGCTTGCTTGGTGGCCAAGATGAAGGTGGTTCGATTCAGATGAGTTGAGTTTATATACTGATAACGAGCTATTAATATGCTAATCAGTCATTAATAAGGATGTCTCTCAGTTAATTTCATATTAGTGCGTTGTAGATCCTATGGGTAATAAAAATATGTCATTAAATATGTATTAGCAATACATAATAATTATGATAGCATGCATGCAACCCCTGGCTAGCATTTTAACGATTATGAGCTTTTACTCGTATATGGCTTGCAAAACCGAACTTGTTTTTGAATGATGAGGATAATAACTTGTGTCTTATCATGTGATGGAGGTTTGGTTCTATTTTTTTAACGCGAATAAGTTTACGCTTGACCACCAACTCGCCTGATGGTAAGTGACTTTGTGGTCGAAGATGGAGCACACAGACCTAGAATATACCTATGCACTCGGATCTTGACAAGCTTTCGATTATATCTCTTAGGAAACAGGAAAGCAGGAAGACTGTTCCATTCCCTGGCGGTAAGCATCAGAAATGTAGAGTCAAACCGCTCCGTACGTATCGTAGGAAAATCGACAGTGTAGAGGTGGTAATGTAACGTCTTTCTACTTGTCCTGTAGTAAAAAAAACCGGACAAGTGCGAGTCAGGCTCGCACATCGAGGGTTCCGTACAAATTCAGTCATACATTGAAAATAACACATTGTTAAAATAATTAAAAACCTGTTTTAGCATTTGCTAGTGAAGTTATTTTATATGATACATGATACGATTTACTCACATTGAATTTTGAACCCATATTTTGTGAAATTTGAAGCCCTATTTTTTTGTGAATTAAATAAAAATGTACAGTTTTCAGATTTATTCCTTTATGTGTACTCTGAGACAATGCTTCTCGCCAAATTTCATAATTCTATGTCAACGGGAAGTATCTTGTAGGTTTTGAATTTTGTGAGTGTCGAAATATGCGGTTTTTTACCACATAAACGGCTCTAACTTTTTTAAACGATAACTGAGAATTTTTTCTTTTACACAACGGCAAGCGACTATAGATATACGTATACACTTATACAGTTTAAATTTCAACTCGATATCTTTACGAGTTCTCGAGATAAAGAGTCTTGACATACACACAGACGGAAAGACGGACAGACGGACAACAAAGTGGTTCCGTTTTTTCCTTTTGAGGTACGGAACTCTAAAAAGGGATGGAAAGAAAATAAAATAATTCAATAGTGTCTTTTTTAGCCTTATTTTCAGCAAATGTGATATGACCCAGCTGAAAGGCTTCAGCCCTACTCGGACAGCGTCAAGCAAAGCTAACAATGAAAGGCTTAGACTTCCTGTAAACGAGCACACTACTACTAGGTATACTTAGAGTATGAGAGCGGCTTTCATTTCGTTTTAGGAGTCGAGACATTGATGAAATTAATTACTCATGGATTAGCAGGTTTACACCCAGGTAAGTCTAAAAAAATTTACAATTGATTTGGCTAAAATTAGACGCCTTTTTGTCTCGTGAACCCCGTAGTGAGAGTTTGCAAACATCCATAATTATATATTGGTTGATTCTCTAAACGACAAATACTTATACAAATTCCAGAAATCATTGTACTCAGCATTATGACCAACTTTTACAACGGGGCCGACCCCAAAATTGCTATAAAAGTCAGTGGTTCCGTGTCTTGACACGGACTTTCTACATAATACTTGAAATATCTGATTTTTATTACATTGCTGTGGTTGGTTCCATCGGAAAAGTTGAGCATATTAATTAATAGTCGTCTAGAGAAAATTTTATAAATATTATTACTATTTAATTATATTTTGTTATAATGGTTACTTACTTGATTACTTAGGACAATGTCACGAGTGGCAGTTTTATTATTGAAAGAGAATGATAAAACTGCCACTCGTGACATTGTTTTGTGTACCATTTTCTTTATTTATCTAACCAGCTTTTGCCTGAGGCTTCACCCGTGTCATATTTTAATTTTTGTGCCATCCCATAGGAAAGTTTAGTTATTCCGGGATAAAAAATAGCCTATGCCACCTTCCGATCTTTGAACCATATCCATGCCAAAAATCAAGTCTATCCGTTGCTCTGTTGCTGCGTGAAAGAGTACCAAACCAATAAGCCAACAAACACATTTTCGGATTTATAATATTAGTAAGGACATATTCTTTGATGTAATAGTAATAGCATTAGTCGTAGCTCTCGACCTATTTGAGAACTCTAGACGTCACCCTCGCACTTTGTTCTGGCAACAACCACGTTCGCTACACAATGGAGCAGAATATTATTCTGTAAATTCGTGATATACCTAACTAGCTGTACCTCTCGGTTTTATCTGCGAATCTCGTGTTATTTTCCAAGATAACGGTTTCCTTATATTCGGGTAGGTTTTTGTAGATTATTTTATTTATAAGTCGTGATATAAACAAATGCTTCGTTTTGCCTATGTACTGTACTGTATCAGCCTTTTTTAATAGTCCACTGCAGGACGTAGGCCAACCCACGAAGGGTGATTGGGCCATATCCACCACGCTGGCCCGGTGCGGGTTGGTGGATTTACATACGCCATCGAATTTCTTCTACGGACATATGCAGGTTGCCTCACGATGTTTTCCTTCACCGAAAAGCCAGTGGTGTGAAATTCTGTAGGTACATAAATTCCAAAGAACTCATAGGTACGGGACCGGGATTTGAAACTACGACCTCACGATTGTAAGGCGGGTGTCACTACCTCTAAGCCTTCAGTTAGTGAAGTATAAATTCGTATATGTTGGGTAACTAGCCACATAGCTAACATCGCTAAGCGGTTAAAATAACTAGATGAAGCAACAGCCCACAAATGAACGTGTCATCCTAGCCACCACAGCGCTCGATTGTAAATGCTATCCACGGTCACCCAATAAGAACTTAATTATCTTCATAATAATCAACGCATGTACCTTGTTGAATATTGGACTCCCTAAAAAATTTTCATTTTTAATATAGGTATTTTTTTTTAGATATTTCTTGCAACTTAGTAACAAAGTGACTACGAGTATTTTATACTTGCCTATTTGGTCGTGATCACCATATCTGCGGGACGATTCTGTTAGCCGATCTCGTTGCTGAGGTGACGCGTTTTTGGACTTCTCTCGTTTTTTTGACAGATTTGAGTTGTCAGATCTGTCAGAAAAGCGACAGAGGTTCAGGAACGTGTCATCTTAGTGACGGTATCGGTTAACGGAATTGCCCCGCAGATGCAGAATATCCACGGTTGAACTACTTATGTATTTCTCCCAGTTTTATTTAAATTTAATTATGTATTTAATCAAACTTAAAAAACATTTCATAAACTATAACTATTAAAATTAACCTACTTAAAATAAAAACTAATACTAAACACTAAAACTTATAAAATAACTTATAATAACAAAACTTACTAAAATAAAACTAATCTAAAAGACCCGGAGCAGAGGGTAACGTGGCCAGAATGCTGGCGGCGTTGCCTCGCTGAATTGCTAACAATTGTAACAAACCCCTGACCTAGCCTAATTAACCTGATTTATAAAACCTAAGAAACGTAGAACCTATTTTAAGAAACCTGTCTAAAATAAAATGTCAGATAAAATTATTTAAGAAACTTGACTTGTTCTTAATTGTCCCTAGCTTTATGTCATACTAGCTATGCAACCTGTTTTTACTTATTTATGAAAAACTTATAAATTGAACCTCATGAAAAAATATCCTAAGATATTAAGAACTCATTAAATATAATAATAGATACTCAATAAGATTCCAGCTTACATATCGGATTGATAAATAATAAGAAGTAACATTACTTATACTCTATAAAATTTAACTTGATCTCTGCGACAGCTGTCAGAAAAATCACGCCTATGAAGTCCTGAATTTCTTAATAGTACAGACAGTACCTGTCAATGTCATACTTTATGTGCAAGCCAATTAGTGATGGGCGACGACTGATCGTGACCACAGAGTTTTAGATAGAGTTTTATTTAAAATATCGATAGTTTATACTGACGATATTTTAAATAAAACTTAATTTATCATTAATTTTATTGTATATTTTAATATCATAACATTTTTTACATGTGTAATTAAATTAAACTCAATTATATGTTACATTAGCATCGATAATAGTGAAAAACGTCGATAAATACTATCGTTACCATTATTATGAGTATTTAATTAATATCATAACATTGTTAACATGTGTACATACTTGATCTTAAATAATAGTAAGTAAATAAAATCCAATTTCTCACCTTCAACTACTCATTCGAATTCATTACAACATTGTTTGAAAATCGATTTTTTTACCACTATCTCAACTCTAAAAATGTCAATCTTCTATGTCAATGTCACTGTCGCAGAGATCAAGTTAAAGTTTATAGAGTATAACTGTGAACCTCCCAGGTTCATATTATAATCAGGCATTACTAGCGCCATCTGCTTCCGGTTCACTTGATAAGAGACAGCCTACATTTTGATACTATAATCTGCTGAGAGATTTCTGTCCTAACTATCTAATCTATTTACTGACTTGTAAGTTATTTTGAATTTATTAGAAAATCCAGTGAAACAGACAGACTTTCGTGTTTGTATTATCTAAATTGTTACCTTGATGTTACCTTGGTGAACTATAATGAAAACATAGAAACACATGAAGGTCTGAATGTAAGAGCGTGGGTATTTGAAGGCGGGAAAAGTCACGACCAAGGTATAAGTATACCTAAGTATTTGTTAACTGCTGTTTACTTCAGAACTGTTACATTTTCTAGATTGTTTTCATCCAGTAGGCGGTGGTTAAACGCAACCCGATGTCCTATAAATAAATAATAGCTCTTTTGGCACTTTTATCATAATAGGTACTTATAAAAGTAGTTTTTCATCACATCTATTCGAAAAGGACTACTTGGTTCGCCTTTAAGTGCGCCCAAAGGTGGTGTTTTCAATAAGGAACTTTATAAGTGCGACGGAATTATCTTTGCCGCGCACTTTTTGAATTTCGAAGTATTTGTAATGTTAGCGTTCAGTGCCAAGAAAATTAATGAAAAGAATGTAAATACAAATTTTCATTTGTTTTATTATTTGATACCATTTAATTTTTAATTAAGTTGTTACTCTACGTTTTATTAATTAATAATTAGTGTATCACTCGGGCACAAAATATATTTTTGGCTCGGGCGACGTACTTTAAATCCCTCGCTTCGTTCAGGATTCTACTAAAGAATCCCTCACTTCACCCTGGATTCAAAAAAGCGCCCTCGCCGTAAAAATATTATTTTGCTCCCATATGATACTCTACTATTAACGCTTAACTTATAATTTTTCATCCTATTTATTCGAAAAGGACGACTTGGTTCGCCTTTGAGTGCACCCAATTGAGGTGTTTTCTATAAGGAACTTTTAGCGGGTAGTAATGAGTTTTTCATCACATCTATTCGAAAAGGACTACTTGGTTTGCCTTTAAGTGCGTTCCAACGGTGGTGTCCTATAAGAAACTTTATAAGTGCACCGGAATCTTTGTCGCGCTCTTTTTGAATTTGGAACAAATAAGTGCGCCGGAATTGTCTTTGACGCGCACTTTTTGAATTTGGAAGTATTTGTAATGTTAGTGTTAAACGCCAAGAAAATGAATGAAAAGAATGTAAATATAAGTTTTAATTTATTTTATTATTAGATACCATTTAATTTCAATTTAGTTGTTACTCTACGTTTTATTAAATATTATTATTAATATTACAATAAAATATGAGGCGCCTTTTGTTTTCTCACAGAGGTGACGAAAAGTAGAGTGTACCATTCGGGCGCAAAATATATTTTTGGCTCGGGTTTACTTTGAATCCCTCGCTACGCTCGGGATTCTACTCTAGAATCCCTCACTTTGCTCTGGATTAAAAAAAGCTCCCTCGCTGTAAAAATACTATTTTGCTCTCATATATGTATAGTCCCGTAGTATATAATATGATAAGTAAATCAAAGAGCCTGGGATTTTTTTTACTTTTTTAATTTTTTTTTTTATTAAGATTGATCACAAGAATGCAATCAACTTCTGGTTTTATTCAGTGACAGTGTATAAAAGGGATTTTTGATACTGTCAATGGTTTTATCCTAATAATAATATTATAAACGCGAAAGTTTGTGAGTATGTTTGGATTTTTGTTACTCTTTCACACAACATCTACTGAGCGGATTGAGTTGAAACTTTGCAATAATAATGCTTATACATCAGAATAACCCATAGGCTATAATTTATAAAGATATCGCGTGAAACGAAGTTCGCCAGATCAGCTAGATATCATATAAATGCGAGTAGTTAAACTATCAAAATTGATCAAATTACCCTTTTAGCAATACCTACTTATAGCTAATAGGTAATGAGCAGGCGTCAACGTAAAATCTAGGTTGCGTTCATATGTTTCGATATGTTTATTGAAATCTCGGTCCCATACATCAACAATGGATTTTTGGAATATTTTTGAGGTATTTCATAAAATTTAGGTAAGTTTCATAGTCGTATAAAATGAACACAATTGTAAGTATATCTATATGCATATTTTTATTCAGTATAAATTAAAACGTAGAATTATTTAGCACCAAAGTAGAGAAAATTCTCACTTAATATTATACAACACACCCTATACTAGAATACCCATATATGTAGATAGATTTTGATAAAAAAGCACCAAGTACCTACTGGTTATATAACACACATACGAAATTGGAGAAACCCAATCAAGAAGTCTATATTGCCTACAACAAAATGCCGAAATACTATAGATGCCTAATAAGATAAACATATTATATATAAGACGTAGATATGTATAATAGTGAGATAGGTAATCGGATGAATTCGTCTGCGTCTTTGCAGTTTGCACGTTTCACGCTCCTTTTTAAAATTATTCGTGACTCGTATAAAAGATACTCCGTGGTATATAGTGTTAAGGTATTCAATTTAACAAGTCAAGCTTCAAGAACAGTTGGCGCTGGGAAAAGCACTACATATTCCGTTATTGCAATACGGTTTTATGGCAGAGTTGCAGGCAATTGCTTTCCCAATGTTAGGGGACTTGCAAATCAGGCGAGTTCGGCAATCGAAGCAAGATTTTCCCGGTACCAAGTTATAGTTACAGGTTACCAAGACAGACTTTTGTGTCAAAACAGCTTCTTCTTCTTCAACCACATTTTCTGTATCTTCAGCTTCTTCCTGGCGCGATTTTAGCGTAAGCTTTCGGGAATCTTCAACTATATCTTCCGGGACGTTTTCTTCTTCTACAGATCCTACATTTTGATATTCTTCGATGACTTCTTCTTGTCCAGGCAAAGGTTGGTCTTCTGGTAATGGAGTTTTAGGTTCAGGAGCTTCAGATTTGACGTGAATAGGGAAAGGTTTGTTATGATGTCCGTGGCCGTGGTAGTGGGGAGGATGGTTTGCTTCTTGATCAACTGCAGCCGCGAGGGCAAACTGAACAAAAAAGAATGGAAATAAATGTAAGAGAAATACTCGTAAGAACTAGTGTATTTATAATAAAGCTTTTGTTCGGTGGCGCCATAGTAAATGCGATAACAAGACATAAAGTCTTGGATTTGTTTTTACAACAATAAGTTTGTATTAGATCACTGTTTCAATTGAATGGTTCTAATATTTAACGATAAACTAATCTTCGATGGGAGAAGCTACACCGTCTTAGAGAAACCAATTCAACGATGGCTTGACCTCTGCATGATACTAAAATTGTAACTATCGGAAAACACCCACTCAGAAAGCATTCCAGTCTGGCAGTTCTAAATGGAATCAGTTTGTTATTATACGAAATGGGGAATAATGGGAAATATTGCTTTTTTCCTTATAAAATTAATAAAAGTTTACAATAGAAAATATATGGTGTTGCCCGTGGTCTTACCAGATGTACTACTAGTAGGACCACGAGCAAGATTTTTTTCCCGTGGTCCTACCCAGCACTCTTGTTGGACTACAGGAAAAAATTTCGTGCCCGTAGTCTTACTAATATTGCAGTGACATATTTTCAGGGTTTTAGCCCCATTTTTATCGTAATTGATCTTGAAGTCAAAGAAAACCAAACGTATTAACATTTTACTTACTTTTAATTTAAAAAAATGACAGACGTCAAAGTGACAGCTGTCATAACGACGTCTTCTTCTTCTTCTTAGTTTTGGCGTCGCATTATTGTGCATTTGCCAGTGTCAAGTATTAAGTTTTAATAATTTTTGATAATATTTTATCAAAATAGTCACTGTCATAGTCTCGTCATAGTCCAATAAAGTCGCGGTCAAGTCCAATCATAGTCCAAGTCATACCTCAGTAAAGCAGTGGAGACTTTACTAGAGGCGTCTATGGAGTTTTGGTAACAACACGGAAGAACATGATACGTCACATTATATCACTTGCCTACACTCATGCACGTAAATCAGCTCATAATCAACGAAATACCACCATTTTTCACTAATTATCACTGATGAAAACACAAGTTTAACAAAATAATACAATGAGGCGACATGATTTTTCCGCGTTCCCACCAAAACTCCATAACGACGTCTGTCATGTTTTTCCCCAATCCATACTAGTTGCATGACAGGTGTCAAAGTGACAGCTGTCATACTTAAAAGTGGATTATCTCCGTAACGATTGAACTTATACTATTGCTGTGTTCACAAAATTGATAAAGATCAATGAGATCTATATTTCAGATGACAGCTGTCAAATGTTACGGAGATAATTCACTTAACAGTTTGAAAGCTGTCACTTTGACACCTATCATGCAACTATTATGAATTCTAAAACATGACAGATGCCGCTTTTACAGCTGTCACTTTGTCGTCTGTCATTTTTGAAACTAAAAAAGTTAGTAATTTTAAAATACTGGGTTTTCTTTGACTTCAAGATCAATTACCTAAGGGTAAAATTGGGCTAAACCCTGAAAATATGTCACTACAATATTAGTAGGACCACGGGCACGAATTTTTTTCGCGTAGTCCTACTAAAGTGCTTGGTAGGACCACGGGCAACAAACGGAAAATCTATGTTTGTACATTTTATTACTATTTGATATTGTTGATGTGACCAAATTAATGTATTACAATAGGCTAAAACATCTTTTTGATAATTCGTTGGAACATGTTAATTTTCTTTTATCGTTACTACAAAACTCTTTTTGACTCTACTAGGAAAAGGTATACTTTAAAGGTTTTTATACATCGGCATCGGTCAGGCTATTATACACGTATTATGTGTTAATCGATCACTTTCTCCCCTCAATGAACAATGTAAAAGGGATTAAACTATTCCCAGACTAAAAATTAGTAAATTTTATTAATAGGTTAATATAATATATTAAACTTACCAGAGCAACGAAGAGGATAGTAATATTCTTGCAAGCCATTTCGATCACTGTTTGCTATTGATACAGTTTTACAGCTTCATTTCGCTTTTATACTTTTTATCAATATTGGTTATCTCCATGAAACGGATTTGTTTACAAAACATTTGACCAAATTCCGGTATTTTATGTAGGAATTCCCGCTTGGGGAATTCAGAAATCTCAAGTGGGTTTCTGTTTCTGAAAATGTTACGAAAGTTTTTTTAATGGACACTTCTCTACGATAGATTAGAGGTTGCATGTGTCAAAATGTCTATTTAGAGATTTAATTTAGTAGATATTTTATGATAGTTGGGGAAAAAGTCTTTTCGCATTATAGTATACCTATGAACTTGTAATAAAATCTCTTTGGCTATACTATTTGTATCTGGACTTGTATCTGTACCAAAACCAGTTTGGTATCATTGAAAGTTTAAATTTTAAAGAACATACCTAATTCCAAATTCAAATTAGGATAATGTGTGATTTTCATTTGTTTTTCGTACTGTCAAGGTGAGTGAATCTAATGAATAAATCCGATACATTTTAAAATTTTACTACAAAAAAGGTAACAATGCAACGCAAGCCGCGAAAAAAATTTGCAATGTTTATGAACCTAGTGCAGTATCTATGAGAGTAACACAAATTTGGTTTAAGCTTTCCAATCCGGAAATTTTGATGTCAAAGACGCACGTCGTCGCCCTATTACGGATAAAATTGATGCTATTTTTGAAAAAGTGGAGCAAGATCGGCATATCAGTAGTTACGACGTAGCTGAAGAACTGGGATTTGACCACAAAACAGTTTTGGCGCATTTGAAATAAACTGGGTACACAAAAAAGCTCGATATTTGGGTACCTCACGAGCTCACTGAATGAAACCTAATGAACCGTAATGTACTTTTCCTGTGGTGGGATTGGAAGGGCATTATTCCTTATGAGCTCTTACCACCAGGCAGGACCATCGATTCTGAACACTACTGCGAACAACTGATGAGATTAAAGCAAGAAGTTGAGAGAAAGCGGCCGGAATTAATCAACAGAAGGGGTGTGGTTTTTCATCATGATAACACTAGACCTCACACATCTTTTGCCACTCAGCAAAAATTAAGAGAGTTTGGCTAGGAGGTGCACCTTTGCACCTTCAGATTTCCACCTGTTTCGGTCTGTTCAGAATTATTTAGGTAGTGTTAGCTTAACATCACGAGAGGACTGCCAAAACCACTTGTCGCGGTATTTCAGTAGTCCCAAAATTTCTATAGCAATGGGATCATGTCCATACCTACAAGAGGGCAAAAAGTTATCGAACAAAATGGTACCTTAAATGTACCTCTTTATTGTTAAATGTAAATAAACTATATTAAAAAATGTTTTTAATTTTCTTAAAAAATGCGAAGAAACTTTTCCCCAACCTATTATTATGAGAGCTTTCCCTTAGGTAACAATGGTCACCACTCTAATCAATATTTGCTGTACGTATAAAAATAATATGTTATCTGTACCTACTTACTCAACAGTACCTCGTCTACAAGGTTATCTACTTGACCTGTACTAAGCTGGAAGGGCCGTGATTAAGGCGATCAACTTTTGCTTTACTATGGGGCCAACTCGGAATGGAGTACATAGGGTGCATAATAAGTGCACAGCATTTTAAGTTTTAAAAATCTATTCACATAAACCTTTATAGAATCGTAAACTATGCATTTGATAATAATAAAATGATGATCTTTTTTCTATGTTCGTCAGGGTTGTCTCTGAAATAAGCCAGACACTTTATGATAACAAACGTAATTGCATCTGTAAAATAAAAATTATATTTAATAGAAAGATCAACTCTTTACGCGTTCCCGAGATAAAGAGTCTTGATATACGGGCAACTATTTTGGTACTTTTTAAGGTTCCGTACCTATAGAACCCTAAAAAGTACCAAAATAGAATTACATAGATGTAGTAGGTACCAATATCTAATGCATTTTACATTCTGACCGACGAAAAAACGGAGGAAGAACTCAAGTCGACGCGTACTTATTTTTTAGGGTTCCGTAGCTCAAACGGAAAAACGTAACCCTTATTGGATCACTTTGTTGTCCGTCTGTCCGTCTGTCCGGCTCTGTGTATGTTAAGACTCTTTATCTTAGGAACGCGTAAATATATCGAGTTGAAATTTAAACTGTATACGTATATCTATGGTCTCTTGCAGTTGTGTAAAAGAAAAACTTCTCAGTTATCGTTTAAAAAAGTTAGAGCCGTTAATGTCGTAAAAAACCGCATATTTCGACACTCACAAAAATCAAAACCTACAGGGTACTTCTAGTTGACATAGAACTATGAAAGAAGGATGCGCGAGCCCATACATACCAGGACCTGTTATATACGAACAGATTAATTTTTCCTCACTTATTTTCTAAGAATGATATGTTCACCAATGTGATTTATGACGCTTCTAAAACTGTTCAAATATGTACAATTTGGCTAAAATTGAATATAAAATAAGAAAAAACGAAAACAATTTTCAAGCTATAAGTACCTATTTATAGACATGTATACACACTAAAGATTATGGATTGCCAGGTTTGTCATGTTCAGAGTGCTAAAATGGTGCTCGATTTTAAAAACTTGATGTCATGTATTTTTAGTCAATATTGTCTCAATGATATTTATATTGATTTTTAAAACAGTGCATAACATCTTGTCTGTAATATCAGATTACTTTTTGGAGTTCATCGATTTATAAGACGTTGTCACGTCAAAAAAATCAATGTCTAGGACTGATATAAAAAGAAAATGAAAAATGGAATGATAAAGAAAATTCGGCATTCATCCATTTCATTAGCAAAAGTACAAGAACCGCAACTATAACTTAAGAATATAAGTAAAGCAGCTATTTGAATAAATTCAGCTCGGCTGCAACCTGCGGATGCAGGTTGCGAATGGAGGTAGCACACACATGAGCCGCTGCTTGTATCCGCAGTCGGGAATGATTCCGATGCTGGTTGCCTACGTCGTACATCGCAGGTACGTTGGACTTGTTTAAACAGGCTAACAACACTTGCAGCCGAGGCTCGGTAGCACATGCTGCCGCAGCCGTGTTCGGAATCTTTTTATAGAAATTCATACAACTACGTAGATAACCAGAGCCCTTAGTCCAGGTTTTGTGTTGTTTACTTAAACTTTTGCGTTCGCGTGTGGCTCCATACATTTTGGTTAGTTCTTCATCGTTTCGGCCAGGGGCGCTGTACAAAAATGTATAGGGCAATATCGAACAGATGTAATTTCAATTTATGTGTAAACCTGGACTAACGCCTCAGTTGTGTAGCCACAGCCGGCCTAGTGCAGCTGCTGCAAGTGAAAGATTCGAATAGCACCCAGTAATAGTATAGTAGTAATATTAAAATTGCCACGAATTTCTCGGATAACTTCAACTACTGCTTTTTGTTTTTAGTAGTAAAGTATATGATAAAAAGTACATATAAAAATTATAAGAATATTCTTTCTTTTTGATAATCTTTTAGGATACAAAAATGTATGTCTCTATAAAAATGTATCATAACACCTCAGTTTGTAAACATTAAGGGCTAACACGAGTTAACGCAGGATTATGTGCCAATAGTTAAAAAAGAAAATAATTATTACATCAACATTTCCAAAATTGCTAAGTCTGGATACCGAGAACGAAGTCTGGCCATACCGCCTTTAAGACCATACCGCCACTTCTTATGTATGTAATCCGTAATGTAAAAACAATAAAAAAATCATTGTAATTTTTCTGGTGGGTTAATTTTAATTTTAATTTTAATTAGTGATATGAAAACAGCAAAAAATCCCTATATTTTTGAAGCACATATCATTATTAGAAAATATGTTTGGTTTTTTACTAACAAAAAAAAAAAAATATTGACAGGTTAATTCCGTGCATCCTTCTTTGGCGAGAAGCTTTGTCTCAGAGTACACATATAGGAATAAACCTGAAAACTGTATATTTTTATTAAAATCACAAAAAAATAGGGCCTTAAAATTCACAAAATATAGGTTCAGAATTCAAAGTGAGTAATTTTTTATGTATAACCACGCATAACTTTTTAAAGAGTGGTACAATTTCAATAACTCTTTTTTTATTGGAATGGAATTGAAAGGATATAAAATTATGTACTTTGACGTTGGTAGCATTCAAATTTTATCAATAATAATGTGAAAATTACTTCGTGCAAACTATTCTCGAATTCCTTACTTCACAAACTCTACACCTCGTCAAGAGATGGTCAATAGGACAGTATAGTTCTCAAATGGAAATCGCGCACCAGCAATCGCAGCGTAGGGCGTCCATCAACTATGTGGACAGAGGATCTAATAGACACCATCGGGACGCCTAGATGCAACCTGCTTCCAGCCGATCTTATCTTTATCTTATCTGACTAGATTTACAAAAGATGGGTTGAAAATTCAAAGTGAGTAAATATTAGTATCATGTAAGGTATCGTATAAAAGAACTTCATTAGCACATGCTTAAACAGATTTTAATTATTTTAAAAATGTGTAATTTTCGAGGTATGACGAGAAAAGTGAAAAAAAAAAACTTTTTCTCGATGATTATAGTATAGAGATTTTAACAACTTACTTCCCAATTTTGTAAAATTTTCTGGATTTATACGGAACCCTCGGTGTGCGAGCCTGACTCGCACTTGTCCGGTTTTTATAGAGTTGAGTATTACAGAAAAGGCGTTCCAGAGAAGAGATCAGGAGCTTCCTTTTTAGTAATTGAAATAATTATTTGCAAGTTGTCGTAGTTAAATTAATTCTTAAATGGTTACTTAGATATCTTCCACTTATATTCGTCATATAGGGCACTTTTACTTTTATACTGATGCTATGTATCACAAAGAAATAAAATTCGACAGATAAGCTTGACTCATAAACTTTATTTCAAAAGTTAAACATGATTCTATATTATCACAATAAAACAAATATAGGTATAATATATTCTACAACAAAATAGCACCGTTGATCATGCAGTTACTAACAAACAAGTTCTAGGCGTTAGCGCAAGCTTCACTAGGGATTTGTGAGCAAATTCCGTTGTTGCAGTAGGGAGCAAAAGGATCCTTGCAAGCCTTGATCTTGCCACCTTCAGGCTTGCACTTCAAGTAGCTATAACAGTTGTAGCATGAGTACAGTGGTAGGTTTAGCGCATCACATCTAACTGGGATGTCTTTCCTCTCCAAAATTCTCCTGAGATGGTTCACGGGAGCATCATCTCCAGTTTCGTCTTCGTCTTGTAGAGTTTCTTCAACAGCTTGATCATCATCGGCGATTTCTTCTTGGTCAGGCAAAGGTTGATCATTACCGGCGATTTCTTCTTGGTTAGGCAAAGGTTGTTCTGCTGGCAATGGAGTTGGTTGAGGGTAGAAGTAATAGCCGTGCCAAGGTCCAGGATAAAAGTAAGGGTTACCATAGTAATATGGAGGCTTTGACTCTGGTTCTACTGCAGCCGCGAAGGCATACTGGAAATTCAAATATATTTAATAAGCAATCTGGAATTTTTATTGATAAAAAAATAGCTAAGAACAAAAAGCAAGAATAAATAACATTTTTTAAATAAAACGGTTTTATGAACTAATAACTCAAGAATAAAATTGTAGACCTTTGTCTGGAAGATTTCATTATGATTTTATTTTTGAGTTATTATTTTTTAGCTTTTAGTACATATAGCCGTTTAATTTAAGTGCTTTACCAATTTTATTTTCATGACTTTATTTTTTATTTTGGTACTCAAAACTGAGTTCTAAATGAAAAGGAAAGGGGGTCAAACTTCTATTACTAGATTTGACCCAAAAAACGGGCACGTGAAGTTAAATACAACTGTTTAAAAATATCGAAAGATGTCATATTGGCATTAATAATAATTATAATGTAGACTTGAAAATTAAGAGCTCTTACAAATTAAATATTTTGATTTAAACTGGCACTCGTAAAGTTATCTTACCAGAGCTACGAGTAGAATTATGACCTTACAAATCATTGTTTGTACTAATCACTTTTATATGTTGCCACAACATGAAATGGTCGGCTTTCTATTGCTTTTATACTACTTATCAATAGCTATCTTGATGAAACGTTTCCTAAACAAAGCAGATATTTTCTTAAATAGGAATTCCCGTTGCGGGAATTCAGATATGTCAAGTGGGGGTTTTGCCAAAACCGATATCGAGCATTGGAGCGAACTGATAAAATGAGATGAAATAAACGGCGTAGACTCAGTATGCCACTAAACATTTAGGAAGTGAGTGGAAGACATTACAAAAGAGCTCTCCTAAAAAACTTCACAAGGTGTAAAACCAAATAAAAAAATCAAGACAGAACGTCGTGAACAGTCAAGTGAGGCCGGTTTTTTATATATGTGGTGAATGCATCGGTATTGCGCCGCCATTTTCGATTGACGATCAAAGGCGTAGTTTCCTTGTATGTGTATGTGTGTGTAACTGTATCTGTACACCATGCATAGTTTTGCCGGCCTCACTTGTTTTGTTCGCAATTTTCTGTCTTGATTTTTTTATTTGGACTAAGAAGGTGTAGTGGCAACTAAGTGACTATTAGGAATATTGATTACGAAGACAGCTGTCAAATACTTGATTCGTCAAATTCTAAACGTGTCAAAACTTTAGTTTGCCGAATTCGTAATTCGTCAAATCCTTTATTAATCATATCCTACGCAAGTCAAAAGCTTAATCTAACATTTCCGCGATTAGTCAAGTCAGTTATAGGCCAGAACTTAAATTCGTCAATTACGTGGTTTCCTAATCCTTGTAAAATTTAATACTAAAGTGCTTCATTATTGTACTTCAAAAGTGTCGTTTGTTATTGCGTATATAAGTAGGTAAATCTATGGTCGACTCGACTCTCGACTAGCCTGTTAGTTAGCGACGTTGTGGCCGAAGATGAATCTTAAATATCTCCGCGATATTGGCGGTGCAGCCGTACTCAAACCGAGTGTGCTCGCGCGTGGTGATGGCAAATGGCCTGACAGCATGACGCTGGTCCCATGGAAGTATGGATGGCCCTTAGCATGGGACACAACTTGCGTCGATACTTTGGCAGCGTCACATCTTTCTGAGACTCAGAGTAGGGCTGGCGTGGTGGCCAATTCGGTGGAGCAGCACAAGCGGTGCAAATATACCTCGGTAGTGGTTACATTTGGAGTTGAGACTTTGGGTCCGTGGGGGCCAGGAGCTCGTCTTGTTTTATGTGATTCGACCTATGGTACGGTTTCAATGTATTTGATGCGTTAAAAGGTCTAAAGAATTGGACAATATATTTACCTTTAATTTACGAGTAACTAATATTATAGTGAAAGAGAACAATAGGTATCTATGTTTGGTAAGTTTCAAATAGGATTAGCGGAATCCTATTTGAAATATATATAGGTACATTTTCATTGGTTATTATGTCATATTAGATGACGCAGACAATCGTCAAATACTTGTTAGACCATATCCTAAACATGTCATAATTTACGTACCTACGAATGCAAAGATAGTTTGAAATTATCATGTAAATTATATGTATTTTGTTGTTATATAAATTTGCATTGCATTGCATCGTTTTCGTCTGTTGCTCTGTTCAAAAGTTCAAACATAACTACTAAAGTTATTTTTTGACCCACGAACCGGAGGAGGTATACAATTCGCCGCGTATATTTTTTTATGTATAACTACGCATAACTTTTTTCATAGTAGTCCGATTTCAATAATTCTTTTTTTTTTAGGAAAGAGTATACTTCGAAATTGGTCCCATTTAAATATTATCGAAATCGACTGAGTCATTTTTGAAAAATCAACAATATTGTGAAAAGTGTGAGAGAGTTCCGTGAGAAATATTCGCCAGTTTAAAAAAATAATACACTAATAACATAAATAAATCTGTTTCAGTAAGTACCTCATTGTAACGGCTGGTTAAATTTCAAGGGCCGATGTTGATTTTGAATAAAACACAAACTATTTAGGAAATTATTGTAATTTTATTTTATTATGATATATTGGTATTACTCAATTATGTATGGAATAAAATATCGGCCAAATGGGCGCCGCGACTACGGCGGCACACCTCCATCCGATGGTCCAAATTTTCGATGATTTGGAGGCATAATGGAGGTTCTATGTCGTTAATGTGCCGAATTATCTCATCTTTTAGCTCTTGAATTGTTGCTGGCTTATCGACGTACACCTTTTCTTTCAAATAACCTCAAAGAAAAAAGTCCAACGGTGTCAAATCACATGATCTTGGCGGCCAATTGAGATCGCCATTACGTGAGATAACACGGCCATTGAATTTGTTGCGCAAAAGAGCCATTGTTTCGTTAGCTGTGTGGCAAGTGGCACCGTCCTGCTGAAACCACATATCGTCCACATCCATATCTTCCAATTCGGGCCATAAAAAGTTCGTTATCATCTCACGATAGCGAACAGAGAGGTGCAATTGTTGGGCACGACGACGAGTTGAGGTGGACGGCTCTTCAGCCACACTATCGCGAACAGCAGCAATATTTTCTGCAGTACGAGCTGTACGAGCATGCACTGGTGTTCTCACATCTTCTACAGACCCGAATTTTTCCACGATTATTGCGATTGTACGCACATTTGGACGATCAAATTGACCAAAAAAATCACGAAGTGCACGATATGCATTTTGATTTGAACGCCCATTTTCATAATAAGTCTGGATAACTTTAACACGTTGTTGGATTGTGTATCTCTCCATGGTTCAAATTGAGTAAGTCTGAAATAGAGAAATGTCAAATAAAATTCGGAAAAAAACTTGGCGTTTAGGTGTGGTTCACATTCAACATCGGCCCTTAAAATTTAACCACCCATTAGTATAAGAAATAATTGTAAAATGTGCTGTATATATATATATATATATATATATATATATATATCAAAATCTTTACTATTTGTGTAATTTTTATACCATATATAACGGGACTGAACTCACGTGTGGGGATAGTCGTAACGACTATAGTTTCGGTCACATTCGGCGACCTTTCTCAAGTTGGCGAGTGCTAGCACGCGGAGCCGTCTCGCAATGCAATCTTGTAATCATAATTATCATCATAATTGTATTAGTCGTACGTGTTTCACAAAAGCATTTATAAAATTCTATTATAAGTCTAGTTGAAAGTGGCTGATACTTATACATCCTGCATGTCCCTACAGTTTTTTTAATAGGTTGTCTGTCAGTTTCTCAATTTTTATATTTTTCTACGTAAGATAAATAAATTATTATAATAATATACCTTTTTTAATACAAGCTTTTGAGATCCAGGATATCATATAGCAGCAGAGTGCCAGTCAAGACAAGTAAAACGAGCCCAAACACGACGGGTCTATCTTGTTTAGTACAGGAGTTCCTATGACCACCTGCCGACTCCATCATCAGATCAGCTCCAGAGTACCACAATATTGCATTGTCACGCAATTTACATATTACGTATACATGAAAAATTTCAGCTTAATCGAAAACCGGGAAGTTGGTCAAGTTTTACTTGCAAGATTCCACCCGAACTTACATACTTACATACATACATTGCAAGTTAAATAAAAGCTCAAGTAAATATGCATCCTTTTGTTTCAATTTTTGCATTTCGCCTCAAGCTGACTCATTAAACTACATTAACGTAAAACAGTAAGGATATATACTCGCATATTATTATTCAATTCTAAATACACTCGTGATCTTTATATACTTACGAGTACTGTATTGTGAAAACAGATTGCAAACATCAGATAAGATACGATAGCTGATGTTATTTACGTAATGTTACAGACGCTAAGTACTTGTACTATTTTTGTGTTTATCTTTAAGTACATTTTACTGAAGTTTCAGACCAATTGCAACAGTTTGTGAAATTGCTGGACAAAAATAGAAAATGTTCCTGGGCCATTTAGCAGACACCAGGCAGGATCTGTGTCTAAAGGCCTGTGAACTGTTCTAAAATCAATGTCAATTAAAGCCAGTAGATATTGTTAAAAAATCTATGGGTATTATTTCATTGGAGTTCATTGAAGTGTAAGACAGCAAAATAAAGGTTCGTGCTTACGTATAGCTGTTGTTCAGCAAAATAAACTGCTTTGGTTAAACAAATTCTTGATAAGTTCCTAATTTATTATGATTAAATATTTTATCAAAATATTTCAGTGATTAAATAAATACTTTAATTATAAATTTTGCTGATAATATTTACAACAATAAATTCTTAACAAATAATTAGGTAACAACATGTTTGCAATAAATACGAGTATTGCATATATGCATCATTAAAATGTAAATTTTAGCTATGATTTTGCCCAAGATATCACCCTCACTTGTTAGAATATCTCAGAGGATTTTAACTTGATGGACGCTTAATTAAAATTTATGATAATTTTTAGAACGTTTTTCAGCTTTTAATTTTCAATTTCTTTTAAGTCATCGTCTGCCATCAAAGGTGCTTTCGCTTCAGAAAACAAAGGAATAATTTCTTCATCTCCACTGCCTTCTACATCAATTTCGTTTTCATTTTCATCCTCATTGGGTTTGTGATCTCCATGATGATGTGGTTTCCCGTGACCATGATGAAAATGTTCAAGGATATCGAGTAAGATACTTGGGAGATTATGATTATCGTTTCCTATTATGATAAAAGGGCCTTGAAAGTTTTCATTGCTCTCTGTTGATGATGGTAATTCATAGGGTTGTGCTTCATCTGAGGTCGGGAAGTCATCGTCGTTGATATAAGGACCTTCAAAAATAATAGGCGGAAAACTTACGCTATCTTCAGAATGCTCTGGTTCTTTGTGGAAAGGCTTAAAATGATGAGGAAAGCCAGGATAAAATGGGCCGAACGGAAATACTGCATTATTTTCGGAGCTCTCAGAGTTCATAGGAAAGTGAGGGTTGTGATGCCCATGGTAGTATGGATCCTTGTATTTTTGTTGTTCTAAAACTTCTGAAGCACTATCGTCTTCAAGATCAAAGTTGAGACTGTTTCGAGATTCATGATTATTCATTCCTTTTAGTGCTTCTATCAATTCGAATTCTTCATCATTGGATGAAGGATGAACGTGTGGAGCGTAAAAATGATATGGATAGATAGGGTAAAATAAGGGTCTTCGCCGTTCCATTTCCTCAAAGTTTGCGATGAATTGTACTGGTGGTTGAGGAAAGTGTGGGTTGTACCAATCAGGGCGATATAATTTGTATTCATAAAGGTCAGGTTTACTTTGTTCCTCAGAACTGCGTGACTTGCGTGGCTTAGAAGGACTATGATGCTCTTCAGTTTCTTGAGAGCTGTGTATATCATGTGGTTTGTGGATATCGTGGTGTTCTTCAGATCCCGCGGTGCCGTCCGGGGAATGAGGTTTGGGCAAAGTATGAAGGCTCACTTCCCCCGATTCGTGAGAAACGTGTGGAGAGTGTGGTTTTGGCAGATCATGGTGGCTTGGTTTCGGGTGATTAGGATTCACAAGAGATTTTGGATGGCCTAGTGGTCCATGAGAATTATGCGGAAAGATTGGTAGAGGGAAATTAGAGTGATGACCGTGTCCATGAGAATTATGTGGTTTGTTATGGTGAGATGACCCAGAGTGTTGTTCTTGTGATCCATGAGAACCATGCGGGTGGTTCGGCTCAGAGAAACCAGTATGTGGCACTGCTCCTGATTCATGATAATTATGCGGCGAGTTCAGCTGAGATAGACTTGCGTGAGGCCCTACCGATCCTTGAAAATTTTGAGGAAAGTTTGGCTTAGCGAAATCAGTATGCTGCCCGGCTTCGGATCCATAAACATTTTGAGGGAATTCTGACCGAGAGAAATCAGGTCTTTGTTGTTCTGATCCATCAGGAATGTGAGGAAAGATTGGTTTAGTGGGACCAGTGTGCTGATCTTTTAGCCCATGAAAATTGAGAGGGAAGTTTGGCTGAGAAAATCCAGTATGTTGTGCTTGTCCTAACCCTTGAGAGCTATGAGGGTAGTTAATATGAGAATTGTGAGGAATTCCTGATTCATGAGAATAGTGAGGGATATTTGAGAATCCAGTGCGTTGTCCATGCCCTGATCCTTGAGAGCTGTGAGGGAAATTGTGCTGAGAAAAACCAGTATGTTGTCCTTGTCCTGACCCTTGAGAGTTGTGGGGGAAGTTCGGTTTATTGAAACTGGTGTGTTCTCCTATTCCATGAGAACTGTGTGGATAATACGGCTTGGGAAAACCTTGATACCCCCATTCTCCTGGTTCTGCAAAGTATGGCTTGTGATCATCATGATTCCCCCATCCTCCTAAATTTTCAAAACCGTTCGGGGAACTTGGTTTATACGGCCTGTAGCCCATTGCATTTTTGTCATCATTAGACTCTTTATGGTAATATTCGGGTTCTGGTGGGAATCTGACTTCTTGGGAAATGGCTAGGGTAGCGCACTGGAAACAAAATTTTAAAAGTTAGTTTAAAAACTATTTGGATAACTACAATATTAGGACGGTGCCATGATCCGACAAGTAGATTTATAACTATTTAAACATATAACTGTTTAAGTAGATCGCAAATGATGACTCTCGCTCTCAAGCGCTCTCATATCTCATACACTATCTAATAAGATAATACTTTTTTATTGCGCAAATTCTACAAGTATCTTTGTTCAGTTCATTTTTCTTAGGTTTTTGAATGGATTCTTTTATTGAAATTAACTCACCCGCCAAAGCTTCGGGCTATTAAAATTTACGTAAATGTAAATTTTGAGTAGTTTGTATTTTGTTATTTTTTAAAGAATAATAAATAGGAATAGGTTTGGTACTAAATCGATCCTAATTTTACAAAACCGGACATTAGTTAAAAGATGTATTCACCTTTAATATTCCTAAAACAAACTTAATACCTAGTTACTTGGTATTACTATTGGCTTTTAAACAAAATAGCATTAGTATCATATCAACACAAAAATAGCACTTTGACTTACCAGCGCTATCAAAATCCCAATGCTCTTCAAAGCCATTGTTGTTTGCACAGATATATCTTCAATTGACACGAAAGAAAATAATCAAATGCTTTTATACTTTTTATCAATTGGTTATCGCAACAACGCTCGGCGGATGAAGATGCGAGAAGATCTGGGTTTTTTGACAAAATATGATATTTGGATGATTCATGTCGATAAGATCTTATCGGGTATCAATCAATAGGTATCAATCTAATGCTGGATGAATGGAAATAGCGTTCTGTCGTTGAATTATGTACGTGAACTATTAAGGATCAGGTCAGACCGAAGCGCATTGCGGCGCGAAAATGCCTAAAGAGTTGACTACAAATAATTATTCTTGTAAAAACGGTACAACCGTCTATTTCCCCGACCCCGTCGGTTGTACCCCAACTGAACACTGACTTGACCGCAGGAGGGAGTTAAAATTGTTTTAGATAAAGTGGTATCTTTTGTAATGCGTTTTGGCCGGCGCTGAAATTTTCTTCAATTTCATACTTCAAAACTTTTAATTCATTAAAAATATTTTTATGAGATTGTCTCGAAATTTTCATAATTTCAAAAAAAAAAAACACGAGATACAACCCTCAAATTGAAAATATATCAAGTAATACAAAAATATACAGACTAACTGAGAATCTCTTCTTTTTGGAAGTCGGTTGAAAAACCTTTTTCAACCGACTTCCAAATTTCTCAAAAAAGTAAAATGCTCTGATGTATCAAGATGAACACTTATGAAGAGAATAGTTTTATTTTTTAATGGGTACATCCAACAAAAAACATTTTTATGTAAGACTAGTTTTTACCCGCGGCTTCGCCCGCATACGCAATATATCATTAAAATTTTAGCCTATGTGTTAATCTGATGTATAAGCTATATTATTGCAAAGTTTCATCTCAATCCGATCAGTAGTTTTTGCGTGAAAGAGTAACAAACATTCATACATCCATACATACATCCATCCATCCATCCTCACAAACTTTCGCGTTTATAATATTAGTAGAATGAGGCCGAGACAAGATTATAGTCACACTATCAAAAAGTTATCAGATCTCATGTAGAGCCAGACGCAGGTGGCGTGACGAACTGAGCTCTCACGACAAGCCCTGGGCCACCACAGCATTAGACCGCGCAGTCTGGAAGGAGGGAAGGGAGGCCTTTGCCCAGCAGTGGGACAACACAGGCTGAAATAATAATAGTGATTAAAAATTACAATATGGCGTTGCTCGACTTTTGGTTTGATATGGCCCTAAATATTGACGTAGCTACATAACTTTCGAGAAATTTTCAACAAGTATAATCTTTACTTCTTTAGATATACCATCAATTGTTCTAATGCATAATAGGCTTTATGCAGGTAAACGCCCCAGATAAGTGTAATACATACATGCAGCGAGGGTTATGTACCATACGACAATTTCATACGAGTAAGTTTATCTATTTAAAAATAACATATAAAAGTATTTAAAAATAATCGTGGTAAGTAATTCGTTTATTTTAGAACGAACACAGATTTGCAAAGTCTGGGTAAAGGGACTAAGCTAATTTATAAAAACAAGACGGATATTAAAAAGATTTTAAGTTAGTATCTATAACAATATTCCCATAATTCCTACAATAGCAGTAGGTAAAACAGCGGTATCAGTAGCTTATCTGTATAAGTTACAGAACTGTAGGTTTTTTTCTTTGCTGCAGAACCCTAATTGATCAAAATGATCTCTTCATTCAAGCAAAAGTGGGCCGTTGCGTAGGAAATAGTTAGATTTTTGTTTTACGATTAAATTGTTTCAAAATTATTGAAGAACATGAGTCATTGCTTGTTTCGTCATACTGCGATATCGCTAAGATATTTCCTTCGTGCAAAGATAAAGCATATATCATAACATTCATCTTGGTTCGAGCCCCAAAAAGAAAAATATTCAATAATAATTCGTTAATGACCCACTGGAGATACCGGAAGTAAAGTTCTTGGTTTGTGAATATTTTTGGGTAGGTATCGTTGTTTGTTTGATCCAACACCGTATAAAGTTGAGAAACGGTTTAATACTGGTAGAAACGAAAACAATTGTACGACGACGCAACGAATCGTAAATGTATATCTTCGAGTCTGTGTGTAGTTTCTGGCAAGTGTTAAAGTTTGTGATATGTTCCCCCCATAAAAAGGTCAAATTTTGCTTATGAGTGTGATTCAGAGAGTCAGGTCAGAGGAATTGCATTATCGACATTTTACATCTACATATACGATTTCTATTAGATGTTTACTGGGTATGAAAATCATTATTATAATAAGTCCGTCAGTTAGATTATTGAAAAATATTGGAGACGTGTTTTTTCTTTTGTCAATCAAACAATTAGTGACTAAGATAAACCTTGTCCAATTTTGAGAGTGGGGGCTCGTGACGGTACTAGCCGGTACCTTTCATAGCGGTTAGTGACGTCACGCGGAACTTTAACAGACTATACTAGACATCAATTTGTGTTATATTGACCAAAGAAAAAATACGTGTCTAATATTTTTTGACAATCTATTTGACGGACTAATTATATTTTTTTAGTAAATATTCCTATTCTATTCTTTCATTATTCATTGTAACAATTCAGTAAATTGTTTTGTAAAATTTTAATCTGTTGGTTGTATACGTAGAACTTGCTTGATACTGACAGTAACTTGCAAAAACCACGATATTAAATTCGAACTCTATATATAGATGGTAATCTTTGCCTATCTGACAATGGTCGAGGTGGTCGTGGGTAACCACTGGTTGGTAGTATAATACTTAGTATTATCTATTCTATGTTGGAAGCTGTATCTTATACAAAGGCTGACAGGGGTCTACTCCGGAAGATGTAGGTAAAGGACCACATGTTTGGAAAGAATCCTAATTTGAATAGGATAATTCGCTATGTAGGGTAAGGTCAACTGAGATTAATAGTTTTTCTGCTTGTTCTCGGTGCTGTGCTGTGAGTTTTACCTACATGAAGGTGCAGATAAATATTTTTCAAACAAAAGCAAGCATTTAGCACAAATATTAAGCTACGTTTAAAAGTATAGCACAAGCTTATTGAAGTGAAACTTCTAATGCGACTTCCAACAAGGTTGCGTCAAACGTTTAACGCTACCATACTGTTGCATCGAAGTTTCACTTCTTCCGCGCGGAGGGACTCCACGCACTATTTTTGGGGTTCCGTACCTCTAAAGGAATAAAACGGAACCCTTATAGGATCACTTTGTTGTCTCTCTGTCCGTATGACAAGACTCTTTATCTCGAGAACGCGTAAAGATATCGAGTTGAAATTTAAACTATATACATACGTATATCTATAGTATCTTGCAGTTGTGTAAAAGAAAATCTTCTCAGTTATCGTATAAAAAAGTTAGAGCCGTTTATGTCATAACAAATCGCATATTTCGACACTCACAAAAATCAAAACCTACAGGGTACTTCCTGTTGACATAGAACTATGAAATTTGGCGAGAAGCATTGTCTCAGAATACACATAAAGGAATAAATCTGAAAACTGTACATTTTTATTTAATTCACAAGAAAATAGGGCCTCAAATTTCACAAAAGATGGGTTCAAAATTCAAATGAGTAAATTGTACCATGTAAAGTATCATATAAAAGAACTTCATTAGAACATGCTAATACAGATTTTCAATTATTTTAACGACGTGTATTTTTCGAGGTGTGACGAGAAAAGTGAAAAAAAATTGTCGATGATTTTAACAACTTACTTCCCAATTTTGTGAAATTTTCTCGATTTTTTACGGAACCCTTGGTGTGAGAGCTTGACTTGCTTTTATTTTATTTTACGGTGATACGAATAAAGTATTGCTATGAGTACAACAGTTTTGAACTATAACCGGCTTATTGATACAGTGGAGTGCTTAGTTAATTCGTCTTTTTACCGACTTCCAAATAAGAGGAGGTACTATGTTCGTCTTTATGTTTTTTGTTGTGTATGTTCATAGATTTTTCGCCAATTATGAACCGATGTAAAAAAAACTTTTTCTTTTCAAAAGGATATTCCCGAGGTGGTATCATTCAAATTTTATCATAATCGCCTGAGCCGTGACGTCCATGTACATAATTGTTATATGTATATCAAAAATAAATAACAATAATGTACAAAGTGACGTTGATTTGTGAAAACTATTTGAATTCTGTACCTACACGGTGGAAGTCAGTGGTACGATTTTTTGCAATAAAATAATTATGTGTTTTACAAGTGTATTTAAATTGTCTGATAAAGAAAAAGACAAAAACGTAGGTACGTACTAATTACTCCAAAGAGTTTTATGTAATATTAGAACGGGACTTGCACGGGACGGGCCCAGACAACACAAGGATTACGCACGTTCCATAAACTTTGCGTAGTGTCCTATGGGCCCGCCATTTCAATTTGAATAATTCCTAAAACAGGTTACTGTGCTCTTTATTGTAGAACACTTATTACTATGCCACTAGTTGACCAAAAAAATGCCACGAATAAAGATGCCATTCGTAGTTGAATCTTTAGACTAAGCAGAAATATTTTTACCGGAAGCGGCTCGATATCACCAGTGATACCGGAGGATCTCAAGAGGATATCATCAGTTCTACACTAAAACAAAATTTAAGTAACAAACACAATTGTTTGTTACTTACATACTCATCTTGCGGTTTCAGAGTTAGTCATAGTAGGTACCTAGGTAGAAGTTAAATAGGACTATAAGCCCGATTACAGAGGCGCCAGCGTAACCACATTAGCTAAATAGCATAGTTCTGTTTCTTTTTCACTTTAGGCATTCGATCTATCGAACGTAAAAAGCGTTCTCTCTAGAGAACGCATTTTACGTTGCTTAGCAAACGATGCTTTTTAAAAAGCAGCGTTGCTATTTAATTTACGCTGGCGCCTCTGTAATCGGGCTTATTCTCCATCTAAATGATCCAATACCAATCAAAGCCATTTATAAACTGTTAAAAATAATTTCAAGTTGTTCTTACAAAGCATCGTTTGCTAAATGGAATGATTGGAATTTTTCTCCAAATCAAACGGGCAGGTAAAATCCTAACAATTTGGGGTTACGGGCGAAATTAAACTCTTTTCCCAAGGAAGAAGGAAACAGAGGGTTCTAATTACATTTTACCTTTGACGGGTAGACAGGTATGCGGAAAAGGGAAACTTACGGTTAAGGGGCTAGCTTCAAACGGCGAAGGAACACATAGAAAAATAAACCTGTGCATCTGAGAGTTCTTCAAATCTCCATGTTATCTCTGCCCATCCGTGGGGCGGTGTTCTATGACCTACAACTACAACTGCAGAAATCAAGATAAAACCTGCGTCAGTGGCACGTGTAAGTATTCTGCGATGAGTACGTACTCGTAGTAAATGAAAAAAATCTACAAAAGTGACATCAAACTGTGTGTGAAGTACTGTGTGTTGAAATAGTCAGAGCAGTCAGGCAAGCTCAGTGAAAGGCCTGGCTTACCTATGTGATCAATTTTCGCAGTTTATTTTTCGGGTAAGGAATATTTACATTTTCCCTATAAACATCCTAAAGAGCTATTTTGTATGATTGGATAACTTGTGTACATATCCCCATTTCAAATAAGTTATGATAACGAATATAAAGTTGTAGGAGTGGACGAAAGTGTTTAGATGGGAGAAGGGAGATGTACTTAAACAATAGATTCTTTATCCTATTTTTTGAACTACCTAACTATGTTTTAGTAACAAGTTTAATAACACAATAAGCGACAAATATGTTTTTAATATCAATATAAATATTTTTTAAATATTTTTATGACACTTCAATTATAGTGATTGATATTCGGTGACATTACAAAATACAGTATGCATTTAACATGGGAAAATTTTATGTCAAAAATCGGTAAATTCAGCTGATCTTGCCGAATGAAGAAACTTTGCATCTCAGAGCAAATAAAAAATCTAGAGAGCACGTCGTTGAACAGTCAAGTGAAGCCGGTTTTTTATACATGAGTAAGTGCGTCGCTGTTGTGCCGCTGATAAGCCAAGGCGTAGTTTCGTTGTACGTGGATGTGTGTGTAATTGTTTGTACACGGCGAGGCATAGAACAGCAGAACTCTTCAGTGCGGTCTCACTTGTTTGTTCACAACATTCTGTCATTATTTTTTATTTGGTCTGAGCTTTGCATAATTCTGATCGTAATAACAGTCGAAAGTGAGAAAAACCGAGCACAAAAAATGATGATTGGAATAGTAATATTATGCCATTTTAGACCAGAAACGATTTTTCGAAACAACCCTCCTAATTTAAAATCTATGAGCCGATACAATCGAGGCTTGGAAAGATAGAACAGAATCCACCATTGCAGTGCGGTTTCAAAGGATTCTTGCAAGGTCTCAAAAACCCTCCTACAGGCTTGCAGATCAACCTTGTTTTACAGTCATAGCACGAAAGGATAGAATCGGTGGTGACGTCACAGGCGGTCCAGTTGGCTTCAGGGGGAAATGTGGTCACTTCTTGGTTGCCTTCAGCTTGGCGACGCACCCTGCCTTGATTTTGGTGAGGGCCTCCTTGGTCTTCATGAGGTCCGCCTTGAGGCTGCTGGGCCAAGACAAGGGCCAATATGGCGCACTGGAATTTTAAAGGTGAGAAACGGTTTTAAAGACAATTCTAGCCCTGGTATCAGATAAGATCTGTGACATAGCTAAATGATTAAAACAACTGGGACCTTCAATTTAACGTGTCATCTGATTCACGGCAGCGGAAAATATGTTGCCGAGACCGTGTTGTGAATGATGGGGATGGCGATGACCTGGGTGACCCTTTTGGCTTATTACACCCCAAAATCCAAATATCCCTGCATAATTTTGTTAATATCTTTGATTATGTGTCTGTCTAGATATTGAATTATCTGAGCAAAACGGCCCAAAAAATATGGTCCATATATGGTGCCTATCCATACAAAGGACATGTCCACAAAAAGTATGGAGGCTGGTATAATAATAATCAAAAATTCGAACCACAACACTCGTTACATTTCGAGAAAGTTCATATTTTTCTGAGTCTATTACATTAGTTAAAAATAAAAAAGAGCCCTCCGATTTTTTTAAAATTAATTTTGAATTTATAAGAATAAAAAAATATATTTGGCTCAATAGGTAGTTTATCTCTAGCAACCCTGATTAATTAACCTCCAAATTGTTAAATAAGAGCATTTTTACCAATTAGACACACTTTTAAAGTGGTTTTTATGTCACATTGTACCTACTAACTGGTCACACTAGTAGGTTATAATTTATAATTTTAGCAAATTAAGTGATGAATGTGTAAGAATCAGCTACAAATGCAAGTAAAATAACGATAGAAGCACTTTATCATCGCCAAACTAGTAAAAGTAATAAGCTGTATTGTTATTTTTCATACAATTTATTTTCCACATTTAAAAAAAAATGGAGGAGTGAAAAAATCTAAACTAAATATTTTTGGGAAGCCCATAAACCAAGCTTTCAAATGATGTATATATCATCTTGGTTCAATTTTTCTCCGAATAATATACCACTTGTGGACGTCACCTTTTGACACGTTTGACATATTAAGTACGCGCTCATTGTCAAAGATCTGAGCCGTTTTTCTTTGTGATTATTGTTTATGTTTGTCCATCTAGACAGATGTATAATCAAAGATTAATATAAAAAAATGTTTTAACGTGTCGCATAGAAGTTACGGCGTAGGCGCATGTTATGGTGGATATATAATCGCGCATCATACTAATACTAGTATACTTATTATTATAAATCCGAAAAGTTTGTTGGTCTGTTGGTTGGTTCCTCTTTCACGCAGCAACAGAGCAACGGATTGACTTGATTTTTGGCATGGATATAGTTCAAGGACCGGAAAGTGACATAGGCTATTTTATCCCGAAAAAATAAAAGGCTCCTGTGGGATAGCACAAAAGTCAAAATACTACGCGGGCGGAGCCGTGGGCAAAAGCTAGTATGTTATAAAATGGATTAAATGGCCTTGATGCAAACCGCTTTGAAAAAATCTTGTTGGAAATCCATAAAGGAGTTATGCCCAGCAGTGGACTTCATACGAGTTACCTATTTGATGATGATAAATAGGGCTAATGTATTTCAATCAAAAGATGATGGTGATATGATATCTTTCAATAAAGGAAATGTTAAAAAACAGCCACGTGTAAAAAGAATTTCTTAAGGCCTGTTTTCTTAGAATATCGTGATAACATTCAGTGCTGTATCACGGCAGCTATATGACACCACCGCTATCCTAGGAAACCAGAGCTGTCAAAAGCGGCTATAAAAGAACTTCAAAAAACTTACCGCTGATAATATAGTAACTAGTCTGAAACCCATAGCTGATGGAAAGACTCTAAGGCATTAAAATGCATCAGCGTTGGATTTATAACAATCCTTATCGCGTGTCTTTTCAAACAATAGAAAATGCAAATAGGGAAATAAACAGGGTTTTCCGATAGAAAGTCTAGAAATTTGTTTTTCTGCTTGGAAAATTTGACGCGTAACGTGTATGAGTCGACATAAATATTTCTAAGGTTTCCGTGTCTTTACTTGTTATTATATTAATTAGTACAACATACAACATACAATTTTAAACCATCATTAAAATTTAAAAATGCGATGTCTTCTTAACCGACTTCAAAAAATGAGGTTCTCAATTCGACTGTATTGTTTTATTTGGTATTATGTTATGCGATTATTCCGAAAATTATAAAATAATTTTGATGATTCCTTTTTTATTTGTTAGAATATACTTCAGTGGTAATTCAAAAGATCAACAATAATGTGAAAATTACTACATCGTTGGTACCTCGATCTGTGAGAACTATTCGAGTTATACATGGCATAACCGACTATGCCATTTGTGGAGAAAAATGTTAAAAATTATACAACTCGTTCATTAAAAATATGTATCTGAACGGCGTCATTACACATCCCCGTGCATTTCAGCCAAGTACCGCTTTGGCTTTTGTAGTTGAGATTTGCACTTTAAACCCCAGAGCCATATGGCCGAGTTGCTAACTGGGTATTGTAGTACATTAATCGAATTTTGTCACTACAATTCCCTGCTAAGTTCGATAGAGGTCGGTTTGAAAGATTAAAGAAAACCTTTAGGATTCGCATCAAATCGAAGTTAATTATTTGAAAAATCATCTATACTTAATAACTTACACTTGACAAGTGTGTTAAAAGTCTAAATAGTAAATTTTTATTATTTTTTATTTTTTATGATTCAGTAAAATATACCTACCTCGAGTTAAAAATATTTGAAATTTATTACGTGGAAATTCGTTTGTCCTACGACGGCTAATCTATAAAGGCGATTCACTTGTGGCACTTCGCCGGCCGTAGGGTTCGGCTCACGACTTCGACGAATTGCTCTGGGGTTTAAAGTGTAGAGCACAAAAGCCCGAGCGGCATTTGGCTGAAATCAACGGGGAATTGTATTAACGCATCTGAACGTTATGATCAAAAAGTCCCACTAAACTCGATTCAAGACGATTTGCCTAGTTTCTAATGAATTAAATTATTCAAGTAAGAAGTTAACAGGTACATTCTAATTAGAGAAAACATTATTTTAACCGACCGTGGTAAACAAAGCATTTCTACTATATTTTAGAAGTTGGTTAAAAATCAAAGGTGCTATTTGTCTAAACGATATCAGATGAATATCTGAGACAATATTGTTACTCAGTAAATAATACCTATTCATTTGGTACGAGATACTGCAAAATTAATAAGTTTTGCAACAATGTATAGTTTATTGTTTTATAATTATAATACACTTTTGCTCGCGGCTCCGCCCGCGTAGTTTTTTGACTTTTGTGCTAACTTACATGAACCTTTTATTTTTCCGGAATAAAAAGTAGCCTATGTTACTTTCCGGCCGTTGAACTATATCCATGCCAAAATTCAAGTAAATCCGTTACTCTGTTGCGGCGTGAAAGAGGAACAAACCAACATACCAACAAACTTTTCGGATTTATAATATTAGTATGATAACATACAAAATACAATATCGAATATTCGGAAAAACAAACGCATTGAGAATTTATTAGTTTAATACGGAAGGTTAGTTATTTGTTTATTATGGCACTTACAATAATTTTGGATGTATCATGTATTACCTACTGTAACAACAACATAGTCTACTGGCGAACATAGGCATACCCACGAAGGGATTAGACCATAACCACCACGCTGGCCCAGTGCGGTTTGGGTCATCTTTCTTCGACGGACGTACCCATGTAGTTAGAACTCACGACGTTTTCTTTTCACCGAAAAGTTGGTAAGTATGTAGTGTGTGTGCATGAATTATTCCATAGAGTTCATAATTTATTTATTGTTCATTGGTATAGGCCAAATCAAAGTATTTGGCATCAATGAACATGAGGGAGTGTTTGTGCAGTAGAACTAAATTCATATGTCAGTGGTATAATGAGAGATGTGCTTAGCTTGTATATATAGGCCGCGCCACACAAGTTGGCGGATGTGAAGTTAGCTACAAGATGCGCAATATCCAATCCTGACTGAAGCTCACGTAAAGCCGCGCGTTGATTGACTATTGCGCAGCCTGTAGCTATCTGCACTTCCGTCAACTTGTGTAGCGCGGCCTATAGCTAGCTTTACAACGCCATTACGTTTGATTCAGTCTTTAAATAAAAAAATATTTTGGAACATCTTACACACGGCCTCTGACCCCAAACTAAGCAAAGCTTGTGATATGGCTGCCAGAGACTGATATACTACTTATAGTTATTTTTAAATACATACTCATTATATAGATGGTAACTAAATAACACCCAGACACAGAGCAAACACCTATGTTCATCACATAAATATTTGCCCTGGGTGGGGATCGAACCCACGCCTCTTTGACCCAGAAGTAAGGGTCACTAACCACTGAGCCACCGAGGAAGTGAAAGCGATAAGAGAGCGGGTTACACCTTACGTTTGTAAGGCAAGCGTTCTCGCGGTAAGTCTTCATTCTTCAAGTCAAATTTTAATCAGCTTCAATAAAGAAGGTTCACAATTCGATTTGTGTGTAGGAATGTTACGCGATTACTCCGCCAAATATATACTGATTTTGATGATTATTTTATTGTTTGGTAGATCGTACTTTAGAGGTGGCCCGGCCTTATTTAATTTTTAACCGACATTCGAAAATAAATCGGCTGAACCGTTTTTGACAAATCGACAATAAATAATGTCAATTTTTTTACATCGATTTGAGAGAACTATTCGTATTTTGTACACTATTTGCCATTATTTGCGAAAAATATTTATTTATATTGTTGTCCGTGTCCTGACAGAATGTCAGAAAGGTAGTGCAAAAGTAATCAACAATCAAAATTTATTACAGACACGTAATAATTTTAACATATTAAAACATTATGCGTTTGACGTCATCACAAATGATTGTCTATTAGAAGAGCCAGTTAACTAGCGATAATTATCTTGGGTAAATGAGGCTACTGTCACGAAGCGCGAAGCCGCATCACGTTGTCAAGGGACAGTATCCTCTTAATAAAAAGATACTTACAATCTTAGAAAACATTTGGATTCTGGCCTTTTTAAATGTAAAAGGGCCACTTTCCAATATTTCTTCTAAAATTGCATCAACTTGGCATTTTTTTCTTTCTCACATTCTACTAGCGACTCGGCCCGGCTTCGCATATGTTTATTACACATTTGAATCACTCTATCTATTAAAAGAAACCGCAGCAAAATCAGTTTTAAAGATATAAACACTCACCACGAGGTCACCTTGTGGTGAGTGGTGACACGAGGGAACGCGAGCACGAGAGTGTGGATGAGGCACTTGTATCGCCTCGCCGCGCCCTGATGCGTTCGCGAGAGTGTGGATGGGGTGTTTGGGTTGAAACCAACCAATTCGGGGTCGACATTCATACATGGAGACAGACAGCGGGAAGCGACTTTATTTTATATTATGTATGTACTACATACAATATCACTATCACTACATACTATGTAGTGATAGTGTTATTGATGTAAAATTGTGAGTGTCGCGATCCTAATAGCTCAATAGTTGGTGTACAACTTTGACGCTTGATTTCTGAATCGCGCCAACGATTCGTATCGAAACAAACATAATAGGCCAGAGTAGAAGCCTTGAAAAATAATGAAAAGTGAAAAAAAATAATAGTAGGATGAAACCCATTAGAAAAGGAGGGGAATGTTATAAAAATAAAAGGAAAAATAATTTACGGGCGATCTGAGGTCGGGAAGGGGATGGAGGGGGGGTTTTAAGGGTAAAAAACGGTTTTTCTCGATTTCCGGCAAAACTAAAAGTCTTATCGAAAAAAGTCAAATGGCAAAGTTGTAGGTAATAAAAAGATCTAAAACTTTTGTATTGACACTTTTTTCACATAACCTCAAAATTTATGTGAAAAATCCAAAAAACCAAGTTTTTGGTTTTTTATTTTTATCTTTTACAAAAATCTTTTTTTTTTAACGAAATTTGGTGAAAACTTACCTTTTTATGTCCCAAATACGCTGTAATTTATTTGATTAAAAATATTAATTTTTTCACCTTATTTTGAATTAATATCGAATAAACACCCTAATTTTCAATCGAAAATTCAACCGTCAAAATATCAGCTTTTTTCGAAAAGTTGGTATGTTTTCTGTTTGTTGAAATCTCTACTTTCCGTTGGTGAAAAAAAAATATATATTACTATAGTAAATCTTCTCAGAAAATGCAAAAAATCGAAAAAAACTCGAATTCAAAGTTTTTTTAAATTATTATAAATAATTTTGAGCTATTTATTAAAATTTACACTTTAATTACTCGAAAAACGTTAAATTACATGTTACATTGATAACAAAAAAAATGCAAATAAAAATAAACTACTATAATTCACAAACAAATAAGTTAATAAAATTAATATTTAATAAGACATCTACAATATTTGGAGAAAGTTGTCGAATCTTCTTTAAATTATGTGCGTAGATGCCTATTTATAACTATTTTAAAATAAATTATATATACCTGAGTAGATATATCTGAGTGCCCTACGAAAAATTGTAGCCCATCAAAAGGTATTTTGTGGAGAAGTGGGGAAGGGGCTAGGCTGGTCTGGGTCTTACTACATACTCGTAAAAACCTACTATTATATACTATATATTTCGTAGCAGCTGTTGCAACCGTTAGCCTAACCAGTATTCGAAATACAGTACAGTATACAACATCGTTTATAAAAATACACGTGCACGCTGAGTTTCTTAAAGATAACTGTGACAAGTTAACTTAAAAAAACAAAAAAACTTTTCGAATCTGCATAGGAAGGTAAATACTATCTCTATATATCTGTATCAATCAACTCAAACATAAAAATCGTAATATTTTCTTTAAAAAATAGTATGCTTAACGTAACATAACCTAAAGATTGAAATTAAATGATATTTTATTACAAGATAAAAAAATAATAATCTCCTTAATTTTACACAAACAAATTTAGTTAATCCCATGAAAAAAAAATATTACAAAATACATAAAAAATATATTAAAAATCTATAAAAAATATATCGTAAATATATTTTTAATAACAAACTTTTGGCCGATTTCCATATATATTTTATACATTTTTAATAGATTTATAATATATTTTTGTACATTTTGACATTTATTTCATTAATATTTTTTTTTTGGTTTTTTGCATTTTCTGAGAAGATTTACTATAGTAACATATATTTTTTTTTTCACCAACGGAAAGTAGAGATTTCAACAAACAGAAAACATACCAACTTTTTGAAAAAAGCTGATATTTTGACGCGGTTGAATTTTCAATTGAAAATTAGGGTGTTTATTCGATATTAATTCAAAATAAGGTGAAAACATTAATATTTTTAATCAAATAAATTACAGCGTATTTGGGACATAAAAAGGTAAGTTTTCACCAAATTTCGTTAAAAAAAAAGATTTTTGTAAAAGATAAAAATAAAAAACCAAAAACTTGGTTTTTTGGATTTTTCACATAAATTTTGAGGTTATGTGAAAAAAGTGTCAATACAAAAGTTTTAGATCTTTTTATTACCTACAACTTTGAAATTTGACTTTTTTCGATAGGGCTTTTAGTTTTGCCGGAAATCGAGAAAAACCGTTTTTTACCTTTAAAACCCCCCCTCCATCCCCTTCCCGACCTCAGATCGCCCGTAAATTATTTTTCCTTTTATTTTTATAATATTCCTCTCCTTTTCTAATGGGTTTCATCCTACTATTATTTTTTTGGTTGTATAAATTATCGACCCTGGCCTATAACTTTTTGTTCTCTTTGTATTCCGTTCAAGTCGTCATACAGATCGATGCCAAATTCACAGATATATACACACACACGTGTAACACTGCAAACCTTGACTCTTATGAGATCTCGTGTATTGAAGTGTTACATACACACACACACACACACACACGCTTTTCAGCATACACGAAGAAACGAAGAGTTTGAATTTAATTTAAATACGATATCTATGAATGATAATCTATGTCAAATCACGACAACATTTTTATTACAAACTTTAAGTACTTGATAAATATATATGTTTGCGATTATTATTATATGTACGAATATTTAATAGCCGTTATTATTATTCGGGTACTTACCTATTTATTTAACACTGATAATTCTAATATTATTATAACTGTAAAAAAAATATTGTTAGATATTTTTAGATTATTAATATTTGTTTCTTATGATAAAGCTATAAGAAATGTAATTGTTGTATATTATTATTGTTTGAAATGCTAAATTCCAGAATATAATGAGTACGACCTAAATATTTGAGAACACAATGGAGGGCAACTGTAACACAGTTTCGTTACTAGTACGGACGCCAGCCAGTCATTTATAAAAACAAGAATTTGTACCTAACTTGTATCTCATTTTAAATGCTTCATAATATTGTAAATCAAATTATTGCACAGTTTGTAATACTTTGGTTCAATAAAGCATTTTACTTTTACTTACTTTTATATATCTGAACTCTATGGCCAGGCTATATAACAGTGAAATCTTTGGATTTGTCACATAATGCGCTAATCGTAGCGCTTATAACTTGTGACGAAGGAAGACAAATCGATCCTTAAACATAAGCCGGAACAAACTTAGTGGCATCTATGAAGAACTATCTTCACAACAAGCTGCGCAAGCGCAACAATCAACAATGCGTTAACTGCATGAAGTGGAAAGTCCTCGCGCAACGTCAGAAGTTCATAAAATTTTAATTCGGTCTAACATAGTACGTTGTGTAGTCAGCTGCTAATGCTCCTGCGTAGTGATATTTTTTTCCGGATATGGGTTCTATAATTTGCCACAGAATTTGAAAAAAGCAAGTAATAGATTCCTAGACGTGATTGTATTTCATGTTATAAGTCCATACAAATACTTATTTTACCCCACCCACACTCCTACGAGGTCACCTCGTGGTGACACGAGGGCACGCGAGCACGAGAGTGTGGATCCGCTTGTGTCGTCTCGCCGCGTCCTGAGGCGTTAGCGAGACTGTGGATGGGGCATTTGATTTGGTTGCAGTCAACTAAATCGGGGTCGACATTCAACATTGCTACAGAGCTCCTGGCAATGTGTGTGTACAGTTGGCTCGTTGGACCCGACCGCCACGAACCAGTAATTATAATAATGTTGAACCAACCAGGTAACACACAATCTGATTTCAAATTTTAAGGGTCAAATACATCAACGTCTCACACACATTCCGATTTCGTGCCCATATACTCATACTGTACGGTTTACAGGTTGGATCCGACAGCCACCAACCAGAAATAATAATAATGTTGAACCAATCACGTTATAGGATCTGATTTCGCCGTTAGCTCTAAACAAATCGGAACGTGTGTAAGACCTTTATGTATTAGAATGTCGACCTCGATTCGATTGGCTTCATTAGGTATTTCATACGTAATTACAGTTTCACTTCTTAAACAGTTTCACACCTAAAGGTTTTATTTTTTCGTCTTGTTAAATTAAACTAAAGTTGTCGGTTTAAATTTTTATTAAAATAAATGACTATTTTTTATTAAACTTTTACTAAAATAAAATAAACTATTCTATGTTAGTACTAGTCAGTGATGCCAATATGCCAAATATGTATTATTGTTTGCACAGCCTTAATTTTTTGCTATATTAATAAATTCTGAATCCATAGCACTTATCAGTCATTGAAAAAAAAGATTCGATTATAAATCCATAACATAAACGTTTCTCTAAATACATATTGTTTATGACACAAGATCATATAATAATATTCTGTCTCTAGCACTTTCCACGAAAGTTATTTAAGAGTGCGTTCAAAATTTCGAAGGTATATAAAAATTAAATCTATCGAATTCTACGTAAGGACCCTTTTCCTGTACATGCGAATTTCTGCTTGCGTTTGGATCTCTAGCGTACATGTGTGTGTCAACACGCTCTTGATTCCATACGTGTGGTCTGCATGATAATAAAAGTATCTATGAGATGGATAGGATGCAGGCAGGTAAATGCGGATCAAATCCGCACGCGGATGAAATTCCGCATAAAAAGAAAATGGTCCTTAGTATAATTTTCTTCATTGTTTTCTTAAGCGGTGTCAGCGGGTGCAGCAGCAGGAGCGCACTCTTCTGAGGGAGTAGCAGAGCATTCTCCGAGGTTGCAGTGGGGCAGGGTGGGGTCAGAGCAAGGCCTCTGCAGTCCACCAACCTAAAAAAATGGCATGATTAGTTAGATTAATTTATACGGGAGATACCGCGACGGCATTCAACTAAAATAGAATGAAAGGACCTACGCCTTGCGCAATTTAGGAGACTGTCAAGTAGGCTATAATATACTCATAAGTGACCCGTGTCTAGTGCGTTCCATTAGAAAGTAACACAATATTACCTACCTACCCATGTGTTTTTGAATGTATCAAGCGTGTAGGTATAAATAAAATTAGGCATTGAATTATAATAGTTTTGACTTTATATTAATTTTTATTCAACCAAAAAAAAAAAACCGGACAAGTACAAGTCAGGCTCGCACATCGAGGGTTCCGTACAAATCCAGAATATTTCACATAATTGGGAAGTAAATTTCCATACTATATATAATATAATATATAAATAACCATCGACATAAAGTTTTTTTTTTCACTATTCTTGTCACACATCGAAAATTACACATTGTTAAAATAATTAAAAACCTTTTTTAGCATGTGCTAATAAAGTTCTTTGATATGATACCTTACATGATACGATTTATTCACTTTGAATTTTGAACCCATATTTTGTGAATTTTGTATGTTTCAAACAAAATTGTACAGTTTTCAGATGTATTCCTATATGTGTACTCTGAGATAACGCTTCTCGCTAAATTTCATAGTTCTATGTCAACGGGAAGTACCCTGTAGGTTTTGATTTTTTTGAGTGTCGAAATATGCGGTTTTTTACTACATAATCGGCTCTAACTTATTTAAACGAAAACTGAGAAGTTTTTCTTTTACACTACTGCAAGAAATCATAGATATACGTATACATTTTAAATTTCATCTCTATATCTTTACGCGTTCCCGAGATAAAGAGTCTTGACATACATACAGACGGACAGACGGACAACAAAGTGATCCTATAAGGTTCCGTTTTTTTCTTTTGAGGTACGGAACCCTAAAATAAATACTGATTTAAAAACAAGTTACATGTCATCATCATCATCATCCGCATGAGTCGACCCACTGCTAGGTATAGGCCTCTTCTTGTATGTGCCATTGTTCCCTAACTTGGGCTAATCTCATATCTAATCTAAGTTACATGTGACCGCCTTCAATACCTATGGGTTTCATTAGAGTTCCAGAGCAGGGGCATTTTATTAACAATGGACTTCTTACTGCTGAGTTGATGATAAATCAATAGAATTCAACTTTATAAATAAGTATAAGTAAAATAAGAGTAAAGAAAATAATTATGTAACGCAATAAAGAAATTAATATTTCACTTGTGCATTTTACATACCTTAGTACACACCAACTTGGTGTTACAATCCGCGCAGGTGCTGCCGATCATGGTGCATGGGCCCCATTGAGGGAACCAGGGGGCGGACGATATCCAGGGCGGGATCCAGGGGTTGGATGCGGGGGCACCTGCAGCGGCACCGGTACCAGCGCCGCCCCACGCCCCCCAGGGTCCGGCGGAGCCAGGGACTGCGGATGCTACTGCAACCTGTTGGGTAAAACGGTTCTGTACCAGCCTTTTTAATAGTCTACCGCAGGACGCAGGCCTATTCACGAAGAGTGATTGGGCCATATCCACCACGCTGGCCCAGTGCGGGTTGGTGGATTCACATACGCCATCGAATTCCATGGATATATGCAGATTGTCTCACGATATTTTCCTTCACTGAAAAGCCAGTGGTGTGGAATTCCGTACATAAATTCCTAGGAATTCATTGGTACGGGATCGGGATTCGAATCCACGATCTCACGATTATAAGGCGGGTCTCATTACCACTAGACCACCACTTTATAATAATTATCTGCCCTGTACTGTACTGTACCAGCCTTTTTTAATTGTCCACTGCAGGACGTAGGCCTACCCACGAAGGGTGATTGGGCCATATCCACCACGCTGGCCAGTGCGGGTTGGTGGATTCACATACGCCATCGAATTTCTTCTACGGACGTATGCAGGTTGCCTCACGATGTTTTCCTTCACCGAAAAGCTAATGATGTGAAATTCCGCACATAAGTTCCAAAGAAACTCATTGGTACGGGATCGGGGCTTGAACCCACGACCTCACGATTCCAGGTCGGGTGTTACTACCACTAGACCACCACGGCTTCTACTGTTGGTTGGTGGATTGGTGGAAATACTTCACTATCTGCCCTGCGCGGGCAGAAAGCAGAAAAAATTTTGATCCTTGGAACCCTACGACCTAAACCATTTTAAAATGAAATCGGACAAAAGATTCCATTCCATTCGTTGCCATCCTAACAAATTTAGTTAATAAAACGCAGAAACAACAATTAGCGAAGATTAAACAAAGCTTTCTCGGGAGAAAAATGCTACACAGTTATAATCCTATTATGCCACTCAAATGAATAATGAGCTGACGTAAAAAGTTTCAAAGAAAACTCAATCAATTTAGAACTTAGTAGAAATTGAATAACAAGTTGGTAAGACTTCTCAGTCCCCTTGAAACTATAATATAAACAGAATCCTTCAACATTTGGGTTGCTACACATATATTCGGCTTGGCACGATCGGCATTGTCGAACATTAAAAACGAATTAAAGTAGATGTATCATTCGATTCGGCAAATGTCGAACGTGCCGCATTCGGCCAATAAGCCATTGCTTGCACTAGGTCGGTCGGCCATCGGCGTTATTTGGTGGTAATTAGAAAATGAATGAGGACTTAGTTCTTATTCTTAGGGAAAGGACTAAGTCCTTATTCTGAGGGGCGGCCGCACAAAACTAATTTTCAGCCCAGCAAGTGTAGCTGTATCGCGTTGGCTTTGCCGTTCGACAAATATTGCCAAGCCGAATGTGCCGACCCGAACATATGTGTCGCAAGCCTTTCAGCCAAATGTTGCCAAATCAATAATCAAAATACTCACCATAACACAAAGCGCTATAACAATTTTGAAAGCCATGATTTGTAATCGACTAACTTCGTGAAACTTTATCGTTCGGAAGGTTGTATCGTTTGTGAGCTGAATATTGCAATAGAAACGCTTTTATACAATGAACTACTGTAATCAAAGGATTAAAATATTATGAACAAGCACGTTGGAGACAAGGTTTTCCCGAAGACACAAATAATATTCTAAACAGATAAGATAGTAGGATTGGCAGAAAAAAGCATAAATAAAATTAATTTCCTTACTACTTTTATGATGCCTGTAGTATGTGCAAACGAACGCTGCGCAAAAGCCGAAATATAGGGATACGCGGAAGCCAGAGAGACGAGACGCCGGGGAACACCCGCCCGCCAACCTCATGCCTCCCGAGCGCTCCCTACGCACTACGACACGCGGCGTTGGAATTGTGCACACATGCGCAATAATTAGCCAATCACGGCGAAGTGTCATCTGCGGTAAACTCATCCACCGATTTGTGTGGCGCTTACTGTACCTCCTTAGAAACTAAAATATAATCTATTGATAGGTTTATCCAAACTTATAACTAAATTGTCATAAGTAGGTATATTAACCGATACTGACTGCGTAGCAACATACGCAAGCGACAATAGGAGGCGATATAAAAAAATATTTTTGAAAGATGTACGATACGTTAGATGTACTGAGCCGTGGTGGTCTAGAGGTAGTGAAACCAGCCTTACAATCGTGATGTCGTGGGTTCAAATCCCCGGTCCCGTACCAATGAGTTCTTCGGAATTTATGTACGGAATTTCACACCACTGGCTTTTAGGTGAAGGAAAACATCGTGAGGCAACCTGCAACGTCCGTAGAATAAATTCGATGGCGTATGTGAATACACCAATATGGTGGATATGGCCCAATCACCCTTTGTGGGTAGGCCTACGTCCTGCAGTGGACTATTAAATATAGGCTGGTACAGTACTACGTTCCTACGTAACAATATTATTTTGCTGACCGTACTAACACTAAAGTTTCTACGTCTATGCTTGTTTTCGTTACCTGTACAAGCTCACAAACATCATAAGTACAGTAGGAAAATTTTATGTCAATACGCATAATGTTAGTTTGCAGGGGGCATGACGTTATTAGAACAACATTCGTATAATAGTAAGATTACACTGGGTTCCCCATTTTATTATCAAGAAAGAAAATAGCGATTATGTAATTTGTTTTTTTGATACGCCATTTAAAAATAGTTAAAGCAAACAGATTTCAAATTCACGTGACAAAGCGGTAAGGTGGGCACACACGGTCAGTTAAATTGATCAGTTTTTCGCGTCACTCCAAATGAGGCTCATTCAGTAAATTAATACGTATGTATTGGTAGTTATATCTGAACCACTACCTGAAGCTGGGCACACATGATGAAATGATCACATCAGTTCATCAAATCAGTGCAGCGTGGGCAAATGTAGTTAATCATTGTCGATAGAAAGTTATTAAAGAAACAAAATGGCACACCTATCTTATTCAAAACAATATCAATCCTAGAAAAAGATAATGGGAATCAAAGTTGTAGGAAATCAAATTTCCAACAACTTTGGTTGCGATAATTTCTCATTAAAGAAAGATATAACAAAAGTTATTGAAGAAACAAAATGGCACACCTATCTTGTTCAAAACAATATCAATTCTAGGAAAATATGATGGGAGTCAAAGTTGTAGGAAATCAAATTTCAGACAACTTTGGTTCCGATAATTTCTCATTAAAGAAAGAAATAACAAAAGTTATTGAAGAAACAAAATGGCACACCTATCTTATTCAAAACAATATCAATTCTAGAAAAATATGATGGGAATCAAAGTTGCAGGAAATCAAATTTCAGACAACTTTGGTTCCCATAATTTCTCATTAAAGAAAGAAATAACTAAAGTTATTGAAGAAACAAAATGGCACACCTATCTTGTTCAAAATAATATCAATCCTAGAAAATGTTGATGAGAATCAAAGTTGTAGGAAAACAAATTTTAAATAACTTTGTTTTCTTATACATTCTCATGAAAGATTTAAATAAAGCAAGTTATTGAAGAAACAAAATGGCACACCTATCTTATTCAAAACAATATCAATCCAAGAAAAAGTAAATGAAAATCAAAGTTGTAGGAAATCAAATTTCCAACAACTTTGGTTGCGATAATTTCTCATTAAAGAAAGATATAACAAAAGTTATTGAAGAAACAAAATGGCACACCTATCTTGTTCAAAACAATATCAATTCTAGGAAAATATGATGGGAATCAAAGTTGTAGGAAATCAAATTTCAGACAGCTTTGGTTCCGATAATTTCTCATTAAAGAAAGAAATAACAAAAGTTATTGAAGAAACAAAATTGCACACCTATCTTATTCAAAACAATATCAATTCTAGAAAAATATGATGGGAATCAAAGTTGTAGGAAATCAAATTTCAGACAACTTTGGTTTCTATAATTTCTCATTAAAGAAAGAAATAACAAAAGTTATTGTAGAAACAAAATGGCACACCTATCTTGTTCAAAATAATATCAATCCTAGAAAATGTTGAAAGGGATCAAAGTTGTAGAAATATTTTTTTTAAATATCTTTGTTTTCTTATAAATTCTCATGAAAGATTTAAATAACACAAGTTATTGAAGAAACAAAATGGCACACCTATCTTATTATAAAAAATATCAATCCTAGAAAAAATTGCTGAGATTCAAAGTTGTAGGCAAGTAAATTTCAAACAACTTTGGTTCCGATAATTACTCATGAAAGAAAGAAATAACAAAAGTTATTGAAGAAACAAAATGGCACACCTATCTTATACAAAAAAATATCAATCCTAGAAAAAGTTGATAAGGTTCAAAGTTGTAGGAAATCAAATTTCAAACAAGTTTGTGTCTTATAAATTCTCATGCAAGATTGAAATAGCACAAGTTATTAAAGAAACAAAATAGCACACCTATAATATTAAAAAATGGTTCTACAAAAAGTTCACTGGTGTAAGTAACTAGTAGATATTTCTTGGACTATACTATATACTAGTCTCAAGTAGATGTATCACTGTTCACTGTGGACACCTTTCAATCGTTTCACACAAAAAATATACAAAATAGTATGTCCTGAATACGTCCCACTCTGTCGCGCATGCGCGTGGCTTGTCGGGAGGTCCAATATGGGGTACCGTACGCGGGTAGACCAGATAAAGGTCTTTTCACACATACTATTATCAGTGAAGCCATAGCCAAGCTGTTTTTATGCGGAACATTATTTAATATATTCTTTATAAACGGATACAAAACTTGTAAATGAGAGTACTGTGCACTGAGTATTCATTGACAACTAAGTATATTTTTGTCGGATCGCGGATGCCACACCATGTAAACATACCTAATGGAGGACGAGTAGTTTCTTTATTTGAAATCTGAATTATAATTTTTTTGTAGATGATGCTTGGATTCGAATATAAAACCAATTTGTGAAACAAAACAGGAACACTAATAAAAATCACTATGATTCATGTCACTCATTTTCAATTTTTTTCCTTGATTCCTCTTCTTTTTTAACAGTCTTGAGTTATCAATGATATTATTGCTAGGTCCGTTCCGTAGTATTAAACAGAAACATATCAACAATCTATAAGTTTTACTGATATGTGTGAACCGACCTTAATAAAACCGAAACGAACTGATCCAGCCGACGCGAAGACGCGTCAGGTGGATCAGTTCGTCCGCAGTGATGCCAGATATTACAGATTTATTTGTATATACTTGACTTCTGTTACAAGTATAGTTGGAAATAGTTTACGATAAAAATAACTTAATTATATCTTCAACTCTCGCTAAGCCCTTAAATTAACACGGAACTATAATTACTACTACCTACTGTTGAGTTATATTTAAGTTCAAAGTACTTATTTTTTTCTTAAAATATACCTAAAGAGTTAATGTGAAATATAATTAAATACCTACTACTTCTAGTTACAAACAAAAACGATTTAAGTAATTTAACTTGTTGGTTTTCTTTCATATCTAAAACTTTGTTTTTTATCGATGAAGTACTTGTACTGCAATAATTTGTGTTTTACGTAAAGATTTTTGGATAGGAATGGTGTAATAGGAGATGGCGACACTGCGTGTGGAGATCGTTGAAAACCTGTTTTTGTCTCTGCGATATTCTTTAGTAGTAAGTAAATAAAATAAATAAATATAATAAAATAGTAGAAATAGGTACCTAGCCTAAATGGCGATAAGTTGGCCACACTTCACGTCGCCGCCACAGATTCTGCCCAAGGGCACTGAGTTTTGAACACAGATTAGGTAATAATTACAAGTAGGGATGCAACATTGCTCATAAAAAACATCGATATCAGAACATCATCATAACACTACGATATTTTATTTATGAACGATTCATCAATGTTTTCTCGATGTGTCTATACAAATAAATAAAATTGGAGTGTCTGTTTGTAATATTTAAATAACCGTATTTTACTACATGCATGTGAATAATTTATATATGGCACATACATAAAAATAACATTTTTTACAATTTTTGTCTGTCTGTCTGTTTGTTCCGGCTAATCTCCGAAATGGCTGGACCTATTTTGACGGGACTTTTATTTGCAGGTAGCTGATTTGTAATAAGGAGTAACTTAGGCTACGTTAATTGAGGCGGAACGAAGTTCGCCGGGTCAGCTACTCTTTCATAAACATCGATGTTGATCAGTATGGCTCAATGCTTTACTGGTTTAATTTTCGTGAGCATGCTCTATCATCCTTTTGAAGTACTATACCATACATGGTCGATTGATTTCGATGTATTTGATGTTTTAAAAGATCGATGTACCTACTGTTATTTACGTCCCTAGTTACAACTAAAGTTACACATCGATAGTTGACTATTGCTAAACTACCTATCGTTATAGTATCGATAGTTAACCTCATAATGTCAAAAGCATTTATACCACTGGTAGTATCGATACTATCGACAGTATCGTAACTATTGCAATTAATGACTTCGATACTACCGATAGTATTGAATCCATTAGCTTTAATTTTATCGATAGCTTGTTTAATTCAATTCAGTGATATTATTAATACTATCGATAAAAGTGACTATCGATGCTATCGAAACTAACTGTAGCATTATGATGTTATAGTATTGATACTATCAATAATTATTGCTTTTTATTAGTTGATTTGTGCTGTCAAAACTGTTGATATTATCGATACTGTCGATATTATCGTTATTGTTTCTATAGTTTTCAAGATCAACTTTAGATAACTAAACTATCGATATCTATACCACCCCTACAAGACTGCCGAGTTGGTACGTTCTCGGGTATTCCCCGACAAGCGGCGTGGTGGGCGCAAGGAAGTGAGACGTATTGAGGATGGACCTTTTTCGTTTGCGAGCGAGGATGGTAATGTGTTCATAGATATGTACCTACCTTAATATACTTACTTATTGTATTACAATATTTTGGTAACTAAATGATATAATGGTCAATGTAGGTACTTATTAGAAAATAATATTTTACGAGTACCTGTAAATTACTGAAAAGCTGTGGTGGTCAAGAGGTAGTGACACCCGCCTTACAATCGCGAGGTCGTGGGTTCGAATCCCCGGTCCCGTACCAATGAGTTCTTTGGAATTTATGTAAGGAATTTCACATCACTGACTTTTCGGTGAAGGAAAACATCGTGAGGCAACCTGCAGACGTGGTCATATTTACGCAAGCCAAAAATGAACCTTATGCAGAAGTTTTGAAGTCCCTCAAGTGTGACACCACTGATTAGGGAAATACCTAAATACATATAAGATTAGTACCTAATACTCCAGGTTACCCAATTATCAGGCCAAACAGTCATCCCCAACTACCATGTTGCAGGTACGAATCACTGCCTAGTAATCACCCTGTGACTATCCATTGAGACTTCTTGCTAGCGGAATAAAGAAAGAAAGCTTAGTAATAACTAGTAGTTAAATAAGTATAAGCAATTACTGAGAACTGGCGCAACTTGCCACGTGGTGTCTGCAGTTGCCTAATCAAGCAATAAACATAGCCTATACAAGTCAAGCACATGATATGGCTAGACCTACAGTAAATAATAAAACCTCATACATAACCTTAAATTGTCACGCGGTCTGGAAGTTACTGCTGCACTAAATCTAAGGAATGTGAAGTCCTGATTAAATAAAATGCAATAAATTTATGTACAAAATAGTTATAGTATAATTTCCAGATATTTAATAGTTAATCGAATCATATTCAATAATAGGTACCCAAATCAAGCACTGAAATCACATGAATATCAAACTTTATAAGCATAAGTACAACAATTGAATCAGTGGTTACTAATTACAACTGACCCGAGTGAATACTAATCCTAAATCGTGTAATAATATCTACCTAGCAATTTAGGAAACCGCCTAACAGTTTTAGACAGTTCACCAAAGGCAATACTTAGCTTTACAATCGCGCCACACCGAATGTAATAACTTTCAGCACTCGAATTAGTAGGTAGGTACTCGTATGTATGACTTTTTGCTATGCCAACTTTTTGAAAACCTGAAAAAATATCATAACTCCCATACAAAAAAATATGGTTGCCTTACAAGTTGGACGTTGTATTTAGGTATGAAATTTTTGAACTGCAGTTGTAGCCAATCTACTGAACTGATTTAGAAAATTTATTCATTACTGGAATTCATATTTAATACTCAATGATAATTGCTATGTATTATACTCAGTTGTAGTACTATTTCAACCTAATATTTTGAAAATTGTAGAAAAGGTCGGCAAAAAATGCAGTTATTAGACCTTTCATGCGCATGCGCTGACTACATAGTGCATAATACTTAAAAATGGTGTGCTACAAAAATAACCGGCTTTACCTGGTCTACATAAAAGTCTGCGACAGCATATGTCTATGTCCTAAGGTTTTTGAACTATGACAGTTTTTATAACTATAATTAGAGAGCGAAATAGTAGGTATTTTTCAAAACTATTTTGACAAATAATGTATCAATCCTTATCCAAATAAACTCTTTTATTAGCTTGGTCATTTTATACACATCAAAATTGTCACTCACACCAAATAATTTCAACGGATAGTTTCGAAGATATCGTAGGTTTAAAATTACAACGTATTAAAATATATTGCCGCGGTACATACTGTTACATAATCTGTGCCACGACATCTACAAAGCTTTAAATTATTTGGATAGATCATAAGGTCATGAGACAAGAGCAATTTTTTTTAGTAATTTTAAGAGCGTTATAGGCGTAGTTATAGTAAAATCTAGATTTAATACTGAAAACACTAGATTTTCAACTTCGACGACGTAAACCTAGGGCCCTAAGAGAACAATCTGCCGATAGTGTATCCAGCCCAGATAGCCAACTTCATTGGCTTTCCTCCCAATCAATTTATAGAAGCCTAGGCTATACCGAGGCAGCCCCTGGATGGTCTAAATAGACCTAGATTTGGGAAATTATTCCAGGACATATAACTCGGTAACCGGGGGCCCGAATTATAAGCTGATGCCACAGAAGTCATTTTTATCTGAGGTCAAAGCGACTGAGCCCAAAAAATTGTTCCTGGATCAATTTATGAGGGACCTCGAAATCGTTTTCAAATTACGACAACGAAAATAAAGTACTTTCAAAATTTTTGAAACTTAGAATATAGATAACCCTAGGCTCCACAAATACTGTGTAGAAATTTAAGATTCTCTCGAGCACCGGGAAACCCGAAAACGGGATTTTGATTGGTTTGTTGATGGTAGGATAACTTTAGAGACTGAGTATTAAGTGAGACTAAACACCACATAAGTCGGCGGATGGGAAGTTATCCAAAAGCCGAAATATAGGTAGGTGCGGGAGACAGAGTGACGAGACGCCGAGGCACACCCGCCCGCCGACCTCATGCCTCCCGCGCGCTCCCTCCGTGCTAAATACTACGTCAAGCACGCGGCGTCGGCATTATGCAAACATGCGCAATATTATGCTTACTTGGCCATTTCATATAGATAAAAATTGATAGGTATTTTAGAAGATATTACTATGCAGGCAAAGATTTTAAAAATAATATTATTCTGATTTTTTTTTATTATTATCGTATTAATTTTGTTGTATGCTTTTAACCGATTTCATAAAAAGATGTTCTCAGTTAGGCATTCGTTTTTTTTGTATGTACGAGTATGTTACGCGATTACTCCGTCAATTGTGAACCGATTGTAATGATTTCTTTTTTGTTTGGTAGATCAAATTTCAGAATTGATCCCATTTAAATTAGGTTTGTTGTATTTGAAAATAAACATTAGACGAATTTTTTAACCATATACAAAATAATTATTTATCGTAAAAAATAGCAAAACCGCTTTCCATCGTGTACAAAATTAGAATATTTCGCTCGAATCGTTTACGTCATTGTTGATTTTTCAAAAACAGCTCAGTCGATATCCGTAAAGTTTAAATGGGGCCACCTCGGGAGTAGGTATATAAATACCCTTTCGAACTAAAAATAATTTTTCGATTCGGTTCACAATAAGGAAGTTTCCTTTGTCATAAAAACTAAAAATAATTATATACATTTAAAGACGTTAGAATTATATTAGATACAGTGCAAAAATTACTCGAATATCTTAATATTTGACGGAGTTATGGATGTCTAAACATGACCGCACGAAATCAAAATACCTCGCGACGGATTTACGCGTGTGACGTCATCCGGCTCCAGAGCCGCGCCGTGGGTTAGGCGGGAGTAAGGAAAAAAAGAAATAAAGTGCTTCATTCTATGCCGGGTATTTTTCTAAGCCACGAATACGTTCTAGAATATCATTGTACTTATCTTTATGTTATGATCATAATTACAATATTCTGTCCTAAAATATCATTGTATATTATGACCAACTTTTACTATGGGACTAATCCCCTGTATAGGGTTATCCAAAACTTCTCAGCCGAATATTTGTTCTTATAAAGTCATTGTAGATAATAGGTTTTTCAGGACTTATTTTTTAGTTCCGAAAATGACAGATGTCAAAGTGACAGCTGCCATTATATGGCATATTATTATATAATTCATACTAGAATGGCATGACAGATGTCATCCGAAATGTAGATCTCGTTGAGCTCTATCAATTTTGTGCCCAAAGTAACGGTCTAGAAACGACAGTTACGGAGATATAACTTTAAAGAGCTGTCATCCGAAATATAGATCTTGTTGAGTTCTATCACTTTTGTGAAGACAGCATTGGTCTAAAATCGTTAGTTACAGAAATAAACCGCATTTAAGTTTGACAGCTGTCACTTTGAGACCTGACATGTCATCCTAGTATGGATTCTAGAATATGACAGCTGTCACTTTGTTCAGTCATTTTTAGGGTTTCGTAGTAGAACGAGGAACCCTTAAAACTTCGTTATGTCCGTGTAACGAACGGACGCCGTTTACAGACCATATTAAAAACTTTGCCTGAAAATTATTTTGAGCATGATTCCACAGATCATAAATTTTTGAACTATAAAAAAAATTGAAATTTTTAAACATTAGAGGTCATCGACCTCACATGTATATTTCATACAAACAAACAAACAATAACACTTTATTAGATAACCACATAACATAAGAAAATTACAGGGACAAAACAATACAATTAATAGGTTTCTAACTGGTGGCCTTATCGCTTTAAGCGAATTTTTTCAGGCAACCAAGAATTCATACTAAATTACGTTTTCCTAGTAATCAACCTTCTTAAAAATTGGTTTTTATCATCATCATAATCATCGTCACGTCTACGGAAGCCTATCATACGCATGTCTCGACACGCACTTGACAACTTATTGGAACTAGAAAATAAAAGCCTTGAAAAAAATTATCTAAAGTATTTTATTAGAACAAAATATATTACGCTTCACCAGTTCTAGCTAGCTAACCCTGTATAGGGGATCAGACTCAAACTCTGCCACCAGAGCTAGCCACCCGGCCTATACAAACTTACTTAGTCCCATAGTAAAATTTGGCCATAATTTACAATAATATCTTAGTAAAGAACCTTACCATTTTTATGATTAAGAATATATTTACCTGTGAAAGTTGTGCATTTTTGAGAACTTATTACAAGAAAATGTATACTTGCGAGGTCTACTGTTTGGAGAGCTACTAGTTAATAGTTACAGATGTATGAACCGCAATACACTAGGTACACACGCCAAGTCTTGTTCCATTTAGAAATAATGTTCATTTACTCACGACAAAATTGTGGGAATGCTGACTTTTTATTCGTTATATTGGGGGGTTAGTCCCATAGTAAATGTTGATCATAACATAAAGGTAAGTACAATGATATTCTAGAACGTATTCGTGGTTTAGAAAAATATCCGGCATAGAATGAAGCACTTTATTTCCTTTTTTCCTTACTCCCGCCTAACTCACGGTGCGGATCTGGAGCTGGATGACGTCACACGCGTAAATCCGTCGCGAGGTTTTTTGATTTCGTGCGGTCATGTTTAAAAATTCACAACTCCGTCATTTTTGAAGATAATTGAAAAATGAAAACACCATAATTTATTGCAGACTTAGTGTAATTTAATAAAAATAAAACTAGAAAACGGGAAACTTCCTTATTGGCGAAATTATCGATGGACATACACAAAAACTATACATACAGACGAACATAGAACTTCCTCCTTTTTGAAAGTCGGTTGTAAAAATAACAATAAATCGTTCTAATAAAAAAATAAAAATAATAAGATTGCTGCTACAGTTGACAAATTTCGCCGCTCCCCGTAAGTGATTTCCTGGCCAAGCGGACAGGGATAGTGGATACGACGTCACCCACGGTACCGGTATCAAATTCCGCCAATCGCACGTTTTCTTTTTGCTTCTTTATGTTGCAAGAAAATATCATTTGGAAGCTCTATTGTTAACTTATAATTTATTTTTGTAAAATAATTATTTATACCGCTCATACGATTTCCGCGCCATATTCTTAAAAGAGTAGAAAGCGGAAGTTTTATTTTAAACCTTATGATCATAGAAATAAAATTGATCTGGGTATAGTCTGTAAGATGAAGAACAGACTTGCTATTAGAGTCGACCAATTTCGCCAGCTATAGAAACGGTACCATATGATGCTGGGTTCGAATCCGCCCAAGTTCATATTTTTTGCATGAAAATATCATTTGGAAGCTCTTGAACTTAATTGAGTTAATATGCCTATAGATACAATCAGATCAATCCATTCATCCAGCAGCCATAAGACGTCCACGGCTGGACATAGGCCTCCCATTTAGATCTGCAAAAAGACCAGTTAATAGAAACTTGCATCCAGTGCGTTCATGCGGTCTGGAGTGTTTAAATAAAATAATATAAAAAAATAAATTGAAAAAAAAACGTTTGAATTAAAGGGGAAAATCCAAGATGGCGGCCGCCATTAGTTTCCATTTTGAAATTAAAGTTGGCGGATGTCCCTTATTTGAAAAAGTCGTCATGGGTATCGTTTTCGAGGTTTTCGAGGGTGTAGATTTCAAAAATGGCATACATTTTGACATAAAAAATGGAGGATGTCACTTTTTTGAAAAAGTCGTCATGGGTATCGTTTTCGAGGTTTTCGGGGGTGCAGGTTTCAAAAATGGCGTCCATTTTGAAATTCAAGATGGCGGAAATCACTTTTTGCAAAAAGTCGTCATGGGTGTCGTCGTCGAGGTTTTTGGGGGTGTAGATTTCAAAAATGGCATCCATTTTGAAATTCAAGATGGCGGATGTCACTTTTTTTAAAAAGTCGTCATGGGTATCGTTATCGAGGTATTCGGGGGTGTGAATTTCAAAAATGGCAACCATTCTGAAATTCAAGATGGCGGAAGTCACTTTTTTGCAAAAAGTCGTCATGGGTGTCGTTGTCGAGGTTTTTGGGGGTGCAGATTTCAAAAATGGCGTCCATTTTGAAATTCAAGATGGCGGAAGTCACTTTTTTGCAAAAAGTCGTCATGGGTGTCGTCGTCGAGGTTTTTGGGGGTGTAGATTTCAAAAATGGCATCAATTTTGAAATTCAAGATAGCGGATGTCATTTTTTTGCAAAAAGTCGTCATGGGTATCGTTTTCGAGGTATTTGGGGGTGTAGACTTCAAAAAAGGTATCCATTTTGAAATTCAAGATGGCGAATGTCATTTTTTTGCAAAAAGTCGTCATGGGTATCGTTTTCGAGGTTTTTAGGGATGTAGATTTCAAACTTGAAGGTCTTTGCACCTATAAACAAACTCGCGGGCCGCATGCGGTCCGCGCACCGCCCAAAATACTAGTTCTACATATAAAACTACGCTTACAAGAAAAATATAACTACGTTAATACAATAAGTCACCACGTTTTCACTTCTGATTCATGTTCGCAGAAAAAATTGTGTTTAACATAGTTAACATTAATTAGTTTATTAGGGTAATTATGTTCTGATGCATGAATTCCAATAGTTGAAGCCACAGACATTTTCTTTTCACTTGGCGCGATTTTGTGAATTTAAACTTAGCATTTAAGTTTTAGTTCCTTTGGAGGTAGCTAAATTAGCTCATGAATACAAAGCTCTCAGCTCAGAAATATAGCGGAAAGTTATTTTTAGTGCAATCTTTATATAATTAAATCATAGATAAGAATGTAAAATAATAATCTAGGATATGACATTTTGTAAAAAGTTTCAGAAAGAGATCTGTCGTAAATTTTAACAATCATACTTATTAAAAAAAACATGTACCTAGTGTATAATAGTAAATTATGTTACAAGGAGACAAAGTACTGTCTTCTGTAACGGGTGACAAATTGGATCCTACGCGTAGCGAGGGAGCGCAGCGAGTGAGCTCAAACTTTACGGGAGTTTCATGCATTAGGTACATTATTGCCCTACTATAGCCATCGAGATTGTGCTATGATAGTAATGTCTTACGTTAAGATTGTATGGCATTTAATTAGTAGATAATTGTCAAGCACATGGCATGAGAAATACATTTTCACCAACTGTCTCGTATTGTAGAACAATAGGACAGGCAAAATTATTAGCCTACAGGCGGCAAATGTGTAAGTCCGACATTGGTCACATCACATCCAAATATCGCAGAGTAGCTGTTAACCTTTCATTAGGGCTAACAGCTTGCCTCATATTTGTATCCATTTTGACAATATGAGGAGTGACTAGGTTCAGTAGATGGTAATAGACTTTTTGGTTTGTATTTTTGCAACTATATGGAAACAGACAGCAGCTGCAATATTAATCATTTCTTCTTCCGAGTCGGAATCCATCTTGAGTGGATACTGAGATACGAGTACGTGCGCGCGCAACGAAGTCGAAATACGAGTAACGCAGTAACTGTTGTCATAACCTGTGTTCAAATTGTTTGATGCAAATGAACTGAAGCAAAGATCCTCGTCAAACTGACCACAGGTTGGGCAATAGTATCTACAACAATTCTCGCGTGAAACGTTATCTTTATATACAGGGTTATTCCTAATCAATTAGCATCCTTCTAGGGGCTTATTCTGAACATCAAAACTAACAACTTTTGTTTTACGACTTTCGTCAAAACTAAAAAAAATCAGCTATTCCATACATTTTGTCGCGGGTGAACTATATTTTTCTATGGGACAACAATTTTTGTTTTTGTATTGTCGAAAGTCGTAGAACAGAAGTTGTTAGTTTTGATGTACAGCATATTATTACTGGCAATATTATTACCACAGCTCACACTCACACATTCAAATATGTTATTATTTTGTTTGTACTGGAACTATACAGCCTAGCTACATGTAACTGAATTCAAATGTTTAGTAGCACTAATTCACTCAGTCTTTCCAAACATACATCCTATGAGTCTTAACGTAAGGAACACGAATAAATAGTCTAGCTCATAAAACGCTGCTTTTATGTCCAGCTCAAACTGACAAATAGTCACACACTTGATATAATAGTCGCCCACCTATGATATTTTTCACCCGGTTTATTACGGTTTATATCCCCAAATACTGACTACCTATTAGAGGTGCTGAAAATAATGATGATTACTTTTTGTTTCACACCTAATCTACATAATGCAATTTGATTCTGGCACTTCGCCGGCCGCTACCGCAGCACCCTCGCTTTGCATGCTCGGCTTGTGCGTTGTTTGTCATGTTCTAACTTTCTTTTTTATAACCTATTTTTATTTTCACACCTAATCTTTAATGTGACAATATTCGACCAAACTTTGTTCGTCTAATAGTTGATTGACCCAATGAAAGATTCGACAAATGATTAATGTTTCAAACGTTTTTAGACAAAAAACGTTTGTCGAATCTTTCACTAGGCCATTATAATAAAGAATACCTAACTCTACCAAACGAAACGTCATACGAAAATCGGCCACACATTTTTCTTCGCAAATGCAGGAAACCGTGTATATTAAGCGCCACACAAATCGGCGGATGGGAAGCTATGCTCAGAACGCTGCGCAAAAGCCGAAATATACGTAAACGCGGGAGCCAGAGAAACGAGACGCCGGGGCACACCCGCCCGCCAACCTCATGCCTCCCGCGCGCTACCTACGCACCTTGACACGTGGCGTCGGCTTTTGTGCACACATGCGCAATAATTAGCCAATCACGGCGAAGTGTCATCTGCGGCTAACATCTCATCCGCCGATTTGTGTGACGCTTAGTATAACAATATTATTACTGTAGCACATAAAACGCTGCTCTTAAGTCTAGCTCAAACCTGAAAAATAGTCACACACTTGATATTTGCCGACATAATAGTCGCCCACCTATGATATTTTTCACCCTGTATATTATTATCGTTTTTCGTAATACACAATTGTCGCAAGTAATGTTAATTTATCAGTTGCAGAGAAAATTGAACGCTGTTCGATTCAATATTGAAGTATCCCATCTATAGTCACCAACAAATTTGTTAGCTGCACGGTTAATTATTTTCCATAATCTGATAGTTTACAGCATACATTGTGTAGATACTCGTACAATTTTATTTCCAAATAGTACTTACATACGTAAACACTATGTATGTAACTTATAAAATATGAACATCTCTGTGGACACCTCTCAATCCGGGCACTCAAAATAAGTCCGTCCTGAATACGTCCCACTTTGCCACGCCTGCGCATCATGCGCATGGCTTGCCGGCGAGCACGTACCTACCTACCAACCAACTCAGACGCAACTAGGGATGCAATTCAAACGATACTACGAGTACGTAATATAATATTTTTTTGACGATACATTGATGTTTTAAACATATGGTATGGTAGGTATGGGGTATGGGTATGGTAGGTATGGGCCGTCCCATACAACTTGGCAGATGTGTATTGTTAGCTACAAGCTGCTCTCAATATCAACGTGCAGCTTTATTTGAGCTTCAGTCTGGATTGGATATTGCGTAACTTATGATAGTTAGGCGATAGGCGATTAATGGCTCTGCAGGAGAATCTCCCAATGGAGCCTTTTCAGGAAAATCAAACCCAATCCACTCCAATGCTGATGAACATCGATGTTTGTGTTACGTCGATACCTACTGCGAGAAAAATTATAATGTTTGTTGCTTTGTTACTCTTTCACGCAGCAACAGAGCAACGGATGTTTGTAATAGATATAATTTAAGTGTTATAAAGTGACGTAGGCTTTGCTAGACATAGCTACTATTAATCCTGGAAAATTAAATATTCCTATGGGGTAACATTAAAATCGAAAAAAAAACAGGCGAAGCTGCGAGCAAAAGCTAGTCGTTCATAAATATGGAAACATTCGATATCATTTTTTTGTTTTTTAATTATCGACGCTCTGCTATTGATGTTTTATTTTGAGCGAAGTTACATCCCTAGTTATAACTACTGTTTTGCAGTTACCTAATCTGTGTTCAAATTGAAGTGCCCTTGGGCAGAATCTGTGGCAGCGAAGTAGAGTGTAGCATAATATGCTCTTTTAGTGTAGCCAACTTATCGCCATTTAATTAAGCTAGGGACCACGACTGTTCTCCAGCGTGTACCAGCTCCTGTACGTAGAATGCCACCGAATTGTTTTAATCGAAATCCATAGGGTACGGACGCCTATGTCTAACGGTAGATAATAGTAGATATAATAGTAAAAATATTGTCACAATATTGTCACAATATCCAGTGCGTAGTAGATTGACTACCATCAGAAATACAAGTAACTGTTGGAAAAAAAACTGTTGTTGACAAGCCGTGGTGGTCAAGAGGTAATGACACCCGCCTTACAATTGTGAGGTCGTGGGTTCAAATCCCCGGTCCCGTACCAATGAGTTCTTTGGAATTTATATACGGAATTTCACACCACTGGCTTTTCGGTGAAGGAAAACATCGTGAGGCAACCTGCATACGTCCGTAGAAGAAATTCGATGGCGTATGTGAATCCACCAACCCGCACTGGGCCAGCGTGGTGGCTATGGCCCAATCACCCTTCGTGGGTAGGCCTAAGTCCTGCAGTGGACTATTAAAAAGGCTGATACAGTATAGTACAGTACAGTTGGAGAAAATATGAAAAATATGTATGAATGCTGTTTTTGAACCAGCCCCTCTTCTATCTTACCTAGATTTACTATAAGAAAGGTAAAATGGCAGTAGGCAGGGCACATATTACGGACGTGACGATTTTTTTTAGATTTCATGTGTTGATCTTGATTCATTCAACATTTTTGATTTTTTTAAAGTTCTCGAATGGAGACGACATACCGGACGTCCACCAACTTGTTAGACCGATGACATAGGCCACGTCGTACCAGCAAGCGCAGCGTAGGACCTTCACCGACTTGTTGGATCAATGATAAAAGGCGATGGATACATGCCGCTTCCATCCGAGAATATTGAAAGCTGAGTGATACGCGAGTTAAGTGTACAGCTGATAGGAATAACCCTGTATATCACCATCATTATTATAAGACCAATAGTTAATTTATGACCAATTTCTTGAATAACTTTGATTCCGATCATTTCTAATGAAAGATAGAAATAACGTAAGTTATTGAAGAAATAAAACAGCACAACTGTTTTTCAGAAATTATCAATCTTACAACAAGTTAATGAGAATCAAATCGAGCTGTTTAAGTGCTTACTCTCGTTTATAGGTATCGCTTTTTAATATAGTTTTGTCAAAATTCTGCCGCAATTAATGCAATCCTAATCCGAAAGGTTGCATAAAATCCTAAGTACATGTTTTATTAAAAACAAATTATCCACTTTCCAATATTAATTAAAATCTTTTGTTTAGTCTCCTGACATAAGTTTATATAAGTTAATGTTCTAGCTTGCAAACATACCTATTGTATTTTTTGTTACCTCTAGGATTTAATTTACGCTAGAGATGTTTATAATCTGTAAATACTTTGCAATTGAATAAAGACCTTTTAAAAACAAACAAACAATGAAAATCAAAGTTGTGGGTAACCAAATTTCAAACAACTTTGAACTTTTTCTAGGATTGATATTTTTAGGGTTCCGTACTCCGTACCTCAAAAGGAAAAAACGGAACCCTTATAGGATCACTTTGTTGTCCCTCTGTCCGTCTGTGTGTCTGTCAAGACTCTTTATCTCGGGAACGCGTAAAGATATCGAGCTGAAATTTAAACTGTATACGTATATCAAATATCAATGAATTCTTGCAGTTGTGTAAAAGAAAAACTTCTCAGTTATCCTTTAAAAAAGTTACAGCCGTTTATATAGTAAAAAACGCTTATTTTGCGAGTTGAAATTTAAACTGTATACGTATATATATGGTCTCTTGCAGTTGTGAATAAAAAAAACTTCTCAGTTGTCGTTTAAAATAGTTAGAGCCGTTTCTGTCGTAAAAAACCGCATATTTCGACACTCACAAAAATATAAACCTACAGGGTACTTCCCGTTGACATAGAACTATGAAATTTGGCGAAAAGCATCGTCTCAGAGTACACATATAGGAATAAATATGAAAACTGTAAGTACATTTTTATTTAAATCACAAAAAAAAATAGGGCTTCAAAATTCACAAAATATGGGTTTAAAATTCAAAGTGCGTAAATCGTTTTATGTAAGGTATCATATAAAAAAGCTTTATTAGCACATGCTAAAACAGGTTTTTAATTATTTTAACAATTTTCGATGAATGACGAGAAAAGTAAAAAAAAAAACTGTTGTTATTGTGATGATGATGATGAGTATAGAGATTTTAACAACGTACTTCCCAATTTTGTGAATTTTTCTGGATTTGTACGGAACCCTCAGTGTGCGAGCCTGACTTGCACTTGTCCGGTTTTTTTTTAATAAGATAGGTGTGCCAGTTTGTTTCTTTAATAATTTTTGTTATTTCTTTCTATCATGAAAAATTATCGGAACCAAAGTTGTCTGAAATTTGATTTCCTACAACTTTGATTCCCATCATATTTTTCAAGAATTGATATTGTTTTGTATAATAAGATAGGTGTGACATTTTGTTTCTTCAAAAACTTTTGTTATTCCTTTCTTTCATGAGAAATTATAGGAACCAAAGTTGTTTGAAATTTGGTTTCCTACAACTTTGATTCCTATCAACTTTTTCTAGGATTGATATTATTGGAATTAGGTAGGTGTGCCATATTGTTTGTTTAATAACTTTTGTTATATTTTTCTTTAATGAGAAATTATCGGATCTAAAGTTGTTTGAAATTTGATTTTCTGCAACTTTGATTCCCATCGACTTTTTGTAGCATCTATATTTTTTGAATAAGATAGTGGTGTCATTTAGTTTCTTCAATTAACTACTTACCAGCAATAGTTATCAACATTAGGCCCCAGCTGCACTGATCTGATGAACAGATGCGATCATAGCATCGTGTGAGCTCAGCTTCAGGTAGTGGTTCAAATCGTGTACCATCAATTCCTACCTATTAATTTACTGAATGAGCCCCATTTGGAGTGACGCGAAAAACTGATCAGTTTAACTGACCGTGTATGGCCACCTGAGTATTACTTTAGTTATTTATTCTCTTAGGCGGATTAAGTGCGGCCATGGTCGCAAGTGGCAAAATGCTCGCCTTCAATCGTGAGGCAAGGGTTCAAACCCGGTCACGTATTAATAAGAGTGTGTAGATACTAGTATGTATATACTTACTTATTTTTGACCGACGAACCACCGGAGGAGGTATACAATTCGACGCGTTTAAATATATTTACGCATTACTTTTTTTGTAGTAGTCCGATTTCAATAATTCTTTTTTTATTGGAATGAGTATACTTCGAAATTGGTCCCATTTAAATTTTATCGAAATCGGCTGAGCCATTTTCGATAAGTCAACAATAATGTGAAAAGTGCTACATCGATCCGTGCATAATATTTGCTTTCTAGCGATGCGCCCCGGCTTCGCACAGGTGTATTATACATATAAACATTTCTCTTGAATTACTCTATCTATTAAAACGAACTGCATCAAAATCCGTTGCGTAGTTTTAAAGATATAAGCATACATGGGGACAGACAGCGGGAAGCGACTTTGTTTTATACTATGTAATGATTCTGCACACATGGTGAAGTCGGTCATGCTATTTTTTGCAAAAAAATAATTATATTGTTGTAGTTTTAGTTACCCTTCGTGGGTAGGCCTACATCCTGCAGTGGACTATTAAAAAGGCTGGTACAGTACAGTTTTAGTTAATGGCTAGGGGTGAGTGTAAATACTTACCACGACGAACTAATTGATTTATTGATATAAGAAAATATTGTACATTATTTGTGATTGATATCTAAATAATTTTTTAAAAAGTTTTTTGAAATTTATATGTATTTATACACCACTGGCTTTTGGTAAAAAGAACATCGTGAGGCAACCCGTAGGTATACATCCTTAAAAATTCGATAAGTAGCGTATGTGAATCCAACAACCCGCACTGGGCAAGTGTGGTTAAGCCGATGTTCAGTAGTGGACTATTAAAATACCGGTACAGTAAGTGAAATAACGTGAAGTGAAAAAGCCGTGGTGGTCAAGAGGTAGTGACACCCGCCTCACAATCGTGAGGTCGTGGGTTCGAATCCCCGGTCCCGTACCAATGAGCTCTTTGGAATTTATGTACGAAATTTCACACCACAGGCTTTTCGGTGAAGGAAAGCATCGTGAGGCAACCTGCATACGTCCGTAGAAGAAATTCGATGGCGTATGTGTATCCACCAACCCGCACTGGGCCCGCGTGGTGGATATGGCCCAATCACCCTTCGTGGGTAGGCCTGCGTTCTGCAGTGGACTACTAAAAAGGCTGGTACAGTACAGTAAGTGAATGTCGAATTTCGCGATGACGGTCCACAGCCTATGTTCTACATTTGTACTCATAATAATATGACCAACTTTTACTATGGGGCCAATCCTTGTTGTCTATCGATGTTTTCCTTCACGGGAAACCCGAATTGTTTTTGCAACAATAGTCACTTTTTGACCGACGAACCGGATCAGGTACTCAATTTGACGCGTACCTATATAATTATATTTCATTTTATACAGGCTTACAGGGTAAGTCGACCTATTCCCGTTAAGGGTGTGTAGTTTACTTTGTTTCTGACTAATTTGACTATGAAATACACTATCCTAAATTAAAAAAAAAAAACAGATATTTGAAATTGGTATTTATAAAATTCCCAATTTTCGACTATCAGCTCAGATATTTTTAAATGTGTAAGTCGTATTATTATTTTTATTTGATTTTTACATGTAATATAATGTTTTAGGACCTCACTACCGAATAAGTATTGTCCGTAAAATTAACCTTTTATAAAAAGTATTTGAATTCAAATATCTCGAAAACTGCGAGATTTAGGATAAGGTGTTTCATAGTCAAATCAGTCAGAAACGTAGTTAACTACACACGCTTAACGGGAATTGGTCGACTTAGCCTATAACCCTGTACATATTTTTTATGTAAGTACCTACCTACATATAACTTTTTTCATAGTAGTCCAATTTCAATAATTCTTTTTTTTATTGGAAAGAGTATACTTCGAAATTGGTTTCATTTTGAATTTTATTTAAATCGGCTGAGCTATTTTTGACAAATCAATAATAATGTGAAAAATGCCACATCGATCCGTGCGAAATATTCGCGAATTCTGTACACGGGTGCAGTCGGTCATGCTATTTTTTGCAAAAAACTATGTATACTTGACCAGTTGTCAAGAATACAAGATTGTTTTGTACAAAAATTGTACCTAAGTATCTACCTACTTACTCGTAAGTAGACCTTCTAGAAAGTACAAATATAACGATTCTCTGAATCTAAAGGTGACTCGAGAAGTCTTCCTTAAATAGACTGAGATACCCTCGACTGTTTCTAAGGAGCTCAAACAAATACAAGTTTGTTTCGTGATTTTCTATTATAATAGAAAATAGCATCATTTTCCCGTTGCGTGGGTGGCCTAAACTCCATCAAATCGAAGCGGAGCGAAGATGGACAGAGATAAATAAATAGTTTATTTTCAAGATCAATATACTACAAAACAAAACAACATTACATTTATCATCTGAAAACATTACATGCATTCGAACTTACAGTTTTAGGCATTTATAATATTTTAGGAATTTTAAGTATAAGAGATACTTAAATCGTAAGTATACTTAAATCACAGAACAGCGATTTCCTTCTCTCTTCTGTACCTACGCTCCGTTGACAGTTGTTTTATATTCATGTGCTAAATACCTCTTGCTCTAACCTGTGATGGTGTATTGGTGTGTAATGACTAGACAGAGACAGCGACATTATGTCAGAGGTAAAATAACTGTTAAGGTTCTGTGTCCGTGAGTCCACTGCTGGCACTTCTGGCTGGCACTTTCGTAGCTAGTTCGACTAGGTACATCTATGTATTCGGCTTTGTTTATATATATTCATATTGATATATAGACATTAATTTTATTTATTAACTTAAGTACAATTTAACCTGCTACAATTTGAAATTGTCTGGACAGTTTTTTTTTTTGGAAATATGTCGAAATTGTCAAGATTAATATAATTATAGTATATGTTACGAACATTGGAAATTTAAAAATTAGGTAAAAAATAAAAATTTAAAATAAACAAAACTTCAGATAAAGACCGAGGAAACTACGAATAAAACAAAAAAACTTAAGTACAGTCCGCGCCAAACAAGTTGGTAGATGTAAAGTTAGCTACAAGCTGCACAATATACCTACAATCCCGATTGAAGCTCACATAAAGCCGCACGTTGATTGGTTATTTCGCAGCTTGTAGCTAACTTCACATCCTTCAGCTTGTGTGGCGCTCAGTACGAAAAGTTTTGACCATTTTTCTATATTGTCTCTAATCATTTGACCTGTCCATTTTTGTTGCCTGCGCAATGTTTTAACATTCTTGACGTATTAAATGGAATGTAAGAAACAGAACAGACAACCTTTCATTGTTGTAAAGTTGAACCTCAGTAAAAAGACTGGGAAATTTTCCTAACAATCTCAAATATCTTTGAAAAATTGTTTAATTACGGTATTTTGGTAGGACAGGCGCCAAATCGGCAAAAATACCGAAAATTCAGTAGTTTCATTCAAAACACACGGCGGAACGGAGCGTCGCTCCGCTCCGCCTCACTTTGGTGGAGTGTGAATCTCATAACGTACAGGTATTACGGTGAATGGCTCAAATTAATAAGGCATTAAAGAACGGAATAATATAATTATTAGAATAAACTATAGATATTAGTAAGAAAAATATTTTCTAGAATTCTTCGGTCCGGTATTATGGTAGAATAAACAAAACTAACGACGCCAACGTGAGAGGAAATTATGTGATTGTGCTCGTTAGTGAACGCAAAATAACAAGTTAACAACATGTTAAGGGTTTTTCAGAGGGCTTCGGTACGAGTTCAAATCAAGGGTCTTATCAAACATCACCAACGCTGAAATATTCTGACTTTTGATCTATTTTTGACCGACGAGGAGGAGGTACTCAATTCAACGCGTATAGAGTATATTTTTTTATGTGTATAACTTTTTACGTAGTAAGTCCAATTTCGATATTTTTTTTATTGGACTCAGTATACTTCGAAATTGGTCACATTTAAATTTTATCGAAACCAGCTGAGCTATGTTTGATAAATCAACAATAATGTGAAAAACGCTACTTTGATCCGTGTGAAATATTCGCGAATTCTGTACACGGTTGAAATCGGTCATGCCATTTTTGCTAAAAATAATTGTTATAGTGCTTTTCCACACTATAGGTTTTGTCTAAATGAGAGAAGCGAACTAGCTTAGTACCACATATACCTAATTATACTCAGTTTTTAGGGTTCCGTACCTCAAACGGAAAAAACGGAACCCTTATAGGATCACTTTGTTGTCCGTCTGTGTGTATGTCAAGACTATTTATCTCAGGAACGCGTAAAGATATCGAGTTGAAATTTAAACCGTTTACGTATATCTATGATCTCTTGCAGTTGTGTAAAAGAAAGACTTCTCAGTTATCGTTTGAAAAAGTTAGAGCCGTTTATGTCGTAAAAAACCGCATATTTCTAAACTCACAAAAATCAAAACCTACAGGGTACTTCCCGTTGACATAGAACTATGAAATTTGGCGAGAAGCATTGTCTCAGAGTACACATATAGGAATAAATCTGAAAACTGTACATTTTTATTTAAATCACAATAAAATAGGGCCTCAAATATCACAAAATATGGGTTCAAAATTCAAAGTGAGTAAATCGTATCAAGTAAGGTATCATATAAAAGAACTTCATTAGCACATGCTAAAACAGGTTTTTAATTATTGTAACAATGTGTTTGTACGGAACCCTCGGTGTGCGAGCCTGACTCGCACTTGTCCGGTTTTTTTTCTACAGTTGCAAGCCCAGAATAAAATAAAAATGTTTTTCAGCTTGAGGTAGGTACGCATACCTAGTCCGATATGTAGAACTTTGGCCAGTCAAACTTTTACACAACGCTAACAAAATGTTTCAAATCGAAGGAAATAATCTGGAGCTTTCAGAGGCAGAGTGAAGTCAATGTACGTGCTTTATCTTCGACAACATCGTCACTTATCCTCACGCCAGTTGGAGGTCAAACGCGGCCTTATTTGCGATAACAAAACCATGACCACTGAAAATCAGAAGCTAGGTTTCTATATACTTACCTAGCACCCCCAGGTATTAGTCGGGCCAAAAATATCACTAAAAACTTAAAAAGAGTAGGTACCTATTTAATAGGTAGGTACCTCAAGGACCCTTCAATATATTCCCGGTTTTCGTCTCAGGAGTTTCGAAGGTTCCACATTCTAAAAGTATTGTACTTCACTGTTTCCAGTATCTAATGAAAGACCTCCTTACAAATTCATTCGAGCGCAAACACAATAGCAATGTTGTCGCTGTGTCAGTCACTGATAAAGCGCCTTCTGGAATTTTACTGGCAATACACACAGATACAGCAGAATATTTATTAGACAGGAGCTTTGGAGTGAACGGCAGATCTTATGAATATTTACGAAATTACAAATATGACGTTTGGAGACCTTTGTACTCGAAGCTGGTGTTGCTTATTCTCTTAAGGAATCTTCGGATCATTTGTGAATTTATGTCTTGTTTGTGTAAATATCTCATAGTGATGTTAAAATTACAGGGTTAGGTACTTACTTTAACTACTGGTAATTTAGACACAACCAACAAACAATAACACTTTCTTAGACAACTACGTACATAAAAACAGATTACAAGGACAAAACAATAGCTACAATCAATAGGTTTCTACCTTATCGCTTAAAACGATTTCTTCCAGGCAACCAAGCTGCAATCTTAGAAGATTCTAGATTATCTAGAATTTTAGATGAACTACTTTTACTTTGAGACATACCCTGATTTTTTTTTGTGATTTCGGTGTTGATACCTTAGTAAACTCACCTTAAAATGTTCTGCGTGAGTTACCAGTATGCTTACAAAACTATTTAGATAAAAATCCGACCAAGTGTCCTGCCCACTGCCGTTTCAATTTTCATAATCTTTTTATGTAGGTTTTCTGGCAGGTATTGTATTAAGAATACAGGGTTATCTGCTAACCCTGTACCTACTAAAAGGGGGTGATTAAGACCAATTTTTACTATGGGGCTAACTCAAAATTAAAAAAAAATGTTCCATACTAAACTGCAACTCGGAATCGACAAAATGTATGTAATATATAACTGTTTTTAGGGTTCCGTACCTCAAATGGAAAAAACGGAACCCTTATAGGATTACTTTGTTGTCCGTCTGTCCGTCTGTGTGTATGTCAAGACTCTTTATCTCGGGAACGCGTAAAGATATCGAGTTGAAATTTAAACTGTATACGTATATCTATGGTCTCTTGCAGTTGTGTAAAAGAAAAACTTCTCAGTTATCGTTTAAAAAAGTGAAATGGTATAGATCATAGGGTTCCAAAGATCAAAGATTTTTCTGCTTTCAGCCCGCGCAGGGCAGATAATTATTATTAAGTGGTGGTCTAGTGGTATTGACACCCGCCTTACAATCGTGAGATCGTGGGTTCGAATCCCAGTCCTGTACCAAAGAATTTCTAGGAATTTATGTACGGAATTTCTCATCACTGGATTTTCGGTGAAGGAAAATATAGTGAGGCAACCTGCATATGTCCATGGAATTCGATGGCGTATGTGAATCCACCAACCCGCACTGGGCCAGCGTGGTGGATATGGCCCAATCACTCTTCGTGAATAGGCCTGCGTCCTGCGGTAGACTATTAAAAAGGCTGGTACAGAACCGTTTTAACCAACAGGTTGCAGTAGCATCCGCAGTCCCCGGCTCCGCCGGACCCTGGGGAGCGTGGGGCGGCGCTGGTACCGGTGCTGCTGCGGGCGCCCCCGCAGCCAACCCCTGGATCCCGCCCTGGATATCGTCCGCCCCCTGGTTCCCTCAATGGGGCCCATGCACCATGATCGGCAGCACCTGCGCCGATTGTAACACCAAGATGGTGTGCACTAAGGTATATAAAATGCACAAGTGAAATATTAACTACTTTATACTTACGTTGCATGTTTTCTTTACTCATATTTTACTTACTTATTTATAAAGTTGACTTCTATGCCTATTGATTTATCATCAACTCAGCAGTAAGAAGTCCATTGTTAATCATATGCCCCTGCTCTGGAGCTCTAATGAAACCCATAGGTATTGAAGGCGGTCACATGTAACTTAGATATGAGATTAGCCCGAGTTAGGGAACAATGGCACATACAAGAAGAGGCCTATACCTAGCAGTGGGTCGACCTAGGCGGATGATGATGATATGACATGTAACTTGTTTTTAAATCAGTAAATAAATATTGTTTTTAAAGTTCCGTACCTCAAAAGAAAAAAACGGAACCTTATAGGATCACTTTGTTGTCCGTCTGTCCGTCTGTGTGTATGTCAAGACTCTTTATCTCGGGAACGCGTAAAGATATCGAGTTGAAATTTAGAATGTATACGTATATCTATGATTTCTTGCAGTAGTGTAAAAGAAAAACTTCGCAGTTCTCGTTTAAATAAGTTAGAGCCGTTTATGTCGTAAAAACCGCATATTTTGACACTCACAAAAATCAAAACCTACAGGGTACTTCCCGTCGACATAGAACTATGAAATTTGGCGAGAAGCATTCTCTCAGAGTACACATATAGGAATAAATCTGAAAACTGAACATTTTTATTTACATCACAAAAAATGGGGCCTCAAAATTCACAATATATGGGTTCTAAATTCAAAGTGATCGTATCATGTAAGGTATCATGGTATCATATAAAAGAACTTCATTAGCACATGCGAAAACAGGTTTTTATTTACTTCAACAATGTGTTTGTACGGAATCCTCGATGTGCGAGCCTGACTCGCACTTGTCCGGTTTTTTTCTTAAATTTCAGGTTGGCCTCATAATAAAAGTTGTTCACAATGATGGTCTGTGTCGCCTCCTTTCGGCTTACTACATCAGTTCTGGATAACCCTGTATAAGTTCTTGTTTCGCTGTCAACACAGACGTTCGACAAACATGCGTATTGCGTAGATATGCGTAGTTCCTATTGTTTACCTACATAGAAAGTGTTATTTTATTGTATCACTATGCGACATGTTACTTTATCATTATCATAGACAACGTTATTCTGCCAGGGGTAAATATTTTCTTTGATGCTATTTTGCTGCAAATAAAATACACCTAAGTAGGTACATATATCTATCTACTAATTTCCTTATTACGGCAGGTTTTTCAGCGATTATTGATATTCGATTTTTTTAAGTGGGCAAAAGTGCCTTTTTAACTACAATAAGATACAATACTACTTTATGTGCTAAAACAACCTGCACTACTACTGTATAAAAAGCAATTGGATCATCCACAGACCCTTGAATGTCTAAAGATAATCTAAATGCTCAAGCGCACTGCCAGTTAATTGGCAGCGTGCCCAGCATGCTGGCAGTATGCATTGCCACGAAATAATAATTTTTATTTTTAAATTTGAAATAAACAAATGTTAGTTATTAAAACATTTTTTTTTCGTTTAAATTATTATCTTGTTCATTTCGTTTATAATTATTTTATGCAAAAAATAGCATCACCCGTGTACAGAATCATTACATAGTATAAAACAAAGTCGTTTCCCGCTGTCTGTCCCCATGTAGGTATGCTTATATCTTTAAAACTATTTACTCATAATTTAGATTTTTTTTTTTATAATTATGTATAATACACGTGGGCGAAGCCGGGGCGCATCGCTAGATCGTAAATATTACGCACGGAACTATGTAGCATTTTTCACCTTATTGTTGATTTATCAAAAACGGCTTAGCCGATTGCGATAAAATTTAAATGGGACCAATTTAGAAGAATTATTGAAATCGGAATACTATGAAAAAAGTTATGCGTGGTTATACATTAAAAAATATATACTCGTCGAATTGTATAACTCCTCCGGTGGTTCGTCGGTCAAAAATCGGAAAGCACCAGGCGAATATCTAATGGTGCCACCATACACCCCGCGAGGCGACACGAGGGGACGCCGGACGCGAGCACGAGTGTGTGGAAAGTGCGCTCGTGTCGCCTCGTTTCGCCTCGTCATTCCTCGCGTGGATGGCTATTGGCGAGGGCCTCACTTCGCTGCCTCCTGGAGTGTGTGGACGCAGCATAACCAAAGAAGATATAATAATACGCATAACTAATAGAAAATGTTTATTAATTATACATTATGCCATGAACGGGATTCTTAGAAAACGCAACCTAATTGGATTGGTTTTCTGGATTTTAACATTCTCTCGTAATTTTAGGGAACTGTTTAAAAATGTCATTGTTGTATAGTTGATCGTTTTAAAATATATTTTTCATCACATCTATTCGAAAAGGACTACTTGGTTCGCCTTTAAGTGCGCCCAAAGGTGGTGTTTTCTATAAGGAACTTTATAAGTGCGCCGGAATTATCTTTGCCGCGCACTTTTTGAATTTGGAACAAATAAGTGTGCCGGAATGATCTTTGCAGCGCACTTTTTGAATTTGGAAGTATTTGTCATTTATCATGTTGTATTTCTAATGTAATAGTGTTAGTGTTCAGCGCCAAGAAAATGAATGTAAATATAAGTTTTCATTTGTTTTATTATTAGATACTATTTAATTTCAATGTTGTTACTCTACATTTTATTAAATAATAATTTTACAATAAAATATGAGTCGCCTTTTATTTTCTCATAGGTGATGCCACAACGATGAGGTGTACCACTCGGGCGCAAAATATATTTTAAGCTCGGGCGACGTTTTACTCTAGATTCCCTCACTTAGCTCTGGATTCAAAAAAGCGCCCTCGCCGTAAAAATATGATTTTGCTCTCATATCATACAATCTACTATTATCGAATATAAATAAACTTTTTAAACTATACAGTTGATTTTTGAAGATATTAGGGTCGATCGTATGAAACATTGATTATAAATATGCGTGTATTTACGCTACCGAAGTACCGATCTACCCACCAGTTAAGTATATAATCTAGATGTATGAAAAGCTAATAATAACTAAGAATGTTTTGACTATACATTCTAGACTAGACATTCCAAAAATAATTGACTTCATACAAATGATCTCAAGCCGAATGAGCAAGCGAAAGTAACCAGTTTGCTATTCGATATCAGTAGGCGCTACAATTTTTTTTACCAATTTTCTGGAATTGCTTTAAAATTGCTAAACCATGGTAAATAAAGTATCTAAAAGGCCATATTAATGTGTTTTTCTATAGATCGAAAAAGAAACTCACGAATCGGCTCGTATACAACGGTAAAATCAGGTAACATAGAAACAAAAAATACTTTTAAGCCACAGAGTAATTTTATTTTACCTACCTCTCAAATTGGCCTTATCACGGCATTCCAAAAATCCCGTATATCTTAATAGGTATACAGCTTCCGTTCGCGAACAATAGGCAAAGAATGCAAACAGTTTGTAATCTCTGAGATAAGTTTCGGAGTCAGTTAGCAACACCACGTGAACTTCATTGCGTAATTTTAGTCCTGACCATGACTTTATGAAATGTGACTCTAGAATTCGTTCATGTTCTAATGGGGCTCTATTTTCCAAATTCCTATACGGAACTTTGACATTGACAGTTCGACAACTGTTCGCCATATTTGTTTTCTTTTTAATTAACGTTCCATTTCACAATTTCCCTCTTTACAGTCTATGGTTTCTTTTAAAATTGCAATTGACGGCACTGAAGTTTTGCGTGGAATGGATTATTTTAAATAAATTTCGAGAAAAAAAAGTCGTCCGTAAAGATAAGTACACGTTCCAAGGCGTTCGAATATAAAAAATAGGGCCCCTGAACTGAGCTTGGTATTTCTATGGTGCTGTGATGCCGGGGCCACACATTGGACGGTGACTTGCGTCCAAGCTTCGCTACGAATTGAATAGCCAACAAGATCAGAATTGCGTCCAATAGAGTATGTGCAAAAAAAGAACCGTCGTGGGGTTACGGTGAACTAAAAATAAGATTTTAATCAGCAGTCCTGCCCCCCAACCGCCTAAAGCAATAGCAATCGTAATAGCAATCGTTTATGACTTCATTTTAGTCATTTGGCACCGCCTATGTGACGTTAGCCATCAAAGTTGTTCATTCAACGATTGCTTTCGGAATCCGCGCAAAGCAATTGATGGCTAACGTCACATAGGCGGTGCCAAATGACTAAAATGAAGTCATAAACGATTGCTATTACGATTGCTATTGCTTAGGCGGTAGGGGGGCAGCTAGCTTAGCATACAAGACCACGACAAGAATTTACCGACGTGTGCAAAGGTGACAGATATATGCTTTTTCATAACTCTGTCACGTTCTGACACGTCGATAGTATTATTTTTTGGTCCGTATGCTAAGCCCGCAGGTACCGACTATACTTGGTAGACGCGAGTACCAATGAAAACCGAATTGGTGTCTATCAAGTATCAAACACTTTTAGTTGTATTAGCAATGACAGAGCAGTGTTCTCAACGTAACAACATTAGTAAAACGGCACACGGGCGACCTCATCTACCTACCTATGACGTTTTGTTTTTTGCACCAACTTTATCAGTCCAAGATCGATCCACACATTGGAGTGTTAGAACCAAGACCACAGTGTTTAGCCACCATAGCCAATGTGTGGCCGTATCACTATGAGCACTATACAGATATAGTTTGACTAGGTGTCAAACTATATCTGTATAGCGATTATCGAAGTTAAGCAACGTTCCGCACGGTCAGTCTTGGGATGGGTGACCGCGGGAGGAATTTTTCAGCTAACCCGAGTCACGGTAGCGGCTCGGGTGACACGCTAATTTGTAGGTTCCGGTTTTTTTAACCGTTTAGCCATATTAGTCGCCTTTAGGCCTTAAAAACTCCCGGCTAGCCACTCAGCATTTACGAACTTACTTACTATGCTGTCATCTATTTCGTGGTACAAATATAGATTTCGTAGTAGTAGTTCACAGATTCTATCGGTAAGCTATGTTGTTCAAGGTGTGCAAGCACTGTGAACGAAGGAGCTTCTATCCTGAGATCCTGGGGCTTTAATAACACACGAAGGTTCCTTAAGGCAAATATTCCTGTTGTGAAGATTTCCTTGTAAATAAAATCATACAGGTCGGGTGGCTAGCCCTCATGTCAGAGTTTACTAGCCAAACAACGCCAAACAACTACAAATCTTGTACAAATCTTGCGCCTGAAAGCACGGATTGCAATATAAAAATTTTTAATAAAATTTTCTGTATTTCTGTATATAAAGGAGACGTTATTTTCGATCTTTCTGAGAATTGATTTCGCACGATATTATTACCTTAAAACCGAAACAATCAATCCAGTAACACCATAATTATTTCACAGAGTAAATTCTATTTTTTTCATTCATTATTTTTACGTAATACTGTAACATATAAAAATATATACAGATGAACATAGAACCTCCTCCTTTTGAAAGTCGGTTAAAAATAAGCCATTTGAAGACTTCAAATTGAAGTAAAAAAAAACGCAAAGTGCTAGTGTAACCGCCGTTATGTATGTATATATACACATAACGTCTGTTCCATGTTCCTATGCTATATTTTGACTATACACCTTATAGATTATTAACTAAAATTTTCTGTCTCTCTCAGACTTTGTAAAGTTGTTGTATTTGCTGTCCTTTTCATGCTAATGCGGGTTTTGAAATATTTATTGTCCTTTAAAAAAATTGAGTCGTGAGAAGTTCTAGGAGGAATACCACGACAGTTTGCTGCTCAGTATTTTATTGGAGAATCTATAGCACTAAAGAATAAAGTTCAAAATTGCCATTCTCTGACACAGGCCAACCGCAAATTATTAGAAACCTTACATTTTCAAGTGTTTGAATTACGGGCTCTCTAAAATTCTCTAGAACATGTTAGCAGGTCATATTTTTCTCTTTTTTGTTTCCTGCGTTATCAGAAATATTGTTTTGAGTAAAAATCGAACACTAAAGACAGGGTTGTGACTGACTCATAGGTATTTAATTATATTTAATTTCAATGAGATCTGTTAAATAAGTAAAGAAGTAAATTTTGAATATGAGAAAGGAACGGTTCGGACATCATTGTTTTCTTTTATTTTACATACATTCGATTTTAGATCATTTTACTTATTCCTATACGATTTTTGTATTAAAATAATTAAAAATATTAATATCAATGTCTGAACTTTATATGATAACGATAATCAAAATAGTTTTATTAATTTTATACAATTATAATCTTGGTTATGTTATTTTGTGTCACGTAAAAAATCATCGGACACTACAATTACAATCTTACGTATTATTCTAAATACGAGTATGTAAATTATGCTATTTTCTAATAACATTTTGAAAATTTATAAGAAAGCGAAAGTATGTATAAATTGAGAAACTCTCTTCTTTTGGTAGTTGGGCAAAAATATAAATGTGTTAACCCTAGTTGTCCTTTATGCAATCCATATTGACTGCCATAAAATCATTTGAGTGGCAACTGTCGCGTAGAGACAGTATAAATTTAGACAGTAAGGCAACTTGGTATGGTATTGGGGCATTTAATTTTATGGCGAAACTGACTTTAAATTAGTGAAATAAAGGAAATTTATGGTTACTTATGTGCTGATTGATAGTAGTTTGAAATAATTTTACGAAATCAATTAAGTATCACAGGTATGACGGCAGACTGTAATGTAAAATAAACCTTATAGCTATATAAAATCAAATCACTTAATAATATAGGTACTGAAATACAAATAGAGTACTATGTCTAGATAGTCATCACATATTAGGTTTGTTTCTGTCGAAGACTCTATATTTGTAGCAAGTTGTCTTACTGGAAATAGAAATAATTTATAGCGCCAGAAATTTTCACAAAAACTAAAGTGATTTCGAGTGTTTCAATTTTTTCGTCCGTATTGTACAAACTCATAAATATTTTTATAATTGATTTCTCAAGTATTTGACAGGCGTGGAATTCGTCGAGATTACAATTATTTTGTATGGGAAAAACTAGGATTTTGGAGGGCAGTCCGGGTTAGATCGCGGTAAAGGATACTCGTTTTGAAAATAGTTCAGGTGTTAAATTATAACGCGTGTGAAAATTTTGGAAATTAGAGCTCGCTCGCTTCGCTCATTTCCCAAGTCTATAAGTGAATAGTGTTTGTGTTGTGAAAGTGATATATCATAAATCTCTTTGAGACCTTTGGCGATGCCTTTCAAGGATTCGTCTTTGCAGTAACTAATAACTTTGAACAAATCAGATATTTGCTGATGTTAAATTTTATCTAAACAATGTAATCATTTTATAGTTATTTCCTGCGGTTCTCCCGTGTCAAAGATAAAGTTTGTGTTACCTCAGGTCTCAGAAAGATTTCTAACTAATGCATATTTTATTCAAGGTATTTATTTCCAGGTTAATTTCCAAGGTATTTAACTTTCAGATAGCGGTACTATAAGTACGATTCTACCTTAGACTCCGTTTCTCTCCCACCATCTTATCAGATTTATTGATAGGTAAATTACAATAGTGGTAGCGTAAAGTCTTTTTTTCTTTCAGAAGCAGAGAGGTCTACATTGTTTTTGGGCTATCTTAAGGGTAGACTATTTATTAGTTTTTCTCACGTAGGACTCATAGGATGTGTGTTTGGAAAGATTGATTGGATGAATGCTACTAAACATTTAAATTCAGCTACATGTAGCTAGGCTGTTTTATAGTTCCGGTACAAACAAATTAATAACTTGCTTAAATGAAAACTTTCAATAACCTCATAATTTTCTGCATCTGATTCATTCTCATTATATTTGGATATATATAACACATTATGCTGTTATGCCCAGCGTATTGGGAAGTTGAAGTGTCAATGGGCACTTGGGCAGGGCACATAGCGCAGAGAACTGATGACCGATGGGGTCGGAAATCGCGCTGGATGCAAGCCGCTTCCAACCAGTCTTATTGGAGATCTATAGAGGGAGTACTATGTCCAGCACGTCTATGTGGGCGTCTTATGGCTGATGGATGATTATGCTGTTATAAAAATATATCAGTACTTATCTCATCCCGTAAGGTGATCAAACACCTATGAAGGAGAGCAGACATCTACGCAAGGAGTTCAGAGTTCGTGTTTATTGAACGAGATTCAAACAATTATACATTCTCACTGCAAGTTCATGTTTCATGAATGCAGTACGAGATTCGGAATATTCACCTATACATGATTTTGTATTGTGAAACATACAACATAATATATAATTATTAACACAGATATCTGGTTATTGAAGGTTTTCGTCATCAACTAACACAAAACGAAAATATCTTACTGGAACTATATTGTTTTTTCTTCTTAAAAATGAAAAATTAGTATGAAAAATTACTCTTTTACACACGTGCACACTAGCTAACACGAATAAAGAGTCGGGCGAAGGTTTAAAGCTGATCAGATGTTGGAGTCGGGCCCTTCGAACCTCACCCTTTGCATTCAGGTTCAACAAGCCGGTACCGCCCTGGGTTACTCAGAGTATCTAGTTCATGATGGCTTCCAGCTAATGGTCGCTGTCTCACAACTGGATATTCGTACATGCACTAGGTACACACACCACACGACCACGATATTCCTTTAGGGATCATTTCGAGTCATGAGGAATACCTTGGTCTTAAATTAGCTTAGGGAACCAAATAATAACAAACTTTGAGAACCTTAGGTTCTAACCTTATTAAAAAAGTGTTTGGATGTATGATTGGATTAAGAGATGAATGAATGGTGATCAGTAAGAGATAAGAAGGTTTGAAGATTTAGTGTTTTTAGTGGCGTGGTTAGGGCTAAACCCTGACGGATTTGTTGGCAACGCTTTGGAGTGGGGTGAAGGCTGGCAGGGAGCCCCACATTCTATTTTGCTTAGGTTTTCCATTTATAGATCTTAAAGATCTAAACTCCATATTCCAGACCTGTTTTCCTTCCAGAGGATGGTGTTAGCATAGCGATGCAGTTTGGCGCAACTCAGAGGGGCAGATAATATTATTCGCACTGTACTAATGTCATTAATCAGTATTTCTTTTAGCATAAAGTTGGCCACGAAGAGAGAAGAAGGACAGACTGCGGATCACCGATCGCTGTAGCTGTAAGGAGTACCAGATAGCCGGAACCAAGCTAAGTTGCATGCTTTTGTATAACTGTACTCTCATTATTTTGTATCTTCATATACCTATCATGTATTATGTGTTCTATGTGCTGAGCGAATGTATTTCTTTTATGTTATTCTGAGACTGCATCTTATTTGAATCGTATTGAACTTATTGCTATTTTGATTTGTTCTCTTTTTTTTTTTAATTTTATTTCTGTATCTATTTATGATACAAAGAACTGGCAACACCTATTATTTTCTGATTATTTATAGATTATATAGGCTAGTGTTGAAACTAATTTACGTTTACTATTTATCCCAATTTTTTATTCTTTAAACACAACGTATAAGGGTCCATTTGAGTTAAATATTTTCTAGACGATCATATTATAAAACTAGACGATCACGTTTATCTTGGCCAAATAATTAAATAAATAATAAATAAATAGGAATAGCTTTACACTAGCCTAGTCCCATCGACTTGGCATTCTCGATGTTGAGTCCAATGACCTTCCAAGATACCTGACATAGTATCATCAAACATTTTCAACGTGTCAATGGATTCAGTCATGCTGAGCGCTATCGTCCAAGATCTGCGATAAGTTTAACCTTTAAAACTGCAGACACAAAACATCGAAAGTACAGAATGTAAGCTCTTACATTTACAAACAGATGTCAAACACGGATATAGAAACTTGGATTTATAATTATTTTTCGCAAAAAATAGCATTACCGACTTCACCCGTGTACATAACAGAATTCGCGAATATTTCGCACGGATCGATGTAGCATTTTTCACATTATTGTTGATTTATCAAAAATGGCTCAGCCGATTTCGATAGAATTTAAATGGGACCCATTTCGAAGTATATTCTTTCTAATAAAAAAGAATGATTGAAATGGGACTACTATGAAAAAAGTAATGCGTGGTTTTACATATAAAAATATACGCGTCGAATTGAATACCTACCTCCTCCGGTTGGTGCGTCGGTCAAAAATTGAAATCGCTTCCACTAAAGCTGTTTTATTTTGACTTCCTTCAGGAGTATTTTTGTAGTATCCCGCATACATATTACACATATCACAAGGTACTGAGAATGCTCCTGATGCAAATAACGGGATTGTGAATACACACTCCCGCAAATGATTGAAATTATCATGCGGGATTACTTCGAATACTGGAGCGCGTTCACAGATTCTATCGGTAAGCTACGAATATGTTGTAAGCACGAAGCACCCTTAAGACAAATATTCCTGTTGTGAAGATTTCCTTGTAAATAAATTCATACAGGCCACCCTAGCCCTCAAGTCAGAGTTTACTAGCCAAACAATGCCAAACAACTATAAATCTTGTACAAATCTTGCGCCTGAAAGCACGGATTGCAATATAAAGGACACGTCCACAAAATGTAAGGAGGCTGGTATAATAATAATCAACAAAGCTAACCACAGCCTTCGTTACATCTCGATAAAATACATCTTATTCTGAGTCTATGACATCAATTTAAATAAAAATTAACCCTCTCATTTCTTTTAATTAATCTTGATTTATTTAGTATACATAAATATATTTGACAGAAAGGTTATATTATTTCTTGCAACTCTGATTAAGCTTTGATTTGACGCGAATTCTTTTGAAGGATTGCAATATAAAGGACACGTCCACTAAATGTATGGAGGCTGGTATAATAATAATCAACAAATCTAACTACAGCTTTCGTTACATCTCGAAAAAGTACATCTTATTCTGAGTCTATGAAATGAGTTAAAATAAAAAAGAGCCCTTTCTTTTTTATTAAATTTATCTTGATTTATTTAGGATAAATAAATATATTTGACAGAATAAGTAGATTATTTCTAGCAATTCTGATTAAGCAACCTTGAAATAGCTAACATAAAAGCAATTTTGTCAATAGGACCTAGTTCTCAATGATTTTCTTGAAATAATGCCTCAACTGGATTCATCAACTTTTTACGAATTTGATAATTTTAGCAAAAAATGGAACAATCAAGTAATAATGCAAGGAAAAGAACGATGGCAGTACATTAATATGGCAAAAACAAAAAAAAAGTTTTATTTCCTTTTACGATAAAATTTATTTTTATCATTAAAAAAATGGAAGGAAGTTGATCGACGCACCAAGTAGCCTGAAGCAGTTCCAGTGCGCAACATCACAGCACAGACCGTAGCCAGAGTAGTTTACGAGCACTGAACGCTCAAGCGACACCAGACGCTGCTAATATATATTCCATTTATCCCAGTGATACCCACAAACGTCGCGCCCCAAGTGTCTCCAGTAGATTGCTTGTGGTAAACAATTCAGAGCACAAAACTGCACCAAGCATGGATATGACCAGCCCTATCACTGGAAAAATAGAGGATCATTCAATGTAGGAATTGCAAGAGTCTGGAGGTGTAGATACTGACACAAGTATCAATTCTTTGAAGCTATTTTCTCGGATAAATTGGGCAGATCAAACCATAGAAATCGACACTGATAATGGAGAAAGACAAAACGTGGATTAATGTCGAATTATGTCTGCGACGTACCCGCAGCTCGTCAACGAAACGAGATATGACGAAATGTGCCAGGAGCTTGAGGAGATAGACTCCGAGGCTTATCAGAACTACTTTCCTACTCCACCCTTTACGCCGGGTCGAAAGGCAGCGATGTTGAACATTAATTCTGTGGAGAACAAAATATATGATGGAACCAGTGAAATCACCACTGATAATGGATCGAACGTGACTGAAGGTGCATCGTATTCCGAAGCCGAAGATATATTTAACGACGCACGCGAGTCGTTTGATATTGAATCCGACTCAGACTCTAAGATTCGCTTCCACGCTTACACCACTTACGCCGCCAAACGTCGCGTTTAGTCAACGCGACTACCTCTCGCAGTCGTCGGAAAGCTTCGTGGAATTCATGCGTAGACTAAATACCAGGAGCAAAGAGCTGCCCACAGTTTTACTGGGAATGCGCGCAGTAGTACGAGTACATAAGGCGACAAACATGAGCCCTGCCTTGTGTACATACGGAGCGACGCCACGACTGCCTGCTGATTTTGCCTACAAAGAACGCAGACGAACCAGCAGAGCTCTTAAAGAAGATGGCACAAACTATGAAGTCGCTAGCGCCAGCACGACAGCAGACATCGACACGCACTCCGTTTGTACACAAAAACTTGGAAATCGACAACTACGAGTACAAGCGTCGCTTTACCAGCAGATCAAGACCAGCCAGTCGTCGCGCCACCGAAGCAACCCTATATCACACGAAGTGGCAGAATCGTCCGACCCACCGTATGATTTTTTTTAAGCGGGGGTTTGCTCGCGTAACTTTGCCAGGCGTTGTAAAACCGATTCACTGAGAGATGTCGGCAAGCGATCCGGGATCGTTCCTGCCTACATCGTTTCGTAGCCAGAGTATTTTATGAGCACATGAGCACTGGATCTGCAGATACGGCTCTCCACTGAGGCTGACGACGGACAGAGGACGCCATTTTTAATCCTCGCTATTCTACGAGTTGGTGAAGAAGCTGGGCGTCGCCAGAATACGCACAACTGCCTACCATCCCCAGTCAAACGGACAAATTGAACGCTGGCACCGCACGCTGAAGAGCGCACTCATGGCAAGAGGAGCTAGCGTCTATTGGAACCTTCTGATAGGAACACGCCCTCAACAATGAGACGTGAGATACATCGTAGGCTGCTCCAGAAAGTTCCATTTTCTTATCTGCGAATCTTCAGCTGACTTGTAATTGTTTTGTGACTTAAAATGGATCCTCGCAATAATGTGGTAAAGGACACATACATTCAAAGGGAAGGTGATCAAGATAAACCAAAAGGAATTCTACATGACGTGAATAAAACTTCAAGCGAACCACATCCAGACTTTTTAAAAGGAACTCGACGTTATACTGAAGCCAGTACTTCATCAATGGGCATGAACCCGGAACGCTCAAGTGACACCAGACGCTGCTAATAAAAAAAGCTCACTCCCACAGCTGCACTGATTGCAGATTTAAAATATAGCATGCTCGGTCTATGAACTATGTTTTTTAAATAGATAAGTTAGTATTCAAGGAATTCGATTTTAAATAAATTATGGAATACTTATTTGGATATTGGAGTTTCACTTAGGTACTAGTTAAGAAAAACCTGATATGAACACGACCTCAACAGAGGGATGAACAAATTAAACTAAATATTTTTGAGAAGCACATAAAGCAAGCTTTCAAATGATTCATATATAATCGTGGTTAGTTTTTTCTCTGAATAATATAGGTACCATTTGTGGACGTCTCTTTTCCTTGTTGAATTTCGCATTTTCTTCGTTCGTGATAAGTATGTGTAAGGATCATAAAGTCACTTCATCTTGTCTGGAGGAAAATGGAATCGGCAATTAATTACGTCGGTAAATTAATGCTATAATGAATAACAATCTCATATCACTTAATAAAAAACAAAGAAGTCGCATCCTCAAATGATAAAATAGGTAAATTAGTGGCAGTCAGCGTAATAAGGTGTAATCAGCATGGTAAACAAAATAGCATAATTTAGTCTTATGACAAAGTAATTGCCTAATAAGGAGATTATTTTTAAAAGCAAATAAAAACGTGAAAGAAGCCGATCCTAGGATCGATTCTCGGCTGCGAAAATGTTTAAATGCCGTATTTTGTATTTGATCTGGATCTATCTAAATGTTATTTTTATGTTTTGTTCTGAGGTATTTATTTATCTCGTAATTTTAGTGCGCGATTAGTCCCGTAGTATATAATAATAATCAAGATGTTAGTTATCCAATTGTCTATATTTTCATGTCATTGTTTGGATGTTAGTTGTTTATGTCTTCATGCTTGTCTTCATTTGTTATCGCGAAAAAAATCTGCTGTTCTTTAAATTCTTTAATCTGTCTTTTCAGAGGACTGCTGCACGTCTCGCGATGTTCCTGTCGCCGGCCAGTAGCATCACAAGCACACTGTACCGCGGTGGATTGTGGAGCTTTTTTAATTAGATCTGTCCAGCGAGTTGGTGCACTACAAGTCTCTCCATCGAGTTCTCATTTCTGGAGATATGTCCAAAGAACTTCAGTATTCGCAACTGCACAATCGACGATAACCTCAAATCAACTCGACCTCTGTCAAATGATTTACGGCAGTCGACGAAGCATATGAACACAGGCGAATTGAACTTTCTTGATTTCTTGATGATTTGTCGCAGTATGAGTATCTGTTCGCGCGTTCCTCTCCCTTTTACAAATGCAGCTTGTTCTGGCGCAATTTGATGAGCGAGGTAAACTTGCACTCTCGTGTTCAGGATGTGAAGTAACAGTTTACTTGCGTGCTATATGAGAGAGATAAGTCTGTAATTGTTGCATTTCTTTGTGGAACCTTTTTTATGCAGGGGTATGAATATTGACTTTGACCAATCATCTGGCCATACTCCAGTTTCCCAGATCTTGCAGCATATATTATGCAAGAAATCTACACCAGTCTCTCCCAAAGCCTTGAACGCCTCGATTAAAATCTCATCCACTCCCATGGCTTGATTACTCTTCAGATGCCGAATAGCCGCCCTCAACTCATCTCGTAAGATACTCGACCTAAGGGCTCCCGGTCACTGATTTGCTCCAATGTACACGTGCTGTTTGCTGTGGATCCGTTAGAGAAGAGTGATTCATAATATTCCTTCCAAACATTCACTATGTCTTCAAATTTTCGCTAAAGCATTGTTGCGATCCCGCCGACAAACTGCCTGAATCGAAAATTTCTTGGCATTCAGTTCAGCAATACCGACACCACTGTTCCTCAACTAACTGCCACGTGTTTGGCGTCATCCAGTGCTGTCGTTTGAAACAAACTTTCCTCGGCTGCGATTCTGTTACGGCATCTATCACGCATTTTTTTGCAGAAACCCTCAAGGAGTTAGAATCCTTGTTCCCGATTTCTGCCCGCCAGACAGAATGCTTACACTCAATTGAAGCGGTAAGAGAATCTTTGTCCATTATTTCCATTCGTCGCGATGTTTTTTTCACCATTGCTTTTTGTAATTTAAGCCTCAGGTTACCCATAAGCAGCTCGTGATCACTTTCACAGTCAGCACCAGGGAGGGTATGTGCATTGGTATCTGAACTTCTCCATTTCGATCTAACTAAGATGTAATCTATTTGATTCCGATATGTACCATCAGGGGATGTCCATGTATACAAGAGTCTCGGGTGATGTTTGAATGTTGTGTTCATAATGGTCAAATTGTTATTAGCCGCAAATTCTATCAGGCGTTCGCCTCTCTTATTCCTTACACCAAGACCGTACTTTTCAACGATATTTCGGATGCCACTATCCATAGTAGTGGCCCCAACTTTAGCGTTAAAGTCTCCTATTATGAGCATTAATTCTCTTTTAGGTATTTCCACTACAAAAGACTGAAGTTGAAAATAGAATTTTTCTACTAATTCATCATTCGCAATGCCTTTAGGAGCATATAATGTGGGGTCAGTGTCGCGCTGAGTTTTATCGACATCATTCTATCACTAATTGGGTTGTAGCCTAATACAGCACTATTCCACCGTTTTGGAATTGCAATCGCCACTTCAGAGAAGCTACTCTTATCATTTCCGGAAAAATAGATGGTGTGTTTTTCTGCGTCAAAGTGGCCTTTCCTTTCCAGTATGTCTCGCTTAATCCAGCAATAGTTATCTTGCATCGCTCAAGTTTTCTCGAGGAGACCTCTGACATTCCAAGGACTGAAGCGATAGTGTCTTCTTAAATTGAAGCTTCTTCCAGTAACATATTTTCCATGAGACGCCATATTTGTGTATTCATCCTTACAACTATCATGGGATAATAATAATGAAGTAGTTTCCCTTTGCTTTCTACATCGCGGTATTATAACTTTAATGGCTATAATAATCCGTAGGTGAATCGGTCCGGAATCCGTCTCCTTGCGCTTCACTTCGGTGCTGATGGCTACCGCTGCCCTCCATCAGGATCCAGGTACTACGCCCCTGTGGCTCCTCCGAAGGTTCGGCCGTACTGACAGCTGCTGTCTCCACCCTCTCCACCGTTGAGTTCTTCACCCGTAACCCCGGGCAAGGGTTTTATGCTATAACCCATAGAGCTGGGTCCCCATACGATCTTGGTCATCGTCCCACTCCGGCCTACTGGAGAGAGCTGTGTCCAGCCCAGGAGTTACCCCAGTGAAAGACAGAGAAGGTCACTCTGCCCTTCCTGGAGCCGATCTTGTTTGAGCCCAAGACCGAAGCCATTATTGAATGGTACAGTTTAATTTTTATTTCGAGATTTCGCAGCTGGTCCTGTAGTAAAAGTTGTTCAAAATGATAATATTTCTCTTAAAGCCCCTGCACTTTCAAAACAACGCTTTGTAAGTAGGTATGTATATTTGACTCTTTCGTAGTACGAAAAAATGTAGAAGATTATCAAAGGGACGATTCACAAAAATGCCCTAATATTTACAAAAAATCACTGTCTAGATAATTCTGGCATTCTAAATATACAGTCATGTTCATAAGCGAAAAACTTCCTGTAGAAAAATAATATTTACATACGCTAGCGACATAATGCGTATTCGCAAAAGAATAAACGTATTTTGTTCAATATTTTCCATTCTAAATTCTTGGACAACTGTATGCTCTACAGAAAGGTTTAATCTTAAACAGAGTTACTGGTAACTTGTGTATAAGCTTTCAAGGGCGACTTTAGTACATCAAGCTAAACAGAACTACTTCTACTGTTACATAGAAAAAGTTCATAAATTATTAACATACGATACGATGCAACATCATTATTTTTTTGGCTATGTTATGGTTGGTCCCATAGTCAACATTGTAGTCCTATTTATTTGTTAGTACATATTATGAGCCGGTTCTATCTCAGTCCCGCAAAAGGCAAAGGCCTCCCTATTCTCCTTCCAGTTCCACTTCTTACTTCTTCAGTCTAGTTTCGCGATTTGCCAGCGAGCTATGGTCCACACTGCACACTGCACAGTATCCTAGCATTCACACTTTCAGACCGCATTAGAAATAGTATACTTCCTGCGCTCCAAGACACAAATTGTTGACGTTAGTCAGAAGGCCGCCGAACTGAAATGGAATTGGGCAGTTGGCAGATCCAGACGCAGATGGCCGGACAAACTATGGCAGGGCCTTTGCCTTTTGCAGGACTGGGATGGAACCGGTATTATTTTTATACCGATGTCTAAATTCGCTTTTAAAAGCTTTTGCGTAACTAACCAGTAACCGTGTATAAGTGAAATGGTGTAGTGGTACTGGTGGTACTGGTACCTACTGTCTCTCCTCTGAAGTCGCCAAAAATTGCCCTTGTAGCTGAGTGTCAGAAAACGGCTTCAGTAAGTCCTGACAGTTCTGTTTATAGTAGTAATGATTAAAATAAGCTTCTGGATTATCTTCTCAAAGGCACGGATGCAAACCATTGGCTGCTTTCTTTGCTAAAGTAGGTTTTGGTAATAAATAAATGTTCACTTTTTTTTCATAAATTAATGTTCACTTTTGTTACATTTCCACAATTGATATAATGCCCTCGATGACTTTCACTTAAAAGTTGACAGCAGAATAAACGTTTCGTAGGTACTTACATTTCGTATAGCGATCTTCAGTTTATTACTGGATTAAGCCTTGATTAAGTTGATCTTAATTTAGCAGTATCCATCTAAGATGACAGGATGTTGACAATAAACCAACGCGTGGTACAATTAAACATCAAACATTTAAATATAATAATCCCGTTTCCGTTGCAGTGCCTAGATATAAACACAAATATCCGGTGGAATGTATCAACTGCGATAGTATAACGTAGCAATACCATCATCAGACCTAACGTCTGTTTGCATTGACTCAGTCTTGGCGAAAACATCGTGTTTGGTCAGGACTTAGTCTTTATCTTAGCAGAAGCCATTATCTAACGTTATCACCTAATTGCTGGAGGTGGTATAAAAGGTTTTGTTCGCAGTCTCATTACAAATTCTAACGAACGAGCTCATACGAAACACGGGTGTTCATGATCATTTAAGTGTTTTACGAACGAATTTATAGATAGTAGAAATTATAAGTACGATGAAGGTCATTTATTTGCTGCTGATTGTAAGTTTTTATCTTTCTTTTGTGTTGTGAGAAAGTGTACGTCGTGTTTTTGTTACAAAGCCCATTTGCATTGAAAGCGCGTTAGGACTTTGTAGTACTCATATACTTACCTACATGTTTTGTAAACAGTGATGAAACATATCCATCTTCGATTTATTAGTTAGCTTTTATTAGCTAATAAATTGTTGTCGTCAAATACCATCGTAAAAACATAATTAATTAAAAAGTGCAAACAGTAACCAATACTTAGTGGACGCTGAGATAAGGGCTCTATTAGCTGCAGCATCTCAAAAAAAAACTTAAATAGAATCTTTTATTGTTTTAAAATTATGTAATACACGATGACAATCCACCTGCTTAAGGATTGTGCCATAAAAGTGCCAGTGTTTCAATGTGTTTATTTATGATTGTTTTGTTATAAATAAATAAAATAAATAAATATTAGGGGACATTTTTCACAAGGTCTCTGACACCGAACTAAGCAATGCTTGTCATGTAGCTGCCAGAGACTAATATACCGTCCTGTACCAGCCTTTTTTTTAAACAGTCCACTGCAGGACATAGGCCTACCCACGAAGAGTGACTGGGCCATATCCACCACGCTGGTCCAGTGCGGGTTGGTGGATTCACATACGCCATCAAATATCTTCTACGGACGTATGCAGGTTGCCTCACGATGTTTTCCTTCACCGAAAAGCCCGTGGTGTGAAATTCCGTACATAAATTCCAAGGAATTCATTGGTACGGGATCGGGATTTGAACCCATGACCTCTCGATTGTAAGGCAGGTGTCATTACCACTAGACCACCATGGCTGACTAATATACTACATATTTTAAAATACATACGAGTACGTATTTAGATAAACCTAAATAACACCCAGCAGAGACCCAGACACAGAGCAAACACATAGGTGTTGAGCATAGGATCAACACATAAATACTTGCCATGGGTGGGAATTGAACGCACGCCTCTTTGAACCCGTAGTCAGAGTCATTAACCATTGAGCCACAGAGGCAGTCGTTTATTAACTTTATTAAAATAAATAAATAAATATAAATATTTGTGTAAGATACAAGGTCTCCGACCCCAAACTAAGCATGGCTTATGATATGGCTGCCAGAGACTGACATACTACATAAACATATTTTTAAATACATACTTATATAGATAGTGACTAAATAACACTCAAACACAGAGCAAACACTTATGTTCATCACATAAATATTTGCCCTGGGTGGGGATCGAACCCACGCCTCTTTGACCCAGAAGTCAGAGTCACTAACCACTAAGCCACCGAGGCAGTCATATTGCTTTAAAACTTTGGGTGCCATCGGCTTTATACCATTATGCAAATTGATGACGTTGTACTTAAACTCTATGTAGGCTTAAGAATTGTTTGACACAGAGCTTAGTTTAAACTAAATAAACGTTGGAAAAGCATGAGAAAATCCTTTAGGCCTTGTTTTAAATCTTATGTTTGGTATGACTTAACATTTTACAGTTTAATCTTAGTATGTAAGTATTGTTATTTAACAGTAAAGTTTGAAGTGGTATTAAAGAAGTATATTTTTTTTGTTTCAGGCTTGTGTGTGCTTAGCCACCGCAAAATATCTGCCTGAAGATGGCTCTTCAAGAACGTTGACGCATTGGCACCACCGCATTGTGCGTGATGTATCAGATAACACATCTGAAAGTGATGATGGAGATAGTGATGACGACAGTGATGATAACTCTGCAGAAAGAAAGCAGCTTGAAAAGCTGGAGGAACAAAGACGCAAACTTGAAGAACATAGACGCAAACAAGAAGAAAATCTGCGTAAGCTCGAAGAAAAGCGAGCTGAAGAACAACGTAAGCAAGAAGAAAAGAGAGTAGAAGAAGAACGTAAACGCCAAGAAAAACAAGCTGAAGAACAACGTAAACAAGAAGAAAAGAGAGAAGAAGAGGAGCGCAAACGTCAGGAGAGAATAGAAAAAGAAGAACGTAAAAGGCAAGAACACGAAGAAAAATTAAGGCGCAAGCAAGAAGAACAAGAAAGAAAGAGACAAGAAAAACTTGCAAAGGAAGAACAAAAACGTCAAGAAAAGATCCGTAAAGAACTCGAAGAATTAGAAAAGGACGTTGTAACTCAAGATAGTCAAGCCTCTGAAGAATCTGTCGAGTCATCAAATGACGTGGGCAGCAACGATTTGGACCTTGATGACCTCTGGAAAGAGTATTTATTCAATAAATACGGACTGACAGTCAATAGCACTAGTTTAGAAAGAAAAGCAGTCCTTTACAGGTTCTTGCAAGAAGACTTGGGTCTCACTGCTAATAGCACTAAGACCGAACGTCGTGAAGCCATTGGAAACTTCATCACAACCAAATTACAGAATGAACCTGCAAGTGCTGACTCATTTAGAAACTATTTACTAAGTCACATCAATGCTGCAGCTATACAAACGCAGATTGCTAAGTTAGAACGAAAAATTGAAAAACTTGATAACAAAACGGCTCTTCTTAAGGATGTTCCTGCTCCTTGGGCAACTGTGTCTGAGCAACAGCTGAATGAGAAGAAATCTTTGCTACTATCTGTTGTACAATATCTAGGAAGCTTATTACCAAACTGGGCTACTGGCAGCCAATCTTCTAACGCTGCTCCTGGTACTGATAGTTCTGCTGACGGTAACATCTCAGGTGCCAGTGGTTCTACTTCTGGTGCTCCAAATGGAGCAGATAGTGCTGCCACTGGTGTCCCTGCTGGTGCTGGCGCCTCTGCTGGTGCTGGTGCTCCTGCTGGTGCTGATGGTTCTTCTGCTGGTGCCTCTGCTGGTGCTAGTGCCCCTGCTAGTGCTGGTACCCCAGCTGGTGCTGATGGTTCTGCTGCCAGTGCTCCTGATGGAACTAGTGCCTCTACTGGTGCTGGTGGATCTGCTTCTGCTGCCTCTGTTGGTGCTGATGGTTCTGCTGCTGTTGCCTCTGCTGGCGATGGTACCTCTGCTGGTGCTGCTGACTCTGCCGCCGCTGCCCCTGCTAGTGCTGACGGTTCTATTGCCGGTGCTGGTGCCTCTTCTAGTGCTGATGGCTCTGCTACCGGTGTTTCCACTGGCGTTGATGGCTCAGCTACTGACGTTTCCAATGGTGCTGATGGCTCTGCTGCTGGCGCTTCCATTGGAGCTGATGGCTCTGCCACTGGCGTTTCTACTGGTGCTGATAGTTCTACTGCTGGCACTTCCACTGGCGTTGATGGCTCTGCTGCCGGTGCTTCCACTGGCGCCGATGGCTCAGCCGCTGGCGTTTCCAATGGTGCTGATGGCTCTGCTGCAGGCGCCGCTACTGGTGCTAATGGTTCTGCCGCTAACGCTTCCACTGGTGGCAATGGCTCTGTCACTAGCGCTCCTACTGGTGCTGATGGCTCTGCCGCCAGCGCATCTACTGGCGCTGATGGCTCTGCCACCGGCGCTTCCACTGCCTCTGGAAACTCTGCAACCGGAGCTTCCGCTGGCACTGATGGCTCTGCCGCCAGTGCTTCCACTGGCGCTGATGGCTCTACGTCTATTGGTGCTAATGGCTCTGCCACTGGCGCTGAAAGCTCTGCCACCAGTGCTTCCACTGGAGCTGATGGCTCTACCACTGGCACGTCCACTGGTGCTAATGGCTCTGCCACTGGCGCTTCCACAAGCGCTGTTGGCTCTGCTGCCGGCGCTTCCACTGGCGCTGATGGCTCTGCCGCTGGTGCGTCCACTGGTGCTGATGGCTCTGCCGCTGGTGCGTCCACTGGTGCTGATGGCTCTGCTGCTGGCGCTTCCACTAGTGCTGACGGTTCTGCTGCTAGCGCTTCCATTGGCGCTGATGGCTCTGCCTCTGGTGCTTCCACTGGTGCTGATGGTTCTGCTGCTGGTGCTTCCACTGGCGCTGACGGCTCTGTTGCTGGTGGTTCCACTAGTGCTGATGGCTCTGCCACCGGCACTTCCACTGGCACTGGTGGCTCTGCTGTTGGTGCTTCTACTGGCGCTGATGGCTCTGCTGCTGGTGCTTCCACTGGCGCTGATGCCTCTGCCACCGGTACTTCCACTGGTGCTGATGGCTCTGTCACTGGCGCTTCTACAGGCTCTGAAGGCTCTGCCGCCGGCGTTTCTGCTGGCTCTGAAGGTTCTGCCGCCAGTCCATCTACTGGCGCTAATGGCTCTACTGCCGGCGCTTCCACTGGCGTTGATGGCTCTGCCACCGGTGCATCTACTGGCGTTGAGGCTTCTACTGGTGCTGACGGTTCCACCACTGGTGCCCCATCAGGTGCTCAAGGCTCTACTGCCGGCGCTTCTGCTGGCTCTGAAGGCTCTACTACCGGGGCTTCTACTGCCGCTGGTGGTTCTGTCACAAGTGCTCCTGCTAGTGCTGATGGTTCTGCCGTTGGCACCACTAATACTGATGCATCTGGAGTTGCCTCCATCGCTGATATTAGCACCGTCTCTACCGATTCAGCAGCAATTCCGGTTACTGAGCAAGCTGTAACCGCACCTGCTTTCATACCTACTGAAGTAGTCCCTGTAGCAACTGACGCTGCACCCATTGCCACTGATGCAGCTCTGGTACCCACTGGCGCTGCTCCGGTAGCCACTGATGCAGCTCCCGTAGCCACCAATCCCACTCCCGTAGCCACTGACGCTGCTCCCGTAGCCACTGACGCTGCTTCTGTAGTCACTGACGCCGTTCCCGTAGTCACTGAAGCAGCTCCCGTAATCACTGATGCAGCTCCCGGTGCTGTAAACGTAATTCCCGTTGCCACTGGGGCTACCCCTATTGCTACTGATGCCGCGCCCGTAGCCACTGACGCCGCTCCCGTAACCATTGATACCGCCCCCGTTGCCACTGAAGTCGCTCCCGTAGTCACTGACGCCGCCCCCGTAGTCACTGAAGCCGTACCCGTAGTCACTGAGGCAGCTCCCGTTGCTACTGACGCTGCTCCTATAGTCACTGAAGCCGCCTCCGTAGTCACTGAAGCCGCACCCGTAGTCACTGATGCAGCTCCCGGTGCTGTAAACGTAATTCCCGTTGCCACTGGGGCTACCCCCATTGCTACTGATGCCGCGCCCGTAGCCACTGACGCCGCTCCCGTAACCATTGATACCGCCCCCGTTGCCACTAATGCTGCTCCCGTAGCCACTGACGCCGTACCCGTAGTCACTGAGGCAGCTCCCGTTGCTACTGATGCTGCTCCTATAGTCACTGAAGTCACCCCCGTAGTCACTGAAGCTGCCCCCGTAGTCACTGATGCAGCTCCCGGTGCTATTGACGTTATTCCCATTGGCACTGGAACAGCCCCCATTGCTACTGATGCCGCTCCCGTAGCCACTGATGCCGCTCCCGTAGCCACTGATGCCGCTCCCGTAGCCACTGATGCCGCTCCCGTAGCCACTAATACCGCTCCCGTAGCGACTGATGCTGTTCCCGTCGTCACAGATGCATCTCCCGTTGCAACTGACGCCGCGCCCGTTGCCACTGATGTCGTCGCTCCTGTTGCCACTGAAGTCGCACCCGCAGCCACTAATGCTGCTCCAACAGTCACTGTAGTGGCTCCTGTACCCACAGATGCTGCTACAATAAGCCAAGTCCCTACCGAAGCTCAAACTGAGGCGAATGTAGCCCAAGTGACGAGTTATCCTACAGACCAGGTTATAATCATCGCACCGCAAGAACCGGGTGCGTCAGTAGTAGATGTAACGACACAGTGATTTAATTTAGAAAATAGATTGTAATGTAACTAACGAATATTGTAAATTTTTAGCTGTATTTATATGTATAGATCAATAAATTGAGCAATTGGAAAATTATTTTTCTGTTATTCAATAATGCAACCAAATGTTACTTACGTAGGTGCGACCTGATACTAAGAACTAAAATTTACGACGATTCAAGGGTTCAGCTCAAGGGGGATTTAATTAAAAGAGGGCAAATAATTTTATTAGCTACTTTAATTCTAATGACTCTCTTAGTAACTTTATACAATTGTTTGGTAAAGTTAAATGGAATGCAATTAAGAGGTATTTTTCCATATTCGACTCTATTAAGGTACGTTAAGATTAAATATAAATAAAATAAAATTATCAATAAAACTACATCTATAAAATAATCTAATAATACTACAAATATTAATAGTATCTCCTGTCAAATCCAATATTTGTTAGTGGCATTGGGAGGATTAGGATAATTATGATGAGATAAAGGGTCGGCTACATTAGGGAATGTGTACGGATCGTTCATGTACTTATATTCACTGGAAATTCCAGCTAGACTCATGTTCAAGGAGTTATGAGACGGACTCCAATTAGAACTGGCTGAAGGGTCAACAGATACTTTGGAATAATCAGCAGGAACTTTAGGGTAATCATTTTCTGGTAAAGCCTTAGCGTAGTCTTCTCCAGGCGACTTCACGTAACTGTCCTCTCTTGGTTCAATAGCCTCATCACTGGGTACTTTGTCATCTTCTGATTCTTTGGGCAGGTAACTGACTGGTTTGCCATAAATCTCGGCGCCCGAATATCTTGCGTAGTCATTCCTTGGCACAGAGTCCAATAGTTGGCTGTGAGTTCCGTTCGCGCTTGGAACTAGATGACTGAATGTCGAAGCAGAAGTGCTAGGGAAGGCAGCGTTTTGGAAAGCTTGGTTCAGATGTTGGGACTGAGCCATCAGTTGGTTTGTGTAGTTGGCGTACTTTTGATGATGCCAGTCAGGGTGCTGCGGATGATGTTGAGGTAGCGGTATTTCGCCTGCAGGGTAAGGGCATGGAATTTGTGGCATTGGTAGAGATGAATAGCTGGCGATGCTTGGGGACGAATTGGAACCAGCCTGCTTACGTAGACGGGCTCGTCTGTTGGAGAACCAAACCTGTAAAAACAAATACGATTTCATTAGTGTATAATTAATTTCAATGAGATTTATCTTATAAGAATTTTGTAGGTATATAGTAGATGTCGATTTAAAAATTTCATGATACTATTTTCTTCTCAAATCCAAATTTGTTAGTTAAAATTTTTGTTGAATTAAAGTAGTAAGAAGGACATGAACTGATAAAATATTTTTGGTTTTTGAGCTTGAATTGTTTCAATTTAGTTAAGAACAAATTAAGATTTTTTGTTACACTGAAGTAGCTGCTTACATATTTTCTGTAGGAAAATTTTTATTTTGAGTTAATAATTATTTATGATATTACATTGCATTATTTGAATTTGATAAATATTTGCTTTTTAAAACTATCACGTTAGGAGTTTTATCTCTTAACATTTACATAAACTAGAAGTCAACAATTGTGATATGGTAAACATGTAATGACATTATTCAAACATGAAATTGGAATTTACACCTTAGTTCTTATAAATGAATTATCTTTATTTGGGTCTATTACTTGGAAATAGTGCGTTAGAAGACATCGTCACATTGCTAGCAATACTACACATTTAATTAAAAAGCTATTTTGAACCACTTTTTCTGTCAGCATTATCATCATCATATGGATCGTACAGTGGCGTTGCGTGCCTTAGTGGGGCCCCGTATAAAAATTTGTTTGGGGGCCATATGAAGGGATCGTACGACATCCACACATAAACATAAGCCTTCAATTAGTAGTGTATAGACTTCTAATAATAAAAATAGTGCGTGGAGTCCCTCCGCGCGGAAGAAGTGAAACTTCGACGCAACAGTGCTCTCATACCCCCTCCATGGTAGCGTTAAACTTTTAAGGCAAAATTGTAGGAAGACGCATTAGAAGTTTCACTTCAAAAAAATTGGTGGTCTGTAAAGTCTGTTAACGGACGGTAACTTTACGTGATAACGTCATAAGAAAACATTGTTGAATCAACAGCTGAAATCAGACGAACGCTTAGGCCAATCGTGTCTCAGTATCGTTTGTGAGTACTTCCACTCTGCCCAACCAAAGCGCCCCACTGGTGGGGCAGATTCCTCTCATGCATTTTTTGGAGTGGAATCTGCCCCACTCGTCTCCTTTTGGTGGGGCAGATTCCACTCACTTTTACTTTTTAGACCAGTGGAATCTGCCCCACCAGGGGAGTCGCACGTTTTTAAATTAAATTAAATAAAATTACATATTTGGCCTTCTTATTATAAAGTCTTCGATATAATTTGAATTTAAAAAATAAACATAATATTTACTTATTTATGTACAATTTAATTTTCTAAAACATTATTTTAGTGCAACCTGTAACTAATCAACAATTTGTGCGGTTTTGATAATAGTCATCAATGTCATCATAGTTTGAATACTTAACTTTTTCGACTAGTCTAGTGTCAAAATATCTTGAATGGGTTGCTTATAATTATATTGCATGATGTCTAATTACTTTTTTCTTATTGCTTTCATTATAGGGATGTTTACTAGGTATAACAATCATTATTATAATTAGTCCTTCCGTAATCTAATATTTTTTTAAATCTATTTGACGGACTTATTATATTTTTTAGGTAACAAGCCTATTACTGGTTACTAGTACTATTTGTGGGTCAAATTAAAGTCGGCGTCATCTCTAGCACTCCTCTCCAACCTGTAATCCACATAATTAATTACATAAGTTGTGATGCAGAAAACATAATTAATTCACATAAGAAAGACGGTTACAATTAAGATGGAAAAGTTTTTACGATGACTTCGAAAATATTTGCCACATAAATACCATAACTACATACAATCCGTAAGTTTTGATATTCAGATAATTGTGATTTTGATTGTGCTCTTAGTAATCAATCTTCTTAACATTTTGCATTCAATGTCTTCACTTATCTGTTCGTATGGTGGGGTGCTATAATGATTAAAATTTTGCAGTAATATTTGCACTTCATGGCACTACCAATTTAATTAAAAATCGCGCGACACCCCTGGTGGGGTAGATTCCACTGGTCTAAAAAGTGAGTGGAATCTGCCCCACCAAGACGAGACGAGTGGAACACATTCCACTCCAAAAAATGCAGGAGTGGAATCTACCCCACCAGTGCGCTTTGGTGGGGCAGAGTGGAAGTAATCTCGTTTGTTCCGCGCTCTCGCTTGCACGTTCGGCTCATGCGGAACGAGACACTTTATCGTGCATGCAGCCGGCGTTCATAGATTTATAAGACGTTATCGTCAAAACACCTTTTTAAATCACTAGATAGAGGAAAATACTGTAAGTATTGTACAATCTGACGCTCTACAAAGCGTAAGAACTTTGATAATTTAAGTATAGATACTCGTCATTTATTATACTTAGAACTCACGGGAAAAAAGTCAGCTGTTTTGCACTCCTTCTTTGTGATTTTGTGTAAGACTAGTCTTTGTAAAATCACTGTAATCTAAAGGCCTTTTCGAATAAACCAGGCAACTAGCTGAGTGCGGCGTGTCATTTAATTTTCATAAGGCGTTAACCTGTTCCTATGCTGTATTCCACTTCCTGTATCTTGTATCCCATACTGTTATAGTGCTACTTGTATCATGTTTTTATTCAATGTCCTTATTACAATTAAAACATGTGGCCTAATAATAAGTTTCTTCGAAGGATTACAGGCGCAGCCTGAGTAAAACTCCGCTCACCTACTCGAAAATTCAAATATTTAATACAAATTTTGTAGGTAGGTATATTGAAATAGTAACTTTTGATTTCTGTACTGAAACTTGGCTATGTCCGTGTCCCACACAGATATCGTGATATGAGACATGTCATTTTAATTCTGAGGAGACCCATTTTCTCTCTCTGTTAAAATTACAATTATGAGTAATATAATCTACACAAGTATTACTCACAGTGCCGTACAGTTAGTCTTTTCTGCGCCCTGTACGAGCTTCTGTAACTGCGCTTTTTTTAGACGTTATAGGTAGGTCAAGATGCAGTAATTAGTTTACGGAAATTATGCGACCCTAGCGTATACTAGGTATTTTTAACGTTTTTCGAATAAACCGTTTTGATTCTATATTTTATTTACCTACTCAAGCAAAACAAAACATCTCGAGAAAGCGCGAGCGTAGCGAGCGCGGAAATCTTTCAGTGTTTATTGAAATTTTAAAAGAGGCATAAGCTATGAAGAACTCTACATCGCTATTATGCGCGAGAGTATCGAGCGCGTATTCGATTTTTCAATAATTTTAAAATAGAAAAATGTGAGAAAAATACGAAAGAGGAAACCAACGGCATTGCCATTACGCGCGAGCGCAAAAATAATAATGCGCGAGTATACAGAACGCGAAAATTTGTCAGCTTTTGCAACAATTTCAAAAGGTATGAATAAAGCAAAACAACCCACCGCTATAATTCACGAGCGTAGCGAGCATGAAAACTTTAAAGTTTTTTAGTAACTTCAAAATAGATTTGGAAGAGAAAAAGGGAGCACTGTACTGTTATAACAAAAAAAAAAAAATAAAAAAAAAATAAAAAAAAAAAACATTTATTGCAGGCACGGAGACCCAGAGTTACATAAATTTAGCTAAAATAATATAAAATAAATTGTTACACCTGTATAAGGGGTGTAACGTCCAGTCTTATAAATAGTTCTACCGCACAATAGTGCCGAGTCAATAGTTATTATGCTACAAATTTTCCGTTTACTTTTCTACAAAGAACCAATTTCAAGTGAAGATTCACATCGGCCCAAGCGTTGTCATGACCCCCATGATCCTCCCCCTGGATCCGCCCTTGAGGGGCGCAGCGGGAAATTATCAGGAGCATACCGAAAAAAATATCAGTCCTGCCTGGTCTGGCCATTCTTGCGCCCCTCAGAGTCTACGACCTGTGTCTAGGCACCGGTGGCACCGCCCTGCCTGATTACTCAGAGCACAGGTAATTTTTTATTCATGTGCGTTCACTTAGCACAACATTTTGAAATGTTTCGCAGATATACGTTTTGCGGTGCATATATGAGTATTTGTTTACAATTCCGCGCGCGCTGGGTAAAAAAGGTCTCTTTGAGAGATCTCTATAAGTTTACTACATGTTTTATTTATTTCATATTATTTTTATGAAATATTACCTGTATCCTGGCCTCCGTAAGCCCAGTCTGCAGCGCCAGCTCTTCTCTGGTATACACATCAGGGTACTGGGTCCGATGGAAGGCCCTTTCTAAGGCATCCAGCTGTTCCCCAGTGAAGGTGGTGCGCGACCGGCGTTGTTTCCGCTTTAGTGTCAGCCCGGGCTCCGATTCTATGTCCGAGGAGTCCGATCCACGCCCTGGAACAAGATGTAAATTATTGTTATTATTTTCCCACTGCTGGACAAAAACGCTCCTTCTTTGGTGGCCCAGTAATTATCGTAAAGACATAAATACGTTTCAAAATTACACTTAAAACATAGGTAGAAGAAGATAATAACAGTCACGTAATCAGAACTACCAGATCCTAACTCTTAATTAAACCGCACAACGTTTCATCATACCTATATCATATACCAGAAACTGAGATGGAAGCATTTCTAGGGTCTGCCAGGGTTTTTTGTTACGAACTTGCTTGAAGACATATGACTATCTTCTTCTAATTCAGCATTTGCGCAACGAGTATACATTACGTTGTCTGTAACTAAGCAGTAGCGCATGGAATAAGTAAATCATGTTGTACTAGCTAACCCGTCGAATTTCGTTTCATGCGATATCTTTATAAATTATAGCCTATCTGTTATTCTGATGTATAAGCATTATTATTCCAAAGTTTCATCTCAATCCGTTTATTAGTTTTTGCGTGAAAGAGTAACAAACATCCATACATACTCACAAACTTTCGCGTTTATAATATTATATAGTAGGATGGTATGTAAAACGTAACTAAGGATAGGGAACGCTACTGAAAATCTAAGAGTTTGAAAAGTATTTAATAAATTAATTCAAGATAAACTAGCAGATAACATCATCACATTTAAAACGAGAGAGCACAAACATCATGTATAATATTTAAAATGAGAATTAAAATAACTCAATGAGTAGGTAATAACTGACGCACGTGGCTGACAAAAACGACACAATTGTTTCTATAAAAAAACTACTAGAAGCAACATGCAGACCGGCGATTAATAAGCAAAACCCATTAATTAATATTAAAATTGTAATCTCCGAAGGTGGTATCAATAAACTGTCTCTCCCGGCGCTCGGGATCATAATTTATTTGACATTGTATTGCGGCAATTTGTCTTCATCTCTTTTTTGTAACACGCGTTATTTATTAGCCGGTTTTTTTGTGAAAACCCACATCATGTTTTAATTCGGTTAAATCAAGATCCGCCGCGGCCGGGGTCCGATCTCATTTGTTCAAATCGGTAGCGGGATCCTACGGAAACAGATTAAAAGAAAAAACTGCCGCAACAATGCGCTTTGGCCTTAAAACTGATCTTAAAAAATGTGGCTTATATTAATAGCCTTTTGAAAGAAGTCAAAATTGAATGAGATGAAAAAATAGAGGCTCAGCGTGGCGCGGAATAAGAACACCCAGCGCGGCGGTGCCTTTGGCGGCTCCTTTGCTCTCGGGTGACATTTTGGCACCATTCAATATTTTGGTGTCGCGATCTGGATTTATGACAACGAAAGCGCGAGTTCGACGCAACGTTAAGTTGAGCTTACGATTAATAGTGTAAGTTTTAATTTGTTGCAGCAAAGTGCATATTTTATTTTATAATTGGTAGCTTGGCTCTGTATTAAGTTTGAAATTAAATAATTAAGTCTGTTATGCAAGAATCTACCAAGTATACGTTAATCTTTCAGGCATTAAAAATAAATTTAAAATATGCGCAGTGGTTCCGCAAATTGCTTGGAACTTAGATAAAACAAACGAAAATCCGATACATTTACTTTAACGCGCGTATCGAGTAGGATACCTCCTAAATGCAATGATTTTATACATAAGCTATTAATTTGCTTCCAAGTTCCAATCTCAAATTATAATAGACATACCTATAAAATTATCAGGACACAAATCTTGTCCGCTCTACTAAGAATTCGAATTATTTATGTAACAGCCTTTTATTCAAAAATCCTTAATAAACCTCAATTTTCCCTCATAAAAAGCATCATTTCCTTCCTCAAAACCACGGAAATTGTACATCACAAGAGGCTTAGGAATAATCATTAAGCCAAGCAACATATCCGACCACAAAGGCAGCGACACAAAATAAAAAACAACGTATTGTAATAAAATGATTTACATTACTCAAATTCTCCGCTGGCACCGAGACAGGGACAGATTTATTTAGTCTTTTTTACACCGATCATAACGTATGAGGCTAAACACAAATCGAAAATATAAAATTCTTAAGATTCGGAGCTTTAAAGCGAGCTCGTAAAGTTCATTACGGTCGAGGTATTAAGCCGAGACGAGAACCCCTCCAGGTTTTATGATCGAGAGAGATGTTCGCGAGGGCGGCAATGCGCAAGAGTGGGAAAGAGAATTGCCGAAATTTGACCCCGTGAAGACGGCGGCCGCTCTGAACTCATAATTTGGAAGTTGAAAGAGTGGCGGCGGTTTAACACCTTCATAATCTGGGTTCATTAAAACGCGGGTCTGCCTTTGTTTCAGCGGTTCGTTCCGATGGTAACAGATGGCCGGATTAGCACGTCGGAGCGTTTGGGGGCGTAGTTGCGTGTTCTCCGTGTTATCTGAAGCGGCCGGTATTAAAGCTCTCTTGACGTTATTGTTAATTACTTTCATTGAAAGAAGTTCTCCTCTATTTCAGGGTTGCCAGTGCTTCAACGGAATTATGTTTAGGATTTCTTTAGCGGTGATCATGGACTAATAAAGCTTGCTGATTAACTAAAATAAACACTACCTACCTAAGTAGACTAGTATACGTCCTCATCTTTCTACCTTTATCCCACTTGATTTATTAAGGAAGTTCGTATAGGCCGGGTGGCTAACCCTAGTCTCAGAGTTTTTAGGCCACCTGTAAAACTTTGACACCCTTGACTTGATTATTTAAAATGTGGGGTTGGTACAAAATGAAAGTTTCTTCCATATGTCACTGTTAGTGGTTTCTATTATTGTAGTATCCTCCATTCAAATAATTACACATATTTTATATCTCCATTTTAAACTTCTACAGCTTGCCACTCAATTTTGGCATTTAAAAAAATCAGCTTCAAAAATTGCCCGCCTGCTTTGAGGTATACAAATTTCGACAAAAAGTTTGGCAATTTTTTGTTTGTTTTCGTGAATTCTTGTTACGGATTAGTGAATGCGCAACGTGCAGTTGTGCAGTATCCAAGTTTTTGCAGTAAAGTTAGCCAGTAGATAGGTACAAAAAGCCGTGATCACTAAAGTCTAAAATTTTGCTTTCTGTTCCTACGTATTTCACGCTCTCAGGTTCTTACAAATCAAAATGATTTTATTTTCCCTGTTTATACCAATTATGAAACTAGATTGGTCTGTAATTTTGCTGAACTTTTTCCTCTTAAATATTGGTCCGTTTTCTAAGCTTGGAAAAAATCCTCCCTGACCTTTAGAAGATTCGTGATTCGAACGCCCACCGTGTTTAAGTAAATTGGTATTTTGAGCTTGTTGTTAAAGATTAACGCTCCAGCGTTTAGCTCGAGTACAAAAGGCAATAAGCTTAATGTATAATGAATTGTTTCATCAATCCAAGTGGAATTTATTCAGCTCGTTAGCGAGTTAATAGGATTGGATTTCTATTGTGTTATGGTAGGCGCCGGCCGCGGTCCGAAATCAATTTGCGGATAGTTGTCTCTCTATTTTGTCTATTTTTGGAGACGTTTTCCTTTGGCGGGTTATCGATTAGTTCCCGTTTGTTTGAGTAAGTGAGTGTTCTGTTTTATGACTTTTACTTTTGCTGTCTATTCTTGGCTTGAGAGGCGTTTAGGACGAATGTTGACTCACAAATTAGATTGTGCGAAAATGACTCATAATTGGAGTCAATATTTTGATTGTGTGGGTAAAATAGTAAAAATCCGAAATAAATAAATAAATAAGAAATAAATTAAAAGTGGTCTATTTCTCAACTTAGGGCAGCGACCGTGCTGTGCATGACGACATAGCTTTTCAATCGACTTTCCTTAGAGCGAGCAGAATGTTAAACTCCGATAATGTTTTTCTTTTGACAACTTTGCACATTAAATTAAGATTGAATTGCACTTTTTAAGTAATTAAGTTATTTTTTAAAAACTTTTTTTAAATATGTTCATTTTTAAACTTAGAACTCAGATTAAATAAAAAAATCAAAAGAGAACGTCGTTGAACATTAAAGTGAAGCCGGTTTTTTAAACATGTGTGAGTGCGTCACTGCTGCGCCGCCATAGTTCGACTGACAAGCCAAGGCGTAGTTTCCTTGTACGTTGATGTGTGTGTAATTGTCTGTACACGGCGAGGCGTAGTTTTGGTCGGCCTCACTTGTTTGTTCAACCATTCTCTCTTCATTTTTTTACTAGAATTTATATTTATTTGTAATATGTACAACTGGCAAAGAAACACGCCAATTTGACCAAACTGTCATTAAATTTGCAAATGGACATCAGCGGTTCTGTTCTAAAATACATAATATAACGGACAAGAACCTGTACAAATATTGGTACACGATCTTTAATAATTTTTAAACGAAAGCTAGATTAGTTTTACTTTGCCTTTACCTGGCAAAAACGAGGAAAATGTAATAAAAATATATAGAACTAGCTGCCCGTCCCGGGTTGGCCCAGTTATGAATGAATTATCTATACTATAATATTATAAAGAGGAAAGATTTGTTTGTTTGTTTGTTTGTAACTTTGTGACTAATATACTGTCCAGAAGAAATAGTCTAAAAGATGAAATCCGCATTGCAAACTGTTGTATAGTTTAGAAGATCAAAGCTGAGATACATACAGATACAAAATGGCGATATTGAATTTTAATTTATGTAGTGATCATGCGGAAACAATAATGGTTTCCGTTAACTATACAAACTCATACGAAGCCCTCAGAGCACGACACGATATATTTCAATTTTCGGGCTCAATATAAGCCCATACAACCATACATGCTTTAGACACGGTCGTAGCAAACTCCTCAGTCAAACTACTTCGTAGCAAAGCCACAAAGCTTTGGGAAGGGAACTTTGTACCGCGGTCGTAGTATCCTCGAGGCGTCCTGGGCGGCCTTATTGAATAATGTGATGAGACCAAATGTCTTCAATACAACGCCGCGTAATAGATGACCGCTAAATATTTTGAGGTTTCGTGTGAGGCTTACATAAGGTCTTAGTTTTAGTTTCTGATGAAACATTGTTTTGGTTTCTAGGGTTCCGTATCTCAAAAGGAAAAAACGGACCCTTATAGGATCACTTTGTTGTCCGTCTATATGTCCGTATGTCAAGACTTTTTATCTCGCAAACGTGTAAAGATATCGAGTTGAGCTTTAAAATATATACATATATCTATGGTATCTTGCAGTTTTGTATAAAAAAACTTCTCAGTTATCGTATTAAAAAGATAGAGCCGTTTCATGTCGTAAAAAACCGCATATTTCGACACACAAAAATCAAAACCTACAGAGTACTCCCCGTTGACATAGAACTATGCAAGAAGCATTGTCTCAGAGTACACATATAGGAATAAATCTGAAAACTGTACATTGCCCTATTTTTTTGTGATTTAAATAAATTTAAATCACAAAAAAATAGGGCCTAGTTTCACAAAATATGGGTTTAAAATTCAAAGTGAGTAAATCGTATCATGTAAGGTATCATATAAAAGAGCTTCATTAGAATAGCAGCAGCTAAAACAGGTTTTAAATTATTTTGAAAATGTGCAATTTTCGTTGGATGACGAGAAAAGTGAAAAAAAATAGTCGATGATTATAGTATAAAGATTTTAACAACTTACTTCCCAATTATGTGAAATTTTCTGAATTTGTACGGGACCCTCGGTGTGTGAGCCTGATTGCCTATCAGTTCATTCGGTGGTAAATGCCGTTATGGTGATGAAGAGCGCGTTTTAGAGGGTGTTTAAATGTTTAACGTGTATCATTGTGGCTGTATTTGTATTACCTATCTACGTGTCTGTATTTCTGTTTGAGGCATCAAACTTTACAATCGAGTAAATTGGTGTAATTTAAATTGGTTTTGAGCTAAGCTATATTCTTTTTAAATTAGATAGTTAGGTTTTCAAAGTTTCGATATTCAAATTCATCAAACTCTATTACAATTTATTATTTTCATTATACTCTACTAACTAGATGCAATATCTGGTCCTCTGGGATTGTCTGAAATCTTTTTTGGTTATAAACATATCTACATATTCCGTACAATCATAACAACAATCTAATAAACGCCATGTAAGCTCTCTGCAATCACCACACAATGTGCTTGCATCCCACCACGACGGTGCCATAGTTTACACCATACTATCTACGGAAGACAACCAGCTCACTAGTACAGTTGGTCAAATCTTCAAACTATAATTCGACTTATAGTTTCATTTAGAAAAGGCGACTGCAGCTCCACTGACTAAAGTGAAGAGTAAGTTTGCCGCGTTATACGCAGGCCCCGGTCTAATCGTCGGCCACCAAGCGACATTAGTTGATTCTAACGACAGATGTTATCAAATGTGAGATTTTATCGTCCACTCTTTGTTTTGCTCCGTACCCGGGCATGTGTGAAAGTAGATTACGCGTAATGGTGGCGGCTCGCTTGAGAAATTGTCGTCTTTAGCGAGATACATTGTGTAGCTTTTTAAAATGATGGAGGGTTTTTATGTTTGTTGCAGTTCTAAGGCTGCAATCAGAGTTGAGTTGTATCAAAGTTGTATAAATGAGAAAAAAACAACGGGTTGTGCTCTCCGGGAGTGCCGGCAGAAGTGAGAAATTGAACATCAACGATGTGCATTTTTGAATAGTTTGGAATGGTTAGGGAATAATTTCGCACGAATTGCTTTATTTATCAATCTAAAAGTACTATTATGTGGTTAAATACAACTATAACAGAATACGGCCAAAACTCACGTTATAATTTTACGGTCGATCCGCAAGGAATCCGACCAGTTTCGGAGTATTTAGTACTCCATCCTCAGGGAATACGCGTACCCCCGTCGACTGGTGCACGCGCCAGTATTCATCATAACTATAACCGAAGATGGCTAAAACTGAGGATGGAGTACTGAATACTCCAAAACTGGTCGGATTCCTTGCGGATCGACCGTAAAAGTATAACGTGAGTTTTAGCCGTATTCTGTTATAGTTATGATGAATACTCACGGTAGTTTTAATGGTTAAATACAATATCACACACGTGCACTCGCAAGCGCCCTGCGCCCTTTAAAAGTTTAAACGAAACAGCAGGAGCACCTATACATTTACGCCGCGCGGAAGAAAGAGAAAGGGGATAACATGCCGCGCCGGCGGTCTACTCTCCCTTCATCTTACGAACTCTCGATCATTTACGCGTGATCCTGATGCGACTTTACCCATCCAAAAAAGTACACAACGCCGTTAAAGAAGTTTTCCCTTTAAGCCGCCATCCAATCTCAAAATACCTGTATAGAACCCTAGTTATACTGACTTTTCTCCATCAAACCTTGAAGTTGTCGAATAAAAATAAAATCCTACTAATATTATAAACGCGAAAGTTTGTGAGGATGGATGGATGGATGGATGGATGGATGTATAGATGTTTGTTACTCTTTCACGCAGCAACGGAGCAACGGATTGACTTGATATTTGGCATAGATATAGTTCAAGGGCCGGAAAGTGACATGGGCTACTTAAATAAAAGGTTCCTGTGAAATAGCATAAATGTCTAATTCCACGCGGGCGGCGCCGCGGGTAGAAGCTAGTACACAATATTCTAAAAACTATACGGTAGGGGAATCATTCACTCGAAACACAATTCAAAAAACTTCGCTCGATAGAAATTAAATGCGAAGATACCGCTTTTTAGAACAAATTCATGATTTCTAAGAAAGTTTATTACATATTTGGGCACTTTTCTACACGTTTACAATTTTTTTTAATCTGTCATTTATTCACTTGAATTGAACTATGGCTCTCATCCATAAAATTTAAAAAAAAGTGGTAATATCAATTATATATTGATTTTTAAATGCAAAAATCGGGCGAAACCGGGGGCGTATTGGTCATCCGCTCATATGAAAAATTACCCTGATACTATAGCGCCTTAAAATCTACCAGAAAAATAGCTTGACATCAAACTGTTCCAACTGTCATTAGCTTTGCATTGACATTTGCATTAACTTACGTGGTATTGGTGTAAGTTAATTGAGACTACTTTAAATTAGATTTACGTTAGATAGTATGTATCTGTTACGTAACTACGCATAGCTATTCCATTTCATACAGAGCTGGTTGAAATACACCCTTACCTTTATTGAAGCAATTTCTAGATATCGGTGAATTCCAGTAATCACTTAATTAGTTTGTTTTGTTCTAAGTGGAGCTTAACTAAGAACCCTCAAATAGAATTACTCGTATCTTACGTTACGTAAGTGATCGGAAAAATGTATCCAATTGCTACAGAAAAAAAACCATTGTAAATTTACAAAACCAAAAACAAACAATATAAAGTTTCTTTTATTTATTGCTAACAAAATCTATGAAAGAAAATAATAAATATCTGAATAGATAAAGTTATTGCAAATACCAGCATCATTGCACTAGTAGCGTTATTGTAAACACAATCTATTTATTATTGGAATAGTTGAACTCGAACAAAAAACGATTTCACATCGAACTGGACAGACGCGGGGAAACTCAACAGGTTTGTAAATGTTTAATTAGTAATTGACAATAAGAAGATAATTAATTGGGAACGTTTGGGTCACATCCACACGCGGGGGGCTTTGACATGTTTTCTTGCCTGTGACAAGCACTTGACGATTTATTTATATTGAATTTGACATGGTATCATATTTATTGTATACTAGTTTTAACCCGTGGCTTCGCCCGCATACGCAATATACCATTATAATTTATAGCCTATGTGTTATTCTGATATATTAGCTATATTATTGCAAAGTTTCATCTCAATCCGTTCAGTAGTTTTTGCGTGAAAGAGTAACAAACATCCATACATCCATCCATCCATCCATCCATCCTCACAAACTTTCACGTTTATAATATTAGTAGGAAGGATAGGATTGACATGAAATAAAAAGTATGTACTTTATTTTTAACTTTACAGTTTGAAACTTAACTCTAGTTTTCTACTTAAATTATATTTATTCTACATTAATGACATAATTATTTTTCGCAAAAAAATGGCTATACCGACTTCCATCGTTTACAAATTTCGAATCGCTCGAATTTATGTGTACAATATTTTTTGATATTCAAAAATGGCTCAGCCGACTTCGATAAAATTTTAATGGGACTACTTCAGTTTATACCTTTTCGAACTAAAAACTATTTTTTTGAATCGGTTAATAACTGGCGAAAACATCGATGAGCGTACAAAAAAATACAGACGAATATAGAACCTCGTCGTTTTTGTAAGTCGGTTGAAAATATGTCCATTCCAATTACAAAACTAAAATCACAATTATACAACTGAAGTAATAGACCCTTTTGCGGGGTTCACCTGGGGAAGTACTGCGCTTTTGACAGTCATTCGACGACCAAGCAGTAGTGCATTAGGTACGTGTTCCGGAATGCAGTACAACGAATTGGAAATCGGGAAACAATCATATCTCAAAGTGAATAGCGTAGTATTGTGCCGCACAGGGTATTGCACTGGTATGTTCTAAATTCTTAGGGTTAGGGCAAGCGTAAGACGAAACATCATGCGAACGCACAGCTCACTTCGTCACTCAATCACATAAAAACATTATTTCACATCGAACAGACTGAGGCGGGGAAACCCAACAGGTAAGTGTCTATAACCGACAAAGCACCATCAATGTTAGTGACAAAATGCGTCAATAGCACCACAATGACAACAAACAAAACATGTTTGCTGCGATTGTCCCGATTTCAGCACCATTGAAGGCTCTGCGGGTAACCGCGGCAAACATTGGCGGCCCGTTTAGTTAGAGGTCGCTTCAAAGTACCCCGCCTCAATATTTCAAACAGCAACAATGACTATGTGAGATTTGTGTGCGGAAATTGATTTTTTTGACCCTCGTGAGAGCTTTGACAGGTTGCGGCGGCGAAACTTGGGAAGTCATTGTGCAAGGTGTCGGAATTTTTGATGCGAGCTTGCAATAGATAGATACGTCGGAAGTTTGTGCTGAACTTTGATGTCCCCGAAGTGGGGCCAATATTTTATTTATTGGATGACCGAAATAGTGTTATTGAATATTCTGGGTGCGGAAAAGTATGTATTTTAGTCCTATGCAGTGACAGGAAAAACTCTTTTGCAGAATCTGAATACGTATTTTATTATGATTGCTGACATGCTATGTGCCAGTTTCCTCAATAGGGATTTATATAGGCCACACGTTCAAGTGGTATTATACTTAATTCCCTGAATTAAATACTACTTCAATTTGGTAATTCGCTAAGGTATGGAGGTAACTTTGGTTCGTTTAAGGGTTTACTAGTTTCAGAGTAGCCAAAGATAGTAAAGATTGTGTAGTGGTGATTGCAGTACCTATTTGAGAGAGTGTCTAAGTTTAAAAGAAATATTTGCTAGTTTTCCGATGTCTAAGTAGTGGAAAAGCAAGGAAGCGGTGGAGTGTCAGCTTTACTTGAATTTTGAATAATAGTAATTCAAAATCCTAGGTGGTGCAGTTAATTTTCTTTACTCTATTGTACTGTGATAGCTGTTTTATACTTCACTGTTGAACATAGCCCTACCTGCCACGGGCAATTGGCTATATTTATTCACGACGCTGGCTCACTGCAAGTTCGTAGTTTAACATACGCGATCGAATTTCGTTCACAGACGATGAAGGATTCCTCTCAATATTTTCCTTAACCAGAAATTAAGTTTAAGTAAGTACATCTGAGTAAATTCTAAGGGACTCATTAGTACGGACCCCGAATAAGAACTCGCAAAAGATTTCAACACTAGCGCTGGATCCTCCAGGCCAGCACAGCTATCGCAGGTTTCTTGGTGATATTGTAATGAGGCTTACCTCCAAGAATGCCGTCGATGCTGTAGTCCTTCTTGCCGTCTGGGTCGCGCGCCCCGCCGCGGAGCAGCCGCGAGATGGACGAGATGCTGGGCGGGTCCGACACGCCTTCCTGCAATCAACAGCCATTGTGCCGTGTCAGTCTGATACACTGTCATCGATATCGCTAGGACGAAGCAGGTTCAGATTCACAGTATTTGAGGGAACGGAATTGGCATTTTAAAGATGATCTTGGAAAGTGAGCTCAGACTTTATACAGTAGCCAAAAAAGCATTAAAATATGATAAACAAATTCTCAGAAAAAAAACAACGGTATTTCCTAATTTGATTTTTGTTCAAGGCTGTCATCATGTTGCCATATCTGAAATTCCTTTAAATTGCTATTTTTATCAAAAATAATAATAGGAAAATCATTTCCTAGAACAAATAAAGCAAATACTTAATTAACCAGGTGAGAGCCTAAACTCGATATAAATTTATGCTTTATCTCTTTTATGGCATCGTACCGTGTCAGCTCTGATACCCCATTGGGTATACACTGGCATCGATATCTGCTACGACTGTTAGCAAGTTCAGCACCACTAGCAATGCAAAGGGGTATTAACATTTTATCCACTTTTGATATCAGTTGTCGAAATTGAATTGACATCGATTGTTTCCACTCCGAGGGAAAATAAAGTTTGTCCCTTTGCCATGCTAGATGTGTTAGGTTCAATCAAAGACTTTGAGGGAATGGACTTGGTAAATACAAGTAAAATATGAAAAATCCTAAATATTTTTTTCAAATAATAGTAGGAGCAACATGCGTGCTAGAAGTCAAACTATTGAGAGAGACAGAGAGTAATTAATGGTAATTACATGACGTCTAATTCAATAAATAAATAATGCCTAATGTCATTAACATGATACCTATTAGCAGAATATATTCAAGAAATTAACGCTATACTATGTGGAAACTATGTTATAAACTTTGATACTGCTCAAGTCTTGAGGTGAATCAAAGTTTATCGTTGCTATACCTACATACTTGCTGCATGTTTAATGGCATTGATTACCATTAAGATTAGGATCTTCATACCTCCACCTACCTGAATATACAGGGTTATTTCTAAACGATTAGCATCCTTTTAAGGGCTTATTCTGTACAAAAACTAACTAATTTTGTTCTACGATTTTTGTTAAAACTAAAAATAAACAGCTATACATTTTGTCGAGGGTGAACGATAGTTTTCTATGGAACAGCATATATTTTTTTGAAGAATTAATAAAAGTCGTACAACAAAGTTGTTAGTTTTGATGTACAGCATAAGCCCCTAAAAGGATGCTAATTGATTAGAAATAACCCTCCAGTTACAAAGGAGATTGGCTTATTAAAACGACGAGTTGAGGTTAGCTTGAAGCTCAACTAAGCGTAAGTAAGTAAGCGTGTGTGTAAGCGTTTGGGTGCTGAAAATTTTAATCCCAAATTTTCTAAATGGGTTTGCAATTTAGTTCATCATCCCATGGCATCAAATGTTACTGAATATTTAGATAGACTAAAACTCACTCCCCTAGTGAGTGAGTTTCTAATCAATTTTGTTTTATATGACATAGGTTTTAACTTCTTTTATTTATTTTATTAAACGCATTTTTAGGAGAAATTACGAGCTACATTTTAAAGTTTTCTATGTTGTTATTAGGATCTTGCGGCTATATTATTTATTTTTATTTAACAAAAATGTTTTGCGCCTCATGTAATATGCATTTGACTCCATATATTAGTTTTTTCTGTTGTTCAGAAATGAGAGTAAAACACACAAATTCCATCTACTTACATTCCGCTCGCGACGAGGGTTACTCGTAGGTTAGGCCTTTTACTTCACATTCCTAAAGTGGCATTTAGGGTAAGAACAAATTTCTAAGATTTTCTTAATGTAATAAGGTCCGTTATGTGTAATCTTCTGTTAGTGAGTAAATGTTTAGTAGTTTGGTCTTATTGTAACGTAACTGTCTCAGTATTTGATTCAAGAACTGACCGATTTATCAAATGTAAAGTAAAGTATATAATTAAGTGGCCAGTCTACCCGTGACCACGGTCGATGCAACTCGGCCGAAACGTCGGGATGATGAGGTATTTATTTATCTCGTAATTTTAGTGCGCGATTAGTCCCGTTGTAAATAATAATAAAGTATATAAGTATGTATTAAAAAATATGTATATGTAGTATATCAGTCTCTGGCATATTTGGTGTAAGAATAATATTTATTTATTTATTTAGTGCTCCGTATGACGTCCACCGACTAGGTAGATTGACGATATAATTAAGATCGCTGGAAAGAGCTGGATGTTAGCCGCTACCAACAGCTCTTAATGAAATCTATATGGGAGGGGAGGCCTATGTCCAGCAGTGGACGTACTTAGACTAATGGATGGATATAAATACTTTTTACAATATTTAAAATGAGTACGAAAATCAAATGAGTTTACAAGTATAATAAAATTTTGGGGTGTAATCCCGGAGGTTTTTAATTTTTTTAATTCAAATGATAGTGTTACCTTAATTAATTTTTCGCGGATCTCCCAAGAGAAAATGCCAGGGTTCTGCCTTTTGAGCTCTTCGATCCTCGCTTCTACCTCGGGAGTGGCGACTCGGGGCTTCGAACCGCCTATCACCCCGGGCCTGATCGATCCTGTCTCCTATACAAAACAAATACGCATTAGAAAATTAGTACAATGAAATGCGGTTTAGATTTTTGTTATCTGGTTATCGAAATCGGGGGCTTTTAGATATCAATTAAATCTAAAGTTTAGGAGCTATGTAATTAAAACTTTATAAGTTAATAAGTCTATTATAGACATGATGATATCCAGAGAATTTCGTTTATCTAGTATACTACAAACCCAAATTATGAGGGTTCATAAAATCGGTGAACTGCTTCGCAAAAACGTAGGTAGTGCCTTTGAGCTTCGCTTCGCTTGGCTAGAAAGTAGCGAAACAACCAAGCCGCGTATATTATTGACTAAGGTGTAATGTTTGTGAGGTAAGGGCTTGTTTCTACAGGACTTAATTCTTTGAGTTTGAAGCTTGGCTCGACCTAGGATCTGATAACCTTTTCATAGTGCAAACTGTAGTCTCGTCTTGACTCCATTTTACATAACACTGTTTTTGTGGGATATAATTGAGTGGAGACGAGCTGTGTTTGCCTGATGTTAAGTGTTAACTGTACGTACATACGCGTGTCTTGACACGCACTTAACAGATTATTTAATTTTTATTTTTTTCGTTGATTTTGCGGTGATAGGTAGGTATAATATGTTTTCAATGAGTACTAGACTCATTAGACTAGACTACGCAGTTTGGAGGGTACAAAGATAATTTATTTTTTCCAACGTTTATTATTCTTCGTTTATTCTTTTTATATTCGATTGAGAGGCGAGCCAGGAGGCTGATTGACAACGACACCTTGACTAAGACGCAGCTGCAAAGTCTTGAGCATCGTCGCAAGGTAGCGTGTTTGTCGGTCTTTTACCGGATACACTTCGGAGAGTGCGCCCAAGAGTTGCACAATCTGGTCCCCCCTGCCCCTTTCTTCTATCGTACGGCTAGACGGACGCGACCAAAGCGCCACCCTTTTATGGTGGACATTCCGCGCGTTAGAACCAAGCGTTTCGAATCCTCATTCCTCATACGAACAGCCGGAATGTGGAATGCTTTGCCTGGGTCTGTCTTTCCGTTAAAGTACAACGTGAGTGTCTTCAAATCCCGAGTAAATAGGTATCTTCTAGGTAAGCGTGTACCCTAGACCGCACATCTGCTTAACATCAGGCAGTGTGTAGTCAAACGCAAACCTATACGAAATAAAAAAAAAAAATATTCGTTTTTATGTCACCTCGATTCACGAAAAATCTTACCAAACAATTCGGTAAATAAGTTGGTAGAGATATTTTAAAACCATTTTGCTGTAGATATAATTCCTTCCTCCAACTGTTCAAACAGAAAAATAATGGAAAGGAAATTGCCTTTTGAGATTCCGTTCTAAATCAATAGCAATCTATTTCATTAGGTACTCGTATATTTTCTTAGCTTTGGTATTATTTAGTTGAAAATTAAAATTAAAAATAACGCACTGATATGTTATAAAACCATTAATTAACGCGATAAAGGCAGAGAAGTTTGATTGAACTGAGAACTTTTGAATAAAATTAATTCTTGTGAATTTTATTCTACACTTTTCAAATCATATCATATCTTATTGTGTAAAAAGTTTAATACCATAGATACATTTGATGTATATGGTATGAAAAATAACTTAAAAGATCAGTATTTACTAAAAAAAAAGTTTGTTACAAAAAGTAAACCTATTACGAAAAAAGGTTTGCACTGAAGCTGTGGTGGTCAAGGGGTAGGTATTAACACCCTATAATCAGGAGATTGTAGGGCGGGTCCTCGGCCTCATGGCCGAGGGTTCAAATTCAGATCTTGTACCAACGAGTTTCTTTATAACTCATGTATAGAATTTCACACCACTAGCTTTTCGGTGAAGGAAAACATCGTAAGGGAACCTACATTCGTCTGTAGAAAGAATTAGATGGCGAATGTGAATCCACCAACCCGCACCAGGCCAGCGTGGTGAATATGGCCCAACCTCTTCGTGGGTGGGCCTATATCTTGTAAGGGACTATTAAAAAGGCTGGTACAGTACAGTACTAACTTTTTAAAGGTCAGCTCCGTAGACCGCTGTTACATTTGGTCAAATACTATTGGTAGGTTCAAGTTATTTCCATGACTGCTAAGAAATCAAAAGGAACAGTACATACTATTATGTGATTTGTAAGATAAATTAGCAACAGGCAAGACTCATTACGCTTGACCTATGTCCTGTAGTGGACAATTAAAAAAGGCTGCTGCATACATAATTTACATATACCTCTATCCTGAATATGCCCCCTGTGCACAAAACTAGGCTAGGTAGTGTTCCGCCGATCATACATAATATCGAGGGCCGTGGCATGAACCGCTTACTGGGTTATAAAATCGGTCATTGTGCCTGCAGCCCTATAGCTCTCAATTTTGGATAGTGCTAAACACCCAGTAAATAATAAAGATTTTGTCCTCGTCACCTCCCTATACCCCCCTATCCTGAATACGCACCTCGAGCACAAAAGTAGGCTAGGTGTTCAGCCGGCCCTGCCTACCGTGGAGAACCGCTTCCTGGGTAAAACAATCGGTCATTGTGGCTGCGAGTTGGAAGCGGACCTTCAGGCTCTGCTGCCCACCTATCAATGGCAATTGTCCGTTCGTTGCCGCCAATGCAATTGATCCCATGAGTGGGCGAAACGTAGAGACCTATACAGAGGCCTTCTCTCTACCTGGCGCGCAAGACACTTATATAATTATATGAAGCAAGTACTAACACACAACAAATGCATGTTCACTATTTGCAGGGTTAATTTAGAACATAATTCTGCACTCAAATTATGTAGTCAAGCTAGAGTTCAAGAAATAAATCATTTGTACCATACATGATAGCAACTTGGAATTCTCCAAATGTATAAAGCACCAGTTTTTTCTCGAATTATAGGTTGGCCCCATGGTAGAAGTTGTTCATGATGATGGTTTGAATCACCTCCTATCTGTTTTACGCTTGTGATTTGTTGTTATCTTTGAGTCATTAATTTGGTTTGATTGATTGTATAGATTGTGTAATTAATGATTATTGGTGATACATGTAGTTGTGCGAAATCAGCTCTGTTAGATCGAGATGACATATCTAATCTCGCGAGATCTGGTGGGGTGAATCCACATGGACGGATATTTATGTCGTAAAATGCTTATTGATGATATTGAAAATAGTACAATACCGTTCGTATATGAAAATTGCGTGGGCAATGAATGGGAAGCTTTTGAATAAAACGTGTTGTGTAGGCTTCATATCAAATACATAATTATAATACTAGCTATATAAGCAAGTTTGCGTGGATAGATACATGTGGTTTAACTAAAGGGATGTTGAGGAAAATTCAGTATTTTGTAATATGTGTGTCCCATAAATCTTGAGAAATTTTACTACAAAACAAAATATACAGTATACTGTTTACTTGAGAGTTCCTATCAGTAGACTGCCAATTATAATGCCAATCCTTTGTCCAATTTTGTTTTCTGCCCCTCATCACTTTATTTAGGTCAAGAGAACTCGCGAAATTTTGAGATTTTCGAGGGCCTATATTGACGTGATGGTTGATATTTTATTATCAAATATTTTGGTAAACAACGTAAAATTCAGATTTCAGGGAATTTTCTCTCAACAAGTTGTGAGAGAGGAGGTCGAGCCCTTAATTTTATACGGCTTAATGACGTGACGAGCAAAGTTGTTAGAGTATTGATTGTTGCCGTCAAATTATTCATTAGACATTAATATTTAATTATACCTTCCCGTAAGATTTATTTCATTCATTTCTATTCACCGTAACTTGTCAGTTTGAGTTCAAAACTTTGCAATAAGCTCGTGAATATAATTCGTCGAAGCTTTGATCTTTTGATATTACTTTATTCGCTTGGATTGCACTATCTGATAAAGTTCTTTAATTTATCTTCAATTTGTTGATATCAATAGGTGCTTGATGTATTTTTGGAGCATTTCTTTGTTCATTAGTCAAGCTCTATAATTATGTGTGTTATCATAGTTTTAGAACTTTAGAGGATCTATTGTACTCATTTATTTTTGTAATTTTAATCGATTAAGTGTTTCAGAAATATTGTATATTAATTTTAGTGTAAATTTATTACACCTTATATTGTATCTAACACGCCAAACCACTTGAAGTGTTTTTAAGAAATTTTTATAATAAATATCAGTCTAATACCTGGTATCTAAAAATCCATACACACATCAAAGCAGTAAGCTTACAGAACACGCTGTTAACATTTTTATTCCAAGAAATTAGCAAATGTTTCTCGTACGTATTATATATTTGCGCTATAGCTACCATGTGCTTTAAAAGAGGCTTTAACTGGTTCTTAGGATCCAGTGCGTAGGTGAACGCGCGATATTTGGTTTGCGTTTTTTGGATTTTATAGGTAAGTAAACTATTTATCGTAAGTTTACAAAAAACTCATCTAGTGGACACGAATAGGTAGAGTTAACGAGGTATATATAACTAAAGACATAAATAGTGGTCGGTATAAGCACAAAAGTTCATCAACTAAAATCTAAGGCGAAAATCAGTAGATGCTCTCTTGCGCATGGACTGTTTCGTTTTTGGTTTTTAGCGCTGAGTGCATATAGTAGGTACCTTATATTAAGAGAGTATTGAGCGAACGCCCGTCGTAGAAACGCTCCACAAACAAAGTGAGACTGCAAGGAGATGAGGGGCGCTCGTCTCCATATATTATAGTAAAATTAACAATAAAAATTCATGTAAAGTTATCAAGTCAACTTTTAACTGTTTTATTAATGTGCCAATATTTTGGTTACTACTTCATACATTAAAATTAAAAAATATTATTTATTTAAAGTTCGCCAATAAACAAGATCTGTGTTCAAAACAGAAAATTGTAGCGAAGTTACTTATTCCTTGTTCTTATCATATTAACTTGGTCAATCGAAAAAATACTCGAAAATAAAATATATTTTAGTCATTCTAAAAATGTATATTTTTCTTACTAAAATCTTGATTCAGGTTAGACGATTTATAGACGTCCCGCCCTTAAAGCATTTACTGTATGCTTGATTGCTCGCTACTTGTCGCTTTGGCGTGTGGTTTGGCCAGAAGAAAAGAAGGTTCTATTTAGTAAAATAGTTACCTGATATCTGTTGAGGATCTTGGAGACGCAGCCGTGGGAGACGCGGAGCTGCCGCGAGATGACGCAGGGCCGGACTCCAGCCGCCGCCATCTCCACAATCTTCAGCCGGATGTGGTTGGGCAGGGGCCGCCCGTTGATAAACAGACCGCCTAGCTGGTTCACGCGGCCCTGTCCTAAGGAGAAGAGAACGACTTAGGCTGGCCGCATTTGTTTGGATTCTTGATTAGATTTTCAAATTTGGAAGTTCTTGAGACTAGTGATAGTAAGGTTTTTGTACGAGACACTTGTCAGTAAGAGAGCTTGTCTATGGAGAAGGCTAACAGCTATTCTACACATAATAATTCACTATGGCAATTTTGAGTTTACGAATGCAGATTTCAGGATACATTAAAAATATAAATTAAATGAGAATACCTTCTAAAAAATTGAATCTTATGTAAGATAGAGAGAGTAGAATTTGGAATTTCAGAACCAGAATCTCCGGATTATAAATCTTAATCTTATCTTCTTCATCTTAATAAATCTTTATTCTTTAGCACTTAGTATATGTGTGCATCTTAAGTACCCGTGGAAGCTTTTTAGTTGGACCCAAAAGTTATTCTAATTTATGTTCATAACTATTGTAATGAACTACCTACTATTATATAAGTTTGTGTAATGGCTTAGATTGCAGGGGAAAAAAAACTCTGAAAGAGCTCTGATGAAGGCTCTGAAAATTTTATATTTTTTGATTTATAATTATTAAAGTCAAACTTTTTGTACAAAAAAAGAAAGAAAATAGATAAGAAATAAAAAAAGACCGAAAAGAACCTGAGCATGGCTATTTAGTGTGGTGGTGCTGGATACGCTCCTAACTGGTTAAGAGAGCTTGAGAATTAGGATTTTCTCTAGACCTGGTGTGGTCTGTAAATCATGCAATTGTTTTTTGTGTACTCCTAGGAGGAGCCACGTAAGTAGGTTAAATAGTTGTTTGTTAATAAACGCACATGTCCACTAAAAATGTTAAGTTGTAGGTAGTTGGTTAATTAACGGCTTCCAGTAAATTTCAAAGCATAGTGAGTTCCTAATATATCAGACTAATGACCACAGTGCTAGGTTATGCAGAGTTTTGAAAGTGGTATAGCACAAAATTCTGCATAGTGTTGACCTGTCATAGGCGTAAGAGAATTGATCGTTTCGTTTCAAAATAGGATGAAAGCATGTTGTAATAGCTCTGTGGAGAAAGCAATTGAGAAATTGAGACCCAGAAAAAGTTAAAGAGCAATACAAACTCTGTGGTTTTGTGTCAGTGAATTCAGGTATGAGACAAAACATATTTGGTAACAAACATAGGTACATTATTAATAACTTTTTGGTACAATGTTGAAACTTTAACTTTGAGAGATTTCAGGTGTAAAAAATGTAAAAATTAAGTATGCTTTATTGTAATAGTTTGGGTCCTAACAGAAGGATAATATTGCACGTCTAGTTTTACATGTCCTGTTTTAGAAAAAATAAACTGAATTGAGTATTTCATTATTAAATGGCATGGAATGATATTTCACGCTGAAAACATAATTATATGTTGTTCCTAATTGATGTAATTTTTAACCCCCAAAAATGGCATCATAGTTCCTAAACGAATGGTAATTAGTAAGCGTATTTACTTTATTTCCAAGTTGATATAATCGGGATACTTTTTACCAATATCTATGGTAAGGATTTTCCAAATTATTAATTTTACTCTTGCATAGAAGCAAAATTATGAGCACGTTACTTGCCTTAATTAGAACATCGACCGCATTTGCTGTCGAAAGTTTTTAATGAGGCCAAAAATTAGGAGTCTACAGAATGTTTACATTTGTTGTAATTTCGTGGACACCGACTATCCATTTTTTAAATCTCATGTTATAAATAAAGAAGCATGCCTTTATACATGATTACATAGGTACATGATTTTATAATTACCAAAAAGAAGGGTTCCGCTTTGGTCATCAGATGAATCTAAAATAGAATAGGGTGTATTGCAATAACAGTACAAAATTTATAATATGCTAATATTTTTTGAGTACAAGGGACGCTACATTAGGAGATGAAAATCTTACTCAAGTAGCGCAAGTTTTGCCAGTAACAAATATTTTTTTCTTGTTGTATGCTGGTACAATTTGTTAAGAATTATTATCTGTTACAGTCAGTATAGGGCAAGTGTCGTTATTACCTACATTTTTTTTGGATGCTATTGGGTCGTCCACATACCACTGACAGTCGGACAGAGATCCGCAGACCGCTGTCTGACGGACAGAGATAATATAAATGCCTACTTTCAGCTGGTAGCATGTCTAGCATGCTGAATTATATGGAAATTCTGTCTTTTCCATTGATGATAAATGGGATTTAGGCCTTCTTTAATGAGACTGAAAGGAGACCGCTTAGATGCAACTTGTGTCCAGCCGCCCAGGGTGAGGTCTGCTTGCTTGTTATTTTGCCATTTATTATTTCTATACAATTCCTTCGTGCGTGTGAATCATACTATTAATTTAACATCTTAGTACTACTACATGTGTTGCCCAATCTTTTTTAATGATTTGAATTGTTTTAGCTAATACCAAATAATTCGGCAACTTTATGAGTATGATAAAAATACCAGAGCAGACTTAAAATGAACTGAGTAAAAGCAGCTTACTTAGTAAATACAGTTTCGAAAAGTTGATAGAATATAAACTTATACTCTATAAAATTTAACTTGATCTCTGCGACAGCTGTCAGAAAAATCACGCCCCTGAAGTCCTGAATTTCTTTATAGTACAGACAGTACCTGTCAATGTCATACTTTATGGGCATGCCGATTAGTGATGGGCGACGAATGATCGTGACCACAGAGTTTTAGATAGAGTTTTATTTAAAATATCGATAGTTTATACTCACGATATTTTAAATCAAACTTAATTTATCATTAATTTTATTGTATATTTTAATATCATAACATTTTTTACATGTGTAATTGAATTAAACCCAATTATATGTTACATTAGCATCGATAATAGTGAAAAACGTCAATAAATACTATCGTTACATTATTATGAGTATTTAATTAATATCATAACATTATTTATATGTGTACATACTAGATCTTAAATAATAGTAAGTAAATAAAATCCAATTTCTCACCTTCAACTACTCATTCGATTTCATTACAACATTGTTTGAAAATCGATTTTTTCCACCACTACCTCAACACTAAATATGTCAATATGTAACTGTCGCAGAGATCAAGTTAAATTTTATAGAGTATAAGTTATATATAATATATAGACCCAAATATATATAGAGATGTGAGTAAGCTTGGGCTATAACGATGTGCTGAAATATTACCTAACAGTGTAAGTATTATCAGCACTATTTAATGTAATTTTAATGATAGGATAACTATAATTTAAATCATTCGAAGCGTTTGAAATTATCTTGCTCTTCAACAAAACTGAGAAAAGCTTGCGTTAAGTGTAAGTGGGAGTTAATCTTGAACGCACCAGAACATCCCTTACTCTTATTAGACTCTCGTAAAAAAGATACCATTTGAAATTAGAACAAGATAAGATTCTATTTGGAATTAGAACAAACAAGAAAGAAGAATTAATAACGTATAAGGTATACCCTTACCTACCCACACATCCATACCATTCTGGTGTCTTTCCATAATGGTATGTGGGTTACACAGTCCCCATCAAAGGCGGATCACAAAACGTTCTATGTCCATTTGAACCATAGTAAACACTATCCGACAAAAAACATTCCGATGAGCTTTACAACCGACAAACACCGTAAAAACGCCACGACCAATGATTAATATCTATTTACATTAAATTATCCGAACGAGATCGAAACACAAATTGATTATCACCCATTTGTATTAACATAATTAAAATGACATGTTAAATTAATAACGGTGTCATAAATAATTGTTAAGGAATTAATGTTTAAGTTCTAGCGACGCGTTTGGTAGACGACATCAAGTCTGAGCGACTATACTTGCGACAGATGTTTTTTGGATTTGAAAAAAGATCGATAGATCGCGTTATCTTTTTTTTACTGCGCGTGAGTGCAGTAGAGGAGGTTGTGTTGTGAACTGAGAGTGCCGTTGTGTTCGTACGAACAGGGTAGAGTTTGGTGGTGTGCGTGAGACGCTGAGGAGGCTGTGTTGAGGGCCGCCGCGCGCCTGTGTGGGTGAGTGCATGGTACACTCCCACTGTGCAAGTGTGAGAATCGGTAGAGGTACCATGAATTGGTTATTACTGATTTTTTTTGATTTCTTTTTCAATGAAAATAACGAAATATCATTCTGCAGAATATTTCTACTACTAGTGCATGGAGAAGCAGGTATATCATGTAAATCATACAATTTGCAGCATAATTTTAAAATAACTGTTTTGATTTTTGAAGACGATTTGCTTTCATGGTTTTACTTTTGTCACGTTGTATCGTTATTTTTTTTAAATTACGATTTTTTTTATGTCTTTGTCACCCTAGTGTAGTACCAAAACAGGCGCTTGCGTCGATAGAGGGGTCGAGCTCAACCCACTCTCGCAAACCGCGGTCACAGAAATACGCTTGTCCTTGTCTCGCAAAGCATTTCTGGTATTTGCTCGCCTTGCTTTTTGCTTTGGAATATTTTCACGAATTGTTTCAGCTTCAAATTCGCAATGGCCAGTGTTAGCTTTGAAGATTTTGATAGATGTGTCAAACATTGTCACGAGTTTTTGTTACGTTTTTGGAGCTTTCGCAGTTTGTTTAAGTGCTAATAAGTAACGACTATTATCTTTGGAATAGCTAGTTACGTGTTCTTTGTTATGATTGCGAAAATATAAAAATAATGAAGAAATGATTTTGATGAACATTTAAACGTTTCAAAAAATTTGTAGCTTTTTTGCTATTCGCGATTTTTTAGTGACGGTAGAACGTAAATTGTGTGTGTTTTTTATTTAGCCTGTACTGTCCTACCCTGCTGGGCAAAGGTCTCTCCCAATTCCACTCATTCCTTTCTGTGCTACCTCCGTCAAATCCTTTTTAAATCTTTCGATTTCGTCGCGCCATCGTGTTGGAGGACGTCGGGTTTATGTACATCATTATTTATAGATACATATATTTAAAATAACGTGTTGATTGAAATGAAAATAAATATTTATACGTATTGTAAAAATCAGCTGTTAAAAATAAACCGGTAAACCGGAAAAGTTTAAATATTTGCTCTGTACCATGACAAGAAACAACTAAAGTACGAAATCGTAATTTTAACGGTGCTGTGTTGCTGTGACTTGGCTGCGACCGACGACGGAAAATCGGCTTAAATTGGTATAATTAATTTAGTCCAAACAAAATCGGCCCCACAAAGTGCCATCGGAGCATTCAATTTTGCATTAAATTCGTAATTTCCACGGCACAATAATTTGTAACTGTAACGTTTCGGTTACTGATTTTTGGCCCCTGGAAACCCTGAAAGTTTATTTACCAGTTCTCACGGTTCTGGAAATTAAAAAGTTAATCTAGCTTTCCTTTTTGGAGACTAAACCTAAATAAACTAACTTTTTCTAGAAATAAGAACAGCGAATTTGACTGAAATCGCAAACTGTGGGAAATGCCTCTTTGATCTGCCAGCTTCTGTTGCTAGGTATTTTATTTTTTAAAAGTACGAGTAGTCTAGAATTAATTATAACGTTATCGTTACCAACGTAACGTTTTTATCGGAATAGAAACTATTGTTCGATTTCTAAGAAATAGAAAACAAAAAAAAAACACTAGAGCAAGTCTAGAGTCTAGAGCCTCGCTTCGGAGAATTGAGTTGGCACAGGACGTTTGAAGGGAGAATTGCCTAAATGATAAGGAATAACACGTTATTGAAGCAATGATTGCTTTCATTGACATCGAATACCTATGTATAAAAACACCGAAGCTTTCTACATCATTCAATCGATACAAGTAAACAGTCTATCATCATCCTTCAGAATATCTTGAAGGATTTTCAATTAACATTCCCCATCTTAAAAGCTGTCGACCGTTGACGTTTACAGGCATTCGGAAGTGACGCTTCCTTGGTCTCGTGAGATCGGCTTCTTGTAACACTGGTAGCATCGGACTTATCAATGGACGCCACAGAATCAAACGCTATTGTAAACGATCTTCCATTCCAAAATGAACCAGACAATCGCTGCATCGCCACCGTAACCCCTAACACCGCGCATTAAAGTTCAAATTGAACTCGAATCAACTGCAGTTTTTGTGGTCAAACCTACGTCAGCGGCTATCAATGAAGTCCACTATGATGTTTATGTAAAGTCATCGTATTTTAATGAACCGTCGATGACATGCTATACGAGTAATAGACTCACGGTGTTATTCTTTTTAGCGCCGAATTTTTTACTCGTTACTTTTTGGGATACGTTCGGGAAACAAAAATGAGGTTCGAGGCTAAGGCGAGGTTTTTATGGGAGGTTCTCGGCATCCTGCGTCGTTCAATTTGCTTCCTCGTTTCGGTAACGTCATTAGTCATCGCGGTGCTTGCTCCCGGGGAGCTTTGTGGTTTTGTATTTTGTACGGCCGAAATAATTAGGTGAGCTGATTGATACACGGATCTATGTGTGATGATTTTAAATGTAAAATGATATCGTGTACCTACTCAGAATAGCTAATGTATCAATAGAAGATATGGGTATATTCTGTGTTAGGACCATCCACTTGGCATTTTTTTCCTTGTAGGACATAGAATACTTGAAAGCCGTGGTGGCCTAGTGGTAATGACACCCGCCTTGCTATCGTGAGGTCGTGGGTTCAAATTCCGGACCCGTGCCAATGAATTCCTTGGAATGTATGTACGGAATTTCACACCACTGGCTTTTCGGTGAAGGAAAACATCGTGAAGCAACCTGCATACGTCCGTAGAAGAAATTCAATGGCGTATGTGAATCCACCAACCCGCACTGGGCCAGCGTGGTGGCCCAATCACCCTTCGTGGGTAGGCCTACGTCCTGCAGTGGACTATTAAAAAAGGCTAGTACAGTACAGTACAGTACAGAATACTTGTGGTGGGGGGTTTTTCTTGGAGCCAAAATGGAGCACGCAAGACAACATAAAGCGAATAGATTTTTATATTCTTCTGACAATAAATAGTCAGGAAAAAAGGCTAGCATGAGAGAGCCACGGGGGATAGACGGAGAAAACGAGCAAACTTAAAACATGATCACGATGTCGCATTTCAGGCGAAGAAAAATTTTGAATTCTATGGATATTACATTACACATGTAGATATATTAGTGATCTTCGTTAGTTAATTTATCTCTATTCTTTCGTTAGTACCTAATATAGTAAAATAATAAATAAATAATAAATATTTTGGGACATCTTACACACAGCCTCTGACCCTAAACTAAGCAAAGCTTGTGATATGGTTGCCAGAGACTGATATACTACATATACTTGTTTTTAAATACATACTTATATAGATAGTAACTAAATAACACCCAGACACGAGCAAACACTTATGTTCATCACATAAATATTTGCCCTGGGTGGGGATCGAACCCACGTCTCTTTGATCCAGAAGTTAGGGTCACTAACCACTGAGCCACCGAGGCAGTAGTAGATACTAACTGCAAACTGGAAAAGTAATTGATTGGTAAATATACAAATCAATTTTTAATAAATTAAAAGAGAAACCTTTCAAAGAGATAGATACGTTCAAAAAGGTCTTAATAATTACTAATAGCGATATACTTTTATCACAAACTTGGGCTAAGCATTTGAGAAGTTTTGATGATATTCTATTTTCTAAAAGCCTACATTTGTACCTAGTATCAAAGACATATCTATTTACTAGTACCAGACAAGACTTTAGATTATACAATAAACGATCTAAGTACTAAACTTCATTTTAAGCGTTATTGCCTATGTTGTTACACTCGAATTTATAATGAAAATGTATAATAGTCTCCTATAAGGAAGGGAAACTATTGTAACCCTTCATTAAAATATCTAATCTAACTTTGGTTACTGAATAATTTCAATTTCAACTAATCTGACATTCGCATTCTATGTCACAGATTGGATATAATTACTACGTAACCTATGTAAACCCTTTCTTCCATGTTCTACTTGAAACACTGAAAATTCTTTGATAATGTAAATTAAACTCTATGTTTTATAACTTAAAGCTTAAAATCGGCACGTATATGATGAGTCCGGTATTTGAATGGATAGCTGTAAGTCTTTTCGAGTCAATAATGTCTGGTCTACAAAATAATATAGATGGATATATTGAAAGTATTTAATGATAATAATTTTGTATAATATAAGCATTAAGCGAATGATCATGCTAAATGCAAGCCGATCCGAACTAGCCTTTTTGGCAATTTAAAAGTAAACAGAATCCTATCTCCTATGTCCAACAGTGACGACCTATGGCTAATAAAAGAAGAAGAGAAAATAAACAAATGTATAAAATCCTTGAGTCATCTATTATATCCAATAGTCCAGCTTACAAATTCGTATCTAAGTGTGAGAGATTAGATGGTGTTCTTAACAGTAGTTTTTTTAGAAACCACATTATTGAAAAAATAAAATAACATTAAAGTTCAGCGTTATCAATTCGATAGAATCTGCTGATCGATTCTAGATATTTTTTTGTTTACTAAAACTATTTTTGTGTTATTATATATATATACAGGGTTATTTCTAATTAATTAGCATCCTTCTAGGGGCTTATTCTGTACATAAAAACTAACAACTTTTGTTCCAAGACTTTCGTCAAAACTAAAAAAAAAATCAGCGGTTCCATACATTTTGTCGCGGGTGAACTAAATTTTTCTATGGAACAACAAATTTTTTTTTTAGTTTTGACGAAAGTCGTAGAACAAAAGTTGTTAGTTTTGATGTACAGAATAAGCCCCTAGAAGGATGCTAATTGATTAGGAATAACCCTGTATATGGGTACCTACTTGTCGTAATAAGTCAGCTCAGGAAAATTACTCCAAACAACACATCATGAATCATACTGTGTACCATATTTTGGTGTTATTGCTGACCGTTTCAATTTCACTCCAAGTTAAAGAGGTAAATAAAAGCTCGTTAAATCTTCAAAGCAGGTGTTCCTACGATTGTCCACCGGAAGCCCAGTATGGCCACTGGAGCGACACGAGACAATTCCTCATTTCCTCCATTTTTTTCCTTCACGATTTTAAATTCCATTTAGAATTTGAACCCCTGTTGTTTCTCACGGAATACCTAAAAATGGATATTGACTAAAATGGGATAAATGTAAAGACTTTATTACATTCCTGTTGCTGCCAAGGAAATATGAGACGCTGAAATTGCTGAATGGAAATTTAATCTGATCTATTATGTAGATACTTCATTTTAGTCGACGTCAAACATCACTGTATCAAATCAAGGATTTTTCCTTCGACTTTTGAAAAACATTGTTGGACAAATAATACAGGTACGGAATCTATATGGACATGAGTAGGGCACAGAATGGGATATGCTCGGAGGCCGAGTAATACTGAAAGAAATCATTATAAATAAAATAAAATATAAAAAAGTATTCTTCCAAAAATTAGTTTTGACAATAATTGTTTTGAATCCATTGACTACGAACTAGTATAGCTGTACCTATTACGGAGTCAATAGCTTTATGTGCATTATGAACAGCGTTTGCTATGTTATCAAGGGACTAACTTTGTAATTGCGAAATAAAAATAGCATGACTGACTTCACCCGTCAACAGAATTCGCGAATATTTCGCACGGATTGATGTAACATTTACATTATTGTTGATTTATCAAAAACGGTTGAGCCGATTTCGATAAAATTTAAATGAAACCCATTTCGAAGTATACTATTTCCAACAAAAAAATAACTATTCAAATCAGACTAGGTACTAAAAAAAAGTTATGCGTGGTTATACATAAAGAAATATATAGGTATAGGTATACGCGTCGAATTGAGTACCTCCTCCGGTTCGTCGGTCAAAAATATCATAAATAAAAGAATCACCGAATAGCATCATTAAGGAAAAGAAATTCACCGAAAGGAAAAAAAAATGAGAGGCTCCATATTATGTTATATCGATACATGACATAATTATGGAACCTATCATTGTTTCCTGCCGTTTAAGGGTTGGCCCCATCATAGTAGCTGTTCGTAATTTGTATCTGATGTATGGTTTAGTGTTACTAGACTTGTAATAAGCACTTCGTATATAATTATTTTAGCAATAAAATGGCATGACCGAATTCAACCGTGTACAGAATTCGCGAATATTTCGCACGGATCGATGTAGCATTTTTCACATTATTGTTTGTTTATTAGAAATAGCTCAGCTGATTTCGATAAAATTGAAATGGGACCAATTTCGAAGTAAACTTTTTCCAATAAAAAAAGAATTATCGAAATCAGATCACTACGAAAAAAGTTATGCGTTAAAGTTATACATAAAAAAATATACGTGTCGAATTGACTACCTCCTCCGCTTCGTCTGTCAAAAATGTTTTTGTCTTTTTTTTTTTATTCACTGGTCTACCAGTGATACCAGTTTAGTGTCAGCCCAGACCAAACATGCTAAGTTTACCTAGGAATAAACAATAAAGCCACCCTTTATATTTAAATCCATAGAATTGATACTAGTGGTATCCATAAAGTTGTATTTATGTGGGACAGACAAAAGGTTGCCTAAATTATAAGGCAATCTAGGTAGACTTGTGGTTTTTGTCTCTTTTACAAGAATTTTTAATTTCCGGCGTTCTTCCTTCGCGCTTCTGAGAATAAAGAATTCATTTAGCTCAATTTTAGCTGAATTTAACGGTAGTTTTTAGATGTACAGGAGAGTTACCTACTAAACTTTGACGTAAGTCACAAGAAATAATAGAACATTTTTAGTTTCCTACTTAATTTTCAGAACAATATGCCAGTATGCAAAATACTTAGTACATAATATTGTGTAAAAGATTTTGGTGTCTTCACTATACAATATAATAAGTTGAAAATATGTCCGTCAAAAGAAAAATAGAAACTTGACTTATTAGTTTTTCTATTTGTAACATTCGAAAATATTTTGGTTGCCTTCTAGAGCACAATTGCGCTTTGTCTCTGACAACCATTGAAACATAACCTTCTGAACATACCAGCGATGGTACGTACTCCTATCTACGTCCATCTACGAGCTAATAATATATTTGTATACGCACAAAAAGTGTTCTATCGGTCGGTCCGTCCTTTGTTAAATAAATTAGTTTCGGTGTCTACCAAATTACGCCTCCAACCTATCTATATGTATGGCGCATTCGATCTTGGCAGAAAAATATGCTCCACCTATTATTTCCAAACGAATAAATTACCATTCATGAGGCTCGTAACAAAACTGGACTTGAAACAAAAGCAGATCGTACATACATAATTGAAAGAAGCTTTTAGGAACACTAGTAGCCGAATAGTATTTGTTTTCATTGATTTATTCATGGTCACACATGAGACACAAGGCGCCGCCAGCTCGGACCTTTTGAAACATCCTATTCGAATTGGTAATGAGAGTTTTATGAAAAAATTTACAAAATAAAGAGTCACGTACTTCGCTACCTAAAGTGAAACTGAACATTTGTTTAAAGGGATAGAGAAGAATTTGAAAAACAAATAGGGTATTAGGAATGTGCTCATTTGTAACTAGCGCTCGTTTAACTGTTCGACGGCTAACGTTTCACTTGGAAACAGACAGACAGGTTTCTAACTAAATTTAATTATTAGTGCGTAGCAAAATTTCATTGGAAAACATAGATTTTTGCATTCATAATATTACTGACATGTCAACACTTTTACAATCAAGGCAGAGTAAATAAGAAAAACGTAAACTGTAAAACTAAATTATACATATTATTATAGTTCGAGCGAATACTTCACTTCAACTAATGATTGTAATAGAACTTAATATTTAGATTTATGATTATGTAAGCTGAATACAATGTATTCAATATCAGATAGTATTTAACTAAAAAATATGCTACCTACTCGACCCATGTGGTCAAATGGTTTTAGAATGGAAACTTTCATTAGGTACCAAGCTTCAGCAATGTTCAGTACGACCAGTCTTCGGATGGGTGACCGCGGGTGGCATTTACAACTGAACGCTACCGTGGCTCGAACGACACGTTAAATTGTAGGTCCCAGTTATTTCAACCGTTAACCGTATCAGAAGCATTCAGGCTTTGAAACTCTGCTTACGAGCTTACTTTATTACCAAAGTACACATGAAGCCTAAAGCAACCCTCAAACTTGGCAAAATTACCCTAAAACATTACGTTACTTTATATTACCTTTAACAGGTTATTAAAACGAACACAAAAAGCTTGAACAGTATAAAATTATGAGTTTTTCTCAGGGAAGATATCTGCGCGGTAATAATGAGGTAACAGCTAAGCTCTTTCAACGGGACTTATCTTAAGTGGGCAGGCAAACAAAATTGTTCAAAGCGCTCTAATTTATTCAATTTAATTTGAACCTATTTTTAGACAAATGAGGATGAAAATATTATAAGAAATAGTGGGATTTATCTATTACTATTCAGTGAAGTTGCTAAGTCTTGGTACAAATTGGCAAGACCTCTAAAAATACTCTTGCCCTTCTTTGATATCACTAATGGTATGGTATTTGTATTCTGATCCCGGATTTCAACCCACTCCCTGGCTGTTCATAACATTTAATACTGTACTGATTCAATATTTTTCTATGCTGATATATTTCGAGGAAAAGTGATTCTGAATTTCCCAAAATAGACATCGTGATCAATACTTATCTGAGCTGAAATAAACTTAGGTTTGATTCGTTGATATACTTTTGTGCTGATTGCAAATTGACTAAGTACGATTGTTCCAATTTGGGATCTATCTACAGGGGAGGCTTGTAACCAGCACTGAACACGTTTTGGCTGAATTGATAATGATGATATAGTTGATCGAATCAAGCATTAAGTATGTTGCGGAAGTCCATTTTAAAATCTATATTTTGAATTTAATGTTCTGTGTACTCCCTGTTGCATACATATTTGTATCCTACGTAATATTATAAACGAGAAAGTTTGTGAGTATATATGGATGTTTGTTACTCTTTCACGCAAAAACGGCTGAACCGATTTGGATGAAATTCGATGTGAAGGTAGCTTAGACATTGGATTAACACATACGCTGTTATCTCGCGCTAACACAGGTAACACCGCGGGGCGGAGCTATGGGTTTTCAGCAGTTCGCTTATGGATTTATGACATTTAATAGAAATTTATAAATGGATTTCAAAATTTCACTACTCTTTCAGATAAGAAACGATTCTAGAATGGCGGCTAGTACTTGAAATTCCAGAAATACAGTCAGCAAAAAAATCTGGAACTAATTTTGAAATACTGATTACTACTGACCAGTATTCTCATGGTAAAGACAATAAAATATCAGCACCCTATAGCTAATTTGACTGTCTCGGTGGCTCAGTGGTTAGTGACCCTAACTTCTGGGTCAAAGAGGCGTGGGTTCGACCCCCACCCCGGGCAAGTATTTATGTGATGAACATAGGTGTTTGCTCTGTGTCTGGGTGTTATTTAGTTACTATCTATATGAGTATGTATTTAAAAATATGTATATGTAGTATATCAGTCTCTGGCAGCCATAACACTAGCTTTGCTTAATTTGGCGTCAGAGACCATGTGTAATCTTAGTCCCAAATATTTATTTATTTAGTAGCAATATCTTTAGACTAAGAATAGTAAAAAACCCGTAGCATAAGTCTTTATTACCCACATTATTTCAAATCAACAGAATTTTATAGAACCGTAACATTTGCCATTACCTACTCTACTAGCCGAGAGTTAATCTACTCTAATTTCTATAAGAAGTATTTAGCACACGCGGAGTACTTAGCAACGTACTGGCCATTGTTTCTTCTCGTATAAAATTTATCAGTGGCGGGTGATAAGCCAGTATGTGATAAATTGCCTATTTCATAAGGCGTTCATTAGGGCCGTGCAAAATGCGCTCCGTCGCGCACCGATAACAAACCTCGATAACGGTTTTATAGCCTCAAATATTACCTATTTGTGGGATGGTTGGATCATATTTTAAATATTATATATTTTTTTTTTAAATTTTTAAACATATTTGTTTATTCAGCAAAATGACAATACAATAAGTCACATCTAAATAAATTACAGAACATACAAAATCATTTATAGACTCTGTCAAATAACCCGCCCCTAATTATTCCCAGGGCAAAGGTCCCCAAAACACTGTCTGGGTTATATTTTTTTGAAAATTGAAGTCTATACAGAGTTATCACTTCATTAAAACTACCGTGAGTATTCATCATAACTATAACACAATACGACTAAAACTCAGTGCGCGCGCGCCAGTTGACGGGGGTGCGCGTATTCCCTGAGGATGGAGTACTAAACACTCTGAAACTGGTCGGATTCCTTGCGGATCGACCGTATAATTATAACGTGAGTTTTAGCCGTATTCTGTTATAGTTATACAGGGTTAATCAGAAATACTGCATTAAACCGAAAGCCTAAAACTATTTGGCCAACCCAGAATTTAGAAAACACCAACTGTCGTTTACCTACTTACTACATTGCATCTCAGAATCTACAAAACGTTCAAACAGTTGATTTTTATCTCGAATTTGGAGTGAGCCCTATATTGTAATGATGATCTGATAATTTATTTTAGAATTATCCAACCTATTCTGAATAAACCTAATTGCAGCAGTAAAGCAAGCAACTAAATTAAGTGCCAAATTATTAATTAAAATTATTTTTGATATTTTTAGATTTCAATCCAGCGAAAATGAAAACTTTTTCTCAGTAGAGCATATTTCCTTTCGTATTAAAGTACCAGTCTATAAATGTATAGAATCGATCTTCTCAAGGGCTGCACCACCATAGAAGTAGTGCAAAGAGTTGATATACAATATCGAGCGGATATAACCTCTTTTTGCTTTTTACACTTTATATATAGGTCGAATCATACTAGTCGGCGGATGTGAAGTTAGGTATAAGCTACGCTATACTGAACTGTGAACAAATCCTGAATACAATCCTGATTGAACCCCACATAATGCTGCAGGTTGATTGGATATTGCGCAGCTTGTAGGTAACTTCACATTTGCCGATTTATATGATTCGATATTTCTACGTAAAATTTGAAAATTGAGGCTCTTGATTCCTCTTGGCCCGTATCAAGTGTGTACTTCGTATAGAAGTAGGCACTTTTAGAATTTTATTTTAGAGCTCTGCATTTGGCTTCACAACTTCACAAGAATCACAAGTAGGTACTGAGATTTATCAAATTTTTGCTTTGATATAATTCGTTGATTTAGAAAAATTCTGAACACAGTTCTTAAGTAACTTAATCAAACTTACTTTTTACTTTACGTTTTATTTAGCTTCACCTGTTTGTGTTATGACTCAAATCTATCATTTTTTTTGTATTGAAATAGATATAAAAAGGGAGTAACAATTAGCCTTGAAATAGATATGACTTTGATGATTGTCTTAAAAAATATATATTTAAAAATATATAATGTATTAAACATTTCATACGTAACAAGAGATTTAGTTTAAAGTTCAGCTGTTTCAATAACTACTGAGTCACACATAACCAATAAGTATGCTAAAACTCGCGTTTATTAAATGATTCATACTCTCTACCCCAACATTTCCTGGTAGATATCCCTGTTAGCGATAAGGCCGCCCATTGTTACTCCCTTTTTGTATCTTTGTTTCCTGTAGGTAATTCTGATTTCTCAGTATCTAATAAAGCGTTTATCTATCTATTTTCGACTCTCTTCATACAATTTTCTCCTTTAGTTTCCTGTAATTCTGATTTCTCAGTGTCTAAATAAGCGTTTATCTATCTATTTTCGACTTTCTTCATACAATTTTCTTCTTTAGTTTCCTGTAATTCTGATTTCTCAGTGTCTAATAAAGCGTTTATATATCTATTTTCGACTTTCTTCTTACAATTTTCTCCTTTAGTTTCCTGTAATTCTGATTTTTCAGTGTCTAATAAAGCGTTTATCTATCTATTTTCGACTTTCTTCAAACAATTTTCTCCTTTAGTTTCCTGTAATTCTGATTTCTCAGTGTCTAATAAAGCGTTTATCTATCTATTTTCGACTTTCTTCATACAATTTTCTCCTTTAGTTTCCTGTAATTCTGATTTCTCAGTGTCTAATAAAGCGTTTATCTATCTATTTTCGACTTTCTTCATACAATTTTCTCCTTTAGTTTCCTGTAATTCTGATTTCTCAGTGTCTAATAAAGCGTTTATCTATCTATTTTCGACTTTCTTCATACAATTTTCTCATTTAGTTTCCTGTAATTCTGATTTCTCAGTGTCTAATAAAGCGTTTATCTATCTATTTTCGACTTTCTTCATACAATTTTCTCATTTAGTTTCCTGTAATTCTGATTTCTCAGTGTCTAATAAAGCGTTTATCTATCTATTTTCGACTTTCTTCATACAATTTTCTCCATTAGTTTCCTGTAATTCTGATTTCTCAGTGTCTAATAAAGCGTTTATCTATCTATTTTCGACTTTCTTCATACAATTTTCTCCTTTAGTTTCCTGTAATTCTGATTTCTCAGTGTCTAATAAAGCGTTTATCTATCTATTTTCGACTTTCTTCTTACAATTTTCTTCTTTAATGGTCCTACGGTTTTAACATCTCCATGTAATTCCACCACAGCCTCGAAGATTGCAGCTGACTTGCACTGCCGACGTTATTCAGTTCTTTAATTAACTATCAAACCGAAGGCACTCTCGATTATAACACCGGCTACCCGGCTTTGTCCCTTAGGTATATTTACCTGACGTTGAAAATCGCGGGAAAATCCACCTTAGTACGTTTAAATTAAGGTTTCATGACAGTGAGGCTTCGATGGCGACGGCTTGTCTCTCTGACATTGTTTTTGTAGGATAGTATTAGGCGTTTGTTGTATGAGCATAATCATTAAAGTTAGATTTGGATATTGTAGACGTTAAAGTGTTGTTTCTCGCCTAACTACCAATTTTCGAGAGACGTTTTTTTTGCAGATTTTGATGTTCGGGCTGTCATCTGACCATAATTTTGCGATAATGAGATGATATAAGAAATATGGTAATCGTGCTACGTACTTTTGATGACTGAGTGTAAGTGTTGTTTTTAAACTTTCGCAATTTGAACACATTATTATTATGTACGGGACTAATCGCGCACTTAACTTACCCGTCAACCCGTTTGAGTCTACCCGTGACCACGATCGATGCAACTCGGCCGAAACGTCGGAATGATGAGGTATTTATTTACCTCGTAAGTTTAGTGCGCGATTAGACTCGTAGTATATAATAATAATGAGTTTGTCGGTAAGGCTACATCATTTTCTTCTTCTCGAAATGTGAGATTCGTCAAGGTTGCGTCAAATTTTATAGATAATACTTGCGTATTGAATGATTGTTCATACTTTTTTTGTTTAATCATCATCATCCTGCCCTTATCCCACTAGGTGGGGTCGGCACAGCACGTTTGTTTCTCGCCACTTCACTCTACCATACGAGTACGTGATACGTCATCTCATCATCAACTCCTTTCTCTCGCATATCATCTTTTACATAATTCATCCTCACTTGTTTTGGTCGTCCCCTCCCATTTCTGCCGCTTACCATCATGTTTAGGGTCATTTTCGTGACATGACTCTCTTCCCGTCTCTTGGTATGCTCATACTAAGATTTTTGTTTCATCATCATTAAAATATTTTCAAATATTCATCATAAACTTAAGCCTGGAGTAAAAATTTATTTAATTTCAGATGTAGACAAATAGATTTTTCATTAGCTACCTAATCACGGCGCTGTGTGGCCAGCACCGCTGTACACAGGAAAGCTGTTATTACAAGCTTACGGAGTGTGAAGATCCATCCTGGAGGGCACTGGTGCGTTCCCACGGAGATCCCAGTTCCCTCTGATAAGCACAGAGGGAGGCCACCGAGGGGGTTTTAGTGGAAAAGTCCACATAACCCGGTTGCACCCCAACACAACCGAGTATCTGTTAAAGATTTCCCCCCCGTCAACAAAAAAAAAAAAAAATGTTACCTAACCACGTTACATAAAATATTACGTTGCATTACTATATGTTACAGGTTTTAGAAACCTGTTGGAAGTAATATCGCTGTAAAATGTGTGTACCATTTGGCCTAATAAAATGATAAAGAAATTTAAGAATCGAGTATTGCAAAGTTATCATAACAGGAAAATGAAAACCGACAATACATATTTATACATAAAAAAATAAATAAATGACACGAATTCTTGTACCTTGGATCATACACCATTGCAACTACTGTTCCGACTCAATGTTCTAGACTACCATCTACTAAGTAAAAAATAATAAACATAACAAAATTATCGAATTAATAATGCATTTTTAGGTTATAATGTCCATTTTTTAAAAGATTTTTTTCTTTTAACAAAATGGACAGTTATTCATTGTATTAGCTGCCTGCTTATTTTGATTTAAATCTCGCAAGAATAATGCTAACATATTCTGAAATTATTTTGTTATAATCATAATATGTATAAGTATATTTAAAACTTTAATGTATAATACCTACCTATTAAGCTATAATGTTGTATAAATTATAATGTCCCGGAGAGTATATTCCTGATATAAGCAGCTGTAACACAGGGCTTCCTAGTCTCAGAGCAAATAATTTTTTTTTGTTATTTGCTCTGAGTTCCTAGTACAGCTGCTTACGAGACGCTGTAACCTACCGCTTTATAATAAATCTAATTTAAAATATAGATAGAAATGTTTATGTAGGTTCCTACATTTGATGTAATTTAATTTTAGTGAAATTAAAAAATGATTGATTGATTGATATGTAAAAAGATCTAGAAGAAGAAGAGAAGAGATATGTAAGATCTATCAGTATTTAATTATGTATATCAATGAAATCAAATACAGCATAAACACAGTCAGAAAATCATAACTGATTTCCACGACAAAGCGATGTAATCATGTCCATACCTATATCCTCCGACCAACTACAATAACAAGTTTCACATAATAACTAAAAGGATTCATATATCAAGGTGACATATCAAAATAAACAAGAGGCGCATTCTCGCAACATACACAAGAAAGCATCGGCATGCAGTGCTTAATGTATATTAAATATGTACAGTATTCAAGTGAAAAACAGCGCAAAAACAGAATGGTATTGCCATTATAGCTTATAACTCAATCAGTCGGGTCCTACGTTGTGGAGATAGGAATTTTATACTTTTTCATCCATTATCTACAATCCCAGTGTGACAAATTCCGATGTCGCTCGACGTCTTGTCAGACGGCGCAGGCACGGCATAAGGCCGAAAGTAAGCATTGTTAAATTAATATTAAAGTTTAGAGCCGAAAGATTTGGTTTAATTATGGAAGCTAGAGTGGCAGAAAAAATATTTTAACTTTGTTGTACAAATAGGTACCTATGCCAGATATATCACATTTTTTTATGATAATAAAATAGAAAAAAAATTACAGTTAAAAGTGGTGTCTTGGTCAGCAAAAGTGCTTATTTTATCAACGATTTATGAGTACGGCTTAACGGGTTAATTGTTTTTGTGTGTTAATTAATTACTAGTAAGATTCAAAGTAAGTAAGTTCGTCAGACACGTGAAGGTTTTTTACACTCAGAGTATTACTGTTAGTAATTGAAGTTATTGTTGGTAACTTAATCATACATTTTATAATATTTCACACTTTTAACGATGTTATTTGATACGGGAAACAAATATTATATAAATACAAACAGCCAGAATGTGGAACGCTTTGCCTGGGTCTGTCTTCCCGTTAAAGTACAACGTAGGTGTCTTCAAATCCCAAGTAAATAGGTATCTTCTAGGTAAGCGTGCTACACCCTAGACCGCACATCTGCTCAACATCAGGCAGTGTGTAGTCAAACGCGAACCTATTCGAAATAAAAAAACATTTCACACTAATTTGATGGCAACCTAATCCCAAAATATTGAGCCACCAAATTTCGTTCTTGATGGGTATCTGTACCTTCGCTATAGAAAACAGATCAAATTGACGTGATGAGAGATTCCAGACATTCTTTCGCTTGATTTCTGATGGATACAAAGGTATTTGTCTTTTGTACATTGTACTCGAGACTTCACCACGGAGCGAAGTTTACTTGTAGACTCCTGCAAAGTATGTTTAGGACATAACTTTAGTAACCATAGGAATCTCAACAAGTTTTCATTCTCCAGACAGTCTAAAACTTTGCTAAGAGCGGATTATGGAATTTATCAAAGCGTGAAGATCACGAGATTAGGTGAACCCCACTTGTTGGGTAGTGTCACAGACACGTTGACGTTTTCGTCATCGAGAAAATGTTCATTACCATAAGGCATCGAAGTGAAAATGCCGATGTAAATCTACAAATTTCTCTGAAATTATTTAGATTTTTTGGTGTATTGCTGATATTGGTATTAATTCTTGACAGTCCGGACTAATATCTGTGCGAATTTAAGTGGACATAGAATTATTTTGGAATTTCAGAATATGTCTATTAAAAATACGTTGCGTCTCAGACAGATAAGCAGTCGAAAATACTCTATCCTATATCTATATATTTATATTTAATCTCTAACTTATATTTCCTCAACTACCAGTTGAGTACTTACTCTCTAACTTATAATATATTTCCTCAACTACCAGTTATATAAGTTAGAGAGATATGGAGTATTTTCGATTATTTATCAACTACCAGTTGACGAAATATAAGTACTAGAAAATACCTATGTTGGAAATAAACCTTAAAATCACACTCTTGTGCAAAAGTTATAAAGTACTTTCAAATGCCGGATTGCTGCACACTTCAGCAAGGTAAGACTAAAATATCATAATTGAAAGTTACATTTTCAAACTACATTAAAAAAATACGTAGGTAGGTAATTAATTAGTTTTCTCCCTTTTTCATGCCATGGACGAAAATAGAAATAGCATTCACAGAGACCACACACAATCAATCTCCGGATGGGTGATCACTGATTTTGGACCGACGAACCACCATAGGAGGTACTCAATTCGACGCGTATATAATTTTTTTTATGTATAACCACGCATAACTTTTTTGGAGTAGTCCTATTTTAATAATTCTTTTTTTATTGGAAAGAGTATACTTCGAAATTGGTCCCATTAAAATGTTATCGAAATCAGCTGAGCCATTTTTGATAAATCAACAATAATGTGAAAAATGCTACATCGATCCGTTCGAAATATTCGCGAATTCTGTAAACGGGTGAAGTCGTCATGCTATTATTTGCAAAAAATAATCTTGCATAGTTGATATTCAGCGTAATACCGAGATTTCTACGGTTCTTATACATGGCTTAGTAAGCACTAGCAGTGTCGTAGAACACTTAAGAACCACTCAGACGACCTAAAACCTCTCATATCAAAAGGTCTAGCCACTACACTAAATTATTTTAGTAAGCAATCAAATACTCGATTGAGCTTTAGATCTCGTCTGTCTCAGCGCAAAGACTCGACTATATGTGATTAATCATGTCGGCTTCTGCATTTCTGATTACTATTGTATTTTGTACCGAGTACCAAGGCCTGATGAGACCGGCTCCCGATTTCATTCCGAATCACAATCTTATTTTACTTGTTGTATTACACTCATTACGAGCATTTTAATGAATGTTTCAGTTTAATGGGAGGAGCATGATGTTAGTGTTTTTGTTGCTACCGAATGCCACGGAGTAAATTCGATTTGTAATCAAGGTTGAGCGGTGAAAGAGCGGTTTATTTCTTCATTGAATGAAATGGTGCATCCTTTGTGTAGGAAATAAGTTTTATTATCTCGCCTCCGAGGTTAGTTACTTTAGTTTAGAGTCTACTGCTGGAAATAGGAACTCATAAGCTGCGTAATCCAAGATTTCATATCTACTTGGCTTCATGAAATATGTATGTATACGCAGACGCAATTTCACATTGAAAGAAAAAAAACATATTGAGTCAGACTTAAATGTATTACGTAATAGCGTGTTTGAGGATCTATTATTTCCATTTGCCCGTATTGTTGGTGGACGTAAAACTCGTGCTTGACGGTGCATACTTTTCATTAAAAATCTAACATCCAAATGGAACATTACCTAAGTTTCTGGGTCAAAAAAGTATGTTCTAATGTTTCATCATAATTATTATAGCTATTTTTATAAACACTGAATTTCATTGACTTATAGGACAATGTTGTAACTCACTTATTTTTGAAGCATTTCCTACCTTTAATTAGATATTATTTATTTGTCAGAATTTACGAAATTTCAGACTAAATTGTATCACTGCTCGCGTTTTGCAATTGATGGTGTAGCAGTTATCCCAGTGCAGATTTTGTAACTAAGTGATAAATATTATGACTAAAATGAATTAACACATTGAATATCTGATATCTGATAATAATCTGTCGCTATGTTATAATCAACTATATTTTTGATTCCGCGGTTAATTTGAATGTTTTACTTGTATAATGTACCGTACTGTATTTACGTATCTACCTGATCGTATATTGTATCGTTTGCACGCTGCGTTTATACCTACCTAGACATTAAGAATGTGTTAAGTTTACATTGTAAGTGATTGCATTTGTGTTCTTTTATGAGAAATAAATATCTTAAACCAGAATATAAACACAAGAAATCTACTTCAAAGCACTATTCCGAACTCTACAACAGCTCAGGGCGTCCTCAACCCTATCAGTAACATCACTCAACAAAACATCAATTGTTGGCTTTAATTGAACCGTTGTAATGCTATAGATTCCATCGGCTAATCTACGTGTGGTGTTCGTCTCATCCAATTTCAGATCGGTTACTCGGTAGCTCGCCTTTGCTGCATCATCTTTGAACTAATCATGTATGGGACGAGATTAAAACAGGTCCGCCGGATCCCATCAAAGGCGGTATCACACTGTTATTTTGACTGATTGATCTCCGGCAAAAAAACCCTCCGTCGCTACCGAGATCGACAGTAGCCGAGAAAAAACAAATTAGCTGGCTAAACCTTTTCATAAAGCATTGTTATTATCACCACCTACCCCGTCTGATACGTTTCGACAACGCTGCCGGCTTTAATCGAAAACCGCGATTGATCGAATCGAATTAAGACTTAGATTCCGGTGAATATCTCGAATCGGCGTAGTGGTGTTCGTCATCGCGATTGTCGAAAGGCGAAAATCATGCTGCGCTTGCGACCTTGCGACTCTCGACAAAAAACGCGATTTATTTTTTGGGGAAAAGCTGGTCGGTGTCAGATGTAGCGGCTCGAGCTTTGATTGTCGATATTCTCATATTTAGTTTTAATTGGTGGCTTTATCGAGTTTACATTTTACGGTCGGATTCGATGAGAGGTTAATAAGCGGCACTTTGAAAGGTATCGTCTTTTTTTTAGAGTTCCGCGTTAATAGGTACCTAATAGGAATATGACTGTGGTTTCGTTGTTGTGATTTTATTAGGGTTGCACGTGGTTTCTATAATTACGATGATCATAGGACTGGTTTAGTATCGGTATTGTACGATTCTTTCCTTTCATCCCTACGAGATGGTAAAAATATTATGGCTCGTAATAATTGTGATAGCGGATGAGTTAATCTGTTACGAGGTGGAAAGCATCGCTTAATGCGACGTTGTCAATATTAGGCCTAGTCCCATTCTGAGAGACAAGCACAGATCGTGTCCATTTTGCCATAGGAATGCCGTAAAGATTATTCACGGAACCGTTCATGGAAAATAAACGTAATGCACTATGCCCAATTTTTTATTGTTTAGGCAATAGCCGATATTGATTTCGGTTCTTTGATTCCGACGTATTATTGCTTGTTTTATTGGTACCTGGGAATATCGTAATTAACCATATCGAGTCTTTTTTCTCATCTCACTCGATCCTTTCGTGTCTATGGGCTATAATAGTCTGGGACTCACCTTGAAAGGCGTATGCTCCGAAAATTGGTCTCATATTGTTCATGGAAGACGTGGTTCCTGTCGAGTAATCCATTTTTATGTTTTTAATTACAATCCGGAGATTCACTGCACTGTCTTTACGTGTAAGTGACTACTAAATATTTTATGGCTTGAAATATCACTGTACATCACATTTTTATTGCACTTTAAGAACACTTTGAAACACTCGATTGGTTTTGTAGTCGATTCGGCACATTTTTTTCTAGGAAACGTACTGTGGAAAAGTGGTATCAAGTAGCGGATAAAAGCTACATGCAGGAATATAAGTGAATCAATTACAAAGTCCCTGGCGTCAATAACATTAAGGATACCCCTCGTGTGTATTACAATCGCTTCGCTCCACCTCTCCCCTACCACTTTTTATTTACTAGTAATAATAGTAAATCACTGGGAACACTCGTATGTGCTAACGTCAGAGGGCTCCCATATAAAAAGGGTGTAAATTTATGTATTACATTTTACTGCAGTTTTGAAGTATTGATGGCCGTCCGCGTGAAATGATCGTAAAAGGAATTTATCTTGTTTTCTTTGGTGCTTTGTAGTTTTGGTTATATCCGGGATTGTGTGCTGAGAGATTTCGAAGGTTGTCCTAAATATGTATAAATCAAACTTGTTGTGAATAATATTGTAAAGATCGTGGGTCGTACATGGACAAAATTAGCACAGAAACGGGATGAGTGGCTTACAAGAATTGAGTGATTGAATTGAAAGAAGAGAGGTTTTGACTACTCGTGGATTAATTCTGGTTAGGCTAACATTATCCGCATATCTTTTTATCTCAGTATGATGAGACAGAGTAGAAAACTATACTCAGCAGTGGGACAGCGACGGCTGTGGATGATATAAAATATAATGAAACAAAAAAAATCAAACACTTTTCGAGTTGATTTCGTTCTTTTAGAAGATTGAAACATCGAAAATGGTACTAGATCCTTGCAACACTAGGCAATTGTTTTAAGACTAAGAGAGAGCGAATCTAAATAATAACCAGAATGTACCTACGCCCGAAATGAACATATAATTAGCATTTTGAAAAACTTATTAAAAATGGTGTACCTACATGATGATGCTACCATGCACGACATCAAACAGCTGCCATCGTTGCAGTTCCCCAAAAAACTATAACATTTCGCAGTCGCAGGACAGTCGCTCGAAGCATCGCACAATGCGGCGATAGATCGGACACAAAGCTCTATAATTTGCATGACGACTTTTTATCAGCGTCGGAGGCGCGGACCGACAGCTGCGACTTTGTATTCCGTCTGTGATAACGGAATTTTCTGGGCGTGTAGTATGGAATCTTCTGATCTATTTTTCGTCACATACTCATAAGTAGGTTAAGCTTGTATGTAAGTTCGTATAGGTCGAGTGAGTATAGTTCCGATGTCCGAGTTCTGGAAGCACTAATCGTTGTATGACTGTTTAGCTACCTTCAGCTAATAGTTCTTTGCCCGTGCCCACATTTTTAAAGTGCCATCCTAGCCGTGTGGCGCATTTATACAGGGTTATTTCTAATCAATTAGCATCCTTATTATTATTCTGTATGTACATCAAAATTAACAACTTTTGTTCTGCGACTTTTGTCAAAACTCGGATGAACAGTATTTTTCTATGGAACAGCATATTTTTTTTAGTTTGACAAAAGTCGCTTCTCAAAAGTTGTTAGTTTGGATGTACAGAATAAGCCCCTAAAAGGATGCTAATTGACTAGAAATAACCCTGTATTATTTTGTAAAGGTAATTAACCATCACGTCCGTCTGTAAATTGACAGTTGCAACCACAGCTGCACTACGGTCATTGATTAGGAACACCTAGTAGACTATTTTTATCTTTTATGAGTATTCTTTACTAGCATTTATACAGCTTCAAGAATGAATAAGTCATTTTTTTTTCTTATTCTTGAATACTCTACACTCGTATTTATCCAATTTCAAGTGTCATTAAGTCACAAGCTTCATTATTAAAGAATGAAAAGTAAGCAACAGGTATGAGTTACAGAGAAGACTACCCATATCAATCACGATCCTTCTAATCGAAAGGGTACATTCTTCAACACACTCAGAAAACTGCAAAGTCACCTTTAATTATCATAAAATTCATTCAAGCTTCAACAGGGTTGGATTTCGTAATATAAGGCCTGTATTATGCCATTACGATATTATCGTGCGTATGTAATAATTATGCATATTCGATTCTGGTCCCGGAGACTAGTCGCCGCCGCAGAGATACAAAATATAAAATTGTTTAGAATAGGCATGATGACTAAAACAAATAAATTAGTCCGTCAGATAGACTATCAAACAATATTAGTCACGTATTTTTTCTTTTGTCAATTAAACATAAATTGATGAAGATGCAGTCCGTCAAAGTTGCGCGTGACGTCACAAGTGCCATACAAATGTATAGACTTTTGTAAGAGAGGTGACGTCACGACCCCCACTTCTAAACTTTGACAGGGTTTACCTTTGTCATTTGTTGATTGATTGACAAAAGAAAAATACGTGTCCAATATTTTTTGATAATCTAACTCACGGACTAATTATAATAATGATTTCCTGCAATGATACTACGATTGCAATGATTATTTATGCAAGTATTCAAGCAATTGGTTTCTTTTTAAGTTTTTACAATGTGTGGATTATTTTTTAGTGTTCAAAAGCGCATTTCTGGTATCCATTTGTCGCATAAATAAAATGAAACTGATAATAATTATGGGAGATATTCCGCGGCGACTTGTCTCCTAGACTAACAGTAACAGTGGTACGTGAGTATCTTACTGAGAGACAGGTCTAATTCTAATATTATATCATCGCGTTGTATGTAGTATTGTACGTAAAGCTACTATGCTGTGCTAAAGTACCTAGTAGAATTTCATCATAGTACAGAATACACCTTATCCCACCCTCTATAACTATAAGGAACGCCTTTTTTAGTCCAGAGCAGCCCTAGATTTAGTGAGACAGAGTCCAGAGTTACAATTTTATAACGAAATAATGGCCACGTATTTTGATTTACGTGGCTGTAGCTACGTGGTATTGTGATAATTAGGTATTTAATTGATGTTACATGACGTTTCACACGCATATAATTGAAATAAATATGATTGAATTGAATGGCCACAGATTTTTTTTCTGAGAGTCTAAGTCCAACCCTGCTCCGAAACATCAAATGAGTTTTTATGTAAGCCCAGTGGCTCAGTAGCATCGATTTGACATGTTGTTGTGTGTCAAAACAAAATCGAGTGGTGTCTTGGGATTATCGATTTTGTATCGATTCGAGTGGCGATTGTGCGGGAGTCGCCAACTGTGTTGAGAATGATTTAGTATAAGATGAATACCACTTGAGCTATCGTGATGGATGTGTTTGATATTTCTGATGGACTAAAAAAGAAAAGATTGTGTACTTCTTATTCATTGAAAAAGTGAATAGCGACACGTTTGGTGGGCGCTGTGTTTTTCAATTAGGTAATTTCAATCTGTGACTTTAAGTACCACCGGAGAAGGTATACAATTCGACTCGTATATTTTTTTTATGTATAACTATGCATAACTTTTTTCATAGTGGTCCAATTTCAATAAATTTTTTTTGTTGGAAAGAATATATACTTTGAAATTGGTCTCATTTTAATTTTATCGAAATCGGTAGAGCCATTTTTGATAAATCAACAATAATGTGAAAAATGCTACATCGATCCGTGCGAAATATTCGTGAATTCTGTACACGGGTGAAGTCGGTCACGCTAATTTTTGCATAAAACAGTCTTGCTTGGAAAAAATTGCCATGGGTGATAAGGCCGCCACTTTATAATCATATTTTTTGTCGTATATGTGTAAATAGTGTTTATTTTTCATATTGTGGTTGTAAATAAAGAGTTTTGTCTGTCTGTCTTGTTAGAATGGCTTTAGTAATTACTAACTGTAGCGCTCATATATAGTGTAGTTTGACAATGAGTTTGTCTGCGATCACTGAAATACTCCAACGTTCGGCACGGCTAGTTTTCGGATAGGTGACTGTGGCTGACATTTACAACTGAGCGCTTCCGTGGCTTGGGTTACACTGTAAATTGCAGGTTTCAGTTGTTTTAACCTTTTAGCCATGTCAGAGGCTTTCAGGCGGTTTAAAATTGAAACTTAAAATACTCTGACACCAGGGCTAGCCACCCAGTCTATACGAACATATCTACTTACTGTAATTGCTAGTGAATATTTATTTCAATATGTATTTGTATTTCAAAGATTCATTCACCTCAGCTTCTGGTGGGTAATATGTAAAATAAAAGGTATGTATATACTTAAATATATTATTGTAACAACAAAAACAAGTAAACACGACAACATGTCAATAAAGTCGCTTCCAGATATTATATTACTTATAAAGTCGTCCCACATAATTCTGTTTCCGAGAAAATTATGTCAATTTCCCGGACGAAGGAGAAAATCTCATAAATATATCCTTTAATATAAGTGTACAAAAGAGGAAAATATCTCGGAAATCAGTCTCTTATCATTTCCTTCAATATAAATGGAACGTTGATGAAGATCATCTTTAGTTTTGTCAATTGAAAAGGTAAAGATAAAGTCCTTAGACGAGTGTATATATTACAAAACTTGCCTCAGAGACAATGGAATATCGACAATTATTTTGTGATAAACAATTCAAAAAGCAAAAATAATCTCTTAATCAAACTCTATACCTAGTTCTCTCTACCCTAGTGTAGTTCTATTACTATAAATAAAATAGTATCATGAATTTTCAGATTCGAAATTCTCTGTTCCTTTTTATTCCGAACTTTAAACGTTGAAAGTTGATAGCAATTTTAAATGCATAGTGTTTTTTTTATGTTTATCTAGATATATGTTTTACAGGAACCTTGCAAACCTGCATTTGGCAGAAACAATAAAAATAGCCTAAATAGAATAATTATATACAGAAGTGATAATGATCCATATCCTAAATATATTTTTTAACTTAAAATATTAACCAAATAAACAAGTGCTGTTTAAGCTCAGTTTCAAAATGGCTATGTTCAAACGGTTAAATCCTGAAATTATTCATTGACCACTTTTCAGGCAAACGGGTAAAATAATGTTACAAATTCTGTGAACAAAATGAAAATCACAAACGTAGCACGTGCACTGTAAATACCTTTAAATAATAAGAATAAAAATACTTTGATTAAAACTCATCGCTTCCTAAAGTATTTCACTCCCGAGGAAATCTCGAACAAATATCGTATAAGGGATTTCATTATTAAAATTGTTGAAACGAAATACAGAACATGAAAAAGGAAAAGCAAGCGCGAACATTTAATTTTCTACTCTCGTCCGAGTAAACTTACTATGTACTTTACTGGACTTTACTTTAGCTCTATGTTAGGCCCGGATTCCACCAACACAGAGATAAGTACAGCTGGCTAAAGTGTTAGGTACGTACCGACGGTCGGTCAGTCTTGATGGGTGACCGCTGGTGGCATTTACAACTGAGCACTACCGTCGTTTGGATGGTACGTTAAATTGTAACTAGGTCCCGATTGTTTTAGCCGTTTAATGATGTCAAAAGCTTTAGGGCAGCTTAATAACTCAGACACCAAGGCCAACGACCTATACGAACTTACTTACAAGCGTAACGTATGACGTCTACTCGGAGGTGGACGAATGACGTCATTAATACCGCAGAATCGCACTGGACGCAAACCGTAAGCAACCGGTCTTATTGGAGATATTTAGGGAAGGCTTATGTCTAACAGCAGACGTCCTATAGCATGTGGATGTGTAAATCATGTAGTCCGTAAAATACTGATCTTGCTAGATAGGCCATATCATCTTCATCTATCGGGGATCAAATTAACCACGAAGCTCTCTGCTTAAAATCACCACCTCACCTAACACCAATCAATTACAAAATTGGTAGCGACTGCCTCGGTGGTTCAGTGGTGAGTGAACCTGACTTCTGGATTAAAAAGGCGTGGGTTCGATCCCCACCCAAGGCAAGTATTTGTATTTTGAGGTGTACTTATAAAGATTTCTTTAAGTGTCCCACGCACCAGGTATGGAGAAAAGCCTCTCTCTAGATTCTGTAATTCAGTAAACACATTGCTGAAATGCCATATTTTACAATGGGCACGAAACAAATACTGCGTAGTAGTCCGTTCGTGATTATGTTTTGTTTCTTGCAAAGCAAATATTGCGTTTGAAGTAGTGAACTCTCATAACTTAGACATGATCGCAAAATTATAGTCTCTAACTGCCTACTCAATAAAGACTATAAACTACTGAAGATTTTTTTTTGTAATCTCCTAGTGTCCTCCTCCAATCAAAAGTTCCATCCAACATACATATTCATTCACACGCACTTACACACATGCACTTAATTAGCTGCAAACCTTGGCTCTCATGAGATCTTGTGTATTGCAGCGATGATATACTCACACATATAGAGCTTACACTACACACTTTACATTTCCCATCCATAAATTTTCAAAACCTTTCAAAATTATAATTTCCTACGCCCTTTGCATTGTATTAAAATATGACATAGATTATTTGTCCGGTAGAGGGAATTGTTATACCAAAACACAGGTTAGTTCCTAGCTAGGATAGCAATGCTTCACAACCTTCTCAAGATATGTTCTTATGATATACAAATCTTGTTAAACAATAATGAATTAATAATATACTGATGTTTGTGACCGCCAATAAATTTTCATTCCATTTCAACTCTCTATCATACCGGACAAGCCATTTGTCGCGTCACTTAATCGCATGATAAATACTTATAGACTCTATTACAACGCACAACCCATCTCCGCATATCTTCGCTTCGCTTCACTTTGGTAGGACTCAGTCCTAACTATGTACTTGTACTTTACCGGACTCTACCGTAGAGTACTCAAGTAGGTAGAGTTCTATACAAACAGGCGGGCTTTGTTCTGTGCCTTGAAAGCTGGGGCCACTTTCACCGGATCACGATATGCAGAACGGACCTTGTTGTCACCACGCAGTAAATAGAGCTTATAAGCTTAGCTTGGAAGATGTAGAGCTAGTACAGAGACTCTACGAGCCACGACTTTGTACTCTACCTACCATGTTCTTAAGGATCTTTTTATAGGAGAACTTGCCGTAAGAGTCTGATAGATTTATTTAGGATAAGTTTTGAAGTAGTTATCGGATATTTATCGGGTTGATATCTACATACACTATGTTGTTATTTTTAAGCCGCTATCCAATCTTAAAATTCCTGTATGGAGCCCTAGTTAAACTGACTTTTCTCTATCAAACCTTGAAGTTGTGGAATAAAAATTAAATACACAATATTCTCAAAACTACCTATACAGTAGGGAAATCAATAACTCGAAACACAATTCAAAAAACTTCGCTCGATAGAAATTAAATGCGAAGATTGCGCTTTTTAGAACAAATTCATGATTTCTAAGAAAGTTTATTGCATTTTTCAGTACTTTTCTACAGGTTTACAATTTTTTTTAATCTGTTATTTATGCATATTAATTGAACTAAAGCTATCATCCGTAAAATTTAGGAAAAAGTGGTAAAATCAATTTTATATTGATTTTTGAATGCAAAAATCGGGCGAAACCGGGGGCATATTGGTCTTCATCCGCTCATATAAAAAAATACGATCATACTATGGCGCCTTAACCGACTTCCGAAAATGAGGAGGTTCTATGTTTGTCTGTATGTATTTCTTTTGTGTATGTTCATCGATATTGTTGCCTTAGTCAGGTCGTCTGCCCACTTGGACAGTCTGTCAGGCGGTGGACGTCCTACGCTACGCTTGTCGGTACGTGGTCTCCATTTAAGAACTTTGCAGCCCCATTTGCTATCTGTTTTCCGTTCTATGAGATATATCTCCGTTCTATATGAACAATAACAACAATCCGCACATCTGCTTAACATCAGACAGTGTGTAGTCAAAAGCGAACCTAAGCGAAATAAAAAAAAATCATAAACTTCCACTGTTTTAAAAAATGACATTTGATTTAAGTATTGCACAGTATTGAATATATATTAAGTTAATTACGTCTTCTTTTGATTACTTGTCACTACACTGCGGTAGGTGAGAACAATTATCATTTCATTAAATAAGAGCCTTTTTTGTCTTTATCCTCTTCATTTCCCAAATTGACTGCTCGTTTTATCGACGTCAAAACATTTAATAGTATCCTTTCAAACTAACTTCGGGAAGAATTAACAAAGTAAAAGAATGTTAATTTCTGTCATTAGCCAGCGCAAGTTAAGAGGACGCCGACGGAAAACAGAAAAAAAAAACAAAATAAAAAATAAAGTACGATAGAAAGAAATGGGCTTTATTGAAACGGCCAGCAGTTAAGTCGGGTTTTGGAATCAGCGATGTTCCAATTTGTGGTCAAAATAGAAATTGATTGTGCTCTAGGGAATGTTTTTAGCTAGTACAGAGACAACATGTCTTTAATCACATTGTTGGCACTACAGTAGTATTTTGGTCTAATAAATATTTAATTACTAGGTTCTCAAACAAATAACCTAAGCTATCTAATTTGAATCTGATTCTGACAGTGATTTTCAAGATCATGCTAGTTTGCGTTAGATATCTTAAAAAATAAGTACTACTCATTACTCATTAGTACCAGTTACGAGTAGGTAGCCCTATCAATTTTAACACGAAAATTTTGACTATTGACTGTAAAGCTTTCGAGAGCAATTAAACTATATTCATAAAATATATTCAGCTAATTCTGCTGACTCATTCATACTGTGTAATTATTTTGCTGACAATTTTTTGATCAAAGTTAAATAACAGTTATAGTTCCCGAAAAGTGTGTGACTATCTGTCGCCCGCGGCTTCGTGTACGACTTAAATGTGTTAAATATGGGACGACACACAAAAACCACATGCCGCTAGAAAGGACACGAGTTTGACAAAGTTAGTCAACTTGGGAACGTAGTTCTGTAATGTACCAGCCATTTTGAATAGTGTACTGCTGAACATAGGCCTACCTAATAAACTGAGTAAAATCCGCCACGCTGGCGCAGTAAAGGAGCAGATAATATGAATAGATATAACTGATTCGCATTTTTTGAAGTGAAACTGCTAATACGACTTCCAACAAGGTTGAAAGATACACAAAGGTAGAAAGTAGGGGAGAAAAAGAGAGTGAGTCGGTAGATCCCAAGCACATGCGCGTGGTACTCTTGCTATGTAGCGAAGTAAACAGTATAAGTGAGCGTCGTGAAAATTGCTGAAATACGTACGAAGTTTCACTTCTTCCGCGCGGAGACACCACGCACTATTTCTTCAAATTAATTCTCTAGAAAACATGTAAAAAAATTGTTTATAAAAAATATACTTCATATTAATGCCGTAGCATAGCTAATTAAATAGTTACCTACTCTTTATCATTTGTTTTCCTCCTTTCTATCAACTATACTTATAAGTAGATGATTTTTTACTGTGGTACTTTACTCACGAAACTTTCATCAATGGCATTTCTCTCAATGAATATTTTGCATTCAACTATGCATGCATAGTGAATCGATGCTACGAGTTGGTTAGGCTCCCACAGTTCTTCACCTCGTCGGATCCCATAGCTTTCTCCACAGCGCGTAACGGTCATTATATTGCATCTAACTACTGGTTTCTAATTTTAAATTCGTTGTCGTAAAAGGAGTTATTGAACGCTTATTTGTGTGCTAATCGTTAAATGGCAGGGAATTCGACACTTGAAGGCGGTTCGTTTGTACTCGTACACGGTTAATTGAGAACTGTTTACGATTACATATGTAGATATTTGTAACCGTTTTGATGTCGCTTCCACCGCTTTTGATCTATGTACGCCCATTATCGCATTCAATTTACTTGAGCCATGAGTGAATTGGGCTTTTCTTTGCGTAATCATATCTACTTAGTGGTAAAATTGTATGTACATCGAAAAGCGTGCAAGTGTGTGCGTGTATTTTTTAATATTTTTCTTTCCTTATTGTTATTGAATCTGTTTGATAATATGACCGGCAGCAAAAACTGACTCATATAATAATATATTTTTTTCTGATAGGTATTAGAGACAGAGGTTTCTGTGGATTCGTCACCTAAAATTTATTGATAAGTACTTGCATTATATATTTTTATTTGTCCATCAGTATTAACTACTTTAACTACTTAAAAATATGTATTTTTACAGAACAAACTGAAGATAAGAAAATAACCAAAAAAACAGCCCTTATCTGGAAAAGTGAAGCAAAAATGGCATAAATATGGAAAAGTTATACTATTTCGCTAATAAAATATTTTGTGCACTTTATTTACCTTCATACCTAGTTCGTTTACTAAAATAAAAAATAGTTAATGATTAGAAACTGCAACCTGATAACGCAATCAAACAAACATTTGAGAAATATGAAGCATTTCATTTTTCGATATTTTTTATTTACTTTTAATTACATTGACAATGCTACGTATGGTTTACAGAAACATAAAACAGGTGAACCCAAAAGCAAAAACTACCATGCCCTAATATAATTGAATCCATCGTCGCATATGCCCAAGGGCGGTCTTGCATGGAACACCATTACGTGTTTTCGTAACGCATCATTACAATATCTCATAGTGACGTAGAAAAATTCTCTGTCATTTGGAGGTGTTTTTACCTAAGGTTTTTTTGACCCAGACTCTACCAAAACGAGGCGGAGTAGGGCAGTGCAGGGACACCAGTGTGTTGATGTCCGTAGCAGTGTGTGGGTGTCCGTAAACCACTAAGCACGCGACAAAAATGTGTGTAGGTTTGCAATTAATGCAAATTACACTGAGCAACGCATTCACTTGAATTCAATTTTGTTAGATATTTTTATCTTTTGCGCATGTTTTTGTAAAATGTTTGTCATTCATTTGATTTTTTGTATGGAACTGAAACTGTGGTATGTAGGTCGACAAGTATTATGATACTTTTTGACCTTTAAACTACAGTTTCACCCGTAAACTTTTGATCTGTGGGCAAAAATATATTTATTATAGCTCACGATTACGAAATATGACGTAAACCGTCATATTTCGTATGCGAATGAATGAGCATAGCGAAGTTTTCAATTTATTCTTGACAGAAGCTAATACCTACATAACTGCAATGGGTTTAACAAAATACAATTTTAGACTGCCTTAGTGGCTCAGTGGTTAGTGACCCTAACTTCTGGATCAAATAGGCGTGGGTTCGATCCCCACCGAGGGCAAATATTTATGTGATAAACATAAGTGTTTGCTCTGTATCTGTGTGTTATTTAGTAAATATCTATATAAGTATGTATTTAAAAAAAAGTATATGTAGTATATCAGTCTCTGGCAGCCATATCACTTTGCTTTGCTTAGTTTGGGGTCAGAGACCGCGTGTAAGATGTCCCGAAATATTTATTTATTATTATACATTGTATCGATTCTAAGTTGTGATTGTGAATGGAACAGCTGAATTCTGGATGGGTTCAATAGTAGATAGTTAAGTTGTTCATATTAATGTTGAATTGAATATTTAATGAAATGTTTAATGATTTATTAATATGATTGTAAAATTAATTTCCATATTAAGTGTAATTGGCGTTATTAGCCGTACTTATTATATAACAAATAAACAAGTGGTCTGACCCTATACTTGGCATTGTATCTGTACGGAAACATAGATTTAAAAAAAATATTGAGACTATTGACAATGTGTTGTGATATATTTTTTTGCACAATTTAAAAGCTAATAATGTATATAATTAGTAAAAAAATATTTTCTTGCTGTTGGCAACACTGAAATGACAGTAGCTCGCTAGATGGCGAACCGTGCGCAGGCGTCTACTTCACGGAAGGTAAAAAAATAGATTTATTTAAGAATTTCCAAATGATTTGCTAAAATTATCCACTAATATTATGTGTCACAAATGTTACTTTTTGCGTATGTGTTTTTTTTATTGAAACTGGGTCTTTATAGTTTGTAATTTACCCATTTTCCCGAATGTATCTGTAGGAGCACACTGCCAAGTACGCAGTAAATTTGCAAACATTTGATTAGTATCTGAGGAGATACACTGCCCGTTACGTATGAAATCATGTTGGTAAAATAAATTTTGTTTAATCAACAAGTTTATTACGACAATTTTATTATTTTATTATAATATTCTTAAGTTTTGTTAATATTTGATCGAGCGAGCGAAGGAAGCGAAGATCTCAGAGTCTAGAGGCGTTTGTATGTATAAATGTATGTATATATGTTTACTATATATTGATATATAGATTAGCTTTGCTAGTATACTTAGCACTGTTGTTTTATTTGTAATCTCTAATTTGAATTGTATTTTGATCTACAGGTTCGACCACACAATCGTCAAATAAATAGCAGAGCTCAAAAAAGACTTGCTCTTGTTCCCAAGGTGGGGGCTAAATCAGACTTAGAAGACAGTGGCTCATCTGCCGATGAGTTACAACACTATCCATATCATTTTCAAAAACACTCTGGTAGCAGTTCACCAGCTCCATCATTGCCATCGTCGCTTTTAATTTGAATCTGTTGAATTCAGATGAAGATGAAGAAATAGATAACGTGTTAGCTTCAACATCCTTACAATCGTTTCTGCCATCGCCAGCATTAGAAACTGCAAGCTCTCCCTCAATTCTGTCACCAAACCAATCTGGAGTTTTACATCACGGTAACAAATGCCTCAATCAGTTAAAATCATTTACACACCCACCTTCGCCGTTGGCAGTCTCATCTGTCCAATCACCGCAAGCCATCGCTTCGACTAGCTATGAACAAGTGCCATCACCATTATGCGTTCCTTCACCATCTACAGCTACGCGATCTAAAAAAGTCACAGCTCTGGCAAAAGACTTGCCAAAAAATAAACCGATAAAACGAAAGAAATTGATGTTAAATTGGAGCAGCAAAAAATTTAGTGGCGCAGCAGAAATCGAAGATGTATCATTTGAAACATCAAATGAGGGATTCAGTCCTATTGACTATTTCAAACATTTTTTCTCTGATAATATCATATCTCTACTTACTGAACAAACAAATCTGTACAGTACTCAAGTGAAGGGTACATCGATAAATTTGACAGAAGATGACATCAAAGATTTCTTGGCAATTTTGATATTCATGGGAGTTGCAAAGTTGCCAGCTTATACAGACTACTGGTCCACTGAATGCCGATATAATAATGTTGCTGACATAATGACGTTTAAAAAATTCCAGATGATAAGACGTTACCTTCACTGTAACGACAATTTAAAAGATGACGGTGATCGATATTATAAAGTTCGGCCGCTTCTTCAAGCAATACGTGCCAACTGTTTGAAGATCGAAGAAGAGTCGCGATTTAGTATCGACGAAATGATGGTACTTACCTCACAAAGGAAATAGAGCGGGAAGTCGGAAACAATACATAAAAAACAAGCCCAAAAAATGGGGATTTAAAATCTTTGTACGAGCAGGAGTTTCAGGTATCGTTTACGACTTTTTGCTATATGGAGGAGATGACACTTTCCGATTTCACCGATTAAGTGACGAAGAAAATAGCATGGGCTTAGGGTCGAAAGTCGTTTTGGCTTTAGCTCAGTCTATTCACCAACCCGCATGCAAGGTGTTGTGCTTCGACAACTTCTTTACATCTATTGAGCTTCTGCAATATTTACGTAACCAGTATGGAATATTTGCTTTGGGGACAATTAGGCAAAACAGATTGCGAGGAGCTGAACAGAAACTGCCTACTGATAAAAATTTAAAGAAAAAGGCAGAGGCTCTTTTGCGCAGGTGCAATGCAACAAAAATAAGGTTGTAGTTGTGAAATGGTTTGACAACAAATGTGTGACCGCAGCAAGCACATTTGTGGAAGCTCGACCTGTACAGGTTGTAATGCGATATAAGAAAGAAGAGAGAAGAAAAATGCCTGTGACGTGTCCAAACATAGTAAAGGAATATAATTTGAACATGGGTGATGTTGATTTGGCCGACATGTTGGTTGCACTTTATAGAACACCATTTAAAGGTCACCGATGGTATTTGCCACTAATTGCACAAATGATAGATATATCAATGAATAACGCTTGGTTGATGTACCGACGTGATTTTGAAAAGACGCGACGTCGGAATATATATGGCAATAATAGCAACGAGCTGCAAAAAATGAAACCGATTAGCCTCAAAAAGTTTCGACTTGATGTTTACAAAAGCCTTCTGAAATTAGGAAGAACTAGCCACGTAACAAACGTACCCTCTACTGCAGTACCTGTTATCAAAAACCCATCAGCTGAAAGGCCTGTTGACGCAGTTCGGTTTGATCAATGTGGTCATCTTCCCACATTTTCATCAAAAAGGAAGGTGCAAATATTGCACCAAAGGACAGACGAAAGTATTTTGCCAAAAATGTAACTTGAGGCTGTGTTTTTTGCCAGAGCGGAATTGCTTTCTAGCTTTCCATACAAAGTAATAACCTCGTATGATAGAATAATATGATCTCATTTTTGTAATAGTTAACAGTAAAGTGTTACTTAATAGTAATAAGTGTAGTATTATGCTTGTATAAAAATATAATTACCAGAACTTCAAGTTCTATAATAGTGAGACTGTTGATTTATTTGATTATTTTTCTAAATGTTACAGCAAACTTTGAGACTGTTGGATATGCTCAATTTATTTAATTTAAAAAACTTTTAAAGTAGTTATTGTGAAACAAGTATAACATTGTGATCTCCTGATTATGTAAAGCTGTTTTATGAATAAAATATATAAAATATTACAAATAACTTATTTATGGCACACATGGCAGTGTATCCACTTAGATACAATTATTTTTGTTTGTAGATTGCTAACAAATTGGCAGTGTGTCTTGCAGGATACATTCTCTAAACTAAAAAGTAAATATTATAGATTTTATTAAATATTTTTTTTACCATGTTTATACGTCTAGTAATCCATATTACACAGAAAACATACATATTTTAAGAAAAAAAATCCTGCCAAGTATAGGGTTAATTAACCTTCTTTCGACTTAGTAGGTAGTAAAATTTAAACTAAAGGTAATTTATAAATTCATATAAATTGGTAAAGATTTTTGTTTAATATTTAACCCCCTGCCCTGCTCTGCTATCTCTACACTACACGTAATAATATCTTCGTTTCGTTTGGTTTTGGTGGAGTCAGTATTCCCAGCGTTTGTTTTTCACAGGGCGGGCCCTTTCACACGCAACGTTTCGAAGCTATTCGCTGAACGTTTCAGCTCATTTGCTATTCGGTTGATTTTAATCTTGGTTAATAGGTAGTTAGTTTAGGAGGGGCTTGAGCGAGTGTTGCTTTTGAGGAGTTTTGAATAAATGAGCGTTTCAGGCTAAAAAGGTACTTTAGCGTGTAGGTAGAGCTTACATCGCGGGCAATTTATTTTTTGAACCTAATCTAACTAGCTTTTTAAGCTTGTGTAATTTAATCGTTGAGCACCAAAAGATATCAACAAAAGGTATTCTAGATTTTAATGTATAGGTCTGGCCTTTTAGCAAAAGTTTATTTGAACGTAAGGGATAAAAGTTACTCTCTTTTTGTTTGTGATAATGTTTTTACCAGAATTATCCCAGAGTGATAGGATATCCATAAGGTGGACAGATGAACAATATACCTATTCAAATATATGTATAAATTTATTGAAAAAACAAAGAGCAATCTAACTTTTCGAAAAACCATACTAAAATCATTCGTCGAGACAAAATGTTACAACATGAAAAAAGTATTAAGTGTTAGGTTTAAAAGGGATTTCATCTAAAAGCTTTTGGTATCCTTAGCACACTCTTACCCCTTAAACCTTTTTGGAGTACCAGCACTCAAATATCTGTATCACGTTTATTTAGGTCTCAATAAAATCTGTGCTATTCAAATACAAAAAAATCTCAGAAATAGCGTCCGAGTATTATAGGATTTAGAGTAGGTAGATATTCGTTAGATCAAATAACCCAGAAACTCTTTGAACAGGGAACAAAGTTTCGAATGATTCGCTGTAAATCTGTTTTGATCAGCAATCTGATAATTATTTGGTCCGCCTTAAAATCGCGATGTCGTGGTTTCAAATCTCGGTCCCGTTCAACCAATGAGTTCATCGGAGTGCCTATATCTACGAAATTTCACACCATTTTCGGTGAAGGAAAACAACGTGAGGCAACGATGTGCATACGTCTGTAAGAAATGCAATGGCGTATGTGAATCCACCAAACCGCACTTGGGCAGCGTGGTGGATATGGCTCAATTACTCTTCGTGAGGCCTACGTCCTGCAATGGACTATTAAAAAAGGCTGGTATATTACAGTACTAAAACTTTTTACAAGCAGGTCAGCTCCGCAGACCGCTGTTACATTTGGTCAAAATCTAAGTATGTAACTATGGTGTTATCAATAAAATATTTGTATTTGTATTGGTAAGTTCAGGTTACTTAATTTAATGCCAATAATCGGAAATTAAAAATACACATCAATATCTGATTTGCAAATTAAAGTGGCAGCATGTAGGGCGCATTGCATGGAGAACTGATAACCGATGGAGTCGCTATGTTTTCGAATGGAGACCACGTACAGGTAAGCGCAGCTTAGGGTGTCCACAATAGACCTGATTAAGATCTCAGTAATTGAATTGTATTGTTTTACTTCTGCTATGGACGCCCTACGGCTGAGATGACGATAATGATGATGATGATTATCTAATTTAGATATGTCACCCTTTCATTATGATCAAATTCAAAAAATAACCAACGTATGTACAGGGTTATTTCTAATCAATTAGCATCTTCAAGGGTTTATTCTGTACATCAAAACTAACAACTTTTGTTCAACGACTTTCGTCAAAACTTAAAAAAAGTTTTTGTTGTTCCATAGAAAAATATAGTTCACCCGCGACAAAATGTATGAAACAGCTTATTTTTTTTCGAGTTTTGACGAAAGTCGTAGAGTAAAAGTGGTTAGTTTTGATGTACAAAATAAGCCTCTCGAACGATGCTAATTGATTAGAAATAATCCTGTGTACAGGTTCATAAGTATTAAACGCAAAACCTTTTAAGGGCGGGACTAGTACCTCTAGTCAAACAACGTTTGTACTACGACTTTTAAAAATTCGCAAAAAAAATTCGCTTCTCCAAACATTTCGCCGCGCGTTGACGAACATTTTGTATGAAAAAGCAGATTTTTTCTTGGTGATTTTCCAAAAGCCCTAGAACAAAAGTTGTTTGTCTAGATGTACTAGACCCTCCCTTAAAAGGTTTTGTGTTGAATACCTATGACCCTGTTGAAACATCGCCCAATTTACACTCTCTTTATGCAAAAAATATATTTTTTCCTCCTAATTTCATTGATATTTTTTCTACCAATCACAAAATTTTTAGATATTTTTTTTCTGAATAACTAACAGTAGGTTTTAAGGACACCCAAAACTTATTATTTCAGCTGCCAGTTTATATCGCCCCTCTGAATAGGTATAGGACTGAATTAATTAAATCTACAGAATAGCCTTTGTAGTAAATGAGGACAGATATTGAAGTTTAACAACCGAATACATTTCGATTTAATTAACCGTTTAGGGATTTTATAGCTGACATTAAAACACTTCTATGTGAATGGTATAAAGCGCTTCGACATGGAAAGATTATATTTATATTGCTTGGGTTTCCACATTTAATATTTATGTCTTCATCCGGCGTTATTTTGAAATCTTCTCATAAAATACCTATGTATATAATATAATGTATATAATTTCTATTGTTTATATCATCATCTCATACATCCATCCATCCATCAGCCGAAGGACGTCCACTGCTGGACATAGGCCTCCCCTATGGATCTCCAATAAGACCGGTTGGAAGCGGCTTGCAGCCAGCGCGATCCTGCGGTCTTAATGAGGTCATCCGTCCACCTTGTGGGTGGACGTCCTACGCTGCGCTTGCCGGTACGTGGTCTCCACTCGAGAACTTTTCGACCCCATCGGTCATCAGCTCTCCGCGCTATGTGCCCTGCCCATTGCCATTTCAACTTGCCAATCCGTTGGGCTATATCGGTAACTTTGGTTCGTCTACGGATCTCCTCATTTCTGATTCGATCTCGCAGAGAGACTCCGAGCATAGCCCTCTCCATAGCTCGTTGGGCTACTTGGAGCTTACTAATAAGGCCCATAGTGAGAAACCACATCATCTGAGCTATTTGAATAAAATACACCCTAGGTTTTTTTATTCCTTGTAGGTTTGCGTTTGACTACATACTGCTTGATGTTGAGCAGATATGCGGTCTAAGATATAGCACGCTTACCTAGAAGATACTTATTTACTCGGGATTTAGGTATTTTTCTAATTTCTGTTCATAATCCTCTTTCATGACCATTTTAATTGCCTTTTGTTAGATGCTACAAGCAGCGTTTGTTGTTTAGGCACGCATTATTTAAATCCATTCTGGATTTAAAAAAAATGCCATAATGGAAGTGGTTTTGTCGCTTCATCAATGCAATGGTTGGTAAGATGTAAAGCGTACAATGTACATTAGTGTATACTAGACTACATTTGCCGTCTTAGTTTTCCTCCGAGGTATTCTATAGGCAACATTAGATCTTTTTTCATTTGCTAAATTTTTGATGTGCTAATAATTTCCATGTAAGTACTTAGATGTACTTAATTAGATTGACTTTTAATATTTTCAAAGATTATTTGATCCATATTTTTAACCGACTACCAAAAAGGAGGCTGTTCTATGGTTCTCCTGTAGGTTATTTTTTTTGTATGTTCATTGATATTTTCGTTAAATGTATACCGGTTTAATTTTTTTTTTGTTCGACAGGGTATAGGTACTCCCGAGGTGGTTACATTTAAACAACGCCGAAACCGGCGGAGCCGTTTTTGAAATAATATAAAAACTGTATACATCGATTTGAGCGACCTAGTTGAATTTTATACACGATTGAAGTCAGTTGTGCCATTTGTTGCGAGAAAAAAATAAGGCCCCGGTTGTGGCCATCTTAGTATCATTTGTGGCCACTTTGAATTTTAACGATTAATCAGACAATAATAATTAAACATATTAACATATTTATTTCCAAATAACACATGTGCGGAACATCAAAACAGGTAAATTTTAATGTAGGTATAACAATGTAATTTTAATTTTAATGTAGGTATAACAATGTAATTTTTTGCACCCTGGATTTCGCACTAGGCTAGCCTGTGTCGCGAAAGCCTGTGTCGCGAAAAAGTTTAAAGTTCTAATAATATTTGAAAAATACAATTGTAATTTGAGATTCACACAACCAATATTTATGTTGTTACATTGTTTATAATTACCATTCACAAAATGGCCCCAATAGGGTCAGTAGCTACAACCGGGGCACATGCTATATCACAGGACTTTTTAGAATTTTTGTTTCAATTTTTGATCAAAATATCGGCAGTAGAATAGTATTACAACCACAAGAAATAATTTAATGATGGGTTTAGGAGACCCAGTGTTGACTAAAACGACTGATGAAAGAAGATTAAGTTTATTAACCACAATATTGTGATACAAGATGGCACATACTATTTAATTAACTCGCTATCAATAAATTATAACTTAATACGAGCACGGTCACAGGTCACAGGAGAAAGAGAACGAAACGTCAAAACGTCAGAGCTTTTATAATAAGACCACAGAGTATACAATCATAGAGTAATAAAGGCTCGCACTCATGGGCAGGTACAAATCTAAAGAGGGACATTCACAATCCACAACATATAAACACGTATACACAGGTAGGATGCTACGCTATGTCACGGAACTCGGTCCATACCTAATCAGAGTAATTACAGGACGGCTGTGACATGTGGTGTGGCACACATGACAGAAACGTTAATTTACTACCCTTGTGACGTGGTTTAATTTCAAAAACATACTCGTATATCAAATTTTAGTTCACTGGGAGGGTGGAGAAGTAATAGAGAACCGGATCTACGCTTATTAGACTACTTTGTATATTTGTACAAGGTTCAATGACAGTAACTTATGTTGTACTTAGCGTAATATAACTTCACGTCGTACATTGCATATTAAAGTACCTAATACTTAATCGTAAAACGTTGGTTGTGACCAATGACTTTAGTATGGTTTTAGTTGCCACTACTATGTGTAAGAACTATGTTTATGAAGTAAAATTTAATATGTTGAATTCTCATAGACAGATTATTTAAATGATGAGCCTATAGTAAAGAACTATCTCTATAACATCAGAGTTTAAATAGTAAAATCGCATCAAAATTGGTTTATAACTTGAGAGCTGCAAGGCCATAGACAGGCGTACACGTTTAACTTATAAAACCCCTCTTTTTACAATGAAGGCTTATTTAGTTACTTACTTAGAATAGTTACTTAACATCCCAAACAAACGACACAAACTATAAAACAAGTATCGCGAGCTCCTTACAAAGTTCACTCACCATGTTTACACTTTTTCATGCTTTCACATTGTCGCTTTTTGTCTGCCAGCAATTATCACATAGTCGCGTGGCATCAACGCATCCGCGTTATAATTTATCGCCAGACCACCGACCGCCCCTCATTAGTGTGGCAAAAACGCCGCGAGCGTTTTTATTTTCGCACTGTGACTCATTCGATGTCCGAATCAAACGATCAAGAAAAAATATATGGAGCTGTCTATCCAGATAAATTTTGAAACAGTCTTAGTCGAAAAATCATTTTTAATTCATTTTATTTATCAAAGCTTCACATGAATATCTACATAAATACATTTATATAAACACAATCTAATTGAATCTAAGCTATTTATTTAAGGAACTAACTACTCTAAAGGATATGTTAAATAACACAGTTTAAATTAAATTTCGGTTTTCGATCCTTTCTTTTCGGTTTTATTTTAGGTAACAAAAAGTCATAATTACACTGGAAATTGCATGGTTAAGAAACTGAATAGAGAGCAGTGTTGTGTGATCGCATATTAGTAGATAATTTATTCTACTCTAGTTATCAGTATAACAATTGTGTAATTCTCGGCGTCATGAGGACCTAGGAAGAGTTTTGTAGGAAATTAGATCTATGTTAGATCGAGACGACAATCGACATACACTATCTCTAGAGATCTGTGGAAAGGTTTCATCCACACTGTTTGACATTTACCAAGTCGCACGCTACTTTCTTCATTATTTGTTCCTAATATAGTGCTTAATTTTTTATTAAATTCAGAATTTGTGCCGAAAAGATCTTAAAATTGGCTCAGAAGTGGCTTTACAGTTAAGGAAGTACGAAAATTACGTACCTATCCATTATGCATAAGTGTGTGATGCATGTCCATGTTTTTAGGTTAAGTTAGTAGTGGCAGCCATATTGTGAGAAAACTGACGTGCGGTACATACAAGTTCTAACGTAAATATTTCAAGTCTGTTATATTTTTATGTCTATGACATCAAACGACATTGATTGTGAGACCGGTTTAGAAATGAGACTTCACAGGTGTAATGCAATTTAGATTCAGCAATTCAAATGCTTTCTATGTAAGTAGTTGGATCAGGTTGGCTGTCAAAGGTTTGAAGGTTACAAAGGAAGAAGACAAGTTAAAGTTCAGGAGAAAGTCGGCTATCTTTAGTTCCATAGTGAAAGTTTTGGGCTGAACTTTTTACTGGACTGTCCTGAAAGTGGAAGATTTACCAGTATTAATCATTCGAATAGTCTCTAAGATTATTTTCACTTACGATTCAGTTCCAAAGCAAGCTTATTACAATATATTTTATTATGAATAGGATTGTAATTATAAAAGTATCAAGTTTTTATAAATAGTCTAGTGCGATATAATACAATCTTATGACAGCGATTCTAGTAAAGCTAATATAATAAGATTGTAAAGTCATGTTCACACTTCTCCGTCATTTCAATTGCATAATTTAATCAATTGAGAAAGTCATGACATTTAACCTCTATTCACAACAAATAAACAGACAGCGCGACGTGTGCGGCCCATCAGCGCATAGTTTCAGCGGCGTCTTTCACGTGCGATGGGGCCTGAAGCGTCGCCGGCACGATTTCAGCGCGTTTCACGCCTGCCGCGACGTCACTGCACCGCCTGTGTGAACATGCCTTAATGATGCGTGAAGTGTCAACTTTACAGCTAATTGCTGAGACGGGATTTTTCGGTTTTTGTTCGTAATTTTTGCTAGTTATTCTTCGAACTGTAATTAATAACTATTACAGTATATTACAGTGTTCCGGATTTAACTTTAAAATAAAAACATCCAGGGAAGTAATTAGTTCTGTTTTTTTAATTCAACGGTTATTTATAAACCGTGTAAGGTATAAGTAGGTAAATAGGTCAGTACCTAACATGTAAAGTTTATTATTGTAAAACATTCTTTAAAAATATTGACATAGTTCATACGATAAAACACTCAATTAAATCATACATATAAGTACGAGTATACTGGTTACAATATTGTAGTATCTTGTTTTCTGTGCGCTTTTACAAACACTAAGTTTAAACAAAAAATCGTCAGACATTGGCCAATATTTACTTATTAACGAATTACTAATTTTAAATTGCTGCCTTGACGTAAGATTGATACTTAATTACAATCACGAAGTATTTAATTGCTAACTGTTGAAAGTTTATGTAATCAATTTTATGTAGGACGTTTACAAAATCCTTGTTTAGTAGACAAGTGGGCAAAGTTTCCCTTTGTGGTACAGACATTAAGGTAAACTGGGGTGCTACTCTGAAAATGTTCTGAAAATTAATTTATGTGAATAAACTGAATAGAAAATGAGATTACACGATTTTATTCGTTTACTTATTTCGTTTTTGACTTTGAACTGATCGTTTTAAGCTATCTCGGTTTTTAATTAGGTACGTAAATAAAGAATTTGGAAAAAGAAAAAAATTTACCTAACCTGTTTTTAAGAAATAAAGGAAGGGTAGAGTAGATTTTTTTTTATTCATTCATGACATTTAAATACAAAACAAAAACATATGATAGCAAAATTAACGCATGCAATTACGTGTCAAAATAGATGTTTAAATGAAAAACCTGTACTTTCTTTGACATAAAATGCCCTGATTAAGTATAATGATAAAAAAACTTACGATGCTTTACGCGAAAGAGAGCGAGGAGAAAGACAACCACTAAATACCTGTTTTCAATTAAAAACAATAAATAATTTTACTGCCCAGAGGATCGTCATTGACGTCACAAATAGGAAGAGGAGATGCTTGTAAACCTTGGTTTTTGACATTTCGGAATATCCAAATTAGAAATATAACATTTTCAAAGTCTCGTTTCTCAGTAGGCCTCCCAACAAATTAAAGGGTTTTGTAAACCACAAGCCGCCGAAGCGTTGGCTGATTTTTAATTAAAACATTGGCAACTCAACTCAAGGTTGCCATTAATGAGCTGATTTCTGGCAAGTTTCGTCATTGCATTGTTTCTCGAATGTTCGTTTGAAGGGTCACGTTGCATAAAAATAGTGCAAAAACCTGGTAAAAACTTAAGTTACTCATTCATTGTGTCAGCGTTATTTTTAGGGTTCCGTACAAAGTAGATTGATTGCTATAGTAATACAGTAAGTAAATTATTTAGCGAGGCGTAGTGACGTCAGGTCCTGGTGGAGTAAGGCTTTCACAGAATGGTGGCCGACGCAAGGTAAGCGGAGCGTTGGTCGACCGGCTGCAAGGAGTAGGTATTAGTCGAAATCTCGAGTCCTAAAATCCTGCTAGTCAAGCATGCGACCACGAATTTCCACGAAAAGAACTCATTTCGACGTGTGAAAAAGTGACAGATATTTACTATGCCATAACGCTGTCTCGTTCTGACACTACGAACGAAATACGAAATAATTCGTGACGCGCATATTAGCCCGGCTGGACACGATTGGCACAGGACCGAGGCAGATGGCGCAGTAAGAGAGAGGGCTATACCCAGCAGTATGATAAAGAAGGCTGTGGATGATGATGATGAAGTAAATGCTTTATAACTGGTAAAATTTATTGAAATACTAATAAATACCGACACGATAAACGATTTATGACTTTGTGACAATCGATTGACGTAAGAATTGAAGGACATTTTTGTTTTTGTAATATTAATATTTCTAATAAGAATAATAACAACTTTGTCTTCCAGTATAGTCTAGTGTTTAAAAACAATGTGGCAAAAATATTCACAAATATTACTGTTTTAATGAAAATAATCAGCAAAGTAGTAATAATAACAATTTATTGGTCATGGTTTGTTAATAGTGTTTATCTGAAAAAGAAATAACAATTTATTTTTTGTTACGGAACCCTCGTCGTAATGGTCAGCTACTTGGTTGTTCCTTACTTGCAGTCATTAAAAATGTGTTAATTATTGTATGCTTTATTCAGTTAAAAATGTATTTTGTTTTATATAAGCCGTGGTGGTCTAGTGGTAGTAACACCCGACCTGCAATCGTGAGGTCGTGGGTTCAAATCCCGATCCCGCACCAATGAGTTTCTTTGGAACATATGTACGGTGAAGGAAAACATCGTGAGGCAACCTGCATACGTCCGTAGAAGAAATTCGATGGCGTACGTGAATCCACAAACCCGCACTGGGCCTGCGTGGTGGATATGGCCCTATCACCCTTCGTGAGCAGGCCTACGTCCTGCAGTGGACTATTAAAAAGGCTGGTACAGTACAGTACAGTTATTCAGTTAATCTTATTTATGAATTTCGATACATTAATCTGTTGCACAACCATAAAAATAAAATATAGAGTTTAAAAAACATCTCTTGTAGTTTATTATCGAACTCCTTCGAAATGATTTGTCCCATTTGTCATGGGCTATTTTTTAACCGACTTCCAAAAGGAGGAGGTTCTATGTTCGTGTGTTCTTACTAATAGATAAGTAAGAACACGCGAAAATATCGATGAACATAAATAATAATTTGAACGTAAATAATAATTTATGTTCATCGATATTTTCGCCAATTGTGAAACGAATCGAAAAAATCTGTTTTAGTTCGAAAGGATAGACTCCCGAAGAAGAATGGGACCAGTGGACCACCCAATTAAATTTTATCGAAACCTTCTCAGCCGTTTTAGAAAAACAATAATGTAAAAATTATTTCGCTTGATGTACCTGTATAGGTATATTCGAATTTTGTACTCGATGGAAGTCGGTTTTGCAATTTTTTGAGAAAAATGATTACCTAATACCCCAGGTGATAAAAGTGTGAGTGGAATTTTTTTTTATTTGTTACAAAGAACGTTTGTTGGATCAGCTAGAGTAATATGAAAGAATATGTCGCAGATTTTTTGTGTTCCTATCTCACGGTTTTAGCAAATAATGATGTATCTGCAAAAACAAACATTTCCTTAGAGCCGTTTGTTAGATCAATTTAACAGAACATCGCAGTTTATTTTTTATTCATAGATATAATAGTTCATTTTGTAGACCAAAAATTGAAACTTAAAAATATTTTTTCCCCAGTAAAAACCGGACATTTTAACATAGAAAAACAAAACAATACATGCTGCAAGCCCGTGATGAAATATGTCCCTACAACAATATTTTATTTAATGCGTCAAGAAAAAATATTTCACATTCAATACTCGATGTGTTGGTACACGAACACAGAACGACATTGCAATTAACACACACACAAATGCATAAGTTTAGTTTGTTGGTGTGCTGAGGAACTCCGCCCTAAACAAATTTCAGCCAATCACAAGCAGGCGCAGGCATAGATCGTCGTGCCAACACGCCTCGTATTTTTCGTCACGGAACGTCGACTCAGGCGCGACTCACACATTGTTAAAACAAGCACTCCTCGCTTTGAAGACACCGGATCCAGGCTTGTATGCTGTCTCGTTTCCACACTGGATTAACACGAACCTGCGATAGCTGCTACGAGCTTTCACAAAATTGATAAAAGAACTTTTAAAACCAAATCAGCTGAAGTATCGGATCTAGAAACGAATAAAGCTTTCAGTAAAGAGTGACTTTATGGTAAATACATCGATTTATCTGATGATTTTCAAGCCGGCAATACGACAACTGATGAGACTCGCCGGGCGGTAGAAAGAGACAGACGATGCGGTAAAGTGGCTTCGAAGGCTGTGGAGGCGGCCAGTTTGACCATTTTTTGTTGGACCGCTGATTGTGAAAGATTACACTTGAGAGTCGAAATACATCTTTACATCACACGTCAGTGGGCACTGAGCTGTCTTCAAAGTAACACGGATTAGACACACGCAGTTTCTTCTACGTCATTATGTCTGCGTTCAAGCTGTGATAGTGAGAGACTGAAACAGTGATCTTTTGGGACTTTTGCATGTGCGAGAACTGATTTGGTGTTTTAAGAGACTTTTCCTTGGCCGGGCATTTTTTCTGCGTCGATGGCTGTATCAACCCTGAACATGACGCCATACTTCACAGGATATTCCTTTCAAGGTTAGTTTAGTGTAGTTTGTAATTACAGCTTTTGATGCGTATATGTTTTGGGCGTTTCTTATTTTTAATTAGGTTCAATTTGTTCTGACCAAATCTTGTAATGAATATGGTTTCAGTTGTAGCTTCGTATTTCGATTGTCTAATCTTTATTTTGCAGTAATAAATATGCATCTAAATATACTTACAGAAATGCACCTAAATTATTTACGCATAACTAGTTTTAGTTTACCAAAATGTTTTTATTGCTCTGCTCATCGGAATCATTATATCGCTCATCCTGCGGCCGCCATATAACCCTAACAGGTCACCATAAATTTGTATCATTAAAAAACGTGTTGTAACATCAATAATTAGGTATTTAGCAGCTGATTAAACATCAATCATCGAATTTTTTCTATATAACATAATAAACGTCTAATAACCGCTTTTCGGAACCAAAGGGCCAGAGACGATCATAAAACTATAAACTTACGACGAAATTATAAAGTGCTCTTTTACAGCTACCAATATAACAATATTTCATCGTCGCGCTGGGACTTGGGCCTTAAGAAATATTGTGAGCTAACTTTTTTTTGTTTACAACTGGACCTTGTTTAGTTCACACTTTCGGGAATGGTCAAGGACCGTAAGCTATAGAAAGCGATTTGTCTCTGTTTCAATAAAGCATTTGCTGTCACGACTCTCTATTGTCGCTTTGAAATCGTTGACTAAATGATCTTGATCTTAATTGAAGAAGAATAGTGAAGATAATTGTATACATTTCGATTTAGATATTGATTTTTTTGTAACATTAAAAACGCGGCAAAATTCTGATTTTCTTTGACTTCCCTGACCGTACCAAAGTAAGGAGCGAATGATGATGAAAATATATAATATTTAATTTACCTAATTCAGTATTCAAATTACTGGAAAAAAGGATTTGTAATCTGTAATTACATTTTTGAGGTAGGTAGGTACATGTTATTGAAACAATTCTAGTAGGTACTCCATAACAATAGATACAAATAGTAAGTATAGTAAGTACCTGAAAGGATTGATTAGAAAAAGTGTGTGTACGCATTTTGTCATCATACCTTATTTATAATTACCTGATTATAAAATTTGTATATATTTATAGATTTATTTATTCATTTTATTTATTCATTATTTATGCATTAGAAATCCTACTAATATTATAAACGCGAAAGTTTGTGAGGATGGATGGATGGATGTTTGTAAATCTTTCACGCAAAAACTACTAAACGGATTGAGATGAAACTTTGTAATAATATAGCTTATATATCAGAATAACACATAGGCTATAAATTATAATGATATATTGCGTATGCGGGCGAAGCCGCGGGTAAAAACTAGTACTATTATAATTGGGTAACTAAATAACAAATCTGTATGCAAGTAATTGTACTCATAAATGTATCTGAAATAGATCAATCAATTGACAAATTGTTAATTTTTGTTGAAAGTCGACACCAAAATGAGCCTATCATAAAGTTCTTGAATGCTTCTATTGTCTTAAAATGTCTTTTGTCACTATTTTTATTACAAGCAGGCGACAGATTTTTTGCTACCCGATACTGTTTCACGGTCAACCGTTTTTAGATATTCGACTGTCTTTCCTTTTGTTTATTTTCTTCTGTTTGTTGTCAATACTTTTATAGCATTTTTCTTGGTAAAATTACGACTAAATATGTTACTAAACCTCAATAGTATTTTTTATTAGTTGCGTCGTTCTTATACATTGATATATTTTCATTAATTGGAGCTATTTGTGGTTCAAATTCGTTACATTTGTAACTGACTTCCAAAAGACCAGGTTCTATGTTCGTCTGTATGTATTTTTGAGTACGAGTATGTTCATAGATATTTTCGCCCATCGGGTACCGAATCGATTTTTTTTAGTTCTAAAGGATATGCTCCTGAGGCGGTACCATTTAAATTTTAACGAAATCAGCTCAGCCGTTTTTGAAAAAAAAAAACAATAATAATGTAAAAATTGTATACCTACATCAATTTGAGTGAACTATTCGAATTTTGTACACGATGAAAGTCAGTTTTGCTATTTTTTGGGAAAAATAATTTTATTTAACATTGCATTGAAATGGTTCCGATTCTAGAATAAGTTCTTCGGACATAAAACCTATGATATGGAGCAGTCAACGAGTAAATTATACACCTTGCGCGTAAAATCATTTTACTTGCTCTCATGAAACATTCTATTGTTTCTCCCTGCGGCTGCACTTTAAACGGTTTTAAAGCTGCGTGTATAAATAACAACGAATAATATTCCAAAAAGCTCTCTCACTGACGGTTTTACACATAAATCATTACCATACGAAAACATTTCGACTTCATTGTTAAAAATGTCACTTGGACTTATGACCTGTTTCGTCTAAGCTAAATTAAAAAGAAAAAGAAGAATATATATGGAAGGGTTAAGCGGGAATGAGAGCAATAACTTTAAAGATGCCGACGACAGTGGTACTCATTTTTTTTCCTGTACGTGGTCAGCTATTGGAAAGCTATTCATTATACTCACCACTGTTACATATTCAGTGGAATTTGGACTATCTCATGGATTAGTCAGATTAATATCATTTAAATTCATTTCAATCGTTGCACAAGCTAGCATTTCGATGATGAATTATTTAATAAAAACGATAACATCTAAGAAAGACTAAGATGTCATAAATAAAACAAAAACAAATGACAAGTTATTATTTTTCTTGTGTGAGTCACGTCACTCGTGCGCAACTAAGCAAGCCGATCGTTTAAGAACCGGTGAACCTTTTTGAATTGTTAAATGTTAAAAATATTTCGGATTCTTAATTCGAGTCCAAATTATACGACTTTCTGTATCATAAGTCGGGATTACTGTCATAACCAGGTTTCTGATGTGCCCATGAACATCACAAAACGTTTGTTTAATGCTTTAAGATGATAGCAGATTATTTATGCGAGGCTTTACGAATTGTTAAAATAAAATGATCTTTGTTTTAGTTTTATTACGTTTGCTCAAGAAACGTAAAGTTGAAATAATGCTTAGATTGCTTAGCTCGTCAAATGTGACGGACAAGGTTTTCTAATAAAACGTGAGCATAAAACACAAAGTACTCAGATAGTAACTTACGTAAACCCTAAGTATGGAAGTTAATGTCGATATTAGTTCGCATAATGTAATCGATGAGAGCCGTTGTGATCAGATGGGCCCGCGGCTAGGAGACTGCGATGAAGCCGATACCCATCTACCGCGCCTTATAATTTACTGCAGGCCGGAGCATGCATTTTTCATACAACATCGCATAAAATCAACCAAAATTTAAGGATCATCCAATAACTTTTGTTTCTTAATTACTCGCGTCGTAAATTTCGGTCTCAATTAGAGTTAATACGAAGCCAATTATAAGAGGGATATGCGCCTACGTCGGTTTCCTGACCTTTATAAGGAGTTCAGTACCATAATCAAGGTTTAGTCACATTCATATCACGGGCCGACAAGCGGTGCACATCGGCGCACGCACACAGACGCGCGGCGAGCGCGCCCGCGCAGATCAAAGGCACCGACAGGCTCTTTTAGCTGCATAATATGACGCGCCCCCCGCCTCCGCTCGCGGCCGGCGAAATGCCTCGATCAACCTCCAGGGCGCTTACTCGCCATAACTTATGCCGATCTATTAATAAACAAATTGATGTAATGGATATTTTAAGCCGACACTTTGATCTAAACTATTTTGTCTAATGATAATAGAAACCGATTGTGATCATTCATTTTTTCTCAAATGGCACACCTGTTCAATTTGTGATTGCAAATTTTAATATGAGGAAAAGTCCCGAACAAAAATGCAAATAAATTTCTTATCATTCAATGAATAAATATTCTTTTACTATGAATACGGAGGTACTTAAGTCATTGTATTCATGAGAACAAAGAATCTGTATCTGATTACGGGACGATCATCGATAAAAGGAGTATAAATCGCGTGTTGAAATCTTTTGAAGAGATTATCAGATTTATTGGGCACCCGAGATCGAAATCTAAATAGCTGCAAGCGACGTACGTGCCTTTCGCGACAATACCTCGAGGCTTTCTCCATTATTCTGTAGAGACGGTTCTTTGGAAGTTACGCTTGGACCTATTGCACTAGAGTGCCTTTTAGGAGTGTTTGTTTCTGCCAATGTGGTTTAGCTACATCTATCGTAGCTTTATAACACGAAATAGATGACCAATAAAATCAAATATATGTAATTATTAAGTATATATTTTTTAATTTATAGACTTGTAGGAGGTATGTCCTACCAAGAACATTTTCATGTAAAATGTTGGAAACACGGGACCATAAAATGGCTTGCATTGTCAAAAAGTTACAGATCTCATAGTAAAAAGCTTCTGACTCTACATGGTCTACGAGTAAGTCTACAAACCATAAATAACTTCATAAATTCTACACTTTAGTCAAAATATGTAGCTTGGCTGTTTACGTTTGATAAAATTGTTGTCATATTTACTATTCTTACCTAATTAATATTTTTTAATAGTATATAAATAGGTAAGTAATGGTTTTATTTACACAGAGAAACAAAAATACAACACCTATATTTTTATGTTTAAATACTAACATAAAAACCTAAGATGAAAATTCTACAAAACAAATTTCTCATTAAATATACCTACCTATACCTAGTGTGGTTCTATGAGAAATTAGTGACTTAGTAGTTTTTTATTTAAATTTACTGAAAGCTTTTTTTTATTTGTATCATTTTTAATTACGTATGTGAGTAAGTAGAAAACATTATTCTTACATAAGTCAAAATAAATAAAATAGAAAAATATTTTCCAGCATGGTTTCTGGACGTTTTGTCTACATAGTTTAAAAGTGATGAAAATGCAGTTCCGTCATTATTCGCGTGGACCGTGGAGCGTGAAAGCTCACGCGTGTTTGGTTCGTGACCAACGAGGTATCATTGTTAGCAACATTCAAATTACCCTGCACCGGGAAGTTTCCGTAATTACGGCGCTTTGTGAATATGAAGTTTCATTATTTGAAGTTAGATAATTTGGCATTTTTATCATCAAATTTTTATATTTTTAGCATAATAAAATAATTGATTTTTAATTATTTTCAACAGCAACTTAATTTTCCTTGATCACCTTATCATCTAAACTACTGTTAAGATTCGATTTAATTTTTATCATCAGATTAGAGAACATTCTTACAAACATTACCTGTTTAGTTGAGAACCTTTTACTAAACGTTTTTATACCCATATGTAATTATATTCTTTACGCATAACCTTTTACGTAGTGGTCCGATTTCAAAAATTCCTTTTTTATTGGAAAAAGTATACTTAGAAATTATATATACATATATATACTTAGAAATTAGTCCCATTTAAATTTTGTCGAAATCGGATAAGCCGTTTTGTAAGATAAATTAACATAAAAAAAAATGTTACATCCAAATATCCACAAATTCTGTACACGGTTGAAATCTATTGTGCTATTTTTCGCAAAAAAATAATTATAAAATCTAGGTTCAACGCGGTTTTGCGAATAAAAAAAATTAAATAATGTCACTGTCAAAGTGAAGTTGAAGTCAGATACCTATGTAGTATTTAATAGCAATTATTTTAACTTTTAGTGCTTACTAATGGTAAATAATATGCATAGGTATTAAGCATTGTTTACAAATGACATTTTCTTTGATTGCTATTCAGCGAGAAAAAGAAAATGGAATTGTTCACAATTCCACGGTAAACTAAAACTGTAAAGCTAAATTGTTCTTACTTTCTTAATTTTCTTGGAATGAATAATTTTATTTTAAGTAAATTTCGTACTACTGAAAATGTAGTCTCGTCCTTATTCGAGTGGAGCGACAAGCGTGAAAGCTCACACGTGCCTCGTGTCTAACGAGGTATTATTGTTAGATTTGTTTGCAATGTTTAAACTACCTTTATTTTATAGCTAGTTTCTGTAATTACGGTAGTTTGTGATTAGTTGATTACAATTCTGATCATACCTACCTGAGGAAGATGTTTATTTCTTGATTGTCATCATCAAGGGCAGATCTGTCAAAGGCTTCATGGAACTATGACTGACAACCTGACTGGGATTTTCAATTTGAAGGCACTTAGTTCGAACCCTATGGTAAGAATTGCCTAAGCTTATATTTAACTTGCAATGGATGTGTGTAAGTTTGGGTGGAATCTTGCAAGTTAAATTTGACCAACTTCCTGGTTTCCGATTGAGATGAAATTTTGCAGGAACATGTATACCGCATGACAATGCAATAATATCGTACCATGGAGCTGATCTGATCTCACAAAATTAAGATCTAATGATAGAGTTGAAAGGCGCCCATAGAAACTCCTCTACTAAACATGAAAGACCCATCTTGTTTCATTTATCATCATCATTTCAGCCATAGGACGTCCACTGCTGGACATAAGCCTCCCCTAATGATTTCCAATAAGACCGGTTGATAGCGGCTTGCATCTAGCGCGATCCTGCGGTCCTAATAAAGTCATCCGTCCACCTTGTGGGTGGACGTCCTACGCTGCGCTTGCCGGTACGTGGTCTCCACTCGAGAACTTTTCGACCCCATCGGTCATCAGTTCTTCGCGTTGTGTGCCCTGCCCATTGCCACTTCAACTTGCCAATCCCCTGGGCTATGTCGATAACCTTGGTTCTTCTACGGATCTCCTCATCTTGTTTGGGCTCGTGTTACTTGTCTTAGCTAGCACTCTGCTGCTACATGATTTCCAGGATCTCAAAGTTTGTACTATTAAAAAGTTATGTTTTTTATAATAATTTATTTTAAACCTAGTTTAACTGTGTCAACAAAAAATAGAAAAAAAGCCTTGAGACTAGAATCCATGGTGTTAAAAGTATTTTGGAGTTTTTAGTTTATCTTCTTAATGTAACACAAATGTACATTTGATTAACTGAAAATTCTGATTCACCTTCTGCACTACTTAGACATTCGAGTCTCGACCAAAACTCTTGATAAAAAAGACTTGTTTCAGGTCAACTCAACCAGTTCCTGAATTCCAAGCCGGCCCATTGTCCACGTCGGCACAGCTCGCGTCAAAGACTCTATATCTTGAAAAGAATCCGTCGAATTAGTACATAACACGCTATGAATACGGAATGAGGTCAAATAGGGCACTCTATTATATTGAAATAAAATATTCTAGCCCATTATGTAGTACGGTGACACGCCGAAAGGCATTGCATCAGTTTGTACAGTTGGCTGTAGAGTCAATGGAAGGACCATTTTAAACATATTAGAAAGAGTGTTTTGTCTCTTCTTGCCGCTTGGTATGAGACCAGACGGTCTAAGGTTTGCTTAGTGACTTCCGTAAGTTAAATCTACAAGCTTTGAAGTATCTATGTACTTTGGAATCAGTTACAAAATCGATATCTTGCAGCTTAAATGTTTAAGATTTGCAAACGATTTAAATAATAAAAATTTGCTCATCCCAACAAAGACATTTACACACTTACAATTTTAAAAATTGTGCATTCTCTGCAATTGGCGTTTGCTAGGTGTTTGTTCTGTGTCTGGGTTTTATTTAAGCACTATCTATATAAGTATGTATTTAAAATATGTATCTGCAGTAACTTAGTCTCTGGTAGCCATATCACAAGCTTTGCTTAGTTTGGTGTTAGAGTCCGTGTGTAAAATATCCACTTATATTTATTTTAATATCAAATATTTTCTAATGCAAATAACGCTACTATCTTTCCTAGTGGGCAATAATGCAGTGATTTATTTTTTGTATATGTAAATTACAGACGTGTTCACATTGTAGTATACTTAGTGTGTAGGTACGTACACCTACAGGCGTGCTTTGACATTGCCTCGGTGATAAAAAGAGAAGATTTTGTTTTTTCATGGGTCTTTTTCAAGAAGGGGGAATAATAATTATATTACTGCAGTTATGGAGTTGAATCAATTTTTTTTCTTTACCTATGCTGTCTTACTTCTGGGCAAAGGTCTCCCCTCTCAAAGGTCAAGATTTAATAAAAGCTTTTTTTATCCGATCCTTAGAACGAATATGTAGGTAATTCTATGGTTCTTGGTGCTAGTTTCTTTAAATAGTACTAAGTTAGGTACTGAAATTGAATTAAGGAAAAACTAAATAAAGCTTTTAACTTTAAATAGGTAACGGTTCTTTTGCTAGACTGTATTGTATAATACAAATCGTGATACGAATTGTAGCAAAAATTAAATTGCAACAACTAAAGGAAGGAACTAAAGCTGCCTAGATCCGGGTTTGGCTATTAAAGCTATTAACATCTGGAGTTTACTTTTTTATCAACAGATAATAAAATAATTAACATCAATGTTTGAATAGTGGCAATATTGAAATACATTATACCAGCAGTGGTTGATACTTACTGCATAAGTTACAAATATTCCTAATATCCTAATCCTATATCCTAATATACCTAAGTTTTTGTAATTTTAAGTGTAATTTTTTTAAACTTGATCCTCTTTATCTAATTACCGCCAGAAAATTTTGAATTAAAACGCTACTGTACTGTACCAGCCGTTTTAATAGTCCACTGCAGAACGTGGGCCTACCCACGAAGGGTGATTGGGCCATATCCACCACGCTGGCCCAGTCCGGGTTAGTGGATTCACATACGCCATCGAATTTCTTCTACGGACGTATGCAGGTTGCTGCACGATGTTTTCCTTCACCGAAAAGCCAGTGGTATGAAATTCCGTACATAAATTCCAAAGAACTCATTGGTACGGGACGTGGGATTTGAATCCACGACCTCACGATTGTAAGGCGCGTGTCACAACCTCTTGACCACCACGGCTTAAAAAAACGCTACCTAGGTACTTAATCAGTAGAATACTCTACATGTGTACAATAAAGATAGAGCAAACGTGAAGTGAAATGTAGACTGTAGAAAACGGAGAGCTATTACTCAAATGACTATAATCCCAGTCTCAGCTCGTATGAAAGTATAATAGAATTGATTTGATATTGGATTGCGTCTGCCACGCGACCACGACCACACAGTGCAGTGTGAAGGAGGCCTAATGGAATGACATGGCCTTTGTGAACGCCGCCCAATTCTAATGCCTATTCACATGGCATTTCACCTCTTTGTTGCTTCATTTCTGATAGTAATAGTCTTATTACGATTTCCAAAGAATTCTCCAACCTGACAACTCATTGTTGAATTTCTTGGCCAAATGAAACCGATTTTCTGTTTAATAAAAACATGGTACATTTAATGCGATCGCTTGTACAACGAATAGATTTTATATGCTCTTTATGACCGAGATAACCTTTGTGTACTCTTCGATTGGCTTGAAAGGAAAAACATGTTTTTCCAATTGGCTTTTTTAAGAAACGAAAGCAATCGATTTTAAAAAATAACGTGTTAGTCACGGTGGAATTAAATGAGAATTAAGATTGTAGTGTATCCAATAATTATATTATTGCAGAGATGGATCTAGTGGTTGATAAGTTGCAATAGTAAGGCCAGCCTATTAATTGCGTTCCCTGAACTTTGACCGTGTTGCATACAACCTCGCGGAACGAACGCATGGTTATCGCGGGTACCTCATGAGCGCAGGAAAGCGGCGCAGGCGCACCGTGTGACGTAAAGCCTCATATAAATTTTACTATAGCCACATTAATGTCGCGACGTGAAATTGATTTGCAGCCAGAAACATATTATGATTGTGAAAACGGGGTTTACGATTTATTTACACAATACGATATCGACTCCGAACGTAACAAGTCACAATCTATCACTCAACTGTAAGCGCGTGAAAATACAAGGAAACTCTCTTGAAGCATAAGTGAATTAATTATGAAAAACACAATTCAAGTTTAAGTCATATCTAATGGATTTGCTATTAACATCAGTAACAAGTGGTTAGAAATTATCCGCCTTAAGAAATGATGTAGTGCGAAGTAATGTTATTAACAATGAACACGTAATAGCAATTTTACATTGAACGCAGTTTTTAATTGTGACTCACATAGTCTTAAATCGATGCAATCGTGAATTCATTGCAGTTGTACCATCCATAGCCGATATCAAAGGTAACTGAAAAGCGATAGCCCATAAAATTACGTTCCGACCAATATGACCTGAACAAAAACAACGATCGAAGTAAACCATTACAATCAAGACAGATTAGAAACAAAGGCAGATCGAAGATTGCCCCATCGGAGTTACTCAAATTGAAAATGAGAGCCGTCAATGCAAAGAAGGTTAAGAAATCCAATCATTGTCCGACAATGGCACTGATAACTGGAAAGTACTACTAAGGTTGATGAAAATGTGATTGTTAATTAAAGTTGACACAGAAATGCGAATAGTGAATTCAAAATCTTCATTTATGCGGTCACGGTTTGGCTCTTACGTTTAGCTTTAAATGATCGACTCTGTTTCAATTTCGTATAACACGAATGCGTGGGTTGAACGAATCGGTACACGATTATGTGATTGTGAGAAAAATTGTATGCGTTATAGTGCATTGGCTGTCCATGTCTAAGTTTAGTGTGTGATTATTATCCGCTGAGACGAGTCTTGCGTTAGCAATGAATAAAGCACGTAAGTTTGTACTTCCATTGAAGAATTGAGTATCTGTCAATTACTGATCGATAGCTTTGAAAGTTTTTGCTTTCATTGGATTTATTGGCTCCCGTATACCACCCTGGTAGCTGTTATTGTCGTTCACTTGTGCATGATTCGAAAATGCTTCCGGACGATTAGCTCCCAATGAATGTTGGAGGTTGTTGTTAACTTCGCCTCCTTTTGCGTTAATATTGTTACAATGTTTGCGAATTCTATTACGCATTGTTGAGTCGAGTGATCGTTTTTGTGCGATTGTTGTGTGCGCCTTTTATCGATTGTGCGTTTGACTGACCCCGTTTCACCATTAACATGTATAAGAATTAAGACTGCACCAAATAAATTTACTAAACGTGAAATTGTTAATAAATTGGCAATTTTTGGCATTAATAATTCAAATTAGTCTATGTTTACTGAATTTTATGTTCGTGCAAGTACGAGTAATCGATAATATAAAAGGTAATAAAAAGTATTTTTCTGCAATGAAAAGGAAAATTATATTTGCAATTATGTAAATTGTTAATGGAATTAAAAATTTATAGCTTTTCTTATAATGCGATTCCAAAGTCACAATGAGAATGCAGAGGACATAATGAAGTGATACGAGTTTAGGTTCTAGAAACCACCCACATTTGTATAGCGAGGTTATTATGGACACGTTATGCGTCATAAATATTTCGGGAACATAAAATTAACACTCAAAAACACGAGCTTTCGAGGCACCGCAATGTCTGGAGTCCCGACAAAAAATATTGGGATCGCTTGCAGAAACCACCACGAGAGACCGTAAAAGAATAACACGACATCCAATTCTAACTCAGACCTTATTTTTAAGAGTTTAGAACTGACATTTGAAGATCGAGTTTAACTCTCATGTTGATTCGTTTCTTGTTTTAGCTGGCCGCAATTGTTGACCATACGAGTTTGTGTTACGGTCCAGATTCGATTATCATGTTTCCACAACTTCGGTTTCCTATATTATCAAAGGACATACTTGTTGACATGTTGTCTAATTGATAGGTGTTTCACAGCAGGGGTCTTGGGGTTTACACGCGGCGGAACCTTTGTGGAATTATATGAAATTGATAAACTATAAATGCCTTTACAAGTGGTAGATGCCACTGTTAGAGTTTTTTTGGAAATTAGGTTGGTGTCAATCATTCTGAAGGTTAGCCTTGGATTCTTTGGAGCTGATATTAGTTCGTATCCGAATTCCAACAACCTTAGGCGTTTAATTTAAAAAAATATGGTAATCTTGTAAATTGAAAAATGCAATACAATTTACACTGCTTTTAACTCTTTTAAGTATTCTAATTTCATTAGCGTTTATCTAAATTGGCTGCTATAATATGCCAACCGAATTTTTCCTCTTCTACATTTTCCTTATCGAAGCTATTTACATACAAGAATATCTATTGTAAGTAACACTGATTCTAATTCCGGTTCTAAGTAACAACCCGCATAAGGAATAAAACACATCAACAAGCTCCCTACATTAATTTAATAGAGGCTCATAACTTTTTTATGCCATCTCATTCTCAATAGAAGTTGGAACATTCGAATCCGTTGCAAAAATGCAGTCGTCGGCATCCTTTGACGTTAGGTGGTCTACCACACCCAATGATGTGATTATAATAGCGACACTTACGCGTCGATAAATCCAGGAACATTATCCCGAGGGATCCTCATCACTCGCAAACTTAATTATCGATCGCGATAAAACTTTAATTAATTTTTGATGACTTTCTTTTCGACGATCGGAATGATGAATCGTCCCGTCCTTCATAAAATTACAGTACAAATTACATCATCTTGTTTTTTAGGGTTCCGTATAGAAAGGGGAAATCCAGTCTACAATTTTCTAACCAGTGTATGTGTCTATAGTATTTATGGCTCGGTATTTCTCACCTATACGTACCTAGATATACTTTTTTAAACGGAATAATCAAATCAATTTTATTGCTGTTCTTAGTTTCTTAGAAAAAAAAAACAATAAAGACCTGGAGTTGATATCTTAACTGATTATATTTATTGCTATAATTTTAAGTAATTTCATGTAAAATTCATCCTCTATATACTTTATAAAAAAATATCTATAGATAGGTACTATGAAGGCAAAATGTGGGTAGGTATACTTATATCAAAGCATACTTAATTTACATTAAAATGCATGTCAGTACAAAAAAATATAAATCTGAAATACTAAAATCTACTCATTATGTTTCTAATATTTTACTGGACCTTATTTGGCATTGTACGTCTAAGGCCTGATTTCACCATATCACGTATTTAATGCCTTGTTAAACTTATTAACAGACTGTTAAAGTAATCGAGTTAACTATTAAAATAAAAAGCAGACAGGTTGCATTATAACCCTACAGACTGAACGTTATTTCAAAATAGTCGCATAGCATAACATACCGTAACTGCATACCTACAACGTGCGCGCGCCTACCGCGTTACAATACGATAGATGCAAGTTGTGCACATTTACCTACACATACACATACATGTCAAATACAAACGTTTCCTGACTTTCCTGTTATTTTTAAGGACCCATTAGCAAATGCTTAATTGCTGCTGTTTTTAGACAAAAATCTCCGACCGTGGCTCCATTGCAGCCTTGCAGGGCACATTCGTGTACCGTATCAAACTTTTTGGCGACATTGAAGTTATAATTATATTTTAGTTAATATCTGTATAAGTATGTATTTAAAAATAAGTATATGTAGTATATCAGTCTCTGGCAGCCATATCACAAGCTTAGCTTAGTTTGGGGTCAGAGGCCGTATATAAGATGTCCCAAAATATTTATTTATTTATTTTATTTATTTATACAAGCTGCTACTGTACCTAATACTTTCGATGATGCTAATCTAATTACGTTGGGGCTTAAGTACCTATATTTTACTACAAGAGAAGGTTATACAATTGGCGGGACTACATAAAGCAAATAACTGTCGCTGCGGAACCTCCGGAACGCAACTCTACCTCGCGCTTGATCAGTTTTTATAAAGAAGAACGACAAAGGCCAGAAATAGTTTAAGTGTTGTCGTTTCTGCTTGACCGCACACGTGTTAAGAAATTGGATCCTCTTGCTTGAGAACACTGGCAATGGAACGTAAAATTACTGAGGGGCTATCAATGATTTCTGACTACTTTACTTTATACTAGCGACCCGCTTCGGCTTTGCACAGGTATTACTATTATACATATAAACCTTCCTCTTGAATCATTCTATGTATTGAAAAAACCGCATCGATGAGATATAAGCATACATGGGGACAGACAGCGGGAAGCGACTTTGTTTTATACTATGTAGTGATAGTGATAGTGAAGAGCATCGGCAAGACGAAACGACGAAAAATGGCTATTTTGGTACAATTCACTTTGGTAGTTTTTTTTTAGAATTGTTTTTTATTTATTTATTTGTACCTATCATAGCTTGATACGCAATTTTGTATTTGTGATTGTGATAATATTGTACAATCTATGTCCAAAATTCAATCAAAAGAATTTCATAATTCAATTTTTATTTGTTAGAGCGTGTGTCTTGTTCTAACAAAGCGTAGCTCTAGCGTGTGTCATTTTTTTAATACTCGTATAGGCATAGAGGTATTAGAACTATAAAGATCGCGTTGATGTCGCTTTTTGCAATTCTAAACCGCAAAAATGTATGGACAATCACTATCACTTGTTGTCATTGTCAAATATAAGTATTGAAATTTGACAAGAATTTGACACTAGCGTTAGAACCAAGCGTTTCGAATCCTCATTCCTCATATGAACAGCCGGATCGTGGAACGCTTTGCCTGGATCTGTCTTCCCGTTAAAGTACAACGTGGGTGTCTTCAAATCCCGAGTAAATAGGTATCTTCTAGGTAAGCGTGCTACACCCTAGACCGCACATCTGCTTAACATCAGGCAGTGTGTAGTCAAACGCGAACCTATTCGAAATAAAAAAAAAATCACTATTGATTTATTTTTCATTTCTCTTTCTAACTCATGTCATATTAAATCATTGCATCTCTTTCTTTCTTTTCTCGATCGACTACATTATCTCTCTGGTAGGTATCTCTGTGAATAAAGGATTGCCTTTGACTATATTCGCCTGACATTAAGCAGATATGTAGTCTAGGATGGTAGAACGCTTGGTACTTATCTGTTAGATAAGTAGATACCTATTTGCTCGATATTTGAGGGCTTCTGTTATACTTTAGTGGGAGTGTTTTTTTTTTTGATTTTCTTCTTTCGAGCGCTACGAAAACCTGATGAACCAAAAAGCTTTTGATCAGTAACGCAATTTTCATTACTGATCTTATTGATAAGTTACTCAATAAATCAATTGAATAACTTTAACCATTTTTGTGAACGGGTATTGGGTAGAAGAGTCCCAAAAACCATATTGTATGAAAGATTGCAACTTGCAACGTTGAGTTTTCCAAACTATACTATTCGCATTGCTTTTAAGACGCGGTGTGTGCAGCAGTGGGACGTGTTCTCAAACCACTTTGTACTCTACGCATTGTTGCTATTGATCTTTCACGCTTTATTTGCTTTTAATACGGCTACCGAGCTGGCCTACTTTACCTTTTTGCCGTTGAATTCTTTTACTATTTCATAATCGTTTTCATTTCCATTTCATTCATCTTTATTTGATCAATAGACGTTTAATTCGTATCGAATGGGCGCTGTGATTGGATTCTCGGAGATTCTGTCTATTGTGATTTTGGTGAGAAAATGATAAGGGAGACGTCGATTTCTTGAACATTTTCCTTGAGTTTGGTACCTACTTTTGTAGTGATTCAGCAAATACCTACTCGTAATCGTACGAAAACTTAATTACTTCTTATCTACTTAGGTATACTCTATTCTACGTGTTGAAAAATAAATAAATTAAACCTACTTATGTAAAATGTGTGAAGTTATTGAAATGTTCTCAGTACACGTTTTAATAGTACCTAGGTAAAATAATGAAAAATATTGCACTGCAATGCGCTCTAGAATTTATGATGTTTGCGGTAAAATATGATGCAAAAATATTATGTTGATTAAAGTGTTGCTTTTAAAAAGAAATTATAATTATACCCCTAATTTATTACACCGTTAGGAATGCGTGGTAGATATGGCTCAATCTAATCAAGTCTATGTTCAGCAGTGGATGGTTACGTTATTAGTTTCAGTAAAGTCAAAGATGTTACGACAAGATCTTTGCATCAAGCTAACGAAATAGGAATATGTGTGATGATAGTGCTCTCAAGAGTAGATAACTTAGGTATTGTGTCTCATTTTTTTTAAAATTTATATTCGTCGCTGTAGTCCTGTCTTATTATTATTTACTAGCCGACCCGGCGAACTTCGTTTCACGCAATATCTTAATAAATAATAGCCTATGTATAATAGCCTATGTAGATATTATTCTGATGTATAAGCATTACTATTCCAAAGTTTCATCTCAATCCGTTCAGTAGTTTTTGCGTGAAAGAGGAACAAACATCCATACATACAAATTTTCGCGATTAAAATAAAACTAGGATTTTTTCAATGCCTCAAGCAATTTTCATGCATAAAGCTAGTATTTGAAGTAGGTATCTCAAAAGTCTAATGATGTTTTTTTTTGCAGGTCAAGGACGAATGAACCAGCTCGGCGGCGTCTTCATAAACGGGCGTCCTCTGCCAAACCATATCAGGTTGAAGATCGTAGAAATGGCTGCAGCTGGAGTAAGGCCCTGCGTCATCTCGCGCCAGCTCCGCGTCTCCCATGGATGCGTCTCCAAGATCCTCAACAGATATCAGGTAACCATGTAATCAAACTGAAGCTTCTTCTAAGCTTTACTACTAGAGATGTGGGAGGTGGATACTTTGCGTAAGGATGCATAGCAAAGCTATTATACAGGGTGGAGAGCTGACGTCGACATTAAAAATGTATATTTCAAACGAACTAAATAGTAAATATAGGAAGTAATTAGGTATCATCCCTTATTTTAAAATTAATCTTTTATGCTATTTTGACATTAGACTAATCAAAATAGTTATTCACTGTTTAGATACAGGTTGCTCCAAAATAATGTTTTAGAAAATTGCCTTTATCTAAGGTACTCAATTCGACTCGTATATTTTTTTTCCTTTTTATGTATAAATATAAAACAACGAATAACTTTTTACGTAGTGTTCCGATTTCGATAATTCTTTTTTATTTGGAAAGAATATACTCTGAAATTGGTCCCATTTAAATTTTATCGAAAGCTGACCCATTTTTGATACATTAACAATAATGTGAAAAAAGCTACATCAATCATTGTGAACTCTTCGCGAATTTCGTACACGGTTGAAGTCAGTCATGCTATCTTTTGCAAAAAATAATTATTAAATTCAAAATATGTCGAAGGCTTTTTTATGCCATCCAGAACAGAGAGCCAAAGGTGTGATTTCATTTAATGCCCGCGTCAGGTCTCCACCCTTTAGTCACGTCACAGCTAATATGAAGTGCTGCTTTTTGTGGATTTTAATTTGGACACCTTTTATCTCTGGTGATAAACTATCTTACTTAATCTAATTTTGATTCATTGAAATGCTTACTGATTGGCTATAAATTTAGTCTTTGTTTTTTGATTCAACTCAATGCGTTTTAATTTGCTTACTGAGCCGATCAATCGGCAGTCTAATTGAAATGCAATTAATTACGAAAATGTTTTTGTTCTAATCCCAACAGGAGACTGGGTCAATCCGTCCAGGAGTGATTGGAGGATCAAAACCGAGAGTTGCGACGCCAGAAGTAGAAAACAGGATCGAGGAACTGAAGAGACAAAACCCAGGTATATTCTCCTGGGAAATTAGAGATAAACTTATAAAAGAAGGCATCTGTGATAAAAATACCGCACCTTCAGTCAGTTCCATATCACGACTAATAAGAGGAGGCAAAAGGGATGAATCAGACCCTAGAAGAAACCACAGCATTGATGGTATTCTAGGTAAGTGCTAATACTTACCTTAGATTCTTCCCTTTTACGCATAAACACTCCACTAAATTAACCTAAAGTTTGGTCCTTTTTGTGTTGACCATAGTAGAAAACCCAAAGCTGTTTTAGTCCATTTAGGTCAGAATAGAAAGTTTTATGTTCAGACCCGCTTCGTAGCTTAGTTTATTTGAGTACTATGCCACTTCAACTGAAAATACACAACGGTGTTTGCAGTAAACTTTATTATTGCGCCAGTTTACTAGTCTATTCCGGGCTTGATAAAGAATTCACATCGCGACCTATTCAATATTCATTTATGTTAGTTTGGTGCTGAGTATTGTTTTAAAAACGTTTTGTCCTAGAAGAAAAGAACACAAACCGGAGACCTTCGACATAACGATGCGTAAACAATCAGCCGTGTCATCGTACTCCTTAGCGCCAATTCCAGACTCATAATCACTTAATTTAGTTCAGAACGGACTATTATTATAAATATCCCATAATGAGGCCGTCGGGACGTTTGCAAACTTTACAAAATGGCGTATAAAGTTAATAATGCACGTAAAAGTGCAGCGAGCGCGCGCGCACGCTACGGCAGCGCCCCTTGTGTCGGCTTCGAAATTGTAGGTTATAAAAATGAAATTAGTATCCAAAGGTGTTATTATCCCATCGCGTTTGGCCGCAGGGCTTGCATTACGACAATCTGTCCGTACTGCACGTCTTGTGCCGTATAGCTATCCAATATAAAATGGCGCTCCTAATATCCCGGTTCAGTGACGGAGCGGTGCCGGCGAGATTCTGCGCGCTGATAAGATTATGCATATTAAGTTTTGCGCGGCTAAATAATATCTACACTGGAAAAGCTTTTGAGTTTGCGACGAGCACTGGAAATTTACTGTTCGTGCCGCTGTGCAGCCGCGCGGCTAGCGGTATTTTTCGGTGCACAGTTTTCGTCGAAATATTTGCATACTCGTCGGCAAAATACAGCGCTTTTTGGGGTTATTGGAAATTGCCTTTATTAATGCTGCCCGTCGATAAATTCAATTGATGTTGTAAGTTTGTAATAGAGTAGTAAGCGGTCAGCAGACAAATAAATTGACAAATGTCTGAAAAGCATTCATAAAATAAGATAAGAGCGACATCAAACCGCTCGGTGCTTTCATTATCAACTAGTGTAAAGCAATATTTATTGAGGCCCCGAATTCATTTGGAGCCACTAACATAATGTAATGCGGTTACGTTTAATTTAATCGAGGCCGCGTGTGGTCTGCGCGGTAGTCCGAACATAATAATCTAATAGAACAAAATAAAAAGACTGGCTAGAAAGTCGCTGTAAAGATTACGATGACAATATTAACTTTTTACATAACAACTATTCGCACCCAAAGCCCGTAATGACGATGATTCGTCACGTAATTTGAGTACCTAGCATGAATGATTATTGTAGGTTGCTACTGGCATTTACTTACCACCCACCTCTTTGATGACTACAATAAAAAAAAATGTCATTCCTCATAAAACAGTGTGTTTCCGCAATGCATCAGCGAGTTTTCTTTGTTAAAAGGTCCGTCGTCTTGCGAAGATTCAGACACAGAATCAGAGCCAGGAATCACCCTGAAACGGAAACAACGAAGATCCAGGACCACATTCTCTGGGGATCAACTCGAAGCCTTAGAACGTGCCTTTACTAGAACGCAGTACCCCGATGTTTACACAAGAGAAGAACTGGCGCAGAAAACCAAGCTGACTGAAGCCAGAGTACAGGTGAGCATCTGCTTCCACCGACGACCCAAAACCAGTCAAGCGCATCAATGATAGATAGAGGCAATCAAATAACCCATTGTTAGATCCACTCTAACTTCCCGCCCCCACAAAAGCAGGGCGTGAAAAAAATAACCTAAATTACCTTTGTAATTAATTACAACAATGCTAAGTAAGCTACCATATGCCGCTCGTCGCTACCGTTGTTTTACCAGTTTCCATTCGATTAATTTAACCCATAAATTGTAGGGTTCAAAGTAAAGTGTAATCGAGCCCAACCTATCATTATGTTATAACATTATTCAGGAGAGTTTAATTAAACAAAACCGTCCTTTTCGATCACAACACAATATAGGACGAAATCAATTTATGTATTTAGAATATATTTGAATACGTAAGTTATTGCATTTGCAATATTGAGGATTAGCTTGATACTTCGTAGGAATCTTGATTTGTTTATGCCTCGTCGTTAGAACTTCATTTGCAGTTTGCGTAGTAACAGCTACTTGAGCACTTAATTAACGATATTAATGTTTTGTTTAGGTTTGGTTTTCGAACCGAAGAGCTCGACTTCGCAAGCAGCTTAACTCGCAGCAACTGAGTGCCTTTAATACCATGTCCTTGCAATCCGCCTTCCCTTCCGTCCACCAGCAATACGAGCCCCCGTCGAGTTTCAACGCTCAATGTGCGTCGTGGCAGCAGTCTTATTCGTCTGCTCTCGGCTCTAGTTCAGTGCTGAACTCTGCTCTAGCACCATCTCTTCATCAATCAGCGTTGACGGCTCCTTCAGTCTGTCAATCAGCTTTAGCACCCTCTCTTCATCCTCCTACATCGAGTGCCTTCTCATCAGGAAACCTAACTCCTTTGTCACATTCTTCAGAACTTCCGACTCCTTTACAAGCGTCGACTGATGCTACTCCTCCCAGTTCGAGTCCCGTGACGAGCAGTCCTTCAGTGAACCAAACCAGTGCAATTACGTACCAGCATTCTACGTATGCAAGCCCGAGCGACACCGTACCGCACCCGTACGGATACAGCGACTACTCAAAACAAGAACACGCCATGTCAGCGCACAATCATTGGACCTCGAGACAGCTGAGCGGCCATCCCCAGAACAAATTGGCCGAAGTCGGCGCGTGGCCGGAAAATTATAGGTAAGATAAATTCAATTCGTGTTTATATTTTGATTTAATGTAAAGCAAACATTCATAACATCTCAATAATCCCTGACGGCGACTAAGTAGTCTCATGAATTATTGATGTAGTCAGCTACTCATGTTCTGACTCGGATGAACAGATGAATATGCAATCATGAAATGACCTTTAGCAGCGGTTTAAATAACTATCAATTAAGCGAATGCTAGTGTACCCGGCTGTTACGATAATGGTACGTTTACGCTGTTGATATGCAATGACATCATTTCCAGTTACTCATTTTGTTAGGTGGATGATGTGTCAATGGGTGATGTAAGGCTCTATGCGTGCAATGTGTCCGGTGGCTGCGGAGGGTGCGGCGTGCTCAGCAATCGCAAATCTTTGCGCGGACGTTTTATTTCTTTTCACCTTGCTTTATCATTAGCCGAAGCGGCCGCTAATCAATTAAGAGTGTAAGAAGTTGGCCATTATACGGCGCACGGGTGGTTATTACAGCCCGCGCGCGGTAATACGCCGATCCGATCGTGAACGCAATAGGGCTGCGAATTTTATACCAGATTCGATCGGTTTCCAATTAATTTTTTGGTTATTTTTTGAGTTCTAAAATGTTATTGAATATCCCGTCAGAGTTGGAGATTAAGGGGGTCAGAAAATTTCACTCGCACCGAATAAAATGTGTAACTTCCACAGTGAATTTGTCTAGTGAATTGTGACGAATACATTGTCGCATTGTGCTGTATACGGCGACGACATTTATCTGTGTTATCGAGACAAAGCACGTCTATAAACCTCGATGGACCACACACAATATCCACTCTTTTACAATGACGGACAAACTAATAATATATGGGTTGCCGCGTGCGTCGGTCTGTCTTATCTAGTCCTTCGAGTACGGTCGATTGCCGCAACCCGCTCGCCTCGACTCGATTTATTTTGTCTGCCAAAAACATCTCGAGAACGTGGTCTACTATTTATTTTCTACCATCCTTGTCGACTCCGAGTAAATTTATAGATCGGTCAGACTACTATCTCTAGAGTTACTACCGTGTCAGTAATTTGCTTGCGTCTACGATGTTCATTTAAATCAGGTATTAATAACAGGAGGTTTGCTGCCTTTCTAATTAAAAGCGACAGTCAATAGCAGTAAATAGTTACGCTTGATATAAATTGATAATTTAGATCAATTTGCATTTTACTTTATAGGATTACTTATCATCCTCACTTTTATTTTATTGACACTAAGTTTCAATCAAGGGATCTTACAAATTTTGTATGTAGGTATGTATAAGTACTGAGTATTTTAAAATAATGAGTTACTTCTATTTTATCACGATTTAACACTTTAACACTACAATTTACTAGTTTCTAGAGCAAACTACATTTAAATTGAATGTTTGTTAATTGGCTACTAAATATATGCAATCATAGTTTTCCGTTAGTTGAATAAATAAACCGCTTCGCCGGAAGCCATTTCCTAACGTACCTTCATAAATGACAGAGCCTATGTATATCCGCATAATGGACTATCATATGCACATTCTGCTCTTGAAAAATTGTAAGAACAAGGAGTAAGGAAAAATAAAACCTTTAGAACCTTCTAAACTTTTTTTTGTTTATGTAGGTATTATCTACGTATAATTAAGGGCATTCATAGAATAGATATGAAAAAAAAATTATAAATCTTAAAATTAAAAAAATATAAATTGCAAGTATTTTGTCCAAGTTTTCATTCTTAAAAATAATATATAAATTTTACAAATACGTTACAATATTTACCCAAAAAAATTAAACCCATTCTCAATAAAGAATCATTGTGCAGGAATGATGCAGGCCCTAGTAGTTTTCCCATCTGTCTCTGAGAACCACGTTCTCTTCGAATTACGGACTCACATCATTTCGGCAATCAACTGAGACCCTTTATCAAGTAAATAATATGCCGTGATATTGTAATTTCGACGTGCCTCCGATAACTGTTTATTCAAGGTTTAACTCTTTGCCGATGGAAATTTTCACGAATCCAGCCTGAATTTGCTATTTATAGCAAATAATATAATTAATATAATTAGTTTATGGCGGAAGTTTATTGAGCCTATTGTTAGCTACTTCAGCTATAAATACTAGTTATAATTAAAAATAACAGTTCTATCTCAGTTTGCTTTGTCTCGTTTTTACCTACTGATACATAACGTACCTATGTATCCACGTACTATATAAAATCTAAGAGATTTATTAACATCGTCAACATTAAGCTTATTTCAGCCCACTACGTGGATAAGCCTCTTTTTTTCGTCAATTATTTATCTCCTATGCACTAACACATTATGATCCAGGTGTGTTTTTTATTCGTATCGCGAAAAAGTTCGCGCTTAGCCACCAAGTCACCTGATGGTAAACGACGATGTGGTCAAAGATGAACAGACCTAGAAGATACCTGTTCATTCTGATCTTGAAAAGCTTCAGAATATATAAATAAATAAATACATATTTTGGGACATCTTACACACGGCCTCTGACCCCAAACTAAGCAAAGCTTGTGATATGGCTGCCAGAGACTGATATACTACATATACATATTTTTAAATACACTTTTTGTGATAAACATTTCAAAAGTTGACGCGTTCGCAGGATTTGAACCTGCATCTCTCTGGGATTCCGACCTAGATGCTTTGTCCAAATTATGCTAGAACGCTGTCTGCGAAACGTCGAATTATTGAAAGTGTTTTATCATTTTTATACCAACTACTACATTGTTGGAAGCGCCATCTGTGAGAACTGCTTTAAACCAGTTAGTCACTTAATGTGAAATTATTAGAACTTCTTACAATTAACGAGAAAAGCTTATATAGATAGTAACTAAATAACACCCAGACACATATTAGATATTAGATAAAATACCGGTTATAACTCACGTATGATATACGGCCGGGCCGCTGTGAAACCCGACCGGTTTCGGAGTAAATTAGTACTCCTTCTTCATCAGGGAATACGCGCGCTCCCGTCGCCTGGCGCACGCGCACTACCCACCCACCCACCACACACCCAGACACAGATCAAACACTTATGTTCATCACATAAATATTTGCCCTGGGTGGGGGATCGAACCCACGCCTCAATGATTATAGAGTTAATCAAACAGTATGCTTTTTTCTAATATTACAACTCATGTAATACAAATACATCCTGACTGATATCCGATTGACTCATATTGTGAAAGTAGAATTTAAAAAAACAATTAAGCATGTATAAGAACCGAAGTTGGTGACAGCTTACCTGTATAGGTAAAAACAATTCAAATCGATACTTTGTAGTGCCGCATTTTAAGAAGTAGGCAAATCTTTGAGCACCGATAGCTTCTCAGAAGCTCCCATAAAATGTTAGCTAACATAAAGTGGCCGAGCACAGATAAAACAACGTGTGGTTTCTAGAGATTAATGAAAGGCCGAACGTGACATTAGAGCACCGAACCCGCACATTACCCACTCGAAGCTAGTATTAAAACTTATCTACAATATGCAATACTTCCTCAGTACTGGCGTACCCGGTACAGGAAGAAAGTTATGCAACTTTCCACTCTATGTCCCGATAGATAAGGTCCTAACTAGAAATGTATTATTTTGCATACCTTACATTTGACTCAACTGTTCTTTGAATGCGTTTGGAAAATGTATTGGAAAGAATATCTTGAAACTAGACGCCATAAAAATATATTTCTTTTCTAGTCATAAAAGTTTATTTCCGTATTTGTATTTTTCTGCTGCCTTTTATTCATAGAAATAGATTGTCAGTGGGTATAGTTATATCTAGCTTAGTACAAAGACAAACATTTATTTTATCGTTATTCATGCATCAAGCACTAGATGAGAGTGTGTTATTGTTTTTTAATAAGCATTGAAATGATTTAAGATTTACTAGCATTTTTTAAATTGAGACTAAAAATAGTCTCGGTGAAATAATGTCTGACATGAAAACCGCAATACTTGTTTATTTAGCTATTGTTACGGAAAATCGCTGGATTTCACGGAAAATAACACCTGGAAGAATTTGTGGAATTTATAGCATCTGCGTGAAATTTTAAATCTTATTTATTCTTATTAGTTGCAGCATACTGGTTGTGACCATTATAGTATTATAAAACAAAGTTAATTTCTGTGTCCGTTAGGTCTTCTAAACTACACAAAACGTATTTTTTTCTACTTTTTAAAAGTAATTCTTTCAAAAAGATTTATTTTATTTTTAGCCGTTATTGTCCCACTGCAGGGCAAAGGCCTCCCTTCCCTCTTTCCATTTTTCTCGATCGAGAGCTTTGGTGTTCCATCCACTACAGTGGGAATCAAGCTCGTCTCGCCATCTTTTTTTGGGCCTACCGAGGGGTCTCTTGATGATGGGTGTCCACATTGTACAGGTTTTGGCCCACAGATCTTCGTTCATGCGGCAGATGTGTCCGGCCCAATTCCATTTCAGACTTCCAGCCTTCTCTCCGACATCTAAGATCTTGGTTTTGGAGCGCAGTTCTGCGTTTCTGATACGGTCAACCAACCTCACTCCAAGAATGCTAAAAGATTAAAAGATTCAAAAAGATTAAAACTATAATTTATTTATTCGTAGCCGGGCCAAGCCGGGACAGCCAACTAGTGGTCAAATAAGCTCAAACAGTCAGATTGTACTTATTTTCGTTAACAGCACTAAAAGAAGAAAATAAATTTAAATTATAATTTTATAAGTATAATTTTAATCAGTTTCTCTATAATTAGTGATCAATAATTAAGATCGATAATCACTTCATCAAAGAACTGGATCGCATCCGTTGCGTGTTCCATTGCCGTTATGTTTCGACATAATAACTCGGATCATGCTCGATTTCTCGATTTTAGTCTACATCTGCTTTAACTTTTACTGTCTTTATTTTTTACTTAAAAATCTAAGAGAAAAGTTATAGCAAGCGGTATTTTCATTTTCGAAAAAAGTAATGTAATTACCTCGAAACGAAAACAATAGCAACGTTACAAATCAATTATCACAAATACATAATCTCTGAAAACTTCAGTTTTCTAGCTATAACGGTTTATGAGATACAGCCTGGAGACAGACAGACTGACAGCGGAGTCTTAGTGATAGAGTCCCGATTTTACCCTTTGGGTACGGAACCCTAAAAAGGCAATGATTAAATTTAACTTAATTAAAATAGTAAGAGTCTGTTCTGCTCTAACCTTCACGGGAAAAATAAGCTTTTGGAGCTTGTTTATATTTTTGTCTATAATACTCACCATGGTTTGTCAGTAGTTTTAGGAATACATATTGATGATGGTAAAATAAAAATAAAATGAACAATTTACGAACCTTTAATTGAAACATTAGCAAAGTTAGCAATGTAGCGATATGACCGAGGCGTCGACATGTTTTTTGTTGTTTCCACTATGGGGTCAAAGAAACTGAATGAGCATGACAGCTTAGCCTAAATTAATAATAATATAATTTTGCGCTCAGCTGATCTGATATTTACTGCCAAGTCGGCCACGAAATGAACTTTAATTATAATTTCTAGCACCAGCCACTGGATTAGGAATTTTATTGCACGGTTGGTCACGATGCGCTTCCGAAAATGCGTGTTTTCAATTCTAAGTGACCTTTAGAACATTACTGCGCTAGACAAAATAAGTAATAGTTAGGTATTAAGGCAATTAAAGTTCCGCTCTGTGATTATTTTGCTCTGGTCTCGATAGGTCGGAGAGTAATGGCCGGAGTTCTGTTCTGTTTTCCGGTTCATATATTTTTGTGGTCGTTAGGCTGAATTCCACAACCGATATATGTTACTTTGAGATGGTCACTATAAGTCCGATTACAGAGGCGCCAGCGTAAATTTAATATCAACGTAAAAAGGGTCCTCTCTATCGAATGCCTAAAGTGAAAAAGAAACAGAATTATGCTATTTAGCTAATATAATTAAGATGGCGCCTCTTTAATCGGGCTTATTGTCCAGTTACGTTTTCTAACCGACGAAACAACTGAAAAGGTTCTGAAGTCGACGCGTATATTTTTTGACCGACGACAAACCACCGGAGGAGGTAGGTATACAATTCGACGCGTATATATATATATATATATATAATATTTATTTATCTCGTAATTTTAGTGCGCGATTAGACCCGTAGCATATAATAATAATGTGTTCAAATCGCGAAAGTTTAAAAACAACATGAATGATTATTATTATTTGTACAGGGTTATACGCCAAAGTACCACTAAAGCGAACTAACATTCTAAAAGAGTAACTGATATTGACTCTTCATAGACGCTTTTGTGAATTCTTCTCAAAATATAAATATAAAATATCAGATTATTTAATAAATCTTCGCTTATTGTTCATTGTAAGAGTATAACAAAACAGTACATAAATTAAAGTCTGGAAGTTCAAAGTCTAAAAGCCCTTGTGATCTCCTTCATCTAGATTAATTTGGCGGGAAACATTGTCCTTGAATACTGAAGCCCTGTTTTGTACGAGTAATTTCGATTAGTGAACAAATTACAAAAGGAGACTAGTCTACATGATATGAGAGATTTTTGATTCACCCATCAGCCGTAGGACGTCCACTGCTGGACATAGGCCTCTCCCATGGATTTCCAATAAGGCCGGTTGGAAGCGGCCTGCATCCAGCGCGTTTTCCTGCGATCTTTATTCGTCAGTCTACCTAGTCGGTGGACGTCCTACGCTGCGCTTGCCAGTCCGTGGTCACCATTCGAGAACTTTGCGGCCCCATTGGCCATCCGTTCTTTGAACTATGTGCCCTGCCCATTGCCACTTTAATTTTTGATTAAATGATAGTTTATTATTATTATTTACTACGGGACTAATCGTGCACCAAATTACGAGATAAATAAATATCTCCTCATCCCGACGTTTCGGCCGAGTTGCATCGACCGTGGTCACGGGTAGACCCGTGGTAGGTGTCTACCCGTGACCACGGTCGATGCAACTCGTTATTTATTAAGGAGGTATTTATTTATCTCGTAATTTTAGTGCGCGATTAGTCCCGTAGTATACAATAATAATGTGATCAAATCGCGAAAGTTTAAAAACAACATAGATGATAGTTTTTAATGTTTAGAAATTCTATACGAATTTGATATTTGATCATATCCATGTATTGATATTGTTTTCTTTTGTTGCAGTTCTTTTTTTGGCACTAATGCTGTCCACTACACGTCTCACGCGCACTCTCCTTCAGAAGCCAAGTCTGGGTATCCCTACCTCGGACAACTCGGTGGTATGGACATGGGTAGAGTTCATTAGTACGTGTATACAGTTATTTAGTACATATGTACACAAATGTACTCATAGATATTTTGTTCAGTCCACAGCTATTTCACTTGCACTTTAATATTTGTACCAAATTGTACACTAACAAAAAATTATTGCGACAATTATTGTTACAAGAAAATTGTTGCCTGATTATATGTATTTATCACCAAAATTGTTAAATGTTCATTTGATTTTTTTTCCTAGTGCAGTTTTAAAATAACAAGAAGGAGTAGCTTTACTTTTTGGTTTGCATCAACTCGAATCGATTATTAAAATCAAAATTTTGCAATATTATGTACAAAAACTATTATTGTGTACAAGTAAAATAGCTGTGCAAAATATTAAGAGCACGAATATTGCCGATAATAAATAAACAATAATATGTATTTATGTATTGATATTGTAAATGAAAATAATTTGTAAAGAGTTAATTTTTGTACCATTGTTCTGTAATAATCCGAGATTGCATCTCCCATGTGTTGCATAAAATGAAAGTTAAAACACAACCTTTGCCTTACTAAACTACAAAAAGTTGTCTTGAAGTGAGCTTTTAGTAGTTCATTCTTTGTAACTAAATATTTCGAAGCACATATTTTGATAACCTAGTGAATTTTACTTATGTAATAGTTACTATTTAAATAAAATCATATCATACAAGTGCCTTTATATTCTTACGTACATTGAGTGTACAGGGCTATTTTTAAGTACAAAAAAATTAAGCTCATAAAGCTTTGATATCAAACATTGTTTTGAACTAGACTAAACTTTTTTTAATTAATTTCTTTGTTAAGTAACATCATCACGGTTTTTTAAAATATTTTCATGACATTTTCGTTCCTCATTAAAACTTTCAAGAATTGCGAGGTGAATGATTATTTCAAAATAGCCCTGTATTAAAGCATATCGATATACTTTTACATTCACTATTTTTTCTACCATCTATAATTAGATTTCGTATCGTAAAAAGTCACTGTAGATAATTAAATTTTGTAAGACTGAATGTCTTACTTTCACTTGTATCATAATTATATTATAGCTTTATTATTAATTATATTATCTTTAATGTAATCATTCTGTATTATTTTTCGGTTCCTAAAATTATATACTTTAATATTTCGCACTGAGATACCTTATTTTCTAAGTTTACTTTTAATCCTTAATAAATTTTCACCTAGATTTTTATAGAAAGTTGTTAATATGTGAATTATTGTTATTGCGTTTTAAATACTGTAGAGTAATGTAAAAATTGTAGTTTACAAAATCTATTGATATCAAGATAAAAATTGGTTACAGTTTTTCATGTCGATTTGAAATCTTTACACCACACCATCACATGAAAATAAATAAATTTAATTTAACTATGATTAAGTGTAATTATTTGTCCTCTGTGTGAAAAAATGATACCAGAAATTTAAAAACACTTACATTTAGTTAAGTAAAAAATGGTAGAGACGATGGTATTACAATGAATACATTGTAGCTAACAATTAACTGGGAGTATTATTAAACATAAATTAAAAATTGTAACTAATTTTTGTATTACTTCCTAAAGTTTGAAACGTAAATTGCCTTACTTAACGTTGTGATTTTATAGATAGTGTATTTATTGCATATTTACTCAAAACTAGCGTAGAAATTACTATGTATAAGCTCTTTGTATAAATAATATAGTTTACCCAAAATAAATGAATTGCTGATTGAAATTAAACACTGTTTATTATTCAAACGCCGAAAAGCGCTATTCCCCAAACTAGATAGGTAGGTATACTCAAGCACCTATATGTCTAGGGAAAAAAATACAGCAGTAGGTACTAATCTCTAGATAATAATGATATCTATCTCTAATATTATGATTAAACTAAAAAAACCGGACAAGTGCGAGTCAGGTTCGCACATCGACTGTTCCGTACAAATTCAGAAAATTTCACAAAATTGGGAAGTAAGTTGTTGAAATTTCTATACCTTACATGATACGATTTACACGCTTTGAATTTTGAACCCCTATTTTGTGAATTTTGAGGTCCTATTTTTTTGTGATTTAAATAAAAATGTACAGTTTTCAGATTTATTCCTATATGTGTACTCTGAGACAATGCTTTTCGCCAAATTTCATAGTTCGGCGGCATTGCCTCTCTGAATACTCAACTTTTAGACAAAATATATGCTTGCATTCTGGTCACGTGTTACCTCTACCAAACGCCTGGCCAGATCCTTGTACAAAATATGAGTGGCCTCCCCCCACGGACCTATAAAGTCTCAACCCCAAAAGGCATAAAATGATACATTCTGTCCAACGATCCAAATTTGTACCGTTTGAGGTTTTAGCTGCAGCAGCGCCAGCCCTATCTTGTGTCAGGAAGGTGAGACGACGACGCCAGCGTGTCGACGCACGTCGCGTCTAACACTTCTTCTAATCATGAATAAATAAATTAAAGGGGCTCACTCGGTACGGAACTCTTCTGCGCGAGTCAGACTCGCGCTTGGACGGTTTTATTACTACTTGGAGAAGTGTTAAAACATCGCATGTTTTTGCGTCTTCAATCGCAGCTTGGTCGTTTCGTGGCAGCTAAAAACAGCAAAAAACGGATAAGTTTCACACTCGTTCCAGTCGAGTTTCATCAGCTGAGTTTTGGCTGCTAAGATAATATTTTGTTTTCCTTAACTGCTAAGATTTTGTTTTCCTTAAGTACAGCTTATATTTTTTGAAAGTTTCGATACGTCAAAAATTTAACAAGTAGTATGCATACTTTGTGAAGATTTTTCAGATGCTGGTAAGAATTTGGCGTAAGTAAGATTTTTTTTACTACTGGTCTTTTAATTAGTTCATTACCTCAGCCCAGCCACGAAGGGCAATTGGCTAGGTATATGACGCTTGCTCAGTGCTGGTTGGTGGACTCACATAAGCCATTTAATTTCTTCTACGAGCGGCATAGCTGCAGGTGGCTTCGCGATGTTTTTGCTACCGAAAAGCATATTGTGTGTAAAAATCGTAAAAAAATTTTATCCCACAAAAAACGTTTCATATAAAATGTTGCCTAGACGAGACTACAATTCTCACTATCAGAAATTATGTATTTTATGTATTATGTCTTTTTTAATAATTCAGTAGGTATGTAGGTATTTTTTTTTAATGTCCATCCATCCATCAGCCATAAGACGTCTACAGCTGGACATAGACCTCCCCTATGGATAACCAATTAGATCGGTTGCAAGCGGCTTTGATAAGATTATCTATCTACCTCGTAGGTGGACGTCCTACGCTGCGCTTGCCGGTACGTGATCTCCACTCGAGAAATTTTCGACCCCATCGGTCATCAGCCCTCTGAATTATGTGCTTGTGCCCTGCCTACTGCCATTTTAACTTGTGAATCCGTTGGGCTAAATCAATAACTTTGGTTCTTCTCAGTCCTGATTCGAACTCGCAGAGAGTCTCCCAGCATAGTACTCTTCAAAGCTCTAAGTGCTACTTGGAGCTTCCTAATAAGACCCATAGCAAAGAAGATATAATAATACTACGTACCCATAGTGAGAGAGACCACTTTTTGTGCCAAAAGTCATCACTGGTAACACGCACTGGTCAAAAACTTTATTTATTTTTTAAATATATTTGTGAGTCATAAATTGATTCACGAATTTCATCAACATCAACAAAACAAACCCCTGAAACTCGTTCCTCACGAATACCTATCTAAATACCTAAGTACTGTACCTACTACCTATAATGAATTCACTCAACCCGCGTATGCTTGCGTTTGACTGCCTAATTATCCCCCATATGGCGCAGCGAGCTTACAATGTGCTATTGTCGGAATGGAAGACGAATTAATACTCTTGGCAACGCAGGTTTGTTTAGACGCTAACTCATGTGAGTAAATGTGCCAATAATTTTGATACGTACATATATTCTCATTGCTTTAGATCATTTTGGTAGCAGTACTCTTTGGTTTACTATGTGATTGAGTGATGAGACAATCTATAAAATAGCGTTCTATCATTGCCTTGTCCTCCAGTCCAGAACTCACTTGACGGTTGAATAACTGGCAAAAGAGGTACTTATCTGTAAAATAGCTCTCATCATCACCATCCACTGACTTCGACTGTTTGACGTATGCCTTCCCTATGATCCTGTGGTTTGATTAGGTCATCGGTTCACCTTGTAAACTAGTGGATTGTTACCTGGTGAAATAATAGACACGTTATAACTACCTACACGTCGTTTTGGTAGGTAGTTATTGTCTGGAGTGTAGGGTGCGTCCAATCTAATTTTCTTTGGAATAGTTTGACAAAAAATTGATGAAAAAGACTCGATCTATGAGCGAAATATGTTCTATTAATGATATCTATTGCGCGATAAAAATTTATTCACTGAATAAAAAGTCATGCTGTATACTACGGGACTAATCGCGCACTAAAATTACGAGATAAATAAATACCTCATCATCCTGACGTTTTAGCCGAGTTGCATACGACCCGCCTGTGTAATAGGGCCTATTCTGTGACGACCCGTTAGTGCGCGATTAATATCCTACTAACATTATAAACGTGAAAGTTTGTGAGGATGGATGGATGGATGTATGGATGTTTGTTACTCTTTCACGCAAAAACTACCGAACGGATTGAGATGAAACTTTGCAATAATATAGCTTATATATCAGAATAACACATAGGCTATAAATTATATAATAAGTGAATTATTAAATTATATGATAAGTGAGAATTCTGAACTATTCTTGAGTGCGCTTCATAAAATGTCAAAAAAATCAACTGTCGAATCGAACAACCATCAAATCGTTTTTTGTTTTATTTTTTGGGTTTGAAAATCGGAACGTGACATAGTCTACTTTTATCCCAGATAAATAAAGGGTTCCCTTGGATAGCACAAAAATCAAAATATCATGCGGGCGAAACCGCGGGTAAAAACTAGTTTAATAATAGGTTCAAATCGCGAAATTTTAAAAACAACATACGTCATAAGTTAGTTTTATGATTGTCTTTTACGGTAAAGTTCTTAAATGCTGAATCAAACTCCTTGGCGGTTGGTGAATTAGCTGCAGGCTGCGCGAAGCCCAATCCTTTCGCAGCTGTTCATTGAACTGCAGTCAGTATTGTTTTTGCGCAGCTTGTAACTAACTTCACTGCCACCAATATTTATAAATAAATAAATAAATATTGGGGGACATCTCACACACGGTCTCTGACCCCAAACTAAGCAAAGCTTGTGATATGGCTGCCAGATACTGATATACTACTTATACATATTTTAAATACATACTTAAAATGAAAAAATGAAAATGAAAAATATTTTATTCATGCAAAAACAAACATAATATACACACAGTTAACAAAAATATCAAATCTGGGTTACACAAGGAGCTGTCTTGCATTTAGTAGTTTTTATACAATTTTTCAAACAATGTCTATTGGTTTCCTCACTAGGCAAGCCTGTATCGAGGAAACCATAAACTTATATAGATAGTACCTAAATCACCCAGTCACAGAGCAAACACATATGTTCATCACAAAAATGCTTGCCCTGGTGGGAATCGAACCCACGCCTCTTTGATCCAGAAGTCAGGGTCACTAACCACTGAGCCACCGAGGCAGAAGATAAGTCGGATTTGGCCTATAAGTCAAATACAAGGGTTATTTCTAATCAATTAGCATCCTTTTAAGGGCTTTTTCTGTACATCAAAACTAACAACTTTTGTTCTGCGACTTTTGTCAAAACTCCAAAAAAATCAGCTGTTCCATACATTTTGTCGCGGTTGAACGATATTTTTCTATGAAAAAAAAGTTTTTTTTTTTAGTTTTGATAAAAGCCGCAAAACAAAAGTTGATAGTTTTGATGTACAGAATAAGCCCCTAAGAGGATGCTAATTGATTAGAAATAACCCTGTATATACCTATCCGCTTATTTCGCTGTATTTGGAGCATACTCGTACGTACAGAGCGGGCTCAATAGTTGATTTGTATAGATTTCGATGAGACTGTGTGCAATGGATCGGCATTTTTCTCTAAATCAATCCGTCTTCTTTGTCTCCGATGCAGTGGACATATATCTGAAGTACACATATGTCAAAAGTAGTATAACCAATAGAGTCTAAAGTAAAATCAGTATCGAGTACTTCAGTCTCAAAATGAAGGCCTATCTGTTTCCGACAAATTACATAATCAGTAGATAGGTTCCTGAAATGGCGAATCTAATTAATTCGTATTAACTTACTCATATAATCTAGGTATTGAGGATATGAATCTGCGGTTGACATTAGATAGATACCAGATTAGATAGATTACCTACTCAGATATATATTATTATAGACATGTAATGAATAGTATCTTTTTTTATTTCATATAAGTTTTCGTTTGACTATACACTGCCTGATGTTAAGCAGATATGCGGTCTAGGATGTAATACGCTTACCTAGAAGATACCTATGTACTTGGGATTTGAAGACACCTATATTGCTTGTCAACTTAATTGATAGTTATGTAGATAAGTATAATTATTTTTTGCAAAAATCGCAACACCTATTTCCACCATGTACAGATTTTTAAATAATTTGCATGAATCGATGTGTGTACCCATGTATATTTTTGTTGATTTACCAAAAACGGCTAAGCTGATTTCGATAAAATTTAAATGGGACCACCTGGGAAGTACTCTAAGTAAGTTACTCTTTCGAACTAAAAAAATAAATAAATTCGGTTCCTAATTGGCGTAAATATCGACGAACAAAAAAATATCTACAGACGAACATAGTACCTCCTCCTTTTTGGAAGTCGGTAATAAGGGTAAGTTTTGTCTTATTCCACAAGCTTACCGAAGTAGCCGAGCGTATTACTGTACTGTACCGTACCAGCATTTTTAGTAGTCCACTGCAGGACGTAGGCCTACCCACGAAGGGTGATTGGGCCATATCCACCACGTGGGCCCAGTGCGGGTTGGTGGATTCACATACGCCATCGAATTTCTTCTACGGACGTATGCAGATTGCCTCACGATGTTTTCCTTCACCGAAAAGCCTGTGGTGTGAAATTTCGTACATAAATTCCAAAGAACTCATTGGTACGGGACCGGGGACCTCTTGACCACCACGGCTTATACCGATATACTTATACGGCCGAGCGGAATGGCAAGTTGAAATGGCAGTGCACAGGGCACAAAGCAAGGAAGACTCATGAAGTAGAAAAGTTCTCGAGTGGAGAACACGTACCGACAAGCGCTGCGTAGGACGTCCGCCTACAAGATGGATGGATGACGTCATCAAGACCGCGGGATTACGCTGTATGCGAGCTTCCAACTGGTCTTGTTGGAGATCTATAGGGGAGACTTATGATCAGCAGTGGACGTCCTATGGCTGAAACGACACGAAGTTTTATACAAGGTGTTTCGATACACAGCTGACTTACGAGTACTTAACACAAGTCGTGCCAAAAAAAGAATAGTAGGGAAAAGTATATAATTATGTATCTATACTGATGCATGTAAACTAGTGATTCTTGTATATTTCTGTGTTTCTACAAAATTCAGTTCTTAGAAAGAGCTCTAATGATTTCAATTGACTGCCTTGGTGGCTTAGTGGTTAGTGACCCTGACTCCTGGTTAGCGTGGGTTCGATTCCCACCCAGGGCAAGAATTTATTCGATTAACATAGGTGTTTGCTCTGAGTCTGGGGTGTCATTTAGATATTATATATGTAAATATTAAATTGAAAATATGTATATTTAGTATATTAGTCTCTGGCAGCCAAATCACAAGCTTTGTTTAGTTTGGGCTTAGAGACCGTGTAAGATGTCCCCTGATATATATATTTTCTTCTTTATCTTCTTTATAAGCTTGTTTTTTGTATCTCACAATACTCTATGATGAAGTTGTTAAATGCTGAAATTGCCAAAAAATCAGGTGTTCCATACGAAAAAGTTCGTCGAATCTCAACAAAATGTATGAGACAGCTGATTAATATTTCGTGTTTTCAGGGTTGGCTTCATAGTGACAGTTAGTCATAACGACGTGCATAACTACATCCTAGCCATCCTGCCAACAACAATTATAAGTAATTGTTATTGGCAGCTCTTATAACATTTCAAGGATTGACTGGCCCAGGCTCCCTTGCGTTGAGTTCAATGGAATCACTTTGCCATATAGTGAATCTGTGAAAAACCTCGGTGTCATGTTTGATCGTACGCTATGCTGGGATATTCATATTAAAACAATCAGCTGCAAGTTGTTTGCTGCTGGTAGCTCCCTAAGACGGCTCCGAAATTTCCTGCCTACTGCTACTAAAGTTGCGCTTGCACAGTCTCTTCTTCTTCCTATTTTAGATTACGCTGACGCCAGCTTTTTAGATCTCAATGAAGTCCAACTTGATAAGCTTGAGCGTCTCCAAAATTATTGCATCAGGTTTATATTTGGGTTACGCAAATATGACCACGTATCTCATTTTCGTACTAAGCTCAAGTGGCTTCCAATTCGTCTTCGTCGGAATGCTCATATCCTTAATCTTCTTTATAACATCCTCTTCAACCCTTCTACTCCATGCTATCTTAAAGACTCTTTTTCCTTCTGGCATGATGCTCATTCCCTTCCCCTCCGATCCAAGGATAACCTTTCCCTTATGACCCCTACCGCACGGTGTGAAACTTTTTACGGTAGGTCGTTTGCGTTTCAGGCAGTCCAGCTATGGAATGCCTTGCCCGTTACTGTCAGAAAAGCTCAGTCAATTAACATTTTTAAAGATCAGGTTAAAAGCCATTACCTGCAGAAAATGTTGATCCTTTGACTTTGTAACTGTTGTTGTTGTTATTTATGTTGTTTTATGTAAGTAGTATATTTTAATTTATATTATGTATTAGTTTATTGTTTTATCATAGGTTTCTTTTACCATTATTCTTTTTTAATTTTATTTATTGTTTGTATTTTAAGTATTTATATCATTTTTTATTAGTATGTATGTTTATGATGTATAATCTAATTTATATTTTATTTAATGCGCACCCCGTCCATTATTCATACGCGTTCTGTCCTCTCCATCCTAAGGTTGCCTGGCAGAGATCGCTATCAGCGATAAGGCCGCCCATTGTTACACTGTTTATGTTTATTTGTTTCTTTTTGTGTTTATTTCTTGGTGTGCAATAAAGAGTTTATCTATCTATCTATCTATCTATCCTAGACTCCTAGAGTATAGTGAGTGACCAACCTGTCACCCTGTATAAAACGCGAATTCGTTTGCTCCGAACAAAGCTCGATCATATATGTAAGTCTTGTACTGCACCGGCCTTTTTAATAGTTTACTGTTGCACAAAAGCTTACCCACGAATAGCAAAGGGGCTGTATCCACCACGCTGGCCCAGTGCGGGTTGGTAGATTCTTATTAGAACGCCATCGATTTTTTTCTACCAATATACGAATATGTCTCATCTCACGATATTTTCCTTAACTGAAAAGCCACTGGTGTGGAAATGTTAATTATCATTATGAACTTATTAGTACGGGACCGGGATTAGAGCCCTCGACCTCACGATTATAAGGTAAGAATTACCACTAAACCGTCCTGGACCTGTACATGTACCAGGCTTTTTTAATAGTCTCTACCCATGAATCTTTCCTTCACCGAAAAGCTACTGGTGTGAATTTCCGTTCCAAAGAAACTCATTGGTACGTACCCGTATCAGGGTATGAAATCACAACCTCACGATTATAGGTTTACTACCACTAGACCACCCCAGCTACCCTAGCCTAGCTTACCTAGAAAATTATGGCTTTGTAAATGCATCATAGCCAAAAAATCTAATCATACTTGATTAGATTTTTTGATCATACAACCATATACACCAATCACTAAAATCATAAACAGAATAGCCAAAAATACTAAAAAACAATCGTTTATCTCAAAAATTCCTGAGCGTCGGCCAATCGTCATCGGAGGCGTAGCTAGAAAGGCTTCGAACTCGAATGCGGAAAACGTGATTCGAGTCATCGAGTCAGTTTTTTCCATAAAAACGAATTGTGGAGGTAAAAAGTATTCGGTAAGGCACACGCGTGGGAACGAATGGCGATCGGCCGGTAGACGCTGTCTAGGAACCTGGAGCAATGAATTGGTGGATAAGAACTCTGCTTGCATCTATTTTGTTTTTTTTTTTCAGAAATGTTTCGTACGGGAATGTAGTAAATAAAAACTGCCAAGTTGATGAGTAGAAGCAAGCTACACTGTGAAAATAGCGTCAGGTTTCCTTGGAATAATGGTAGGTAAATACGAGTACCTACATATTTTACTGTAATACTAGGAACATGCGATTTCTACAACTTGGCTACTTCTCAGATTTTATAAAGTTATCATAAAATAAAATTAAAAGCTAAATATAAAATGAACTTATAACATTTTCCAATTTTTAGATATTGAAATATTTTTTTGGTATATGAGAATTTAAAGAAGTATCAGTGTATAGTTTATTTATAGATATGGTGCAAAATTGCTGTAGGACTTTATAGCTTACCTTACACAATATTATTATGCGTTTTGCACACATAGCGTGCGACTACGCATTTTCTTAATAATAGTGTCTTGCGTTTGTAATTGTGTATGAAAAGAAAAAAATATTCAATCCAGGAATTTTGAATTTGGCACTGAGTATATTCGCTCAAACCAAACCTAAAATCTTAAAAACTACCGAAATTGATTAAATTGGAACATTTAGACACGCGACAGCGTGTCCAGCCAAAACAAAGAATAAGGAACTGACGACGCGATGTGTGTAATTTTACACGAACTATTTCGAGCCACGTTTGACCCCTTAATAACTCGAAAACTGTGTATGCTAGATATATTATTTAAGACATTTATTTAAGTTCTTTAGCTTGTCTATAATACAAGAATTCATATATTTTGCTCTAACGGGTATAAAAATTTGTATGCTAATTTCGAAACTTTGATGCTAGAAGTCTGAACACGGATACAATAACTCGTTGTAATAGATAATAATAATACAAATTCAGAATTCTCAATAAGTAAGTAAGTAAGTTCGTATAGGCCGGGTGGCTAACCCTGGTGTCAAGAGTTTTTATGCCGCCTGAAGGCCTCTGACATGGCTAAACGGTTAAAACAACCGGGACCTACAATTTAACGTGTCATCCGAGCCACGGTAGCGCTCAGTTGGAAAATGCCACCCGCGGTCACCCATCCAAATACTGACCGCGAAGAATTCTCAATAAATCTATCTAATCTAATCCCTAAAACTGGGGGATGAAAGTTTGTATGATACTTTCGCAACGATGTCTGAAAATTGATAAATGCACTCCATGTTATAAATAATAAAACTCGCACTTCAAGATTTTTAGTAAATCACCCTCCAACCCTTAAAACTGGAGGATAAAAGTTGGTATAAGACTTCTGAAAGTATTGAAGCTAGAGAACATAGGTAAACGTACTTTTGTACGTAACGTACTACAAAAAAGTGAAATCCAACATAAACATTTTCATGTGAAATATAGCCAAGACAACACCATAGTTTGCACTTTCAAAAAGTTGTCCTTACTTCACAAACTCTACATCTTTGTCAATATATGCGGTTTGGCTGTTTCAATAACTGCACATGGGCATAAAGTGAAGATTAAATTATTAACTGTTCATTAATTCTGTTGTACAAATAGTTCCTGTTGTAACAAAACGGCCAAGTCTTATATATTGTCTAAGCTGTAGAGTTTGTGAAGTAAATACTTGTAGAGTTAAGACGTGTAGAGTTAGAAGCTTGGCTCTACATAACATCTGTCAATTTATTGAAAGTGCGAACTGTGGTCTTGTCTTGGCTATATTTCACATGAAAATATTTTTGTTGGATTCAAAAATACAAGCTTAGATACATTACTTATCCACTGTTGCTCGACTCTACGACGGCTGAGAAAAGTCGTGCCACCATTTTAATTGGACATGACGAATCAAGTTTGTTGGAAAAACTGGGCGGGGACTGTTTGCAGAGGCGGATGTGACAGGCTAAGGTTTGTTCCAGCTTCCACTCACGTATTTTACCATTATTTTTTACTTATATGTATTTTCCTTATTTGTGTATAGGTACTTATGTTTGGTAGGAAGAGCGATACTTGGGCCGTTTAAAAAAATAAGAGATTCACGAAGCATGGATCTATGAAAATTTTTACATAAAGTCTATAATCATAGGTTTTTACCAAAAAATGTGTTATCTAAACAAAAAATAATGATTGTATACTTATACAAGAGCTTTTTTGAAAACGGATCACCCATGAGGCTTACTGATCGAAAAAATGCGTATGAGAAAAGAATTCAACTTTTTAAATAGTTTTGTTTAAATAAATGAAAATTTGGACGGTTGTGCCCCGCCAAGACGAGCCAAGTAAATTGAAGGCCAAGGAATTAGAACATTTTCATGAGTTTAGTACCCTTATAATTTTCATAGGAATTCGAGTCCCTGGTGTGTGAATAGAATAAAATGAAATACGTTTCAATGAGATTACGATCAAATGCCTAGGACATACATTAATCCAGACAGATATTTTTCAAGTTGCTTGTAGATACATCGCCTAATATCACAATCATTGACGTGAGAAATGGAACAGCTTTGCTACGAAATCCGCCATATATCCTGTACAATTTACATGCCCTAATTGTAAATTGTCCTGGACTTTTATCAAGTGACTTGGCGATTAAGACTACGTGTTTAAGAAGTATTTTTCAGGTAGTTAAATTGTCTGACAGGAGAGATATTTGAAATAAAAAAAACTGCTGAGTAGGCTATTTGACAACATTGAAAATAAACTATTGATTGTGGTAATTCATACAGATAATAGCCTGACAAAGACATATTTCACTTTATTTAAACTAAAACATGTCAATTTTTTGCAAATCGCACGAAATAAAATACGATATTTTTTGTTATTTTATCTGTGACGTGAACGCTCTAAGAAGGGCGGCAACTCTGGTGACGTTATATGCCAGTAAACAAGAATTTCTCGATTGACTGTTGTTCGTGTAATTTGTGTTTTGAATTATTGGATCTGTAAGTTACTTTTAAAGTATTTTTGTCAATTTTTAGATGTGAACTGGCATATCTACTAGTATTAACTAATGTTGTAATGCTTTACTAGTGTGTGACGTCACAGACCAGCGCCATTACAATGTCGTTTGTGATTTGCGAATGTCGTTTTGGCGGGATCTTGAATATTTATTCACTTGATTTTCATTGTTAATACATTAGATATCTCGGAAATATACGTGTAGTGTGCTTATCATGTATTAAAGAATAATTTAAATGATTCCCAAAAACTAGTCAAATAGCTTATATGTTTAAAAATGTAGTTTCAGTAAATCATAAAGCACTACGCTCTCATTCCCCAACATACATACATTATACTACAGTCTCAAACAATACATAGTTCAATTTGTTGGCCAGCATATAAAATGCATACGAAAAATATGGTAAAACTGTATTCATATACGTGCCGCGATCCCACTTGTAATGTTTCACGTTACGTTATCGAAATTATAGAAGTCATAAAACCAAACCCATCTCTATCGTTGCCGCGGTAGACAGCCGGACGCCTCAATCGTTAAATCTTCAATCGATTATTTTAATATCCCTATGACTCACCATCGAATACTTTAACAGCATCGAATCTTTCATTATAGTATTTGCGTATCGGACAATCGTAATCGCGTCTAACGACTACTAAAACATGTAAAACTCTCTAGTCGATTGTTCCCACAGCGCGTGAGAAACCACAAAACGGACTAACTGTTCAGCAATTAAATATTTAAAAATGGCAGCGACATTGATAGCGGTACGGGAGCGGTACAGGTGTGCCGACTGTCGGCTTGGGGGCGTATAAATTGGTGGATTCGGCGATAATCGGTCGACGACTTTGCTTTTTCGGAAAAGTCGGTGGTTGATCGATTTTCACAGCGGATAATGCACGCACGTGGCGACCCGACTCGACAAAGATTGGACACACTGTCGCTTGGATGGAATGATGGTAACTCGCGACAGGTGACTGTCAAGTTTGGGACGAGCTTTTAATTAATTTAAATGTTAATGAAACAATAAATATGAGGTTATACTTTGGATATGTCTAAGGTTTTACTCTCTCAGATACAGGTTTCCTATTGGTCGTGGAATTTTTCCATCGTCAGTTTTCTTCCTCTCAAGTCGTAGCGCAAGTTAAGTACTCTTAAACAAATATATTCTAGGTACCATTTATATAAATTGTGATATTATTATAGTAGACGATGTTTCTATATTCGCGATATATTAAATTCACGAGTGCTTACTATCGTTGTACATGTATAGCCTGTAATGAAAAACGGGAACATACAACACTGAATTTTATTAACTGAAATCTAACATTGGTAAAATAGCAAGCGGCAACACTGACACAATTCTCAGGACCTAAGTCAAACGCGAGACGACATTTATTAAATACCAGAAGAGATTCTAATATTCGAAATTGCTTCTCAAGAAAGCTATTTAGTAGCGTAACGAAAGCATTTGCGTAGCAAAAATTCACAATCACCCTACAATATTTGAGTACGGCACTTGACTCGGAGGTTTCTATTATCGGTTCTCACGAGAAATGTCTCGGTGGCATTCCGATAAAATGTCCACAAAATTCTCGACAAAACGCAAGAATCGTGCATGTCCGTGGGCTGTTCGACCAAAAAGTCGCCGGATCTAGAGTTTTTATCTCTCTGAGATCTACTATTGGGAAATGATAGGCAATTGTTTAATGAATCGCTAAGTAGGTTAATTATTTAGATAATTTCAGATAGTTTTTTTTTATCGCGAATTTGTTTGCGCTGGACCACCAACTCGCCTTATGGTAAGCGATATTGTGGTCGAAGATGAAGGACGCAGAAGATACCTATTCATTATGACTTTGAAAAGCTTGTGTTACAATTTATTATTCTGAGCTTGGAAACTAGAATATTTTCTATACATGGTTATTTCTAATCAATTAGCATCCTTGTTCTGAAAGCTTATACCTACTGTACATCAAAACTAACAACTTTTGTTATGCGACTTTTGTGAAAACTAAAAAAAAATGGTGTTTCATAAAAAGTAAACCGCGACCAAATGAAATTTTGGGACAGCTGATTTTTTTTTTAATTTTGACAAAGCTCGCAGAATAAAAATTGTTAGTTTTGATGTACGGAATAAGCTCTTAAAAGGATGCTAATTTATTAGAAATAACCCTTGTATAGTTAGTGATATTATGTGCTTGTGATACAATTGTATCTGAAATACTTATTGTATAATTATGTATTTTGTTATCCATTTAGTTTTTGATAGGATAGATACCTACCTACTTAGTGAAATGAAATATGAATGGCAAATCCATTTTATGCAGTTTTAAGCATTTGATTTGCAAAATGTTTTCTATTTCGCCACGAATTGAAAGGACTATAAAAGTAGGTTATAACTATACAACTACCAATTTTGTAAAGTAAATAATTGACACGTTTATCTTTGAAATCGTTTAAAATCACTTGTTCCTTTAAGACTGAGTCTGTCAGCACAAATACTTTACAAATGGTTTTCCCCTCATTTAGGTACCGTGAAAATTCAATTTACTTTTTCAAACCTTGTTGTTTGCGTCAATAAATAGAAGTATTATAAAATAACGGTCTTCATTATCATCAAGAAGTGCAGCACAAAGCGCCTGTCACTCGTTTCATGTTTTTGTTTCGCATTCTGCCTGTCTACGAGGAATTATGTGCCGTACAAAAGGAACGAGGGTGTCGACACGCCGTTTTGTTTTCCAATCAACAATGGAAGAAGACTTTCGACGTTTATTCGGACCTCATACTGTGACCCTTGTAATGTAACATGCCTTGTTTTGAACATTATTAGTCTGGTTTAACATAGTGGAGCGAACAAATGCTCGTGATTCCTGTTAGTGACTTTAGTAACAGTGATTTATTTATAGTACGTGACTCATCGGTAGCTATTAGTTGAACATTGTCTTACTGGGTCTTAGAGCGTAGCGTCCTCTCAGCTGGACGGCTTTTCGTGTTTACAAACATTTTATGGAGGTGTTATGTTTAATGGCTTCTTTAGAAGGACTTTATTGTTTTGTTGACAATGATTGAGCTTAGATGTCAGTGATTGGGATGAAACAATGAGATTCGCTACAGTTATGTTTTGGGTTGTTGATTTATGTGCAGGTTAGTTTTGATTGAATTTGTTCGAAATGTTGACTGCTGTGTGCTTTAATAATAAGTAAAAATGTATTGTATAACATTACATTTAGACTGTCGCGTGTACTTAGTCAATGTAAACTTATACAAAAACAGCATCTGAAACAAGCCGAACGCTTTGACCGATTGTGCCTCTCTATCGCTTGATCCGCGCTTTCGCTTACACGTTCGGATCAGGCGGAACGTGACGCTTTTTCGCACGTGCAGCCGGCGTTTATCGATTTGGACGTAATCACGTCAAAAAGTATAGAGATATTTCCATCCATCCATCCATCAGCTCTAGGACGTCCACTGCTGGGCGTAGGCCTCGTCTATAGGTAGATTTGATTATTTGATGAGGATGAAACGTGGTCTTTTATTGTGGGCCTTATGAATAAGCTCAAGATAGTTAGCTCGATGTGCTATTGAGAGGACTATGTGTAGTGTACTCTTAACTCCTTGCGTGCGGTTAAAAACTTCATCGTGAATTTGGACTTATGACAGTTGTCACGTGTCAGACATGTAAATAACTCTGCATTACATTCTCTTTGAACTCTGCTTGTTTATTATTTGACATTATAAAAGCTATGTCGCAATTTATGCTGAATAAAGCCAATATTTTGGTTTAGTACGATTTTATTCTATATCACTATGCTCGGAATTATCTGATTGGATCAGGAATGAGGAAATTCGCAGACGAACCAAAGTTTCCGACGTAGAGAATTTAGTTCCCCAGTTAAATTAATCACACTGCAAACTAAGTATTGGTCATAAAGTTCATTGCGTAAAGTGTTCGAGTAGGCCAAATCAAACTTCTTGACAGCTGTGATGTTAGCTAGAAGTTGTATGAAAATCAATCCTAACTGAAGTTCACTTGACAGCTGCACAAGGATTGGATTTCACGCAGCTTGGAGTTAACAGAGCTAACTTCACAGCTGCCAAGTAGTTTGATTTGGCCTATACTCGTACCATAGCTACTTAGTTATGTAGGTAATCATGGGAAAGTTGTACCGCCAGTATGCTTCAAGAGCTTAAATACCTAATTTATTAATTCAAATTAGGAGGATTGCACAGATATATAGGTATACTAGTTTTTACCCGCGGCTTCGCCCGCATACGCAATATATCATTATAATTTATAGCCTATGTGTTATTCTGATATATAAGCTATATTATTGCAAAGTTTCATCTCAATCCGTTCAGTAGTTTTTGCGTGAAAGAGTAACAAACATCCATACATCCATCCATCCATCCATACATCCATCCTCACAAACTTTCACGTTTATAATATTAGTAGGATAATATGTAATAATATATATATATATAATATATATATATATATATAGGTAGGTCAATCAATTCCTCTAAAAGATTCTAAGCAATATTTTTTTTCTTATAGTAGGTAAAACAATGAATTCGCTAAATTCTGGATAAAAGAAGCCTTTTTCATTATATTCAGACCTTTATAGCCCAGACAGCCGTTTTTCGGTGAAAATAATTAAGTTCAGAGAACAAAATGTCAAAGGACGAGCGTTTGTTTCGTTGGGATTTATTGTTTGCTAACTTTGCGTACTTAAAGTCACATTAAAAGGATTAGGATCACATTTTATAGAATTTATTTGAACTATTGTCAGTGTATGTAGTATAATTAATGTAATTATGTACTATCTACTAACTAGACTTAAATAATAATAATAACAATAACGCAGGGGCGACTTTGTGGCGAGTCGTCGGTGAGTGGCGACACCGCGAACCCTGATTCCCTGGGGCTAAATGAGACCCCTGACTCCTCTCTTGCCTTAACTGGCCGGCTTGGAGTGGAAACCGCAAGAGCTAAGAACCTAAGCCCCAGGGTGGAAGTGTTAAAGGGCATAACGCCGCGAGTAGCGTCTAGTGAAAGCGCAGCACACCTCTCGACACCCTAAGCCGTCCACACCAATGTTGCTCCTCCGGCGCCAAATTACGGTAGCCTTTATGGGGGGCCCATTTAGTGGATGGCAAGTCACCACCCGCCTAAATATTTTGAAATGAGGCATCACTTGGCGGATGCCGCACCTCATTCCATAGACCAGCTTATAATCATGTAATAATTCATTATAATAGCCTAAGAAGTACCTATTCCCCGCCTTTACAATAGTTTACCTCTTCCTATCACCCAAAAACTGTATTTTTTTTACTTGAATGATTGTAAAAGGGCCTCTTGGTGTTGGTTTCGGCCCCATCAATGCCCTTCAAAGATCCGGGGCAACCCGTGAGTTGTAAAACAAATAAATGGAATAACAATAATATTTGCAATATTTATGTGATCTGTATTTTTTATAGACGTATGTTAGGTAGACGTGATATATTGTGGTGTTTGCAACAGCTAGTTACTCAGGGTAATACTCCACCTAACCAGAGAGGAGCGGGTGCGAAACTATATATAGGTATATACGACTGCCACGGTGGATCAGTGGTTAGTGACCCTGAGTTCTGGTTCAAAGAGGTGTGAATTTGATCCTCACTCAGAGTAAGCACCTATGTGATGAACATAGGTGTTTGCTCTGTCTGGGTGTTATTTAGGTACTATCTATATAAGTATGTATTTGAAATATGTATATGTACTGAATTATGTAGTACTTATATGAGTTTCTGGCAGCCATATAACAAGCTTTGCTTAGTTTGTAGTTAGATACCGTGTGTAAGATATCCAAAAAATAAAAAATAAATATAGGCAGAGCGCTGTGTTTACAATATCCGTCAGTATATCTACAAGAACATTAGAGATTAGGTCATATATGCTTCGAAAAATAGAAAATAAACTCAGTACAGAGTCGACAGTTTATCCACACGGCACTTCAATGCAACTCAATCGTATAAAAGTAATTCTACTTATTTTTACTACTGTAGAATAAACAACAGCAATGATCGCTCCGAACTTTGTCCGGAATAATAAAACAAAAGAATCCGTTCAGTCACTATCCGTAAATTCCACGTTGTCCAACGTTCATTTGTCATCCGGAAACAAAGACTAGGGCAGTTAGGCCAATGTCACCGATTGTCATCCGTCACAAAGGGTGTAACAGTAACAGAGGGACTTTTTATTGTTTTACAGCCTCTACTGCTCAGCTTCTGTAGCCGTAGGAGGTAGCACCCTAAAATATTGTGTAAAAACTAAAAATACGGGCAATTAAATAGATTTACAACCGTTTATGAGTTTCCCGGAAAGTTTTTGGAGTTGTCGTCGTGCGTCGTTTGTTTTTTCTCATGACGAATCAGTGATGATTGCCCGCTGTTGTTGTACAGAGAAATTATGAAGGCTGTATAGGGAGGAAAGTGGAATATTTATGGCTGTGATTGCTTTATTGCCTTTACATGTTCTTGGTATATTGTTTGACGTTCACATGGTTTTAGTTTAATGTGAGGAATCGAGTTTTCATGCACACAATTTTAAATAAGATATCACAAGATACCTACATTTTTATTGAAGTTAATATTTGTACATTTGTTCCGCGCCATTTCTTTTAGGCGCAAAAATATGTAATTGTTAGCGGTTTTTACTAAATTTTAGGATGTTTAGATAGACAAGTTTTAAGCTATAATTTCACTGAACTAGCACAACAATGACACAGATGTCGCTGATGTTGAACGTAGGGGATACAACATTATAAAATTAGCAAACATTGCCATTGCAAACAAAAGAAAAGTACCAACAAGAAAAGAAAAGGAAAAGTTGTAATTATATCTAAATTTTTTTATAAATAGTTTATTCAAATCAGATACCTACATTATAAATATATCAGTAAGTAACAAAAATTACTTGTCTTATGTCACATGTCTCATTTTAAAAACAAGATTTTAGATCCTTAGTACGTAGGTAGGTATTATTCGCATTTTGGAAATAAGTTCTTAGTTATCCTTATTTATATATTCTGAAATTAAAATTTTAATACGAGAGCTTTCTAACTTTACTAGTTCTAGGTTATAAAATAGTCCAGATGTCGTAAAAATAAACAATTAACCGAGCTTTTGCCGGCAAGGCAGCTCTGGAGCAGTATTTCATTAACAATAAATTCTGCCACTCTTTTATTGATAGATCTGATACTATAGTAGGTCATATTGTTTTTAAAAATGCAAATCGAAGTAGCGAAAGAGATAGAGCAGTAAATACAAGACATAACACCTTATTTTATTGCAGTTTTTTATATTTTACCCATTAAATACTTTTTACTGGTGTCATTTTTATCTCCATTTGCTCATGGACCACAAAAGTGTGCCATTTTTTCAGACGCAGATTTGACTCTAGTACACTACGTACGTAGCCGTGGTGGTCTAGAGGTAGTGACACCCGCCTTACAATCGTAAGGTCGTGGGTTCAAATCCCCGGTCCCGTACCAATGAGTTCTTTGGAATTTACGAGTATGTACGGAATTTCACACAACTGGCTTTTCGGTGAAGGAAAACATCGTGAAGCAACCTGCATACGTTCGTAGAAGAAATTCGATGGTGTACGTGAATCCACCAACCCGCACTGGGCCAGCGTGGTGGATATGGCACAAACACCCTACGTGGGTAGGCCTACGTCCTGCAGTGGACTATTAAAAAGGCTGGTACAGTACAGTATGCCACGTACTAGAGTCACCTACTTAATGTTATTGTTTTTCAAATTAATTAATAGATGGCCAATGAAAACCCATGCCAGTTTGAATTTTATGAAAAAAGCGACTTATTTTAACTTTTAAATCATCATGAGTACAATGATTTGCGAATCGAACATTGTTTCTTTTTATGATTGAATTTTATTATTGAAATCTGTTTAAAGTCGCCTTTCATTTCAATCAACATTTCGAGGTTTTCACTTTCAGCAGGACATTCGATACTCCCGAATTAATTAATTCCAACATTTCAAGTATTACTATTGTTGGTTTATTTCCAGCGTTTCATACCTTTAGAATTCTGAACTTTCATTTCCTTTGTTTCTATTCCGAGCGCCCAATTCTAATGACTGCAAAGGTTGATATACGATGTAATAATAGTCGTAATGGCCCGACCGCACTCTATTGAAACCTACCAAAAACTTTGCGAACGTCTCAATTAGTTACGCAGAGAATAGTTGTAATGTATTCGACCGCACAATTTGGACCGCACGTAGCCTCAAGAACAAAGAAAGTTACACTACTGTTCGGTAGCCGGTAAGACCCCTGCAATGCTGTCTGTGTTGAATCTGAAACCACAAACAAGTATTCTCTTGAAATGTAAGACCGGACGTCTTTCTATTATCTTACGGAACACGTATAAGAAAAAAAAGACTGTAATGCTATCGGTGGGTGGTGCGTTTTGTTGCTTTTTTGCGGTGGTGCCTGATGATAGCGTCGTCACTTGTTATTGATTGCTTTGAGAACATTGGCAGAACTATGCTGGTACTTGCTGGGGTTTTTAAAAGTCCATTCCAGAACATAGGCCTAATCACGAAAGACATTTCACCGCTTTGGCCCCGTGTGGATTGGCAGATTCACAATTTTTATCTACGGTTGTATGCGGAAAGGCTAGTATTTATGACGCTTTTAAGCTTCATGCAGTGTACCCCACTAAAATACATCAAGATGACCTCATTAAGACTGCGCTGGATACTAGCTGGTTTCAGCTAGTCATATTAGCGATTTATAGACGAAACTTATGTTCAGTAGTGGAAGTCTTAAGGCAGAGAAGAATCATGTACTATAAATCTAAATGTAGAAATGAATGTAATAAATTGTATTTTACGTTATTATTACTATTTTTTGACGAAGCCTTTTTACAGCTAACTTTTATTGAAATGTACAACCAAAGAAAATATTTCTATTTTAATATAAGCTAATTATGTCATAATTGAATTGTATTACTATATTTAAATTTTGGTTATAAGTATTTTTGACAATGCCCTTTTACAGCTGACTTGATTAAATTTATAGGATATACTCGTATGTACGTAGGTATAGCATGTTACGAATGATTGGCAACTGCCGATATTTAATATTTCGTTTTCTACGAAATGCAAACAATGTTTTATATATTTCAGACATGTTTATTTATTTTTTTGTAATGTAGGTAGACTGGAAAAACAAAATAACTGCTGTAAGTTATGACGAGTCCATAATAGAACCATTTATACTCCTTTTCGTTAAATGAGAATGTGTAAATGTAATATTATGTCAATAAATGATTTTCTTTCTTTCTAACTTCGACATATCGATAAGAGGAGGGAGTACATTATTCGGTTTGTTAAACTTACCTTTCATGTAATTTGATATGAACTGTGAACAAAAACCAAAAAATACTTTACCGACTTTATTACAATATTATTTTAATTTTATAACAATATTAACACTGTGCAATGCCAAAGTATTCATAACCAAATTACCTTATAAATTGTAAGTAAAAGGTCTATCGGGTAAAAGTTTGAAATTCCTTGTAGCTAAATAATGAAAATGAATAACGAGACTTCTTTTAGTTCTAAAGTTAGTTCGTTTATCATCTTCTGCAAATCATTGAGCCTTATTAAAATGGTATGTTAAGAATATTCCACGAATATTCATAATTTTAAGATGTCTTCTGCTTTACATTTTCTTATTATATTTCATATCCCAATTTTTATTAGGTCTGCTCGACAAAAAATCTTTTTCGCACCCAAAAAAAATCTGTGGTAGGAGCTCCGTAATTCTTATGTATATAAATTTGCTGTCCAAGGCATATAAACACACATAGTTTAAAATGGATAAATCATTCTAAAGAGTCAACTTAACTCGGCGCTTATATAGATTATTACAGAATTATTATTATTCCTCTTTATTCAATTCAATTCACAGACTTAGCCTGGTCCTTTATTAGGCATCAATAGAGCCTAAGCCAACATTGAGAGGCCCTTTTTACAATTATGAAATATAAAAACAGCAGTAGGTATAAAATTGATAGCGTGAAATGGAAACTATGGCATATAAAAAGACTTGAAATATTGAAATCGGGCTATTGTGGTGAAATTTTAAATGTTATGTAAAATTGGACTATGGAATGAGGTTCGGCACCCGCTATTTATGCCCCATTTCAAAATGTCGTAGCGGGTGGTGACTTGCCATCCACTAAATGGGCCCCCCATAAAGGCTACCGTAAGTTGGCGCCGGAAGGGCAACATTGGTGTGGACGGCTTAGGGTGTCGAGAGGTGTGCTGCGCTTTAACTAGACGCTACTCGCGGCGTTATGCCCTTTAACACTTCCACCCTGGAGCTTAGGTTCTTAGCTCTTGCGGTTTCCACTCCAAACCGGCCGGTTAAGGCAAGAGAGGAGTCAGGGGTCTCATTTAGCCCCAGGGAATCAGGGTTCACGGTGTCGCCACTCACCGACGGCTCGCCACAAAGCCGCCCCTGCGATTTTATTATTACAGAAATTATAGAATTATTATTATAGAAACAAAACAAAATAAAATTAAAATTAGTCAACTTAACTCGGCGCTTATTTAGATTATTACAGAATTATTATTATTATTATTACAGAAATTATAGAATTATTATTACAGAAACAAAACAAAATAAAATCTTCTGAAAGAAACCGGTATGTATAATTTTTAATATTTAAATTTTAAAACTGCCTTTGTTAACCCAGTTGTTACGGATATCCCTTTTTTCGGAGGATCGTTCTGATTTTTTGTATTCGGTCTAATTATAGGCTTGCTATATGAGGAAAAATAAATAAAAAATTGTAGGTATTACGGAAAAGCTGGAAAATGGTGTTTGATATACGGAACGCTAGTAATATGTACTGCTATAAAGCAGATGTACCGTAAACATTAAAAATATATATTTTAGCTGTTTAGGTAGGTAATAAAATACAAATTACTCTATAATTAAAAAAAATGATTGTTAATTTTTTTTAGGATCACCAATTACTTAGGTAGGTAAGTATTAAAAACCTAAAAATAATTTACTCAGCTTGTGTGTGATAGGTTTCCAAGCAAACTTTTCGGTGTAACGAGGCATTACATTTTACAAAAAAATATAAGTATATCATTTTTATTGCACATAGCACATTGCAACTGTTCCGTTCTATACTTGATTAGCAATGGGATATCCGGGAATAGTACCATTTCTTGCCACGAATGGAAGTATGATATAAGCCAATGTATTGGTCAGATCTATTTACGCCTCTCTGTAGGTAAGACTAGTAAAAACTAGAAAAATTTCCCAACAGCAAAATAGATACATCCAAATTGATCAACCTCGGAGTATGACAACCTCGGATTCCGAAGAAGCATTGCTACATCTTCATTAGAATTTTACGGTACAGGTACAGCTTGAAATCCAGGCAGGCCAGGAGGACATCAAAAAATTTTCAAGGAACTTCACGCTATGATGGTCACATAAAATGAAATACAGAACGGAACAGTTGCGATGTTATGTGTGCCATAAAAATGCTGTTTTTTTGTGTAAAATGTAAAGTCTCTTTACACCCCAAAGTTTGTTTCGAAACCTATCACACTGAGTAAATTATTTTGAGGTACTTACTACATACCTACTTACGTAAAGTGGTGTTACTAAAAAAATAAAATAAATATTTTATTTATTTAAAGAGTAATTTGTATTTTGTTACCTGTTTAAACTTCTAAAATATATTGTTTTAAATATTTACGGTACAACTGCTATATAGCAGTACATATTACTATCGTTTGATATACGGAACATCAACTTTATAGACAAATAAGTGACACAAATTGTTAGAGAATCAATAAACATATAAACTTATATTAAAGATAATACTATAAATATTAATATATTTACAACAATTACCCAATATAAATACAATTAATATTATTTAATTACCTCGAAACACTCATGACAAATAAACACGAATTATCAACAGTTATAAATTTTACACGTGCAACTCAAACTAGAACAAACCACGTCTATTCGACAAAGGGATCATCGAGCTATCACAAACAATAAACAAAGACATTTGAAACTATCCACGTTTTGTTTAATATTTTTTATTGTTCATTGATCCGTATATCAAACGCTAGTAACAAGTGGGTTAACATAATAAATTACAATGTTGAGTAAGAATCACCATGTTATAATTAACCACATTAGCACAGACAATGATGAAACGGAGGAGGTGCTCAATTCGACGCGTATATTTTATGTATTTATACGCATAACTTTTTACTTAATTGGCCAATTTAGATAATTTTTATTTTATTGGAAAGAGTATGCTTCGAAAATGGTTCCATTTAGATTTTATCGAAATCGGCTAAGCCATTTTTGATACATCAACAATAATGTGAAAAATGTTACATCGATCTGTGCGAACTATTCGCGAATTCTGTATACGGTTGAAGTCGGTCATGCCAGTTTTCGAAAAAAATTATTATTGAGATTTAAAAGCTTTTGATTTTAATATTTAAGTTGTAGAACGATAGCTCTATCCAGTCAAGTAACATATTATACAGGGTAATTTCTAATCAATTAGCATCCTTCTAGGGGCTTATTCTGTACATCAAAATTAACAACTTTTGTTCTACGACTTTCGTCAAAACTCAAAAAAAATCAGCTGTTCCATACATTTTGTCACGGGTGAACTATATTTTTATATGGAACAACAAATTTTTTTTTTGAGTTTTGACGAAAGTCGTAGAACAAAAGTTGTTAGTTTTGATGTACAGAATAAGCCCCTAGAAGGATGCTAATTGATTAGAAATAACCCTGTATATAGAGCTGGATTTCTCCAGATCGGTGGCGACTCTTTGGCTCTGAGTATTCCCACCAAGGAAGATTCCTGAAGCCACCCAGATTCTACCACACAGGGGATGGGCGGAGCTACTTTGTCACTTTGTGAATTCACGGTCATCGGCAAAGAAACACGCATTCTGCATGAAAGGACCAGCCGACTAATTCAAGGCTAATACATCAAAGCAATAGAATGAAGACTGCTCGATAGCGGAGGTATATTGACAGTGACATTTATGCTAGTGTCATTGTGTGTGGCGTCAGGGATGAATGGGACAGGGTGCGCGGTAATAGGTGTGAAGTGTATATCTATTGTGAGTTTTTTTAAAAGGTATTCGCGATTGGTGGGATTGGAACGGTAGTCTGCATTCATCATCAACATCATCAGCGGTTGTTTGGTTGCCTGGAAGAAATAAAAACTTATTACTTACCTAGAACCACTAAGAAAAAAACTAGACAACTGCGAGTCAGGCTCGCACATCGAGGGTTCCGTACAAATCTAGAAAATTTCACAACATTGGGAAGTAGGTCGTTAAAATCTCTAAGTACTTTTTATTTGCTATAATCCTCGTGAAATAATTTTTTTTTTACATTTTTTCAATTTTCTCGTCATACTTCGAAAATTACACATTGTTGAAATAATTAAAAGCCTGTTTTAGCATTAAATTTTTTTCCTTACAGGGGAATGATGGGGAACTTCTAGACATTGTTTATAATTATATTTTGAACAATTTCACTGAAATTCAGCTTGTTGGGACTTTATGTAACTTCAATCTCATTTTTTGGTCTAAATTGACCGGACTACATGTGCTAATGAACCTCTTTTATATGATACCTTACATGATACGATTTACTGACTTTGAATTTTGAACCCATATATTTTTGTGTTTTAAATAAAAATGTACAGTTTTCAGAATTATTCTTATATGTGTACTTTGAGAAAATGCTTCTAGCCACATTTCATATTTCTATGTCTACGGGAAGTACCCTGTAGGTTTTGATTATTGTGAGTGTCGAAATATGCGGTTTTTACAACATAAACGGCTCTAACTTTTTTATACGATAACTGAGAAGTCTTTCTTTCACACAACTGCAAGAGACCATAGATATACGTATATAATTTAAATTTCAACTCGATATCTTAACGCGTTTCCGAGATAAAGAGCCTTGACATACGGACAGACAGACAACAAACTGATACTATAAGGGTTCCGTTTTTTCCTTTTGAGAAACCCTAAAAATGAGCATAATCAAGAAATAAGAAGCTTTAAGCAATAGAAAAATCTAAAGAACAACAAGTAGATTAAAAATCTAAATCAGTGTTGGTCACACTTTTCTGGTCAAGGGCCATATAGGACAGTGCGAAGTATCACTGCGGGCCGCACACTGATGAATTTGATTATAACATATTAGCCCGCATAGTTTTAGGTTACCGCGCTTCCTACGGAACATGGCAAGGTTTTAGGTTATTTTCAGTAATTTCAAAACAGACATGAGCATAGCAGATCAAGTCACTGCCATTATGCGCCAAAATTTTTAGGCTTTTTTCAGTGATTTCAAAACAAATATTAGCAATACACTGCTTGCACATGGCGACCGCAGTGAGCCTCTATTTAATTTTGTTTTTTATATTTTCAGTAATTTCAAAACAAGCATGAAGCGAGCGCATTATTATACTCTGTAAAATTTAACTTGATCTCTGCGACAGTGACATATTGACATATTTAGAGTTGAGATAGTGGTAGAAAAAATCGAAATTAATGATAAATTAAGTTTTATTTAAAATATCGTCAGTATAAACTATCGATATTTTAATTAAAACTCTATCTAAAACTCTGTGGTCACGATCATTCGTCGCCCATCACTAATCGGCATGCCCATAAAGTATGACATTGACAGGTACTGTCTGTACTATTAAGAAATTCAGGACTTCATAGGCGCTATTTTTGTGACAGCTGTCGCAGAGAACAAGTTAAATTTTATAGAGTATAGTAAGCAATTTGCGCAGCGAGCGCCAATAGTTTTCGGCGTTTTTCAGTAATTTCAAAACAGATATGAAGTTAAGCAGGCTAACCACACTGCTATCATGGGCGACCGCAGTGAGCCGCAATTTTGTTATGTTTTTTATTTTCAGTTAGTTCAAAACAGGGATGAACAAAGCAGACCTACTTGTTACTACTTACATGCCCGAGTGCAGCAAGCTGAATGTTTTTATCGATATTTTTAGTAATTTGAAAACAATGTTCATACTTTAATTATATGCGTGGGAAGCTAGCACGATTTTATTCGCTTTTATAGTAGTTCGAAAACAGATATGATAATAATAATATGTAGGTACCTAGTACACATGACCTCTACCTGTACCGTGGGCCGCACCAACTATGGCCGCGGGCCGCATGCGGGCAGAGGGCGTTTTTTGGCGACCACTGATCTAAATGATAAGATTTTCTAGTGTTAGCATTTATTTTAATACATTTATATTAATAATTATTAAATCAGTACAAGTATGTATAATTCAACTTGTTTGGCAAAATACTCAAGTACCAATTTTATTACTGGATGGACTTTTATACAACTTTTTACGAAAATTAAAGATGCTTCAACTTCATACTATAATTGTAGAAATTTGTTTGACATGCTGCTGAAGCATTGCTGAAATACCCTTAGAAATATTCTGGAAAGTTATTTTCAGTCTTAGAGAAGGAATATTCAGTATATTTCCGAGAGATTATAATTTATGCTTGGGATGAAATGGCGGGCTGACACGTGATACAATTTTTAGCTCCAACAAAAAGTTCTCAAACTTTGAAAAGAATTCACCAAAAAATTATTTTCTCCAGTTCCAAAAATAATAATCCCTTTCTGTTCTATAATACCACTATTATATCTAAAAAAATATTTCCAAAATGGCGTCACTAGTTTAGGGGTCGAAATAATCAGGGTAATAATGGTAACGTAATGGTGTCGTTTATTTACTTTTTGCGATTTATATGCAGCTAGGGGTAGTTTTGTGAGGGTTGTCGCTTCAGTCACGGCTCGTTGGTTGGGGACGCTTTGTTGAGAATCGGTTACACCATAGAGATCTGTAGAGGGTAAATTTCTAAACGACAGACATATGTAAGTATATGACCTTTTTTTTTCCTTAGCCTTTCGTTTTCCATTTCTTTTTTCATATTCTTATAAGTTATTTCTTGCAAAATAGGTTAAATATTTCATTGATGATCTTAAATAACTTATAATAAAGTGTCTACTCTATTTGCAGTCAGCATGCAAGAATGTTGATGTTTTTAGGGAAGAACTACTTACATTATCATCTGGACGTAGGTTTCTCCCAATTCATGCCATGATATACGTTCTGGTGCTTTTGCGATCCAGTCTCGTCCCGCACGCTTTCGCACATCGTCCACCTAACATATTGGCGGGCGGCCTGGTAGTCTGGTGTTCGCCTAGGGTCTTCAGTCTCCACTCAATTATGCGTCTAGTACATCGATGGCTGTCCATCCGAGCTATATGCCCCACTCAACTTCATTTCCTCCCAGCGATCATTTCGTCCACCGATATAATATGTGTTATATCATCCATCATTATAATTAACTTAACAATAGAACCGATCTCGAAAACGCAAAAATTGGCTGTTCCGTACCAAAATACCATAGTGATTTCGTGTTGTTCCCATAAAGTAAGTAAGTAAGTTCGTATAGGCCGGGTGGCTAGCCCTGGTGTCAGAGTTTTTAGGCCGCCTAAAAGCCTCTGACATGGCTAAACGGTTAAAACAACCGGGACCTACAATTTAACGTGTCATCCGAGCCACGGTAGCGCTCAGTTGGAAAATGCCACCCGCGGTCACCCATCCAAATACTGACCGTGCGGAACGTTGCTTAATTTCGGTGATCGCTGACAAACACCTAGTCAAACTACGCTACGAGCGCTACGTATCCCATAATATAAGTTGATCATGAGAATGAGAACACTGACATCCTTCAATATGTCCGTGGTCTAGAGAATCACATCACAGAGAGGCCTTCTCTGCCTTCGGACTTCAATTACGTGAGCGATATACTAATAATCTGAAAAAAATATGTTTACGATATTGGTTGAAATATTAATTGCGGAATGTACTGTTGTATACATGAATAGGTGCTTTGTTGTGCTCTGTGAGTAGAGTATAGGTAATAGTTGTATAATTATTGTAGTTACATGTAGTTGTGATTTTAAGCGGAGAGTTTCGACATGCCCCATCTCGAGAGATCTGTGGGTAACGATTTTCTAAAATGGGGTGTTCTGCACTATTGAACAGTTTTAGATTAAAATCGCCCGGGTAGAATATTTGGGTTAGAACGTTGAGATGAAAACTGGAATTGCGGTGATAGGTATAAATGGTACCTATGCTTTTTAAGTTAAGTTTTAAAAATAATCGGAGGAAATATTCAATGTGTTTGTCTACCGTTGTCTGAGCCTTAAGCGGTGACATTTATGGTAAATTATGAGCAACTTTTACTATGAGACCAACTCTGTAAACTTAAAAAAACTGCTGTTCCATACGATTTTTTATAGACTTTCGACAAAAAGTATGGAATAGATGTTTTTTTTTGCGTTTTCAGAGTTGATCCCGCAGTAAAAGTTATTCAAAATTTGCCATATATCTAACCGCTTAAGTCTCTGACACCGGTAGACAAGGTTGGATTTGCGCTTAAAAATAATTATTATTTGCAAAAAATAGCATGACAGACTTCACCCGTGTACAGAATTCGCGAATGTTTCGCACGGATCGATGTAACATTTTTCACAATATTGTTCACTAGTTCTTACCCGCGGCTTCGCCCGCATGATATTTTGATTTTTGACGCAATATCATTATATTTCTTAGCCTATGTGTTATTCTGATATATAAGCTATATTATTCCAAAGTTTCATCTCAATCCGTTCAGTAGTTTTTCCGTGAAAGAGTAACAAACATCCATACATCCATCCTCACAAACTTTCGCGTTTATAATATTAGTAGGAAGTAGGATTTATCAAAAAAGGCTCAGCCGATTTCGATAAAATTTAAATGAAACCAATTTCGAAGTATATTCTTTCCAATAAAATAAGAATTATCGAAATCGGACTACTACGAGTATGAAAAAAGTTATCCGTGGTTATACATTAAAATATATATACGCGTCGAATTGTATATAATACTCGATATTTTTGACTGACGAACCACCGGACCTCCTCTGGTGTTTCGTCGGTTAAAAATATCGAGTATCTGAAATAAAATTATTAACAAATAATAATAAATAGAAGGACAATTTAAATTTAGATAACTTAAAAAGAGAAAAGGAAATTAAGATCAAAGCGGTGAAACTGTACAATTACAATGAGCAGCGTACAATTATTGTCATAAATAGCAAAGGGTATTTTTGGAGAGGCAATTGACGTCGTTTGTGTTTTGTTGCTGAGATTTTTTGTAAGTATGTTGCAACTTCGGGTTGTAGTAACAAACCAAACTTTAGCCTTTGATGTGCTTTTGATGAATTTGAAGGTTTTCATAACTTTTTCGAATACCATTTATTTTAGTAGCTGTTTCACATCATAATTTCACAGAAAATAAGAGTTGAATATTGACTTACGTTATAGTACATGTTTCATAAAGAAAATTAAAACATAGGTACAAAAATATATGATTTGTTTTATAATATTTTCAGCATCATTTCAGAGACACCACTGGATTAAACATACACACTGAGAGAAAACCCCAAATAAAATCAATATTTACTCTCCGTTTGATAACGTTGTGATAGGTATTAAATTGAAATGATTGATTACCACGGTTCTGAGTGACTCCAGACAAAACGTCACAGAGCGGGCATCGGAATGAAAGCAAGCAAGCCATTTATCGGGCAAGGCTAGCTTTCAGATTTAGGCATTGATTTCTAGTATTGCTAAATCTGTGAGCATTACTAAAGGCCTATTATTTAAGGCCCTTTATTTTATACCTACCTGCCTAGCTCTATATCTATAGCGTAGATTTCTGTCCAGAAATATATGTAGACAGCAAGACATAAGTTCTCTACATAGTATAAAAAGTCACTTCCCACGGTCTGTCTGTTCCTTTAGTATACTTTAAAACTACGCAACGGATTTTGATGCGTTTTTTTTCAATATATAGAGTGATTCAAGAAGAAGGTTTAAATCTTACTTTCTACTTCCTACTAATATTATAAAAGCGAAAGTTTGTGAGGATGGATGGATGGATGGATGTTTGTTACTCTTTCACGCAAAAACTTCTAAACGGATTGAGATGAAACTTTGAAATAATATAGCTTATATATCAGAATAACACATAGGCTATAGATTATAATGATATTGCGTATTTTTTTATAATATAACGATAAGTGTTAAGTAAGATCTGAGAACTCTGAGAGGCTATTCTAGAGTGCGCTTCAAGAAATGTCAAAAAAAAAACGACTGTCGAATCGAACAACCGTCAAATCGTTTTATGTTTTATTATTTTGGATTTTCCACTTCCTTTATTAAGAGTGGTAAGGTAGGGCCTCGGGTTTGAAAGACGGAATGTGACATAGTCTACTTTTTATCCCGGATAAATAAAGGGTTCCCATGGGATAGCACAAAAATCAAATTATCATGCGGGCGAAGCCGCGGGTAAAAACTAGTGCATAATAAGTACACCTGTGCAAAGCCGGGGCGGGATGCTAGTAGAATTATATAATTAAGTACATTACCAGGATTGTAAGCGCAATGTAGGACGTCAACCGACAATGTGAACAGATGACATCATCAAGACTGCAGGATTGCGTCGAACGCAGGCCGCTTCCAACCGGTCTTATTGGAGATATTATAGACGAGATCTATGTCCGGCAGTGGACGTCCTATGCCTAAAACGATGACAATTTACGTTGTACTTAAGACGAGGCACCGGGCCGAGAAACACGAAAACGGCAAAAACGAGTACTTTTGAATGCGCGATGTGAGAGGATGAATGATATCGATTCAAATTTAAAAAATGTCATAGATAAGGGAAAATCTTAATAAATTGAATGAACCGGACAAAATTTTGAAAAGTAACCGGCTTTATTAAAAAAAAAATAAAACAAATTGCTCACCAAAAAAATTTTAGTAATTCGAATGCTCAGAATTATCAGCGACAACACCCCATTATTTTTTACGAATAAAATAGCCAGATCCCTTTTCTTTATTATAAACCGAGAATTTTTTTTTTTTAAATTGTATATTATGAGTAATTAATTAAAAACTCAATCAAATCTCTTCGCGCCTACTCTAGTTTAGCTTTTACTCTACAGTGTTTGCTCAGAATATTTGATCCGGCACTATCTGGGCCGCCGCCGCCGTACCGGTGCGACGTTGCGACTCCGACGAGCGCATGATTCGCTCAGCGTCGGGCTGGCAACGCCGCAAAGTACGGACGGCGCGAGATGCGTGCTGTTTGTTTTTGGTTATTGTCTTCTAGGTACTCTGTGCGACGACAACCGAGTAATTTACTTCAGAATTATTTTCAAAATTATAAGTTAGACTTTAGTGTACTATATTATATTGTAGCTTTAGAACATTATTATAGTAGGTAGTAAGTTAGGTACTTAGTATTTTTATTTGGTAGTGTGTAAATAGTAGTGAACAAGTGTGCATAGAAAATGGGGAGGAAAAATAAGCGGAAAGAATTGTTTTTACAAAAACGAAAAAGAAAACCTAAAAAAAATGACGGAATGTTTGGGTAAGTCGAATTACATATATAATAAACTTGCAATAAATAGTTGCACTCTAATGCCCTAATAATAAAGTCTATATTTGGCAAATACACATTCGTCTACAGATTATGGATTATCACATTCTTACTACCTAGGTACTTCAATTTTTCTGCATTTACCTATATTTACAATTTTTTTAGGTCAAAAAAACGGAAACTGCAACCTGACGATTGTCAATCCACATCCTCAACAGGGCCAGTAGATAGAGAGTGAGTCCATGCCAAGTACCTATCTATCATGTCAGCAATCAATTTAAAGTATCTAGTAATAATACTCCGTCTATTCTTTATTTTCAAGTGTGTACCTACTAAGATTTGTCTGTACAAACTAACCATACTGTAGGAAACAAATATCAGAACAAAAAGCTATGGAGTCGTCTCTTGATATTTTAGAAACCTATCTAAAATAATGATATTTATTAGGTGATGTTCTATCACCTAAATAATTGTGTTAGCTTTAACTTTTTAATAATTATATAATTACATCATATAATCAAATCATAGAAAGAGACGATAAATTTTGGTCAGATATAATGGAGCCAAAACTGCTTAAATTTTACTATGATTGTCTTCTTCCCGAGTTGGTTGACCCTAGTTGACTGAATAATCTAGGTGAAGTCAGTGACAACTGCTTCTGAAACCTAAGATGTTGAGCCCTACAAAGCACTGAATAACGCATTTTGTGCGTCGCTAACACACCAATAAATTATAAATTTAGTCGCATCTGGCGGCAGTATTATTCGGTTCAAAATTAAAATTTTAACGATGGAACCAAGTTTGATGAAAAATCAGTGAAAGTTATCTTGGCCGATTACTTTGATTTATTGTTAACAATATTGTCGTTACTGTTGATGCTAATTTTATTAGTGGTGCAATGGTACATAGACTTTATTGGTGTTATTCTATGGTTTATTGGTATCGATTTCGTTGTTGTTATTGTTGATGCTAATTTTATTAGTGGTGCAATGATACAATGACTTTATTGGTATATGTAACCAGGTATACACAAAAAAAAAAATGTAATCATAAAATAATGTACTTTAATCTTGACTTCTATTCTATTGAAGACTATTTTTTTTTGTTTAAATTACTAATTTATTAAGTTTAATGAATTTATTTTTATTAATTTATTGAAGTCAAGAGATATTGTAAGTAAGTTCACTAAATTAGTATGAACCGAATTAATACAAGGTGTGAGATGTGGTAAACGAAAGGTTTATAAAGCCAGTGGTCAATAGAGTGAACTCTATAGAACCAGGAAATAGATGAGAGACAATTAGCTCTTATCTGGTAGATCGTTACGATCTAGCGATAACGATAGTAGAATAGATAGTATAGAAGTTCTAACGATAATACAAAAGCCCGTTGTAGAATCAACCGACATAATGTTGTAAACATCCAGCAGATTTGATAACAATAACAATCATTTGATACATTTTAAAAAGGGACCTACTCGTACGATACTTGAAAGAGTTGAAAGGGACCACAGATTTAATTTAAAAAGGACATTTGAGAACTGAGCCAAATATTTATGTCACGAGAAGTAATGTTGTTATGATATTTATAGTGGTAGTGTATTAGAACAATCATCAAAGCACACTATTTGTTTGAATTCTTTGAACAATATGAATCAGAGTACAATACTATACCTTATTGAAAAGGTAGTTTCAATTACTGAAGCCTATGTAACTCACTGTATGCATAAATAAATAACATTTTGATATTTAAATTGTAGAGTTACTGAAACAGTATATTTAAGATGAATAATTGGTTTGATTGGGTTTTTCTGGGTTTTCCCCAATCCTGCGCAACAAATGTTGAACCAATTTGAATGTATCCCCAGACAAGGTAGGAAGGTGTGTTGTGTTATTTTAATTGTATAAAATTTCGTTATCAAAATAGGAATTGATTTTTAAATAGATTAATTTTTGAGGGGGCGTGTTGGAATATGATACAAAAACTAATCTATCTCACTCTAACATGTAATGTATGTGAGTGTTTCTCTTTCCTTCACGACGTTTACATTATAGTAAAATACCCCTTTGTTCTACAACTTTAATGCTTATTATGAATTCCTCACCACTGTTCTTATAGAGCTGTGCTAGACCGCACTCGCACCTATCCTACCAAATATCGGTAAATAAATGATTTATATTTTAAACCGATTAACTAAATATTTTATTTCTGGCATCCAAACCCTTTTCTAAGTGTGTGAAGCACGATAAAAATAAGTTCATTGATTATGATACCTGTACATAATCAACATTAATTTGTATACAGGGTTATTTCTAATCAATTAGCATCCTTTTAGAGGTTTATTCTGTATATGTACATCAAAACTAACAACTTTTGTTCTGCAACATTTCTCAAAACTAACAACTTTTGTTCTGCAACATTTCTCAAAATTAAAAAAAAAAAGCTGTTCCATACATTTTGTTGCGGGTCACTCACTATTCTACGGAGTGTCTACCCTTGACCACGGTTGATGCAACTCGGACGAAACGTCGGGATGATGAGTTATTTATTTATCTCGTAATTTCAGAGCGCGATAAGTCCCGTAGTATATAATAATAATGTGTTCAAATCGCGAAAGTTTAAAAACAGCAGTTGAAATAACCCTGTATTGTATGAAAAAAAAAAACATTAAAAAGATCAAAATAATTTTTGCCTTTTTTTTAAATTGTTGATTAAGGACAAGGCGACTCCATGATTATCTATGCTCTAGGCAAATTGAGTTGACGCGTGCCGCCGCCGCGCCGTTAGCAGCGCCACGTACGCTAGCCCAGCGTTGCCGCCCGCCGCTCTGGCGTGATCCTGTCAAGTGAGACCGCGTAAAATTTTGTCCGAGTGAAGGGGCGCGGTACTCGATTTTGAAACTATAGTTTATCAATGCGTCACCTTAATTGTGAATGGTGTACAAACTTTAACTTTTACAACATGATATTGAAAACTAGACCAAATCAGCAATTCAGACAGCAAATTCTTGGTGTTGCCAAGTATGCTAAGTTTTTGATATTAGATTTAATATACTAAAATAAAATAGAAAATTTTACGTAACATTTAAAAATATTTTAGCCACTAAGTTTGATTTAGCTTGTACTGTAATACTGTAAAAATTATAATGTATATGTATATTTTTGTAAATATATAAATAAATAATAGGGGAAAAAAAAAAAAAAACAAAAAAATCATCATCAAATGCAGGCAGGATATAGTCAAACGCAAACCCACCCTAAAGAAAAATTAATAAAGTATATTTTTACTCATAAATAGATCATAAATCTAATTTAAATTCGATACTTTGCAGTATTTATGAATTCTGAGTATTCGATTACAAGCAGTCTAATAAAACACTTATTTAATCTTTTTTGGATCTTTTAAATTGTATACCAAATTTTTATGCAATATATTACTAACCTTATTTATAAACGATTCTTAATGAGCATATTTTATACTTTTTATCCTTATTAGGAGTGACTAAATGAAACTTGATGCTCTTAAGACTTTGTTCACGTTCCCACAAATATTCATTAGATTATGTATGGCCGTTGATAATAAATATTGACAGTAACGACTATGCGTTTATAACTGTGAATATTCATGTGAACGTTCAATGGATAAATTGTTAAAAGCATGAATGGAGTTTTGCAACGATTCAGAAGCTCTTTGTTTTAGTGGTGCTTTCAGAAACTAAGTACTTTTTTAATTGACTTAAATTTATGAACGGAAATAACTATTTTATTGACTATTTTTAACCGACTTCCAAATAGGAGGAGGTTCTAAGTTCGTCATCAAGTATGTTCTTAATGTTTTATTAAAGACTGGCTCCACTTTTTTATTAAAATTATTATACACTTTACTTACTGGTTATTTATTATAAATATTTTTTTACTTTAAACCCTTAAGAAATAATAAATAACTACAATTTATTATTTCTTTCTATTAAAATATTTCTATAGTAGGTACATGTAGCTACTTATAATATTACATAGTTTTAATGTTAGCATGAAGAGTAAGCTGTTCATCTTGAAAATTTGAATAGGTATCTTACATATTATGAATATTAACAATTTGATTACCATTTGAAATCTCCAAATACGTTTGTTATAAGTCAATAATAATCTTTCATTTCAAAACATGCATAAAATAACACTTTCATAATTATTCAGAATACTCAGTCAGTTTGCGAGTCCCACAATTTTGGCGATTTTCGAGGCCTCAAATTCTCTTAATTATTCAACACCCTGTTTTCGAGTGTTTACGACGACCCAAATTAATTTTAATTACTGTCGTCACCTTGTTTCTATTTATTCAGGGTCTTGACTTATCTTTTACGCTTTGATAACAAGATCTTGATAAAAAGTCACGCATTTTCAATTGAACGCAAATTACAATGTAAATGTAGACAAAATATCTTTATGTAGTATTTCTTTAGACATTATAGACCAACAATGTTATGTACTGTACTGTAGCCTTTTTAATAGTCCACTGGAGGACGTAGGCCAACCTACGATGGGTGATTGGGCCATATCCACCACGCTGGCCCAGTGCGGGTTGGTGGATTCACATACGCCATCGAATTTCTTCTACGGACGTAACAGGAAAACATCGTGATTCGTGAGGCAACGTTGCAGGTTGCCTCACGATGTTTTCCTTCACCGAAAAGCCAATGGTGTAAAATTCCGTAGATAAGTTCAAAATAAACTTATTGGTACGGAATCGGGATTTGATCCCACGACCTCACGATTGCAGGTCGGGTGTTACTACCTCTAGACCACCACGGCTTCACAATGTTCTCTAACGAAATATTCTGAAATAAACAAAAAGGTTTAAACTAGCTGGAAATAAATAGGCTGAAAATATACTCGTATTAGAAATTGGTTAATTATCTTAGACACCATAATGAAACAGTCTGTACGATTTGCCATATTCCAGAAAAATATATTGTTAAGAAAAATATAATATCTTTATGCCGTAACTGGGGTTCAACAACGTCTATTATATAGTAATCCTGAACTTAAATTCTAACACCTGTCTAAAGTTTTCTCTGAAAACTGATACCACATTTTTTATGAGCTAGGACAAAAACTCAAGCACTTACTGTAATCATAAAACCACAGAAGAGTTCGCTGTTCTGTGCATAAAACAATAGCACTTGACTAAACAGTCGTGATAATCGAATTCCGATAGTTTTTGAGTTTTCAATGAACAAATTTTCACATATCGGAGCTCTACAAGCTTTATCAACTACAATTGGAGCCTATAGTAAGCCCGTATTCACCGGTGAAGCCTCATTAGCCTGATGCGTGGTTGGCTTGAGCTGATAACGGATGCGGGTCTCGAGGTCAATAAAGCCTGCCGCTTAATTGAGGGTTTTCGACCCCTTTATTGGCGTTTTCACGAAACTACAAAATCAAACAGCTTTGAACAGATTTATTCGCTTAAGTGAGCTATTTCCATTTTGTCGATGACGTAGAGACTTTTTATCTAGGATAGTTATTAAAAGAGTATTGTTTTATGCATGCATCTCATTAATATTACAAAAATTATGTTTATTAATTCATTATATTAGCTGTATTAAATCCAATGCTGGATATAGGCCTCTCGTATAGAATCGCAATGAGACCTGTTGGATCCAGGGCGTTCCTGCGGTCTTCCGTCCACTAGTCGGTGGATATCCCGGGCTGCGCGGTCTCCATTCGAAAACTTTACAGCCCCATTGGTCATCAGTAGTCCGCGCTGGGTGCCTTACTCATTGCCATTTTAACTTACTAATCAGTTGAAGTTATATTTTTGCTATAATAACCAAAATTCATAAATTTTTGGGAAAATAAACAATTTCAAACAATTTTAAAATCCTAAGCTAGCTTAAGTGAAGGAGACTGCAGCCCACGACAAAGGTCACCCTAGCGTGGGTTGCAGTGCACATAATATATTGTAAGTTAATCTAGGATATATTTAATTGTATATTTTGCTCTTAACCAATATTAACATAGTTCATAAGTTTTTGGAAAATAAACAATTCCAATTCAATTTAAATATCGATAACTTTAGAGCGCCTACGGATCTTTTGATTTTTGATTCGATCTTGCAGATATACATTGAGCTCGTTGGGTTACTTTAAGCTTGCTTTCAAGGTTCTTTAGTTGTGTGAATTAAAACAGCAAATAAGTGAATATATTTATTTTTGTTTTAACATGATTATTGGAAATGGCTATCGGCTACATTTGCATTTTCAGTTATTCTGTAGTCTCTAACACAAAACAGGAAAAGCCAAGCCTTTTCTGTGGTTTGCTCCGAATAAAACATTTTTTTCCTCGTTGTGCAAGTTAAATTAAAATAAGACGCGACGCAATTCAGCAACAACATTTCTTCATAAATCACGTTGTAAATATTTCAAATAACGTGCTTAGGCACTTTTTGTTATGAAGCCGTAATGTTTGGTTTTCAGGAAAAACCGGACGCAATTAAGCTTTGAACAGAAAACACTTGTGAAACTTAACCAAACTGGGAAACAAAAAGCTTTGTAACTAAGTTGTTAAGGTTTTTTCGCAGTTTATTTCATCAGTACGAATTTCATCAGTCGTATTTCTAGTCAGCGCGCGGCGGCGGGCCGTATACCGTATTCTAATAATATATATTCATCACTATCATCATATCAACCGTAAGACATCCACTGCTGGACATAGACCTATTCAATAATACCTGTTGAAAGCGACTCGTATCCAACAATAAATTCATGTCCTAGCAGGTCAAACTATAATAATTAAGTTAGTGTCAATTTACACAAAATATAGTAGCCGGCAAACAACTTGAACGTTAAACCATAGCTACCTCTCTTTTGTTTTCTCTGCTAACGAAAGGGAGAGAGTGATATTTTTTTGTTTAACTTACGTGCCGGGACCTATACATGTGTATACATATTTAAGCTATACTTCCTAACACGTGCCTAATTTATTCATATGCCTATGTGACAAAGAAATATTAAACTATCAAATGATCTTATCTGAAACCTAAATAATTCGTCTGCTCTAATAATTCCATAAAACCATATCACTTCATACGGGACACGCGTTAAATCAGACATACAACACTAAGATACGTGTAAAATTAACTGTTAAAAATGAGTGTAGCAATGCTGATTAGATCCAGGTGTTTGGGGTTGGCTTCCAGTAAAGCAGAGCGCAAATATTTTTATAACTGGAGCAGAGCTGCCGGCGAATCTGTGCTGCATCGCGGTTGCGAAAAAAGCCTAAACATTTTAAATATTAATAACAAATAAAACCCTTTTACTTATTTTACTTAAAAGCTGCATTATTATTTTATAAATTGTATTGGTTTTTTATCAAAAGGACATTGAAAGGAACAACATGTTATTGGAGTGTACTTAAAAAAAAAGTGGATAAAAGCGAATGTTTAGTTAGTTATTTGTTTATATGTTGTTAATTAACAGTTAATTCATTGAGGCTAGTTAATTATTTCATAGTTTATTTAATACGCGTATTTTAATTATACATTTAAACTCTACTTGAACTCTTGTTTTAGAACATAATATATCACAATTTAATTTTATAAGCTAATTTCAGTTTGCTCAGGAAATCTATTTACTTATTTCTATAATCATTCTAGATGTATTCAGTGCGGTAAATTCTAGTAAGTATATTTTTCTTTGCCAATGCAACGTAGCGTAGCGTTTAACAGGATCTCAACCCTTATATTCCTGACACCGAGTATTGAGTGGTCACATCTCCGCTCCTAGAGCGTAGCCGACAAGGCGTCATATCTCGATTCTCTGGCTCGTTTGTTCCATTGTGATAACCGTTGAATTCATGTCATATGCCTAATTATAACATGGCTAATTCGGGTGTGTTCAATCGATGGATGCGCCCGATCCGATTTACTTTGTAAAGTTCGGTTCGCCACTTAGTTAGTCATGCTGTACTTTGTTTGGTAGAGAAAGGATACGACTGTATGTTTACGTTTCTTTTGCTACTGAAAGTAACACTAGGTGCGGTTTAAGCGTCTTTGTTTTCATACGATCAGAGTGTCTTTGTTTTCATACCATTTCCAAAATGGAATTTACAACTCAGTGCTACCGTAGCTCGGAGGATTCGTTAAATTGTAGGTCTCGATTGCTCTAACAGTTTTGCCACCCGCCTATTTGAACTTACTTAAGTACTTTTACAATTTCTAAATAAGTAAGAGAAGATTTTTAATTAGACTGCATTTGTTTCTGTTTATTCATTACGTGATGTCTCGGCCAATGCCAGTTGCATGGTGAGTAGAATGGAAATTTATTTATTAACTCACGTGAAGTAAGATATTTTTAAAAAATAATTTAAAAAATTAAGTACTGCACTTCTAAATAAAAATTTACTGTTAAAAAATTGAGTACGTGCCTTGGTCGAGCTTGGTTGCCTGGAAGAAGTCGCTTGAAGCAATAGGGCCGCCATTAAGTATAACTAAAGTGTAATGTTTTTTTTTTCATGTGCTTTATTTTGTTATTGTGGTTAAACTAATAAAGGATTATCTATCTATCTAGCGTAATTTGATTTATCATTGTCAAAATTTATATGCTTTAATAAAATATATCGTGTACAAAGCGGTAGAGGCATGAACACTACTAGTTTATCTGTTGCTACTTATTATTCCAAGAACTATAAAATAATATAATTCTAATTCCATTGATTTTTCAATATCTCTATTTTTTCCGGTCAGTTAGACACTCAACATATTTTTAAAATCAAAACAACGTCAGTCAATCATTGAACAATCGATCATTGCAACTTTAAGAATATTCAAAGTACCAATAAAACATACCATAGATACGTCCTTTGAATGGCCACTTCCTTGAATCTCCAAGTCTTTGTTTCCGCAGCCTTGTCCAGTCTGTGATGGATCTCACCTATCATTACTCCCAACTCTTTTGTGACTACCAGTATTACACATGGGATTCACCAATCAAACGTTTGACGTTTCTGAGAGCCTTTAACAAAGATGTCACGAGATGAGATAAGTATGTTGGTATGTTTCGATGTAGCAGGGACCTGATTTCACTGGACACGCTTTGCAAATAATAAATTAAATAAAAACACAACTTTTTAAATTTAGAATAGGTCTAGGTTTGACTACATTCTGGCTTATGTTAAGCAGATATGCGGTATAGAGCGTAGCACGTTTACCTAGAAGACTATATAAGCGTACATATAATAATTACAAACTTTGTTAGTCTCAGGGCAAAAGAAATTAGAAGTTCATATCCGCTCATACGACACTGAATTTCTACGTACATTTTTTTGTCGTGATACCATCTTATAACTTGATGAACTCATGCTGCACGAACGAAAGATTATGTCACGTTCCGCCTGAGCCGACCGTGCAAGCGCGAGCATAGCCCTTCGATCAGACATACACCTTAGTATTCCTGATCGAAGGGCCTATGAGTTCGGTTTGTTTCAGTTGTTGATTCAAAAATGTTTTCTTATGACGTGATCACGTAAAATTATCGTTCATAAATCGACTTTAGTAGAACGATTACCTGGATGATATTTTTTTATCTGTTTAATTACATGTAATAAAGACGTTCGGGTAATAAAGACGTGTATGTTGTACTTTACCGGAAACAGATACCGGAAAAAGATTCCATATTCTAGCTGTGCGTTTAAGTAGTGGTATTGAGGATCAAAACGTTTTGTTCGAATGTGAAAAAAATTGCCATATACAGGGTTCATCCATCAGCCAAGGAACGTCTACTGCTGGACATAGGCCTCCCCTATGAATCTCCAATAAGACCGGTTAGAAGCGGCTTGCATCCAGCGCGATCCTGCGGTCTTGATGAGGTCATCTGTCCACCTTGTGGGTGGACGTCCTACGCTGCGCTTGCAGGTACGTGATCTCCACTCGAGAACTTTTCGACTCCACCGGTCATCAGTCCTCCGCGCTATGTGCCCTGCCCATTGCCATTTCAACTTGCTAATCCGTTGGGCTATGTATGGTAACTTGGTTCTTCTATATACGGATCTCTTCATTCCTGATTCGATCCCGCAGAGAGACTCCGAGCATAGGCCTCTCCATAGCTCGTTGGGCTACTTGGAGCTTACTAATAAGGCCCATAGTGAGATACCACGGGTATACAGGGTTATATCTAATCAATTAGCATCTTTTTAGGGGCTTATTCTGTACATCAAAACTAACAACTATTGTTCTGCGACTTTTGTCTTAACTAAAAAAAAATCAGCTGTTCCTTACATTCGGTCGTATTTATCTATGAAACACCAATTTTTTTTTGTTTTGACTAAAGTCGCAGAACAAAGCTTGTTAGTTTTGATGTACACAATAAGCCCCTAAAAGGATGCTTATTGATTAGAAATAACCCTGTATACGGGTAGCGCTATGGTCACGCATTATTATCTCGCTGTTTGATGAAATTTTTTGTCGTATTCATCCATATAGGTTGCATGAGTGTTTGCAACATGCAAGTTTCTCGCGTCCCGGGTAAACATAAGGTCTCTGTATACCTCTATGGCCTCGCATCAGTCTCTGACCAGAGACTGCCAGAGAATATGAGGCTCGTCAATCATTGCCTCTCGTGATGTAGGACGTATTTTTCTCTCCACATTTGAATATTCAATGGAGCTCATTTAAATTTTTGAGTTTTAAATTATTTCGCGGCAAGAATAATTACACTAATATTGTAAATAATGCGAAAGTAATTATGCTCCTGTCTCTCTCTGTCTCCTTTGTCTGTTTGTGGTTTTTTCTCTTTTTGTTAACTGTCAATCTGTTTATTTCCTCCTTAAGGTCAAGCAGCTGATTTTGGTAAAAATAATCAGCATTATTAAAGTATTAAGTATGTGTCATTAAAATAAATACGTCATTTTTTAAATTTTAATAAAATGACAGTTACTTATGAATGTGTACTTAAATGCAGATGTGCGTATTGCGGAAATAAATTGAATCTTGTTATACACAGAAAATAAACAGAATTTAAAAAATATTTTTTTTTTTAATGTGTTATCTAACAAAGGCCGTGGTGGTCAAGAGGTAGTGACACCCGCCTTACAATCGTGAGGTCGTAGGTTCGAATCCCCGGTCCCGTGCCAATGAGTTCTTTGGAATATATGTTCGGATACGGAATTTCACGGCTTTTCGGTGAAGGAAAACATCGTGAGGCAACCTGCATATGTCCGTAGAAGAAATTCGATGGCATATGTGTATCCACCAACCCGCACTGGGCCCGCCTGGTGGATATGGCCCAATCACCCTTCGTGGGTAGGCCTACGTCCTGCAGTGGACTACTAAAAAGGCTGGTACAGTACAGTACAGTTATCTAAAATCATCAGTACATTTTCAGGGGCTAGGAAAAATAATTCGTAAACCTTTGTGTGGTTGAAGGCTAAACATGATTATTTTTCCATTAATGGCTTGCAGTCTACTAACTAATGGGTTGTTAACATTGTTCCTGAATTATAAATTAAATGATTGGTAGGTAGTAATAAAACGTTTCAACCTATAATTATAAACATAGTTCTCAACAAAAGCATATAACACAGCGAATACCGCCATATTTAAGCCATAATTCTATGTTTAGAACAGGATTTTTATGATTGGACGTTAACACTCGCATATCTACGCAAATTTAATTACAAATATCTGATAACTATTAAAATTGCAGCCATAAAAATCATTTAGACGCACACATTAAGCGATAATCACACAAGCAAACAAACGTAACTAATACGTCAGGATCATCAACGTCGTGACATAACAATAAAAATTGAACGTAAAAATTAATTATTCGCCATCGGCACGCTATTCTAATAATCATAAATAACTGCTTCAATCGGATCAAACGCGGTGGGTCCGCCAACAATGTGCGAAACATTAAAAATATCAACAAAGGAACTTTTGACTTTCATAGTACATACTCTACCACCAACTTAAGCTTTCGCCCCAAAATCATTTATCACTGGCAATTTCAACCTTAGTATTCTGAAATAAGATACAAACACTTCTTTAATGGTAGTAAAAATAAGTTGGGTAGTAGTTGTCGCTCACGACAGCTGGCGTACCATGGAAAATCAATTTTCACGTGAGACCGGCGGATGTCGCATCTGCGCCAGTGCGCCTGCATCCAAAATACGCGGCGATCTATGCAGTCAACGTAATTACTGTTATATGGACTAGCTACTATGTGATGCTAATATAAACGCCTAGTTTTGTGACAAAAAAAATTATATCGAAAATTTTGTTTATTTCGGCAGCAGATTGATTTGACATCTTTTTTAGGCGTTAAATAAGTACTAAAAATTACTTTTCAAGTTATAAATCACGTTGATATAATATACCGTAGTGGTTTTTTTACTACTGTTTAACTGACCAGTTAATTAAGAAAATTATCACGAGGGGTCTACAATGTGCTATAGTACTTTCGAGAACTCGGAAAGAAATCTGACGTCAAGTATCGATAGCTTGACTCTACTATATCTAGATCTCTCTAATCTCTAGTCTGGATTATCATTACCACATTTTTACTTTACAATTTAATCACAACAATAAACACAATTTAGTACAATTTTTGACTCACGTCTAACATAATCCTGAGATAGTAGATAAATAAAACGCAAAATTGGAAAACGAAATCTTACCGCAAAGTAAAACGGTTAAAGCATGTTTTAAAGAAACCAAAGCATCTTCACCTCGCGAGAAACCAAACAGTTCCGTACGATTGCCCAAACGTCACATTATTGACAAGAAGTTGACAAAAACTGAAAACATAAAAAACATTGACTGAAACAGTGATTTTCCAAATCGAGCCAAGACCACACAAGGCACCGCCGGCGAAAAACGAAAGCCACCTATCACCGTTTCAAATCGCTTTAACGCAAACGTATAATCGGTCGTCAGTCGTTCTATTTGTTTTAAGTTGGCCGTAACAGGGATTGGGAATAAAAACATCAAAGGGGGTGCGTAAGAGTCTACCCGAAGGAGTAATTATGATTGGTCGCGCTTTAGCGGAAATAGTTCGTGTCGCTTTTAATCGTGATATTCCGGGAACGCAGCCGACGGGTGGGGCAGACTTTAAGGCAGCTTTTCCAACTGAAATGAGACTGAATATGCAAGGAAAAATCCAATATAATTACGTCATTTCTGACTGGAAATTATTGGCAATATTTTTCTTGCCTCTATCTATTCATCTCGTTGTGTAATTACTACCTGAGGATAAGGTTTTTGGAGGAGTTGCTGTACAGGGTATATTACTATACATATTCACATATATAATAATATCACGGTACTTAGTACACCATTTATTTATTCTAAGACCAATCCTAAAATTGTGGTAACAGAAGTTTTTCGTAAAATATGATGTTCTTCATGAGCTCTCGGCAAAATGTATGATTTTTCATTTTAGCGGTTTTAGAGTTGATATTGATATCATAGTAATAATTGGACATAAGATGAGTACAATGATTTTTCGGCGCTGTTTTCCAATTTATCCTAATTTCCTGTCTGATTTGTTGTTTATTGGATCTAATCTAGTCTCGTCTATTTGTTCCCAGGTAAATTGCCGAAAGACATTGTTAGCTGTATAGAAGGACTTATTATATATTTTTGTTGTTCAGAGTACTAAAATACCTACCTATCGTTTTTTCATAATGACGTATTTAAGTTTTGGATTTAAAAATTAAAAACATCCATAACTGAAATAGGCGTCAAATGTGTGTGATAGCGTAATAACCTGATCAAGACGCCAGAAATCTCACTTGGTTTTATTAGAAATCTATAGGTAGGTACAGCGTATGTCAACGTCTCATACAATGATAGCGATATTATGATTACTACGTGTCGTGAACAATACCCAAAACCTAAAGTACCGCCGGCAGCGAAGCGAGACTCAGGCTACCAGTGGTTTGGGCTACATTCAGAGGAAACTCCGAGTTATAATAAAAATAATAATTGTATTATAAAATATGTATCAGTACCCAAGCGTCGGGGTACTAGAGTACCCCACTACTGGGCCTCGTCGGCACCCGGCGAGGATCACCGTGACGCATTGCGATTTCCACGCATCCATCCCGCCGCGAGTCGCCTTTGTCGCTAAGGAAATTAACTAGTTATATATATGTGTGAGTGCGTGTATGTGTATGGAGGTACAGTTGGCAGAAAAGACTTCACCTGGACAACAATGAAATGAAATGATTATTTTTTAGCAAATAATGGCACCTTTATTACACCTTCGCGTTATTTTAGCAAATAACGCGAAGCTACGTTTTTTCTGCGATCGCCACCACGCTTGCCCAGCGCGGCGATTATGGGCAAATACCCTCAATATATGGCAGAAACAAATAGACCAGGCCCCCAGTCCCCAGCAGCTCCGCTAGCCCGGGGCTACGGTAGCGGCCCCGGTAACGGCGGAGAAGGGGGTGCTAAGAATCCCTGGCAGACGCCCGGCTACCACTCCCGCAAACGACGACTGGCCCTGGTAACACACAACGTGCGCACAATGAGGACTGACGAGAGGATTGCTGAGCTGGAAGAAGAGTTGAGTAGGTTGCGTTGGGATATTGTGGGGTTGTCTGAAGTCCGTAGAGAGGGGGAGGACACGATAACTCTGAAATCCGGCAACCTGCTCTACTACCGGGAAGGTGACCAGCGGTCCCAAGGTGGTGTCGGTTTTCTCGTTCATAAGTCCCTCGTTAACAACGTTATCACCATCGAAAGTGTGTCGAGCAGGGTTGTATATCTAATACTCAGAATATCCAAGAGGTATTCGCTGAAGGTCATTCAGGTATACGCACCGACCTCGTCACACCCAGATGACGAAGTGGAGACTATGTATGAAGACGTAAGTCAGGCCATACATACGTCTAAGACCCACTTTACTGTTGTTATGGGGGACTTCAACGCAAAGTTGGGCAAAAGAAGCGATGATGAGCTGAGAGTGGGGAAATTTGGATATGGACAACGGAACCCCAGGGGCCAGAGGCTGGCTGACTTTCTGGAGAGAGAGGAACTCTTCATGATGAACTCTTTCTTCCAGAAGCCGCCTCACAGGAAGTGGACCTGGATAAGCCCCGATGGTTTCACCAAAAATGAGATAGACTTCATCATGACCACTGAGAAACGGATATTTAATGATGTCTCCGTGATCCACAGAGTGAAAACCGGTAGTGATCACAGAATCGTAAGAGGCACATTGGATATTAACGTTAAACTCGAAAGGTCACGCCTGATGAAGTCTACGCTCCGGCCTACTCGTGCCCATATCCAGAACCCCGAGAGCTTTCAGCTCGAGCTCTCAAATCGCTTTGCTAGCCTGGAGAACTTTGCATCGGTGGACGAGATTAACAACGGGCTCGTAGAAACTGTCCAGGCGGTGGGTGCTAAATTCTTTAGACCCCGTCGTACAAATAGACCTCAAAAATTTTCCGATCAAACTCTAAATCTTATGGCCGAACGACGCTTACAGAGACTGCAGTCTTCCGATGATGCAAAGTCATATACGCAGCTCAATAGACAAATTTCAAAATCCGTGCGGCGCGACATTCGTCTCTTTAATACTAAACATATTAAAGAGACAATAGAGCAGAACAAAGGCTCCAAAGTGTTCGCGAGGAATTCGTCTATTGGGCAAAGCCAGTTGACAAAGCTGAAGAGAGAAGATGGCATTGTAGCGTCGACCAAGGCAGAGGTATTAGAGGAGATCGAAAGGTTCTATGGACAGCTATACGCTTCGGTCGCTAAGCCTGTTAGCAGCGCGGCCAAAGATCCAAGAGCCAAGCTGACCCGACACTTCACCGAAGATATCCCGGACATCAGCCTGTACGAGATTAGAATGGCCCTGAATCAGCTTAAGAACAACAAGGCGCCGGGTGACGACGGTATCACCACAGAGCTGCTGAGAGCGGGTGGAACACCGGTACTAAAAGTCCTCCAGAAGCTTTTCAACACCGTCGTCCTCGAGGGCATCACGACAGAAGCATGGAACAGAAGCGTGGTGGTGTTGTTTTTCAAGAAAGGTGACAGCACCTTATTGAAGAACTATAGACCCATCTCGCTTCTGAGCCATGTTTATAAGCTGTTTTCAAGGGTCATTACGAACCGTCTCGAGCGCAGGCTTGATGACTTTCAGCCTTGCGAACAAGCCGGTTTCCGAAAAGGCTTTAGCACCATGGACCACATTCATACGCTGCGGCAGGTTATACAGAAGACCGAAGAGTATAATCTGCCACTTTGCTTAGCGTTTGTGGACTATGAAAAAGCCTTTGATTCGGTCGAGACATGGGCTGTGCTTGAGTCTCTCCAACGATGCCGTATTGACTATCGGTACATCGAAGTGTTGAAGTGCTTGTATAATAACGCCACTATGTTAGTCCGAGTACAGGAAGAGAGCTCCAAGGCGATCCCTTTAAAAAGAGGCGTAAGACAGGGAGACGTAATTTCTCCGAAACTGTTTACGACTACTTTGGAGAACGCCTTCAAGCTCCTGGAATGGAAAGGATTCGGCATCAATATCAATGGCGAATACCTCACTCACCTTCGGTTTGCCGACGATATAGTAGTCATGGCAAAATCGATGGAAGAGCTCAGCACGATGCTCGAAGGCCTCAATCGGGTTTCTCAACAGGTGGGTCTTAAGATGAACATGGACAAGACGAAAGTCATGTGTAATTCCCATGTTTTACCCACCCCGATTTATGTTGGAAACTCGGTTCTTGAAGTCGTTGACTCGTACGTCTACCTGGGACAAGTAATCCAGTTAGGTAGGTCCGACTTCAACAAAGAGGCCAATCGCCGAATTCAACTCGGCTGGGCAGCGTTCGGAAAATTGCGTAGTGTCTTCTCGTCCGACATACCTCAGTGCCTCAAGTCGAAAGTTTTCGACCAGTGTGTGTTGCCAGTGATGACTTATGGCACAGAAACGTGGTCTCTTACTATGGGCCTTATTAGTAAGCTCCAAGTAGCCCAACGAGCTATGGAGAGGGCTATGCTCGGAGTCTCTCTGCGTGATCGAATCAGAAATGAGGAGATCCGTAGAAGAACCAAAGTTACCGACATAGCCCAACGGATTAGCAAGTTGAAATGGCAATGGGCAGGGCACATAGCGCGGAGGACTGATGACCGATGGAGTCGAAAAGTTCTCGAGTGGAGACCACGTACCGGCAAGCGCAGCGTAGGAGGTCCACCCACAAGGTGGACAGATGACCTCATTAAGGCCGCAGGATCGCGCTGGATGCAAGCCGCTATCAACCGGTCTTATTGGAGATCCATAGGGGAGGCCTATGTCCAGCAGTGGACGTCTTTTGGCTGATGGATGGATGGAATGGCACCATCGAATTCCACCACTACAGAATTAGAATAATTTGCACGAACCGATGTGAAATATCTACAGAGCCACAGTCCCTAAGTGAAAGTAGCAAAAAAATGTCCGAGAGCATACATACCGACTTAGATATTTACATTATTAATTCACAATGACCCGTTTTCTTGAATTTCGACGTTATGTCACCTAATTAGTGCTTGTAACCGAGCACTTTGGCATCGTGCGGTGTTGTAGTTGGCTTGCAATCGCCTTACGACTAACTAAAAATCCTGCCTACTACGTATCTTGGGCAGGGTTTTGGCTCGGACACTTTTTATGCTCGATTGTGACTCTATAGATAGGTGTTCGAAGTGTGGCATCCATAATAAACATTTTTGTTGATTTATCAAAAACGGCTGAGCCGATTTCGAAAAAATTTAAATTGGACCACCTTGAGAGTTTACATTTTGTAAATAAAATACAGAAAAAACACATACAGACGAATATAGTACCTCCTCGATAGTCGATCGAAATCGATAAAAATGAATAAAATAGCATTGATAAACTCTATAATGGTTACGCAGCGTTTGGCATGGTCAGTGTTCCGATGTGTGACCGCCGATGGCATTTACAACCGACCGCTGCCGGAGCTCGGATGACACGTTAAATTATTAATAATAACGAAAAATAAACGACAATTCTTATTTTTTACTATCTTAAAATAAATTGATTACAAATAGATGCATAATCCAGTGTTTTAAAATAGGAAACATTTTAGCACCAATGTCTTTTAGTTTGACACGGAATTGACATTTTCAGGACTGCAGCGTAAATAGTACGTCCACTAACAAAGGGGGATAGAAGATCTGTAAGAGAACACCGAGACGCGTTGAATGTAAGTTTCTTACCAGTCTATGTCTGACAGTGGCTCACAAAATGAAGTTGATTTCTTTTTTAACCAAATCCATAAAAACTAGATCGATATTTTTTCCAATTTGTAAACCGTTCTAAATTTTTAAATTCGAATTGGTATGATTGTGAGGATTGGACTATTAGGATTTCGTACACGATTGAACTGAGTTGTACCATTTTTTTTGCGAAATAACAATAAATATTAAATATTCAGTAGCTCAGGTCTATGATTTTTTTGCGTACTGTACAAAAGCAGTAATCAACTGCCAGTGTGCCAATGAAGGAACACCTATTGTTGGAAACTTGAATGAAAACTTCTATTTAAGTAGACATGGGTATACTTTTTATATTTTTAAAATTATTTTCAGCAGATGTTCCTTTGATTGATCAGGCTATCAAAAATGCTTTATTTTTGGGGACCATGAAATTACATTTCTCTTATAGCCTCCGGCGTCGAGTTTGGGCTTCTGATAATATGTTTTACCTTTTTGCTACATATTATACAATGTGTTTGTCTACCGGTGTCGGAGCCTTAAGCGGTGACATGTAAGACAAATGTTGAACAACTTTTACTATAGCACCATCTCTGAAAACATAAAAAAATACTGCTGTTCCATACGATTTTTTAGACTTTCGACAAAAAGTATGGAAAAGCTATTTTTTTGCGTTTTCAGAGTTGACCCCACAGTAAAAGTTGTTAGGGCTCCGACACCGGTAGACAAACACAATGACATTGTATACAAAAGGACATGTCCACAAAACGTATGGAGGCTGGTATAATAATAATCAAAAATTCTAACCACAACATTCGTTACATTTCGAGAAAGCTCATATTTTTCTGAGTCTTTTACAACAGTTAATAACAAAAAAGAGTCCTCCGATATTTTTAAAATTAATTTTGAAGAAAATAAATATATTTTGCTCAATAGGTGGTTTATCTCTAGCAGCCCTGATTAATTAACCTCCAAATTGTTAAATAAAAGCATTTTTATCTTTTAGACACACTTTTTAAGTGACTTTTTGTCACATTGTACCTACTAACTGGTCACACTGGTAGGTTATAATTTTTAATTTTAGTAAATTTGAAAGAATCAGCTACGAATGCAAGTAAAATAACTATATAAGCACTTTATTACTGCTAAACTAGAAAAAATAATAAGCTGTATTGTTATTTTTCACACAATTTACTTTTCGCATTTAAAAAAAATTGGAGGGGTAAAAAAAAAAATTAAATATTTTTGGGAAGCCCATAAAACAAGCTTTCAAATGATGTATATATCATCTTGGTTCGATTTTTCTCTGAATAATATACCACTTGTGGACGTCACCTTTGGTCAGTATATTTTTTGTAACATGGCCTAGTAGTAGTAATAGTATTGCGTTCGACACTCTTCCAGTTGTTATTTCAGAAATTTTCATCATAGCATTGTAAATGTACAGTAAACAGCACTGCTTGGGTTAGTACATAGTACTGTACATAGTGGACTGCACTACACGCTACAGAAGCAGATCAGAATCAGCACCTACGCATAGACAGACGCTGCCGCAGACTATATACGTCGTTAGCTACGAAATATATCCCACAAAAAATACGTAGGTATAGAAAAACCTGTTGCTACGAGCAGTCGGTTACGACACAGTACCTAAACAGGGTTATTTCTAATCAATTAGCATCCTTTCAGGGGCTTATTCTGTACATAGAAACTAACAACTTTTGTTCTACGACTTTGATCGATTCTCAAAAAATGTTGTTGTTCCATAGAAAAATATCGTTCAACCTAGACAAAATGTATGGAACAGCTGTTTTTTTTAGTTTTGTCAAAAGTCGCAGTACGAAAGTTGTGTTGATGATGACAGAAGGATATCATCATCATCGTCATCCGTCCATGCTAGTCTCAACACAGCAGATAAGAAAGTTCGTATAGAACGGGTTGTTAGCCCCGGTGATAGAGTTTTGCACCCGCCTGAAAGTCTCTGACATGGCTAAACTGTTAAAACAACCGGGACCTACAATTTAACGCCTCACCCGAGCCACGGTAGCGCTCAGTTATAAGACAGCCGATAAAACCAATGCTAGTACAAAAATAAAAACGGTATCAATTTCAATCCAAATCACAAAACGAAAATCAATTCGGAACCGTGGGAAAGTTTCTACTTTTATTTTGATTTGCCAGCCACTTGTAGTTTTTTGCAAATGACGGATCCGAATGACGGAGCAATCTGTTCTGCGATTCACGATTGCCGAATAAAAATACTAGTCTAGGTACAAAAAATAATTACAAAATTTGGATTTCGCATCCCGGAGTAAGTAGTGCATATCATTTGCCAAATCAGTATGCAGAGATGAAACTTTATGCTGACTATTTTTGCAACGTTTATTTTACGGTTGTTTGTTATCAGAAAAATTTGAATAGCTTGAGTCATTTTTGTACAGTTTCGGCTTTTTGTTTGGCACGTCCAGAAATTAATTTACATTTTTTCGTGAAACTATGTTTAAAATACAGTTTGTGAAATACAGTTTATAATTTAAGTAGTCTATGCTACTTAATAACATAAAAGGAATCAATCAAATATAATTGTACACTATACAGAGACAGCCATCAACGTGGATAATTTTTGGTCAAAATCTGGAATCAATTTTTTTAGCACAAAACATCGACTCAAAAAGAAGAAGATCAAATATATCAATAAATGGAAAATTAATCAATTTGAAAAACCTGAATTATAGTTTTAGTAGTTTAGGAGCCATTGTTTATCAGGTAATAAAAATAGGTAGTAATTGTATGGAAGCAGGACCAAGTGTTGTACATCAATCATTTATTTCTCATAACTTAACGTATCTGTTATTTAGAGTAAGCGGGATGGTATGCTTGTTAATAAGCACGTGAAAGCTTAACAAATGGCGATTTAGACTAGGATAATGGAAAATGAAAGAATCTCTATGAAGAAATCATGACACAATAATGAGGAGTACATATTAATTTTTTGATATCGGTTATTTTCCAAGACATCAACAGCAAAATTAAGAAGACATATTACATTGTTGTTAAAAAAATAAGTACACAGTTAGATATCACTGTAAGACCGACTTTGCTTCGTTTTTGTCCCACAGAGTCGTCTCAAATCTTGCTTTGTATATGGTTGCATAGTATACAGATAGTCATAGAACGTACAAGCAAAATAGAAACCAATAAACACGTATCATTTTGGACTGTCGGTTAAAATACCCGGTTGATTAAGTCGTACAAAATGCAATAGGTATTTATTTTCAGCTTCAAGTGCTCATTATAAAAGTGATATCGAGGCAGACAGTTTTTCTTCGCTGTAGAAAATACTGGAATGATTTGTAAGTCTGTGAACACGAATTTTAATGAGTTTTTAGGAAGTATTGCTCCAGCGGCAGTTGACCCGCTGAAACGATACGGTTCAGGGCTTAAAGAGAGAAGCGGACGAATAAACAACATCGAAAATATACTGGATTATACGAGTACAGATAGGCCATCATTGTGAACATTTAATATGAGGTTAAAAAAATAATTAGTTATTTTGTTGTCTAACCGGGGTCAGCCGTAGTAAAAATTGTTCTGGATCACCCTCTTTAGGGTTCCATGCCTAAAGGGTAAAAACGGGACCTTATTACTAGGACTTCGCTGTCCGTTCGTCTGTCAGTTTGTCACCAGGCTTTATCTCATAAACGGTGATAGCTACATAGAACGTTGAAATTTTCACAGATGACGTATTTCTGTTGCCGCTATCACAAAAAGTACTATAAACAAAAATAATATATATTTGAGGGGGAGGCCTCCTATACAACAAACCTGATTTTTTAGGCGTTTTTTGCTCGACATGGACATTTACGCGATTTTTTGCTCGATATTAATAAAGGCAACACACAGAATATTAAGTTGTTTAATCCTTTCAAAAATAAATAATTGATTCTTCCATACAAAACGGACCCCTTCGTACGCGAGTCCGATTATTTTATTCAGTTTAGTACATCCATTCTGAATAACCCAGTACAATCTACAAATTGTTTGTTCTTATTGAAACTAACATAATTTTTTAATGAATATATTTTTGAGGAAAGATTCCTATTCAGTGGTAGATTAGAGGCTAAAAAATACGATAATGATAATAGTTTAACAATCGGAAAGTGTCATAGACTTCCCGACTTACTTATATCCCGGAAATGTAAAAGGTTCCTAAGTATGAGATAGCACAAAAACTATAATATCACTTGAGCAAAGTAACAGGCAATAATAATTAGCCAGAGCAAGTACGAAATGCGTCTTATAAGACAACCTAAGAATCGTCACAATAATCTAGGACTTTCTATCATAACACCTCTACCTCGAGTAAAACACACAACTTACAATGTAAACGTGCAGGAACATTGTCGAGGTTTCTCCAGCTTCGAGGAGTGCAAGCGATAAGTTTTATAGCCGCATTGTTGGCTTCATGGAGTCCTGTTGAAAAGAACAGAGCTCAATAAGCGTTGAAAGACTGCCTTTGGTGCTATCCATGGCTGTATAAAATGTAAGGGAATCGCTTTTGTCCGCTGCTCCACCCGCGTTGTTTCAATTTTAGTGATCTCCCAAACGTATGTCTCTTTCCGTCTTTCAAAGTAAGTCCTTGCCAAAAATCAAGTAATTCCGTTGCTACGTTGCTGCGTAAAATAGGAACAAACCTAACCCTTAGTGAGGATTAAAATACACTGGAGGTTCACAGTGAAACTGAACCAAATTTTTTTTTTCATAAGTCCACGCTTATCCCCCTACTGGGTTAGGAGCTGTACGACTACATCTCTATTTGCCTAGGCAGCAAATATGACTATATCGCGTTTAAGGATCAAAATACACTGGACATTTGGTTCAGTTTCACTGTGAACCACAGTGAAACAAATTTTTTTTTAATAAGTCCACGCTTGTCCCCCTACTCACGTGATGGTAAACGACGTTATGGACTTAGAAAATACCTATTTGCTCTGACTTTGAAAAGCTTAATATTATATCACTTAAGAAACAGGAAAACCTGTAGAGTTCCATTTCCTAGCCTTGCGAATCAGAAATAAAAGTGGTATCGTTAATCTAGATCGCAGAAACCCTTTCGGCTGCGTATGTTACTGTGTTTTGTAACCCGTCACAAAAGAAGAAAATGTTCTCTTTTCTCGTAACCCAGTTACAAATTTAGTAAATATTATGTTAATGGACTTAGAAATATTTTTATATATTTGCTATGAAATTGTACAAGTTCCTTGCTTCCTTGTTCCAGTATAGGGGAAGCATAATACGAGAAACCTATTTCCGGCAGTGGACGTTCTGTGGATGATATGTTGATGATGATGAATGCTTATTATCTGAAGCCTGGATTTTCCATAGGATGGTGTCGGCTCCGCTCACAACGCAATAGAAAGCAAAATAATTCGAATGTAGTTTTCATGACATTAGAATATCTTGAAAGATATAATTCAGTCAAGACAGCTAGTCTTTTCCTCAAATAGCGTACAGTGTCAAACAGGAGTTTATCAAGTCATATTATGCCCGATCTCCTCACTTTCTTATATCCATGGCATTTTAACGCTGTTTGGATGTTTTTCGAGGCGAATCGGAGAAATGAAATATGGAATTGTCGATTGGTGTGATTTGTTTTTGTTTTGGGAGAGAGCAGAACAATGAACTACTGGAGAAGAGTATCATCTCAGATATCCAAGCATATCATAGCATAAGTAGCAGGACATCAATAGTCCAACACTCTAAATGCTAGTTTCATTCCGTATTTTTTTTCAATAATTCAGTGTGTATGATGTCCTATATTTTTCATTCTAGATATCTTCGTGTCAGACCAACCTTTCCTAAATCTGAAGCAGCAGTGTGGTCTAGGATGTACTGTACTGTATCAGCCTTTTTAATAGTCCACTGCAGGACTTAGGCCTACCCACGAAGGGTGATTGGGCCATATCCACCACGCTGGCCCAGTGCGGGTTGGTGGATTCTCACACGCCATCGAATTTCTTAAACGGACGTATGCAGGTTGCCTCACGATGTTTTCCTTCACCGTCTAGGACGTATCACGATTCAATTCTTCAACATGCCAATGATCCAAATAGTTCAAGATCTAAATAGTACTTATATGTTCATTACATACAATCACAAGGTTTTTTCAAGTAGAAATCAACCCATCTTTCTGATTTTGATTCTGCCACTAAATTTCCTATATTTAGTAATAGATATGTGATAAATATTGTCATTTTTAGTAATAAAGATGTAGTCAAACGTACTCGTAAATGTATTGCTCGTGGTTTAAATGTAAATAGTTGCAAAACTATTACGAGCAATCGTTACGATCATTACGAGTTAAAAAATTGTGTTAGTGGAGTTGTGTGCAGTTTTAGACTGAAATGCCTCTATTTTATCAATGCTACCTCGCGAGGGGTTGCCTCGTTTGGCTCGAGCCCAATTTTTCAAAAGTTAGACTAATTTTTAGGGTTCCGTACCTCAAAAGGAAAAAACGGAACCCTTATAGGATCACTTTGTTGTCCGTCTGTCCGTCTGTCCGTCTGTGTGTATGTCAAGACTCTTTATCTCAAGAATGCGTAAAGATATCAAGTTGAAATTTAAATTTTATACGTATATCGATGAGCTCTTGCTGTTGTAGAAAAAACAAGCTTCTCAGTTTTCCTTTAAAAAAGTTAGAGTCGTTTATGTCGTAAAAAACCGCATATTTCGTCACTCACAAAAATCAAAACCTACAAGGTACTTCCCGTTGACATAGAACTATGAAATTCGGCGAGAAGCATTGTCTTAGAGTACACATATAGGAATAAATCTGAAAACTGTACATTTTTATTTACATCACAAAAATAGGGCCTCAAAATTCACAAAATATGGGCTCAAAATTCAAAGTGACTAAATCGTATCATGTAAGGTGTCATATAAAAGAACTTCATTAGCACATGCTAAAACAGGTTTTTAATTATTTTAACAATTTGTACGGAACCCTCGATGTGCGAGCCCGACTCACACTTGTCCAGTTTTTAACATATGCAGAGGATCACATGCTACGACCTCTCGTTGGCACCAACATAGATTTTCAAAGCTCGCTTTTGCTCTTACTTGGTCTCACTTGGAGCCCCAGAGATTGCAGATACTTATGCACTAAGGGCATGAAAACATACGGCATTCTATGGCTAGATGATGATGACATACTACTGAAATAAATTATTATATAAATGTAACTTTTTCAAATACAAGCTTTTGGGATTAAAGATTCATGTAGCAGGAGAATGCTAGCCAAAACAAGTAAAACGATACACGACGGGTTTATCTTGTTTAGAACAGGAGAGCCACCTTCCGACTCCATCATCAGATCAGCTCCTTGGTACCACATAATTGCATTGTCACACATACGTGCACATTTACATATACGTGCAAAATTTCAGCTCAATCGGAAACCAGGAAGTTGGTCAAACGTCCACAAGTGGTATATTATTAAGAGAAAAATCTAACCAAGATGATATATACATCATTTGAAAGCTTGTTATATGGGCTTCCCAAAAATGTTTAATTTAGATTTTTTCACTCCTTAAATTTTTTGAATGCGAAAAGTAAATTGTATGAAAAAGAACAGTACAGCTTATTATTTTTTCTAGTTTAGCAATAATAAAGTGCTTCTATCGTTATTTTACTTGCATTCGTAGCTGATTCTTCCACATTCATTTCTTAATTTGCTAAAATTAAAAATTATAACCTACCAGTGTGTACAGTAGGTACAATGTGACAAAAAATCACTTAAAAAGTGTGTCTAATTTGTAAAAATGCTTATATTTAACAATTTAGAGTTTACTTAATCAGGGTTGCTAGAGATAAACTACCTATTGAGCAAAATGTATTTATTTTTCTTAATAAATTCAAAATTAATTTAAAAAAAATCTTTTTTGTTTTTAACTGTTGTAATAGACTCAGAAAAATATGAAATTTCTTGAAATGTAACGAGTGTTGTGGTTAGAATTTTTGATTATAGTTATACCAGCCTCCATACATTTTGTGGACATGTCCTTTAACTTGCAAGATTCCACACAAACTTACAAACATCCATTGCAAGTTAAATAAAAACTTGTAAAATACTATTTGACAATATGATGATGTTAGTTAGATGTACTGATGATAGTTAAAGTTCACAAGTCACGTATAATGCTATGTGGGGTAAACACCAGGCTGTGCCGCCAATTACATTATTATATTCACTCCGCCGTTGTCACGAGATGACATGATCCGACGTTTATCGTGAAGAAAATTGACGTAGTTACAACTTACTAATATATTCTACCGCTATACCAGCAAATATGTTTTACTATTGCACTCAGTCTAGCTTTTAGTTTTACCCTGAAATTCTAAATAATTGTCTTAAAAGATTTACAAATTTACCTCTTATATATTATAAGAACGTGGACGTAACATTTATTTTACTAATTCTGTAGTTTTTATAAGACCCACTAAAAATGGGTTACTTTTTGATTTCTTACATTTTGAGTCGACGTAACATTTATTTTACTAATTCTGTAGTTTTTATAAGACCCACTAAAAATGGGTTACTTTTTGATTTCTTACATTTTGAGTGGACGTAACGTGGACGTAACATTTATTTGACTAATTCTGTAGTTTTTATAAGACTCACTAAAAATGGGTTACTTTATGATTTCTTACATTTTGAATTTGATTGACTGCATCGGTGGCTGGTTAGTGACCCTAACTATTGGCTCAAAAAGGTGTGGGTTCGATCCCCACCCAGGGAAAGTATTTATGTGAAGAACATAGATATTTGCTTTGTGTCTGGGTGTTATTTAATTACTATCTAGGTATATAAGTATTTATTTAAAAATATGTATAAGTAGTATATCAGTCTCTGGCAGCCATATCATATGCTTTGCTTAGTTTGGGGTCAGAAACCAAGAGTAAGATGTCTCCAAATATTTTTTTTCTTTTATTTAGGTGTATAATACATCAGTTTCATAAGCTTACACTAGATTTAAGGTAATTTACCTATATTTAATCAAGTGTCAATTTTTTTTTACAAAAATAACACCAGAATTGTCAAAAGTTAACTTGAACGTAGGTATTTTATACTTTTCATAAGCTTACACTAAATTTAAGGTAATTTACCTATATTTAATCAAGTATTCATTTTTTTTACAAAAATAACACCAGATGTGTCAAAAGTTAACTTGAACGTAGGTATTTTATACTTAGGTTAGGTATATATACTTATTTATAAAAAGGCAATTTCAGATTTTAGAAAATGGAAGCGGAAAATATTAAAAATTAAAAGTTAATCTTTATAGCTCTATAAGCTCTGAGTAATAAATTAATTAATTTTTGAAAAATGAACCTATTAGGTACCTATTTCAATGCGCAAATCATAATCTTAAGATAATGAACAAATAATTGTTAGATTACTCAACAAACAATGCTTTGATCAGATGTTTCTTAGAAGTTAGTATAATTAATTTCACAATGTGCAAGGAGTGGTTAATAAGCAGGCTGCAATGGAAGCCATTAATAACGTAATCAATTTAATGTAATATCTATTGATTGTTAGTTAAAGCGCTTGAAGCTTGAATAAATAGCTTATTAATATTGAACCTGTGATCTAATCATGGGGTGGAGTCTGAATTACGTAATAGTGACATTGACGCATAAGGGATTGACTGAGTATAAGCTGAATCGATCTTTTTGGCGGCTGTAAATGCTGTGATGTAGACATGGGTAATAGCTAGATTTTTGCGTAGCCAAACGTAGCCGCTTCTTTTGATTGAAAAGCCGCTCGCAAAACCGGTTTTTCAAAGTAACCGGTTATTTTTTCCTTGCGAAGTAAAAATATATATTAACTAGTCGCAATAAAGGTCAAATTATCATGGCGGCATAGCCAGAAAAAAACTGCTTTTCTTAGAGCAAGCTAAATTGGACCTTCTCTGAAGAGGCTTAAAGTTAATTCTTCACTACCTGTGTATGTAGCCGTGATTAGTTCTGGACCGTCGCCGCGTAGCCGTCGGTGTCGCGCGGGTTGCAGCGAAACAGTTTGGTTTTTAGTAACCAGAAAAGCCAGGCCACGAGCGCGACGCGGCGTAGCTAGGTTATTATAAGTAGCAGTTTTTCGACATTTCAAAGAGCAGTTTTTCGGCTACGTAGCTAGAAGCAGTTTTATAAAGCTGCTACGGTACGTAACGCCCACTGCTACTGTGATGGTAGCAACAAGCTGCATGCCTTGATCCTGACTGAAGCTCATTAAGCAGCTAGGTGCGCGAGAATTGGGTTTCGCGCATCTTGTAGCTAACTTCACTGCAACCAAGAAGTTTCTTTCGCCCTATAGGTACTAACTGTATTGTACTGTATCAGCCTTTTTTTAATAGTCCACTGCAGGACGTAGGCCTACCCACGAAGGGTGATTGGGCCATATCCACCACGCTGGCCCGGTGCGTGTTGGTGGATTCACATACGCCATCGAATTTCTTCTACGGACATATGCAGGTTGCCTCACGATGTTTTCCTTCACCGAAAAGCTAGTGATGTGAAATTACAAAGAACTCACTGGTACGGGACCAGGATTTAAACCCGTCGTGGGTTCAAATCCCGATTGTAAGGCGGGTGTCACTACCTCTAAGCCACCACGGCTATGTAGGTACTAACATAAACCGTAAAACATTAATTTTCGTTTCTTTTTCTTTTTTTCTTATATTTAGCAAGCGTGTTTTCATTATAAGTAACTTCAAACATCGTGAGGTCCAAATGTCTTCAATCCTTTTTGAAGTTAACTTAAAAAAAAATATCAATAACAGATTGAATTAGTATATATTGTACATCCGTTATAATATCATGAAATACACTTACATCCCTGATCTGTGATACAACCGAAATCATTACCTTCGATCTAGAGAAGTCGGGTAAAATAAAAGTATGCCATTTTAGTTCCTTGATATTAGCAGTAAATAGGCGCAAAAACATTCCATTGATTGTTGATTGAATCCATCCAATACAAAATTTTTGATCGCACAGTGTTACAGCACTTGCAATTTTGCTAACTGAAACACCTAGCGCCATCTGTTGAGAATATCAGTAACTTTTATCTGAAAATATCAGCGCAGTTAATGATATTACAAAGAATATGTTAGATAAAATGGTTTTAGTAAAAAGTCAACGCAAGAAAAGTAATATTTTGTCTGACACTAGGGTTCAAGACATTCCGCTTTACCACAAAAGATTTAAACACACTTTAAATAATGTTTACTGTGCAATTTGTCCTGTTAAACATTGCCTAAACCGGAACTGAATCTGAACTATGTCAATAAATAAAATCCGGACAAGTGAGACAGCTCGTACATCGAGAGTTCCGTACAAATCCAGAAAATTTGTCAAAATTGGGAAGTAAGTTGTTAAAGTCTCTATACTTTAAACATCGACAAAAAATTTTTTTTTTCACTTTTCTTGTACATCGAAAATTACTCATTGTTAAAATAATTAAAAACCTGTATTAGCATGAGCTAATGAACCTATTTTATATGATACCTTAAATGATACGATTTACTCACTTTGAATTTTGAACCCATATTTTTTAAATTTTGAGGCCCTATTTCTTGTGATTTAAATATATGTGCAGTTTTAAGATTTATTTCTATATGTGTACTCTGAGACAATGCTTCTCGTCAAATTTCATAGTTTTGTGTCAACAGGATGTACCCTGTAGATTTTAATTTTTGCGAGTGTCGAAATATGCGGTTTTATACGAATTAAACGGCTCTAACTTTTTAAAACGATAACTGAGAAGTTTTTCTTTTACACAACTGCAAGAAAGTATACAGTTTTAATTTCAACTCGATATCTTTACGCGTTCCCGTGATAAAGACACATACACACAGAAGGACAGACGGACAACAAAGTGATCCTATAAGGGTTCCATTTTTTCCGTTTGAGGTACGGAACCCTAAAAAATAAGTAAATAATATTTCAGAACATCGTAGGCGCCTATGTTAGGCGTTTAAAAGGACACACCTAACAACATAAAGTTATAAACTTATAATTAACTTAAAAGTTCTTAAAAAAAACAGCATACTTGTCGTTCTCAACAGTACATTATTTTTTTGTTTTTAAAGTACCATTTCCAAGGTTTTTCTATTCAGCTCTATTTAGAAAAACTTTTCATACCTATTTTGTCCCAAGAAACAAGACATCAAAAGCCCCGTCACTGCATCCAAATCGGGAAGTGTCATCCAGTCATCTCTAGCGATTGTCAAACGCCCGCGTGACATGCATGACTTGCAACAGTCTCCAAAGTCTGGACCAACTTACCCAGACACTTTACCAAAGGAGCCCTCATCGTATTACTTCAACAAAACTGATAGAGTTCCACCTAGAAACTGTAGTTTCCTCATTCCACCGTGGCTGCAAATAAACTGGTCGGCCGGTACCAGGGTATCGGGGTACTAGGGTTAACACACTTAATGATGGCTCATTACATGTTGTTAGGCCAACTACGGTAACGAACCTCGCCGAAAGCATTGGCCATGCTGCGTTTGGACCTAGCTGTGACGTCATTAGAGGATCGGTTACATTGTCATTAGTGTACTTGCTATCGTTTCGATGTTATGGGCAATCAATCTTTGAGCTGATTTTTTCACGTTTTGTCTAGGATGCGAATTTCTGGAGTTGTACAAAATGTTGTTTTGCAAAGTGTAGGTATGTCTTTCAGAGCTGTATCATAATTCTTGTCCAGAGTTAATGAACTTTTTGAAGGAATGTCTTATTGTGTTTTGCTATTTCAGACTTTAAAAAGTCTAGCCATTAACACGAAATGAATGAATGAACTTCAGACTCGTTCATAAATGTAGTTCCTGCTCTTTGCCAAACAACAGCTGGTATTTCTTTAATATCTATTGTATAAGCCGTATCAAATTTAATCTCGTCTGTGAAGTTAGCAACAAGCTGCGCACATCCCCACTCCTTGCGCCGCTGACATAAGAATAAGTTGCTACTGCGCTATGACTCGTCTCAAGTTTGCAGACGCCATTAAGTTTGATTCGACATTTAGTTAGGCTATATCGTAGCGCTTGGCAAGCTATTTTCGATTTCGAAAGAGTGAGATGTTGAATGTATAGCAACAAAATAAGACTGATTACAGAGGCACAATCCTAATTATAATAGCTAAATAGCATAGCTCTGTTTCTTTTTCACTTTAGGCATTCGATAGAGAGAACGCTTTTTACGTTGCTATTAAATTTACGCTGGCATCTCTATAATCGGGCTCATTATCATAATCCCTTCGAGCGAATATCTACAGAGCTTTTTTTTCTTTGGTCAATTAAACAAATATTGGTGAAGATATAGCCCGCCAATGTTCCGCGTGACGTCACAAGTGCCATACAAATGTAAAGACTTCTGTAAGAGAGGTGACGTCACGACCCCCACTCCCAAACTTTGACAAGGTTTATCATTGTCATTTGTTGTTTGATTAGCAAAAGAAAAAAATATGTGTCCAATATTTTTTGATAATCTAACTTATGAACTAATTATACCATTGAATTTTTTACCCATACAACATGGCTATTACCCGTTTTTTTAGAATCTCGACTCGACGTTATGTCACCTAATTAGTGCTTACTCGAGACTCTTTTTGAAGGTCCCCATTCGCCCCGCATTGCTTGGAGCGGGCCGGATAGGGACCTTCAAAAAAAGTCTTGGGCGATTCGCCCCGCGGGCCCAACCGCTTGCGGGGCGAAACGACGCAGGACTCTTGTAACCTAGCACTGGCATCGCGCGGCGTTGTAGTCGGCTTGCAATCGCCTTACGACAAACTAAAAGCCTGCCCACTACGTAGCTTGGGCAGAGTTTTTGCCTCGGACACTTTTTATGCACGATTGTGACTCTATAGATATTTGCTCGAAGCATAATTTTTATATACTTACCAAGCCTACTCTACCATGTCAATATCATACCCGATATCTTTGCAGCAATTCTGAGGCTTCACAGCGAAATGCAGTCATCTGTACCAGCCTTTTTAACAGTCCACTGCAGGACGTAGGCCTACCCACTAAGGGTGATTGGGCCATATCCACCACGCTGGCCCAGTGCGGGTTGGTGGATCACATACGCCATTGAATTTTGTTACGGATGTATGCTGGTTGCTTCACGATGTTTTCCTTCACCGAAAAGCCAGTGGTGTGAAATTCCGTTCATAAATTCCAAAGAACTCATTGGTGCGGGACCGGGGATTTGAACCCACGACCTCACGATTGTAAGGCGGGTGTCACTACCTCTTGACTTGTAGTCATAGTATCTAGCAGTTACGTTTTCTGAAAGCACCAACATTCCAGTACATTAGCCTTCCTGATTAATTCAAGCCCACAGCATTCCTCGTATGGAGCTCATTAGTGGTCTATCCCTTCATTAGCATTTACATTTGAACTAATTAATTAAGAAGCCTTCACTCAGGACGTGCCTATACATCACTAAGCTGACAAATGTGGCTCACTCCATCACATCAGATAAAATATTATTTAAAACAAACAAATGGACAAAAAATATTGCTTTTCGAAAGAGCCGAAATCAAGTGCCGAGCTGCGGTATATACATGACTTTGCATAGTCTTATCGAAAGGTCTTATCTGTTCGGCTGTCTTCGTTGAATATTATACTTAATTGTGTTATATTGTGGTTTATTTTAGTGTGATTAGAGTTAAGATAATAGGTACGAAAGGTTGACCAGTTCTGTAGCAGTAATTTAATGTAACAGTTAATATGACAGCGGGCTTGAGCGAGCCAGCGGGTCGCCTCGTATCATATTTATGCATTCACACCTGGAGGTCTGGAGTATTTTATATTGTGTCTTGATACGATAGAACACGATGATGGTATTTATGTTGGCATGTTAAATATGGTCTATTAATTACTGATTGTGTTGCGGTTCTGTTAATTTATTGTGATTAATTGAGATGGCTGATGTGTGGGGTTTATTGTTGTTTGGGTTTAAGTGGCGTTTATGATGACAACTGACATTAGATGCTAATTGCTTGATCTAAATTGTAGCTGTTCTTTTATTTAGTAACTTGACAATTTACACTATACTCTATAAAATTTAACTTGATCTCTGCGACAGCTGTCAGAAAAATCATGCCTATGAAGCCCTGAATTTCTTAATAGTACAGACAGTACCTGTCAATGTCATACTTTATGGGCATGCCGATTAGTGATCGGCGACGAATGATCGTGACCACAGAGTTTTAGATAGAGTTTTAATTTAAATATCGATAGTTTATACTGACGATATTTTCAATAAAACTTGATTTATCATTAGTTTTATTGTATATTGTAATATTATAACATTTTTTACATGTGTAATTAAAGTAAACCCAATTATATGTTACATTAGCATCGATAATAGTGAATAACGTCGATAAATACTATCGTTACATTATTATGAGTATATAATTAATATCATAACATTATTTACATACTTGATCTTAAATAATAGTAAGTAAATGAAATCCAATTTCTCACCTTTAACTACTCATTCGATTTCATTACAACATTGTTTGAAAATCGATTATTTCCACCAATATCTCAACTCTAAAAATGTCAATCTTCTACTGTTGCAGAGATCAAGTTAAATTTTATAGAGTATAGTGCTAGTAACATCGATTTACATGTAAGCCCGACTTTTAATAGATTCGTACTTAATAGTGAGAGTTTGAAACAAATAGTTCAAGCAGCATCTCATGCCGTTTACATCTTCTGCTAAACGACTATCCATCCACATATTAGACAGGCAAACGTCCACTGCTGGACATAGGCCTCCCCTTTGGATCTTCAAAAGACAAATTGGAGTTGGCTTTCATCCAGCGAGATTCTTCGAACTTGATAAGACCACCTGTTCTCGTGGGACTTGGAACGACTTTACTAGCAATGATAGATAAGAAAAAAAATATCAAGCGTTGAGGTGAAAATTAGAAAAAACATAAACATAACTGTATTCAAATCCTAAGTAGGTATGTATTTTTTACTCAGTTTATTTAAATTTACTCTGACATGGCTAAACGGTTAAAACAACCGGGACCTACAATTTAACGTGTCATCCGAACCACGGTAGCGCTCAGTTGGAAAATGCCACCCGCGGTCACCCATCCATATACTGACCGTGCGGAACATTGCTTTGCCTTTAGGCGGCCAATAAACCTGACACCAGGGCTAGCCACTCTGCTTACTTACTTAATTTACTTTCACATTATGTTAAAATCACTTTGCCTAAAACTGTTCATCAGGCAGGTTTTATAGAATCGGAGTGTATTCCAAATCGAGTTCTACCAGCTATGTAAGATTCTTTTGAGCAGAATTCTATTTGATTATATTTTTTATTGTCCAATCCAGTTCAATCCCATTACGGATGACTTTTTTCTGTTTCTAAAGCAGTCATGTAACAGTATTACCATTGACAAGTGTAATTCGTAACACAGCCATACTACCAATTTATAATTTCATTACTACGAGGGAGCCACCGAACTCTTTTCTTAGTAAGCTACACAAAGTATATTTTAGTTTCTTATGAAAACCGTATCTATATATAAGTAGGTCGCGCAATAGAAGATTTGAAATGCTCCAAAGTAAAAAAAGAATTAGTAAACAATCGAAAACTAATTTTACCTTCAACAAATCTACGATAGAGTGAAACTCGAGCGAAAGACGACTTTAATAAGGTAGCGAAAGTAAAAGAATCGAATTAGTTTGTGAATACGTACTAGATCAATGGAGAGATAATCTGTACAAAGAAATAATTCGATATCATTGTGAACCTTTCGTTTTAAATCAGGGACGGAAAATTTAAATTAAGTTTGTACAATACATTCTCTGGTAATACAACAGTTATATTATAAAAAGTAACTAAGTAAGCTAAAGCAAGATAAGAACTAAAATTAATAACATAATCGTAGTCATAACAATATTTAAGATAGACTAATGTCAAAAGAAAAAGATAGAGATATTGGATATCCGTGTAGGTATCTCTATGTATCTAGGGACTTTCAAAGGTGTATATGCTCATCATTAAGTATTTTTAACAACTTTTAACTACCTACTACCTAAGGGAATAACTGTGAAACGAAACAAAAATCAGCAGTTTTATGTATTTTGTGGAGAGTCAACTTTTAGGGTTCCGTACCTCAAATGAAAAAAACGGAACCCTTATAGGATCACTTTGTTGTCCGTCTGTCCGTCTGTGTGTATATCAAGACTCTTTATCTCGGGAACGAGCAAAGGTATCGAGTTGAAATTTAAACTGTATACGTATATCTATGATATCTTGCAGTTGTGTAAAAGAAAAACTTTTCAGTTATCATTTAAAAAAGTTAGAGCCGTTTATGTCGTAAAAACCGCATAATTCGACACTCACAAAAATCGAAACCTATAGGGTACTTCCCGTTGACATAGAACTATGAAATTTGACGAGAAGCATTGTCTCAGAGTACTCATATAGGAATAAATCTGAAAACTGTACATTTTTATTTATATCACAAAAAATAGGGCCTCAAAATTAACAAAATATGGGTTCAAAATTCAAACGTGAGTAAATTATATCTATAAGGTATAGAGATTTTAACAACTTACTTCCCAATTTTGTGAAATTTTCTGGATTTGTACGGAACCCTCAATGTGCGAGCCTGACTCGCACTTGTCCGGGTTTTTTATTGTATTAAGCTGCTGATTTTTTTTTCGCGATTTAGCTGGTCCCAATGTATAAGCCAAATTAAACTTTATGGCCGTTGTGATGTTAGCTCCAAGTTGCGCAATACCCTGAATCCTGACTGAACTTAACTTCACTTAACAGCTGTGTGAGAATTGGGTTTTGCGCAACTCGTATCTAACTTTGGTCTCTCACTATGGGCCTTATTAGTAAGCTCCAAGTAGCCCAACGAGCTACGGAGAGAGCTATGCTCGGAGTCTCTCTGCGGGATCAAATCAGAAATGAGGAGATCCGTAGAAGAACCAAAGTTACCGACATAGCCCAACGGATTAGCAAGTTGAAATGGCAATGGGCAGGGTACATAGCGCGGAGGACTGATGACCGGTGAATTCGAAAAGTTCTCGAGTGGAGACCACGTACCGGCAAGCGCAACGTAGGACGTCCACAAGGTGGACAGATGACCTCATTAAGACCGCAGGATCGCGCTGGATGCAAGCCGCTATCAACCGGTCTTATTGGAGATCCATAGGGGAGGCCTATGTCCAGCAGTGGACGTCCTTTGGCTGATGGATGGATGGATGGATGTACCTAACTTTACAGCTACCAAGAAGTTTTATTTGGCTTATACTAGTTGTTTTTCTTCAAAATTATATTATATCGCTGAAAGTAAGCGAACTTTGCCAAGCTACTACTTGTATTACTGTTATATACTACGGGATTAATCGCTCACTAAAATCACGAGATAAATAAATACCTCATCATCCCGACGTTTCGGCCGAGTTGCATCGGCCGTGGTCACGGGTAGACTGGTCGGGATGATGAGGTATTTATTTATCTCGTAATTTTAGTGCGCGATTAGTCCCGTAGTATATAATAATAATGTGTTCAAATCGTGTTTAAAAACAACAACTACTTGTATGTATATGTAGGGACATTTACGATCGAACGCCCACTGAAAAAGAAGAAGAAAGATACAAAACCGATAAACTTCGAATATTTTCTGAAAATAACTACAAAAAATCTTCACAAAAGTAATTTTGCACAACATTTTAATCCACGGCTGGATTAGCCACGCTTTACTTTTTAGAAACTTCTAGTAGGCTAGAAAGAAAACGGTAAGCTACCTGTCACTTGACCTCAAGTAAAACGCTTGAATAATTGGAAATCGGTTGTCCACGCACCGAGAATCAGGTTTTAGGGATCATAATGTTAATACCCGTAGTAAGTCGTGATAAAACTTGGCTTTTCCTCAGTCGTATAGACCTTTCTTCAAGAAGAAACCACCTGACTTTTGCAAGATGGAATAGAACAGACTGGCTTTCTCGTTTCCGCAGATATAAAATCTAAAACTTTCCAAGATCTGATTGAATAGGCATCTTGTAAGCGTGCGTTATCTTTGACCACAAAGCCGCTCATCATCAGGCGAGTTGGTGGTCTCGCACATGTTGATTCGCGATAATAAAAGTGTTTGGTTGATTTTTGCAAGTATGCAATGCAATGCAAAAATCTTTAGGCGGCATTTTTTCATCTCAATCAGATCTAGGTAACTAATTTTAGAAGACAATTTTGTACAAAGTCAATGTTCACGTTATTTGCCTATGCAGTGCTGAATGCAAGTAGTTGCAAGCTGCTATTACAAGTACTTCATGCTCTAAGTATGATATCACTGTTTGTCTCATCTATTCTAAAATTAAATCTAAGCTAATTGAGTCGTAATATTTATCTTACGTCTAGCATTTGTTCGTGAGATTTTTATTTTGTCGACCAAGTAAAATTGAAATACTCCATATGCTATATATGTATTAGATAATAGTGTCTAAGGACATATAAATTACTTTTCAGTAGAGTGGTGTTTAATGAAAATAAAACTATTAAAAGATGCAGTAAGTGTAAAAACTTAAGTATAAAAACCAAAGTTATAATTTTATTAAGAGCTACAAATACTTACGAGTATATTTGGAACCAAGACTGTAAAATAGGTAATAACCCGGGTGATATATTTTGATGTTGACTCAAATTGTGAAGAATAGACGTTCAGTGAGACGGTGCGAGAGAGGTATCAGAAAAAGCTGACAATGAAGTTCTTACTTTAAGTTATGAAGCCATTAATGTGCCTGATATATTATTCTTAAAAATATCCCCGGCGTTGGAAATCGCCTAAGGCCTAAAACGCTCGCAGTTCTGCGAATGCTGTACCAGGAACGTGGTTTTGAGTAAAGTTTCGGTACTTTTACAAGCTGTTACGAGTATGTATGTGTAATTTGAGGTGAAATGTGAACCGATTGATGTCTTTGTTCAGGTTTGGAAACATTTTATGGCCTCTGGGAGGCTGCTGACTAAACTTGTGTTACATTGTTCTGGCCGCGTGAGGTCAAACTTAAGATGAAGTCAGAAACCATTGTAGGTATCGCTGAATATGGATCAGTCACGTTTGTTCTGATCGGAATACATAATATACCGAGCTATGTATTCTGTCAGTATTATGACACTAGTTTTTGCCCGCGTGATATCTCGGTTTTTGTGCAATTCCACAGGGAGCTTATATTTTTCGTGATAACAAGTAGTCTAGGCATCCTTTAAGTACTATCCATGCAAAAATCAATTTGATGCCTTCTTCTGATGCTGCGTGAAAGAGTAACAAATAAACCAGTGTTAGGAAACCAATTTTCGATTAATAATATTGGACTATCGAAATATATAGTAAATAGCATAGTATCGCTAGGGAATAAAAAGAGCGAAATTACCATTATGATGATTAATGACAAAGGTTTTGAACAGTCAAAATTCAAGAATATTTTTTTGGACTTTACCTCGGATTATTTAACTATCGGTTACGATTGCAATCTATGAGTAACTTTCAAGACAAATAATTTTATCATTTTTGAAATGTAATTTAAAATGTATGTTTAAAACTTTGTAGTAAATACTACACAGTTTTACTTGAAAGTTCTTCAAAAATTAAATAACTTAACTATGTCATCATACTCTACAATCATATCTAAAATGTTACTTAATAATATAATTATACAGTCATTACCTATCTGTACTCTCGCCGTCTTTCAGGGTTATCTTTGCGATAACGCTTATAAACTCGTAAACAATAACTATAAGTATCCACGTATAAATAATTATAATGACTTCAAAAACAATTTTTTGTCTGAGCTCTTGTCTACCAACAGACACATGACTTGACTGCTGCTTGATCACAATGAAAAAGTTGTGATAAGAACTATTTGCTGTGCGTTTCACGTTCTCGAATCATACACTCACGAGGGATATAAGATATCATCATCATTCCTTCTTTGTCATTTCACGAGGACTCTTGATCGTAGGCCTGCTCTATAGATTTTTAGTAGTATCGGAAGGTGCTAGCATTCAGCGTAATACTACGGATTAGAATAACATGTCGCGGCTTCAAATAATATAACTTTCTATTTTCGCTAGAGGTCTAACTCTGTTAACACTGGTCTGTGGCTCCAATCTCCAATAGAAAATGTTTCAGCACCATTTCTCAGTCATATTTTATATGGGACTGTATTTTTTTATTTATATCGCGAAATATCCGTGTCAAGATCTGGAGTCTGCAGAATGTAAAGTGTGTAATTTTGAACAACTTACTTATTATTGGATTTTATTCGTATATAAGTATGGCGAATAAAAACAGTTGTCCCACTTCTATACAAAAACAAATATTATATCAAACTCCTAGGCTCTATATGAAATAGCATTTTTTGTGTGATTTCAGTATTGGTTACATAACAAATGGGTTAAAGATGAATAAAAAACACCCTACATTTCCTAAAACATTGAAAGGATTTAATCAGCTTGGTCCCATTGGCCAAAGATCTCCAGCAGAAACAGCAGTGAGCCTTGAAACTATCTTATATACAATTAAACTAATCATGATGTTGATGAATCACTCAGCCTATGTTACCATAGCACTACAAAATTCCAATAAAAAGGATTCCCACAGGACTTAATTAGGTGCCAAAACGAGAGTCCAACACGCGTGAACCACCAAAATTAAATGGTCGGCAATTAGACAAACGATTGATTGCCAACAAGCGTCAATAGGATCAACCAAGAAACGAACGTCGGGGGGCAATAAAGAAATCAATCAGCAGATTAGGTATTTCAAATCAATAAAATCAGAAAAAGCCATAATATTGGTTGGGCATTAATGGGGATGTACGGCTACTAGAAGTGTCATTTTATACGGCGTAGACGGTTAAGAACTTTACATACTTTGTCTAGGGTATGGGATGAAATTAGACTGTATATTTTACTGAGCTTACATAAATTCTAAAGTTTTTAAATCCAGTAAATATTCACTTCACATCTCTGTATTTATTAACTACAAAAAAATACAATACTACTTCCTTAAACTACAAAAACTACTATTTCATAAAAAGCAATTGGATAATCCACAGACTTTAATTACTTTCAGGTCTTGTTTTCTGTATTGAAATGATAGTACCTACTACAAAAAAAACTTGTAAAATATCAAGAGAGCTCTGGCTCGCACTGAGAAAAAAATCTCTCTCTTCATCTTATGCCTACGTGGTAGAAGCTATTTGTTATATTTATGATAAATAAAGACTTAAAATTGAAATTGAATTGATTGTTAGTAGCGCTACAGCCAAGCCACATTTTAAGATCGATATTTTGGGTTGACCCCGTAGTAGAAGTGGTTTATAATCATGTGTAGGTATAATAGTATGTAATAGTGTGACTACAGCAAGATTCTGAATTAGTTTTTATAAATTGCTTGTTGATATAGCTAACTAATAAAATCAGTTTGATGAAAAAACTTATCTCATAATATGGTACATATGGTAGATAAATATATTATGTATGAGTGTTCATGTATAGGTTTGACAAACATCGAAGCACTCAGTGCAATGTTTTTCCATTCCGTATTATCAGATGTTTGTTTATGGGTACGAAGTCAATATCTTTGCACTTAAGTTTTGTTTACCTAGAATACCTAGATAATAAAATAGTTATAATACTGAAATAAATAAAAAGCTAAGAAAATAATTATTAAGTAAGATATTTATTGTTAAGATTTATGTGAGACAAATTGTAAACATTTCATAAATTAATTATACATTACTATAAACTGTATAAGTTTTTTTGTGTTTATGTTCTAAAATATTGTTAAGTTAACGTTTATGTTCTAAAATATTGTTAAGTTAACGATTTTCAACAAAACTACTACGAACGGAGCTCCATACCTCGCCCAAGCCACATCCAGTAACTCTAGGTCTCCATCGTCGGTTCTTTAGTTCTCATGGGAGTATAACAGCAAGGCGGCTCATGTGATGAGTGGGGGGGACAGGCAGTAGTGGGGGGCGGTGCGTTTGATCCGGCACAGGTGTGATCCACGCCGATGCGGTCTATTTGACCACGGGTCCGATGCACCGATTAACTCTTGCTTAGACAAGATGGTTGTTTATAAAAACCTGAAACAATATTGTTGGGTTACTCTCTAGTTGGTATGAGGCTGGAGAATTATAGTGTCTTGATGCTTTGTGTGGACCTATTTTTGTTATGAATTATTGTAAATCACAAAAAATAAGATTTCTGCCGTAGGACGTCCCCTATCGGACATAGGCCTCCCCTATGGATTTACAATAAAGCCGGTTGGAAGCAACCTGCTTCCAGTTATAAAAGATATGTGAGAGATGACATCCAATAGAAAAGAGTTGACGATGAAATGACGTATGATAAAGAAGAGTGGCGAAAGGAAACATGCTGTACCGACCCCGCTTAATGATAGCAGATAATATTGTAAACCACAACGTCAAGTTCTCGAACGAAGAACACACATTTATAAACGTAGCGTAAGACGTTCACTTATACGATGGCCAGGCGATTCAATAAAAAGCGCAATGACGCGATGAATGCAAGCCTTTTCTAATCGAAAAATTAATTTAGGGTGGCTTGTTCAATAGAGGACATTTAAATCAAACTGAGGTCATTATGTCCAATTTGTAGGATAACATCTTGGCCTGCGCTTGCCTATACGTGGTCTCTATTCGAGAACTTCGTTCATCGATCATCAATTCTACGTGTTATGGTCCGCTCACTGCCATTTTTGAACGACGAACCACCGGAGGAGGTATACAATTCGACGCGTATATATATTTTTTTTTATGTATAACCACGCATAACTTTTTTCGTAGTAGTCTGATTTCAATAATTCTTTTTTTATTGGAATGAGTATACTTCGAAATTGGTCTCATTTAAATTTAATCGAAATCGGCTGAACTATTTTTGATAAATCAACAATAATATGCAAAATGCTACATCGATCCGTGCGAAATATTCTCGAATTCTGTACACGGGTGAAGTCGGTCATGCTAATTTTTGCAAAAAATAATCTTGTAACTAGTAAATCCTGTGAGCTATGTAACTTTGATTGTTATTTTATGATTCGATTTCTAAATCCTTGTTTTTGACAATTTTAAAAAATGACAGTATAGTGGCATAAATAAATCATTGCTTTTGACGTGTTATGTTGTCTTGACAAAACTAACCCAGGGCTCTGATTTCCTATGAAAGACATCTTACCCTTACAAAGTATTTTTTCGCGCTCAAATACACAAATCGTTGACGTTGGTGGACGAGCCGCCAAACTGAAATGGAATTGGGCTGGACATACCTATCTGCCGCATGTGAGACAATGTGTGAGCTAAACTCACTACACAGTAGGTTCTCCAGAACGTTGGACTAGTTGGCACGTTGGCAGGCCTAGGCGTAGATAGCGGGACGAACAGCCGAGCTTGGATGCGCACCACGAAATATCTCTTTCAACGTGTCAGAACGAGACTACGTTATGGCAAAGTAAATATCTGTCACTTTTTTGCACGTCGAAAAGAGTTCTTTTCATGGCTTTTCGTGGTCGCATGGACTAGCTGGACTCCTTTTGTAACAACTGAACCCATCTACCTTTAGAACGTGAAGGGTAAACGGAGAATAGGGAGGCTTTTGCCCAACAGTGGGACCCAACAGGCACATAATAATAAAAAAATTAGAGAATTTTACATGGGACAATATTTTTAAGTCGATTATTCATCATCATCATCATTTCAGCCAAAGGACGTCCACTGCTGGACATAGGCCTCCCCTTATGATTTCCAATAAGACCGGTTGATAGCGGCTTGCATCCAGCGCGATCCTGCGGTCCTAATAAGGTCATCCGTCCACCTTGTGGGTGGACGTCCTACGCTACGCTTGCCGGTACGTGGTCTCCACTCGAGAACTTTTCGACCCCATCGGTCATCAGTTCTCCGCGCTATGTGCCCTGCCCATTGCCACTTCAACTTGCCAATCCGCTGGGCTATGTCGGTAACCTTGGTTCTTCTATGGATCTCCTCATTCCTGATTCGATCTCGCAGAGAAACTCCGAGCATAGCCTTCTCCATGGCTCGTTAGGCTACTTGGAGCTTACTAATAAGGCCCATAGTGAGAGACCACGTTTCTGTGCCATAAGTAGTTACATGTGTGACATAGGTCTCTAAGTCGGTTATTATTCAGACATTATTATAAAATTTAAAATAGCGAATATATTTCATGCGAAGTTTCAGAAAACTAAATATCAGTTGGGGCACGTAACACGCTTGTGTTTATACAGGGTTATTCCTAATAAATTAGCATCCTTTTCGGGGCTTATTCTGTACAACAAAACTAGCAAATTGTGTTCTGCGACTTTTGTCAAAACTAAAAAAATATCAGCTGTTCCATACATTTTGTCGCGGGTGAACGATATTTTTCTATACAAATACAAAAATATTTATTTTCCTTAAAATATGTACAGATTTAGATTGACAATAGTCCCCGCACTAGGGCTAGCCTGTATCGCGGGAAACTGAGGACGATTACCGAAACATGGTAGAGAACTTGTACATTAATTTAATTTAGACCGCGTTATTACAAATTTCATAGACAACGAAAGGAAACACAGCGAAAGGTATATGTGTGTGTGGGTGTGTGTGTGTGTATGTGTGTGTGTGTGTGTGTGTGTGTGTGTTTTAGCTAGTCATTATTATGTATTAAGTATGTATGATAAACAGAGACTCAGTAGCATCGTAATCAAGTGTGAGTAGCCATTTCTTTACTTTCTCTTTAGCGCCATAAAATGAACTACCGCTTAGATTACAAAATTTTATAGCGCGTTTATATAGAAACGGAAGCACGAAATTACTAAAACGTCTTGCAAACACGGACTTAACACGGGGCACTTTTACGTCAGGTCTCCGCTTTTTGATTATGGAGTTGTCCCATGAGGCTTGACTAGCGACTTTATGATGTGTGAGTACCGCTTTTTGTACAAATAGTTGACGGACTGTTAGTACTTGCGATTCCGCGTAGAGAGTTCTGGTTGGGTATCTATAAGGCTTGCGGAACATTACTTTAAGAACCGCTCTCTGGGCTCTTTCAATCTTTATCATGAAAGTTTTTGCAGCGCTACCCCAAGCAAGAATGCAGTAGGATATAATCGATTGGCAAAAAGCTACATAGACCATCAGGAGCAGCTCCTTGTCCGCTCCGTCTCGCAGTAGTTTCATTATATTAATAATTTTCCTGACTCGTCCCGACAGAGCGTCAATATGAGGCCTGAATGACAACATTTCATCAAGGGTGACTCCGAGGTATTTAATAGCAGCAACGCGTTCTATTTTCGGGCACGAACAGGAGCATGTTTGAGTTTGCAGGAGGCTCAAGTTCAAACATTTGTGAATTCTGATTTCGTGCGTCTCTGGAGGTTTCGAAACCTTGGTTTTCTGGAAACAAACGTATTTAGTTTTATTTGTGTTCAGAGTTAGGAGGTTCGAATGAAGCCAGTTAGCTACAGAGGACAGACCAGACTCGGCTTTCTCAAAAACACTCTCCTAGGTCTCTCCACGGAACACAATTGCCGTATCATCAGCATAGCATACAATTTGTATATCCTTGTGTACTGTCATCAGGTCTGCAATATCGTTAATATACGCAACAAAGAGTGTGGGTCCTAGTATGCTTCCCTGTGGCACTCCAAAATATGTATTCTTGGTGTCGCTTATATGACCACCAAGGGATACAAATTGTTTCCTGCCAAAGAGATAGCTCTTGAACCAGGCCAAAGGAGTTCCTCGTATCCCCATTTTTTCTAGTTTCCTTAGTAGGATTTTTGATTTCTATGAAACATTTTTTGAGTTTGACAAAAGTCGCAGAACAAAAGTTGTCAGTTTTAAGGTACATAATTATAAGCCCCTAAGAAGATGCTAATTTATTAGGAATAACCCTGTATAGAAACATCTTGCAGGTCAAAAAAACGTTAATAATACTATAGAGATAAATAATAATTATAGGTGATAAAAGCACAAAGAATCATATTACTCAGCAAGTAAATTGGTATAAAATTTCGTCATACTATCTTACTATTTTTAAACATAATTAAGTATATTAATGAAGATTGTCATTGCCTGAAGAGTCACTCTGTTAATGATAGGTTAAGAATTTAATCTGAACTGATAACTTTTCTTCTTGAAGTGATGATGCATTGCTCAATCGAACACTTACCAAACATAAATAAAATTAATATAAACAAGGTTAACAAACTCGTAGAGATAGACCGAAATTTTAGGTGCATGTGCACCTAAAATCCTAGCGAAGAAATGACAATAAACAATTAAATATTGTAGATATAAGTATGGTGGCTGGTATCAGAGATTTAAGCCGCCTAAAAAACATTCGAGCCAAGGTGCGCTAAGGTGCGGTGTAAATACCGACCGCAGTCACCCACCCCTAGACTGACTGTGCCAAACGTTGCGTATTTTCCAACAACAATTTTGTCAAATTCCGCTATGAACGCTATAATAATAAAAATCGGCCAAGTGCAAGTCTGACTCGCGCACGAATGGTTCCGTACCGTGAGAAAGCCCTCTTAATATATTTTATTTACTTAAATAATTTATTTTTGAATGGAGTAAACAACTTAATATTTTGTGAATATTTTATTCAATTTCCTGTTGCCGTTATTAATTTCGAGCGAAATGTGGCTAAAAATTCAGGTTTGCCGTATGGGACCCCCTTAAATATTTTTTTCTGTATTTAGTATTTGTTGTTATAGCAGCAACAGAAATACGTCATCTGTGAAAATTTCAACGTTCTAGCTATCACGGTTCATGAGATACAGCCTGGTGACAGACAAACGGACGGACAGCGGAGTCTAAGTAATAGGGTCCCGTATTTACCCTTTGGGTACAGAACCCGAAAAATGGACGTCTCTTCTAAGAATTTTGATTCGGGCTACACCTATTTATCCACAAATAGTAGAATTACACTACGAAATTCAATCCAGATTCTATGAAAAACAGGGTAGTGCTCAGTGCAATCTATTGTCTTTTGTGATCCATAACAAATTGAATGACACCGTTAGCCATAGATAAAAGTTGTTATTTCCCGTCATCAAAATATACAAAATTCATCACTTCATTCATAATACATATTATAAAATATATATAAAAACTGTTTAAGGATATTCTTCACTTGGTCTTGATAAATTCTAAAATTAAATACGACCAACGAATTTATTTCCGAGAGTTTTATTTGTAAAATATTGAAGGGTCCAAGCAAATAAAAACCTCCGAAAAACCCACGAGTTAATTTAAAATGTTTTATTATTTAAATACGTTTATTTATTGTAGGTACATTTTAATTAAGCAAAACGTTAATTTTATGGAGGAATCAAAAATTGTTTTTATTTTCCGTTGGTATACCTACTTTCGTTCAGCTTACCCATTTGTAAGTAGGTACATTTTGTTCTTATCTATTTGACCCAACTTTAGGTGTATTATTCCATTATGATAAAAAGAGGTGACCCGGTGATAAGAGAAACAGTTTTTATTGTAATGATAACTTCAAGGCACTTTTTTTCCCGTATTCTAGAATGATGTAAAATTTAATGGATATCTGACACGAAAGTTAAAAATGTTCCATCGTTAAGAGTTCCCGTTCATTTAATGGAAGGACGTAATGTGTGGTCGACACGATTCATGGACAAATCTGAATCGGACTATGTTTTTTTTTTTGGAAATTTTTAAAATACTTCCAAGAAATTTTCGTTCAAGGCACATAGCTATTACAACAAGATAGCGCTGTTGTCGCTTGAGGCAATACTCAGCTACAAAACTGTATGAAAAATCCTTAGGAAAATCTTGCTCAGAGCTGTCAAAACTGTCAATTATTTTACTTGTATCTTTCTTTCACAGATATTTTTCTTGTCTTTTTCTCGATCGACCGATCGACCATATTATCCCGCTAGGATCTCAGTGGTTCAAGGTAAAGCCACAGACTTGGAAGAACGATCGCTATAGGCACTCTGCTTGTTTTTTCTCAGTGAAACCAATACTTCCAAAAGAGGTTTCAACATTACGTCCTGATTCTAAATAATTTAAAATCAAAAGAAAAATACTGCTGAAAATTTAAGATACATTTAACTACTAACGTACGCTACAACTACGTAGCGTACATGTCTTAGTTATGCTGTCCAGGCTAGTCTAGGAAGGTAGCTTTTTTTTTATTTCAAATAGATTTGCGTTTGACTACACACTGCCTGATGTTAAGCAGATATGCGGTCTAGGATGTAGCACGCTTACCTAGAAGATAACTATTTACTCGAGATTTGAAGACACCTACATTATACTTTAACGGAAAGACAGACTCAGGCAAAGCGTTCCACATTCTGGCAGTTCGTAGCTAAGCATGGTGTTCTGACAATATTAAAGTAGAGACAATCTCCGATCATTCTATATGTTTTTGCTTAGCTTACTGAAAGCAGAATATACCGACGCCATGTTCCAAAGCCTCGGGCCACCGTAAATTAATTATTTTAAAAATATGTCTTCTTCTGCAAAAATCACACTCTTAAAACAAACATTAATACTTTCTACGTGATTCTGATAGCAAATTAACACAGGGCACTGATATATTGCTACAACTGAAGCGATAACTAGACACTGGATCTAATAACGCAGTTTTTAAGGTTCTGTAAAACAACATAAAAAAATAAAAGGGTGACCTAACTCCAGACCAGATACTGCAGTTCGTCCGTCCGTTTGTCACAGGGTAGTTATTTTCCAAACTTAGTACTTATACTGTATTATACCGACGTTTTCTATAATCTACTGCTGAGCACAGTCCTATATAGCCACGAAGGGCTCATATCCACCACGCGGAACCAATGTGGGGTGGTGAGTTTCACAGCGACTTAGTGAATTCAAGAGTTCCTTGTACGGACTTATACAGGTTGCTTCATGATATTTACCTTCAGTAAAAAGCCAAAGGTGCAACTCAAAAAACTGATAAGTATCTACTTATTAGGTTCTAAAACGTAAAGTGTGAGTTCGCCCACTAGGTCATCACGGCTTAGTTTTATAAAACTAAGATAATTAAGAACTTATTTGAAAATTTTACCGAAGGCTGTAACCACCATCACTAAAGAGCAAACAATAAAGAAAATAACACATAACTTATCTAATAAAAACATTGACATGTTTTCCATAGCATGATAGGTATAATTTATATAACTCAGAAGTAAAACGATATTTTTTGTTTATTTACATAAAGAAAATGTTTTGGTAGCTGAGGACTACTTATCAGATAAATGTTACTCAGTTCAAGGTTAAAAAGAACCTAGTAGAATTTTATCTCAAAGCCCTGTTACCAAGCTCTTAAATGATCAGTTGGCAAACATACGGGGCGATATTTATCTCGATAATTAGTATGATAGTTTATAGTTCAACGAGAGAAGAAAGTGACCGATTACATACAAGGGAGATTAGTACAAGATGTTTTAGGATAGTACTCATGATTATGTTCAACTTTTGCTATGAAGCCAACCTCGATATTGCGATCCTGTAGATTATTGCTTTTTTGGTCCTCTTATCGTATCAAATCCGCCAAAAAAACTTACTTAAACTATAAATTATGAACTAAAATTCTTTTAGTATGAATTACATAGGTAAGTTAATAGGTACACTGTATTTTTTGACCGACGAAACTGAGTAGGTATTCAATTCGACGCGTATATATTTTTTTTATGTAGGTACAACCACGCATATTTTTTTACGCTGGGGTACGATTTCCATAATTCTTTTTTTATTAGAAAGAATATACGTCGAAATTGGCCCCATTTAAATTTTATCGAAATCGGCTAAGACATTTTTGATAAATCAACAATAATGTGAACAATGTTACACCATCCGTGCGTAATATTCGCGAATTCTGTACACGGTTGAAGGCGGTCATGCCATTTTTTATAAAAAATAATTATACTTAGTTGAAATACTTTTGTAAAACTTGACGCGACCTTATAGCATAGATGAAAATTAATCATCATCATATCAGCCATAGAACGTCCACTGCTGGACATAGGCCTCCCCTAATGATTTCCAATAAGACCGGTTGATAGCGGTTTGCATCCAGCGCGATCCTGCGGTCCTAATAAGGTCATCCGTCTACCTTGTGGGTGGACGTCCTACGCTGCGCTTGCCAGTACGTGGTCTCCACCCAAGAACTTTTCGACCCCATCGGTCATCAGTTCTCCGCGCTATGTGCCCTGCCCATTGCCACTTCAACTGGCCAATCCGCTGGGCTATGTCGGTAACCTTGGTTCTTCTACGGATCTCCTCATTCCTGATTCGATCTCGCAGAGAAACTCCGAGCATAGCCCTCTCCATGGCTCTTTGGGCTACTGACATACCTCAGTGCCTCAAGTCGAAAGTTTTCGACCAGTGTGTGTTGCCAGTGATGACTTATGGCACAGAAACTTGGTCTCTCACTATGGGTCTTATTAGAAAATTAATATTATGGTGATATTAATTGCAATGTGTTTTTGGTGTACTTTCCTTTCTTTTTATCTCCGACTCTCCCTGCTTGTAACGGTCTAAAATCTAAGCGAAGATGGATCTAAATCCGGACTAGACAGTGAAGACAGCATCAAACAAAATACGTATAACGCAACATTTTTATGACATAATTTTATGGCATATTTTGTACAAATCTTTTCCACTAATTTTATGTCATCCAAAATACAAATGCGTAAGCGAGTGCCAAACTTTATTTTGCTCTGAAGTCAGTAAAAAAAACATACTGACAAAATAAAGATATCTACCGAAACTATTGACCAACCATTGCATTAACTCAAACAAAACACGAGACCTAATCGAATGAAAGCGACACCGGCCCTTGCTTCAGAACAAAACATTTTCATTGTCTCTTTAGAAAGGATAACAGGATAATCCGCTCAAAGTGTCATGTTGACAAACCAATCGACTTACCACCCTCATAGTCTATTGAAAAAGAAAGTGATATTAATCAACAATAGGCAATTTGGGATAAAGTAAGATAAGACCACCAATAGTGACAAAAATTGACAAAATATTTTGTACTATTTGTAACCGAAACTTTTGGCGGATTAAGGGTATCTATTGTTTGTTTGAGATGATTCCAAGTGAGAGTAAACTTTCTAAGAAATATGGTGACAATAAAAAAGTGCAGCTCTGGCGTATTATTTTGCAAATACGGGGCCTTTAGAGGTAAAAATAATATAAATATGGTCATAATTATGAAGAAATTTTACTGTGGGACCAACAGCGAAATTGCGAAAACAGGCTACTCCATACTTTTTGTTGCGAGTACAACAGAACAAACTATTTATAAGGTGAGGCTATTTATTTTTCATTATTTCTCAGCCGCATGATCTCATAGTAAAAGTTATTCATACTGATGAGCATTATACACCTCCGAAAGTCTCTGCACTTTTTAAAACAATCATTTGAATTGACATAATAATTTTTTTGTAACGTAAAATTAAGCTTTAATATATTAAAGTAATTGGCTATGGAGAGGGGTATACTCGAAGTCTCTCTGCGAGATCGAATGATAAGTGAGGAAATCCTTAAATGAACCAAAGTTACCGATATAGCCCAGCGGATTAGCAAGTTAAAATGGCAGTGGGCTGGGCACATAGTTCGGAGAACAGATGGCCGATGGGGCCGTAAAGTTCCTTTTCGAGACTGAAGACCACGGACCAGCAAGCGCAGCGTAAGACATCCACCGACTAGGTGGACTGACAATATAATCAAAATCGCAGGAACGCGCTGGATGCAGGCCGCTTCCAACCGGCTTTATTGGAAATCTATAGAGGAGGCCTTTGTCCAGCAGTGGCCTTCTTACGGCTGGTGGATGGATGGATGGATTTACCAAGTAATCGAACAAAGCGCTTTCATACGTTTATACGAACGCCCGGAACGTGGAACGCATCACTAGATTTTGTCTTTCCAATAAGTAAGGTACCTATATGGGTATCTTCTAAGTAACGTAGGTACTATTATATCCTAAATAGTATCTCTGACCCAGACTGGTTATAGGACGACATATATATAACAGAAAGATGATGATTGATGACATTCTTTTATCACTACTTTACTTTTTACTCCAATTTGCATGAAATAAACTGATGACGATGAAGTTTTGTTCGTATTATTTTTTACACAGAATGGATCTAAAATGAAACGAAATACTCGAACTTCTCTGACTCGGGATTGCATTCTCAAAATGCTATTCAGATCAAAGCAGTGGAATTTCGCTGACCCCTCCGAGACGAGGTTATGTATTTAATTAAATAGTTTTCTATCGAAGTAGAAATAAAAACATCATGCGAAAATCTGCACGTCTTTAAGATTTTCATGCTTTCGGACAATGATGTTTATGCTTTCGGAGATATTTGTCCAAATTCAAAGCAACATTTTATATTTCAGTAATCTCAGAAAGTAACTAGATAATTTAAAATACCTACTGGTTGTAATCAATGTAATTTACATAAGCATACAGTTTTCTTCTCATCGAAAATCGAATGCTTATGTAAATGACGTTGATTGAGCGGTTATTTTTAGTTAATTTTAGTATTTTTATGATGAGAATAATTATATTACAGAGAATTGTAATACTTTTTGACGAAATATTTTTGTGAAATTTAAAATTCAAAACAAAAATCCTCAAAAATTGTTTTAAGAAGATCGCCTTTTTTTGGGAAGTCGGTTGATTAATTAGCGTTACAGAAGAGAGTAGCTAACGAATACGCCCCAAGCGTTCATTTTTTTGCGCCCGCGCAACCCAAATCAGCCACATCGGCCGACAAATGTGTGGGCAATGCCGTAATTTATTTTTTTATCCAATAAATTACTCATACGTCAAAACTTTGGACATGGCCGGGCCCTCTTTCGGCATCCACGGTGATATATCGGCTCGTGTCACACCATCCTACCTTTGCCTAAGTTTCGACTCATAAACAAATTGCTTATTTGTAAGATTGAAAGGACTGATTTGATGAGTTGGCGTGGTGTTAATGACCTTCCCCACTGATTTTAGGTATATTTATTTTATGGCGATTAAGTTTTGTTAGACCTTCATCAAAAATATTATGTGAACGAAGATGAACCACGCAGACGTAGAAGATCTATCTATTTTCAGTATAGACCCACAAACTAACTTATTCGATTACTAAAAGTGAAAAATAAATATCGTTTAAAAAAAACTAAAAAACACGCTTTCATGGCATATCAAACTAAAAAGTGTAAGATAATTTTCAATATACTCGTACTCGTAGGCAGAAAATAATAATGAACGAAAAATATTAATACTATTGTAAAAAAGCGTGGGGTGCTCGATTTACGAAAAATTATGGCGCAAAGCGCCTCACGCTTTTTTTTTGTTTTTTCATCATTTTTTGTTCATTATTATTATCTGCCTAGATTCAAAATTATTTTACACTATTTAGTTCGATATGCTATGAAAGCGTGTTTTTTTAGTTTTTTTTTTTAAACATATTTACTTACACAGTTTATTTATGAGGACTTTGAGCATAACACTGCTTACCAACAGGCGAGTATGTAAAAAACTTCTTTGCACAAAAACATCTAAAAATTGTATGTTGCATCTAAAAATGAAAACATTAAAAAGCTGTCCATAAATAAACCAAGTGCCATTGTAAAGATTTGACGCTCGTAAAAATAATTACTAAAATGAAGAGCTAGCATTGGTTAGCTAGCCTAGCGCGATAGATGATAAAATTTTATAATAATTAATCAACTGTGGCGCGGCTAGCTCAGTGACAGATGTCGACCCTTATGGAAAGTAGACAACTTGATCTTTGTTATAGAGTTACAGGTATACTTTAGGTATATTATAAGCCGCATCCAGAGCAGTTGTATTGGAAATTTACTGGGGGAACAAAAGCCCTGAAAATCATTGATTTTTAGGGTTCTTAGGATCAACTTTGTTGTCTGTCTGTTCGTCTGTCTGTCCGTGTATCAAGACCTTTTATCTCGGGAACGCGTAAAGCTATCAAGTTGAAACTAAACCCATATACCTACGTATAGTCTCTTGCAGCGGTGAAAAAATCAACGTCCTTAGTTATGGTGGAAAAAGGTTAGAGCCATTTATGTCGTGAAAAAAAGCATATTTCGCCATAAACAACGGAATCAAAACCTATAGGGTACTTCACGTTGTTCTAGAACTATTAAAATTGGAAAGAAGCATTGTATTAGAAGTACACATATAGGAGTAAATCTGAAAACTGTTCATTTTTAATTTGATTACAAAAAAATAGGGCCTAAAAGGAAAAATATATAGACCCTAATTTCAAATTGAGTTAGTCGTTTCATATCGGGTATCATAATAATATGAAAGAACTTCATAAGTAAAAGCTAGGACCTACAATTTAACGTGTCATCCGAGCCACGGTAGCACTCAGTTGGAAAATGCTTCCCGCGGTAACCCATCCAAATCCTGACCATGCGGAACATTGCTTAATCTCGGTGACCGCTGACAAACACCTAGTCAAACTACGCTACGAGCGCTATATTTTATCTATTATTATATACAGGGTTATTTCTAATCAATTAGCATCCTTTTAGGGGCTTATTCTGTGCATCAAAACTGCCAACTTTTGTACTGCGACTTTTCTCAAAACTCGAAAAAAAGGCAGCTATTCCATATACGTTTTGTCGCGAGTGAACGATATTTTTCTATGGAACAACAATATTTTTTTTAGTTTAAAAGTCGCAGAACAAAAGATGTTAGTTTTGATGTACAAAATAAGCCCCTAAAAGGATGCTAATTGATTAGAAATAACCCTGTATATTTATTATAGTTACGCCCTGAAGTTTTAACAACTTAGTTCCTAATTATGTGCATTTTTCAGGGTTTGTACGTAACCCTCAGTGTGCGAGCTTGACTCGCACTTGTTAGGTTTTATTTAGTAACTGGCTGACCCGGCGAACTTGGTTTCAAGCAGTATCTTTACGAATTATAGCCTATGTGTTATTCTGATGTTTAAGCATTATTATTGCAAAGTTTCATCTCAATCCGTTCAGTAGTTTTTGCGTAAAAGAGTAACAAACATCCATACATACTCACAAACTTTCGCGTTTATATTATTATTAGGATACTAGGAGAGAGGATGTGATTCGTAAAGCAATCGAAAACTAACTTACATCATGTCTTGTCGTCTTCATACTGAATGTTTTTTGCACTACAAAACTACTGTCAAGTGTCAACCAGTTCGTATTTTGTTATTATATTAAGCTATCTGTAATATAAGAATTGCTGTGCATAAAAAATGATCACTAGGTCACTTGGTGGTACTTTGCTTACTTTTTGGTTTACTTTTTATGCACTAAAAGTAATAGTGAGATATGACTTATCTTAAGCCACTGACTTGTCGCCAACGAGAGTTTTATAGATATGAGTGATGTTTTAACATAAACTTTGCATTATGTAACAATAATTTTATGGTTTTACTACCATCATCATGCGCCACATTCTTGCTGAATAGGTAGAGGTGACGTGCTGACCACGTTTTAGTTTTGCGTCAACAAATCGTTGGATACAAGGCTGCGGAAGATGATGATGAAATGGTAGGAGAGTTTTTGAGGGATAAAATATCTATCCCTCAAACACTCTCGTACTATTTCATTTCAAGATCTGAGCTGAGCGTCGTGATGCCCCGCCTCTGTATTACGTCATGGCATATGTATTTCCATCTCTGACGGTCTTCCGCTTGGTGTATGGCGTCAGATATGGTTATGTCCAGTTCTTTACCAACTTGGTCGGACCACCGTATTGGGCTACGCCCCCTGGGTCTTTTCCCTTCCACCTTCCCGGTCACTCAGCTTCTCCAGGTTGTCGGAGGGCTTACGCGCAATGTATCCGAAGTATTGTAATACTCTTTGCAGACAAATGCTTGAGTGTCTCTTTGTTACTTTAAGTTCTTTTAGAATTGAGATGTTTGTTCTATGAGCCGTCCACGGAATACTCAGCATGCGCCGCCAGCACCACATTTCGAAAGCGAAATGACTAGATAAAATTAAGGCTAAAGAATTTTTTCAATACAAATCGTAGCCAAGATAAATCCTAAAAATTTAATAGATTAATGATGCAGAAAAAATCATAATCTCTATGATAAAATTACCTAGTACTTAGATAAATAATATTTAAAAAAAGTGGAAATTCTTAAACTTTGACCTTTTTACCTGTCTGCCAAAGATAAATAATTATGATTACAATTTAACGTACAATTACACAATTCAATATGAACATTGAAATACGACCTCTTATCACTAAATGGCTTCACTGATTGTAGACGCAAATTACAGGGCATCGTTACTTTTTTACCAACTTCCAAAAAGGAGGATGTTCTATGCTCGTCTGTATGATTTTTTTGTGTATTTTCATCGATATTGGTTGCCTGGAAGAAATCGCTCAAAGCGATAAGGCCGCCAATTAGAGACCTATTGTTTTGTTTTATCCTTATAATCTGTTTTTATGTAATGTGGTTGTCTTATAAAGTGTTGTTGTTTGTTTGTTTGATGTTTTCACCAATCACGAACAGATTTTTAAAAAAATAGTTCGAATGGGGATAAGGGTTTTTGGGGTCGTCCCAGTAAAGTTTCATCGAAATCAGCTGAGCTGTTTTTAAAAAATCAACAATCATTTAAAAACGCAATACATCGATTCTAGCGAACTATTTAAATTTAGTACACGATTTAAGTCGGTTGTACCATTTTTGTGGCTAAAATAATTATTTAGATTCTCTATTTAGAATGTTATGTTTTTTGTAAAACATAAAATTAGACATAAAGTAGTGAATGAATTATTGTAATAGGTGTTAGCTTTTTACAGTTTTAACCTGGTGGAGTACGAAATTGTTATTTATAATGCATTGTCCAGTACTTACTAAACTGTTTCCTGAATTTAGTTGTTTTCCAAAATGAAATGAAATTGAAAACAACATGGTAATCATCATGTTATTCACCACATGACATTCACTGATAGATAAAGACATCTTCTACGTATCTATACACTAGTTTTTACCCGCGGCTTCGACCGCATACGCAATATATCATTATAACTTATAGCCTATGTGTTATTATGATATTTAAGCTATATTATTGCAAAGTTTCATCTCAATCCGTTCAGTAGTTATTGCGTGAAAGAGTAACTAACATCCATCCATCCATCCTCACAAATTTTCGCGTTTACAATATTAGTAGGATATATATAATAATGAATGTTTTTCATAGAATCGTAAACTATGCATTTGATAATATGATGATTTTTAGCAAAGTTGTTCTGCATGAGCCAAAGGCGGTTTCCGAGTTGGTGCAATCTTCGACAGAGTTGGTGGCGTAGCCGCGTAGCAACGCGCACTGGGTACAGCTAGTATTCAATAAGATCCGATGAAAGCGGTCTGATATCAGTGAACATCAGTGAGCAGTTCTGTTGATACTTATGGATGTTAATACATTTTTTTAGCTTATAGCAGCAATTTATGAGTTTATAGCGTTTCAATGCTACGCAAAAGCCTCCTTCATCTCCTTCCTCGTAACCCAGAGTTCGCCTTAAAATTGACATTCAAGAGAAATGATAATATTCTACAAAATGAAACAGAAAAATATTGTAAGGTTAAAGATCACCGCAGGATCGCGCTATATGAAAGCTGCTTTAACCAGTCTTAATGAAAATCTGTATGGGAGAGTGCAAATCTTAATATCCAGCAGTACACGACCTAACACCTACCTCCTGATGATAATCTCGAGCTTTGAATGGAGAAATTAAGGAATTTGATGAGAGAATATTGTCCACCTTTTTGGAAGAGTGTATCTACTCAGATTGACTTTGATATGGCTTTACTGGCTCTATCGATGCCATATCTTTTTTTATCAGCACTAAATTATAAGTATTTTTTGTGTTATTTTACTCAAAACATCTCGACTTATGTCTTTAATCATGATTTTCACAGCTGGACATAAGCTTCTCCCTAAAATTAATCAGACCAGAAGAGTACCGGTTGGAAGCGCTTTGTATCCAGCAGGTTCTTGCACCAGGGCTCGCCACCTGGCCTATATTTCGCTGGTAGAACTAGAGTAGCGTAAGAGCAAAATGACAACTTTACAGAAGAGCCGAAAAATAACTCAAATTTAGCTACCGTTACCTTATAGCTCTTCTACGACAAAATCTATAGTAGTTAGATATCTGATCTTTACTACTAATAAAGATTAATTTATCGACTACAGAATAGTGTAACTTGTTGGACAATGTTTAGCGTTTTTATTTTAATCCTACTAATATTATAAACGCGAAATTTTGTGAGGATGGATGGATGGATGGATGTTTGTTACTCTTTCACGCAAAAACTTCTGAACGGATTGAGATGAAACTTTGCAATAATATAGCTTATATATCAAAATAACACATAAGTTATAAATTATAATGATATTGCGTCAAAAATCAAAATATCAGGCGGATGAAGCCGCGGGTAAATACTAGTAAAAAAGATTTTTCGAAAAATGTTTGACATACGTCATTGTTTGCTGTTACATACTTTTAATAATGTATTTATTGCAACGGAACTTCCGTTAAAATGGCCTTAAAGAACGGTACTTTACCCTTATTGGGCAGGAAAAAACTTAGGCTTTATAATCAAACATTCTATGTGAAAACGTATGATACGTTATTTGAGCGTTTACTTTCAAAACATTTTCGGTATCCTATATTTGACAAAATAATGGCAAGATTAATGTAAGTAAAAACACTTCATATTGGCAGTAAACAATTTTTTTATTGATACGATATTTTTGTACTAAGCTATCTACACACGACATAGCTCCAGTTTTTTGGCACATAAAAATATGGGGATTTAAAAACCGAATGGTGTAAAAAAATTTTATTTCAATTTTTGCCCTTACGCTACTCTAGTTCTTAACCCGCGATTTACGAACTTACTTGCTTTTACAAAAAATCAAGTCAATATGTCTCTCAGTTACTGATTGAAAGAGTAACAAACAAACACTCTTTGAGTTTTTGACCGACGAAACGGAGGAGGTACTCAAATCCTCGACTGACTGCCTCGGTGGCTCAGTGGTTAGTGACCCTAACTTCTGGTTCAAAGAGTCGTGGGTTCGATTCCCACCCAGGGCAAGTATTTATGTGATGAACATTGGTGTTTGATCTGTGTCTGGGTGTTATTTAGTTACTACCTATATATGTATGTATTTAAAAATATGTATATGTAGTATATCAGTCTCTGGCAGCCATATAACAAGCTTTGCTTAGTTTGGGGTCAGAGACCGTGTGTAAGATGTCCACAAATATAAAAAAAATAAAAATTACGTGTAAATATTTATTTTTGTATGTATAACCACGCATAACGTTTTACACAGTGGTCCGTTTTTTATAATTATTTCTTTGTTGAAAAGAATATAATTTTAAATTGGTCCTATTTAAATTTTATCGAAATCGGCTGAGCCATTTTTGATAAATCAACAATAATGTGAAAAATGCTACATCGATCCGTGAGAACTTTTCGCGAATTCTTTACACGGTTGAAGTCGATCATGCTATTTTTTGCAAAAAATAATTATCTAATATTTCATTGGATTAGCACGTAGGTACTTAATACAACATGTAAAGCAAGAAAATATTGGCACAGGACCGAAAGAGGTGGCAAACAAAAAAAGCGATCTCGGACTGTTGACGATAAAAATATATACAAAATGTGAGATACTAACGCATTGTTGCGTTATTGACTCTTACAACAAGCCACCTAAGACAGTTGTCTTGACCAATGCCCTTGTGAATACCTACGAACTTTTGCTGCTATCTACGAAACACAGAGAGCATTCAATTGATAAGCTAGAGGATGTGACCTGTTGTCCGGTGAAAGAATAGTAAAATATGTTTGTATAATTGCATCTATTATCTCATTTTTTGCATATAAAAGGGCTGCATCAAGTAGCATGGGTACTAGCAAACATGGCTCGTCTTGTGCTGTGCGTGTTGGCCCTGTGCGCTGGCGCATTCGCCGTGCCTGTTGCCCCAACCTGTAAGTCATTTTTTTAAATTTTATTATAAAATAGAAAAAAGTTTTCTAGCCATTGTTTAGATAATCTAGTTCTTTTTATTAATTTTGCTACTTTCATACTACCGCCTACATTGGCCATGTAGGTATACTTTAATTATTTTTTTCACTCTTCTTCTCATTTCATAACGGATCTGGTGGTATAGCCCAATATTATTGGCGAAATAAAATCCTGTGGTTTCCGTTGACATGGTCATATGGAGAAATTGGTAGAAACGTGGTTACATGGGACTGCCTGCTGCCAGATAGTATGTAAGCCGTCCCTCGTATAGATGCGGAATACCTAGAAGTAAAAGATATCAGCCATCTTGAAACTGATGCTCAGCACGAACAGAAAATTAGTATTGTAAGCCAAAACATTTTGTGTCGTTGTGCCATCATAGTTAGGTGACAATTTTAGACAAACCACCAAACCCTTGAAAATACTATAATACGTTTGGTAATTAAATTTTCATTATATTCTGATAGACATGCCTCCTTAAACCATTGTGTTATTTACAGTAGACACCAAGGTTATCCAAGAACGCCAGCTGGAATTACTGCTTCTTTATAGTCACATCCACGAGCCAACTAACGTACCAAAATGCCAGGAGGCGGCCAAGTTATGGAAGATTGAGGAGAATCTGGAACATTACAATGTAAGTGAAAGATGAATTTGAGAAAGATGTGCGATGTAGGTAATAGGCTTTCATTTAAAATTTCTCTTCTTTTACAGAACGTCACTGCAGCCACAACTCTAGTCAAAATCCTGAATAGTAAATGGAATTTACCTCGTGCAATTCCGTTATCACTTCATGAAACAACACATGTTTTTGAAGTGTCTACTGTTTTCAACGTGCTCTACTCTGCTAAAGACTATCAAACTTTCTATAATACAGCTGCTTACCTGAGAAATATCCTGAATGAAGAATCGTACTTATACGCTTTAAGTGTTGCCATACTCTACCGCCCTGATACTCAAGGGATCACTATACCACCGATGTACGAAGTCCTGCCTTCATACTTTAATAACGCTGAAATTATGGCCACGGCTCAAAGAATCAACACCCATGGACATCACCTCGTGAAGCATTATCCATCTACCTACGTATGGGATGACAATGTTGTCATTAAATGGAATCATACTCTTTGGCCGTACCATAACAGGGACCAAATCATGTCCTATTATACCCACGACTACTCGCTCAACGCTGTTTACTATACTCTTAACCTTCTGTACCCTCAATGGCTTGGAAGTGATGTTGTTCCTGGTATTCGCAACGACAGACGTGGTGAGATGTGGTGGTTCCGTCACAGACAGATTGTCGCACGTTACTACATGGAAAGGCTGTCCAATTGTCTGGGTGAAATTCCTGAAATTTCTACTATCGTCGAAGATGGATACGAATCGGGACTTATATACCCGACCGGAATTCCATTACCGACCAGGCCCAATCACTATTCCTTGGAGCAACCTCATTTAGTTGAACACGTTGAAAAAGTTTTCGAGTACGAAAGACGCATTTGGGATTCTATTGAAAAAGGTTATGTTGTAAACGTAAGTATTTGAACTAAACAATACATTTTTAAAATTATTTCCTGAAAAAAGAAGCATGCAAAATAAATTTTATTGTTTCTTTTGCAGGCACAAGGCGAGCATGTCAACATTCTTACCGAGAAAGGTCTGGATATTTTGGGATCTCTTGTGCAGTCAAACGCTGACTCTGTCAATGTCTGGTACTACCAAAACTTCATCAGCAACTGGAAAACGATCCTTGGGAATACGGTCCACCACCATCTTCAGTACCATAACCAGTACGTAATATTGATATTGGTATATTTATTATTGGTAGCTGTTTATGGAACTTTTAGTAGTCTACTGTTATACAGAGGCCTGGAGAGAGGAGATACACCATATTGGGCCATAACTATCACGTTGATAATCTACATAACCTAGTTGTAGCTTGGCAAAATCATATGTCTACACCATGGAAATTCAAGTTCGGATGTATGTATGCAGGCTGCCTTATAATTTTTTCTTCATCAGAAAATCCAGTGGTGCGAATATCTGTAGTACATAAATATATTCTAAAGAAGTCCTTATTACTTACTAGCTTGGGATTTCAATTTATGACCTTATGATTCTATGGCAAGACACTAGACACTATGGCTCAATTGATAACAAAATTATTTTAATGGTAATGAGCTAGATTTTCATAGAGATTATCAATTTTCAGTTACGTTCCCCTGGTACTGCCTTCTCCTTTGGAAAACTATATGACGGCTCTCCGTGACCCCGCTTTCTACATGATATGGAAACGCGTACTGAATCTGTTCACTCAGTGGCAGAAACGTTTACCCCTGTACAAGCCTGAGGACCTGAAATACCCAGAAGTTTCCATTACGAAGGTGGATGTTGACAAGCTAGTCACGTACTTTGAAAATTCTTACATGAACGTTACTCAATACCTGCATCAAAATCAGCATGAGCGTAAGTGATATTTAAAAGTAGCCATGTATTGTTATATCTATGAATTCAGATTTTTTATATTATAAGATATGGAGAAGATTTTAATAAGAATCTCTGCGAGATCCAATCAAAAAACAGGGGACCCATAAAAGAACCAAAATTACCGACATAGCCCAGCAGATGCAGGAGTATAGAAGAAAGGCGACCGATGGGATTGAACTGTTCTCGAGTAGAGAGCATGTATCTACGTATGTTTGGAGGACTTTCACCGAGAATGTATACAGAGGTCACTAGACTGCAGAATTGCGCCAAATGCAGTCTTCCTAACTAGTGCAGGGTCTTTGCCTGAAATACCATGTTAATGTTTTAATTGACGCATATTTTATATTTATATACGATTTTCAGGAGAGGTACAGCAGGAAGAAACCAGTGTTCTGGTCCAACACCCTGTCCTAACTCACAAATCGTTCAACATCCGTGTTCATGTCAAGAGCGAAGTCACTAAGACTGTTGTTGTAAAGTTCTTCCTTGGTCCCAAATATGACAGCCAAAACGTTGAGATTCCTCTGCACGAGAACACCGAAAACTTCGTGCTGTTCGACCACTTCTTGTCCGATGGTAAGAATAAAAATGTATTTGTAAAGATCAACCCAATGTCCTAAATGAGCCACTGCTGAACAACTCGCGACGCCCTGCGATACAAACTGTGTAAGTCTGTGTATTTCTACAGTCGCGCGAATTCCATAGCCACTACACAACTAGCAACTACTTGCAGATGTTGCAGATATAGAGCAAATATTTTTTTATTTTCGCTTAGTATTGCGTCGTGATGGACGTAGGATAAAAAGCACTACTATAGATAATACCTATTGTAAAAGAAAAAAGAGTAAATCTTATTTTTAATTAATTTATTAGTTAATTATAATAAACTAGCTGACCTGGCCACGCGTTGCTGTGGCTAAATAAATTAAAATTGCGACAATAAACTATCCTATCTCTCAAGTTGGATCGAACTGCACATGGTGTGCGAATTTTATTATAATCGGTTAAGTGGTTTAGGAGTCCATTGAGGACAAACATTGTGACACGAGATTTATATATATTAGAAGATTTATTATTTACTAGCTGACTCGGTTAACTTCGTCTCATCATCTGTCAACTGTCAATGCCACTCAGAAATCTTCTTTGGCTCATGGGCTTTGACGCAACAACTTTGCTAAAGATCATGATCAAATCCATAGTTTACGATTCTATAAAAGACATACACACAAATGTTTCTTTTTACATATATAGCTTTCGAATATTTGTTTCACTTATTTCTAATTTTGCAGTAACTGCTGGAGATTGCGTGATTACTCGTGAATCTGTCAACAACGCCTACACTTTCAAGGAATGGCCGAGCGCCATGGAAATCCGCGATAAGACTATGAAGGGCCAGTGGAAGCCTGACATGAGCTACGTGGCTATTGACAAGTTCCCGCACCACTTACTGCTGCCTAAAGGTTTCTATTTATTATTATAATAATTATCATAATATACTAAAAAGTAGCCGTAGTGGTCTAGTGGTAGTGACACCCGCTTTACAATCGTAAGGTCGTGGGTTCAAATCCCGGTCCCGTACCAATGAGTTCTTCGGTATTTAAGTACGGAATTTAACACCATTGGCTTTTCGGTGAAGGAAAACATCGTGAGGAAACCTGCATAAGTCCATCGAAGAAATCCGATGGCGTATGTGAATCCACCAACCCGCACTGGGCCAGCGTGGTGGATATGGCCCAATCACCCTTCGTGGGTAGGCCTACGTCCTGCAGTGGACTATTAAAAGGCTGTTACAGTACAGTACTAAAAAGTAAAAATAGCGCCTGTGACTGAGAAATTAAAGAGTGTTAGGCATATAATGAGAAGGGAGGATTGTCATGTCACAAAAAGAACTCTTAATACATTGGTAAGCGGTAAAACCGGGAGGGGAAAACCAAAAAAAGTGTGGATGAATTGAGAGAAAGGAGTTTATGATGAGATGACGCATGATAGAGTGAAGTGGTGAAACGAAACGTGCTGTGCCGACCCCACCTAGTGGGATAAGGGCAAGAAGATGATGATGACTAATATGTAAAAGTACTTTGCAAAACATACTAAAAAGTGAAAGTACTTTGAAAATAACTTTAAAAACTGATAAACTGGCTGTCCTGAGCCGTTAAAGCATAATTTGGCTTTTTGGCTTAGTACTACTAAACTATTAAGTACCTATAAATTGGACCGCAGGGGTATAAACTTTGCAGAAGAATTTTGTTTTGCAAAGTTACTAAGCCCAAAGCAGGTAATTCAGACTATCATTATGAACAACTTTTACTATAGGGCCAACCCAAATGCGAGAATAAATAAAAACAGCTGTTTCATAGATTTTATCGATTCCGAGTTGCAGTTTTATGTACATGGAACAGCTGATTTTTTGGGTTGGACCCATGGTAAAAGTTTGTCATAATGGTGGTCTTTATCATCCCCTTTTGGGTAAGTACCAGACAAGCAGATAACTCTGTACACTTATCATTATGAACAACTGTTACGATAAGACCAACATAGAACTCGCGCAAGAAAAATCAGTTATGAACTTTTTCTATAAGTCAGTTGTTTTTTTTTTCGCCTTTGCAGATGACCTCATAATAAAAGTTGTTCTTAATTTTAAAGTATCTGTAGTCTAAAGATTACGAAACAACACCCTGCATATTAATATTCAGAGAAAGTCCACTGATTTATCATATCGAAAGATATTACTGAAATGGCGATGAGTACTGACAATGAAATAATTTATCTTCACAGGCAAAGTTGGTGGTATGCCGTTCCAGCTTTTAGTCTACATTCAAGAGTATCAGGCTCCTAAGATTCCCTACGGTACCGGCTTCAACCCTAAGACCTCCCTGGGCCTGGGTACTGGAGCTCGCTTCCTTACAGACAAGCCCCTGGCTTTCCCTGTCGACAGGCCTCTTCGCTCCTGGCAGGTCCAGGACGTCCACAACTTCTGGCTTGAGGATATTCTGATCTATCACAAGCACGCCCCAGAAGTCGTCGTTCCCCATAACGAATAGACCACATTAGAATTTCTGTAAACGATTTTATGATATCCCAACCATATGATGCTGTATTGTAGTTTAGAAGCCTTGTAATACTCAATATTAAACTGAAAGTAACAATTTAAAGTGACTTTTATATTATTCCAAGAACTGTATGTATTGTATAATATTTATGTATTTTGTAGCTTTATTTATTTCAAAGAAACTAACACCTATTATTTCTGTAGCTTATACGATAAGTTCGCTTTTGAGAAGTTTCTACTAATTGTCTCAATATTTTACATAATAAACTTTAATTATTTATCAAAATCATAATTGTTTTTAGGTTTGTATTTCTGCTATTTATATAAAATGTTAATTTTATTTTATTAATTACCGTATTTATATAAATATTTTAGGATGTTCTTGTATAAAGTTCAAATAAATCGAGTTGAAATAAGTGAATTTTACATTTTATTTACGCTAATTCACCCGCAGCTTTCGGTATAAAAATATCTGAAACTTTACCACCCTCTACTACATCTACGAGTATATCAATGTAAATAAAGTCAAGAGCGTTTTGAAACACACGATAGTGGTGACGATGATAATGATGATGATAAAAACAAATTTTCAAATGTCATTAGATGGCTGAATACGAGTAAAACACTAAGCTAAGAAATGTTATGATTGTAAGGTCAGACCTCTGAGCCGTGTGCAAGTTTAAACAAAACCTTCATACGAGTAACCTCAGAACAAATAAAAAATCAAGAGAGAACAGTCAAGTGAAGCCGGTTATTTATACATGTGGTGATTGCGTGGGTGTTGCACCGCCATAGTTTGACTGACAAGCCAAGGCGTAGTTTCCTTGTACGTGTATGTTTGTGTAAACGTATCATTTCATGGCAAGGCGTAGTTTAACAGGCTTTACTTATTTGTTTCGCAACATTCTGTCTTGATTTTTTATTTGGTCTAAGCGAGTAACTCGAAATGTTACTCGCTTAGACCAAATAAAAAATCAAGACAGAATGTTAAAAGAAAGTATTTGATATGGTCTATAAACTCAGAAAGATAAAAGATTCTATAATGTACACTTTAAAAATTTATTCTCATTTTTAACGGAACCCTAAAAATCAACAGGAAAATTTTCTCCATTGCTGCGTGGAAAAGTAACAAACAAACCACCAAACACATTTTAATTTATAATATTGCAAAGGATTTTACAATTTAAATGGTTATTCAGAAAGAGTTGTAAAAATCCCCCCCCCCCCCCCCCCCCCATATAAAAAATATCTCTCCATAGATATATATCTCTATGTGCATGTATACCCCAAAATGATATTTTTTTATTTAATGTTACCGTCTAACCACGACCTACCATGCTGACTAAAGTTATTCTTACTTAAATTTAAACCTAAAACTAACTAATTTTGAACTAATAAACTAAATATGAACTAACTATGAACTAAATATGGCCAATGATCGTCTAGTGTGAACCCAACGTTGCGATCCGCAAAACCCAGATTATGGTGATTTTGGAAACTACCTAACCGATATTTAAACAACCTAAAATTCGAATACTCACTACATAATGACCTTCAGCTAGGATATTTCTAACGCATAATAAAACTCATACTCATATTAACTACTTGGGGACCGTAAACCTAAAGAGTCAAGATTTCCCTATCTACACAATTTCCTTAGAGCTATCAAGAGAACATAATACTACTTCCTAAAGGATAGAGTACAAATATTAAGATGATGAATAAACATTGCTTCAAATGGTTCAAGAGACAGTTTATGAAATCACTTTCCTCAGGATTAATAAAATTGATAGAATCCTTGGAAATTATAACTTTAAATGGAAAAATATTGTAAATATTATAGCATAACAACAGATATCACGGCATAGGTAAGGCGCACCTCCACCGCGCCAAACAGTCTTCCTCGTCTACCTGACATGGGCGAAAGTCCTCCGTATTGTTGTTATGAGAACAGCCAGAAGGGCTATACTACTTTTGTCAATGCTGTCTGTCTGTCATGTCTTTACAAAAAGGGGCAAGACTGTCTTTTTTGCAAATTGTCCAAATCTTCGGTTACGGTGTCCGAAGCCCCTAATGGAGGAACTCGGTTCCTTCATTCCCACAAAATTAACCACATATGGTGATATATGAGGGATCCGATCTAAAATTTCACTGTGGGGTTTCCCTAAGTCCCAAAGAATGGAACCAAGAGAATCCCCTAGACCCTATGAAAGTTACCTACCTACCTAGGCTATTACCCTACCTATATTTTCACAGCTAGCTAAGATAACCTACGTCTCTGGCATAACCGTCTTAACAATATTATTGTAACTACGTCAAAGAATATCCAAGGGGTTGGGTTTTAAAATAAGGAGCACAAATCTGAGGATTGTGACACTGTGGGGAGGTCACGTATATTTAGCAAAATTTAAGCACTTTTCAAGTTAGGTCTTTCAAAATACTACGATTTTTCTAACAAAGTGCCAGAAGCGAACCGCTTTGATAGATTAGGTGTGAAACAAAAAATAGGTTAGGTTAGGTTAGAACATGACAAACAACTCACGAGCCGAGCGAGCGAAGCGAGCGTGCCGCGGCAGCGGCCGGCGAAGTGCCAGAAGGAAACTGCCTTGATCGATTAGGTGTGAAACAAAAAATAGGTGAAAAATACTGATATAGCCGAAAGTGAGGTTAAGTACTAAAAAAAATATTACTGAAAAACTAAGGGCCTCCGGCGGGGGGGAGTTGCAGGGGGGGCTTCCCGCTCCCCCTCCCCCCACTCCCCATCCCCCCTCAACCCCTAAAATCGTGCTCCTTCTTTCAAAACCTTACCCGATCTTCAAGGTTCCGTTGAACTTTGGTATACGCTATAATCGCAGCGCAGTAATCACATGAATATTAGACACAGCAATATTAAAAATAAGGCGCTTAATATAATCCGTTTAGGTATAGAAAAACACAATATATTTCATATAAGAAAGTCCTACAAGAACACAGTAAGAACAAGCAAGCACATGAAAAACAAATCGAAAATACAAATAAAAAGTAAGATTCTGCGTAAGAGATTGAGGGTATCCAATCAACAGATTCTTTGAAATAAATCAAGTATATTTAGGGTCCAACTAAGGGTACACGCCAGACTTAAAATGAATAATGTAGGTATTTTATAAATGTTTAAAAGTCGTATACTTTTACAAATCAATCTCCCACAAATAAATCGGAATTGCCTCACCAAATGATGATGTTCCAACTGGCTCTCGTCCTCGTAGTCGGCTAGCTTTCCCTTCCAAAGTACTTCAGCGGCACGCCGGGAATATGTCCGTTCCTTAGCTTCGAAATCCAGCGCTGCATCGAACCGTCTTCAGGTTGCACTTAGCTGTGCCAATCTGGCTTACCAAACGTTTATGCAAATTGAACAAAATCAATCCGCAAGTTTCTCCTTCAATTTGCACTACATTTCATTATAATTTCACTTATATAAAACGATCCGCACTGAATTACACTATCACAAAGCCGATGTCACTAATTTTCACTTTTCCGATAATTACAACAAAGATTTGGCAACGCGAAATAAAACTCCCGATAATCCATCAGAGAAATGGCCTCCGAATTAAACTGTGTATTATATCCAACAGAGGTACGACCCCCTCGAATTCCCGACGTTTACTATCCCGGAGCTGGTCCCCCGCGCCCTTTTATACTAAACTAGTTTTTATACGATTGCTTTAACTGCAATCGGTGCACTAACACAACAATATGCAATAACACGGTTCCTGCTAAAAGGGCCAATATTGCAAATAATCACCACACGGAACATTATGCCATTAAAGCTAAAAAATCCCATTCGGAACAAAAGCTCAACAACGCAATAAAATGCAATACCCGCAAAAGAACGCATAAGGCAACTAACGCTGATAACCAGCATACCCTCAATTTGGATCTTAACGTTAATAAAGCAAATAGTTGCAATTCTTGCATTATGGAGCATTTTCGCTTTATGTCAGTGACGTCACTGGTAGTTTATTACAATGTTGCCACCCATAAAATTAAATTAAATATTCCGTTACTTTTACAGATTCCCTGTAATTTCTACATATACGATTTAAACTATTACATTGTTTTAACGCTTTTCTCCTTGAACAAATATTACCGTACAATAATATTACACCACTACTGTTTCTTTTTTAAAATCACGCGCTAGCAATAGTGATTTTTTGGCCCGGCTTTGCGATGATTGTTATTGTGAAGTATAAATATTAAAACCTAGTAAAAGAATCGGATAAAATAGCACAAAATACCAATAAATATTAATACAAGATTACTGCTAAACGAATATGCAGTATTTAAAGTTGAATGGTAAGTAAAGTATTGCAATTAGACTACGATTCTTTGCGCATGTAACCTAAACATTCCAATCTAATTATTCGATGTTCGTTTCAGGATACTCTTTCCAGTCTTTGACATTCTCCCAGCCTCCGAAAAGTCTTCAGCTCCATATAAAAGATCCCAGAGCTTGCAGGACAGCTTCTAACCTGGCGACAGCGGCAAAACTCTTTAAAATTGGCTAAAATTATATTAGGTATTGTTACCTATAGAACAAAATAACACGGTTAGTAAATTACTACTCTTTACAGTTCTTCTCAATAAAGATTATTGGACTTGTACTGTATATAACTCAATCCTCCAAATGCTGATTTGTTGCTAATAAGCGCTAGTAGTTCTCAGCCAGCCAACTAGTTAGACTTTAAAATACCATAAATATTGTGCAAGTTGCCTTCAAAACGTACATAAGCTTCCTGACATCCTTATATAAGAGATATTAGGATGTCAGGAAGCTTATGTACGTTTTTCTTAAGATACTAAAATTAAGAAACTTATTCCTAATTTAATCTATTCCTGGATTGTACGTAGGAAAGGAAGGTTCCACCGTTTCTCGTTCTCTGTGACTCGCCTCCTGTTCATCCGACGTCCAAGGCCCGTCCATCATTACCAAAGCATGTAAATTTTCTTCTCATTGTGGTAATACATCAATAAAGGTAAAATTTATCATATCTCACATCTATTACCTACATTTTTTCTAGCACCTGTGAAGCTATTTTCCATAACTCTAGTTGAGTTGCTCAAAATATTAAATTTTAACAATTAAATGTACCTACCTAGTGGGAGACGTAGTTTGTTCCATGAGAAATACATATAAGTAGGTTTATATTTTACTATGGTGCTAAACAAGAATTATGAAAAAAATCAGCTAATCAGCTGCTAAGTACTCAGAATCAACAAAATGTATGAAACGGCTGATATTTTTCCTCGAATTCCGTGTTGTTCGTTTAATAAAAATTGTTCATAACATCAGTAGTATTATAATAGCAGTACAGCATGACTTTTTATTCAATGCACAAATTAGGTGCTTTGTGTTAGAACATATTTCGCTCATTTAAAGATCGACTTTTTTCATCAATTTTTTGTCAAACTATTCCAAAGAAAATTATATTGCATGCACCCTACATTCCAGACAATAACTACCTAGACTAGGTAGTCTTGGGTCTAGGTAGTAAAACGTCTCGGGCGTAGGTACGACGCGGCCACGTAGGTACTCAGACGTAGGGTGACATTGATTACTCCGTTTGTCATAATACTTTCTCTTGAAGTTATTTTAATATTTTTGAACTTAAGTGAGTAAAACCAATGTAGGGGTTTAACTATTTGTTTATTATACTTTCCGTATGCAAAGTATGTGTTTGTAACTCTTTCACACAACAACTAAAAAACGGACAGAATTGATTTTAACACGCTTTTATTAGGTCGACCTGTATGTAACTATGTAATGGAATCTAAGGTAACTAATTTAACCATCTTTCAAGGGTCATAGCGTAATGAAAATTGGCAGCTCTATGTAGTTCTGATGACAATACAATAATATGGTACTGTCGAACTGATCTGATGATGGAGCCGGAAGATATGAACTGGAATTTCAAGATGGAAAATCGTATCATAACTGTTTTGGATTTCTTAAAAAAGTCTTGTAATGTCTTGTAATGAACTTTGACCACGATTAGGTTTCAAAGTCTGATGATGAAGCCGGAAGATAGGCACTGGCATCCATGATGGAATATCGTATCACAGTCTTGTTTGCACTTGTAAGAAAGGACAAGTAATGTTTTTACGTGCTGTTATAAAAGCGTGCTTTTCTAGTGTTTTTCTGTCTGTGTGTATATCAAGACTCTTTATCTCGAGAACGCGTAAAGATATCGAGTTGAAATTTAAACTGTATACGTATATCTATGATCTCTTACAATTGTGTAAAAGAAAAACATCTCAGTTATCGTTTAAGAAAATTAGAGTCATTTATGTCGTAAAAAACCGCATATTTCGACACTCACAAAAATCAAAACCTACAGGGTACTTCCCGTTGACATAGAACTATGAAATTTGGCGGAAAGCATTGTCTCAGAGTACTCATATAGGAATAAATCTGAAAACTGTACATTTTTATTTAAAACACAAAAAATAGGGCCTTCAAAATTTACAATATATTGGTTAAAAATTCAAAGTAAGTAAATCGTATCATGTAAGGTATCATATAAAAAAACTTCATTAGCACATGCTAAAACAAGTTTTTAATTATTTTAACAATGTGTAATTTTCAATGTATGACTAGAAAAGTGAAAAAAAACTTTTTTTTTGTTTTTGGTTATAGTATAGAGATTTTAACAACTTACTTCCCAATTTTGTGAAAGAAGGATGCGCGAGCCCATACATACCAGGACCTGTTATATACGAACAGACTAATTTTTCCTCACTTATTTTCTAAGAATGATATGTTCACCAATGTGATTTATGACGCTTCTAAAACTGTTCAAATATGTACAATTTGGCTAAAATTGAATATAAAATAAGAAAAAACGAAAACAATTTTCAAGCTATAAGTACCTATTTATGGACATGTATACACACTAAAGATTATGGATTGCCAGGTTTGTTATGTTCAGAGTGCTAAAATGGTGCTCGATTTTAAAAACTTGATGTCATGTATTTTTAGTCAATATTGTCTCAATGATATTTATATTGATTTTTAAAACAGTGCATGTCATCTTGTCTGTATTATCAGATAACTTTTTGGAGTTCACCGATTTATAAGACTTTGTCACGTCAAAAAAATCAATGTCTAGGATTGATATAAAAAGAAAATGAAAAATGGAATGATAAAGAAAATTCGGTATTCATCCATTTCATTAGCAAAAGTACAAGAACCGCAACTATAAGTTAAGAATATAAGTAAAGCAGCTATTCGAACCTCGGCTGCAGCCTGCGGATGCAGGTTGCGAATGGAGGTAGCACACACATGAGCCGCTGCTTGTATCCGCAGTCGGGAATGATTCCGATGCTGGTTGCCTACGTCATACATCGCAGGTACGTTGGACTTGTTTAAACAGGCTAACAACACTAGCAGCCGAGGCTCGGTAGCACATGCTGCCGCAGCCGTGTTCGGAATCTTTTTGTAGAAATTCATACAACTACGTAGATAACCAGCGCCCTTAGTCCAGGTTTTGTGTTGTTTACTTAAACTTTTGCGTTCGCGTGTGGCTCCATACATTTTGGTTAGTTCTTCATCGTTTCGGCCAGGGGCGCTGTACAAAAATGTATAGGGCAATATCGAACAGATGTAATTTCAATTTATGTGTAAACCTGGACTAACGCCTCAGAAAGTTGTGTAGCCACAGCCGGCCTAGTGCAGCTGCTGCAAGTGTAGTAAAGCAAGTGAAAGATTCGAATAGCACCCTTAAGGATTACGAGTAATATTAAAATTGCCACGAATTTCTCGGATAACTTCAACTACTGCTTTTTGTTTTTAGTAGTAAAGTATATGATAAAAAGTACATATAAAAATAATAAGAATATTCTTTCTTTTTGATAATCTTTTAGTATACAAAAATGTATGTTTCTATAAAAATGTATAATAACACCTCAGTTTGTAAACATTACGGGCTAAAACGAGTTAACGCAGGATTATGTGCCAATAGTTAAAAAAGAAAATAATTATTACATCAACACGTCAACATTTCCAAAACTGCTAAGTCTGGATACGAGAACGAAGTCTGGTAACACTAAATACGTCATCTGATTGACTGAATTTGACATTTCCTTTTTTTTTTGACAGCAACAGTAATAAAAGATTGTTTTTTTTTTCAAATAATTCGCCCATTTTTGGACACTAAAGCCTTTAAGACCATACCGCCACTTCTTATGTATGTAATCCGTAATGTAAAAACAATAAAAAAATCATTGTAATTTTTCTGGTGGGTTAATTTTAATTTTAATTAGTGATATGAAAACAGCAAAAAATCCCTATATTTTTGAAGCACATATCATTTTTAGAAAATATGTTTGGTTTTTTACTAACAAAAAAAAAAAAAAAATATTGACAGGTTAATTCCGTGCATCCTTCTTTTCTGGATTTGCACGGAACCCTCGATGTGCGAGCCTGACTCGCACTTATCCGGTTTTTTTTTAAACTATTAACTAACATATAGTTCATATCATCTATTAACTAACATATAGTCTTACATATAGTTCAAAGATTGAAGTGACAGTGGTTGAGTGGCATATGCTCCCTTTTTTTCGGAAAAATTAAAGGTTCCCGTGGGATAGCTAAAAACTTTAATATTACGCGGGCAAAACCGCTGACAAAAGCTAGTTTGTCAATAAATTGTACAATTTCAGCAATTTTTATCTATACCAATATTATAAAGAGCAAAAATTGTATTGTTTGTTTACGTCGAATAGGCTCCGATACTACTGAACCGATTTGAATAATTATTTCACTAATGTAAAGCTTAACTATCCCTGGTGAAGGATAATATCCTGTTAATATATTATATTATATTTTCAACAAAAAAATAGGGAACCTTGATATTCGTTTTCTTTAGCCAATTGAACCCGGGCGAAGCCGGGACGTGTAGCTAGTTTGACATAAAGAAAATTTTTATTTATGGGCTTAACAAGAAATATGAAAGAAAGATGAGAGAAAGATTAAAGTAATTTCGGCCAAAGAAAATACCTATAATACTACCTACGGCAACAGATACTACTTAGGGACTAGTACCTATGTAGCTGTTTCAAGTCGACTTTGTCGATTGACAAATTTTATCGAACCGACTATTCCGACCGGAATTTGTGTGCACCAACCCTGAAGGAGAAAATGCGATTTATTTTCAAAACACAAACCTACTCCATCAGGACAGTGAATTGGGTCAAACGATTGGGTCAAGTTAGAACTCTGAAGGTTGTCATTCTGTTTCAGACGCCTCTTTTATTATTATTTAGTGTAAGTTTGCGTTTGACTACATACTGCCTGATGTTAAGCAGATATGCGGTCTAGGGTGTAGCATGCTTACTTAGAAGATACCTAGATAATATTTACTCGGGATTTGAAATCCCGGGAAGACAGACCCAAGCAAAGCGTTCCACATTCTGGCTGTTTGTATGAGGAATGTGGATTGGAAACGCTTGTTTCTAACGCGCAAAATGTCCACCATAAAGGTGGCGCTTTGGTAGGGCCTGTCTTGCTGTACGATAAAAGAAAGGTAGATTGTAGTAGGCTTGTGCTCGGAGCCTCTTTGCGATGTAGAAATGTGGAACGAGGAGATCCGTAGAAGAAGCAAAGTTACCACCATCGCTCAGTGGATAGGCAAGTTGAAATGGCAGTATGTAGGGCACATAGATCGGAGGACTGATGACCGGCGGGCTCGAAAAGTAAAGTCGAGTGGAGGTCACGTGCCGGCAAGCGCCACGTAGGACGTCTTACAATGAGGTAACAGATATTCTTATCAAGGCCGCAGGATCACGCTGGATGCAAGCCGCTTCTTACCAGTCTATTTGGAAGTACATAGAAGAAGTCCAAGTCTTTTAGAGCTGATGGATGCTGCCGGTTCCGGTAGTTCCTACATAGGTTAAACAAAGCGTAGTACTATTGCTAAACGGATCAAAAACTATAATAAACGAAAAATATAGACAACACATTTATCGCTTTCGTTTGACTTCATACATTTATATTTCATATTTCTCATTTTAGCCAATAGCGCTTAACGAAAATGTATGGCACTCCAGAAAACTACTTACATTTTTGTTTACGTGTAATTTCAAATAAGTGCGATTTAAAAACAACTCTGCCATTTTAAAAACTTAAATGACTTTAAAAAATATATACTTCTTGCAATGAGAATATACCTTCGTTACTTTAGAAAATGATTTATTTGCCCTTTTTAAATGACAATTATAATTCAGTGTGTCTGTTGTTCATGGGCACAGAAAGATTTTCAATTTATTTGTAGAAACTTATCATAACTCACAGAAGAAAGAGCTAGAAAGCACCTAAGGAAGAGGCACATACCACGGAAGAGCTCTTAAAGCGTTGCGGTCTACACATTAATTTGTTCTTTTTTGCATACCTAAAAAAAATTACGCAAATACCCTATCAAAATAAACTGAGGAAGAGGACTATAACACGACATAGCTCTTGGAGCATTTCGGTTAGGATTAGAAATTAATTTTGTTTCTTTTTTGTTCTCTTTTGCATGCGAAAACTTACGCAATTCAAGATAAAATTTAATTCAACATACAGACGACTAACAAAGGGCATAATTGAAGGGTAATAGAGTCGAGATGATAGATAAGTCAAATAACACGAAAGAAAGCGATGCACAGTACTCATTTATTATCTGTTTGTTAGTATATTGTTTTTTCTTATTAATGAAAGTGACCTATGCAACAGATTTCAGCACCCCGCTTACATTGTATTTAATAGTTGCAGTAATTGATAAGTCTATCATAACATTTTTGGAATGTTTACACTAGAAAGCATATAAAAAGCGGTCCAATTTTTGGTTTGGCACTGGCAATCATGGCTCGTCTAGTGTTGTGTGTGCTGGCCCTTTGCGCCGCCGGCGCATTGGCTGACCCTCGCGAAAATTGGTCCAAAAGTAAGTAATATTTTGCTATTTCATCGTCATCAAAATCATTTTTTGTAAATCAACTTGATAATATTGATGTTAGTCCTCTTACAAGTTGGCGTACACTGCGTACAGTGTGTATACTCGTACCTATGTGTGCCTATAGTTTTTTACGTTTCTTAATGAACATGTTTTTTAATTGATTTCCGTTCAGCCATGTCAACAACGCCTAGATTTCTGGCGGCTTAAAAACTCTGACACCAGAGCTAGCCACCCGACCTATACGAATTTAATAGATTTACAATGGGTTTGGCTTGCATAAGCGTCCAGTATTTATGGTGAATAATTATCTAAATCTTCTTCTGAACCAGAGCTACTCGTAACTAAGTCTTTTGTCTAATATAATAAAAGTACATTACATATCTATTTCGCATCAAAACTTTTTTGATTGTGGGTTACAGTCGGAGCTGATGTTCTCAAGCAGCGACAGATGGATTTAATGGACCTTTACGACCATATCCATGAACCAATCGCAATTCCGAAATGCCAAGACATTGCCAGCAAGTGGACCATCGAAAACAACTATGAAAAATACAACGTGAGTTTAATTCCCAGACTCTTGATCGACACCACCTTTACTAACGTGCCTTAGTGACCTAGTACCTACATCGTGAATTTTTATTTTGGCGAATTTTTATTTTAAGTATTGTTTTCTTTCATAACTGACATTAGAATTAAGCCAAGTTTAATTTGTTTCATTGGAAAAAATATATATTTTTCTCTCTAATTTACCAACAAAACTAAACTTAGGGCACGCAACACTCACGTTTTTATGCAGAATTACGCTGCTGTTTGAGTTTTACTTAACTTTTTTTCTCTCTTCAGAACGTTACTGCTGCTAAGACCTTTGTCGGTATGCTGAAAAACAAGTGGTACCTACCACGATCCGTACCGTTTTCGGTCTACGAGCCCGCTCATGTCTATGAAGCTATGACCGTCTTCCATATGCTTTACTCTGCCAAAGACTATGAAACTTTCTACAACACGGCTGTCTACTTGAGGGATATCCTTAACGAGGGCGTCTATGTCTATACTCTCAGTGTCGTCATCATGTACCGTCCAGATACTCAAGGTGTCGTCATTCCGCCAATTTACGAAGTTTTCCCATCATACTTCAACAATGGTGAAATTATGGTCACTGCCCAGAGAATCAACACTCATGGACACCGATACATGAAGCACTATCCGTCTACTTTCATTTGGGACAACAATGTTGTGATCAGGTGGAACTCCACAGCTTGGCCTTACTATAGTACCAACTTCCCTGTGTCGTACTTCACAAATGACTATGATCTTAATGACGCGCAGTACTTTATGAGCCTAGTCAATCCTTACTGGATGGGAGGTGAAGAAATACCCGTTATTTACAAGAAGGGTCGTGGAGAGGCCTGGTGGTTTGCTCACAAACAGCTTTTGGCTCGTTACTACATGGAAAGATTATGTAACGGTCTTGGTGAAATCCCTGAAATCACTGACGTTGTTGAAGATGGATATAACTCTGGACTTCTGTACCACAATGGAATTCCATTCCCCTCGAGGCCAAATCATTTCCATCTTGACAATCCTGAATTTTCGCGGACGATTGAACAAGTTGAAGAGTACGAAAGACGCATCTGGGAAGCTATCGACAAAGGTTTCTACGTTAACGTGAGTTTGATGTATCATTAAATTAAAATTCTGATTACTTTAAGAAATCACAAACATGATTTACAAATAATACTAAATTTTCAGCGCAAAGGAGAACACGTCAGTCTTCTTACTCAAGAAGGTCTCAATACCCTCGGGCTTCTAATTGAATCCAACGCGGACTCTCCCAACCGCTGGTACTACAAAGATTTCATCAGGCTATGGAAGAAGATTCTTGGCAACACTATCAAGTCTGGATACCAATTTGAAAGCCAGTAAGTTCTGCAGACTCCACTACGATACGATTTTATATCACAATTATAATAAAATAACATTTTGAACCACATTTTAAGGTTCCGTAATAACAAGAAACTCTTTTAAGGTCGTGTCTTGACCACTTATTTCTTTTTGATTCCAGATTCACGCCGTTGGTTGTTCCATCGGCTTTGGAAAACTACCAAACTTCTCTCCGTGACCCTGCTTTCTACATGATTTGGAAGCGCATCTTAAACCTCTTCGTTTACTGGCAGAAACAGATGCCTCTGTACAAAACCGAGGAACTTATTATGCCCAACGTTGAGATTGAAAGCATTGAAGTCGAAAAACTTGTCACATACTTTGAAAACACTTACATGAACATCTCTGCCCATCTATTCCAGACTGAGTCTGAAAGTAAGTTGCTTATAAATTAGTGGTTAGATATTTTTACAATTTGATATCGTTAAATCCACTATATATTACAAAACGAAGTTGCCTTATATCTCAGTTTCAGTTTATTTTATTACGACAAATGGGTGTCACAGACACACTTTGGAATAGTCCAAAACAATCTACAATTACTCACATGTTTATAAATTACTTACGTTATATCATAATTCATTCCTTATCTACATTTTTAAAACCAAGTTAATTTCAGTCAAATATAAACATTAAACACAATTTTATTTACATCTACATTACACTAAATATTCTAAATACAACAATACTAAACACAACAAGGTGCCAGTTTATGAGTGACGAAAACTTACTAAACCAAATGTTCAAATGCCCGTCCACTTTGATAGATTCAGTCAATAATAAATGAAAGATGTTAAAATAAAATTAACTTAAATGCAATGTCAATAATAAAATATCTCTCATGTTAGATTTTGTGTTCTAATATTTGTTTTGTATTTCAGTCAAGAGTTTAAAGGAAGACGTTTCAGTTCTCGTCCAGCACCCACGTCTTAGCCACAAACCATTCAGCATACGTTTGAAGGTCAAGAGCGGTGCTGCGAAGAAAGTGCTCGTTAAACTCTTCCTTGCGCCTAAATACGACAGCAAAGGATTCGAGATTCCTCTTCCTGCAAACATACAAAACTTCTTCATGCTTGACCAGTTCCAGTATGATAGTAAGTTATTTATTTGTCTTCACGTATAATAATTCAGCTCCATTCAAGCTCAAGACAGCCCAACGTTCTATGGAGAAAACTGTGCTTGGAATATCTCTGCGAGAACCAATCAGGACTGAGGAGATCAGTAGACGAACCAAAGTTACGGACATAGCCACCTGCTTAGTATGTTAAAATGATAGTTGGCAATGCACATAGTTAGGAGAACGGATGGCCGTTGGAGCCGAAAAGTTCTCGAATGCAGACTACGCACTAGCAAGCGTAGCGTAGGACGTCTGACTGTCCAGTAGTGGACATCCTGTAACTGACGAATGATGATGATGATTTTTGTTGAATGTTAGTTTTTGATTTCACAGTTCAGCCGAGTGAAAGTGTCTATTTATATGTTTGTGTTATATTTATTTAACATAGTGTAAACGAAAAGATTGTGTATCCTCATTATAATTAATGTTTTTTATTTAATTTACAGTGACTGCTGGAGAATGCGTCATCTCTCGCAAATCTACCGACTTTGCGTACACCTCTAAGGATTGGCCCAGTGCTCACGAACTTTATGAAAAGCTTCTTAAGGGAGAATGGAATCCTTCCAGAAGAACAGTGAATGTGTTCCCTCACCATCTGCTTCTGCCTAAGGGTACGTTTTGGATACAACTTTATTTTTCAACTCAGGCCTCAGTTATCTTAATCTGTTTGGCACATTGTATATAGTTGATAAATCATCTGGTACTTTTTGACTGAGGTAGAGACTCTTACTTCATTTGGGACTTTGAATATCTCTTTTACTTTGCTCGGGAGTAAGGTTTCCCGCTATTGTCGTAAATTAATTCATAGGGCGTTTACTGCTGGACATGGACCTCCCCTATAATAATAGATCTCTAGTAAGATCGCTTGGAAACGATTCGTACCTAGCACAATCCTGCAATGGTCGAGAGTAAGATCAATTTCCTCGTTACGCTTATGATTCAACGTGTCAGTCCCGCAGCATCAGAAAATGCTTTTTTCTCTCGTTGCGCTTTCTAAATATGTACTAGAATTATCAACTGTTTATTTTTTACAGGTATGGTTGGCGGCATGAAGTTCCAGTTGGTGGCATACATCCAAGAGTTTGACGGCTACAAAGAACTTTACACCAATGGCTACTACACCACTGGCTTCCCTGTTGACAGGCCTTTGTATCCCTTCCAAATCAAGGATGTCAAGAACATATACTTCAAAGACGTCCTGATCTACCACAAAGAAGTTCCTGAGGTCTTTGTACCCCACACTTTCTAAAATGGTTTGATTCATATCTACATTTGATTGACCGATTTTCCTCCATTACTGAATGATTTTCAAGCTTGTATACGGATTTGATTAAAACGAAACTATATTATGATGCGGGCATATTCTCAAAAAAGAAATGCCTATTGAGTGGTGTGAATAATATGTATTTATTAGTGTATGTATTAGTTGTTTGTATTTATTGTTGATAATTAAAATGAATTATAAATATGTATTCAAAAAATGTTGCTTTTTTGCTACCCATAGGCATTGTTGTTATTGTACATACATTAGGTAAAGGCACATCATGTAAACATGTACTTAACAAAAGCGTTTAGCTCATAAAATAGCAATACCATTATTTTTAATTTGATATACAACAAATTGTTAGAATAAAAAATAAGCCAGGCTTATGATCTAATGAGAGTTACAAAATTCGGTCGGTGAATCTTGGTGATGTTAAATATTTGAGGCATTATTTTGATAAATAAATCATAAAGATGATTAATTGAATAACAAACTTTGCAGCTCATGTTCGTTAATTTGCGATATACAAACTAAATTAGATAAAAACAACAATTAATATTAAACTACAGTCCGTTCACAGTTATTTTACCCGGGATATTTATCGCGGCGTCTCTGACTAGTCATTACACACCATCACAGGTAAGACAGAGACAGCGGCAAATGTAAAAAGGTTAATTAACTGTGAACCAACTATAACTGTCGCTTAAACGCAAATCTCATAATGACTGTGAATCATAATTATGTAGGTCCTATTGGTCATATCAAAAGGATGCAATAAGTATACCTATGCAATCAAAGATGCCATGGATTCCGGGCACGTTCAGTATATTTGAATTACATCCTAGGCTATTTGGGTTCACAAAGATAACGTAAAACGCGATTTAATCTCCTTCACCAATAATTTTCTAACTTGGAAGGTAAACGGATGATAGTAAACCAGTAAATAAAATTAATAATAACTACAGACGCCTTTCAACATTATGGCCAATCATAGTTACTCGTAGAAGTGCTGGCTCAAAAACTTCTCAAAGTCGTACATACATTCAATGTGTTTGTTTACCGATGTGGAGCCTTAAGAGGCGCCATAAATAGCAAATTTTGAATAACTTTTACCGTGGGATCAACTCTGAAAACGCAAAAAAAACAGCTTTTCCATACTTTTTGTCGAGAGTCTATAAAAAATCGTATGGAACAGCATTAAAAACATAAACATTCTAAACATCTACAGAGGTATTTTTCCTAAAGATACTGCATCGGTCTGTTACGCCTTGAAAGAAAATGCTCCAAAAATTTCCGATGCTACTTATTCCACCTAGAAAAATGTACAGTAGCCCACAATGAATCTTATAATTGCTCCGTAATAATTATGTAAAATTTTACAACCTAGAAGTTTCTTTAAGCAAGCACTAAATGTAATCTCAGTTTTTTTCTACCATGATATGGATTGCTACTCTGGCAGCCACTGACCTACGCTGATAATTTTTTGTCTAAGCTTATCAGCTCAATACTGGTCAGTATAAATAGGGGAGCGGGTGGTTGGAATGGCACTGGCAATCATGGCTCGTCTTGTGCTGTGTCTTCTGGCGGTCTGCGCTACTGCCTTGGCTACCTCCAACGAGGTTGAAAAGGGTAAGTTTTATCTCATTCACTCTTACTATACATTGTGTTTGTCTACCTGTGCCGGAGCCTTAAGCGGTGACATCTATGGCAAATTTTGAACAACATTTACTATGAGACCAACTCTGAAAACGTAGAAAAAACTGCTGTTCCATACGATTTTTTATAAGACTTTCGACAAATAGTATGGAATAGCTGTTTTTTTTTTGCGTTTTCAGAGTTGATCCCACAGTAAAAGTTTTTTAAAATTTACCATATATATTTAAGCTTAAGGCTCCGACATCGGTAGACAAACACATTGTATACTTTTGCAATATTATAATTTTGATGATGTTGACATTCCCTCTGTATTCAATGAGGGCTCAATTTTTCGACGGAAATATATATAAATAACAAATAAATCAAAATATTTTCAGCACAGTCCTTTCCGTACATGGGTTGCCTAGAAGAGATCGCTTCCAGCGATAAGGCCGCCAAGTGTAGCACTATCTTAAGAATTTCGCTAATGTATTGTTAGTTTATTTTGTGTGTACAATAGAGTTATTTGTTTGTTTGTATATTTATTTATTTATTTATTTATTTATTTATTTATTGAGATAAAAACGATTTTACAAACATTTACAATCATCTCACATTAATTAGAACAGAGTCAAAAATACAAAAACTATAAATACAATAAAATCAAAAATCTATAAATTCATTCAGATGTCAATGGTATACAAAATTAGAAAAATGTCAATATAAATGGTAAATAAAATGTCAATTTCCAAAAATCAAATTATACATCATGAAATTCATCGTGATCAATCGAGCTGTTAGCACGATTACTTTTGTCCCATTGGTCAGTCAAATTTTCGCAATAGGTCCTAAAAATAGAAATAACAGTTGTCCAATTATCAAAAATAATGTCAAAATCAGTATTGGCGAGCAGGAGCGCGTTGAAATGGCTGCGAGAGCGTACTAACGGCGACATTGTGCGAGCCCTAGTGCGGCATTGTTCTATGTGAAACAAGTTCGGCAGCCGGCCACGCCTGTTCACCGGGACCCCAGGTCTATCCGGCACAAATAGTACACACAGTAGGTCATGCAGTTCAATCGAATCTACTGCTCCTCTGAGCACCTTAACGCATATAGTGAGCTGCTCTAGTGTTCTCCTTACTTCTAATGAGTTATAGCCGAGTTGGCCAAGCAAAAACTTCGTCGGGTACAGGAAAGGATAGTACCCATATCGCTTTTTGTACAGTGCCCTTAAGAAAGCTTTTTGAACTTTCTCAAGCAATCGCGTGTAGGTAATGTGATGTGGATTCCAGACACATGCACCCGACTCCAGCTTGCTCCTAACTAAAGCGCAGTAGAGGGTTTTCATGACATCCGGGTTTTCAAAATCCTTCGCATTACGAAGTACAAACCCAAGTCGCCGGTACGCCTCTATCGCGAGAACAGACACGTGCTCGTGGAAAGTTAAGCCGCGGTCGAATGTGACTCCCAGGTCCTTAACGGAATTTGCTCGATGTATGGCCGTAATGTTTAAGTTGTAATTAAAGTGGATGGGATCTCGTTTCCGATCAAATGTCATAACATTACATTTACTGAAATTAAAGTACATCTCGTTCCTCACGCTCCACTCATACACCTCATCGATGTCTTCTTGTAAGCGAACACAGTCGCTATGAGTTTTTATCTCAACGAAAAGCTTAAGGTCGTCGGCGTATAACAGACACTGGGCAAATGACAATACTTTTGGAAGATCGTGAATCATCATCTGGAAATATAACGGACCGGTAACTGAACCTTGTATTATTCCAGATCTGGTATGGTACGGTCTTGATTCGTATATTCCATGCCTAACATATTGACGTCGATCTCTCATGAGGTCTGCCCAAAAATTCAAATTTAATTCAATTATATGGGGCGATGAATTTAAATATCTGTTCTTGGTATGGGTGTAAGTTGTTCTTAGCTTTGTGTTCTATGGTAGGTACCCCCGACACAGATAATAGGCATGATAACCAAAAAATATAATTAGGAAGTCCGTCAGATACACCATCAAAATATATTAGACACGCATTGTAGACACGTATTTTTTATTTTGCCAATCAAACAAAAATTGATGAAGATACATCCCGTCAAAGTTCAGCGTGACGTCACAAGTGTCATATAGTTGTATAGACTTCTGTAAGAAAATTGACGTCACGACCTCCACTCCCAAACTTTTACAAGGTTTATCTTTGTCATTTGTTGTTTGATTGACAAAAGAAAATGCTTGTACGATATTTTTTGATAATCTAACTCTTGGACTAATTGTGATAATGTTTTTATTACCCAGTCATCATGCCTATACTAGTGAGGTGGCATTAAGTGTGAAAAGTTTATTTAAAATTTATTTAACAAAAACACGTTACATAGGTACTGAAATACTACGTAGAAGTCATAATAATATTATTCTGACAAATATGTCAAAATTACAATTCATTTAAAGTGTTTAAATAATACCAATCAATATTTCTGACAGCAGTTGATACAGCAGTGCTAGCGGAACGCCAGCTTCAAATCCTAGACCTCTTCGTAAGCATCTACGAGCCACCCACGTCGGAAATCATCCAGAATGATGCCAAATCATTCAAGGGCATTGAGGAAAATTTGGACAAATACCACGTAAGTTCATGAACGAATGCCTTTGATGTAGGTACGAGTATACCTAGTATATTGCAATTTTTTTTATGAGAAACACATTCCATTTGCTAGATACATTTTTGTTAATTTTTATGATGAAGTAATTTTAGACCAACGAACCACCTGAGGAGGTACTCAATTCAACGCGTATGTATAATATATACCTATATATACGCGTCGAATGGAGTATACAGGGTTACAGGGTAAGTCGACCTATTCCCGTTAAGGGTGTGTAGTTTACTTTGTTTCTGACTACTTTGACTGTGAAATACACTATTCTAAATAAAAAAAAAACCAGATATATGAAATTGGTATTTATAAAATTCCCAATTTTCGGCTATCAGCTCAGATATTTTGAAACGTGTACGAGTAAGTCGTATTTATTTTTACATGTAAAATAATGTTTTATGACCTCACTACCCAAAATCATCATTTCATAAAAAGTATTTCAATTCAAATATCCCGAAAACTATGAGATTTAGGATATGGTGTTTCTTAGCGAAATCAGTCAGAAACGTAGTAAACTACACACGCTTAACGGGAATAGATCGACTTAGCATGTAACTCTGTATATATAGGTATAGACTTCGTTATTCGTTATTTCGAGATTCCATACTCAGGCAATCTTTAAATAATAAATATAGTTTAAAAAAAACAAAAAAAACACGCTTAGGTTTTTTTTAATAAATGCATTGTCATCGGTCTTTGATAGGTGTGCAAAGTTTTAAGAAAATCAGATCGCTCAAAGTAGGGCAAAATCGAACTCAAAGGGATTGGTTACAAGCAAGAAAGCACACATACATAAACTAATAAAAGCGTATTAAAATTCTTAATGTTGCACTCATAAAACTCTTTTTTGGTTTACAGAATCAAACTGCCGCAAAGTTCTACGCCGGTATGTTGAAAAACAAATGGCACGTGCCACGTTCTTATCCGTTCTCGGTTAACGAGCCATCTCACGCCATCGAAGCTTTGACTCTCTTCAATGTTCTCTACTCTGCTAAGGACTTCGACACTTTCTACAATACCGCAGCGTACCTGAGAGACATCATCAACCCAGGTGTCTTCCTGTACGCCGTCGGTATTGCGGTTATTTACCGTCGCGACACAGAATATGTTGTTCTGCCACCGATCTACGAGAGCTTCCCATCACTCTTCAACGATGCTGAAATTATTGCCACAGCTGAAAGAATCAACGTTCATGGCAAACGTCACGTCAAGTACTACCCATCTACTTACATATCTGGTGAAAATGTTGTGATCAAAGCAAACTCCACCCTACTCGGCAGCGGTCCTTTATCTTATTTCACCGACGATTACGACCTGAGCGCTGCTCAATACTTCTTCAGCTTGATCACGCCTTTCTGGCTTGGCAGTTCGTTGGTACCAAATTTAATCTATAAGGAAATTCGCGGAGAGGCTTGGTGGTTTGCTCACAGGCAGCTTGTAGCACAATATTACATGAATAGATTATCGAATGGTCTTGGAGAAATCCCAGAAATCACCGATGTCTATGAAGAAGGATATACACCTGGACTCGTGTACAGCAATGGAGTTCCTCTGCCATCTAGACCCGACAACTTCCGCCTCGACCAGCCCCAGTTAGCCAGCACAGTAGAACTAGTGAAAGAATTCGAAAGACGTATCTTTGATGCTATTGACAAAGGTTTCTATATCAGCGTAAGTATAGTTTTGTACAACGTTTACTGTTTATTGCAGCTTATAATGGCGTTTGATTGTAAATTTTGTTTATGTCTATAGCGTAAAGGTAACCAAGTTAGCCTCTTGAATGATGCCGGTCTTGACGTCCTCGCTCGTCTGATTGAATCCAATGCCGACTCTCCCAACCAGTACTACTACAAAGATTTCATCAGGCTATGGAAGCAAATTCTCGGTAACACGGTTAAGTCTGCATACAAATATGACAACAAGTAAGTGATGTATACAAATTTAGAGCACATTGTTTGTTGTCGGAATTCGGGGTCAAGATCTCAAATGTTTATTTTTATATTTCAGCTTTGCTCCCTTGGTAGTTCCATCGGCTTTGGAAAGCTACAAAACTTCCCTTCGTGACCCAGCTTTCTACTCGCTCTGGAAGCGTATCTTGAACCTGTTTGTGTACTGGCAGAAACAGATGCCTTTGTACAAGCCCGAGGATTTGGCTATCGAGGGTGTTGAAATTGAAAAGATTGAAGTAGACAAGCTGGTTACTTTCTTTGAGTACGATCTGTTGAACATTACTAGTTCTTTATATCAAAGCGAACATGAAGGTGAGTTTATACTACTTTAAGTAAATAACGGCTGTTGATTTTGTAAGATAAAATCTAATTTATTATTTTCGTTTTTCAGCTAAAAACTTCCACAAAGATATCAAAGTCCTCGTTGAACACCAGCGTCTGAACCACAAACCTTTCTCAGTCAAACTGACTGTCAAGAGCGACTCCGTCAAGAAAGTGGTTACCAAGTTATTCCTTGCTCCTAAATACGACAGCAAAGGTTTGGAGATCCCTCTTCAGCGTAACACAGAGAACTTCTTCTTGCTCGACCAGTTCTTCTCTGAGTGTAAGTATTTTAACTCATATTTTCTTATATTTTGGTGGTGTTATATTTTGTTTTGCTTTATTAATTGTTATTTTAATAATTGTTACACAGTGAAGGTTGGAGAAAATGTCATTAGTCGCAACTCTGAGGAGTACCTTTACCTTACCAAAAAAGTACCAACCACTTGGGATATTGCTACAGAAATTGATTCTGGAAAATGGGAACCCAAGAGCAAGTCAAAGGAGATTTACCCACACAACCTTCTGCTGCCCAAGGGTAAGTTATTACTTATTTCGAAAAAAAAAGTACCCCAGTACCAAAGGAACTCGGATGTCAAAATTTGAATGAACACATAAACAGTCTTCATAAAATAACATTTTAGTCAGACCTCTAGGTAAGGATGTAATCCTTTAAAATATCAGAAACAACATTTTAGTGGAAAACAATTCTTCGAAGTACGCAAGTATATAATTTTATCTGCTACAACCATCAGCTGACTTAATTTCCAACTGTATGTAGAATATTCTTATCAACTCAGTCTAAAGTTTGCGTAGAACAATATCCAATACGATAATTATGATTGGCAGGTACCGCTGCAGGCCAGACCTTCCAGCTGGTGGCGTACCTATATGTGTTCGACGGGTACAAAGCGCCCTACACTCCTGGATACCGCAACCACGCCTTCCCCGCCGACAGACCACTGTACACGTTCCAGATCAAGGACGTCAAGAATCTGAAGTTCCAGGATGTCAAGATCTACCACGAAGAATAGATATGACTTAGGCAATCGTAGATTCTGTTACAATGTACTCCTGCGAAGTACGCTGAGCTACGGCTTAATTGATACTGGTGCACTGCAAGTATTTGTTAATGAATGATAAAATAATGATATTAAAGTAATTGTTTAAAAAAATACTTCTTTCTTTGACTTTAGTTGTATATCTTTAAGATAAGATAGAGGTACATTTGTACAAGTATTAGGCCCAATTTTGAAGGCACCATCGTAATTATAACAGCTAATTAGACTATTTCTGTTTCTTTTTCACTTTAGGCATACGATAAGGAGAACACTTTTTACGTTGCTATTAAATTTACGATGGCGCGTTCATAATATTGGGTTGATTATACTGATAGCGCTTATTTTAGATACAAGAATTCAGCTAACCACAATACATTACTTTAACTGTAGAGTTTAAATTTGGAATTTGATAAAAAAAAGTAGCTGTTCTATACCTACGCTATACCTACGTAATCGTAAACAACACTTGACATAGCGGTTGACAAAATATATTAAATAGCTGATTTTATTCTCGAATTCCTACTTAATAGAATTTTTCTCAAATCCCTGGATATTCAATAATGATAGTCATATAAGTCAAGGTCAAGGAAGCCATGGTGGTAATGACACCCGCCTTACAATTGTGAGGTCGTGGATTCAAATCCCGGTCCCGTATAAATGAATTCCTTGGAATTTATGTACGGAATTTTACACCAGGGGCTTTCCGGTGAAGGAAAAAATCGTGAGGCAACCTGCAGAAGTCCGTGGAAGAAATTCGATGGCGTATGTAACCCACCAATCCGCACTGGGCCAGCGTGGTTGTTATGGCCCAATCACCCTTCATGGATATGCCTACGTCCTGCAGTGCACTATTAAAAAGGCTGGTCTGGTACAGTACAGTCAAATATTAGCAAGCAAATTATAACTAGAAACTAACTAGTGCAATTTGACTAGCTACAAACAAACGTTAAGCTTGTACTTAAGTGACAATTTTCACAGATACGTTTAATATAAAATTCGTTTGTCGCCCTTGGTCTTACCAGATGTACTACTAGTAGGACCACGGGCAATATTTTATTCCCGTGGTCCTACCAAGCATTCTAGTAGGACTACGGGAAAAATTTTCGTGCCCGTGGTCCTACTCATATTGCAGTGACATATTTTGATCATAATTGATCTTGAAGTCAAAAAAAAACCAAACGTATTAACATTTACTTACTTTTTTTAGTTTCAATAATGACAGACGTCAAAGTGACAGCTGTCATAACGACACCTGTCATATTTTTCCCCAATTTATACTAGTTGCATGACAGCTGTCATACTTAAAAGTGGATTATCTCCGTAACGATCAAATTTATACTATTGCAGTGTTCACAAAAGTGATAAAGTTCGATGAGATCTATATTTGAAATGACAACTGTTAAATATTACGGAGATAATTCTTTTTTAAGTTTGACAGCTGTCACTTTGAAGTCTGTCATTTTTGAAACTAAAAAAAAGTAACTAATCATAATACATATATTTGGTTTTCTTTGACTTCAAGATAATTGCCTACGGTTAAAATGGAGCTAAAACCCTTAAAATATGTCACTGCAATATTAGTAGGACCACGGGCACGAAATTTTTTTCCCGTAGTCCTACTAGAGTGCTTGGTAGAGTAAGAAGTGACGTAATGAAACACACAAGCACGGTACGAAGACTGGTTTATTATCTAAATCATAACGTAGGGTAGATGAATATTTTAAGTTTACTCACAATACCTAACACCTCCTTATCTAATTTACACTGATACTATGTTACGAATATACACTGTAGGTAGTACCTACTATCTATTAACAAATAGGATATAAGTTTACTTAACTAACATTAATAGGTGCTTAAATTAAAACTATGACTAATATATTTAATAAAGAAACAAATCAATAAGTACTTATAAGTAGTATAACTAGAAATACTGTCGATATGATGGTTTATACTGACGCGGGCGCAAGCGAGTATAACGCTGAGGAGTCACAGGCGTCGGAGTAGAATGAGCCATCTCGAATTTATCATTTCGAGGCGACCCCATCTCTTCAGTGGGCTCTACAGCATTAAGACTGCCCTTAGGGCTGATAAAGGTGTCGCTTGAGCTCGCTCCAGCGCAGTCTTTACTGTCATCCTTTACAATATTAGTTTCACCGTCGCCTGCTGATACCGCAGAAGTAGCAGATAGTGAAAACCGGTTTTTGGTAGGTTTAGGTAGCAACATTTGATCGATATGACGTTTTACAGTAGCAGTAGTATTGGGAAACGAAACTGAGAACGAATTAGGCCCTACACGATCCTGTATCTGCCCTTCCACCCATTTACTACTATTTTTGCCGTAATCACGTACATAAACTGTGTCCCCCGGGCGCGCTCCCCGCGGCGTGCCGCCCGCGCGTTCGACCTGCGCGCGCTGCTTGTCGCGCGCGTGCACTTCTACGTTGGGCCGCAGCACGTCGATGCGGCCGCGCAGCCGCCGCCCCATGAGCGCCACGGCCGGGGCCACCCCGGTAGTGGTCCGCTCGCAATTTCTGTACTGAAACAGCATTTTGCTTATAGCCTGTGCTACGTCACTACCGTCAGAGTGTGCCTTTTTAATGCAATTTTTAACTGTGCGAACTGCATTCTCCGCGGCCCCGTTTCCCTTGGGTCTGCAAGCAATCGTGCGCGAATACACAATAGCATTTATCTCAAAATATTTTTTTAATTCCTGTGATGCGAAAGGAGGGCCTCCGTCTGTAACCATCTGTAATGGTAACCCGAAACGAGCAAACATCTCTTAATACGTTAATAACTGATTTGGCAGTCGTGCTATTCATTTCAACGACTTCTATCTATTTACTATGCGCGTCGACCATAACTAGGTAATGTTTATCTCTGTACTCGGCAAAGTCTGCGTGCAGCCGCTGCCAGGGGCGCGAGGGGTAGTGCCAGGGGGTCAGGGGCGCGTGCGGCGGCGCGTCGCGCTGTTGGCGGCACGCCTCTCACCACCTGCACATGTGCTCGATGTCCGCGTCCAGGCCGGGCCAAAACACGTAGCTGCGAGCCGTACTTTTTATTTTCTCAATACCTAGGTGGCCTTCGTGTAGTTCACGAAGAATGTATTGTCTAAACTTCGGTGGTACTACAATACTATAATTGAATACGATACACCCTTGTTCCACGAATTTCCCATAATAATTAACGAGACCCAAGATACTGCCTTAATTTTTTTTCTATCTGGATGCAAGCCATCCTTGTCAATCACGTGCCCTAAATAGCACACAGCGTTCTTAAAGATATCACATTTTTATAATTTTACTCTAAGTTCTACAGCCTGTCGGCGTCTTAAGACTTCACGGACATTTTTCACGTTATCTTCTTTTGAGACACCCTTGGGACGCTTCGAAGCGTCTCCTTCATTAATTTTTGAAATTTATCCGGAATACAACTTAATCTATACGGGGTGCGGACGTATTCGAATGTGCCGACGTGCGTGCTTATTGTAGTATATGCGCAAGACTCCGGAGACATGATCACTTGCTCATATGCATGAGCCAAGTCAATTTTCGTAAAAACTTGGGCTCCGCGTAACGCAGAATACAATTCCTTTATCCGAGGTAATGGATAAGGTTCCCGCTTTAATTTTGGATCAATCGTCACTTTATAATCGCCACAGATTCGAATACCTCCGAACTTTTTTTAATTATTTTTCTACAGGCTCCTTTAACGTTAGCGGCAAATTCCGCGCTTTATGAAAAACAGGCTTTTCATCTTTTAATCTTAGTGAAAACGTTTTAGAACATGTTCCTAAACCGTGGGCAAAAACGCCAGGAAATTCACATTTTAAAGCAGTAATTGCACGATCGGTTTCACCCGGTACTCGCACGTCTATTTTATTGACCTGAATTTCGATATTTTTTAGTTTTAACTGTCCTATCCAGTGGCGGCCCAGCAGCGGCGGCTCGCCTCCCGGTATTACGTACAAAGACAAGTCGCGCATCTCGCGCTTCTCCCCCGCGCACTGATAACGCACTGTCACACTAATAAAACCGATAAGCAAATTCTGATACCATTATAAGCCTTTAGCTTTAAGTTTCTTACATTTACTGAAATATTTCTTATAATCATGCTCATTTATGGCTGAAATTTTAATGCCTGTATCAATTTCAAAATCAAAGTAATAATTATTTTCAGAAATGTTCACTACATACGGTTTAGAGTCCTGACCGTCCACGACAATGTTGTGAAAATCGCTGTCCTCGCTGTTTGAATCCATCTGTATATATAACCAACTTTTCCGCTGCACTTCTGATCTGATCTGACGCATCACCACGATAATCACTCTGAGATCGCACATTTTTACACATCACTTTTTAGATGGCCTCTAGCCCCGCACTCATCACAATATATTGGATATTCTATACAATATTAGCTATATTTAGACAAAAAAGGAAACACCGGACAAGTGCGAGCCAGGCTCGCACATCGAGGGTTCCGTACAAACAAATTGTTAAAATAATTAAAAACCTGTTTAAGCATGTGCTAATGAAGTTATTTTATATGATACCTTACATGATACGATTTACTCACTTTGAATTTTGCACCCATATTTTGTGAATTTAGAGGCCCTATTTTTATGCGATTTAAATAAAAATGTACAGTTTTCAGATTTATTCCTATATGTGTACTCTGAGACAATGCTCTCCGCCAAATTTCTTAGTTCTATGTCAACGGAAAGTACCCGGTAGGTTTTGATTTTTGTGAGCGTTGAAATATGCGTTTTTTACGACATAAACGGCTCTAACTTTTTTATACGGTAACTAAGAAGCTTTTCTTTTACACAACTGCAAGAATTCGTAGGTTTATGTATATAGTTTAAATTTCAACTCGATATCTTTTCGCGTTCCCGAGATAAAGAGTCTTGACATACACACAGACGGACAGACGGACCGACGGACCGACGGACAGACGGACAACAAAGTGATCCTATAAGGGTTCCGTTTTTTCCTTTTGAGGTACGGAACCCTAAAAAAAAACTAAATGGTTTAACTTTGTGAAAATTCATAAACCGATATTGATAAAACCAAGGCACTCAGAAATTTTTGCGACAAACAAGATTTTTGTACGGGACACTAGCCAGTTTTCGAAAAAATGTGATCTATCATGAATTCAAATAATAACATTCCGATTTCAAAAAATCTTACACAATTTTTGACAGCTTATTTAAATTATCGAGTCACGTTGAGAAATGGACACAGATATACCAGAGGGATAACGTGGTCGATCGAGAAAAGAAAGAAAGAGATGTAATGATTTAATATGGCATGAGTTAGAAAGAGACATAAACTATCTCGATTCAGTGGCTAGTTAGTAGTAGTGTCAAATTCCAATATATATTTGACAGTTTTGACAGCGCTGAGCAAAATTTCTAGTTGTAATAGGTCTGTGGAAGTGGAGCTACGCTGCGAACGTTTTCGCGCAATGCTTTTTTATGACTTTAGATGTCGCCTAAAACCGGAAAAATCGTATGATAGACTTCAAATGGCATTTCACAATGAAACTTATTCAAAAGCTTCCGTATAATACTAAAATAATGAATTAATGTGTTGCCGAATAATTTTCCGGGTTGAAGCGTGCTAGCACCGAAATACCTAATTAAAAAAAATAGTTGAATTATATATCAAAAACTTCAGCATATTTACAGATTTGATCGGGAAGTGCTTATCAAATTCTACTCAAAAATATTTGTATGAGTAGGATAGTTTCACGCTGGGTCGCACGACCTCACCGACTCTAAGAAACCGGCCCGCGAGTGATTAGAGCCATGATATGATTAATAAAATACACACTATCTTTTGTTTCCAAAATATGAAGTAGGTACTTGTAACGAAATATGACAGAGTAACTAATGTTAAGTGGTTAATATCTATTTGTAGCAGTATTGTTTATCAGCACCATGCAAATTGAAAATGGTTCTACAGTTAGATAACTGCAAAACAGGAATGTTTCGGTAGGTATGGCACTTTTGAATCCAAACATGTCTAATAAGAAGTTAATAAAGGGTGCTTATAACTTCCTAGTTTGACCTTAGTTTCTTTTCGAACAAAAAAGCTGTACACAACTGGTGACCATCTACGTCGCAAAACACAAAAAGAAACTTGAACAACTAATATTTTTTTTTTTTTTTATTATTAGTGCCACCTATTCCCCTGGTGTTTACATATTTCAGGGTCTTTTAACAATTATTATTAAAATTTTTACTACAAACTAATATCTCAATGTTACAAATTATCAAGTTACAATTTTTAGTCTAATTTTGATTTTATACATTTAGTAAGTATTCTTATCTTAAATTGTCATAAAATAAATATGTCAATAGTTCCCAACTTCAAATATATTTTATAGTTTATTTTTACATTTATGCCGTACTATTATTTTATACTGCAAGTATCAATATTTGTCTTGACTCGTAAATATAAATATATTTATAAATATTACACTGTAAATATAAATATATTTATAAATATTACACTGCAAATATAAATAAGTTAGTTATAGAGTGTGTCAGTCATGAGAATAATTATACGCGTGTGTGGAATCGTCCTAAGTGCATACTTATGGGTCGAAAGGCCCATACGTTGCACTTTCGGATGTTTAAGTTTTCTTTTGAACACAAACTTCCGTTCAGTTATAACTTATGTATTGTATAGATTCTTTTACATTTACTTCCATAGTGCAGTTTTATTGATATTACCTATATTGTCAAATATAGATATTCAATTTTATTTATGTATCTATTTATTTCTTTGTATAGAGCAACTAATATTTGTGATGATTGGGACTAAATGATTTATTTGCAATAACATAGATGTGTTTGTGATTGCCTCAATTTCGATTTCTTTAGCTAGGTCATGAGAGCCAGGGCAGGCAAAATATTTTCTAGGGCAAACGAAGCCTGCGTTGCCCAGCTACGGGCTCGGTTCTAGATATCACGGTTCATGAGATACAGCCTGGTGACAGACCGACAGACGGAAAGATGAACGGACAGCGTAGTTTTAGTAATAGGGTCCCATTTTTACCCCTTGGGTACGAAATCCTAAAAAGATATTAGAATTACGGAGTTCATATCAGAGTGACGAGATTAGTGCTGTACCGCCCAGGGTTATACAGGGTTATTTATAATCAATTAGCATCCTCTTAGGGGCTTATTCTGTACATCAAAACTGACAACTCTTGTACTGCGACATTTGTCAAAACTCGAAAAAAAATTTGTTGTTCCATAGAAAAATATCGATTTTTTTTTGAGTTTTGATAAATTTTGCAAAACAAAAGTTGTTAGTTTTGATGTACAGAATAAGCCCCTAAAAGGATGCTAATTGATTAGAAATAACCCTGTATAAACGAACTATACCATTGGTATAGTTGTCGCTGATGGCTGATAATTTTTTTTGTCTAAGCTTATCAGCTTATACTGGTCAGTATATATACGGAAGCTGGTGGTTAGGACGGCACTGGCAATCATGGCTTGCCTTGTGTTGTGTCTCCTGGCGATCTGCGCTACTGCTTTGGCCACCTCCAACGAGGTTGAAAAGGGTAAGTTTTCTTATATTACTACTTTTACTATTTTTTATTATTTTGACGACAGTTGGCAGTATTTTTTTCTTCAATGCCATTTGCAAATGCAAAGACTGCCTCAGTTCGACAAGCATTTATGTAATGAAGATAACTGTTTGCTTTGTGTCTGGATGTTATCTATATAACCATGTATTTAAAAATATTTTGTGTAGTATATCACTCTGGCAGCCATATCACAAGCTTCGTTTAGTTTGGGGTCAGAGAACGTGTGCAAAAAGTCTAAAAAAATACTCTATAAAATTTAACTTGATCTCTGCGACAGTAGAAGATTGACATTTTTAGAGTTGGGATAGTGGTGGAAAAAATCTATTTTCAAACAATGTTGTAATGAAATCGAATGAGTAGTTGAAGGTGAGAAATTGGATTTCATTTACTTACTATTATTTAAGATCAAGTGTTACATGTAAATAATGGTATTATATTAATTATATACTCATAATAATGTAACGATAGTATTTATCGACGTTTTTCATTATTATCGATGCTAATGTAACATATAGGGTTTACTTTAATTACACATGTAAAAAATGTTATAATATTACAATATACAATAAAATTAATGATAAATCAAGTTTTATTGAAAATATCGTCAGTATAAACTATCGATATTTTAATTAAAACTCTATCTAAAACTCTGTGGTCACGATCATTCGTCGCCCATCACTAATCGGCATGCCCACAAAGTATGACATTGACAGATACTGTCTGTACTTTTAAGAAATTCAGGACTTCACAGGCGTGATTTTTCGGACAGCTGTCGCAGAGATCAAGTAAAATTTTATAGAGTATAGTATGTATATTTAATGTATTTCATATTTATTTTTAATGCAAGGGTCGCCAGGTCTTTTCATCTAGTAGATATAGTTTTGTTAATTTAACCACCTCATTTGGGTCTAAATGTTAATTGTACTTTGCTTTGGCATCTTAGACACACGTAATTTTAGTGATTTTTTGGTAAGATGACTGTACTGTACTGTACCAGCCTTTTAAATAGTCCACTGCAGGACGTAGGCTTACCCACGAAGGGTGTTTGGGCCATATCCACCACGCTGGTCCAGTGCGGGTTGGTGGATTCACATACACCATCGAATTTCTTCTACGGACGTATGCAAATTGCCTCACAATGTTTTCCTTCACCGAAAAGCCAGTGGTGTGAAATTCCGTACATAAATTCCAAAGAACTCATTGGTACGGGACCGGGGATTTGAACCCACGACCTCACGATTGTAAGGCGGGTGTCATTACCTCTCGACCACCACGGCTATACGGTAAGATGACATTGAGTGTAAATTGTGAAGCCTTATTTAATAAAAATACGTCGTAATCAGGAACATAATACATGTTCCCGTGCCCTGTAATGCAAAAAAACGTGATATATTTGTTCGTTTAGCAACTTACATTTAGAGAAACGACGTAAGTACAATCATAGAATAGGAACTAAAATAATAGAAACCGTACTAAAAATAGCAAGAGATACACATCACTTTGTCCAATTTTAAATATGAAATTTAAAAGATGTCAGAAAAAGATGCACTTACACTAACCTACGTAACTTCGGAAGGTTTTACAAACTAGCATTGAGTTAACTCTGTTGTCCAAATTCAAAAAGGTAAAAAGTGGGATGGTAAAATGATCAGATATTTGAACGTTCTACTTAAACTAGAAGGTTAAAATTTCCGATCATATAAACAGACAAACTGGAACCAAATTATTAACCATTTGATATTCCAACTTGTGATTTTCATGTATGCTCATAGATATTGCATTTTTTTTGTTCCTATAATTCTCGCGTATGCTATATAACCAGCGTATTTAAGAATATAATAATAATAAGACAGCTGTAACGTAGTTTTTATTTGAGTAAAATTTAGCAATACTTCTATTAGGTACTTGTCATTCTTCTGTGAGTACAGAACAGTAGAAATACTACTGACACGTCATATTATTTATTCACACCGATTAATCAAAGCAACGTTAAAAATCATATGAAAGTGTTAATAATACTAGTTCGTTATTTCTACTACAGTTGATACGGTGGTTCTTGCGGAGCGCCAGCTTCTAATCCTAGATTTATTTGTAAGCATCGGCGAGCCAACCTCGTCGCAAATGGTCCAGAGTGCTGCCAGCGCATACAAGGGCATTGAAGAAAATGTGGAAAAATACCACGTAAGTTCATGAACGACAAGATTATTTTTTGCAAAAATTAGCATGACCGACTTCACCCGTGTACAGAATTCGCGAATATTTCGCACGGATCGATGTAGCATTTTTCACATTATTTTTGTTTATCAAAAATGGCTTAGCCCATTTCAATAAAATTTAAATGAGACCAATTTCAAAGTATATTCTTTCCAATAAAAAAGATTTATTGAAATCGGACGACTATGAAAAAAGTTATGCGTGGTTATACATAAAAAATATAAATATACTCGTACGCGTCGAATTGTATACCTCCTCTGGTGGTTCGTCGCTCAAATATGTAATTTGATGTTTCATAACTATGGAAGGCTTAAAAAAAGAAAAGACGGTAAAAAAGTGTTATGTAATTTTCTTAAAAATATACATATACCTTGGTCTCGCTGCGCTAGCAGTCAATAATCTAAGAATGATACATATTTTTAATATTAGATTATATTTTTGCTATTCAGATTAATAATTATGTAATTCTATACTGCATTTGACACAATTGATTGATATACTTGCGATACACAATTTCATGATTTCATATTATATGGAATGAAAATGTAGAACTCATAAAAACATTTTTTGGTTTACAGAATCAAACTGCCGCAAAGTTCTACGCCGGTATGTTGAAAAACAAATGGCACGTGCCACGTTCTTATCCGTTCTCGGTTAACGAGCCATCTCACGCCATCGAAGCTTTGACTCTCTTCAATGTTCTCTACTCTGCTAAGGACTTCGAAACTTTCTACAAAACCGCAGCGTACCTGAGAGACATCATCAACGAAGGTGTCTTCCTGTACGCCGTCGGTATTGCGGTTATTTACCGTCGCGACACAGAATATGTTGTTCTGCCACCGATCTACGAGAGCTTCCCTTCACTCTTCAACGATGCTGAAATTATTGAAACAGCTGAAAGAATCAACGTTCATGGCAAACGTCACGTCAAGTACTACCCATCTACTTACATATCTGGTGAAAATGTTGTGATCAAAGCAAACTCCACCCTACTCGGCAGCGGTCCTTTATCTTATTTCACCGACGATTACGACCTGAGCGCTGCTCAATACTTCTTCAGCTTGATCACGCCTTTCTGGCTTGGCAGTTCGTTGGTACCAAATTTAATCTACAAGGAAATTCGCGGAGAGGCTTGGTGGTTTGCTCACAGGCAGCTTGTAGCACAATATTACATGAATAGATTATCGAATGGTCTTGGAGAAATCCCAGAAATCACCGATATCTATGAAGAAGGATATACACCTGGACTCGTGTACAGCAATGGAGTTCCTCTGCCATCTAGACCTGACAACTTCCGCCTCGACCAGCCCCAGTTAGCCAGCACAGTAGAACTAGTGAAAGAATTCGAAAGACGTATCTTTGATGCTATTGACAAAGGTTTCTATATCAGCGTAAGTATAGTTTTGTACAACGTTTACTGTTAATTGCAGCTTATAATGGCTTTTGATTGCAAATTTTGTTTATGTCTATAGCGTAAAGGTAACCAAGTTAGCCTCCTAAATGATGCCGGTCTTGACGTCCTCGCTCGTCTGATTGAATCCAATGCCGACTCTCCCAACCAGTACTACTACAAAGATTTCATTAGGCTATGGAAGCAAATTCTCGGTAACACGGTTAAGTCTGCATACAAATATGACAACAAGTAAGTGATGTATACAAATTTAAACCACATTGTTTGTTGTCGGAATTTGAGGTCAAGATCTCAAATATTTATTTTTATATTTCAGCTTTGCTCCCTTGGTAGTTCCATCAGCTTTGGAGAGCTACAAAACTTCCCTCCGTGACCCAGCTTTCTACTCACTCTGGAAGCGTATCTTGAACCTGTTTGTGTACTGGCAGAAACAGATGCCTTTGTACAAGCCCGAGGATTTGGCTATCGAGGGTGTTGAAATTGAAAAGATTGAAGTAGACAAGCTGGTTACTTTCTTTGAATACGATCTATTGAACATCACTAGTTCTTTATATCAAAGCGAACATGAAAGTGAGTTTATACTTCTTTAAGTAAATAGTGGCTGTTGATTTTGTAAGATAAAATCTAATTTATTATTTTCGTTTTCCAGCTGAAGAACTCCACAAAGATGTCAAAGTCCTCGTTGAACACCAGCGTCTGAACCACAAACCTTTCTCAGTCAAACTGACTGTCAAGAGCGACTCCGTCAAGAAAGTGGTAACCAAGTTATTCCTTGCTCCTAAATACGACAGCAAAGGCTTGGAGATCCCTCTTCAGCGTAACACAGAGAACTTCTTCTTGCTCGACCAGTTCTTCTCTGAGTGTAAGTAATTTAATACATTTATTCTTATGTTTTGGTGGTGTTATATTTTGTTTTTTTTTATTAATTGTTATTTTAATAATTGTTACACAGTGAAGGTTGGAGAAAATGTAATTAGTCGCAACTCTGAGGAGTACCTTTACCTTACCAAGAAAATCCCGACCAATTGGAATATTGTTGCAGAAATTCTATCTAGAAACTGGGAACCCAAGAGCAAATCAAAGGAGATTTACCCACACAACCTTCTGCTGCCTAAGGGTAAGTTATTACATATTTCGAAAAAGAGTACTCTAGTAACCATCATTTTATTTACTTACTACAAAATAACTCGATGTTAAAATTTGATTGAACAACCAGCGATCATACAATAACAGTTATTGTCAGACCCAGTAATTTATAGTTTATATATCATCAAAGACAAGGTTTTTAGAGGAAATCAATTTTTTGAAGTACACAACCATATAATTTTGCGAAGGCACTTTTTCATACATTGAAGATCTGCTATTTTCAACAGCTGACTTTAATTGTCCAACTGTTTGAAGAACCATCTCTTCAATCAATATAGAAGAAAAAATGACAAGTCGATGATCTTTAACTAAAACAATTTGTGTAAAATAATTTGTATCGAATATGTATAATAATTATAAGACATTATATGATTTACAGGTACCGCTGCAGGCCAGACCTTCCAGTTGGTGGCGTACCTCTATGAATTTGACGGCTACAAGCAGCCCTACACTCCTGGATACCGCAACCACGCCTTTCCTGCCGACAGGCCACTGTACACGTTTCAGATTAAGGACGTCAAGAACCTGAAATTCCAGGATGTTAAGATCTACCACGAAGAATAGATATAAATTAGACAATCGTAGATTCTGTTACAATATAACCCTGTAAAGCACGTTGAGCTACGGCGCTACTGGTGCACTACACAAGTATTTGTTAATGAATGATTAAGAAATATTATTAAAGTAGTTATTGTTTGATAACAAAAACTTATTGTTTTACTTTACCAGAATGTTTTTTTAGTTGATCATATATGATTACAGCACTGATATTATACAGGGTGTTTAGTCTAACATTAGACAAACTGGCATGTAAATACATTCATATTGAACATACGATTAGCCTAAAAAAATCCACATTATTTTTCAATCTTAAAAATAAGTAAAAAAATTCGAACTTGCCGAAGTTTGATCTCTTCACTGCTCTTACTGACTACTCGCGCAGAGAAGATAATATTTTTTCATGAAGTTTGCTCCCTCATGTATCCTTCATCGTCTCAAATTAAAATTAAGTACAAGTAAGTACCGATTCCTCAGTTACGTGGTAGTAAAGTCAATGAAATAGTAATATTTCCCAAAAATTCTAACTTTGACAAGATTTAAAAAAAATAACAAAATTATACCAAGGAAGTGGAACACTCTTAAAAAAATCTCTGATGAATTGATGATTGCTTATTGTTACGATATACTACATTACAAGTTTGTGAAAATAATTGCTGTAATGGAGATATGAAACTAAAACGATGGGAAAAATAATACGTAAAACTGAAAAAATATTGAACCTTTTGTTCTAAAACAGCTCCTCTTTTGCTTATCAGCGTTCTCAACATTTACGTCGAACTTCTACATTTCCAGTTTTAAGTTGAAATTTTTTTTTTATTATGGAAAAAGTGGAGTTGATTCGCTCAATGAGTTGCTCGCTGGTACTAATCTCTACTTCACACACCAATTCTTTGACCCGTCTCCAGACATAAAAAAATAAGTTTAGTGCTGTTAGATTTAGAAACTTTTGAACCACTAGCAGAAACGTGTGAGCCGCTCTAGATAAATAATAACAATTGAAAGGAAATTGTTAGAGATTAGAAAAAAAAATATGTATACAAATATGTACCTACTCACGTGGTTATTGCTTACTTAGGGGTATCGTAAATGTACTTTTATGTCATAATCGACCAACTTCCAGTATAGAACTAACACCACGATTATTCATTCATCTCGTGTCAATGGCTAGCCATTTTTTTTATTCGATTTTTTTTTATTATTTTTATTTTTTTTAAGTTTTAGTTTTTTTCTTTTTTTTTTAACCATAATTATACAAATTATTTACATGGTTTAGATGTTTTGGGACCAGTATCTAGCGACCTCTACCGCGTACTCGGTGGCCAGGTTCAGGCCTTTCTGTGTGCATTGTTTTGGGCAAAGCGGGCAAACTAAAAGGTGTGCCATGGTTTGGATGGCAGCACCACATTCACACTGTTCCTGGTATTCAAAGCCCCATCTGACCATATTCTCTTTGCAGCCACGATTATGAAATAAAAGTACATTTACGATACCGATGACGGACAACGGTAAAATCTAAAGTACTAACTTTAGATTTTACCGTTGTCCGTCATCGTCGAAAACGACAACAGAACGACGTAAAATTATATATAGATATGACTGAAAAAGATCTCGACTGGAGACCACGTACCGGCAAGCGCAGCGTAAGACGTCCGTGGTGGATGGATGTCCACATAAAGACCGCAGGATCGCGCTGGATGCCAGCCGCTGTTAACCGGTCATAATGGAGATCTTTTAATGGACGTCCTATGGCTGAAATGACGAACAACGACGATAAGTTGGTGCAATACCTCTTTTGTAAATTTTACTCTTGTTGTTGGTAAAATTCTCCTCACCGACTGTCAATAGGTATAGATTCCGTCCGCCGCAAACCGTTACAGTTTCACTGGGGTTCTTCTTGTGTATGCCATTCACTTTCTTGGAGAAGCTATTGAAAACGTTAAAGTACGGGAAGTTTAGGCCAATTCAATTTAATTCTATTTATTTCTCAAATATAATATGTAGGTACAGTAGTGTTCACCTATGAAAGTCAATATCTACAAATGGCCGCAACTTTAGAGGTTTTAGAAGCTTAAGTACCAAATCCTACGGTTTGGCATGATAGTCCTATCAGAAAGCTCCCATCCATTAGCTTTCGCGTTCGAATTGCTGACTTTTTGAGTAAATGATCTATCGGTCTCGGACATTAATGCCGGTGTTTCTTTAGGATCCGTACTCTCTGCCACTTTTTTGCTTCACATCAATAATATTCTTGTATCCGGAATTATCGGGTATGCTGATGATGGTACAATTGCGGAAAAATATTCAGTCAGTCTCGTTTGAGCCAATCTGCCGGATATAGAAGCTTTGAGTAAGGCCATGGTTGAGCGTGTGTACCAGATGGTTTTCTGCGGTAGCTGAAAGTGAGATAATCAAAATACTAGATGTGTTGTCGTATCCGTTGAGGTTACCACACTGGGCATACTAACACATAAAAAGAAACCTTTGTTAGTATCTGTTCACAATATCCTTAAATAGAATAGCAGCTTTAACTGTAGTAATACAAATAGAAATATTTACTTTGAATCGGTACTTGGGTTAGTAATATTAATTTAACAAATGTACTAGGACCTACCAGTGACAATTTCGGCAAACCAAAGAAATTTTATAATTCGCTAGACCTAAAGCTAAAGTGTGTAAAATATTTATGTGATAAATATCGGGGTTACTACAAAATAGTTACTGATGGATCCTTAATAGATAATAAACGGGGAGCAGATTTTCTAGACGCAAAGACTGGAAGTAGCGTAAAACTTACAATAAAATCTAAAATATGTATTATGAATTTAGAGCTTATTGCTTTGTTAAAAGCCATAGCATACATAGAATCTATACCTAAATTATGTAATATTTACTGAACCATAAAGTGCACTTTTACACTTAGCCCGTTGCGTTAGTGGTAGTTTTAGGGGCATTCCCATAGCTTATAATATACTAGATAACATTAATCGTTTAAGTACCTAATATTAATAATGTTTAAAAATTCAATGGATCCCTTCTCATGTGGGCATTATGGGAAACGAATAAGTAGATAGACTCGCTAAATAAGCAGCTGATTATGGAGATATATTTAATTGCCTTTCTGTCTACACAGATTTAATACCATTTATAAAAAATATTGCTTTTGAAAACTGGTCTGAATATTTCTGTGAATGATCACTATCCAAGGGTACTGGTATAAAACAATTCAGCCTACACTTCTTCGTTCTACATGGTTTCTAAGGTCCAACATGGGAAGAAACGCACGGTTTCGTTCTGGGAACGTCCTATTAAACATGTTTACATATAATAAGGGAAAATGTAGTCACCCTCGTGTGATCGCTGTGGCTCGATTGAAGATGTGTACCATATTTTAATGGAATGTGCCTGGAACCAAGGACTGCGTCGTCAACTCTTTGATAGTAATCATGTTTTGTGGGATGTGGAAGGCTGTAATAGCCTGTTATCTACACCTGATTCATAGGATGCCAGAGGGCTGTACTGACGCATACTGTGCAGCTCTTGCAGAACGCAATCAACTGCTAATTTAAAAGTTGAACCAAAGAACTTAGCATTACATCACCTACTGTAAAAAATGCGCTATGCGACAGTTACCACAGCTGCATTCAAGTAGGCTGAAGCACACATACCTGCTACACGCTTTACTCAATATAATAATAATAATAAATTATTTATTTTCCAATAAATTAAATTACACGAAAATGTTCTGCAGCACCTACACTAAGTAATACTTGTGTCGTAGGTAACTGCATTCCCTTCAAAGTATCGTTTATCAACATAGAAAATTACATTCAATATTATAAATTAGTTAAATTACAATTATAAATGATTTTATATAATATAAAATACATTAAATATACCTACTTAATATAAAAATACCACCATTAGATAGAAAATTTAAAAAACCCTAGAGAATAAATAATTAATACTCTAAGTAATAAACCTACTGATACTCACTCACACACACTACAGTACTTACGGCAGCTTAGACAAAATTTTGAACCAATTTTTTGTGAATTTTGAGCCCCTATTTTTTTTGTGATGTAAATAAAAATATACAGTTTCAGATTTATTCCTATATGTGTACTCTGAGACAATGCTTCTCGCCAAATTTCATAGTTCTATGTCAACGGGAAGTACCCTGTAGGTTTTGATTTTTGTGAGTGCAAAATATGCGGTTTGTTTACGCCATAAACGGCTCTAACTTTTTGAAACGATAACTGAGAAGTTTTTCTTTTACACAACTGCAAGAGACCATAGATATACGTATACAGTTTAAATTTCAACTCGATATCTTTACGCGTTCCCGAGATAAAGAATCTTGACATACACACAGACGGACAGACGGACAACAAAGTGATCCTATAAGGGTTCCGTTTTTTCCGTTTGAGGTATGGAACCCTAAAAATTACATACAGTCGAACATAGTACCTCCTCCTTTTTGGAAGTCGGTAAAAATACTCCCCAATGTTAAGAAAAAACCCGAAGATTTCATGATTTTCCACGAAGAAAATTGTCTATTTCTGAGCGAGGTAGTGAAGTATTTTTGCTTCGGGTTGACAAAATTTTCTTTCAGATGAACAGATAAGATAACTTCCTAGTTAAGGTAGGTACCTATTAGTTTATTTGGCAAATAGGTGGTATTTTTTAACGAATTTTGTAGTAGTGCAATTTAAAAGCCGATTCTGAGTATGAACACCATGCAAGATTTGCAAATTTGAACCAAATCGGTCTTGACTAGAGCGATTCAAGATAATTTATTATAAGCTTATGAGGATTCAGTCAAAGATCTTTGAAATCCAACCTTACAATACTTAACGAGTACCTATTGAAAAATCCGTTTATCGGCTTATAAACGATTGCTAAGTACTTTTTTACGCTAATCAAGAAGTTTGGTTCTTTCACAGCTGCAAGAAACTAGCTATGTGATCCTAATTTTATACTTATGCCCTGAGATTTGTAATGAAACGCTAGACCTGCCCAGACTAGCCGCTAACAAGCACTTCATACAGTTGATAGAGAGTTTAGTACACGGGTACATTATAAACACACAGAGACAAAACAAGGTCCATACCTTGAGACTACTACTACACTAGACTTACTCTAGCTACTTAGGTTCATACGTTTAAGTTCATGTTTCATGTTGACGTACCTAGTTATAAAGCACTGCGTAAGTGACGGGAGGGAGAGCTACTTACGGCGGGCGGACCCCGAAGCCGAGGCAGGCGGAGGCCTCAGCACAGACAGGCGAGGGTCCCCGCGCCGTTGTTCAGGAATCCCGCCGGCACGTAGGCGCTTTCAAGAGCAGTAGGTAGTAGCATCTCGAGGGCCGCGAAGGCGCCGCGACAAAAATCTGAAAAGAGTATAAGTACTCGTAGATATTCATCGATTTGGCATTTTTCTGGATGGGTATATTTTAAAAAAAAATTCAGACGGTTTGTGCAGGATCACGTCTTTGGACCATCCAGACTAAAGAGATCCTGAGGAAGTGTCCTTAGATGGATCCAAAGATGGATTGTTTTGTTTTATTTTGGTTTTTCTTCTTCTGAAAAAGTGTCGGGCCAGCGTAGGCACTTCCTCAGAAGAAGATAAACCAAAATCAAACAAAACAATCCATCTTCGACTAAAGATAAATAAATAATATATATTTTGGGACATTGGGACATCTTACACACGGCCTCTGACCCCAAACTAAGCATAGCTTGTGATATAGCTGGCATAGAGACTGATAAACTACATATTTTTATTTTTAAATACATACTTATATAGATAACTAGTTTTTACCCGCGGCTTCGCCCGCATGATATTGTGATTTTTGGCGCAATATCATTATAATTTATAGCCTATGTGTTATTTTGATATACCTATAAGCTTTATTATTGCTAAGTTTCATCTCAATCCGTTCAGTAGTTTTTGCGTGAAAGAGTAACAAATATCCATCCATCCATCCTCACAAACTTTCGCGTTTATAATATTAGTACTGTACTGTACCAGCCTTTTTGATAGTACACTGCAGGACGTAGGCCTACCCATAAAGTGCGGTTGGGCTATATCCACCACGCTGGCCCAGTGCGGGTTGGTGGATTCACATACGCCATCGAATTTCTTTTACGGACGTATGCAGGTTGCCTCACGATGTTTTCCTTCACCGAAAAGCCTGTGGTGTGAAATTCCGTACATAAATTCCAAGGAATTCATTGGTACGGGACTGGGATTTGAACCCACGACCTCACGATTATAAGGCGGGTTGTCATTACCACTAGACCACCACGGCTTAATATATTAGTAGGATAACTAAATAAACCCCCGACACAGAGAAAACACTTATGTTCATCACATAAATAACCTGGAAGAAATCGCTTCCAGCAATAAGGCCGCCGTTTGTTTTAAACTAGGTTAAGTGAAAATTGTATTGTGTTCTGTTTTGGTGTGAAACAATAAATAATTATTAATTTATTTTTTATTATTATTCATTTAAATATTTGCCCTGGGTGGGGATCGAACCCACGCCTCTTTGACCCAGAAGTTAGGGCCACTAACCACTGAGCCACCGAGACAGTCAATTCAAAGATGACTCTGATGATGATGAAATTTACTGTGTAAATCAGAAAAGTTTGAATTACAAACTAAAGATTCAGATTTGTAATACGAATATTGTACAAATGATAATACCTACATATACCTAAGTAAGTATACTCTATAAAATTTAACTTGATCTCTGCGACAGTAGAAGGTTGACATTTTTAGAGTTGGGATAGTGGTGGAAAAAAAATCGATTTTCAAACAATGTTGTAATGAAATCGAATGAGTAGTTGAAAGTGAGAAATTGGATTTCATTTACTTACTATTATTTAAGATCAAGTATGTACACATGTAAATAATGTTATGATATTAATTAAATACTCATAAGAATGTAACGATAGTATTTATCGACGTTTTTCACTATTATCGATGCTAATGTAACATATGATTGGGTTAAATTTAATGACACATGTAAACAATGTTATGATATTCAAATATACAATAAAATTAATGATAAATTCAGTTTTATTTAAAATATCGTCAGTATAAACTATCGATATTTTAATTAAAACTCTATCTAAAACTTCGTGGTCACGATCATTCGTCGCCCATCACTAATCGGCATGCCCACAAAGTATGACATTGACAGGTACTGTCTGTACTATTAAGAGCTGAGGTGGTCTATAATTTTCCATACAAACGTATTACGCTGTTTTCTTTCTGGAAAATGATTTTAGAGTTACAATTTTTTGCCATAAAATTAAATTTAGCTGTTTAAACTACCCTGTCTTTTCATTTTTTTGATAAATTAATTATCAGGCAAAATATGATCCTTAAAAGTCTCAAAAAAATTCACTATTTTTACCGACATCTTTAAAGACCCACCAGAACAGACTTATTAATTTCTAACAAAATATGAAATGACATAATCATGAACACATATTTTTTGTAAATTTTGATTTAAAAAAATACTTGATTAATTTAATTATTGATGAAGAAAACAGCGTAATACGAAACGTTGTCTTGCCAAGATTTTTGTAGGTATAAATTGCTCTGAGCTGCAATTGTCCCTATCGCACGATGCGGAGGTAGGGTTGAGGTGAGGGAGGTTTAAACCTATACGTACACATGCACTAGGGATGTAGCAATTGACGATATTTTTGTCGATGCTCTAGTGATGTCCATCGCTATCGATGTTTATTAAAAATATTAGTTAATTTTCTAAATCTTGTAATTTTACCGATGTATCTTTGTTACTTTTGAAGAAAAAGATCTTATGTATGGAATATATGCGTTTAGTTATTGCGACTTATTGCAGCGACTACACAATTCTGTGTACTCGTAGTATTTTTTTAGTATATATAATTATATCGTGTTGTATCGGCAGACATCTAAATAGTTTAGGTGCAGAATGACCAATTCTCATAATGCCCAACTAATCCGGGAATGCTCAATTCTGCGAATGCCCAATTCTATGAATGCCCAATTCTCACAATGGTTAGTTTTGGGAATGCTCAATTATCAAAATGGCAACATAATTTCAGTTAAGAATTTCCTAAAAAAAAATCTTACTTTAAGAGATGAAGATTGTGTATTTGTTAAAAATAACCAAAACTACTTTTTTGGTAATAAATCAGCTAGATCGCAAATTTTACGTCCTCAACATAAATTCAATATTCGTGTAGTACAAGTAAATAATACTTTGTATCATCAAAGTTCATTTAATACAGCCAAAAAAGTGTACAATAGTCTACCTCTTCACATAACATTTTTAGATGCAAACAAATTTAAACATAGCTTAAAAAATGGCTCGCTGAAAATACCTTATATAGCATGAAATAATATTATGAATGTATATGATAATTATGATCTCATGTGTATATATAGGTCTCTATGTCATACTCAGTTATGATTATATAATACATATATGTTAGTTGCTTCAATAGTAAAACTTGCCTAAAGATATTGCTTTAGTTACCGGTGATTTTTTTATATGAAAATGTGATTTTCCTATATGAAATTATTTTGCCATATTGAGAATTGAGCATTTTTAGAATTGTTCATTCATAGAATTGGGCATTCATAAAATTGAGCATTCTTGGAACTATGTGCCATTATACTTACTACTTCATTCATTACATTATATTAGTCTAATACGAAATAATAGTTCTAAATTTCTAATTAGGAAAATCACGTGCTCTCTAAAAATGTATTATAAATGTAACATATAAATCTATCCTTAGTCCACCTAAGCAAAAAACGTTATATGCTTGCCAGTACGTGAGATCCATTTGAGAAAACAGCCCCATCGGCTATCCGTTCATTGAACTATGTGCCTTGCCATCTGTCATTTTAACTTGCCAATCCACTGAGTTTTGCTAAAAAGTTCAATTAGAAGTGCTTTAAATGCTTTAATCTAATAATAATTGTGGATGTTCTATCCTGTTTTACTATTATATGTGCCCTACCCACTGCTGCTTTAATTAGCTAATTGTTTCAATTTTTTAAACGTTTTTAAAGTAGAACCAAAGTATGACAAGCTGTTCTCTAAACAGTAAACCTCGCATCTGTTTAATTGAATCCTCAATTATTTTTATACTATGGGACTAATTTCTTATATATAATTTCTTATTCTAATTTCATTCTATAGGTACCTACAATATAAAAGGCAAGAAGTTTTAGATTAACGAGACTCTATTACTAAGACTCCTCTGTCCGTCTGTCCGTTGGTCACTAGGCTGTATCTCACGAACCGTAAAAGCTAAACAGTTAAAATTTGCACAGATGATGTATTTGATTCTATTTTTAGTTTTGTTGTTATAGTGGTATAACAACAAAACTAAAAATAGAATAAAATAAATATCTACTTCAACCGTGTAGGTACAGAATTCGCGAATAGTTCGTACGGATCGATTATTGTTGATTTATCAAAAATGGCTCAGCCCATTTCTATAAAATTTCAATGGTATCAATTTCGAAGTATAATCTTTCCAATGAAAAAAATTCTAACAAAGAATTATCAAAATCGGACTACTGTGTAAAAAGTAACGCTTGGTTATACATAAAAAATATAAGTGTCAAATTGAGTACCTCCTCCGTTACGTCGGTCAAAAAATAGAATGAAATAAATATTTTTTCATGCCATACAACAGACGTGATTTATTGCATAATTTTTATTAATATACACAAAAGGTAGACGCTTGAAATATTCTCAGAATATTTAGTAATATAATATATCAATATATCATGTATATAAATGTATCAATTTAAAAAATATATAATTGCATCGAAATAATTGGCGCTCATACGGTATGAAACCTTTCGAGCGCGAGTCCCACTTGCATTTGGCATATTTATTATAGACCGTAGAAGAACGACGTAATGTAAGATATTTCTATAAAAATAATTAATTAATACTTAGAAAGAAGTAATTTCAGTAAAAATATATTATGTAAACTGCAGCGCCTACGGTTATCAAATAGCCAATTGTATATGATGTTAGTTAGGTACATATTACGTTTTTGTCAAACAATAATTATTTGAAAGAAAATAAATTAGCCTATAAAGAAAAATTAACCCATGTTACAAATACTGTAGCTTCCTAATGGCAGAAAAATAAATAATCTACAAAATAATTAATCTTTTATATTTTTGTTTGCTATCGCCTATCCGCCATACCTACTAGGTAACCAGAGCATACGTAGAATACGCGCAAGATAGCTCTAAGTACGGCCAAAATCAGGAACCAATTCAATTCTGCCAGGGAATACAGAATACTAATGAAATAACGTACGTGGCGCCACGACTCGCGCGCAGAGTTATCTTGCGCGCACTCTACGTAATCATATTTTGCTACAATTCAAAATAAAATATCGGTCGGCCAGCGAGCTCGTTGGGGCGCAGGTAGGGTGCGGGGAGAGTTCGAGCGCAGTACGCACACAAATACAATTGCATCACCACACACATTGAAGCTCCCTGGTTTGGGCGCATCGCGACGGCAATAGTTTAGTCCAAATACCTATTTCTCAATTTCCTCGTCACTAGTATTTCGCCTTAAGAAATTCAGGACTTCATAGGCGTGATTTTTCTGACAGCTGTCGCAGAGATCAAGTTAAATTTTATAGAGTATAGGTATATCATTAAACGAGGTTTTTATCGAAAACTTATGAAAAGGTTAGTTTTCCTACAGGTTTTAACATTATTTATTCCCAATATTGTACTCGTACCTACAATTTACAGGATTTGTACGGAAACTTCGGTGTGCGAGTCTGAGTCGCACTTGTCCGGTTTTTTTAATAATGTTATTTAGGAGGATCACGAATCGACAACTGTTTTCGCGTTTTCTGTGGAACGTCGAAGGAATCTTCGATACATTATTGATAATATTTAAGTACGTTCTGGGAGAAAACTCTTTGATTGTAACAAAATGTTATGTTTTTGGTGTCAATCGCTTGAATAAGAAATATTGTACGCTCATAGGTCTGATTTTTTTTTCAGAAAATTTTTAGTTTTTTAATACTTTTCAGCCAAGCTTTTGAGTAAAAATATGACTTTTAGATGATAATATTAATTTAGAAGTAGATAACAGCTTATACTTTTTGTATAGTCAAGTTGGCGCCTCACGATTGCCTTAATTTAGTCAAAGATAATCTAGTTTTATTTTATTTATATTAAAGGTACTTAACGCCATCTATGTACAGAGTGTAATATCATAAGAATTCACTACACTTTTGAAATAAGCGGCATCTACCGAAACTAGTGCAAAACTAAGCTAGCCGCGCACGCAATGTTCCATTCGAATTGTGTTTGAATAACACCATTTTGATTGTACCGTTGAAGTACATTAATTTCAAACTAGTAATTAGTTCCTTAGGTTTTGACAGATGGCGTAAGTTATACCACAACTTACAATCTCCATAGCTATTTTTGTAGAGGTCAAAGGACAAGATTAATCATATTATTACATATAGTAAAAGGTGGCGTAGATTAATTTTGGTTTTTGTTTACTTATGAGTAAATATCAAGTTTCTTGTTATAATTTTTCTTGCAGAAAAAAGCGGAACATCTTTGGATCTAAAAATAATTCCCTGTTACTATTTTACAGTAAACTGCAGGAACTGTCAGTGACGTACCTACACACTTATCATTATGAATAACTTTTACTATGGGATTACCTCCGAAATCTCGTAAAAATCAGCAGCCGAGTACATTAAGTTCATTGACTCTGGCCGAAATGTAATGTGTACCTAATTGCAATTTCTGTGTTGTACCTACCCCTTAACATAAGTAGATCGTATTGATGGATAGAATGATAATATAGAAAGCACCGTAGAGATAACATCCTTTAGTCAGTTTCTTTGCAATGAATTTCATAGGAACCTAATAATATCATTCTTGTGCTATTTCGGGGTTTCACACCATTGGCTTTTCCACTACTATATTATAATAAAGTTTACATTTCGGGGTTGGACCCACCCCATGGTTAAAGTTAATCAAAACGGTTAACCAATTTAACCAGAAAGGCATGTGCTAAGCCGAAATGGGCTGTTCTTAGAGTATTAATAACTATTATTTATTCTTTATGGGGCTGATTATGGACAACTTTTAGACCTATCTACTACTAGCTTTTGCCATCAGCTTTGCCCGCGTGAAATTTAGATTTTTGTGCTATCCCAAAGGAACCTTTTATTTTTCGGAATAAAATGTAGCCTAAGTAAGTCACTTTACGCCTTTCAAACTTTCAAAAAAAAAAAACGGACAAGTGCGAGTCAGGCTCGCACATCGAGGGTTCTGTCCAAGACATTGTTAAAATAATTAAAAACCTGTTTTAGCACGTACTAATGAAGTTCTTTTATATGACACCTTTCATGATACGATTTACTCACTTTGAAATTTGAGCCCATATTTTGAGAATTTTGAGGCCCTATTTTTTTGTGATATAAATGAAAATGTACAGTTTTTAGATTTATTCTTATATGTGTACTCTAAGACAATGCTTCTCGCCAAATTTCATAGTTTTATGTCAACGGAAAGTACTCTGTAGGTTTTGTTTTTTGTGAGTATCGAAATATGCTTTTTTACGACATAAACGACTCTAACTTATTTAAACGACAACTGAGAAGTTTTTCTTTTACACAACAGCAAGAGTTCGTTGATATACGTATACAGTTTAAATTTGAACTCAATATCTTTACGCGTTCTCCAGATAAAGAGTCTTGACATACACACAGACGGACAGACGGACAGACGGACAACAAAGTGATCCTATAAGGGTTCCGTTTTTGCCGTTTGAGGTACGGAACCCTAATTAAGTCAATTCGTTGCTCTGTTGCTGCGTGAAAGAGGAACAGACCAACAAACACACTTCCAGATTTATAATATTAGTAAGGGAGTGAAGGAGTTAGGAAGTAAGGATGTTCCATGCGGAATTGCAACTCGGAATCTACAAAATGTTGGACAACAATTTTTTTTAAGTTTAGGGTTGGCCCCAATCACCCGTTTCTGCTTAGTGCACTACACCAATTCCGAATAACCCTGTATATCTCTGAAAGTCCTTGCACTTTGCAAAGTTACTTGTATAATGAAAACACCTCACATTCTCCATTCGACCGGCCAGAATGTGGAACGCTCTGCCTGAGTAGGATGCTATCTTCCCGTTATGGCGCCATAGTATCAGGGTAATTTTTCATGTGAGGGGGTAAAAACTAATACGCCCGTAGTTTCGCCGGATTTTTGCATTTAAAAATCAATATGAAATCGGTATCACCACTTTTTGCAAAATTTTATGGATGAGATTCATGTTGAATTCATGTGCATAGATAAAAAATTAAAAAAAAAATTGTAAGCGGATAGAAAACTGTCTAAAATTGCAATAAAGTTATTTAGAAAACATGACTTTGTTCTAAAAAACAGGACAAGTGCGAGACAGGCTCGCACATCGAGGGTTCCGTACAAACACATTGTTAAAATAATTAAAAACCTGTTTTAGCATGTGCTAATGAAGTTCTTTTATAATGACACCTTACATGATACGATTTACTCACTTTGAATTTTGAACCCATATTTTGTGAATTTCGAGGCCCTATTTTTTTGTAATTTAAATTAAAATGTACAGTTTTTAGATTTATTCCTATATGTGTACTCTAAGACAATGCTTCTCGCCAAATTTCATAGTTCTATGTCAACGGGAAGTACCCTGTTGGTTTTGATTTCTGTGAGTGTCGAAATATGCGGTTTTTTACGACATAAACGGCTCTAATTTTTTTAAACGATAACTGAGAAGTTTTTATTTTACACAACTGCAAGAATTCATCGATATACGTATACAATTTAAATTTCAACTCGATATCTTTACGCGTTCCCGAGATAGAGTCTTGATATACACACAGACGGACAGACGGACAACAAAGTGATCCTATAAGGGTTCCGTTTTTTCGGTTTGAGGTACGGAACCCTAAAAGTGGTGTCTTTGCATTTATTTTCCATCGAGCGAAGTTTTCTGAATTGTATTTCGAGTGATTAAATGCTCTACCGTATAGTTTTGAACATGCGCATATTGTGTATTTTTTTCTATTCGAAAAATTCAAGGTTTGATGGAGAAAAGTCAATTTAACTAGGGCTCTAGACAGGCATTTTGAGATTGGTTAGAGGCTTAAAGTATATATACAACGAAGGTGTCTTCAAATCCCGAGTAAAAAGGTATCTTCTAGGAAAGCATGCTTCATCTTAAACCGCATATCTGTTTTACATCAGGCAGCATGTAGTCAAACGCAAACCTATAAGAAATAATTTTAAAAAAACAGTAAGTAGATAAGTTTTATCGCGATGTTTATATTTTGTAGAAAGTTACGTTATCTCGCAACCACTCGCAGGTATCTTGAAGCTTCGATTTTAAGATGGTCAGGGGTTATCTTTGTTGAAATTCGTAATTCTACCAATTTTTGATTAATTTAATCTTTATATAGGTATTACGGTAGGTCGTATGCGTGGTCGTATACTGCAAATTTGTTAGCTATATATTCTAGGATGTGTCTATCTATGTGCGCTCATTATTATGACTATTTTTTACTATGCGGTTTAAACAGAAATTGCCAATAAATAAGCTATAATCAGCGGTAGGTATAAAATAAAATTTAGATAAGTAACAAAGGAACATTAGAAACTATAAGTAAATTGGTATAATTTGTCGTTATTATAGGAGAGGTTCCCGTAGTACAGCCCCTGGCTAGTTCGGGAATCAGAGGTTTCAATAATTTTCATGTACCTACCTTATTTAATGTCAATAAAACTTTTTGATCGATTGATTGATTGATTGACAATACAAATAATTATTTTTCGTAAAAAATCACAACACCTACTTCCAACGTGTACTGTACTGTACCAGCCTTTTTTAATAGTCCGCTATAGGACGTAGGCTTACCCACGAAGGGCGATTGGGCCATATCCACCACGCTGGCCTAATGTGGGTTGGTGGATTCACATAAGCCATCGAATTTCTTCTACGGAGATATGCAGGATTCCTCACGATGTTTTCCTTCACTGAAAAGCCAGTGGTGTGAAAATCACAAAGAAATCATTGGTACGGGACCGGGATTAGAACCCACGACCTCACGATCGTAAGGCGGGTCACTTATGAATACCTTATGAATACCATCAAACACTGGAAGATGTCGTACTTTTGTCACATCATGATAAATGACAAATACAGACTACTCCAGCTCATAAAGATTGCTGGAAAGAGAAGTGCTGGCAGAAGGCGGCACTCATGGTTAAATAACCTGCGGGATTGCGGGCTGCAGTACCACATCATTATTTAGAACAGCAGCTTCAAAAATTTGAACTGCCCTGATGTTGTCCAACCTCCGATAGGAGTGGAACTACAAGAAGAAGTGTTGTAATGTACCACGAGCAACAAACCTTAGATTTGCTAGCTTAACTAGTTGTTTGACAGCCGTATTAGTACGCAGACATGTGTGGTGGCACGTTGTAGGTAAATAAATTCACAAATACTTTTAACCGTTTTGAATTTTGGAGGGGCAGGTCATGTTATCGTAGAAGATCTCTAAGTGGATCGAAATTCTGTTGTATTGTTAGTTTAGCAAATGCTCATAGTAGACCAACGTGCTATGGAGAGGGCCCTAGAAGATTTGCGACAAATGGGGCTAACAATTTGATCAAGAAGTTGGATCACGCAAGTTGAACCAGTCCTACTGGAAATTCATAGGGTTTGTCATATTAATTTCTATGCCCATCAGTCCCAGCACCTCTAACCTGGCAAATGGACAAATTGTCTTTCCGCCAACTTATTTCGTCGGAGTGGAAACAAAGACTGAATTGACATTGACAACTGACATTAAAAGTGAATAAAATGTTTTTATCCTTTTGCCATGTTAGGGGTACCTCAGTAGACGTCGTACTGCTGATATGATTTAAAGTAAAGGACATGTCCACAAAATGTATGGATGCTGGTATAATAATAATCGAAAATTCTAACCACAACACTCGTTACATTTCGAGAAAGTTCATATTTTCCGAGTCTATTACATCAGTTAAAACCAAAAAAGAGCGCTCCGTTTTTTTTTAAATTAATTTTGAATCTATTAGGATAAATAAATATATTTGGCTCGATAGGTAGTTTATCTCTAGCAACCCTGGTTAAGTAACCTCCATTATTGTTAAATAAAAGCATTTTTACCAATTAGACACAGTTTTTAAGTGTTTTTGTCACATTGTACCTACTAACTGGTCACACTGGTAGGTTATAATTTTTAATTTTAGCAAATTAAGAGATGAATGTGGAGGAATCAGCTACGAATGTAAGTAAAATAACGATATAAGCACTTCATTATTGCTAAACTAGAAAAAATTCAAAGCTGTATTATTATTTTTCATACAATTTATTTTTCACATTTAAAAAAAATGGAGGTATAAAAAATCTAAATTAAATTATTTTGAGAAGTCCATAAATCAAGCTTTCAAATGATGCATATATCATCTTGGTTCGATTTTTCTCTGAATAATATACCACTTGTGGACGTCACCTTTGGCATTTTTTACTGTGGCCTTACGGAATACAAAACTAAGCTCCGTACTACTTCAGACAAGCTTTACTGTGAAAAACTACAGCAACTTAATACTTACAATGTAACAAAATTTTATTGACACCACATAAAATTACAGCATAGATAATCACAAAAGAGAGTAACAAAAGACAGTCTTATTAAAATTAAGAGCAATTTACTACTACGATTACTCGCGTGCAACATAAGATTATTATATCTTCTTTGACACATGTACCAAAACGTAGCTTACAAATGTTTAGGTTAATTTCAATTCATGACGGATCCTGAAGAAAAATTTACATCCCCAAATTAATAGGCTAGCATATCTTTCATAGAGATAAAGCGGACGAACGGTCACGACATTCACAATAATGATAAAAAGAAAATAACATCTTCGCCAATGATAACAAATCTGACACTATAAATGGGCAGATTTGGGTCGAAAGCTTTACAGTTGGGATCGCGATCGGAGACGATGAAGACTGTCCTAGTACTGGCTGCCCTTGTGGCTTTGGCCCTGGGGAGTGCCATCCCTCACAAGCCCTCATACCACCATGTTAAGACCAAGCCAGGTAATCCTTTTGATACTTTTTATTGCCGTGTAGATTTCCTCTTGAGCTGGCTACTTTTGCCCACCCCCGATAGAGCTGAAGTGGGCAAAGAAACTTCTAATATGCCCAAGATTCACTCCTGACTTACCTAGCTAAGTGTAGCTATTAAATGTGTTTAATCCATTTAATAGTAATTTCAAATTTACCGTTTTAAGCTATTGAAGTTTACTTTTTTTTTTAAATTAATACATTTGATTTAATAAACAACTCATTTAATTCCAACACGTTACCAAAACGCTGGCATCTACTTTGCACAAAGAAATAACGTTGCTATCCAACATAACAATGGGGCCAGCATTTTGGGAACTGTGCCCACTGGTAATAGCCTGGAGACCAGGATTTTCACCATCACCTGTTTATATACATATATTTTTATTCATTTATATACATATTTTTTATTAATTATATGATTGTTCATATATTTAAGTTCATAATTTTAACATTTGACCTGTATTTTCCTTTGCGATATAGTTAATTTAAATTAAAAAGAATCTAATAATTTCAGGCATCATTCCTGAAAAGCTTTCGAAAAACGCTTTGATATTGTAGTTTCAGGATGTTTAGTTGTAGTGTGTAGGTACCTAATTTTCTGATTTTTCTTATTTCGATTAAAAAAAAGTAATGGCGTTTCCGTGAATCAAAAAAACATATTTAAGTTTGTTATTATTAAATCATAAATATAAATTTATTTTTGTTTCAGTTGACAAAGCATTTGTAGTAAATCAAAAGAAGATCCTAGAACTTTTCTACAATGCTCACCAAATTGATGTCAGCAAAGAGTACTACAAAATCGGAAAGGTCTATGATATTGAAGCTAACAAGAAACACTATTCCGTGAGTAAATGTTTTTTATTAGTACTTTTAACATTAACATACAAGTACATAAATTGAATCTACTTTCTTTTTTTTAGAACCTGGAAGCGGTGGAGTACTTCCTGAAGATGTACAAAACAGGTTTCTTGCCAAAATACTCCGCATTCTCTATCTTCTACAAAGAACATAGAGAAGAAGCTATGGCCCTGTTCCAATTGTTCCACTACGCAAAGGACTTTGATACCTTCTATAGCACTGCTGCTTGGGCGAGAGTTCACCTTAACGAAGGATTATTCTTATACACCTTTTATGTTGCCGTGCTCCATCGTGAAGACACCGAGTCTTGGGTTCTACCCGCTCCATATGAAATCTACCCTGAGATGTTCATCAACAAAAATGAAAACTTCAAAATGTACCGCACCAAACAACAAGGTGGATTAGAGTTTACCGATGCAGCAGCTAAATTTGGAGTGTTGAAAGAGGACCAAGACTTTGTGTTCTACTCTAACTATTCTGACTCCTTGACGTACCCCAATGAAGAACAGAAACTGGCTTACTTCACTGAAGATGTTGGACTTAATGCTTTCTATTACTACTTCCACGTCTCGTTACCTTTCTGGTGGAACGGCGAATCATTGGGACCTCTCAAAGAAGTCCGCGGTGAATTGATCACCCATTTCTACCAGCAACTTCTAGCTCGTTACTACCTGGAGCGTCTTAGCAATGGTCTTGGCGAAATCCCATCATTCTCCTGGTATTCTCCGATCACAGTTGGTTACTATCCCTTCTTGTCCACTTGGAAGTATCCCTTCGCACAACGTAGCAACCACTACCTAGTCCACAGCGAACAAAACTATGAAGAAGTTCGTTTCTTGGACATCTACGAGAAGACTTTCTTCCAATACCTCCAAAATGGGCACTTTAAGGCTGTAAGTATTATTATATGTATAAGTCTTTAATATACCTGTTTATTTTTATTTCTAACAAATAAACTGTGTTTTTTTTCTGTGCAGTTCAATAGTGAAATTGACTTCCATGACTCCAAGGCCCTCAATTTCGTTGGAAATTACTGGGAGACTAATGCTGACCTGTTTGGGGAGAACTTTACAAAGTCTTACGAACGCTCTTATGAAATCACTGCTCGTCGTGTCCTTGGCGCTGCTCCTGAACCATTCAACAAGTAAGCTTTTAATGTCATATTAAATAGCTAAGACAATTGTTTGTCTAATGTATGTTTATTGTTATATTTTTTGACCATAAATTTCTTAATAATATATAAAAAAACTACACAAAAATTGGTCCATTTGTTTGGAAGATATGATACCACATACAGATATGCAAATCACAGAGATTATACAAGTACATGTAATTTATAAATAACACCCTTTTGTAGGTTGGTCATTATAAATAATTTTTGATATACATTAATCTAAAAAAATACTTGGAATATTTTCAGTAAGGTAAATTTTTTGTTTTCTTCCTCCAGATACGAGTTCTTCCCAAGTGCCCTTGACTTCTACCAGACGTCTCTCCGTGATCCTGTTTTCTACCAGCTTTACAACAAGATCTTCGACTACACGGTCCAATACAAAAACTATCTGAAACCTTACCATCACGAAGAGTTGCACTTTAATGGAGTAAAGATAACCGATGTAAAGATGGACAAACTTGTCACATATTTTGACTTGTATGATTTTGAAGCAATCAACGCTGTCTTCTTTAGCCACAGAGACCCCAAACCATACCCTCATGACTACAAGATTCGCCAGCCTCGATTGAACCACAAGCCCTTCACTGTAACCATTGATGTTAAGTCTGAGGTAGAAACCAAAGCTGCGATCAAGATCTTCATTGGACCTAAATATGATAGCAATGGTTTCCCTATCAGTTTCGAAGAGAACTGGATGAACTTCGTTGAGCTAGACTGGTTCACTCACAAGCTTGTGGCTGGAGAGAACAAGATTGAACGTAAATCTGAAGAGTTCATGAACTACAAAGAGGATTCTCTGCCAATCGCTGAAATCTGGAAGTTGTTGGATGAAGGTAAACTGCCTAAAGACATGGCTGATGAGTACGATTCCATGCCAGATAGATTGATGCTGCCTAAAGGTACTAAGGGAGGTTTCCCGTACCAGATCTTTGCATTCGTCTTCCCACATAAAGGTGCGGACGCGGAAATAGAGGACTGGTTGGCCAAACTAAATGTTTTGTTAGACGATAAGCCCTTCGGTTTCCCACTGGACCGCCCTGTCAAGCCGCAGTACTTCAAACAGCCCAACATGTACTTCAAAGATGTGCTGATTTACCACGAAGGCGAAACTCACACGTACAAAATGGCCAACCCCGAGTACAAAGTTCAAGTTTAAGATTGAATAGATATAAGTACAGTTTATAGATACACGACCAAATGATTCTCATTTTATGTATATATTAGTGTTTGAGAAATAAACACATATTTATATAATTTTTGATTTCATATTTTATTTTTTAGTAATACATCTTAATTAGCAATCCTTATTAACTAAACCAATCACCAATATGACCGTAATGATCTCAAAAAAGACAAACTTTCAAGTGTAGCGTAGAAACTTTATTAAAAAGCAAAGAAGGTTTCGGAATCAAAACATCAGAAATAAACTGATTGAACATCGCGTTCATCAGAGCTTTTAAATACCTATAGTAGATAGCAAACTCTTAAAATTAGTATGTATAACTTTTAATAATTAAAGAGATTAAGTGATAATTATCACGTTGACCTTCTTTCTGCAAGTACAATATAATCTCACTAATCCGGCACTATTAAAAACCAGAGGGTGCCGGATTATTGGAGTGTTGGGATTACTGGATTATAGAGAAACAAACGTAATAAATAAAATAAAGCAGTTCATAACGAGAATATAATATACTAGCTACCCGGCTTTGCCCGGGTACGATTGGCTAAAGAAGACAGGTTTTATAAGTATTGTGCCTATATACTTACCGCGTAATGTAGGTATACGTCACACACAGCCACATATCAGCCGTGTCAACGATACGGAGCCCCCGGACTACAGGGGCCTTAACGTGTGTAAGCAAAACTTAGTAAAATGTAATCCACAATGACAATTAATCTCGTGCTTACCGAAAAAAAAATCTCTTTTTTTCCTGGGTTAAGCGTTCGCCCAAAAGTTATCTATAGAGGCAGAAATTTTAGAACAACTCAAATCGTCTTCATCTACACATACTTACCTGATATAGGTAATTATATTCTATTGATTTGTTTTGCCGAAAAAAAGGCAAAAAAAGTGTATATTTAATTGTCTAGCTCAATTTCTAGGAGGAAGTGACAACTTATAACCGTCTTACCACAATTTTTTTACGCACGCTTTAGATAATGTTTGACAGTACAAATTGCACGGTTAAACAGTGTTTCAAGTGTATTTAAATCTTTGGTAGTAAGGTGGTATATATTTATTTCAATTAATTGCAAAACTTTTTGTTTCTTTTCTGAGAAATTAGTGATTTAGGCTCCCCAACTATGTTTGATTCAAGACTCCTCCAAGGCACACTACGCCACTGCATACCTATTCACTACCAATAAAACATAAATCGACACACTAATGACGGAGATATATAGCCGTGGTGGTCTAGTGGTAGTAACGCCTGTCCTACAATCGTAAGGTGGGTTCAAATCCCGATCCCGCATCTTTGAAATTTATGTACCTACGGAATTTCAAATCATTGGCTTTTCGGCGAAGGAAAATATTGTGTGGCAACCTGCACCAACCTGCACTGGGCCAGCGTGGTGGATATGGCCCAATCACCCTTCATAGGTAGACCTGTATGTCCTGCAGCAGTGGACTATTAAAAAAAGGCTGGTATAGGTACAGGTACATTAATGGCGGAGATTTTATGTAGGTAGGTAATATGACTGGTACTCTCGCTTCTCAATAGATTACTACGCGATCGCGGTTTTTAAAATACTTACATTTTTAAACTCGTGATATCTTTGTAATAAAATGTCTGAATTAAATAATTTAAAACGTTACATACAGCTATTGAAACAGTCTTGAATATGAAATAGTTTATTTTGATAAGAATTAATACCAAGATACAAATTAAGATCCTTTTCTTGAGACGACATTTCAATTAATTTTAAAGAATAAAAGAACAGTTACTGTAGTTTAACTATAATAGTTAGATATATGCTGTCGCTATACTTTTAGTAAATAATGGTATGTTCTACAAAGTCGTAGTACATTATTTTATTCTATCATCAAAAGTTTTCGCAGCGCACGCGATTTAATGAATACTTTAGGCATTTTAATTTTGGCAATATAAAAATAAAACAAGTAAATATGTAGCTAGCTACTGGTAGATTATTGGACGTATCGGTCTATCGAAGTGCCGGATTAATGAGATTATACTGTAATTAAAATTGAACAACCGGTAACTATAGGGGTACTGGTAATCAATTATCATACTTTTAAGGACATATTTTGTACATCAAAACAAACATATTTTATTCTACGACTCCTTAAAATTCATATTTATTTTTTTCAATAAAAAATTTGAAAAATTAATTTGTCCGGTCTCAACATAATTAGATTTATGTATAATAATTATTTTTCGCAAAAAACTTTAAAACCGCCTTCCATAGTGTACGAAATTCGAATAGTTCGCTAGAATTGCAAGTCGAAAAAGCAGATTTAGATAAAATTTAAATGTGGCCACCTCGGGAGTATACTCTTTCGAACTACTAAAGATTTTTTTTGATTCGGTTCTCAATTGGCAGACATATCGATGAACGTACACAAAAAAATCATACAGACAAACATAGAACCTCCTCCTTTTTGGAAATCGGTTTAAAAGCGCGCTCACCGCAACCCGAGAGACTTGGACTTCAAAGGAGATAAATATGCAAACAAGTGTAAATATTAGTTAGATATGTAAAAAAAAAGAATTATTTGTATATTTGCTGTTTCCACTTTTTAATTATAATTTTTTTGGGAAATTTGAGAAAGTTATGGAACAAAAGCTCTTTGTTTTGATGTACAGAATATGCCCTTAAAAAGATGCTAATTGATTAGGTATCTATTGGTAATCTATTTTAAAATGAATCAACCCTGTAAACTCAATAGTTAGTCATGGCCGCAAGGTTTGAACTATGGTTCAAATCTACTGGCCACGACTAACTTTTATAATTTAATCTAATAGAGATTAATTAAATCTAATCTAATTTAATCTAATAGAGATTTGAACCATAGTTATGTTAAATTAGCAAACGTAAGCGGCAAAAGTGGGAAGAGAAGACCATAATAAAAAACCGGACTAAGTGCGAGTCAGGCTCGCACATCGAGGGTTCCGTACAAATCCAGAAAAATTCACAAAATTGGGAAGTAAGTTGTTAAAATCTCTATACCATAACAATCGAAAAAAAAGTTTTTTTTTTCACTTTACTCGTCATACATCGAAAATTACACATTGTTAAAATAATTAAAAACCTGTTTTAGTATGTGCTAATGAAGTTCTTTTATATCCTTACATGATACGATTGACTCACATTGAATTTTGAACACATATTTTGTGAATTTTGAGGCCCTATTTTTTTGTGATTTAAACAAAAATGTACAGTTTTAAGATTTATTCCTTTATGTATACTCTGAGACAATGCTTCTTGCCAAATTTTATAGTTCTATGTCAACGGGAAGTACCAAGTAAAGTAAGTAGTAAGTAAGTAGGTTTTGATTTTTGTGAGTGTCGAAATATGCGGTTATTTACGATATAAACGGCTCTAACTTTTTTAAACTATAACTAAAAAGATTTTCTTTTACACAACTGCAAGACACCATAGATATACGTAAACAGTTTAAATTTCAACTCGACTTTTTTACGCGTTCTCGAGATAAAGAGTCCTGACATACACACAGATGGACAGACGGACAACAAATTAAGGGTTCCGTTTTTTCCTTTAGAGGTACCGAACCCTAAAAAGTGTGGATGATTTGTGTGAAAGATGACATGCGAGAGAAAGGAGTTGATGATGAAATAACGTATGATAGAGTGTAGTGGCGAAAGGAAACGGGCTGTGCCGACCCCACCTAGTGGGATAAAGGCAAGAAGATGATGAGGTTATGTTAAATTAATTTGGCGTGAGGATCAGAGTTTGACTTAGCTTTATTGGCCATGTACCTGCACAGAAGCCCGAGTACCTACATATCTGTTGTGCAGGTTCTAGTGCTGAGAACACAATTTTTCAAAATGTTCTATAAAAAAAACAAATATCTTCTTATCTTTGATCCAAAATGGCAGGAATTAGCGCAAGACTGACAAAACTGAAAATTTCGAGAAGAGGCCTTTGCCCAACAATGGGACAATAAAGACTCATAAACAAACAAACATTATCTCGGCAATTATTACACATCAAGCTCGCATTTATACTGAACACTTAACAAAATGCTAATCCTGCTAAAGAAATAAATAAATATACTCTTTTACATATACAACTGGCAAGTGTGAAGCGAAAACTGGCAAAGTCAGACAAGCTTACTCACGTCATGGGCCCCGATGTGTACAACCACTTACCAGAACATATTACAGGAGCCCCTACTCAGCAGAGTTAAAGAACTCACCTGAATCGTTGGCTTGTTGAGCAAGCCTTCTATCATTTTAATGATTTTTATAAATATGTAAAGTAATTATGTATAATTAATATTACCAAACAGCTATGAAGTAATGTTAATAATTTAATTTTATTATATATGACTTACAAATATGTACTATGAATTACTCGTATGTTGACATGTAAATTAATTGTATGAAATAAACGACTATGAATATAAACAGGGTTATTCGTAATCAATAGCATCCTTTTAGGGGCTTATTTTGTTACTTACTAACAACTTTTGTTTTACGACTTTTGTCATTATTATCGTCCATAATTTGAAAGAACCCATATTTTTTTTCTGAAGTTGCATCAGACATACGGATACTTATTTAGTAATACATTTATAGTTAGTATTATTTAAATTGTTGAGCACTGTTAACAGACTAACCGGTTCGGTTTAGTGACTTATGAAACTTTTGTATTTTACACACCGCTAGTTTCTCGGTGAAGAAAAAATTATTAGGAAAGCTGTATATTTACGGTCGTAAAAGAAATTCAATTGCATTTAAACAGGGTTATTTCTAATCAATTAGCATCCTTCTAGGGGCTTATTCAGTATATCAAAACTAACAACTTTTGTTCTACGACTTTCGTCAAAACTCAAAAAAAATTGTGTTGTTCCATAGAAAAATTTAGTTCACTCGCGACAAAATGTATGAAACAGCTGATTTTTTTTTTAGTTTTGACGAAAGTCGTAGAACAAAAGTTGTTAGTTTTTATGTACTGAATAATCCCCTAGAAGGATGCTAATTGATTAGAAATAATCCTGAATGTACCTAGGCTTAGTAAGGAATATTATAAATTTGGTACAGTACAAGTTATATGAGTACTTACCCCCTCAGAACAACCTCTCCGTTCAGGACTCCGTGGCAAAATTCATAATTATTTATTTCCACACAAAACAGTAATGCACTCGTAGAACTACTAATTATCTAAAAAATAAAATTCGCGACACTTATTTCGGTGTGTTCGAGGTTTGAGGCTCGTAGGCTTAAGGAGGTGCGCCACGTAATCCGCACCTTGCGGCGGCAGGGGCTCGTCTCGCACGCTCGGTCTTCTATACTTAATTATAATTACCAAATTAGGATAAGCTAGTATAGCTTGATTTGGTAGCGTAGCGTCTAGTCTGCAAGGTCATCTACTTGCCCTGTACTAAGACGAAAGGGGGTAAATAAGACCATCGTAATGAACAACTGTTCTATATGGGGCCAAGCCACAATTCGAGAAAAATAACAGCTGTTTCAACAAAATTGAAACTCGGAATCGACAAAATGTATGAAACAGCTGATCGTATTATGATCTCGTATTCCGGGTCGGCCTCATAGTAAAATTTATTTTGACTTAGTACCTATACCAGTTCAGGATAACTCTATCTAAAGATGTAAAGAGAGACTGAGGACAAAGCGACACTGGACCGAAACTTCGTCGCCGGATATCCATTGTGAAACGCTGCTTCTCTTTATTCTACCAAGGTTGCAGTCATTGGGCACATTATATGGAATACTTATAGGTTATTTGTTGAGCTGACAAATTGTGTTAATAAAATGTATTAACGTATTTTTGGTGATGGAATTTCCGCCTTGTGTTGCACTGGACATAGTCCTTAACCAGCTTGCGACTACTCACGAGACACTTAGGTTTATGTTGCAAATATGCATATAATATATGAGAAGAAACATGTTTACGTAACATAATTATGTATTTTACAGAATACAGTGTTGTCTGCGAGTATCTAATACAGGTGTAATTAGGTACGTTGGTTTTAAGCAATGATTTAGTTGTAATTTTAAGCAGATAGTTTCGTGCAAAATTAGATCCCTGCTAAAATCAGATGCCTTCATGGAGAAGGCTATGCACGTTATACTATATAATTACCTATATCAGCTAAGTAAGTCTAGCTGAAGACGATTTCAGTTGTTATAAAACTTCTGCCTCTTAGGACAACTTTTGGAAGAATGCTTAACCCGGGAAAAAAGAGATGATTTTTTTTCGGGAAGCACGAGATTAAGTGACATTGTGGATAACATTTTACTAGGTTTTGCTTACACACGTTAAGGCTCCTGTAGCCCGGGAGCCCCGTATTATTGACACGGCTGATACTGCGGTAGCTACGCCCCTACACATAGTATGTGAAACGAATTGTCGACCTTAAAGTTCTCGAATGTAGACAATTTATTTGTTGGATGCCAGCGCTTCGATTCCTTCCATCACAGCTCTTTGGGTTAGCAAGTTGAAGAGGCCTTAGGTAGGGCACACAATTCATAGAAGTAGAACTGATGTCCAATGTTTTTCAAAATTCTCGAGTGAAGACAAGATCAAGAAACTAACTTACATGGGTAGAATGTATAGACTGTGGGTCTGTAATATTTTAACGTCGCTTTCATTCTCATCATTGTCATTTTCTGAAATCAGGGCTAAATATTATACACATACGAACTCACTTTTATTTAGATATGCCAATACCTACTATCTCTTTTTCATAAACTTCGAACAGTTTAAGACTACGGAAACTCTCGCGATTTGGGTAGGTTTTAACTCATCATAATGGTTCATCCGGTATGTCTAGCATGTGTGTGGCGCATACCTACATTACGTGGTAAATATATGTATAGCCAACCATACCCGGGCAAAGCCGGGACGGGCAGCTAGTATCTAATGTATTCGTTGTTTCTTCTTTATCGTTGCGGTGTGGTGTCGCTTGCTCGTCGTACATTTCTACGATACGACGTCGCAACGTGAAACGATGTCGCGTTGTAGCACAATGCGACGTCGTTTCGTGTTTATTACAAGCTTTTATCTAACTTGCAATGGATGTAGTCTAGTCTACGTAAGTTCGGGTGTAATCTTGCAAGTTGAATTTAGACTTTCCGGTTTTCGATTGAGCTGAAATTTTGCACGCATATGTACCTATATCGCGTGACAATGCAATAATATAGTACCATGAAGCTGATTTGATGATGAAGTCGGAAGGAGGCCATAGGAACTCCTGTACTAAACAAGATAGACCCGTCGTGTTTGGGCTCGTTTTACTTGTCTTAGCTAGCGCTCTGCTGCTATAGATACGCTTCTGCTGATATCCAGGATCTCAAAAGCTTGTATTTAAAAGTTAAATTTTTATAGATAATTTTTAAGATCTCGACAATGTGGTTTATATATGAATATTTCTAATGTTGTAAATACCTAAGAGGAGTGGCAGCCATATCACAAGCTTTGCTTAGTTTGGGGTCAGAGGCCGTGTGTAAGATGTCCCCAAATATTTATTTACTTATATTTAGTAGAGTTTGATCACAATGACGAACATTAAGTACATCCTAAGATCTAAGACTAATCCTGAAATCTAGGTAATGTTAATAAGCGGCCGATGAAAGCATAATTTGCCCTCTGTTTTAAGAGGAGTTCATTACTATATTATTATTGCATGTCCGCTAGGACTAACTGTTGAGATCAACCATTTGTTACACCTATGTACCGACACAGTTTGAAGCAATAAAAATTACTTTATTTTACTTTACTTAATAATAACTTATTTTTACGAGCCCTACGTTGTCTCATCCATCATATCATACCCACTTAAAAAGATACCTATAAAGATATCACCTACAAGTTTTGTTTAATTTTTTTGTCGATAAAGAAAGTGATAATTCATTATGCAATAATGTATCTATGCAGATAATGACTTGCAGTACACTATCTTAGGTCGCAGGTTAGCCAATTTTACTTATTACCTACATTAAATAAGAAATGTAGATAATTATGCTTATCATCAAGAGGATGTTCGACAATGTCATTGCTACATTTAGGTACCTAGCATCCGTCTAGCATAGGTATGTGCAGGGCCGCGTCCACCTCCGGCAGAGCCTGTGTGCGATACCCACAAAGCGCCTCCTATTTACGAAGCTTCATGTTTCAATATTTTTCATCATCAGTTTACACCTACCTCAGGAATCAACCGATCTAATATTTTTATTTTATTAGGTTTTGGGTATTAGGCTCTTACTGCGCATAGGATCACAAAATGGGGACTATCGTACCTACTTAGTTATCGATACTCCCCCTACAAATAATAAAATGTTGTTGTGTAAGTGTAAAATAAATAATTTCGGTAGCGGCGGCGCCCTCATTGTCTTCGCACACTTCGCACACTTCGCACACATACCCACACATCACATACCCAGGGCAGCTCGGCCCTGGGTATGTGATGGACCGCGAGCAAGCAAGACGTTATTCGGTTTGAAATCGTTCTTCTGTCCTGTTAGTTTATTTAATTGCCTTATATATTTTATTAGGGTGTTTCTTCTCGTGTACTGTAAGTACAGGTCGCATTTTTCAACGAATAGATAAGCATCAAAATCAACTTTTCTTTAATAGCTACGTATTACGTTAGACTAATAGTAGTAGAACAATAGACCTAACATTTTTTTACTGAAACTTTAAAAGCATAATACTCGCCTAGCGAAAGCGAAGCGACTCTACTGATTTGATATATCCTCGCAAATGATGGGATTTGGTTAATAAAAGATCTTGCCAAATATAATCGAAAACTGATAAATACTCGTAGCATTACAGGAAAGTTCAGGAAACCTCCTCTCCTTGTTAAGGAAATATACCCCAAATCAAAATCGCTGACAACGAAAAAATCCAAATATACAGGGTGGATACCTGACGCAGAAATTAATTTGACCCACAAGTACTAACAGGATATACCTAACCAATAATCATAAAAGTACTTAATATAAAAAAAAATATACTTAACTAGAAAAAAAAAACATTTTCGAACTAAAAATTAAATAAATATTGGGGACCATATTACACAAGATCTCTGACCCCACACTAAGCAAAGCTTGTGATATTGCTCCAGAGACTGATATAATACTACATATACATATTTCAAATACACACTTATATAGATAGTACCTAAATAACACACAGACACAGAGCAAACGCCTATGTTCGTCACATAAATGCGTGCCCTGGGTGGGGATCGAACCCACGCCTCTGTGATCCAGAAGTCAGGTTCACTTACCACTGAGCCACGGAGGCAGTCGAAAGGATTAGGCATCATACTTTACAAGGAATTCATTCATGTCATTTTTATATTAGACTAATCAGAATAGCTAGTCTCGCTATTTTGTCTAATGTCAAAATCGCAGTGTTGCCAAAATGTTGTTCTAGAAAATTGTACATGATTAAGTAAATAGCAGTGGTGGCCTAGAGGTAGTGAGACCCGCCTTACAATCGTGAGGTCGTGGGTTCAAATCCCGGTCCCGTACCAATGAGTTCTTTGGAATTTATGTACGGAATTTCACACCACTGGCTTTTCGGTGAAGGAAAACATCACGCACTGGGCCAGCGTGGTGGATATGGCCCAATCACCCTTCGTGGGTAGGGCTACGTCCTGCAGTGGACTATTCAAAGGCTGATACAGTACAGTTTATTATATTCTAAATTATGTTGAAGATATTAAAATAGAAGGCCAAATATATGATATTATTTAATGACCTCGTCAGTTCTTTACCCTGGTTTAAAAATTTTGACACCAGGGCAAGTCTCCCGGTCTAAATATATGAACCTCAAGGTACCTACTTTGGGTATAGGTTTACAGATGGGTGACCGCGAACCACACAACATTATAAATATTATTTTTCGCAAAAAATCGCAACACTGACTTCCACCCTGTACAGAATTCGAATAATTTGCGCAAATGGAAGTAACATCCATGTACATTATTGTTGATTTATCAAAAACCGCTCAGCCGATTTCGATAAAATAAAATGAAACCACCTGGGAAGCATAATACTCTTTCAATTATAAAAAAAAAAATGAAATGAGTTCATAATTGGGCTTCCTCCACTTGGATCCACAGCTAGGCTCCACTTGTGGATCCGCGGATACCTTTTTCTCCTCTTAAATCCGCCGTGGATTCATGGATACTTTTTTTTCCACTTAAATCTACAAGTGGATTCATGGATACTTCTTTTTCTACCTAAATCCACAGGTGGATTTTTTTTTCTTCTTTCACCCGCGACAAGACTTTCTCAAGTGCTCAGTTTGAGGATTTTTGCTCAAGTGCTTCTCAAAGAAAAGGAAAAAAAACTGTCCACAAATCCACTTGGTGGATATCGCAGCAGAAAAGTCCTTTTTGGAAGTCGATAAAAATAGACTTTGGTGAATATACCAAATTCGTCATGTTAGAGGGTAGATGATAGGAACTTTAATTACTTGATTTGAAGGCAATCAAGTAATTAAAGTCCCTAACATCATCTGATTCAGCTACCAGACACGATACTGAACTGGAAGGTTTGTAAACCTTACACGTGTGATTGCTTCGCAAAAGCTGTCAAATAATGTTGAAGTAATTATGCAATAGTTTGATGTGAAAACGTGCGATATTTTATCATTTTTAACCGACTTCTGTATGTATTTTTTTGTGTATGTTCATCGATAATTCCGCCAATTGTTAACAGAATTGAAAAAATATTTTTTAGTTCGAAAGGGTCTCCCGGAGTGGTCCCATTTAAATTTTACATAAATCGGCTGAGCCGTTTTTCAAAAATCAACAATAATGTAAACAATTCGAGTGTACATGATGGAAGGCGGTTTTGCCATTTTTTGGGAAAAATAATTATTAATTCTAACTTCCAAAAAGGAGACTTTCAATTCGTCTGTATATTTTTCCAAGGTGAGAAAAAGAAAGTTAGTGAAATATGCTCGCGAAGCCAAATCCGCTTACAGGACCTTCACAATCATATCAACCGTGTAAAGTTCACTGCAAAGCATAGGCCTTCCCTGCACAATGCAAACTTATGCAAAACGCTGGGACTTACAGATTAAAATGAAAAAGTATTGTTTAATTATGATTCAATTGCTTGTCATGTAGTAGTTTGTGTAGGTTTAGATTATGTCTTGTATTTAGTGGTAGTTAATAAATAAAAACAATTATACCTGATCATTTTTAATTTTTATGATATTGAGCTTTGCCCCATAATTTTGACTATTTACTTCTGAAAATCTGATTTGGAAATGACTGTTCTTTTGCAATTTTCATGTCAACATAAATTCCGTGGTATAAATCGTATATAACGATAAGCAATACCTAATAGCAATAACAGTGCTCTCCACGAAAAATCAAAATATCTTCAATGTATACAGGGTCATAGGTACGGTACCTATTAAACACAAAACCTTTTAAGGGCGGGCGGTTAATCTAGATTCTAGACAAACAACTTTTGTACAACGACTTTCGAAAACTCGCTTAAAAAATCGCTTCTCCATAGATTTTGCCGCGAGTTGACGAACTTTTTGTATGAAAAAGCTGATTTTTTCTTCGTGATATTCCAAAAGTCCTAAAACAAAAGTTGTTTGTCTAGTTGTACTAGATACACCCTTAAAAGGTTTTGCGTTTAATACCTATGACCCTGTATAATTCGACCGCTCGCAGTTTTATTAATAAGTGATTTTATAATTTAGTTTATTTGCATTACTGTACTGTACCAGCCTCTTTAATAGTCCACTGCAAGACGTAGGCCTACTTATGCAGGGTTATAGTCAAATGGTATAATTATTGTTAAAATTATGAAAATTTTCTTGTAGTCCAACTTATACTTACATATTTTTTTGTACAATTTTCCACTGTAGATTAAAATATCTATCAGTAATAAAATATAGTTATCTATGTCTTCGGCCAAACAGATAATATACTCAATTAAGGTATGAGATAATAATATCCTCAAACTTATTTTTTATTATGATTAACTGTAATCATAGGTCACGCTCAGATGTTTTGATAAAGTAGAAAGAAAACAACTATGAGGTGATTTTCGCCGGGAGATAACACTCTCAACTCTGGTATAAAAACGGTAGCTAGGGAAGATTCGGTACAGTTGGTCAATAGGCTGCGGACTATGAAGACTGTCCTGGTACTGGCGGCCCTTGCGGCCTTTGCCTTAGCGGAACATCCCCACCATGTACACACGCAGAAAGTCACGACTAAACCAGGTGAGGCACCACTATTGTATAATTGTACTTTTTCTTACCTATGTTATCCCACTGTTAGTCAAAGGCCTATTTTCTTCTATGAGTCGCGATCCCTTGCTACTCCTTGCCAATCACTCTCGAATGAATCAAGATTTTTTCTTAATGTTAGATTTAAATTGCTGTGCAAAGCGGCTACTAACAGTAGAAAATATGGGAAGGGACTTAGATGATGGAAATACGGGTGTACAAGAACATATTTTGACAGACGACGCACATAATAAAGATGTTATTATACTTATCATTATGACCAAGGTACATCCATCCATTAGCCATAGGACGTTCACTGTTGGACATAGACGTCCCCTGTGAATCTCCAATATAATCGGTTATATTATAAAAACGGCTTGCATCTAACGCGATCCTACGACCTTGATGAGGTCGCAAGTCCAATTTGTGGGTAGACGCCCTACGCTGCGCATGCCATTACGAGGTCTTCGCTCGAGAACTTGTCGATTTGGCCATTGGTCATCAGTTCTCTGCGCTATGCCCCCTGCCCGTTGCCATTTCATTTTGCAAATCCGCTGAGTTATGTCAATTAATTTGGTTCTTTGACAAATTTCCTCATTCCTAATTCGATCTCGCAGAGAGATTCCTAGCATAGCCCTCTCCGTAGCTTGTTGGAGCTTAATAATAATGCTTAAAGTAAGAGATTTATTTTCTGTGCCGTAAAGCATTGCTGGTAACACACATTTTCAATTTGAAATTAAATAACCCACTTCCTTGAATTTGTAACTAAATAACTGTGATTTTGCCAAAATGCATGAAACTAAATGAAATGCATGGATAATGTTATATTAACAAAATGTGCTACCTGACAGTTATATACCATTTCAATTTCAGTTGACAAGGATTTTGTATACAAGCAACGGAAAATATTATCTCTCCTCGAAAATGTAAACCAAGTGAACCATGGATCTGAATACTACAAAGATGGAATTGAATGGTCCATAGAAGCCAACGTAGACAGCTACACAGTGAGTAAATACTCCAATACTTTTTTTTAAATAGAATAAAGTATAACCAGAACAAAATAAATTGAATACTTTGTCTTTTTCAGAACAAACCAGCAGTCAAAGAATTCCTTAATTTGTGGAAGTCTGGATTTTTGCCTAAAGGAAAGGTGTTCTCAATCTTTTACGATAAAATGAGAGAAGAAGCTATTTCTCTCTATCATATGTTCTACTACGCCAAGGACTTTGAGACATTCTACAAAACCGCTGCTTGGGCTCGTGTTCACCTGAACTCAGGTCAATTCCTCTATGCCTACTACATTGCTGTTATCCAAAGGCCAGATGCTCAAGGCATAGTCCTTCCCGCTCCGTACGAACTTTACCCTGAATTCTTTACCAACCTCAATGTTTTCACTATGCTGAAAATCATAAAAGAGCAAGAGGGTCTTCACTTCCCAGACATGGCCATGCAATTTGGTATGGTAAAGGAAGACGATAAGTACGTACTGTACTCGAACTATTCCAACTCCTATGTCTTCAATAGCGATGAGCAGCGTCTTTCTTACTTCACTGAAGATATTGGTTGGAACTCTTACTACTACTATTTCCACACGCAGCTTCCATTCTGGTGGAACGGTGACAAATTTGGACCTTTCAAGGAACGTCGTGGAGAGGTCTACTACTTCTTCTACAAGCAAATGCTTAACCGTTATTACTTTGAGCGTCTGACGAATGGACTGGGTCCTATTCCGGAGTTCTCTTGGTACTCTCCAATTCCAACTGGCTACTATCCTCTGATGCAATACGGTTCCTATCCATTTGTTCAGAGATCTAACTATTATAATGTGCACTCAGAAGAACATTACGAAAACATCAGATTCTTGGACAGCTTTGAAAAATCATTCCTGCAGTTCCTTGAAAATGGACGCTTCAAGGCTGTAAGTTTATACAATACATAACTATTTATGTATAAAGTTTAAATTTGAAATGTCTTTAATGATTTTTGTTTTGTTTCAGTTTGACCAAGAGATTGATTTCCACAACCCCAAGACTCTGAACTTCGTAGGAAACTACTGGCAATACAATGCCGATCTGTTCCACGAGAATTTCACCCAGGTTTATCAGCGCTCGTATGAAGCCACAGCTCGTCACGTTCTTGGCGGTGCTCCTCAGCCAGTTAATCAGTAAGTTTGCATATTTATCATTTCAATCACTTTATATAGTAATAACCTAAGAGTAAAAAGTGACTACTACGAATATGTCATATATCTTATTGTTCTATTTTTGTAATTCCAACAACTTTTTTTTATTTATGTCTATAGCAAATATCAACAACGAATGTAACCGAGTCAACGACAGTTAATTTTCCTACAAACAAATAATAACATTTATTAATAACATATAGGAAAATTGACAAAATAAATGTAAAATAAAAAACTAAATACCTCCACACAGACGTGACAAGAATTTAGCTTTAGACAATCTTGATTGCATCAACTTAAAAAAATGCGCCATAATAGGTCTTCGCGTATAAAATGACCAGACTTTAGCTTTGCTATAACCGGCAATTTTGTTTCAGTTACACCTACATGCCAAGCTCCCTGGACTTCTACCAAACGTCTCTACGTGACCCGGTCTTCTACCAGCTGTATAACAGAATCCTGCAGTACATTATTCAGTTCAAGAACTACCTGGCTCCATACACTCCCGAAGAACTGTATTTCAAGGGTGTGAAGATTAACGACGTAAAGGTTGACAAATTGATCACATACTTTGACATGTATGATTTCAACGTCACCAACCAAGTTTACTTCAGCCAAGAGCAGCTCAAATCTTACGGCTACTCCTACGTCGTCCGACAACCTCGTCTGAATCACAAGCATTTCACTGTTTCTCTTGATGTTCAATCAGAAGTTGAGACCGAAGCCGTATTCAGAGTATTCCTTGGGCCTAAGTACAACAGCAAAGGCTATCCAAGTAGTCTTGAAGATAACTGGACCAAATTCTATCTGCTTGACTGGTTCACTTACAAGCTGAAATCTGGAAAGAACGAGGTTGTCCGAAACTGTGAAGACTTCTTCTTCTACAAAGAAGATTCTATTTCTATTGGCGATCTCTTCGAAATGCTTGATGAAGGAAAAATCCCGAAATACATGTCGGAAGAGTTTGATTCTATGCCTATGAGACTGATGTTGCCTAAGGGTACTAATGATGGATTCCCCTTCCAGATCTACGTGGTTGCTTATCCTTACGAGCCTATTGCCAAAGAATTTGAGCCCTTCAAGCAGTATGTTCTTGATAACAAACCTTACAGCTATCCTTTCGATCGTCCAGTACACAGCTCAGCGTGGTTCGTTCAACCAAATATGTACTTCAAGGATGTTTCCATCTACCACGAAGGAGAGCTTTTCCCTTACAAATACAATGTTCCCTCTAACTTTGGACATCCACACAATAATGAAGTTCCTAAGTAAATATGGAGAGATAAACACTAGCTATGTCCCAGAATATATGAAAATAAACGAAACCCCAATGTATTACTGCATTTTATTTCTAGTTATTAGTTTCATTTATTCTATTTTCTGAAGAAAATTAACTATTATATATTATATTTATCATTGTATTCTCTATATTATAGAGGCTACATAGATAAATATAAGATAATATGTCTATTATATCAATATTTTACCTTAATAGGTAAAAGGCATAATAATGTAAATAATTTACGATCAACCTGATCACACCCTTAGAAAAAAGTGAATCCAAACGTTAAGAACACATACAACTATTTTATATTTATTTTTTGCCAAAAATGGCACAACCAAACATTAATCGTGTACAGAATTTGAATAGTTCGCAGAAAATGGTGTATCATCAATATATTTACATTATTATTGATTTTCCAAAAACGTCATTGTTTACAAAAAAAAATTACATGACCTTTTCTGAGGTATGTACTAGACGAAAGAAATAACCAAAATAGGTTCATAATTGTCGGAATCATCATTACATACATACTAAAAAAACATAGAGTCGAAAAAAGAACCTTCTTTTTTTAATAGCTCACTGCAGGATTTAGGCCTACCCACGAACGGTGAAGTCGTGTAAAATAATAGAACTACATTAATTAATATTATATTCGAGGATCCTATGTAACAATATTAATCATAAGTTTTCTATGTACGTTAACTACAAAAGTTATCAAGCTTTTGATTCTTGAAAAACTTGAGTGGTTTTCCAACGTGGCAAAAATAAATATCGGAAAAAAATGTATCACTAGGATTTACGAAATTATAATTTAAATAGTTCTCATATGGCGATACATATCCATACACTGCCTCTGACGGAAACGAGGAAGAATTAATAACATATTATTATAAAAATTCAACTTTTAAATACAACCTTTTGAGATCCTAGATATCATATAGCAGCAGAGTGCCAGCCAAGACATGTAAAACGAGCCCAAACACTACGGATCTATATTATTTAGTGCAGGAGTTCCTAAGGCCACCTTCCGACTCTATCAGCCGATCAGCTCCATGGTACCATAATATTGCATTGTCACGCAATACACATATGCGTACAAAATTTCAGCTTAATCGAAAACCGGGAAGTTGGTCAAGTTTAACTTGCAAGATTCCACCCGAACCTACATACTTACATACATACATTGCAAGTTAAATAAAAGCTTGTAAAAACTTACGAAGCTACAAGAAAACGATAATAGTTTTCGTTTCTTGTACAAAATCATACTAAAGCCTCAGAATCAGTCCAGACATGGACATAGCGCAGTGCTTAGACATAGGCCTTTAGATCTCCAATAAGATCCATTTGAAACAAGTTGCATCTGAAACTGCATCTTTAATTATAAAATTATCAGTTGCCGTAATAATTCGATTTTAGCGTTTTCCCTGGTTATAACTAGTTATTACGAAACGTGTTTTTCGAAAGGAGTCAGTTAAAATCTTAATGATCCGCGTCGGATTTGTATCGTGAGACTCCGAATGGGCTCCCGCTAGAAACTCCCTCTTTTTGTAAAAACCGGACAAGTGCGAGTCAGGCTCGCACACCGAGGGTTCCGTAAAAATTCAGAAAATATCACAAAATTGGGAAGTATGTTGTTAAAATATCTATACTATAATCATCGACAAAAAAGTTTTTTTTTTTACTTTTCTCGTCGTTCATCGAAAATTACACATTGTTAAAATAATAAAAAAACCTGTTTTAGCATGTGCTAATGAAGCTCTTTTATATGATACCTTAGATGATACGATTTACTCACTTTGAATTTTCAACCCATATTTTGTGATTTAAATAAAAATTTACAGTTTTCATATTTATTTATAATATATGTGTACTGTGCTGTGAGACAATGCTTCTCGCCAAATTTCATAGTTATATGTTAATGGGAAGTACCGTAGGTTTTGATTTTATTACTTAAGTACTGTAGGTTTTGATTTTTGTGAGTGTCGAAATATGCGTTTTTTTATGATGATGAACGGCTGTAACTTTTTTATACGATAACTGAGAAGTTTTTCTTTTACACAACGCAACGCTAGAGATTATAGATATAAGTAGATAGTTTAAATTTCAAATCGATATCTTTACGCGTTCCCGAGATAAAGAGTCTTGACATAAGGACAGACGAATAGACAAAGAGAAAAATATGAGGTGACATCTTACACACGGTCTCCTCTGACCATGTTCTGACCCCAAAGTAACGCTTGTCATGTGACTGTCAAAAACTGATTTACTCAAAGACGTTGTAATACATATTTTTAAAAACATAGATAATCACTAATAACAACCAGACACAGAATAAACGTTCATTACATAAATTCTTGCTCTGGGTGGGAAGGCTCACTAATCACTGAGCCACTGAGGCATTCCGTAATATCTAGTTCAACCAAGGTAAAACGCGAATCGAAAATTCTATTTTCCTTGTCCCTGCTATCTCAACTTACTAATCCAATGGACTATGTCGGTAACTTTACTTATTCAACGGATATCTTCCTTCTTGATTTGTTCTTGTAAAGTAACTCCGAGCTTAAACTTAAGTAATAGGGGATTTACACGGGTGATTAAAGCCGCACGATTTTTTCCGCGCGGCGAGTCTTGTCTTTTCTTTAGAGCAATTTGACTAGGTGACTAGGAACAGATTTGGGTGAGACGATTCTACAAAATGTTACTACTTTTATTCTATGGATTAACTCATGAAGTATGTATTGTTGTAACACAAAATCTTTATGGTACCTTCAGGGTAGCCAAAATGAAAATAATAATGTATATGTATATAATAATTTAGTTAATATTTAGAATATAACCACACGGGCTAAATTATGGGCATCCTAAATGGAATTTACGGAATACAGGGCCGGATCTACCATATGCCTTTTTTGACTTCAGCCCAGGGCCTCGTCACCCAGCTAAGTCAAGTCAAAGTCTAAAATAGACGATAATGCGCAAATATCTATTATTTTATTAAATTAAACAGATCGTAAGATTTGAATCACTGCGAACCCTGCGATTAATCAAACCCATTGAATTCATTTGATTTAAGTCTACGTTCAGGCGTTAGTACTTTGAACTGACAGTTACAATGCTCGGCAGCCAATAGATACATATTCATTCGATCTCTATCGTGCCTCGCTGTTTCACCCTCAGACTCTGTCTTTTTTTATCTTGCTATCCTATAATTTGAGTAACTACGTGGGGCTCTATAGTTGTTAGCCCAGGGCCCCCTAAACTCACGATCCAGACCTGACGGAATAGCTGACCGGACTGAAACAAAATTTTGAATCTGAGTATAGTAGTGTACCTACATGGTTTGTTCCCAGTGTTACTATCATTCTTACTACCAGTAGAAAAAACGGTAACCGAATTACTCTTCTTACTACTACAGTTGAAAGTTGTTAGAACAGTAAAAAAAATAACTCGTGTTACTACCGTAAAATTAAAATAACAAAAACAAACAAAACATGACAGATTTGATAGAGAGTCTATGCTCTATGGTCCGGTAGCTATCCCAGAAAATGCGTACCCACTTTCTTCAAGACAAAACATTATATCATTGTAGGTTTTAAATGGCATTGTATTGAAATAAAAAAGGGTAGGTATAAATTTAATATGAGTAGCAAAAACATTAGGGATGAAGCTTAACCTCATTGGAGGGCTTGTAATGTTCATTTATTTTCCAAAAACAACTAATAACTATGATGGTCAACAGAATATAATAAGAATAATTTATTTCGTGACCATAATTTTGTTCCTTAAGCTAATAAGATAAGATATTTATTTCCAATAAAATTTAAAATTAGAGTACAGAGCAGAGTTTCAAATTTAAAAGTTGCAAAGTTTATACATAACAAAAACTTTTTACATTATAATTACTAATAATTGCTGCTACAATATGTGTTTAAATCAATTATGTAATTCAAAAGACATACTCGTGGTCTGTGAATTATCAGTGGGCCCCAAACTAGGCTAAGTCTGTATCTTGGTGGCCGTTGGTTTAGACGGGTACTGATTTAAAGTTTCGCGCGACTTCGTGAGAAAAGAAATAAAAATATTACTTAAATAAACTAGATTATAATTTATCAATAATACTGAAAGTCTGTTATCTGTCATTTTGTTTAAAGAACGCAAAGGTAGATAATTAGTAGGAGATAAAATCAAGAAAATTTTGATTACTGTTAACTGTTGTTTTAGAGGTCAAATTCAGATGTTTTCATACACTAGAAAGAAAACATGTCATTAAGGTGGATGTTGATAGCTTTAGATTACAATGCAAGTATAAAAGTAGTGGGTAGGGATCTTTCGGCGCAGTTGGTCAATAGGCACTGGACTATGAAGACTGTCGTGGTGTTGGCGGCCCTTGTGGCCATAGCTTTAGGCAAATCTCCGCCCCATGTGCACACGCATAAGGTCGCAACTAAGCCAGGTAAGAAGTAAAATATTTATTTTAAAATTTTGATTTTGTTAATGTGTCAAATTTTGCTTCATTTTATTTTTAGAACAAGTCATAACGTATATGTATCTAAAACCATACTGTACTGTACTGTACCAGCCTTTTTAATAGTCCACTGCAGGACGTAGGCCTACCCACGAAGGGTGATTGGGCCATATCCACCACGCTGGCCCAGTGCGGGTTGGTGGATTCACATACACCATCGAATTTCTTCTACGGACGCATGCAGGTTTCCTCACGATGTTTCCCTTCACCGAAAAATCTAAAACCATAACTTATTTATTTTCAACTTAATTCCAAAGACAGAAGCTCAAGATTAGAATTCACGTTAATATATTTTCGTACCTTAAAAACAGTGTACGATACGTTATAGATAACTTACACTCTGCTAGTTATCTAATTTCGCTTCTATATATCTCTGCCATACAAGCAAAATTAGATAAGAAACAAAATGTTGGATACCTAATTTCTCCTTTACGGCAGCGACTGCGCCAGCGTGGTCGATGGTCCATCGCCCTACTTGTGTAGACCTATGTTTAAAAGTATCCTATTAAAAAGTAGAAAAGCCTTACAGAATATAATTAAAAAGTACAATAAGAATCTTAAAAATGCTAAACAATCACGTTTTTTTGTTTATCTGTATTGTGTGTAATATCCTTTTTCTCATGAACATGGCGAGAACTTTTTTTTTAATTTAGTATAGTTGACTTGACTTGATGTTAAGCAAATATGCGGTCAAGGGTGTAGCACGTTTACCTAAAAGATACCTTTTTACTCGGGATTTGAAGACTTGATGTTGTACTAAAGTGACAGTGAAAGACTGACTCATGCGAAAAGTTCCATATTCTAGCTGCTCGTATATGAAATGTGGACATTTTTGGTTTTGACGACACTTAATACGCTAAGCTATCATTCTCACCATCATCATAATCTACGATATAATAATAATTGAACTACAGCATAATAGCGTGCCCTAAATATTTTATTTCCAGTTGATGCAGCGTTTGTTGAGAAGCAATTGAAAGTACTATCTCTCTTAGAAAATGTGAAACAGTTAAATCATGGAGCTGAATACTACACATTTGGCTCCGAATGGTCTATTGAAGCAAACGTAGACAGCTTTACAGTGAGTATATGCTGCACTATATTTCTGAAATATTAATTACTAGATTTCACTCGCGGCTTTGTCACATGAACATTTTATATTTTCGGGATACACAATAGCATAATATGATACTCTTCAATATTTATTGTAGTTATATTTGTTTAGAAAAAACAAAGTCGACCCTGCGTCGCAGCGAAAAAAAATTACATAATAAACCAGCAAACATACTTTCGAATTTATAATATTAGTAAGGATTTAATCCAGGTATAAATTACACATTTGTAATTTTTCAGAATCAACAAGCCGTCAAAGAGTTCCTTAGTCTATGGAAGGCTGGATTCTTGCCTAAGACTGAAGTATTCTCAATATTCTACGAAAAAGTAAGAGAAGAAGCTATTGCCCTTTTCCGTGTCTTCTACTACGCTAAGGACTTCGAGACTTTCTACAAGACCGCTGCATGGGCTCGTGTTCACCTGAACTCTGGCCAATTCCTTTACGCCTATTATATCGCCATTATACAGAGATCAGATACTCAAGGAATAGTTCTTCCCGCTCCATACGAAATTTACCCCGAATTCTTTACCGATCTTAAAGTTTTCACTAAATTGAAATTTATAAAGGAACAAGAAGGTCTTCAGTTCCCTGACATAGCCAAGCAGTATGGCCTTGTGAAAGAAGATAATAAATATGTGATTTATTCGAACTATTCCAATTCTTATGTCTTCAACAGCGATGAGCAACGACTTTCTTACTTAACTGAAGATATTGGATGGAACTCTTACTACTATTATTTTCACACTCAACTTCCCTTCTGGTGGAATGGTGACAAATTCAAAGTATTTAAAGAACGTCGTGGAGAATTGTATTACTTTATCTACAAGGAACTGCTTAATCGCTACTATTTTGAGCGCTTGACGAATGGTTTGGGGCCAATTCCGGAGTTCTCTTGGTACTCTCCTATTGCTACTGGCTACTACCCTCTGATGCAATACGAGTCATATCCATTTGTACAACGACCTAACTATTACAACGTACACTCCGAAGAACATTACGAAAACATCAGATTCTTGGACAGTTTTGAAAAGTCATTCCTTCAGTTCCTCGAAAATGGACGTTTCAAAGCCGTAAGTTTTTACTTACACAATAAGCCCGATTCCAGAGGCGCCAGCGTAACTAAATTATCTAAATAGCATAGTTCTGTTTCTTTTTCATCTTAGGCATTCGATAGAGAGAACGCTTTTTACGCTGCTATTTAATTTACGCTGGCACCTCTGTAATCGGGCTTAATGTCGAAATTTTATTGATAGTAAGATTAGAACAGAATAGACTGATAATTTATTATTTGGTTTTAGTTTGACCAAGAGATTGATTTCCATAACCCAGAGACACTGAACTTCGTTGGAAACTATTGGCAATACAATGCCGATCTGCTCCATGAGAACTTCACCCAGGTTTATCAGCGCTCGTATGAAGTCACGGCTCGTCACGTTCTTGGCGGTGCTCCTCAGCCAATCAACCAGTAAGTGCTCTTATAATATAATTAAACATTTATACTTTTTTGAGTTCATTCCCTTTACCATAAAATCTATACGAACCTTAATTTGATAACTTTAAATATTCTTGTTTTTACCGTTATCTCACAAATGTTACATGTGACAAAAATGTTTTATAAAACCTTACATTCATTGAAAAAAAATATATTCATCGATGCCACAAAACTATAAATGACTGGATTAAGAATGAAATAATTTTATTTCAGCTACACCTACATGCCAAGCTCTCTAGACTTCTACCAGACTTCCCTTCGTGACCCTGTTTTCTACCAACTCTACAATCGCATCATTCAATACATAATTCAGTTCAAGAACTACCTGACTCCATACACTTCCAATGAATTGCACTTCAATGGAGTAAAAATTAACGACGTGAAAGTTGACAAGTTAGTCACATACTTTGACATGTATGACTTCAACGTCACCAACGAAGTTTACTTCAGCCAAGAGCAGCTCAAATCTTATGACTACTCTTTCTTCGTTCGTAAACCTCGCTTGAACCACAAACATTTCACTGTATATGTAGATGTTCAGTCAGAAGTCGACAAGAAGGCCGTGTTCAAATTGTTCCTTGGACCTAAGTACAACAACAAAGGTTACCCGATCAATATCGAAGAAAATTGGTCCAAATTCCTGCTGCTTGATTGGTTCAGTCACGACCTGAAATCTGGAAATAATGAGATCGTTCGGAAATGCGATGATTTCTCAATATTTAAAGAAGATTCTCTTCCCGTTCAGCAACTTATCGAAATACTTAGTGAAGGTAAAGTACCAAAGGATATGTCAGAAAATTACGATTACATGCCTCAGAGATTGATGCTTCCTAAAGGTACTAAAGATGGATATCCTTTCCAACTATTTGTGGTTGCTTATCCATACGAAACACTAGATAAAAAATACGAAACATTCACCTGGATGAACGACAACAAGCATTTAAGTTATCCTTTTGACCGCCCAGTGAAGAATTCTTGGTCTTTCGTCCAACCGAACATGTACTTCAAAGAAGTTTCTATCTACCACGAAGGAGAGCTGTTCCCTTACCAATACAACGTTCCGGCTAACTTCGGACATCCCCATATCAATGAGATTCCTAAGTGAATAATGAACTAAGCCAAGAAATATGTGAAATATTGATACTTTAAACGCAATTTTTGTATATTTATTTATTATTTGTTTATACATTTATCGGATCTCAGAAGCGGCTGCGATGATTTTGGTATATAGAGCTTTATATTCTAAGTTTATATAAAAAAAAGATGTTTTGAGAAAACGAGAATTGTTATTATTGTATAATTTTTGCTCCGAGCGAAACTCGGTTGCTCAGTAATAGTGTATTCTATAAGTATGTATATAAATAGTAAGTATAAAATTTACTTATTAGTATTTTATATCTACAATAAAAATAAATACTATTCACATATTTTCATTTTGTAAGTTATTTATCGTTGTGAAAATGAAACAAATAATGGCATGCCAGGTTCCACTGAGCTTCCAATCATATAATATATCAATATAAATTACAGTATGACTCACATCGCGCTTAGCAGATACAGAAAAAATAATATATAGGAAAAATTAAAGACGATGAGTTAGTTACAAAAGCATCTTTCAAGTTTTCTTTCTCAAATTTAATCATGTAAGTGAAACTCAAATCGTTTATTTTTTTTTTATTTCAAATTTCTGATGTTAAGCAGATATGCGGTCTAGGATGTGGCACGCTTACCTAGAAGATACCTATTTACTCGAGATTTGAAGACACCTACATTGTACTTTAGCGGAAAGACCAAAGCGTTCCACATTCTGGCAGTTCATATGAGGAATGTGGATTCAAAACGCTTGGTTCTAACGCGTGGGATTTCCACCATAAAAGGGTGGCGCTATGGTCGAGTCTGTGTAGCCGTACGATAGAAGAAAGGGGCAGGTGGGACCAGATTATGCAACTTCTGGGCGCACTCAACGAAGTGTATCCGATAGTAGGCTGACAGACACGCCACCTTACGTATAGACTAAGCAGTTGCTCAGGTGTGAAATACCGTCTCACCTTAGAGAGAACACCAAGTTTTTTTTAGGCTAATTGGGCTTTTGATTCTGTATAAGAGCCAATGTTGCGTTCTGGTTAATTTAACGAAATATGTGTAAGACATAATACATAAGGTGATATACTGAATAATACATTCTGAAGAAGTAATAAATTCTGGAGAATAATATAATCAAAAACAACAACAAAAAACGCAATTAATTATGAAAATATTTTAATAAAATAAAATTAGGACAAGCCACCATACACTTATCTACAACATTATATTGAAAATGCACGTATCTATCGTGAACTACGTCTAAAGTGAGATCTATCCAAATTAGGTACTAAAAGCATTAATACATTTTTAAACTCCAAACAAAATTTACGGTCCGGACTCTTGGTTACACTGATAGTGTTACAAACCAAATCAAATTCAAAACCAAATATGAAATATTGCCACAATTTGACTGTTTATACTTACTGCCTAATATAAGTGTGGGGAAAAATAACGTCCCTTATCGTCGACTTTAGTTTTATGATAGACAGTAATATTGTAAAATTTGTAGTTAAAAGCATTAATATTTACATTTGTCGCTTGTCTATGGAAAGGAAAACCTAAGGGCTTCGAATCTAATTCATTAGAGAGCTCTCTATAGAAACTCTGCGTATAAAGTGTCTCTGAATCTTCTATATCCTTTGGCGTAATCATCACAAATAGTGTTAAATTTAACCCATCTTCAAGACCTCTAGGTATTAACAAATTTTCAGGAAAACGGTATATACTATACTTAGCAGCTGGGGTAGTGGCAGGCGCAGCAGTGTTATAATAATTGTCGAATGAAAATCGGTCAGAAGTAGTCGGAGACCATGAAATTGTATTCAAACCACTGGTTAGAGTATAATGGAATGTGTCAAGTTCAAAAAAGTCATTGTACTGATTCCAGCAATCATTGATTTCACATTCTGGTCCCAAATAAAGCCTGACTATAATTTCCTTCTGTGCGATTGACTCAACTGTAAAATTCAAAGTAAAGTCTTCATGTTTCATTCTTCTTTGTCTTATCTCTAAGAAAGCTAACCAGTCATCATAGTTTTGGATATAGTTACCCAAAGCTGGGCTTATGGGGAACCTATAATAGTCAAAGAATGTTGTCAGTTTAGAAAAATCATTGTCCACAATTTCAAATTCATCGGATTCATATTGACTCATGTCGAAAGGTTTCATAGTGTTTTTATAGTCTGTGAAGTAGTTTAACATGTACTGGATCATAAACCAATAAGCCGGATCTTTCAGTGATGTTTCAGGATGATGAAGAATTGATGGTGCCGGATTGTACCTGAATAAAACAAACATCACGAGTAAATACAACTAACAATAAAACAAATACGTATATTAATATTATTCAAAATATAAACAAGATTATTTTTTTGCAAAAATTAGCATGACCGACTTCACCCGTGTACAGAATTCGCGAATATTTTGCATGGATCGATGTAACATTGTTCACATTATTTTTGATTAATCAAAAATAGCTCAGCTGATTTCGATGAAATTTAAATGGGACCAATTTCGAAGTATATTATTTCCAATAAAAAAAGTATGATTTAAATCGAACTACTATGAAAAAATTTATGCGTGGTTATACATAAAAAGAAAATATACGCGTCGTATTGTATATCTCCTCCGGTGGTTCGTCAGTCAAAAAAAACTAACAACTTCGCAGAACTAGAGAGCTTACGTCATAAACAGGAACGTTGTTTTACAAGTAGTCTTATAATATATCGTAGGTAAACAGTCTAACGCAGTTTATAGATTAGGGGTACCTACTTTAAAGTTTAAAGTCAAGCAATTCAGTGTAATGCAGGAAGAAATGGTTTTGTTTTACGTTTTTAATATCATTGACTACTATTAACACTTAACCACTCTTTGACACGGCGGCACACATCGCTATCTGTATATTATTTTAGAGATTTTATTTGCTAAGTTAATTTTAAGTTACTTACTCGTTGATTGGGTAAGCGTTGGCTCCATACCCAACTACGGATCTCACTATTTTAGCAAACTTGATTCCATCTAAATTGGCTCTTATTAATTTTGCCAATAAGTTAATATGACTGTCATCTGTCATTTTTAGTGTTTCTCCATTTTTCTGGCAAAAAAAAGAAAAGTATAATACAACTATAATAACTAACATAACTAATATAATTATTTTTTGCAAAAAATAGTATGACCGACTTTACCCGTGTACGGAATCATTACATAGTATAAAACAAAGTCGCTTTCCGCTGTCTGTCCCCATGTATGCTTATATCTTTAAAACTACGCAACGGATTTTGATTCAGTTTATTTTAATAGATAGAGTAATTCAAGAGAAATGTTTATAATATGTATAATACACCTAGTGTGCGAAGTCGGGGCGCATCGCTAGAACGCAAATATTTTGCACGGTTCGATGTAACATTTTGTACATTATTGTTGGTTTATCAAAAATGGCTCAACCGATTTCGATAAAATTTAAATGGGACCAATTTCGAAGTATAAACTTTCCAATAAAAAAAGTATTATTGAAATCGGACTACTATAAAAAAGTTATGCATGGTTATACATAAAAAAATATACGCGTCGAATTGTATACCTCCTCCGGTGGTTCGTCGATCAAAAAGTATTGAACACAAATGAGACTACTTTTCATGATCTTAGAACAAATTCGAGGTAAATTTATATTGAAAAAGCACAAGAAAATATTTGCCAAACTTACCATAATTATAAGGCCTCTAGAAATACATTCTCGAATTGCAATATCAACAGTTTTCAAATAAGCTTCTTCATCTGTCCAATTATCAAGTACGCAAAATCTAGTTGGAAAAGGAAGACCATTTTTATATCTCAAATAAGGTACATATTCGCAGTTGTCAAATTTGTGAGCTGTATTCTTTGCTTTCACATGTAATTTCTCTAAATTGTATCTCGCCATCAGCTGTTGATGAACGTAATAGTAATGTTCAGCAAATCTTGGATTCATATCCTCCAATTCTTCGTTAGACATCCAAAATGGGTGGAGTAGATGCATGCCCAAGTAATAACTGTTTAACGAAACATCTTCCCTAAAGTAGTTTAAAAGATCTTCTTTCCCTTTTTTGTGCAAATTCCATCCGGAATAGTTACTGTTGATAACAACTAACTCTTTTACTTTTAAAGATGGGTCAATTTCTGCTATTTTGTTAGCAACCATACCTGATGGATCGATTGGATTCGATGCTATATCGTAGACCGCTAATGATGCTTTGGCAATACTCTCAGCGTTTACAAAGTAATGAGGGTTCCAAATAAAAGGAGGTAATAGAGAACTATCATTTGATTTAGAACTAAAGACAGACTCTAAGCGTAAAGCATACATATACATTTCTATGTTAACATTGTTCTTTGCCCATTCTCGTACTTTGTCAAATCTTTCACCAACAGTATTTTGGAAGATTCGAAACAACGCTATAGCAGATTCTCTCATATTATCATCGTAAATACAGAAAGTTAAATCCTTCGCAGTATGACCTTTTTCTACGTGTTTGTTGAAAATTTTGAAATAATTATTATCCTGCAATGAAAATAATTTGAATTAAACGGACGGTGCGGCACGGAATTGCTTTTCCTTGATTGTTTAAAATACATATATGGAATGCCTAGCTTTTGCCCGTAGTATTTTGAATTTCGTGCTATCCCACAAGATATCCCACTATAAGAGCCGTGGTGGTCTAGGGGTAGTAACACCCGAACTACAATCGTGAGGTTATGGGTTCCCGATCCTGTACCAATCAGTTTCTTTGGAACTTATTTTCTTCAAAATTTCATTTTACACCACTGGCTTTTCGGTGAAGAAAAACATCGTGAGGCAACCTGCATACTTCCGTAGAAGAAATCCGATGGCATATGTGAATCCACCAACCCGCACTGGGCCAGCTTGGTGGAAATGGCCTAATCACCCTTCGTGGGTAGGCTTAAATCCTGCAGTGGACTATTAAAAAGGCTGGTACAGAATACAGTACAGCTATCCCACAAGATGTTTTTTATTTTTCCCGAACAAAAAGTATTCTATGAAATCTTTTCGACCATTGAACTATATCCATGTTAAAATCAATTAAACAATTGCGTGAGTATTAACAAACAAACTAACATACACTTTCAGATTTATTTATATATCTAGTACCTAGTATTTATGTTGTTAGACTTACCGAATTTTGTTTTATTAGTACAGACCAATCGTCTTCATCAGGCGTTGAATATTGTGAATAGTGATCACCCGATATAAATGTTGCAGGCACTATATTTGAGATATCACCGCGTTGTGAAAAACCTGTAAATATTTATTTAGATTTTCAATTTCTACCACTGGCTTTATCCAAATTTCTGCTTTAATAGTCAGATATCTGCAATAGTTAATTTTTTTATAGTCTTTTTCAAAGTAAACTTGCTTGATTTGGTAACTTTTATTGCTTTTTCTGTTGCATTTTTTTATCTACAGTAAAATTGTGTCAGTTTTGTCACCTTTACTGATTTTAAACTTCCTAATACGGCTTAGTTAAATTGTTATTTCTAAACAAAAATGCTCAATACGAAATTTTCCCATTATGCTTGGGGTAATGCTATATCTTTCGATCTCTTCTATTAAATCAAAAATTTATTAGAAGCAAATTTTCTTTGATACGGTGTCGTTTTAATACAGTATATGCACTGGGATTAATATATGCTGCGTAGGCATTTTACAAATTCAATAAGTCCAATTTCAAAGGCGCCATCGTAATTTTAATGAGAATTTAATATTTTCCTGTTTATTTTTCACTAGGTATAATTATGCATTTGAAAGAGAGAAAACTATTATAATTTGCTATTAGATTTCGATGGCGCCTTTAAAATTGCCCACATTGCCTATGTAATCAAACTTGCAAATATGCTAACTTTGAGAGAGAAATATCGTAGTGGCATGGAAAGCCGTTAAAGATTCAAAATAGCAAAAAGTGTACATGAACATACCGCCAACACCATTGTTCCTAAGCCCGTTGAACTCATCAGCGGGCATGCTGAGCACAGAGCCCAGCAACACCAACCAGTTGAACATGATTCCTTCTAACATCATCTCGATATGAACCTAGAACACCGACTAGCACAAAGACACCAGATATACGCTTATATGGGCAAGAGGGTCGGCTTCTACTGTTTTTCCTGGATCAATTGAGATCCTCGCGTTGGCTTAATGGGAATAATCTACAGCGGTACTGTCAGGAGGAAAGCTATTTTTATTCTAAACATGCGCGTACAGAAGGCATACAAAAGGTATCTTATGTATTTTTTTGTTTTATTTATAATTTAATTAATCTTTAGCAATACTTAATAGTAGTTTGTATCTTATGGGAGCTAAATAATATGTTTACGGCGAGGGCGCTTTTTTGAATCCAGAGCGAAGTGAGGGATTCTAGAATAGATGGATTCTTTAGTAGAATCCTGAACGTAGCGAGGGATTTAAAGTACGTCGCCCGAGCCAAAAATATATTTTGTGCCCGAGTGGTACACTCTACTTTTCATCACCTCTATGAGAAAACAAAAGGCGCCTCATATTATACTATAATATTATTATTTAATAAAACGTAGAGTAGCAACTAAATTGGTATAGTATCTAATAATAAAACAAATGAAAACTTATAATTACATTCTTTTCATTCATTTTCTTGGCGCCGAACATTAACATTACAAATACTTCCAAATTCAAAAAGTGCGCGGCAAAGATCATTCCGTCGCACTCATACTCGTAAGTTCCTTATAGAAAACACCTCCTTTAGGCGCACTTAAAGGCGAACCAAGTAGTTCTTTTCGAATAGATGTGATGAAAAATATTTACCTAAGTGTTATATTTATGTGTTTGATTACATACCTACTTGATAACCTTTATAATTTAGTGGTTCTTAATTTTAAGTGATATTTACTATTGTCTACTCTAGGAATCACGTACAAAAGTAATGCAAAATGCATTACTTTGTACGTAAGTTTAAATTAGACTTAGGCTAATATATCAATGGCTTGCATACAAACTGTAAAGTGTAAATTGCTAAATTTTCTGTATACATGGCAGACCAGCGGTTTTTGTGCCATCATATATGAATCTTCTATTATTCCTTAATAAAACTAATTAACAATCCATTCATGCATGCAAAATCAAGTCAATCCTTTCGTCTGTTGCTGCGTGATATACAACTTTCGGATTTACAATATTACTATAAGGATACATATTTGTCATCTATGCAAATATTCTGTTAAGGTAAGCGTGTTTTGTACAGAACTGTACCACATTCACAGGAAACAGAATGCAATTGGACAATTTTCCAATTGCGACTCTTGGAATATACCTCCCTCTTATTTTGGTCGAGAGGGAATTTAGCACTCTCAAACATTATTACTCGTTATATTAGTTGACATGCGCTTATATAACTGGATAGTCCTATAAAGTGTGTTTTGAAATTCGTTTGAAAAGTTTTGTTACGTAATAAATCGAATCAATTTTAATATGTTCACATTTAGCAACATTGGTTATGCGTAAATGTTTTCTACAGTTACATTCTGGATATCATTAAAAGGCAAGCGTGAATAGTAGGTATCTTCTAGGCCAACATACGAGTACTTGGATTTTATCTTACTTTGATTTTCGGCCAAATATAGCCCTATCACACATTAAAAAATTGTTAGGAAACTAGGTTTTTTATGAAATAGACTCATTTCATTGTGGTTAATCTATTGGACTTATTTGTAATTCCTGCCGATTCTTAATTCAATCGGTTATCTTTAAACGCGTCACATGATGAAGAAGTGATAGAGTTTACCATATATGGAAGACTAGTTTTTACCCGCGGCTTCGCCCGCATGATATTTTGACTTTTGTGCTGTCCCATGGGAACCCTTTATTTATCCTGGATAAAAATTAGACTGTGTCACTATGTCTCCGTCTTTCAAACCCGAGACCCTACCTTACCACCCTTAATATAGAAAGTGAAAAAACAAAAAAAAAATATAAAAAATTCGATTTGACGGTTGTTAGATTCGACAGTTGTTTTTTTGACATTTCTTAAAGCGCACTCTAGAATAGCTCGCAGTCAGCAGAATTTTTCCTACTTACTTATCGTTATATTATTGAACATTTACGCAATATTATTATAATTTATAGCCTATGTGTTATTCTGATATATAAGCTATATTATGTTTTAAATACTTATGTTTTAATTGTACCTATTTGTTTTTTATAAATCTGATCTAATTAAGTGAGATGAATGTAAATGTTTGAAAAATCGTTTTTATCTCAATAAAATAATTTAATTTAATTTAATTATTGCAAAGTTTCATCTCAATTCGTTAAGTAGTTTTTGCGTGAAAGAGTAACAAACATCCATCCTCACAAACTTTCACGTTTATAATATTAGTAGGATAGGATATGGATAGGATCTCAGAGCAAATAAGAAAATCAAGAAGGAACGCCGTTAAACAGTCAAGTGAAGCCGGTTTTTATACATGTGTGAGTGCGTCGCTGTTGCGCTGCCATAGTTCGACTGTCAAGCCAAGGCGTAGTTTCCTTGTACGTTGATGTGTGTGTAAATTGTCTGAAGTGCGAGGCGTAGTTTTGGTCGGCCTCACTTGTTTGTTCACAACATTCTGTCTTGATATTTTTATTTGGTCAGAGGGATATGATATTACAAGAAGAGAGCTCCAAGGCGATCCCTTTAAAAAGAGGCGTAAGACAGGGAGACGTTATTTCTCCGAAACTGTTTACGACTACTTTGGAGAACGCCTTCAAGCTCCTGGAATGGAAAGGATTCGGCATCAATATCAATGGCGAATACCTCACTCACCTTCGGTTTGGCGACGATATAGTAGTCATGGCAAAATCGATGGAAGAGCTCAGCACGATGCTCGAAGGCCTCAATCGGGTTTCTCAACAGGTGGGTCTTAAGATGAACATGGACAAGACGAAAGTCATGTCTAATTCCCATGTTTTACCCACCCCGATTTCTGTTGGAAACTCGGTTCTTGAAGTCGTTGACTCGTACGTCTACCTAGGACAAGTAGTCCAGTTAGGTAGGTCCGACTTCAACAAAGAAGCCAATCGCCGAATCCAACTCGGCTGGGCAGCGTTCGGAAAATTGCGTAGTGTCTTCTCGACCGACATACCTCAGTGCCTCAAGTCGAAAGTTTTCGACCAGTGTGTGTTGCCAGTGATGACTTATGGCACAGAAACGTGGTCTCTCACTATGGGCCTTATTAGTAAGCTCCAATTAGCCCAACGAGCTAGGGAGAGGGCTATGTTCGGAGTCTCTCTGCGTGATCGAATCAGAAATGAGGAGATCCGAAGAAGAACCAAAGTTACCGACATAGCCCAACGGATTAGCAATTTGAAATGGCAATGGGCAGGGCACATAGCGCGGAGGACTGATGACCGGTGGAGTGGAAAAGTTCTCGAGTGGAGACTACGTACCGGCAAGCGCAGCGTAGGACGTCCACCCACAAGGTGGACAGATGACTTCATTAAGGCCGCAGGATCGCGCTGGATGCAAGCCGCTATCAACCGGTCTTATTGGAGATCCATAGGGGAGGCCTATGTCCAGCAGTGGACGTCTTTTGGCTGATGGATGGATATGATATTACCATTATATTGTTCTCTAATCCAAAAAAAAATCGGTTTATACAATATACGTCGTTTGAGTACTAAACTATCTTAAAAGTAACGTTTAGGCCGGGAATAGCACTTGTTTAGAGTTTTTAAGCCGCAAAGTTGTTCAATGGTCAAATTAAGTACAACAGACTGTACTGTACCAGCCTTTTTAATAGTACACTACAGGATGTAGGCCTACTCACGAAGGGTAATTGGACCATACCTACCACGCTGGCTTAGTGTAGTTTGGTGAATTCACATAGGCCATCGAATTTCTTCTACGGACATATGCAGGTTTCCTCACGATGTTTTCCTTCACCGAAAAACCAGTGGTGTGAAAATCCGTACATAAATTATGAAACTCATTGGCACGGAAAGGGATACAAACCCACGTCCTCACGACTGTTTGTCGAGTGTCACTACCACTAAACCACCACGGCTGCTTAAGTAGGCTGCGTAAATCGATAATCTTATAATACAATTTCAATAATAAACTGAATATACGTAGTAGAATAAAACAACCATAACTGTATCAAATGATTATATTGCAATATTCCCAAATAGAGTGCGTTATAAATATTAGCATACAATTGTTTAAAATTCGCTACAAATGAGTTATTCCGGAAATAATTCTTTGGAACGAATAGAGCTCTTGGCCTACAATGAACATATATAAATCCTGGCCTACAAGTGTAGACTATTTAACATGCCTATCTATAAGATAGATTACACATGGTGCTTTTTTAATTTCATATATTTTTACAACCATGCTAATACCGCATTTGTTTTTGTACTAAGTCTTAATTTTAACAATATAAATTAGATTCTAAATAATACTATGGCAATGTCAATATTAAGCTTAGTCTCCAGTCATCATCTCCATGAATTCTGAAACAAATTAAAATTAAATTAAATATTTTCTAATGTAGTGTTTCGATAATTATTGATTGGGAAGATAGAAAAATACACCGAAAAATAAATTATGACTAATTTAAATAGAATTTGAATGTTTGCAATTTTTTATACGTATGAAGGCACGGACAAAGTACCCACTTTAATTTTAGTGAAATAAACGGCAGATTTGAATAATGAAATTTTTTACTATTCTTTTGTGTCAAAATTCTAACTACATTTTGACTAAGCTATAATCACCTGAACTTTGGTATTATCTAAGTTTTAATATTGCCTCCAATATAACAGTAGGATGTTCACAGCTGGAGGACTTAACATCACCTACAAATTGCTATTAAGACTGGTAGAAAATTTTGTACTCGGCTCACATATAGCGGACTCTTATAGTTTTATCAAAACCGTGTAGATCTTTAATGAATTCAAAATATAACTTCTGATTTTGGAATTTTAAATACAAATTAAAGTGATAACTTCTTCGAAAAGAAAATTTCTTAGCAATATTAGTTAACATTACAATTTCAATATTGAAAAGTGTATAATTTAGGTTAATATTTAAAAAAAAAGTACATAAAGCAGTAAAATTAATACTAGCTGCGCATGATTCAATAATCAGTTAATCTTTAATTCCAGTGATGTTCTTGAAATGTTAACGAATCTCATTTCGAATGCTTTAAATATTTTTTGTTTGTTTTCATTCTAATGCGTTCTCTGATCTCGGTCCAAAAGAAATTATGAATGAGCAGCACCGTGTTAGATATATGATACAACATAAATTATATATGTCACTTTAGATGTTGTGGTATGTTTCGGTATTTGTATTATCGTGTGTTTGTGTATGTACGTCTAGTTGTGCGTATTTTAGCAGGATTTACGATGTAAGTATTTCATCTTTGAAAGAAAGAACAGCTGCTGCTGTATCGAGTTTATAATCAACTACATTACTTCCAGATGTGTTAGAGCTACATTTCTAGCTTTTTGAAATTTTAAGCTCCCCGTGGAATCGCATTTATTCTATGAAATTGGTAATCCGACGCGGATAGTGGTACAATTTTGAATAAATATACAACAAAAACTATCTACTCATGACGCACATTTTTTAAATTTGTTAAATTAAGTCTGTTAATAGCTCGCGATAGGCAGCATTGTGACACATAGAAAAGACATTTTGTTCTGTTCCTGTTACGACGTGTAATAATGTTATTAATTCTGTTTTTCAATTGTGATTGTGACAAATTATTATGTATGTAATAATGAAATTAATAAATTAATCTGTTAAGAAGATTTATAAATTTCTCTTTACAATACGTTGGTTTGTCTTCTTATCAGATACATAAAAACACTCATAAACTTCATATATATGACCAACTCTCAATCTAGATTCACATTCGTTGCGATATTGTAGATATTCAGACTATTCCAATATTAGCATATTGAAGAAGTTTTCGAATAGACACCACGCACCACGGTAAACTCTACGTAGAAATTCCTCTGCCGAGGTCATCAATATGGAATGTAAGAAAAATGCCAAGTCGATGTCCGAGGTAGACAGACGCAGGAACGCATTGGATGCAAACCTTGTCTAACCTATTGGCAATCTATAGGAAAGGCTTTTGCTTAGCAGTAGATGTGTTATAGCATCAGCTATGTTTCATCATCTTATGTATGTCAGTGCTAAACTGCTGATGACAAAAGTAAACATTGTTTTCTATAGTAGTGACAATTACCATCGAAGTCGACGGTTCCGGAGCCGTCAGTGTCGATCTCAGCGATGATGCCGTCGAGGTCAGAGTTGCTGAGCTTGTCGTCAAGAGCGGCCAGGATCTCCTTCAGGGTGGAGGTGGTGATGTAGCCGTTGCCTTCACGATCGTATAATCTGTAATCAGGAAAACATTATTAAAATTTCTATTTTCTCTAATACATACACAAAGGTATAGTGGTTCGGACAGACATCAATAAAAGAAAACAAATACTCTATAAAACAACTATTTTGGTAACCGTAATGATTTAGAACCTAATTTAAACTTAATATCAATGAGTACAAAATGATAATCTTACACAATAAACTACTTATATTTAACATTAAGGTATACGTATCAATTAGTAACATTTTTTTTAATGTAAGGACCAGCAAAGAACTTTTTAATACATTTCTTATATGAGATGAATTCCTTTTATTAAATATCAGCTGTTATCCTTATGAATATTTATTCAGATTTAAATAGTTATAACCATACGGTTATTTTGTACTGAGAATCATCTTTACTCTGCCTATAGTGTTTTTGCTCCCTTTTCTTTACTTTGGTTGGCTACTTTTAAGAGCATGCTTTATTCTACTTCACTGTGCTAGGGATTTCTTTCTCATATAATATTAAATCGTATTTTCACAATTTATCCAAAAAATCGTTTAATATATGTTTGTGAATGAGTTGTTCAAAAATGTTTTTCCCCTAATCTACTCAGCGAAACTATCTGTAACTAGACTAGAGCGATGCCATAATGTTATCCAAGAGTTTATTTTTAAACAAAGGCACGTGAGGAGTGAGAATAATTTAACGCCTCGTTACGCTCGCAGCTTGTTACTCCTACGCAGTGAACAATTGCTCTGGAGTAGTGTTGTTAATGTTCCCCCAGGTTTGTTTGCTTGACTTTATTTACGACGGCTCGTCGCTATGCTATCTGCTTTAGGTTGGATTAGCTTAGCTGAGATATCTAGTTATTTTAAGTTTAAAACATCTTCATTGATACTGATTTGTTGTTTAAAACGTGTAAAAAAGTTACTGTTGCAGCAATTTGTGATCCAGATTTCTTCTTTTTTAACCGAATTCAAATTAGAGGTAGTTTACTTGATTACTCCGCCAATCGTAAACCAATTTTGATATTTTTTTGTTTATATTTCAGATGTGGTTCCATTAAAATTGTATCGTAATCGTTTTTGGAAAATTAACAATGATGTAAAAAATACTGCATTGATGACACATTGATCCGTGAAAACTAGAATTCTGTACACGGTTCGAGAATTCCAAATCGCTAAAAAATAACGAAATATGGTTCCGGTCTGCAAACAACTGTCTGAAGTCGCTAAGAAAAAGTGGCAATAATCTCATCATGGACTTAATAGAATTAAGTCCTAACCAGGCAAAGATTGCCACTTTAGTTGATTATATAAAATTAAAAATCTAGTTTTTATATTTACTAATATTATCCCTCATATTTTTACTTAAATTCTATATTTGTTACTCTCCAATGTGAGGTTTGATGATTATAAAATTTGTTTCATACTGCATTCTTTTTCTTGTCTCTCATCTTTTGTATCAGTTATAGGACGTCCACTACAGACTACAAGACACAGGCCTTCTCTGGCATTTTAAAATTACATCATATTACACGCTAAGTTTGGACAGGCGGCATTCAAGCTTGACGATAAACTCGTATCTTATTTTAGTAGAACATTATTTACCTGAAAGCTTCTTTCAGTTCTTGTTGCATAGCTTCAGCGTCTTCCTCTTCCAAGAAGTGGGAGGCAATATTGCAGAAACCATCGAAGTTGATTTTGCCGGAATCTATAAAAAGATTGCAATGTTAGAGACAATTCATGAAAATAAAAGTGATCTCTATGTGGATATTGGCTACAGATCTCAGTACATTTCTGTAGATGAATAGTTCTTCAGTTAGAATTAGGATTTCAGATAAATTACTAGTATCAAAATTCTATAAGAATATAATGTCAAAAGTAGGTTAACTAACTCTATTTCCAATTTCAATTTGAAATAAAGCCAAAAAGACAGTATTGATATTACCATAGAAAAGACACCGGAACTGTCACAGACAGTCCTTATACGACACATCTAAAATCTAAACCACTAAGATAGAGAGAGACAAATGAAACCAATAGAGAGATCGTGAAAGAGATAGTCTCGTTTCACTAGGTCCTAGTCACGGAAATAGACTCATTAGTTCCCACATCTCGCGTGGCTCGAAAATATTCCGTTATTTTAGAAAAGGTGTCATAGCGTCGGCACGTGCGAACGTGTGTTAGGATGATTGATCACCACTTCAACTGTAGCTGTTTGCTGTTTACTCTTCACACTTATTGTGAGGAGGAATGTATCTGTTACTGATTCGTCGAGTATTTCCAGACGTAACGCGTGTTTCAGAAAAAGTTTCAAATCCTTCTTCTTTGTTATAAACTTCGCAGATGTTTTGATTAGGACCGGATATTTTTTTTTACCATTGATTTAAACGTTTAGGTGTGAAAATACGATTCAGATATCGTTTTTATTGGCATTGTTTATTGGTTCTTATTCTGGTTCATTTTATTTCGATTTAACTTAAATGTAAGCGAAAAAGCTGAGTTAATATGTGAATTAATTTTCACGTACAAAGAATATGTTATAAAATGTGCAAACCTATATCTGATTTCTCTGCTTTGATAGAGAGATGTACTTATCTTGATATAGATGCAACTATCATTATCTATCTATCTTCTAAGTTCCTATCTTTTCATCAAAGTAACTTTCTAGTCAATGAACGAAAGTTAAGTACTGTTAGGATCCATTCATTCCCTTTAAGGTTTATTATTACTAGTTAAATTATTATTGTTTTCACCAACAATGTCTTGTTGCTATGTTATCATTGCATTGCACTTGTTTACATTGTCTCATGTCTGTTTACGAATACCGTTCTAAACATTTATGGAAACAAGGTAAATATTTACAAACGTATTCGGGAAAAGGTAAACGTTCACTTTATATCGAGTTTCATACGTAAGAGCTTTTCCAAGTTTTATAATCCGGTAGAGACTTTAAGAATGATATAATTTTAAAAATCTCAGTTTTTTTCTGTTTCCAAGCATTGATATGAGGCGATATAATTCTAATGCCTTTAAAACAAAGCTAAAACTAAACATAAAGACACGTTAAATGGTGAAAAAATCATTTAAAACATATTGATTGCCAAATTTTATCAAACCACGATGGCCTCAACTATGAATACTACGTACCATGTACATTTGTACCTACATCATAACATCTTCTTAAAGTCGAAACAAAACAAATCAAACATTTGTTATTAAAGTATCGCAAGTACAACATGTAAATTATAAGCATATTTGTAAAATATACTTTATCAACCTTTAACATACAACTGTTCAACATAAGCCTATCCTAAAAGGTCGCAACAAAAACAAAACGACAGGGAAAATAAATAATTTCGATTGTTTTAATCACTTACTTTCCGGGTCATTTTCATCAATCAACGCCTGGAGCTCAGAGTCATCGAAGAGCTGACCCATGGTGTTCAAGATTGTGGAGATCTTGAGGACGTCGATGTACCCAGACTTTGTGGTGTCGAACATCTGGAAGGCCTTACGCAGCATGGCCATCTTCTGGTCATCATCGGTGTCCTATAACAAAACAACCCGGCTAATCAGAACACTTGAGAAATAGGATTTTTTTTTTACTAGTCTGATATTTTCTAAAATCAGTTGCTAACCCAATAGTATTCAAAATGCTCAACTGCATTAATGTAAGGACGATTATAGTTAGAACTTGAAATTTCGAAATTCAAAAGATAATCCAAATTATTCCAAAATATTTCCAAATAAGGATAGGTATTTAAATTTTAACTAGTCATCGAAAGTTGTTGCGAAAAGTCTTTAAAGATGTATTTATTTAAATTTTAATGGGTTTTATTTCTGTCAGTTTATTTTTTGTTTTTGATTTAGAATACCTAATTTATTTTATAAACTTTATTTCCGATTTTCGGAATTTCAGAGAATTTCAAAGAGCATTCTCAGGTAGATACAAAAATGTGGTCAATTTTATTTGATCCTAATGCACTTCACAAAACTTCCACAGAACTATCACGATAATTATCACATCACTTTTAAATAAATCCTCACCATGTTGTTTGTGTAGGTTTAGCAGCTGTAACAAGAACTGAATCCGAGTGCGAGTGTTGTTACACTAGATTTTACGTCCGTTTGCCACCCTTATTTATAGCATTCCGAACTGTGGAATACAAAAATAAGTGAAAACCTGCCTGTTTCGTTCTCTGTCCTACACGCGGACGGCACAGTGCTAGGCCGTAAGTGAACTTCGAAAACTTTATCTTTTCTTTCATCTGTATCTGTATTTTCTCTATTTTTTGGTTAATTAATAACTTTGTAATGCAGCAAATATACACATAGAGGTAAAAAATCAAGGTATAAACTAACTCCAGAGTATTTCTATACTTTTTAGTCATCTCTGAAAAAATTAAACGAAAAAAACGGAAGTACGTACATTTCAGATTCATCGCTAAAGAAAACATATAAATCTAACCCCTAACTCCAACCTAGACTAAAACTGTAAAATAAGCTTTCAAAAAGCTAAAACGTTGTATAAATTTGTAAAATTCTATCTTACAAAACTGCTTTTGTGAGATAGAATTTGAAATTGAAATAAAATAGATTTACAGAAATCTGAATATTTTCTTTTTTCTAGGCTTAAGCTGAAATCTGTCAAGATATAGAAAAAAACTGTAGATTCGCAGTTAAAACTGTAGAATTAGCTACGAGAGTCAATAAAACAGACTCTATTGTTTTATTGACTCTCGTAGCTAATTCTGCAATTTTAACTGTTGTAGTTGAAATAGAAACAAATAGGCTATATAAAATCCTGGAACTTCTAAAACCTATTTGGCCGTGTTAAGTCTGTCCATATATTGTCTTCTGATTAAATAAGACACTGGAACCATGACGCGAACAAATCGTCATCACAATACGTAAGCTTCGATGATATTGCACTCGAATCCAACATTCTGCATACGGGAAGTGAACAGTCAGACTTATTTATACTAATTGACACAAGTTTATAGAAACTGAAGCGCTAATGAAATGAACCATTTATAGATCGACAGATATATTTACACGTATTCCTCCTGGAATATATTAATTATTACTTGGAATAAAATGTTCCAGGCTCTAAAAATATGTAGTGAACATTGTCGCACATTACTTAGTAGTAAATATTTTCTTTGCACTTTATTTTGCACTTTGTGGTTTATTGGTATCGTTTCCCGCTTTTTATAGACCGTTGAAAAGACGTTAAGGAAAGAATGCTATTTGAAATAGGCGTGGTAATTCGTGTTTTGAGATTTTTACAATGTTTTCTATCAAATGCGACTTTGCCTGTGTAAGAGTGTTAATGACATTCTTTGTTGACATCGAACGTTAATTACTTGGCAATACTGAGTGATTGCTGTGACATTTGTATCTTATTAGTATTGATATTATTCAATCATGCAAACAATTATTTTCTTTGTAATATTTCTATACATGAATTTCTTTTTTCAATGTAACTACTCAGGTTGCATTTTATTTTTAATTTTAAGTGAAATAAAGCCATAGTTAATTTATAATTTTTTTCTTTAAAAGATAGCAAAGATAGGTTTTAAAACTACACACACAACACTACGAAAACTACAAAAATGTTGTAATTTTTTTACTACACTATATTTTTTCAACTTAATATCAGACGTAAATGAAATGAAATATTAATTTCACTAAAATAGAGTATATACACATGGTGTTATAGATAAATTAGTTCCTTCTATTTGCCATTTACTAGCATGTGGAAAAAACCACATATAATAAAATTGTAACAGATTTTTTCCTATAGAGATATTCGTAGAGTTACTTTGGAGTAGTGACTTCTTGAGTTGTTAGCTTTTGATCTTTAAAATATTCTACTGCTAAAATACGAGTAATTTCATATCATAATGCAGTTTCAATGTTGTTTACAGATTAATTTGCTCACGTGTCGGTTACGGATCGACTAATAAATTTAATAAGATGCAGGAGATTCGCTTGAAACTTCTGAATATCATATTTATTAGCGTTGAAGCATGCGGGTGTTTGTATTAAATTATGAATTTAGTGGTGAATGATTAACGTTTTGTTGGTAGGTATTAGTTTTATAGCTTCCGCGTCAGTTTTATTTCTTTTATCCGTATCGAGATCGTTTTTATGTCATCAAACAATGTTCAAATAGGCCGGCTGACTGGCCCTGATCTCAGTTTTTATGCAGTTAGAATTATTATACAGGGTTATTCCTAATCAATTAGAATCCTTTAGAGGCTGTGCATCAAAACCAACAACATTTGTTCTGCGATTTTTGTCAAAACTCAAAAAAAAAATTAGCTGTTCCATACATTTTGTCGCGGGTGAACGATATTTTCCTATGAAACATTTTTTTTCTTTTGAGTTTTAACAAAAGCCCCAGAACACCTATTCGAAGTCTGACTGTATCAAACGTTGTATAATTTTGGTGATCGCTGAGAAACGCCTAGTCATACTACGCTATGAGCGTCTTCTATGCATTGTCCTTTGAATGTACAGTACAGTTAGAAACAACTACACATCTTTTACATCTTCAAGCAACGCCGTGCTAAGTCACCTCTCAGTTTGAACTTACATTATCTACCGAGCAATACTGAAACAAATGGATTAATTCAACATTCTCAAAATTCTCAATACTAAGCTTTTGTTCCACTAATAACCCATGTGTTACTAGTTTATTTTTGAAATAGCTAGCAGAAATGACGAAGCATTGTAATACCACAATAATGTCGTTCCATTTCATTCTTACACCAAGAAAACTAACAAACTGACATAGACAGGAAGTCACTCACTTTAAATGTTTTGACTAAAAAACCACACATAAAAACTTCAATATTTTATGACTACTTTTTAGCAATGACAACGTTCATAAAATTGAAATAAAATAAACTTGTTTGATCGATCATCGAGAGTTATGAGGAGTTATATGAGCCAAAATAAACTTTGACCTATATTGATAAATATTCTCAAGAGTGGAACCGATAGGTATAAATAATTCATCAGAAACGGGAATAGAAGCAAGGTCCACCGAACGGACGAAAAATAACATCAATATTTCAGGTGTGCGTAAAAAATATTAAGTTTCAATGCGCTAATATTAGAACGCTTGGTTCAACGTATCAAGAATTGGCATAGTGTCGTATAAAATGATCTCTACAAATGCATACCTCTTTCGATCTTCTTTAATTATAGATTAACTGACGTAGTTTTAATAACATTATCTTTTCAGCCATAAAACGGTTACGGCTGAATTTAAACCTTCCTTAGAAATCTTTAGTCAAGGAAGTAGAAGCAGCTTATATCCAGCGGGTTCCTGTGGTCTTGATCAGGTCATCTGTACGAAATCATAATTCAAATACAAAATTTGTTTATTGGCCCACGAGCAAGTGACATGAGATAACAATGAGCTTTAGATCTCCAAACTAAGCATAGCTTGTATTTTGCAGCATTACTCATTCAAATGGGTTCGTAAAATCATCTATTCTATATTTTTACGATTAGGTGCATAAAATCACTATCATAGTATAAAACAAAGTGGTTGCTCGCTGTCTGTCCCTATGTTTGCTTATATCTTTAAAACTACGCAACGCATTTTATATAGATAGTATGATTCAAAATGAAGGTTTGGAAGGTTTATATGTATGTATAATACACCTGTGCGAAGCCGGGGCGAGTCGTTAGTTAATACTAAATTCTCTACTACCATATTTTGGGGCGTTGGGTGAAAAATTGATTGCACAATTAGATCCTACAGTTTACGAGTACAACTATCCCTTGTATTCTATTTATATCACTCCTCCTCAAATCTAAAGTTGTTAACAATGGTAGCGACAAGAAAATATAATACTACTTAGTTGCAAGTAGTACTATCATTTCTCTGCGCTACAACTATTAACAACTTCAGACATGTGTAGTGAAGTATCCATTGAATAGCAGACTGGCAAGCGCAAGCCACGCATCAGCCAATAGTAGCCGATAGCTTAGAGACGTTTCATTGTGGAGTAACACAAAAATTATAGCCGATCACCGACAGTCTATATCTGCGCGGGCGCCGTGTATAACTCGTTTCACGCACCAGTGGTCGCCAACGGTGGATCCTTGTTACGTTGTTGACAGACTTTTCATATTTTTAGAAAATGATTGACTCTTAGCTATTCTGCACGTGATTTAATATCGTTATGGCTAGAATGATTGGCGTGAAACTTAATTCAAATAAAGACAAAAATAATAAGTGAAACTCCAACAACTATACCGACGCAATTTTTTTTATCATCAAATTGTGTTCTTGTCACGTTTCGTACTATTTTGAAATATTTTAATTTGACGTAGCAGATAAAAACACGGTATTTTTAATATCTTCTCTTGATTAAAAATTCATCACAACCAACATTTCTTTAATGCGTTATACGTAATAAGATTAGTAAATGCTACATGTAATTTAACTACACATTCAATGCCTATAAACTCACACTTGCAATTTGTCAAATGATAAGAAGATATAACTCACAATAAATAAAATTTACTCTAAATTCTGACTCTTTGTCAAAAGAGTTATCTACAATAGTTTTTTTTTTTTTAACTTTAAAAAAAGTACTCATTAAAAGTACGTCACATCTACGTCAAAAGCGTGAAAAGCACATAAATGTTCCAAACCCCTGAAGGTGACGTCGTTTATATTTTCATTGGGATTGTTGTGAATCAAAGCTTCAAAGGAATTTCCTGCTGTTCATCAACGGAACACTTTATAAGCTCAAGTGTCTGATGCCGTCTCATCTCGCCTTGTCTTGCGTTCTCAAGAGCTCAATCGTCTTTAATCTCACGTTGTGTTCAACTTCAACCGCTACACTCGAGTATCTGGACGATTTGTAAATACTGTTATTACATCTTTTGGTGTCCAATGAACCAATGCGTTTTTGGAGTCGATGCAATTCCTATTTATAGAACACATTTGAACTGAAATTTGTGGCAATGACGAGACACGTGCTTCAGGTAGACTATACTTTTTTGAGAGACTTGTATACTTTTGTATTTGTATATTAATTGACACACTTGATTTCCTTTGTAAATTAAGAGTTACTTCGGAGTAGTTCAGGTTGTGTCTTTCAAAGTGAATCAAAATAGCTCTAGAACATTTCGCAGATCAAAAGCTAAGAAATCAAGAAGTTAGAAATCTGTTGAGTACTATACATTTTATTTTTTGACCGACGAGCCAAAGGAGGTATACAATTCGACGCGTATATTTTTATTTTCTATGTATAACCACGCATAACTTTTTTCGTAGTTATCCGATTACAATTTTTTTCTTTTGCAATGAGTATACTTTGAAATTGGTTTAAATTTTATTGAAATCGGTTTAGCCATTTTTTATAAATCAACAATAATGTGAAAAATGTTACATCGATCTATGCGAAATATTTGCGAATTCTGTACACAGGTGAAGTCGGTCATGCTATTTTTGCAATAAATAATTATATCTACTTAAAATACCTACTTACGAGTATGCCTACGTACTACAGTACTGTACTGTACTGTATCAGCCTTTTTTAATAGTCCACTGCACGACTTAGGCCTACCCACGAAGGGTGATTGGGCCATATCCACCACGCTGGCCCAGTGCGGGTTGGTAGATTCGCATACGCCATCGAATTTCTTCTACGGACGTATGCAGGTTGCCTCACGATGTTTTCCTTCACCGAATAGCCAGTGGTGTGAAATTCCGTACATAAATTCCAAAGAACTCATTGGTACGGGACCAGGATTTGAACCCACGACCTCACGATTGCAAGGCGGGTGTCACTACCTCTAGGCCACCACGGCCTAACGTACTACAGTAGTGGACTATTAAAAAGACTGGTACAGCACAGTACGTATCGTATCTTCTTGCGAGTGAGCTCGAAGAGTCAACACGTCCTGAAGAAGCCTCTTTTAGAGGTGAATCACGTGTCGAATAGAGTTCAGTAAGAATAAGGGTGCTATTTTTTGACTAAGTATTTTTTCACTATTATATAACATTTTTATAATTATTATATTAAATTTTTTTTAACAAATTAATAAAATATTACTTTCAGGTTTACTTCCTTTTTTAAAAAGATCACTAATCACTATTTCTGTTACATGTTTAATTATTTTTAACGGATTAATTCTAATTTTGTTTCAGGTTCATTAATTTTTTCCTGACCTAACCTAACCTAACCTTAACCTAACCATAGCCGAACCATGATACAGTTTGATGATTCATTACTAATTTGGTTTGTTGAATGGTACCCTTAACTTATATGCCTACGACAGAGCGGAATTATACTAAATATTTTTACAAAAAATAAGGATTTGAAAATGAACTTCCGCAAAGTAACGCCTGATTCAAAAAACTAGTACAGTACGTAGCAAACGACAATAGTCAAATTTTTCTCTCTTTAAACAGAGAAAATTAGCAATGTAAAGTGATTTTTTCAGTAGATTTGAGAACCAATGAGTACAAATAGTTATTGTACGGAATCCTCAGGCTATTGTCGAATTCAAGCTGCTTCCTATTCAGTTTCTTAAGTTTTGCATATTTTTGTTCCTTTTCAGCCATAGGACGTTCTCTGTTAGACATAACTTCTCCTATTATAGATAACCAATTAGCCCGGTTGGAAGCGGCTCACATCCAGCGCGATTTTTCGGTCTTATTAAAATTATTCGTTCTCCTTGTAGGTGGACTACGTGTCCAATTTTGAAAGCGCCATCGCAATATAGCAACTTAAAATATTGCTGTTCCTTTTTCGCTATAAGCATTTGAAAAAGAGAACAATATGTCAGGTTGCAATTTAACTTACGATGTTGCCTTCAAAATTGGCTACATTTTTGTATTCTATAGTCCTATACAGCGTTATCTGCTTGCACTTTACTAAGCCAAAATGGGGTGATCCAGATCATCATCATATGAACAACATATTGTTCTGTGTGGCCCCTACACGGAATTCGAGAAAAAAATCTGTTATAGTAATTTTTTTTCATAATTATGGTTAAATCACCTCTTTTCGGCTTAATACACCAGTTCTGGATAACTTTTGTTTATCATATTCTAAGTACTAATATGAGCCTTCTGTGATAGTAATAATGACGTCAAAACAACTATAACTGTAACTAAATAAAAGTGTAATAAAAATCTACAATATTGTTTACACACAAGACTTCCCTTGAAAAGTTTCTGGGGCGTTATGAATGATAGGTATAAACGATGTTTTGTGTATTTGGCGCAAACATTATATTATTAGATCTAAAAGCTGCTTTTACACTCCCCAAAGGAAATAATTAGATATCCCAGCCAAGAGTAATGTTTTCATAGATTCTGAATCACCGGTGTCAATGGAGTGGAATGCGTGATCATTTTGGCACAGATTCCAGAGAATCGTAGTTACAGGTGATGTCTGCAGCCAAGTGTGAACTTTTGTATAACAGGTTATAATATCAGATATATCGAATATATCATCTATTATTGGTACTACGTTTTCGTTGTGTGATATTCGTTTGATCTTGTGTTAATCACCTATTGTGATTTCAGTAACTTCATTAAAAGTTTATTTAACTCCGCACATGAACCTAATAAACTTTATTATTTTATGGACTGTTGACTTTTTACAGACCGATTCTATTGTGTTCATTAATTCTGTTGGAACATTTTCTCACCTGTTCAAATTAGGCAATATTCATGATGTTGCCGTCCCTTTCTCACTTTTTGAAAGTTAAGCGTTGCCTAATTTAAAATAATTTAGTATGTTTTAGTTCAATTAAATCTGTAATTCAAGCTACGTTCAATTAGTGAGGTTATTAAGAAGATTGAAATGTAGTGTAATATTGTGAATAATATAAATATAGTTTTAAAAAAAACTAAAAATCACGCTCAGGATTCATCAATTTCTTAATTTTTTTTTTATTAAATGCATTGTCATCTGTTTTTGATAAGTGTGCAAAGTTTAAAGAAAATCTGATAGCTCAAAGTAGGTCAAAATCGAGCTCAAAGGGTTAGTTACAAGCAAGCAAGCAAACATACAGGTGAAACTAATAAAAGCGTGTTAAATAGCAAATTTTTATTGCAATTTATAGATAAGAATCACAGACAATAAGAACATAATAATTATATAACAGTTTTAAGTTCAGACCTTTCAATGGAAGCAATGTTTCGTCAATGTTATTTGCATCTAGTAACCCCATAATATTCAAAGACTTATATGATTGGTGTATTGCATTCACAATAAGAGTAAATTTGAATATCTATTCTTGATTTGAAATCTGCTGTATGATCATCAAATTTACTAAAACAGTATCACTGATTCTGTAACGAGAATATGATTTGTGTTTGCGTATTCAGCGTTTGGGTAAACGTATCTCAATGTTCGACTTTAACGATCTATCATAAAGTTAATTTATGAGAAAACTGGCCACGTGGTTCCATTCTAGGTGTAATAAATAAAATACGATTGCCTGAACGTTATGTAGACCAATTATTTAAATATTCTGAATATTCGAAAATTCAGCTAGCAACCACATCATTTTAATTGATTAGGTACACATTTTGATCTAGTTACAGATACAATTAACTATTGAAAAACTTTGAAGTATTTAGTATTATTTTATTACTATTCTGTCACAGTTTTCATGGCATATTGTTGCCAAACTAATCTGTACTAAAAGGACAATGAAACAAATACTTTGGAAACCTTGTAATCCACTGTAAAAGTATTTTCTATTTGTGATCCAGTCGTTGTCACAGTGGTGACCGATGGTTTTTAAATTTTCCGCGATGAAAATAGGGAAAGCGTAACGTCGTTGTAAAGTTTTTGGAACATATCCAAAAATAATGATAGAAAACCACGTAAAATAGCAATAATGTGCATTGATCTTCCAGTTTTTTTTCTAGTTGATTTTTCCCTCAAACGTTAGTAACAACATTATATCGGCAATTATATACAATTTTAGTTTCTTTACTTTAAAGGGTTTCCTCATTGTGTTAGGGTATATTAATGAAAAGGAAAAACGCATGCAACGTTTTTTATTCAATATAGGTATTTTAAAATACACAGAATTTAATGGAATTATAGTGTGTATGGCTATTATCTACGAACATATATCTACGTCTACTTAAGTAAAAGTTGAGGGTAAAATAAATAAAACCATCCTAAAATACGGAGTAAGAAACATTTATATTTAAAAATACAACATAGCTCAACTTACTTCTAATTTTAACAATATAATAATTTTAACTACTTTATTTTACACTATCTTTATGATTCTTCGTCAAAATGGTCCAGTAACTGCATTAAATAATTGTATATTTTATTGGGATTTTGATCTGCTGTTTCACTGACAGGTACTGTTTTTTCCAATTCTTGGTTGTTGTTATTATAAACGTCATAATAGTTTTCATTATCAACGGCTTTTTCGTCAGTGATCATTTTGTCGTTTTCATGCGTATTTTCAAATAAAACACCTGGATTTCTATTATTATCATCATTGTCATTATCATCATTGTTCGGCAATTTAAAAACTTCTATGTTTCCCTCGTCTTCGATCAAAATGTAATTATTTTTATCATTGGAGATAGGCCCATTATCTTGCTCAATTATTTTGTAAATTTTAATGTTTTCAGTTTTAGGGATTTTATCTTTTTTAATCTTCTCAGTTTTATCTTCATTCATAACTACTAATTTTGATTTCTTGTCAACCGGGTTTTCCGTAGTTTTCCATATATTTTTATACATTTTCTTATAGTCAGGTACGATAATTTTTGGGCGCTTATATTTTCCGTCTTCTTTAAATTCTTTTTGACCCAACACATTATTGGACCCTGAAGACTTTAAAAGATAATGTCTTAATCCTATCGGCGGTTGACTATTTTGTATATCATGATCTAGTTCATCAGGGCTTTGCTCTTCAGTGTATAAAGTAGCTGTAGCTTTAGAATTTTCCGGAATATTATCTGAGGTTTGGTTTTCATCCATTGATATTGTATCTGATTCTTTATTTTGACTGTCTATTGGTGACTCTTTAGTCTTATTTTGATATAAAGATTTATAATCAATCCTATTTGCTGAATAGTCAGGCTTCTGATACTGTGGGCGTTTAGACTTGTAATCATAAGGCTGTTTAGAGCTTGTTGAATAATTGTACCCTGAAGTTCTTAGAACGCTTGATATAGCTTCTGTTAATGTGTTATCATTTTGTTCATATTCATTGTTAGAGTTCGACTGTGAAAGTTGTGTGTCATCTTTAAGTTGTTCAGTGTTCTCATAAGGTCCGTTTCCGTAATTATACGCATTTGGTCTAGAAGGAGGACCATTGGGTTTACCATTCCATGGCTTTTTACCCCCTCCAGCACCTGAAGTTCCTTTTTGCGTTACGACAAGATCTTTAATCAAAGCATTAGGAAGGTCTAATAATATTCGGTCTACCATCATAAGGTCTAATGGATAAAGCGGTGATAATACTGCCGAGTTGAATTCCTGGTTTGGTGACGTATATACATCACTACTGGTTGTTTTCATCAATGGGGCTACAAAGACAAATAATTGAAGGGGTAATCCTTCAGGTGTACCTTTAGGTATTGTAAGTCTTTCGGGGAAATTTATTTGTGATTCTACAGAATTCAAAGGCAACGAATCCAACCCGAAGTCGGCATCCTCTACTTTTTTACGTAGAGTTTTTAGAGATGTGAAATCAGGAGCAAACATTTTCATATCGCTTGATGTTCTGGTAACTAAATTAGATCCCTTTTTCAAATTCAGTTCAAATGAATCGAGTAAATTGAACATGTTTTTCTTTTTTGCGAATTCACCCGGCATTGTTTTTGGTCCTAGGTAAATTTTCACTAATCCCTTTTGAGATATCAGAGAAGAAATGTTGAGTTTCATTGTAAATGATTTATGACTTAGTCTCGATTGTCCAATTTTCACCTGGAACGTGGAATCACCGTTTCCTATTTTAAGAGCTTCAGTAATATCAAACTCGAAATATTCAAAATTAGTCATCATTTTTTTGACATCTATACTGATAACTTCAACTCCAGGAAAATATAATTCGGTTTTTGTATAAGGTGGCAGCATTTTTAGTGCAGTATCAACTAGGACCACGATTTTTTTGTACATTTTCCAAATCAAAGGATCACGTAGTGAAGTCATGTAGTGTTCAAAAATTGTTGGTTCTCTGAAAATTCAAGAAGTAATTATTAAATTTATTTGGATTATAAATCCATTACTGCATACATTTAAACTAGAAATCTCAATTACCCGTTGTTGCTAAGAGCTTTGCCAAGCAAATGGCGTGCCAACGAATCATAACTTCTCTCACCACTGACAAGGATTTCCATTAAGTGATTCAATACTTGAGTTTTATTATAGCCAGCATCTTTCTGAAAAATGTAAACATATTTACTAATCGATTTTTGAATACTTTTCGCCACCTGTACGATAATAATGAAGTTCATATTCATTTATTGATACAAAATTGCATACCTACGTCAAAAAAGAAAAAAAATACAACATATAGTGATAATCATAAGTATACATGTTACACTTATTAAAATTAACAATTAATTAAAAATAGAATAATAACAATTTAAATTAAATGTCAATAGAATTAAATTAAAAAATATGTATTATAGTAATACATCAATTGATTAGTCTGCGTCAAATAAATAATTGTAAACGTTTTAAATTTATCAAACTACTGGAAAGTTAATTTATAGTTTAATGTGTGTATTTCTTTCTCAGTTTTGTTTTGTCTGTAAATAAATGATTATGTCTATGTTGTAATATCTTCACTGTGATTTTCTATAATCTAAATGTCATGATATAACACAAATAATAAAGAATAAAACCCAGATTCTTCTTTATTGATATTTAAGCCTATGTCTTAATATCAAACATGGAACCTCCTGCTTATAAACGGATGTCTTATAACTAATCTATGAGATCAAAGAGTATGACTCGGTTGACTGCCTCGGTGGCTCAGTGGTTAGTTAACCTGACTTCTGGATCACAGAGGCGTGGGTTCGATCCCCACCCAGGGCAATCATTTATGTGATGAACATAGGTTATGGCTCTGTGTTTGGGTGTCATTTAGGTATTATCTATATAAGTATGTATTTAAAATATGTATATTTAGTATATCAGTATCTGGCAGCAATATCACAAGCTTTGCTTAGTTTGGGGTCAGAGACTGTGTGTAAGATGTCCCCCAATATTTATTTATTTATGTAGATTAATAGATGTAAACAGGTGTAATAAAGTCTAGAAAAAACGTAATAGCATGATGCTATACATCATGCTATTACGTTTTTTCTAGACTATTTTATTTGCATCATTTAGAACATAGCCCATTGCAAAAATAATGTTAATTTAAATAAGTCACTATGTTACAAAAAACCTATCACCTTACTTTAGTTCACTTTCTAATAAAGTCATTTGATACTGCGCCGGGAACATTAAAAATATTTGGCTACCGTCTGAGAGTCTACCGTTATAGATTTAGAATAATGTATTTTAATTAACCATACAATTGTCATGCAAACGAAGCGTGTATGAATACAACATGTCAGCTCAATTTAACTGGCTCATTATTCAGTACCAAGAGTTTGACACATATTTAAAGGTAATAAAAGCTCGCAATACGAAAAATCCTTACCATGTGACTGACAACAGTAGCTATATTGCTTTCAATCGTCTGCAACAAAGCTTTATCTTCATTTTCTGGCAATTGTACAGGCGATGTTCTATGAATAAACTCGTTTCCATTCGAATAAACCAGCATCGGATCATAAGGTGCATCAGACAAAGAATTCCAATCCAGATCATCTTGCTCCGGCAACCCATTAGCATACCTCTCTAAATTATACCGAGATACCAACTGCTTCATCATGTGATACATTTCTTCGCCATATCGACCGTTGATATTGACGTTCTCGTTCATCCATGGAGCCCATTTCAGCATTTTCAAGTAGTAGTAGGAGTTCAGGCCAATATCTTCGCGGAAGTAGGCCAATTTAGACTCGTCATCGGCTTCTGAAATGTTGGCAGTGTAATTGGCATCCAGTGTGTATGCGTTGCCTTCATCCCGAACACCTTCAGACGGCGTGAATTCCTCGCCGGCGAGTAATGACGACCCTTGGATTATAATGTCTTTCCTAATAAAATAGTTTGGCAGCAACTCATATGGCGGAGGCAGAGTCAATTTCTCGGTGTCTCTTCGGTTTTCCAGTGCCATGTAAATGAGGTTTACGTAAAGGCCACAGTTCAAATTCTGGCGGGACCATGCTGCGATCTTGTAGAACGTGTCGAATGTTTTTGCGTTTTTCATCAAGTCCAATACAATTTTTAGTTCTTTGGTGTGCTCGATATTATATTCGCTAAATATTTGGCCCTTTGGGAGGAATCCTTTTCCAGTTTTGAGAGCTTGGAATTTTGCTATTACTTCTGAATCCTGCAAATAGCAAAGGAATTAAAGTACAAAATGTTATAAATAAGCTAGCAGAACTTTCGCAAAAGCTTCACTATGATATTGAATAAATGAAGCTTTCCAAAATAAAGTTATATAGGTGAGCTAGCAGTAATATCTTTTAACTTACCTATTGGCTACAAAATGACTACTTTTTTAGAATTAACAAATTACTTATTTTAACTATTGTTTCTCTCATTCTTACCCAAAAATCTGCAGCAGTAGGCATAATAGATGAAAACTCTTGAGAGAGCCTGACAATAACTGGGTCGGTGCTAGTTTCACAAACATTTTCAAATAATGGCAGAATAAGTTTTTGTATATGGACCCATCCTGATGATGCTGTAACGGAATAAGAGTTTTAGCACTAAACTTAACATAATTTTACTAAAATAACGTTACTGTTTTATGAAAATATAAAGCCAAAAACTTAGTAACATCAGAAGCATTGTGGTTACAAAGGTCAAACAACACGTAAAATAGACGAATGATTTATATAAGAACAAGACGTGCGCGGGACGGGCCCGAATGGGCCCGGACGACGCACAACGCATTGACGACGCACGTTCCGTACATTTTCCGGCCGTGCCCCGTCCGAGCTCGCAAGCGCAGAGTAGAATATCCACCAAACGGAACGGAAACCACTTAGTGGCAAATAAATGAATATTAATATAATTATATGAATATGACCACGGATATCAGAAACTTCTTGATTACAAGCGGCTTCTAGCCGGTCTTAAGTAATTGGAAATCCATAGGGGATAATATATGACAGTAGGCTCAATTTTAGTGGCGCCATCATAATTATAATAGCAATATAGAGCAGCCCCGTTTCTTCTAATTTTCACTAAATTCATTTGATAGAGAGAACACTATTTTACATTGCTATTAAATTTACGATGGCGCCTTTAAAATTGGGCCTGGTCTATGACTTTCTACGGCTGACATGATGATGATACTCTAGGCCTACACCCAGCAGTGGACGTCCTACGGCTTAAATGATAATAATACCTATGATAAATTTATAGTTACCTAGAGTGGGTTGTAATATAGGAGCCACGGGCACTTTGATGAGGTAACCAGAAGTCCCAGCTAAAATTACCAAGGCTAACACTGTTAACGCCTGCATTTTGCAGCACTAACTGTGATGCAGGCTACATTGTTCCCTAATTTATAGAAATAGTGCTCAATAACAATTCGTCACATTTTGATATAATAGTTCAATGGACTAATGTACTCGTATTATGAAAGTTACCTCTAGTTGTGCAATGTAGTTAGGTGACCCGTAGTGCATTGCCTTGGAAGGGTTTCTTTTTGATACTAGTTGTACGCCACGTCTGTGCTTGATTATATTTTAGACATTTTTATTTGATACGGAAAAATATCTCAATTCGATGGATAGAGTAATTGAATAGAAATTGATAGAATCGTTAGTTTGGTGTAATTGAAATATTTTTGGAAATTAAAAATTTGGTATTACCCCTTCGAGCTATCTACAGAGCTACAGCCCCTTAGTGAAAGTAGTAAAAATGTCCGGGAGCCGTCAGACATACCGACTTAGATACTTACATTAAATAACTCACAATGAGTCATTTTTACCAATGTCGACGTTATATCACCTAATAAGTGCTTGTGACCGAGCACTTTGGCACGCGCGGCGTTGTAGTCGGCTTGCAATTGCCTTACGATTAACTAAAAAGCCTGCCTACTACGTAGCTTGGGCAGGATTTTGGTTCGGACACTTTTATGCACGATATTTTATAAAAATTGAAGTCTATTTATACAAATTACGGTCGGAAATATTCCACTAAAGGCTATATTAGTAACTAGTTTGGTGGTCATGCTTGCATGCAATATGTACTTTTAATTAATTAATGGACCTTGACCTTTGTTGAGTCTTATGAGCAAGCTCAAAATAGCCCACGATCTATGGATAGGGCAATGTCTGGAGTTTATCTGCAAGATTGAATCAGAAATGGAAATCCATAGAAGAATCAAAGTAACCAACATAGCTCAGTGGATTGGCAAGTTGCAAGGGCAGTGGGCATGCACATAGGACGAAATATTGACGAGCGATGGAGTCTAATGGAAACCACGTGCTGCGGAGCACAGCGTAGAATGTCCGTGTCCACTATATAACTCTAATAAGACTGGTTAGAACTTGGTTGGACTGGACTCCAGCGTGTTTGAGGTCGTCTGTCGATCTTGTGGGGTTTGTGAGATCGACAGACGACCTCAAACACGCTGGAGTCCAGTCCAACCAAGTTCTAACCAGTCTTATTAGAGTTATATAGTGGAGACTTATAACTAAATCTAACAGTAGATATCCATTGACTAAAACGAACGAACTATGAAAATGTTTTCATTGTCATATACTCATTCAAAAAGCTCTGCATTTCAAGCTTCATAAAAATCGAAGCTATAAGCTTTCTATAGAACACACTTGTGACAGAAATAACAACAGACGATTTACTCATCATTTAAGAGATAAATAAGTCAATGTTACGAGTTTTGTGAACTCTGTTGACATAATTAATTAAAACAATTTTATCATATTATTACCTACACATAAAGGCACGATAAATCACTGGCATGTGGGTAAAAAATTACTAATAACGGAACTTCAAACTATTTTTCTCTTCTATGCAGTTTTATGGCAAGTTAAAATGACAGAGAGCAAGGTACATACCATGCATGTACAGTACTGATGGCTGATAGAGCCGCAAAGTTCTCAAACAGAAACCACGTAGTGACAAGCGCAACGTAACGGATATAATTATATAGTGTACTGTATCAGCCTTTTTAAATAGTCCACTGCAGGACGTAGGCCTACCCACGAAGGGTGGATTGGGCCATATCCACCACGCTGGCCCGGTGCGGGTTGGTGGATTCACATACGCCATCGAATTTCTTCTACTGACATATGCAGGTTGCCTCACGACGTTTTCCTTCACCGAAAAGCCAGTGGTGTGAAATTCCGTAAATTCCAAAGAACTCATTGGTACGGGACCGGGATTTGAACCCACGATTGTAAGGCTCACTCGCTCACTGCCTCTAAACTACCGCGGCTTCTATAATTATATATTATCGTCATATCAGCTGTAAAACGTCCACTGTTGAACATAGACCTCCCTTATGGATTTCCTATAAAACTGGTTGAAACCGCTTTTATCCAGCTTGTTTCTGCGATGTTGATCAGATCGTCTGTCCACCTACGCTGCGCTTTCCGGTACGTAATGTTTATTCGAAAACTTTCAGACTAACTCCATCCGCTCCGCAAAATAAATGTGTCCTGCCCGCTGCCGCTTTAGTATGCTGTACCGCAGGGCTTTGGTGCCTCTAATCATCTGTTGCAATCTAACTGCAATAATCCGGACTTAGATATGTAAGCAACGTAAAAAAAGTAACAGGCAAATTTTACTTGTAGGTAGGTATGTACAACTATTTAATAGTAGATATGGGAGCAAAACAATATTTTTACGGCCAGGGCGCTTTTTTGAATCCAGAGCGAAGTAAGTGATTCTAGAGTAGAATCTAGAGCGTAGCGAGGGATTCTTTAGTAGAATCCTGAACGTAGCGAGGGATTCTTTAGTAGAATCCTGATCGTAGCGAGGGATTCAAAGTATGTCGCCCGAGCAAAAAATATATTTTGAGCCCGAGTGGTACACTCTACTGTACTGTGCGCCGCATATATTACTATGATATTATTATTTAATAAAACGTAGAGTAACAACTAAATTGAAATTAAATGGTATCTAATAAGAAAACAAATGAAAACTTATATTTACATACTTTTGATTCATTTTCTTGGCGCTGAACACTAACATTACAAATACTTCAAATTCAAAAAGTACGCGGTAAAGATCATTCCGTCGCACTTATTTGTTCCAAATTCAAAAAGTGCGCGGCAAAGATAATTCCGTCGCACTTATAATGTTCCTTATAGAAAAACCTCCTTTGGACGCACTTAAAGACAAACCAAGTAGTCCTTTTCGAATAGATGTGATGAAAACAAATAAATGTAGCAGTACTTTTTATAATCAAATGAATTTAACACCGGCAATGTGCCGCCTGCATAACTACATAGTATAAAACAATGTCGCTTCCCTGTCTGGTTGTCCCTATTATATCTCTAAAACTACGCTACGGATTTTATTGCAGTTTTTTTAATATATAAAGGTTTTTTTTAATATATCAAGAGGAAGATTTTTATGTATAAACATCTGTGCGAAGCCGGGGCGGGTCGCTTATTAATTATATAGCGCATATATATCAACAAGTGCCACCTGTAAGCCACCTTTTGAAACTTTTTACCCACATACTGATGTCATCCAGAGTATCTCCAGAGATTTGGGCAGTACCTAACTATAATACGAAACATTCCCAATAGGTGGCACCACTTATACTTTACATTAAATTTTTTCTTATAATTAGTTCTATTTATACAGATAGTATCATTTTTGGAATGTCACTATCGGACATAGGTTTTCTTTATGGAATTCCAATAAGACGATTGTTTGTAAACGGACTACACCTAACGTTATGCGGATTTGATAAGATTGACTGTTCACCTTGTAGGATGCCATTCTTCGCTGCGATTACTGATACATGGTCTCCATTCGAGAACTTTTTGGTACAATCATAAAACATTTACTTATTTGGTTTCTTTTAACACGACTACATAAGTACAAGTTTATAATTAAGTTCGTATAGGCCAGGTGACTATCTCAGGTGTCAGAGTTTTTAAGCCGCCTGATGGCCTCTGCCTTGGCTAAGCGGTTAAAACCACTGGGACAATTTAACGTATTATCCGATCCACGGTAGCGCTCAGTTGTAAATGCCACCCGCGGTCACCCATGCAGAAGACTGACCGTGCCGAACGTTGCTTAATTTCGGTGATCGCTATCAAACACTTTGTCATACTAAAACTATGAGCGCTACACATGATAACGGTAAAAATAATGAAGAGAAGGCCTTTGTTTTAAAAATAAAGGGGTTTCTCTGGACGACGAATGCTTTTTAGAATATTATTCTACTTATCACTGTACCCAATTTCCTTGAAATCGCGTAATAAGTTTCCACTGTGGGGCCAACCTTGAAATCGCGTAAAAAGTTTCCACTGTGGGCCAACCTTGAAATCGCGTAAAAAGTTTCCACTGTGGGGCCAACCTTGAAATCGCGTAAAAAGTTCAACCGTTTCATACATTTTGCCGAGAGTTAATGAAATTTTTGTACAACACCTACAACTGATTTTGTTTTCGTATCTCTGGATCGGCCCCGTAGTAAAAGTTGGCCATAATAATGATCAAAATGACCTATTTATTTAGATTATAGATTGGTCGCTTGCTGCAGCCAGACCAATCATTTCTAAGCTTATTTAGATATTTATTTATTCAGACATAATTTTCTAGATTACCTACATATGTGTGTCGCCTAGAGAATAATTATAGATTTTCTACGAGCACTTAATAAGTACATAATCACTAAAGAGTATAAAGCAAAGGCGCTTCCCGCTGTCTGTCTGTCCCTAAGTATAAATAAATGAATATTTTGGGACATCTTACATACGGCCTCTGACCCCAAACGTATTATTATATCTTCTTTGCCCAAACTAAGCAAAGCTTGTGATATGGCTGCCAGAGACTAATATACTACATATTATACTTATTTTTAAATACATACTTATACAAATAGTAACTAAATAACACCCAAACACAGAGCAAACAATTATGTTCATCACATAAATATTTGCCCTGGGTGGGGATCTAACCCACGCCTCTTTGATCCAGAAGTTAGGTTCACTAACCACTGAGCCACCGAGGCAGTCTAAATGCTTAATATATATCCTCAAAACTACGCAACGGATTTTGATGCATTTTTTTAGTGATTCAAGAGGAAGGTTTTTTAATGTATAATACACCTGTGCGAAGCCGGGGCGGATCGCTAGTTATAAATATAACGAAGAAGTGTTTTTATTTACCTACCAAGAATGATTTACCGCTTAGAAAAAAACATTAAATTAATTTCATTGTTGAGATACTGTAATGCATGGCTGGCAAATTCATGGCCCGCAGAAAATTCAGTTGATCTTCAACTGTAGGTACTAGTAGAAATTGAAAGTCCAAGGTGTGCTTTTGTGAACTTTCTGAATATGGATACTTACACAGCTATGTATAATATAATGTATAACATGTGTCCTCTTAATCATGTCGGGAAATAGCTCCCACAGGCTCCTCCTATATTTATTTTAGTAGTTTTATAAAAACCTTAGATGTAAGGATAAAAATAAATGAATGCCAGAAAAATCCTTCATATATGGTTTTAATTGCACACTAAAAGAAATAAACGATAATTATTTTTCGCATAAAACCGAATTCCATCGTCTACAAAATTAGAATTGAACGCTCGAATTGACGTACAAAAACTTTCAAAAATGGCTCTGCCGATTTCTATAAAATTTAAATGGGACTACCTCGAAAGTATACGCTTTTGAACTAAAAATAATTTCACAATTGGCGAGAATATCGAAAAAACATACACAAAAAAATACATACAAACACAAAACCTCCTCCTTTTGGAAGTCGTTTAAAAATACAAAGTAGGTATCTACAGCTATACACAAAAGCAGCCTCGTATTGCATTCAGCGATTTCTTCTTAACAAACTTCAGATGGACAAAAATACACGTTGTAGGTACCTACTCGGACAGTCGTACATAATGGTAAGGTACATTTGGCCAAGGCACTATTAGGTGAGGTCTGTTTGACAAATTAACATTGGGCTCGTACATTGTAAGTGAACAACGAAAAAAAATTTTCACCGCTTTCAAACCCTACCCTAAGCTCGGTTGACCGCTTCTGCTGTAGATAAGTATAAGTAAACTAATTTTCATCCCATGAAACAACAAGCGCAAGGAGGTAACTTGATAAACAGGTCTGTACTTTTTAAAACTGGGTCAGAGTCAGAGCGACGGTGAAACAAACCGAGAATTTTACAATACCACCAACTTAACTCGAGAGTTCAAAGGGGAGGCACTATCGTGTTTTCTGAGCAAAAGTGAATGCGACCCGCAATCTTTGCAGGTTTAGTTTTGTAATTTGGCCATCCGTTAATTATTCTCTTGATTTGTTGCTATTAATCATTTGGCTATCTTTGCTTGCCGTCCTACGATAAATCTTTTTCAAGCTTGGTTTAGGGAAATAGAATTTTATAATTAGAGGTCAGGTCAGACAAAGACGCAATGCGACGTGACGCTCTGCAATGATGTTTGAGAAACAAACAAAAAATATTTTTTTGCGATATGCCTAGAAAATCTATTTGTAATTGAAATTACCAAGTTAACCTCTGGTCAAATTAGTTTTTTTAGTAGTGATAATATTTCATACAATGTTAGTAAGTAGGTAAGAGTTAAGAAAATAAATAAATATTCTATTCTTCTAAAAAAATAATTATGTATACTCACCTTATGATGAGCACGTTTACTATGGAAACTAATTATTGTATGCGATTGTGGGGTTGGTCCCATAGTAAAAATTGTGCATAATGATGAGTATACATATACTTATAACTTTACACTTGGAAAAGAAACACTTTGTATGTGTATAATATCTTAAATTAGGTGAGGCTTTGCTAAGTGCCGGAACTTTTAGAAGTGTAAAATTATATTCAACAGCATGAACAACTTTTTCGCGATTTCGCAGTTAGCTGCTACTGTACTGTACCAGCCTTTTTAATAGTTCACTGCAGGACGTAGGCCTACCCGCGAAGGGTGATTAAGCCATATCCACCACGCTGGCCCAGTGCGGGTTGGTGGATTCACATACGCCATCGAATTTCTTGCAATCATGCCGGTTACCTCACGATGTTTTTCTTCACCGAAAAGCCCGTGGTGTGAAATTCCATACATAAATTCCTTGCAATTTATGTATGGAATTTCACACCAAGGAATTTATTGGTACGGGACCTGGATTTGAACTCACGACCTCATGATTTTAAGGCGGGTGTCATTACCTCTAGACCACCACGGCTTAACGGTTAGCTGCCAACTGCGAAGAAAAAAGGCTATTTTATAGATTTTGTCGATAGTCGACGAGCTTTTTGTATGCAAGAACTGATTTATTTTTTGCACGCGACTTAGCTAGTTTGTGTCATGGTAAAATATATAGTTCATAATAATTAGTAAAATTTACTTGCATTTAGTGGATGGCAAGTCACCACCTGTCTAAATATTTTGAGATGAGGCTTTACTTGGCGGGTGCCGCACCTCATTTCAAAGACCAATATTATCACATAATATTTCAGTACAAATTTCCCGTCTTTACAATAGTTGTCCTCTTGTCAAAAACAGTGTTATTAATAATATTTTGTTCGTAAAAGGGCCGCTCAGTGTTGGCCACGGCTCTATTGATGCCCTTCAAAAGCCCGTGATGTGAAAACTGAATAAAAATTATAGACCATATTTACTTATATACCTACCTATAAAAGGCCCTGCATTATTCAGAACACAATCTTATATTGTATCTAGTTACAGTTGAGCCTTGTCAATTTCTTTCGTTACTTACGCAGCAGCCACAAAACGGATTGAATCGTAAAACATTGCATTTCTCTAACTCGTAAAATCGAAGTTTATATACATTCAATTTATATTTACTGTTTATTCTCACTGTCAGCATTGCATACCTATTGTAGATAATTCTACAAGTTAAGAAGGATAAGGGTCTTACTCCACGAAATCGAAGCGGATCGTTTAGAGCTTTAATAAGTGGATTCGGACAGAGAGGACAGAATGTTTTTTGTTCTGGGGAACCAAGAAATAAATCATGCTTAAAAATAATTGGACAAATAAACGATTTTGTATTATTTTTGTGTTTGTATTCTAGGCTAAGCAACTTGGCATTTCTGATATCGATTGGAATAAACTATAATTATATATATAATATTATCATTAAATTGATGAAAGCTAAATCCTAACGCATGATTAGAACTAGGTACATACGTACGTCGTCCGTAGAGCTAAAGATATATTTTTCATTTATTTCCCAATATACTACATAAAAAATAGCTTGATCTCTACGACAGTAATATTGACATAGAATATTGACATTTTTAGAATTGGTATAGTGGTGGAAAATATCGATTATCAAACAATGTTGTAATGAAATCTAATGAGTAGTTGTAGGTGAAAAATTGGATTTTATTTACTTACTATTATTTAAGATCAAGTATGTAGACATGTAAATAATGTTATGATATTAATTAAATACTCATAATAATGTAACGATAGTATTTATCGACGTTTTTCACTATTATCGATGCTAATGTATATAATTTATAATGGCGGCGTGCCTTTTTTTAGTTTATGGCCTGGTAACACGGCCTTTGAGCCAAATGTTACATGAGTAGGTGAGAATTTGGATTCAATTTACTCACTATTATTTGAGATCAAGATATACACATGTAAATAATGTTATGATATTAAAATATATAGTAAAATCAATTATTTATTCAGTTTTATTTAAAATATCGTTAGTATAAACTATCGATATTTTAAATAAAACTCTGTCTAAAACTCTGTGGTCACGATCATTCGTCGCCCATCACTAATCGACATGCCCATAAAGTATGACATTGACAGGTACTGTCTGTACTATTAAGAAATTCAGGACTTCATAGGCGTGATTTTTCTGACAGCTGTCGCAGAGATTATATTTTATGGAATATAGAAATATTAACATGGTTGTTAACATAAATAAAAAAAAATCTAGTGGGAAATAAACAGTACTCCATCTGGCTCTATGGTTTGTTTTTCAATCAAATATGGCATTTTTACTATGGACTCTTGGACAACGCATCATTCAGCTCTGTTTAGGTGGAATCTGGGCCTGATACTCTTTTAGAAAATAAAAAAGTTCTAGGAATCTTTTAAAGAAGTTTCCAATAGGACCGTTTGTACCTAATAGTTTTTCAGTCTCCTTTAAACTCCTTTTTGATAGTCGGTTGTCCTGTGCTACGTATGCTAGTTTGTAATCTTTATTAGATGATCATGATCTTTTTAACATGATAAGTACATAAATAGTGTTAGTAATATGTACAGAAATTTACAATTCGTGCTCTCGACCTAAAATTATTTTATTCAATATATATAGAATGTTAGTATTGTGAATTGACTTAACTAATAAGTTAATCGCTACGTTTAACATTTTTATTGTAAATTTTAAAAACATAGTAATAAAATAAAAAAAACTCACATTAAATTAGAATTGCCTTTATTTTTAATCATTTCTGAATTGCATTGCAATTGTAGTCAATATTCTGCTTCGTTTAATAGTTGTTAAAATTGTTGGTACGGTCAGAGTTCTGGTTCAGATTGGTATCGACATTTGCGTCAACATTGTAGTTATCGGAATCAATGAAGGTCCTGCCTACAAGGTTATAGTTCCTCAACACATATCTGTTCCAACGATTCTTCATATCACAACTCTGTGACTTGTGGAAGACCGTCACATCAACGAATTTCATGTTAGGAGTGAAGAAGTTATTCACATCAATGTGTCTGTCTAGAGGAAAGCCAAGAGGCATCTTATCAAGAAGCACAGTAGATCTGAAGTCAACGATAAAGTCTTTGCGGTTTTGGTCAAGGATACCAATATCTACATTGTCCACCAGCTTCAATGGAGTCACAATGCAGTATAACATCATGTGCATACCACCAACAGTACCTTTGGGAAGCAACAGCCTCGCGGGGAATCCAGTGTGAACGTTCCTCAGATCCTTGACAAACAAGTCTCGCATATCTGTGATGGTCTCAACCTTCTTCCACAAGTCACGGGTCCAAACACGGTCGCGAACTAAGTTGTGCATCTCAGAAGATTTCCTTACAATCGTGTTCTTTCCTGTATTCAGCTTGTAAAGGAAAGAATCCAGTTCAACAAAGTTAACACGGTTGACGTTGATATCGAGCAGACGGCCGAGATGGTCTGTCTTCGGTCCTAAGAAGATCCTTACAACAGAATCAACTGCTTTGTCAGAAAGAACGTCGAAGGTGATTTTGAATGGTTGGTTATTCAGACGGCGTTTTCGAACTAGAATCGTCATATCAGAGTGCGTCTTCCTAAGTTCATCCTCGTTCAAGATTACGGCGTTGGTCATATCCATTAGGTAGTCATCGAAGTAGGTAACAAGTTTGTCAACGACGATGTTGTCAATTTTGACTCCAGGGAAATAAAGTTCTTCTCTAGAGTAGCATGGCAGATGTTTCTTGAAAAGGAACACCATGTCGATGAGACGTTTTTGCAGCTGGTAGAAGACGGGGTCACGAAGAGCTGTCTGGTAGTGGTCTAAGATTGATGGTACAACGAAGTAACTGCAATTGAAAAAAATGTTATTGTTACAAACAACGATCATAATAATATCTTGAACAATGTTTATTAAACAACTGTGGGGTTAGAACTTACTTATCAGACATCATAGTGTTGAGACCAAGAACGGATTTCATGATAATAAGTAGGTAGCGATAGGCAGTTACGTGGTTGACGTCTAAGTCAGTGTGCTGAATTTTTCCGTAAATTATCTTGCCAAGGTTCTCGATGTCCTCAGGCTTGGTGAGTTGCAGTCTTATTCCATTGAACTGTAAACATATTTAATATATAAAAGTAATGTCAAATCAAATTCTTTAACGTTACATTAAACTTTATTATACTTACTTCAATGTAACCCTTGACAATAGCAGTCCTGATGATCGTCTCATATGTTTCAACAAGGTTGATCGCACTGACATCTTTGTCCTGAACAATGTGCTGGTTGTTTAATCTCATTGGGATTTGAACACCGTTGTGATGCAGCATCCATGGCCAATACCCCTTTCTGATTGGCTTGTTCCATGAAAGAGTTTGAATGTTACCGAGACCATTAGATAAACGCTCGAGGTAGTACCTGGCAAGGATTTGTTGGTAAATGTATACAGTCAGCTCAAAACGCCTGGTCTTCAATTTGTCAAACATCTGATTCTTCATCCAGAACGGATAGTCAACATGGAAATAGTAGTAATACGTGTTGAGATCGATGTCCTCAGTGAAGTATCTAAGCCTGTCCTCGTCATTTAGGTTGACCCGTTTGTCGAATATGTTTTCGTCGATTACAAATACGCCATTATCTGATTTTTTGATTCCATAGAAATCGCATAGTTTCGAGTCAAGAAGGCCGTTCTTCATCTTAATCAAGTATGCCTTCTGAATGACATCAGCGCGAACGAAGTAGTAAGGATAGATTTCATATGGTGGAGGCAAAACAATTCCTTTGCAATCCTCGCGATGTCTGACTGCAACGGTAAGAGCATAGACGAACATGCCTTCGTTGAAGTTGAGGCGCATCCAGCAGGCTGTCTTTATGAAGGTGTTGAAGTCTTTAGCATAGTACAGCATGTGGAACATGTTGACTACTTCTTTGAGCTGGCGGTCAACATGAAGAGTGAAGATCTCGCCACGAGGCAGAATTCCCGCATTAACGCAGTTCATGAAATCTTGCACGACGTCTTGTTTCTGCAATATAAAAAAATATCATAAATGTCAGCGTAATTTCTGGGCAACGTGAGATTGATCATGATCATTATCAAAACGACAAGCACAGCGCTGCACCGCGTAGATTTTTGCACTGGTATAGTTCAAATTTCTGAGTGATGCAAATTTGCTATGGGCATACGTCACGCTTAACATCAGGCTAACTCATAGTTCAAATTCTCACAAAAAATTAACAGTTTCGGCAAATGAAAATGCTTATACATTGCGTGTTATTTTTAATGAGGAGTTATTGACTTACGGTAAACAAATTCATATTGTCTTCAATGCGGAAGTTCCTGCCAATATCCTCGATGTCTTTGTACATGACCGGCTGCATAACATGGTTCAACAACTTAAGAATGAACGTTTGCTTTTGTTTTACATCGTTGTTAACTGTAAATTACCAAAAAATATTAAAATGAGAATAATTGTATAGCTTCAAAATGTATAAATGGGAAAATGGGTGGCTTATTTCTATTTTAATCGACTTCCAAAAAAGAGGAGGTCCCATATTCGTCTGTATATATTTTTTTGTGAATGTTCATCGATATTTTCGCCAATTGTGGACCGAATCAAAAAAATATTTTTAGTTCAATATAGGAGTACTTCCCACTCCCGAATAGTGCCATTTAAATTTTATCGAAATCGGCTGAGCCGTTTTTGAAAAAACAATAATGTAAAAATTGTATACATCATTTCGAGCGAACTAATTTTGTACAAGATGGAAGCCGGTCTTGCCATTTTTGAGAAAAATAATTATTCCACAGCCACATCGATTATTATCACAACTATCCTGTACCAGCTTTTTTTTAACAGTCCACTGCAGGACGTAGGCCTGCCCACGAAGGGTGATTGAGCCATATCCACCACGCTGGCCCAATGCGGGTTAGTTGGCGGGTTATCACAACTATAACAAGTAAGTATTACATCGCCGACAACAAAAAATCTATTAATATAAATAAAACCTATACAAGGAAGTCAAGGTAGGTGTCAGAGGCCTTGAGGTGGCCTTAAATCTCTGACACCAGGGCCAGCCACCCGGCCTATACGAACTTAGTAAAACATGAGACCAGTAGAGGAAAAATTAACATCCTGATAGAAGAAAACAAAATTTTCGATTAGAGGCATAGAACTTCGCTTCGGTCAATAATTACAATATCTTGGACAAAAAAACAAACCTTACAGACTCTGGTTAGTTAAAAAATATGTATCTTACCTTGATTTAACGTATTCGTGTTGTCGCCCATGTCATAGGTAGCCACGGCCATAGAGGCCAGGCCCAGCACCAAAAGAAAAGCCCTCATCGTGCAGCCGACCCTTCGCGTCGAGTTCAACTGTACTCCCTCAAATCAACCCTCCCTTTTTATACACCTCAGCTAGAAGATAAAAAGAAATTGTTATTTATTACTAGATAAAACACATTAATAATAAATATGCAACAATGTAATAGGAATAAAACGTGCACTCTGTAAATAAAAAAGTCGTAAACTTGGGATCAAAGGGACTGCAGTTATTTTGATAACTCTATCGCAAAGGGCATTGTGACTTTGAAGAATGTTATTGGCTATGACAGTATCCATTCGCTTAGATAAGTTCAGATATATTAGATTGCCTGCAGTACCCGTGTAAAATATAAAGTAATTTTGTCCGAAAAACTTTCTGCTTTCGAAGTAATTTCTGTGAAATAATTATTATATCGACTTACAAACAATTTGAAAGTGCTTTTTCAGGGTGTTAAGTACCACTATCAAATTAGTAGTCATATTAATACGGAACTTATCACGAAATAAAACATGAGATTTATTAATTAAATACCTCTTATTCTTTTTTTCCCGACGTTAGTAGTATAATGTGCTCAGATCGCGAAAGTTTGAAAATTACATATCTGTGCAGGTCATCTTTCTAAAAATACCCAATGGTTTCAGATTATAATAAAAGAAAAAGTTTCTAGACGGACTGTTAAAACTTTGGCAAAGAAAAATCCGAATCGAATAGAAGTAAGACGTTTCTTATGATAACTCACTAAACTAACTCATTCCTAAAATATTATATTTTAGGTCAAAATATTACTTGAACTTCTTATATGTGTATAGGGAAAAATACGTGATTTTTTGGTGTACAAAACATCGTAATGCAACTAGAGAAGAAAGGTGATGTCCACAAGTGGTATATTATTAAGAGAAAAATCGAACCAAGATGATATATACATCATTTGAAAGCTTGTTTTATGGGCTTCCCAAAAATATTTAATTTAGATTTTTTCACCCCTCCATTTTTTTTTTAAAAGCGAAAAATAAATTGTATGAAAAATATCAATACAGCTTATTTAATTTTTCTAGTTTAGCAACGATAAAGTACTTCTATTGTTATTTTGCTTGCATTTGTAGCTAATTCTACCAAATTCATCGCTTAATTTGCTAAAATTAAAAATTATAACCTACCAGTGTGACCAGTTAGTAGGTGCAATGTGACAAACAAACACTTTAAAAGTGTGTCTAATTGGTAAAAAATGCTTTTATTTAACAATTTGGAGGTTACTTAATTAGGGTTGTTGAGATAAACTACTTATTGAGCCAAATATATTTATTTATCCTAATAAATTCAAAATTAATTTTAAAAAATCGGAGGGCTCTTTTTTGTTTTTAACTGTTGTAATAGACTCAGAAAAATATGAACTTTCTCGAAATGTAACGAGTGTTGTGGTTCGAATTTTTGATTATTATTATACCGGCCTCCATACATTTTGTGGACATGTCCTTTGATGGCGTATGTGATGCCACCAACCTGCAACTAGGCAGAGTCGTCCAATAGGACTTCGGAGGGCCTATGATCAGCAGTGAGGTTTTATAGGCTGATACAGTATAGTCGGCAAGCTTATGTCCCTTTGTGGACTATAAAAATCTCGGTACAATAAAATACAATCATCAAAAATTCTTGAACAGAACTAAGTACCTACAACTTATTTTTACTGCTGACCATCTTAATCCCCTTGGGTAGTGCTCAGAAATTCTCGATTTTTCTAGAAAGTATTCCATCACGTAAGTGCGTCGGTCAAGATTGACTTAGGTACGAGTACGTTCAAGGATGTCGTCCAATTGAGATAAAAGCTAGGTTTCGCATAGTTTAACATAGTTACGCAACGTTTTGCATTCTGTTTTAGTAAGCTTAAGATCTTATTCCCTTCGTCATAGTCACTTCATCTTTGTGATTTTAAGATAAAAGATGGAATCATAGATACTAATGTTATTTATTTATTTAACACTTTATAGCACACCATATGTACAAAAAGCTTAACGCTAAATAGCATTATCTGCCAGTCAACCTACAGGTAGAAGACATTGGGAAGTAGGCATGAATAAATAGACAAAGAGATAAATTACGCCAACATTATAATAGTTAGTGAACATAAATCTGTCACGAAGAGAGATTGGATTTTTCTGCTACGCTAGCCCAGTGCAGATTGGTGGATATACGAGTACATACGCCATCAAACCTCACTAACCACTATTTATTATTATTATTTATAGTTTTTCTATCGAAAATCTCTCGTTTCCGAGGAAAACCTAAAGTTCGCGGGCTTTTGACCAAACGAAAATTTGTTTCTTGTGTATTGTTCGTCTAATGACAAAAATTTTCGCCAGATTCTGCATGTGTTCAAAATAACGGCTTTCTGAAGTAGATTGAAGATTAGTCGGTGTATATTGAGGCTTTCTAGGCTATTGCGGAGGGTATGTGGTATTACAGCAGTAGAGGAGATTATTATGGGGATAGTTTTTGCGGTCTGAACTTTCCACTTATTATTATTATACTTTATTCGATACATCTCTCGGGTCAGGCCCGGATCTTTGATGGGCATCAGTGGAGCCGAAGCTGAAGCCTTATTATTATTCCATTTATTTGTTTTACAACTCACGGAATGCCCCGGATCTTTGAAGGGCATTGATGGGGCCGAAACTAACACCATGAGGCCCTTTTACAATCATTAAGTAAAAAAATACAGTTTTTTGGGTGATAGGAAGAGGGAAACTATTGTAAAGACGGAGAATAGGTAATTCTTGGGCTATTATAATGAATTATTACGTGAATATAAGCTGGTCTATGGAATGAGGTGCGGCACCCGCCAAGTAATGCCTCATTTCAAAATATTTAGGCGGGTGGTGACTTGCCATCCACTAAATGGGCCCCCTAGAAAGGCTACTGTAGTTTGGCGCCGGAGGGGCAACATTGGTGTGGACGGCTTAGGGTGTTGAGAGGTGTGCTGCGCTTTCACTAGACGCTACTTGCGGTGTTATGCCCTTTAACACTTCCACCCTGGAGCTTAGGTTCTTAGCTCTTGCGGTTTCCACTCCAAGCCGGCCAGTTAAGGCAAGAGAGGAGTCAGGGGTCTCATTTAGCCCCAGGGAATCAGGGTTCGCGGTGTCGCCACTCACCAATGGCTCGCCACAAAGCCGCCCTTGCGATTTTGTTATTATTATTATTGATTAAACTCCATTGCTTGCCGCACTAACAGCGTAAGCCAAGGCATGCGAGTATGTTTTCTTTTTCTAAAAAACCAATGGTATGTAAATTTTAAAACCCTTATTAATTCAGGACTGGACTTGAACTCATGCCTCAAGTGCAAAGTGCAAGTTCTACTACTTAGCACACTATAGCTTTTTACATTTGACCAAGTAAAAATGTGGGTACGTGCCGCGCGAAAAACACAGATGCGGGTAGAAAATATCCTAAGTGGAGCAGCCCTCAATAATGCTAAGATGAGAGTAATACTACGCCCAGCCCTAACAAAAGCCAACAAGGCGCTCCTCTGGCAAGCACAGTAAAAGCTAAGGCCCGCATACAAATATGTATGGTATCAAGACGGCAAGGCTAGTTCGTAAAAATGAGGACCATAAACCAATTGTGGCTGGCTCAGAATATGATATTGCTACTCTAATTGAAGAAGCTGATAACACAAACATGAATTAAAAATGTTAAGAAATCAGATCAAGAACTTAAAAGTGGATAGATTTTAATACTAGTAATTCTTCCTTATAGTTAAAACCCATGATATATTTAGGTTAGTGTTGTTCTGTTATTTATTCTATTCATACTCGTAAGTACCTACCTACTTAAACAAATCCAAGTAGGTTCAGTTTTATATTCATGGATATTTAGTATATCGACCGATAAAACTAGATATATTATTATTATTAGGTATCCAATGTTTGTTGCCATTGATAAGTAAACTAGAATAATCTACCTATGAGGTGCTAACAGTGCAATGGATATAGTTTATTACCTACCGAAACTGTCAGCGCGTCAGCGGATGATCACTAGTTTGCTTCTATAAAGGCTCCATCAAACACAGGCGGTACGAGCGGTAGAGCGGTACGAGCGGTACGAGCGGTAAAGGGCGGTACGGCAGTACCGCGACCGGACCTGTGTGAGCCCTTCTTATATAACCAGTACAATACCGATGCCCGCCCGTCTGCTATACCGCTCGTACCGCTTGTGTGTAAAGGAGCCTTGACTTTTCAATATTGTGCATGTAGGTATGAGTATTATATGTATAAATATTACATTAGGTAGGTATCTCAGTGAAATGATTCGTAAGTTATTTAATTTTTTATTTACTTAAAATTGCGTTTGGTGGTATTTTGTTATTTTCAGTGATTTATCTTATAGTTTTATAATTATTACGATTGTAAGGACTATAAGTAACCAATTTATAAAAGGTTATGTTTACATTCATGATTAACTACAATGTTTCTGTTTGTAGATTTATTTTAATTGTACGTGGAGGTGAATCTTGTGCCTGTACAAACCTACATCGGTTTCTAGGTACAATTTATGTTTATGTATATTTGTAACATGTATTGAACTGAAATAAAAAAAAACATAATAAATATGTAGAGCAGTTCAAGCTTTGCATTTTCTCAGGTTGTGATCACTAAGAACTTAATAGTAAATTAGTAGCCAAGGGCTGTAAGACATCAATTGCAGCCCGAGATAGTTTGAGGGTGCAATTGGTGCTTACACCCGAGCTAATTATTTTGCTTTACATCTCGATTGTGAGATAAGTAGAAAAAAACTGGCGTTACAAGTATAAAGCATTTTATTTGTTGAAATTTAGAAGTTTCAGGCAAAATATTGTTAATTGCTGCTTCAGATTCTATTTTCATTGAATCGGGAGTGCAGCTTATATCTTCATCACTTGGAGAACTCATGTTTTTCCTAATTAACACTTAATTATAAAAAAAAAAAACCAAAAAGAAACAATATTTAAAGTAAAAGTTTTCTATTCCCGCCTTTTTTCATTAAAAAGAATCAATTGACTGCCTCGGTGGCTCAGTGGTTAGTGACCCTAACTTCTGGATCAAAGAGGCGTGGGTTCGATTCCCACCCAGGGCAAATATTTATGTGATGAACACAAGTGTTTGCTCTGTGTCTGGGTGTTATTTAGTTACTATCTATATAAGTATGTACTTAAAAATAAGTATATGTAGTACCTATATCAGTCTCTGGCAGCCATATCACAAGCTTTGCTTAGTTTGGGGTCAGAGGCCGTGTGTTAGATGTCCCAAAATATTTATTTATTTAAATAAAGAACTTTTTTATTATTATTGTTAAGAACGAAATTGAGCTTCGCCTTTCGTTATTTAAAATTGATGACTATCATACTCGCACGAAGACAAGGCTGAATAGCAAAGCGACCTCTATGGTCATTGGACTGAATGCATGATGTCTATTGCCAGTATGATGGTTAGATCTATGCGAACTTTTTGAAAGAAAGAAGTGTTTTTTTTTAATTACTCACCGCCCTAGGGCTTTTCTAGCTACATTATTACCCTAAAGCGCTAAATAGTCACCTACAAGCCTCATTTGGAGAACCTACTTACCGAACATGAGAGATGTAAATGTTTTTTATTGACCTATGGACTATATTCATTATATTCCATCAGTGATGGAATATACGAGTAATGGTAATACGATGTGATGATGACGGACCACCATCAAACACTTTCATCGGGTGTCATTTCACTTTCTATTTTGTTAAAAGTACCTACCCAGTAGTGATGTCAATGTACCTATGTACTGTACTGTACCAGCCTTTTTTAATAGTCCACTGCAGGACAGGCCAACCAACGAAGGGTGATTGACCATATCCACCACGCTGGCCCAGTGCGGGCCATTCACATACGCCATCGAATTTCTTCTACGGACGTATGCAAGTTGCCTCAAGATGTTTTCCTTCACTGAAAAGCCAGTGGTGTGAAATTCCGTACATAAATTCTAAAGAACTCATTGGTACGGGAACGGGATTTGAACCCTCGACCTCACGATTGTAAGGCCGGTGTCATTTCCTTGTGGTAATGACACCGGCTTGTTCCATACATTTTGTCAAGGGTGAACGATATTTTTCTATGGAACAACTTTTTTTTTGAGATTTGACAAAAGTCGTTGAACAAAAGTTGTTAGTTTTGACGTACAAAATAAGCCCCTTAGAGGTTGCTAATTGATTAGAAATAATTCTGTATAGCTAGAATCTTGAATGTATCTTTATTGTGAAAAATTAACATTGTTTGAAGTGTAATATTTTTATGAATAAAATGAATATGAATATTTTTAAAGTGATTTTTCAGTTTTTGGGCGAACAACCGGATACTGGGTTCACTCTGTACTAAACCAAAAGAGAGAAATAACGATAATCAATATGAACAAATTTTACAACGAAGTTAACCCAAAATACGAGGGTAAAAGTCAGCTGTTTCAAACAAAATTGTAACTCTGAATCGACAAAATGTTTAAAACAGCTGATTTTTATACTTGTATTCCAAGTTGGCCCCACAGTAAAAGTTGTTCATAGTGATGGTCCGCATCACATGTTCTGGGTGACTGTAAACATCTCAACATTTGTGTTAATACAATTTTGATGGAGAGAAGATTGTATAATCTGATTAAAACTTATATTAAGCTACATCTTCATTATCTATATGAAAAATTTACTGGTCTCATTTTGTCACTTGTAATTTGATTAAAAGGTACGTTTTTTAAAGTTTCTAAAACATCTAAACAGAGAAAACTAATACTGTTTATAAAGTAGTTGTTTTTTAATCTACAAAATAAATATTGATTTATTAGAAATTCCTTATGTTTACAATATTGTACAGGAAACTTATTTTAATTTTAGGTTTCTAATATTTAAAAAACGAAAATTGTTTGCAATTAAAAAATATTACAACTATTTTTTAAAAGAGAAGATTTGGCCTAATATGTAGTATGTTTTACTTTATCTATCCTAAACATCATAAATATATAAATATCTTAAGTTGCAACGATGAGTAGGAAAATAAAATACAAAATCTTCTAATACTTCAGATTTATTTTTTTTTTGTATTTTTCAGTATGCTGTTTATTTCCTTTAAGCCATTCACGTATCCAGTTCGTTTAGTTTTCTTACAAATCTAAGATGTGGTTGCGGTTATTCAAGTTGGTGTTGACATTGACGTTAGCATCAACAAAGTAACCTCCATCGTTGTTGGTGTTCATGAAAGTTTTGTCAGAAAGGTTGTAGTTCTGCAATACGTATTTATCGAATCGGGTCCTCATGTCACACGTCTGCTTCTTGTGATAAATCATCACATCAACAAACTTCATGTTCGAAGTGAAGAACCTGTTCACATCAATATCTCTGTCTAGAGGAAAACCAAGAGGCATTTTGTCAAGAAGCACAGTTGATCTGAAGTCCATTACGAAGTCCTTTCGGTTCTGGTCAAGAATATCCAAGTCAACGTTATCGACCAGTTTCAACGGAGTCACGATGCAGTAAATCATCATCTCTAATCCTCCAACAGTACCTCTTGGAAGTAAAAGCCTGGTGGGGAATCCAGTGTGCACGTTCCTTAAATCTTTGCTCAACAAGCTTCTCATGTCATTCATAGATTCAACCTTCTTCCACAAGTCTCGAGTAAACATCCTATCACCGACTAGGTTATGCATGTCAACGGAATTTCTCACAATGTTGTTCTTTCCTGTATTCAGTTTGTAAACAAAGGAGTCGAGTTCAACGAAGTTGACGCGGTTCTGGTTGATGTCTAGAAGACGGCCAAGGTGGTCTTTTTTGGGGCCCAGGAAAATTCTGACAACGCAATCAACAGCTTTGTCTGACACTACATCAAGGGCAATCCTGAAGGGCTGGTGATTCAGACGGCGCTTGCGGGCGAGAATAGTCATATCGGATTGAGTCTTCTTCAGTTCATCCTCGGTTAAAACAACAGCGTTGGTCATATCCATGAGGTAGTCATCGAAGTATGTGAAAAGTTTGTCTACTTCAACATTATCAATCTTGACTCCTGGGAAATAGAGCTCCTCCCTAGTGTAGCACGGCAGGCGCTTCTTGAAGAGGAATACCAAATCAATGAGACGTTTTTGCAGCTGGTAGAAGACAGGGTCACGCAGGGCGGTCTGGTAGTTGTCCAGGATGGATGGCACAACGAAGTATCTGAAAAATATGTTTCATATTGAGTATTGCAAGTTTACATTTTTGACCGACTAAATGGAGGAGATATCAATTCGACTCTTATATATATATTTTTTATGTGTACCTATAACTTTTTACATAGTGATTCGATTTCAATATTTTTTTTTATTGGAAAGAGTATGCTTCGAAGTTGGTTCCATTTTAATTTTATCGAAATCGGCTTCGATCCTTGCGAAATATTCGCGAATTCTGTTCACAGTTGAAGTCGGTCATGCTATTTTTTGCGAAAAATAATTATGTGACAAGTGTTCTGTAAACGAGTATTTAAGTACGAGAACGAGCAATTTTTTATTCTAAATATAGATGAGCAATCTCAATTAGATATCTTTAAGGTAAGAATAAATAGGTATCTTTTAGGTGTTCTTACTCTTCGCAATCTAAATAAATATTAGGTATATATAGGTAAATGTAAAGAAATGTTAATTTATGGATTAGGTAATATTATAATACATACTTGTCAGAGTTCATGGTGTTAAGTCCAAGGACCGACTTCATGATGATAAGCAGATAGCGGTAGGCATCAACACGTCGAGTATTGAGTTCAGTCTTTTCAATTTTGCCGAAAATCAACTTTCCAAGAGTCTCAATGTCTTCAGCCTTGGTAAGCTCCAGACGCAGACCGTTGATCTGTTCACAAAAATATGGGTTAATAGAAAGTCATGTAATTTCTTATACTTTATTTTATGATAATTATTGAAGCAAAAAGTCTATACAGTAGGCAGCTAGTCACTTACTTCAATGTATCCCTTGATGATCGCCTCTCTGATGATTGTTTCATAGGTTTCAACCATGTTTATCACAGTGACGTCATTGTCCTGGACAACAAATTGATTGTTAAGTCTCATAGGAATCTGAACACCATTGTGAAGTTGCATCCATGGCCAGAATCCTTTCCTTATAGGTTTGTTCCATGAAAGCGTCTGTATGTTTCCGAGGCCGTTGGATAAACGTTCCAGATAGTATCTAGCAAGGATTTGCTGGTACATATACACGGTCAGTTCAAAACGCCTTGTTTTCAGTTTGTCGAAGAGAGTATTTTTCATCCAGAAGGGGTAGTCTACGTGGAAGTAATAATAGTAAGTGTTGAGATCAATGTCTTCTGTGAAATATCTGAGCCTGTCTTCATCATTCAGGTAAACACGTTTGTCGAATACGTTCTCGTCGATGATGAAAATACCCTTGTCAGTTTTCTTGATTCCGTAGAAGTCACATAGTCTTGTGTCTAGTAGACCTTTCTTCATTTTGATCAAGTAGGCTTTCTGGATAACATCAGCGCGTACGAAGTAGTAAGGGTAGATTTCATAGGGAGGAGGAAGAATGATTCCTTTGCAATCATCGCGGTGTCTGACTGCAACGGTAAGGGCATACACAAACATGCCTTCGTTCATGTAGAGACGCATCCAGCAAGCAGTCTTGATGAATGTAGCAAAGTCTTTGGCATAGAAGAGTACGTGGAACATCTGGACTACTTCTTTGAGTTGGCGGTCAACATGAAGAGTGAAGATTTCACCGCGTGGCAGAACGCCGTTCTTCACGCCATTAACGAAGTCTTTTACGACATCTGTTTTCTGTAATGAATAAAAATGTTCAGGTAGATGAAGACCTTATAACGGGCATGAAAACATTAAAACATTCGAATAGTGTCTTACAGTGAATAAGTCGACGTTATCTTCAATTTTGAAGTTCATGCCATTGTCCTGGATTTCCTTATACATAACCGGTTGCATGACATGATTCAGAAGTTTCAGGATGATCAATTGCCTTTCTTTGATGTCCGTGGTTACTGAAAAGTAATAAAAATATTAAATACAAACTCTCAGCAACAAGTATAAAATATTTGTCTGTACCATGTAGACAAGAATAAATATGTCAGCCCAATTAGTATCTTCATTATTGTTTCAGCTGAAAGACATCCACGGTTAAACATAATCCTTCCAAATACCTAGATATTCAAGAAAACTAGTTTAAAGCGGCTTTATCAGCGACTCCCGTCCTTGCGATCTCTGTCAGATCGTTTGTTACTCGTATACAGTGCGCTTGCCGGTGCGTAGTATCAATTTTATAATCAGAGTGAGATCAAAATAACATACAAATCAGCTTAAAAGAAAAAAATTGAAAAGTTATATCACTCACCCAAGTTGATTTGATTGTCATTTTCCAATACTGGAGTAGCCATGGCCACGGCGGCCAGGCCCAAAACCAATAGCAAAGCCTTCATCGTGCAGCCAGCCCTCTGCGAGTCCAACTGTACATCAACAACAGACTTTCGCCTTTTTATACCTCACATATCTTTATAAAAATGATAGCAAAAGCTATTTTTTTACCGTGATAGCAAGAGAAAGGGCAGCAACAATGTAATGAAGCTATTATTTATTGCTATCAGTAGGGTCACTTGTAATAAAAGTGTTGATGACAGAGTGCAACGGACCGTTGATTGCTTAGTAACTAAAGATTTTTGTAGCGTTTGTTTTGGTATACAAAATGCAGTCAAAATTTTCCACCTTACAGTAATAAATTGTAAAGTATTAAAATCATAATCAGCGCCAAAACGGCCTAAAAATTTGCCACTATGTGAAATATCTAGTCTACTCGGTGTCGTCATCATTTAAGATAAAGTTCTAGAGGACTATTGGTTTATAGCTCTAAGCCAACCCATTTCCATATAAGTATATTTACCTCATATTTAGCTCGGATGTATCTTATTCTTCAACACTACGATGGTGCGGGTCTACGTAAGCAGCAAACCTAATATAATATTTTCTTTCAGTGCAGCCTCTATGTGGCTATTTTAACCATTAAGTGGTCTATTTCTAGAGCTCTTAGTTCATCGTAAAGAGCTTCCTGTATCTCTGGAGTAACTCACTGGAACCCACAGCACTATGCTCTGGTTCCTGAAACATTAATTCTAAAATCTCAGTTCCACCGGAAAATATGTTCCCCACACATGCTATCAGAAACTGTCACAAAGAGCGAATTTACGGAAGTTTGTGTAAGCCAGATGTCTAGTGCCAGCGGTTTTAAGTAGCCTCAAAGCATCCTATGACCTTTGACATGGTTAAATTAAAAGATAGATCCAGACAGTTGAAATTGCCTCCCGCGATCACCCATCCGAGGACTAATCGTGCCTAACATTGCCAAACTTCGATGATAGCTAATTAACACCTCAATTAAGTACTACGCTATGAGTGCTAACGTAGTAATCTACTCGTATTCTTGTCTATCTCCACTGAGAGAAATAGTGGGCGACAGTCATGGAGGAGACTGGAGAGCGCATGGGCCCCGTTTTTGTTGAAACAATCCATCCATCCATCAGCCAAAAGACGTCCACTGCTGGACATAGGCCTCCCCTATGGATCTCCAATAAGACCGTTGAGAAATAGGTTGAAACAATAGGTCACCGATTTTAAGCGGGGGGAGAGGTAAACTCCGCTGGCTGTAATTGGCTGACGCCAAAATGGCGCAATGACAATATTTCTTGTAGTGGTGCCAAAAATGTTACTAGCAAAATATCGGTTCTACTTTGAATAAAATATCGTATCGCAATAACTCATCTTTTTAACTATTGACACTATACTGGATCAAATATCGTATCGAAACCACACAATCGTGTCGTCTCAACAAAGAGCGGCTTTAGAAAATATTATTTCTGTGTACTTTGCCACTTACAGGTTGGCCGACGTAAATAAGTATTGTTTATGTACCTAAAACAATAAACTTTGATGGTATAAAAGACAATACCTCTATGTTCTCTAAGTTCTATTTTTTAAAATACGATACCGGATCGATCCAAAATATCGTATCGAAACAAGCGGATCGATACACTGCGATGCGATCCATTGCAATCCAAAGTATCGATACAAACACCTGGATCGAGCATCCCTAGTCGGTAGTCATCTAAAGCGCCTATCAATGGTGAGCGAGGCCGCCCCGCGCACTTTTTCTACTGGTTAATATGCTCCTTGGCGACAGTTGACAACTTTGGTTGAGCCACGCCTTAGAAACATGACGTTCAATTAGCAACAAATATATAATGCTCTTGTTGTAGAGGTACTTATATACAAATTTAAATGCGATTTTCTAGTTCAGTATTATAATGATTACGTTACTTGGAATAAACATGCTTTGATGGGAAAATATACTCATTTAAAGTTATAAAACGACATTGAAAATTCATTACGACGACATCGATATCACGACAGCTTTGAAAAAAAAGTTTTGTTTGATTTCATTGTAAATTAATTTAATAGCAAAACTGGGTCACTAATTTATTTGATTCAGTCATTTTGAATTACGAATGTTTTACAACTTACTGTTACAACCACATTGAGTACATCTGAAAGTTTTTATACTGCAATAGCAACTAATGCAATTTGTCTAGAAAATTCAAGCATTAGTCGCAATATATAGAGGGAACGAAATGTTCTGCAGACTGTCCAATTAAAGTTACGACGTCAAATGTGCACCTAATGTTACTAATATCTAATAAAGTTTTTTAGCTTTACCAGCCTTTTTTAATAGTCCACTGCAGGACGTAGGCCTACCCACGAAGGGTGATTGGGCCATATCAACCACGCTGGCCCAGTGCGGGTTGGTGGATTCACATACGCCATCGAATTTCTTCTACGGACGTATGCAGGTTGCCTCACGATGTTTTCCTTCACCGAAAAGCCAATGATGTGAAATTCCGTACATAAGTTCCAAAGAAACTCATTGGTACGGGTCCGGGATTTGAACCCACGACCTCACGATTGCAGGTCGGGTGTTACTACCACTAGACCACCACGGCTTACTAATAAAGTTACGTCGGTCGTATTTCGGACGACGGAAAATTTAATGTTTTTGCAAATCTGTACTAGTCCATTAAGCTGGTTTTATAAACTCTCTAAGGATTGGATAGAGAGGATTAATTAGGAATATTAATTAAACTACAAAGTTATAGGTATCTATTTTAGTATTTAGCTTTTACTGATCTCGAGGGAAAACAGTGGCTTCCAAAAGGTCTAAAATTTTGTGCTGATTAAATTTCAGCTTAGTTAAATTAAATGAATGCCCTCCAAACAGTTTACATATCTAATCATCATAAGTCGCAGTACTGTGACCTTTCCTTACGTCTTTTGAAATATCCTACGTCTAACTTGATACGTCATACTGTTATTATGTTAAAGCATTGTTATAGACTGGGCGGGCAGTTCCTTGATTCAGAATCCAGATTAGGAAATACGATTGTATCCACAAAGTACACACGTTTAATTTTTTCTTTTCACAAAAATAAGAATAGCCTTTTTAAATATTTTCTATATCAGCAGAGCATTGAAATCTCTAAATCTGAATTCAAAAACGAAGTTCCAAATCACCAGAAAATCCCATATACATGTAAAATACGTATACGCCTAAAATACGTATTTTAGGCACCAGTGTCTAGAATATGTATTTATTTACGATATAGAATAAACCTATTTTTGTATGCAATATATTTGTTTTTAAAGAACCAATGAATTAAAAAATCTTCGCAGAATTCTGTTATTTTTGTAATAATCTGTAAGCGTACCGGCAAGCGCATCGTAGGACGTCCACCCACAAGGTGGACGGATGACCTTATTGAGACCGCAGGATCGCGCTGGATGCAAACCGCTACGAACCGGTCTTATTGGAAATCTTTAGGGGAGGCCTATGTTCAGCAGTGGACGAAGCTCAAACGAAGAAACGAATAGTATATAGTATTTTTAATTCGAACAGACGCCACAGAGAAAGAAACATTAGCCGTGGACTACGGTCTATTTTATCTAATAGACTATTATTGTCTCAGAAGCTGACGCCGCCATTACGACTATCTCCTTCTTAACTAATCAATTTAGCTTATGTAATAAACTTAGGTCACACAGTGATATTTGAGAAAAAAGCTTCTATTGCTTTTTTATTATTATACCTACTTTCTTCTTGTCTATTTTGGATTTCGATTATAACAGAAGGGAGTTAACGAAAAAAATACAACTGGTTATTCTCCGTACCATTTGTCGCAAGTCAGGGATCTTTTGGTAGGTAGCAGCTGTTTTATCCCCGGTATTTCAGTGTTAGTTTTATAGAAAAAATTGTTGAAAATATATCTGATGCATCATATCAGTAATAATAGGTCCTTATGAATTTTTTTTAGTGCAAATACATTTCAAGCCGTATTGGTCTAGTGGTAATGACACCCGCCTTACTATCGTGAGGTCGTAGGTTCAAATACCCGTTCAGTACCAATGAATTCCTTGGAATATATATAATGTACGGAATTTCACACCAGGAGCTTTTTCGGTGAAGGAAAACATGGTGAAGCAACCTGCATAGTGCATACGTCTGTAAAAGAAATTCGATGGCGTATGTGAATCCACCAACCCACACTGGGCTAGCGTGGTGGATATGGCCCAATCACCCTTCGTGGGTAGGCCTACGTCCTGTAGTGGGCTATTTAAAAGGCTGGTACAGTACAGTACATTTGTAATTAATAAATCAAATGAACAGAAACCAATTCACAGTGGCCGAGATTGCATGGTTATTGACATCGTCTTCATCACGGCATTAATAATAGGTACCTATCACTTATTGCATCATTCGCTTAATAATAATAGCTATCCTATTATCAATATTGCTCCAGCAAACTGCATACTAAACTAATTAAGCTGAGTTATTAACAACTGAATCTATTACGTAGGTATAACGTTAATCAACGCCCGGCAATCAACTAGATATAGCTAAAATCTACTCATGTACCTAGCTATTTCATAGAAATACATTGAAATTAGTAGTGCGGCGACATGTAGTCTGTTGCTTTGTGCAAGACTAGACAGGGTTATATCTAATCAATTAGCACCCTTTCAGGGACTGACATCAAAACTAACAACTTTTGTTCTGCGAAATTGCGACAAGTGCAATTCAGGCTCGCACACCGAGGGTTTCGTACAAATTCAGAAAATTTCACAAAATTGGGAAGTAAGTTGTTAAAATCACTATACTATAACCATCGACAAAAAAAAATTTCACTTTACTCGTCATGCATCGAAAATTACTCATTGTTAAAATAATTAAAAACATGTTTTAGCGTGTGCTAATGAAGTTATTTTATATGATACTTTAAATGATACGATTTACTCACTTTGACGGACAGACGGACAGACGGACAGACGGACAGACGGACAGACGGACAGACAGACAGACGGACAGACGGAAAAACGGACAACAAAGTGATACTATAAATTTTTTTTTTTTTATAATTAATAAAAATCGTAGAACAAAAGTTGTTAGTTTTGATGTACAGAATAAGCCCCTGCAAGGATGCTAATTAATCAGAAATAACCCTGTATATGTAGGTACCTATACTAAGCGCCACACAAGTCGGCGGGTGAGAATTTAGCCACAGATGACACTTCGCCGTGATTTGCTAATTATTCGCTAATTGAGTTGAGCACGGGCGTAGGGAGCGCACGGGAGGCATGAGGTTGGCGGGCGGGTGCGCCCCGGCGGGCATCTTATTTCTCTGGCACCCGCGCACACTTATATTTCGGCTTTTGGCGCAGCGTTCTGCGCATAATTTCCCATCCGCCGATTTGTGTGGCGCTTAGTATACTTACAGACCAGCTAGAATTTCATTTCTTTTTAACTGACTTCCAAAATGAAGGAGCTTCTATGTTCGTCTGTTTGTATTTCTTTGTGTATGTTTATCGATATTTTCGTCAATTGTGATTTGTGAACTTAATTAAAAAAATATTTTATAGTTCGAAAGGGCATACTCCTGAGGTAGTGCCATTTAAAATTCATGGAAATCGCCTTATCCGTTTTTGAAAAATTAATAATAATGTAAAAATTGTATACATTGTAATTCGAGCGATACGATGCTCATAAATCTCTCTTATCTGTTAAAAACTAAAACAAACTAACTAACTAACTGCACATTATTTAAAATATTCATTGTTTTTGTCTTACAATCTTAGATAAATAGGTATATAGATATACACTCTGTTTGTCTACCGGTGCCGGAGCCTTAAGCGGTGACATATACCTATGGCAAATTTTGAATAACTTTTACTGTGGGATCAACTCTGAAAACGCAAAAAACGGCTATTTCTTACTTTTTGTCGAAAGTCTATAAAAACTAGTATGGAACAGCAGTTTTTTTTACGTTTTCAGAGTTGGTCTCATAGTAAAAGTTGTTCAAAATGTTAGGAAAACCGAGGACTCGATGCAGTAGAAACACCAATATTATTACAATTAAACTTTGCAGATTTATTTCTTCCATCACAGTGTTCTTAAAGCTCTAAAAATAACTAATCTAGACTTGTTCTTCGCTCCGACGGCTCGACCAGAATGGTCTTCAAAAACCGTACCAGTCTCTGACCACGATGTTATAAAAATATCCGCCCACTTCTTCTAAAATTAGCCAAGCACAGCCAGTTTCTTGCTGCATTTACTTTTTTAAGTATGTGGTTGACTACCTGTACGAACTGTAGTTTTCGTCCAAAAACCACACATTAAGAATATTAATTTTTGAACAAAATCCGACAAAAATTTGACATAGACCGCTTAAAACTCCGACACCGGTAGACAAACACATTGTATATGGTATAGGTAAGACTAAGTTCGGCTATATATACAACTAGCTTAAAACCCACGGCTTCGCCCGCGTTGTCCTAGTACATAGGTACTTACTTAAAATGAAAATAGCCCGCGGTTTGATCTACGTTGTCTTTGTACAGGCTTATAATAATATCTAATAGTCTGCGATTTGGCCCGCGTTGTCTTAATACTTGCTTAAAATTACTTGCAAGGATAATGCCCACGGTTTGGTCAAAATTGTAACAGTATTTGCCTATAATGATAATAGGTCGAGGTTTGGCCCGCGTATTGTTAGTATTTGCTTAAGATGGTTATTTATAGCACGCAGCATCGACTGCGATGTCTTAATACTTGCTTAAAATAATAAAAGCTTGCCGTTTGGCCTGCATTGTCGTATTACGAACAATAATAATAACCCACAGTTTGGCCCACGTTGTTTTAATACTTACTTAATTAAAATAACAGCCCGCAGTTCAACTCGCATTATGTTGGCATTTGCTTATAATAATATCTAATAGTTCGCGGTCTGGCCCGTGTTGTCTTAATAAATCCTTAAAATTATAATAGCATGCCGTTAGCCTGCGTTTTTGTATTACTTGTAATAATAATAGCCCACGGTCTGGCCCGCGTTATTTTCGTAACTGCTTAAAATGATAAAAACCCACAGTTTGGCCCGCGTTTTCTTGGCACTTACTTAAAATAATAGTAGCTCGTAGTTAAGCCCGCATTAGGCTCGATTATGAATGCGCCATCGTAATTATAATAGCTAATTATCATAATTATATCTGTTTTTTTTCACTTTAAGCATTCGATAGAGAGAACACTTTTTATGTTGTTATTAAATTTACTATGGCGTCTTCATAACTGAGCCTATTATTGTATTACTTGCAAAATAATGCCTACGGCTTAGCCAGAATTGTCTCAGTATTTGGTTATTTAATTTACTTGTATCTAAAGCTTTACTTATTACGGAGTACGTGAATTTTTGGATGATAAATTGCCGAATTTCTGAAATTAACTCAATAAAAAATAAATATATAAAAAAAATATTGGAGGACATCTCACACACGGTCTCTGATCCCAAACTAAGCAAAGTTTGTGATTTGGCTGGCAGAGACTGATATAATACATATACATGTAGGTTGACTGGCAGATAATGCTGTTTAGCGTTAAGTCCTCCTTTTGTACAAATAGTGTGCAAGAAAGTGTTAAATAAATAAATAAAAATATATTAATAACACCGAGACACAGAGCAAACACATATGAACATCACATAAATAATTGCCCTGGGAATCGAACCCACGCCTTTTTGACCCAGGAGTCAGGGTCAACCACTGAGCCACCGAGGGAGCCAATAATAATAATTGTATGAGTAACTATATAAGAAATTTCACTTTTCATTGCTGGAAAACATTAAGGCAACCGGTACGAACGTAGAAAAAATCAATGTCGTATGTGAATTCAGCAACCCGTGCTCGGCCGGCGTGGTGGATATGGCCAAATTACCCTTCGCGGATAGGCCTATTTTCAGTCATCCATCAGCCACAGGACGTCCACTGCTGGACATAGGTCTCCCCTATGGATCTCCAATAAGACCGGTTGGAAGCTGCTTGCATCCAGCGCGATCCTGCGGTCTTAATGAGGTCATCCGTCCACCTTGTGGGTGGACGTCCTACGCTGCTCTTGCCGGTACATGGTCTCCACTCGAGAACTTTTCGACTCCAACGGTCATCAGCCCTCCGCGCTATGTGCCCTGCCCATTGCCATTTCAACTTGCCAATCCGTTGGGCTATGTCGGTAACTTTGGTTTTTCTACGGATCTTCTCATTAATGATTCGATCTCGCAGAGAGACTCCAAGCATAGCCCTCTCCATAGCTCGTTGGGCTACTTGAATTCAGCGATTGGCCTCTTTGTTGAAGTCGGACCTACTGGACCTGGACCTGGACTGGCATATGAGTCAACGACTTCAAGAACCGAGTTTCCAACAGAAATCGGGTGTAGGTAAAACATGGGAATTACATATGACTTTCGTCTTGTCCATGTTCATCTTAAGACCCACCTGTTTATATTATCCGTAGTGCTATCCTTAGTACCTATTTTCAGTAGTGCACTATTAATTAAGGCCGGTACAGGTATTCGACATGTTTCATTAAGTTATTAGATATTTAATTTTCCAGGCAAATGAAAAAATGGCACACAAGTCGTAATTCTAGTCAGGCATGTTCTAGGATGCTATTATACTCATAATTTGATTAACTTTTACAATGGTACCAACCCCAAAAGCACGTGAATAAAATCAGCTGTTCAACACAAAAAGTTCATCGACCCGCGACAAAATGTATGAAAAATGTAGGTAATTTTCGCTTGTCAGGGTTGATCCCATAGTAAAATACCTATATTGATCTATATGTGCGCTAAACTTAAGACTATTGGCTCACAAAATAAAAAAAAATCGTAAACTTTTGGGGACCCATTTTGCCCCATTTAAAGATAAACTATCATTATCATAATCTTATTCTAAATACTACATTATTTAAAAAAGCGCATTGAAGTTTTGGGACGTATCTGACCCCTAAGGATTTTTTAAGGAAAATTCAGAAAAACAGGTACAGCCATATTTTTTATTTAGTCTCAAAAGCATCTATACAAAGTTTCATGTCAATTGGTACAGGGAATAAAAAGTTACATGCAAACAAAAAGGGCCCGTTTTACCCCGTAAGTTAGAGTTGGGTACGTTTTTCATCCTTAGTGCTTCATTATGTCATACGATGTACGTATATTCCAAATTTCAAGCTCATATCTTCAGCGGTTTGGGCTGTAGCCTAAACTTATTAATTTTACGTATCCCTAAGGAACCTTATAGATTTTCCTGGATTTTATTAGTTCCTGTATTAAAACATGCTGTGTGCCTCCTTCATACCAATTTTCAACCATAACCGTTTAGCTGGTTCGATGTGATTGACGCTTTTTTTGCCAACTTTGGGACCTTATTTGACCCCTTAGATGAGGAAAATTCGGAAAAACAGGAAAAAACGTAACTTTTATTTTGTTTGAAAAGCATGTATGCAAAGTTTCAATTCAATCGGTACAGGGAATAAAAAGTTACATACAAATGAAAAGGGCCCGTTTTACCCCCTTAGAGGTCGAAAGTTCAAAATTTTCGTCCTTAGTGCTCCATTACGTCGTTCAATATACCTATATTCCAAATTTCAAGCTCATATCTTAAGCGGTTTGGGCTGTAGGCTGTCTGTCAGTCAGTCACTCAGGGAAGCCTTTTATATAATAGATAAGAGAAATTAGAAAATTGACAGATGTCGCTACTGCAAGGCTGGTGTACTATGCATATTTTCACAGTATCATGAGCTATAGCATTTTGCTTTGGGGCACAGCGGCTGATATCAATAAAATATTTATTTTACAAAAAAGGGCTATTAGAGCTATTTATAATTTGAAACCTAGAGATTCTTTGAAAGAAATGTTTAAAGAAATAAATATAATTACAGTACCATCATTATATATTTATGAATGAAGTAATCATGTATACACGGAAAAATATTGTAAATTTTAAGAAAATCTCTGACATCCATTCATATAATGTACGAAACAAAGACAAGTTAGTGTTTCCTCGCTTTAGACTTGAAAAAGGCAAGAAGTCTTTTCTTGGAAACTCTGTACTGTATTATAACAAAATTCCAAGTGAAATATTAGATTTAAATGAAAGTAAATTCAAAAAAATTGTCAAGGAAAAACTAACTTGTAATGCTTATTATAGTTATCAACAATATATAGATGATATAAAGGCTTGGGAGTAGCTCTGCCATTTCCTAGCTGGCTAAATATAGTTTATAACAAGCCTATGTACTTTTTCGTTATATAATATTAATTTTAACTTTGTTACAACTTGACGTGCCTAAGCGCATTTTTGATAATGCCAAAAGGCTGAAAAGCTAATACAATACAATAGAATACAATAGGCAGAATCAAACTTTTTGGCGGCTACAAGCTGTGGATAACCCAATCCTGGTGCAGCTATTAAGTGAGCTTCGGTCGGGATGGGTTATCTGCAGCTTGTAGCTAACATCGCAGCCGCCAAGATGTTTAATTTGGCCCATACCATTTGTTACCGATTCGGCATAGGAACTAAATGACTTGACATACACACGCGCGTGTATTTCGGGCTCAAAGTAAACCACCACGATGTTAATTCTCCGTCATTTGCGAGATTCGAGTAGCATTAGCCGTGACATTTGGGGTGATAACTCGCACTGTATATTCTGTGGTTCACGCTAGTTTGACTCAACTTCACAGGCTTTTATTAGAATAGAGTCTATTCAAAGTATTTTGCGATATTTTAGTCTCTTCAGAAGACTCAACAGGCGAAAAAACCAAACATATTTTACATATTTTTAGATTTTATTTATCCGTGTACGAAGTTTCGTCAACATTCGTTGAAATATGTGACTTGTAGAGAAGAAATCAACATCCGGATCGACGAAAGTGAAATTGTCGAGTCAAAACTGAGACTCTTTCTCTCACTTCGTTCGCTCTGTCAATAATATTTTAGTATTTTTAGGGTTCCGTACCTAAAACGGAAAAAACGTAACCCTTATAGGATCACTTTGTTGTCCGTCTGTCCGTCTGTGTGTATGTCAAGACTCTTTATCTCGGCAACGCGTAAAGATATCGAGTTGAAATTTAAACTGTATTCGTATATCTATGGTCTCTTGCGGTTGTGTAAAAGAAAATCTTCTCAGTTATCATTTAAAAAAGTTAGAGCCGTTTATGTCGTAAAAAACCGTATATTTCGACACTCACAATAGGCAAAACCTACAGGGTACTTCCCGTTGACATAGATCTATGAAATTTGGCGAGAAGCATTGTCTCAGAGTACAAATATAGGAATAAATCTGAAAACTGTACATTTTTATTTAATTCACAAAATATGGGTTCAAAACCCAAAGTGAGTAAATCGTATTATGTAAGGTATCATATAAAAGAACTTCATTAGCACATGCTAAAACAGGTTTTTAATTATTTTAACAATGTATAATTTTCTATGTATGACGAGAAAAGTGAAAAAATAAAACTTTTTTGTCGATGGTTTTAGTATAGAGATTTTAACAATTTACTTTCCAATTTTATGAGATTTTCTAGTTTTGTACGGAACCCTCGATGTGCGAGCCTGGCTCGCACTTGTCCATTTTTTTTATCAGTATGTAGGTTTATGATGTATAAATTAATTTATATATTTATTAAATGTGCACCCTGCCCATTATTTATACGCTACGAGTATCTCTCTTCATGTTGAGGTTGCCTGGCAGAGATCGCTATTAGCAATAAGGCCCTTTGTTACACTGTTTTTGTATCTGTATTCTTCATATTATGTACCTACGATGAAATAATAACTTTTAAGTACAAAGTATAACGTTGCTGTAAAACAAAGCTTGCTTCAGTAACAAAATTTCTAAACAAGTATTTCTCATATTCTATGTTTTTATTCAACAGAGTCAATGTTACAATTTATAAAATTATATGAATAATTAATTGTCATTAAAATATCAATAATAACAAAATCAAATGTAAAATGTCAAAAACATACGCTTTGTTTTTGTCAAATAATCCATCATAATCGTCATAATAAACCTAATCGAACAGCCCTCCCCTGATAGTGCCCTGGCCAAAGGCGCCCATTATGCTAGCTGCGTTTCCGCGCTGGATCGCCAGTGACATATGCTGGATCAGACAAAAGCCAGAGCGAGGATCACGGCCTCTTTCTCTAAGCCGCCGTCCCAGGTCGCGAACGAAATCCTGAGCTTCAGAGCACCACGGACCGGCCGTCTCGACAACAAAAGGGACGAAATCGTACGCCGATTCCAGGCAGGCATATTTAAGGCGTTTGCCTCTGGCGGCAGCCTCTGATCCCGCACCCGCTGATTGCTGAGTGGCGGGGAGGTGGCAGGATGCAAAGTTGCTAACGCTAGTTGCATCCCACACGAGGCAGCGCTCTTTCCGCCATGGAATCAGCGTCAGGCCTTCGGGTCTCTTGCCGTCTGACCGAGACAAATCGGGGGGCTCCAGAACGCTTGGGACCTCGGCTGAAACAAGGGCACGTTGAAGCAAGTTATCAATGACGTGATGTCGTGGTCTACGTCCGACGCTACAAATGCAGGTCAAGCCGTGATGACTGTCCGCTTCAACTCTCGCTCTGCAAATGTGGGGCTCGCAGACGTCGCAACCAAGACGAAGAGCTGCGGCCACTCTGAGCGAGTCGTCATCTAACAGCGTAAACAAGAGCTCGCTGAAACAAGTTATTAATGACGTGATGTCGTGGTCTACGTCCGACGCTACGAGTACGAATGCAGGTCAAGCCATGATGACCGTCCGCTTCAACTCTCGCTCCGCAAATGCAGATGTGGGGCTCACAGACGTCGCAACCAAGACGAAGAGCCGCGGCTACTCTGAGCAAGTCGTCATCTAACAGCGTACCCACGTAAGGTGAGGGTAAGTCATGAAGCCAAGCACCAGACTCGGGTCTGGAAGCGGCGTTTATCCGAGCCCGATTGATCTCCGAACTCTCACCATTTTTTTTCTTCTTATTATTGTTATTTCTTGGTGTGCAATAAAGCGTTTATCTATCTATCTAATATTCGCTTTAATAAATCTTATGGTAATTCAAAATATGTAACATAAATTAATTTTATTTTATTTTATAATTTGCAGGCGATAAGGCCCGCCCAATGTTCTTCCGGATTATTGTTTATTTTTTAGTTTAAGCTTGTTCTATATACATACAGTGTGAAAATAAAGTGAATTTGTATTGTATTGTATAAATTAATTATCTACAATTGCGGTTGATTATCTAATTGCAACAATCCTTACGACAAGGATTTTCGAACGCAAAATAAGCTAAATCACGGTGTCTATCATAATAAATATCTACAGTAAACTTAATTCATGGAGATGAGTTCGGTATGAGGTACTCCAGTTTATAATTGAATACGCTCTGATCAATAGGTCGCGTTACAATTTTATGATAAAGCAAATTCGATCAGTAAACCTACCTAATTTTATTTGAAATACTTATTATCTATACATCTATACAAATAAATAAAATTGGAGTCTGTTTGTAATATTGAAATAACCGTTTCTTACTACATGCATAATATGAATATAAAGGGTTTTCTAATCAATTAGCATCCTTTTAGGGCTTTAGGGGCTTATTCTGTACATCAAAACTAACAAATTTTGCTATGCTACTTTTGTCAAAACTAAAAAAAAACAGCTGTTCCATATATTTGGTCGCGGGTGAACGAGATTTTTTTATAGAACACCCAATTTTATTTTTTGAGTTTTGACAAAAGTTGCAGAACAAAAGTTGTTAGTTTTGATGTACAGAATAAGCCCCTAAAAGGATGCTAATTGATTAGAAATAACCCTGTATAATATGGTACATATATAACGTTTTTTATCATTTTTGTCTGTCTGTTTGTTCCGGCTAATCTCTGAAATTGCTGGATCGATTTTGACGGGACTTTTATTGGCAGGTAGCTGATGTAATAAAGACTAACTTGGGCTACGTTAATCGACTGTTAGGCGGAACGAAGTTCGCCGGGTCAGCTAGTAATATTATAATTCTGAAAGTGTGTGTGTTAGTTTAATGATTTGTTCCTCTTTTACGCAGCAACGGAGCAACGGCTTGACTTGATTTTTTGCATGGACATAGTTTGAAAGACGGAAAGTGACATAAGCTACTTTTTTATCCCAGAAAATCAAAATGTTCCCATAAGATAGCACAAAAATTAAAAGACCAAGCGGGCAAAGCGGCGGCCAAAAGCTTGTCTTAATATAAGTACTAATAACAAGATGTATTTCAAAACGACGTGTCGACGGGGAAGTGCTAACAACTCCTAACTTACAAAAACCAAATTTTGCAGGGGCGGAAAAACCCTTACTCAGGTTGTGATGGACCTTAATATAGGAGATAATATTTCTTCGGCGTCAATTTAGCGAATTTCAACATAATTTATAAACCAGTAGACGCGCAATGCTATTCTCTATCAAACTACATTCATAAGTCGATTTCTTAAAAAAAGAGTTGTTAGTAATCTACCTATTTTTATAGTAAGAAAATCAGAGCATAAGTTCATAACTCATTGGCATGGAATAAGGAATTATTGGAGCGTTAATACTATTGCTCTACAAATGCTTTTTACAAGGATACACTACATCAAGTGGTCGAGTGGAAACCACGTACTGGCAAGCGCAGCGTAGGACGTACACTCAAACGCAGGTGGACGGAAGACCTCATCGAATCCGCAGAATTACGCTGGGTGCAAGCAGCCAGCCCATAGCCCAACGGATTAGTAAGTTGAAACGGCAATGTGCAGGGCACATAGCTCGGAGAACTGACGGCCGATAGGGCAGTAAAGTTCTCGAATGGAGACCACGCACCAGCAAAGCCAGGTGGACCGACGCGACGATATTATTAATAAGACCGCAGGAACGCGCTGGACCCAACCCGGCTTATTGAAAATCCATAGGGTAGGCTTATGTCCAGCAGTGGACTTCCTACGGCTGATAAAGATGATAATGAAGCCGCTACCAACTAGTGTTATTGGAGTTCTATATGGGTGGCCTATATCCAGTTGTGGAGTCCTATGCCTGGAACGACGACTAACGACGCTACATCATTTTAACAGAAAGTTTGCCTTTGAAACTTTCGCTTCGTTCATTCAATAATCTCGAAAATCCCGGGCCTAATGCCTATGAAAGCTCTCTTTTCAGTAACTGGGCCACAAAAGTGCCCGGTAATGGAGAACGTAATCTATATCAGATGTCTAAGAAGCCTTCAATATATAGAGATTGATTACCTGATCAAGAACGACGTATTAAGTCTTCTGAACTGCTTATATCTTTAATATAAATTTCGTATCACGTTGTTTGTCCGCGATGAACTCCTCAACTACTGAACCGATTTTCGCCAAATTTTGTACACTGTGTGCAGTTTGATGCAAGTTGAGAGATAGGATAGTTTATATCTCAATTTATAATTTCATTTTTTATTGGTGATATTTCTATGCCAAAACAACGTTTGGCGAGTCAGCTAGTAGATTATAGGTAATAGGCGTGATGACTAAAAAATATAATTAGTCTGTCAGATAGACTATAAAAAAGTAAGATCCACGTGACGTCACAAATGCCATACTTCTGTATAGAATTCTGTAAGAGAAATGACGTCACGACCCCCACTCCCAAACTTTGACAAGGATTATCTTTGTCAATTGATTTTTGATTGACAAAAGAAAAAATAAGTGGCCAATATTTTTTGAGAATATAAATCACGGACAGTTACAATATTTTTTTAACCCAGTTATCATAGCTATTATTGTAAATACATCCCTAACTTCTATAAAAATTAAGTCGCTATTTGCATATATGTTTGCATTTTCTAAACATCTCTATGGATTTAGAATAACCGGGGCATTGTTTTCTTGTCTGTTCTATCGTATAACAACTGGGACGTTTGGTTCTCGTTTATTGTACTTATTTTGTTTGAACAACCAACAACAGAAATTGATATTATTCACTACCCTACTGACTGGTAATAGAAATATTAAACTAGTTTTTTTTAAGCTAAGTCGGGAAACAATAAACAACTCAAGTTATCTAAAATGTTTTTGAACCTGGACTGCAGAAGGTACTCAATTCGACGCGTATATTTTTTTTTATGTGTATTCATAACTTTTTACATAGTGGTTCGAGTACGATAACTTTTTTTATTGGAAAGACTATACTTCGAAGTTTGTCCCATTTAAATGTTATCGAAATCGGCTGAGCCCTTTTTGATAAATCAACAATAATATGAAAAATGCTACATCGATCCGTGCGAAATATTGTTATTATACTGTACACGGGTGAAGTCGGTCATGCTGTTTTTTTTCAAAAATAATTTAAAAAAGATTGTGTAAACTAGCAGTTCTCAGAACAGAACCTCGCGGCATATCTCTAAATCTTCATAAGCCTATATCTCAACTCGTTCTTGACTGATTTGGCTCACACTTGTACCTTAATTTTCATAGGATTTAAATACAAAACGATCTTGACAAATGTTATCGGAATCGCCTAAAGCAGCGCGACAGAAAATTTCCGTCCTTTTTCTGAGAAACATTCCCAATCAAAAACGATGACGACAAAAAAAACATTAATATAATATAGAATCTGTGTACCAAGTTTCGTCGATGATCGTTGAAAAATGGTGTCGGTAAAAAACTAAGATCTGGACAAACGATAGCAAAATCGTCGATAGCAGAGACTTGCGCTTCGCTTTGGTCAATTAATGCAACAGATACAATAAAAAAAAACTTGTAATAATTTAATAATTCTTTGGGCATGCACTTGATTTTTTTTTGTGGTCGGACATAGTTTTAGTAGTTATTATACTTTCATACACGCTTTGAATAAGTACTGTACTGTACAAACAAACAAACAACAACACTTTATTAGACAACCACATTACATAAAAAACAGATTATAAGGACAAAAACAAAACAATAGGTCTCTAATTGACGGCCTTATCGCTTTAAGCGATTTCTTCCAGGGAACCAGGCAACTATACTGTATCAGCCTGTTTAATAGTCCACTGCAGGACGTAGGCCTACCCACAAAGGGTGTTTGGGCCATATCCACCACGCTGGCCCAGTGCGGTGGAAAAAGTACTTATGAGAAAAACACACTTATTTAACTTCAGCACTTAACAAGTCTTCATAAATAATTAAAAGTTAAGTACGAATCTTTTCCTTTTTCCTTCGGAAATAAATCAAATGAAGTCTAACTGAATCAAAAAAGAAATACCGTTCAACTTTCCTTTTAATGTTCTAATACAAACTTCGTGCTAAAAACTGTCGTAGGTGTTTTTACAAAGAGTAACTTTACGGACTTCTTTACGGTGTCTCGTAACTTGGAGCCAAGTAATTACTTTAAGTGCGGAGGAATGGCTGGAAATCATAAAATCTAGGGAAGAGTCGTTTGTTACTCACTCAACAATTTAGCTTCTACATTTTAGGTAATCACTATGAAAGTTTCACTATTTTGTTAGACAGTTTTAGTTTATCTTCATGAACATATATTACTAGTTTTTTTTTACCCGCGGCTTCGCCCGCATGATATTTTGATTTTTGACGCAATCTTAATATATATAAATCTCGTGTCACAATGTTTGTCGTCAATGGACTCCTAAACCACCTAACCGATTATAATAAAATTCGCACACCATGTGCAGTTCGATCCAAATTGAAAGATAGGATAGTTTAAATCTCAAATTATAGTGGCAATTTTAATTTATTGCTAATTATTTGTCTGTTATTATTTGACAGTCACAATTAGCCACAGCAACGCGTGACCGGGTCAGCTAGTATCTTTATAATTTACTAGCTGACCCGGCCACGCGTTGCTGTGGCTAAAGTTTTTGTTATATTACATTACTAACTATCCTATCTCTCAAGTTGGATCGAATTGCACATGGTGTGCGAATTTTATTATAATCGTTTAAGTGGTTTAGGAGTCCATTGAGGACAAACATTGTGACACGAGATTTACATATATTAAGATAGCCTATATATATAAGGTCTCTGTCCAATGGGTAAAAAGCCATAGTGGGTGTGAAGGAAACAACAAAGCTGACTCACTTGCTAAAGAAGGGATCAGTAAAGAACTTAAAACAAGCGTTGCTGAACTCTGTAAACCAACAGCTTTGGAAACAAGAAACCTCTTAACTCTTTACTCAGAAAAAGAGCATCAAAGTCTCTGGAATAAAATTAAAGATTGCAAGCATGCAAAAACCTTCTTTCCGAGTATTGATAAAAACATCACAAACAAACTACTCAAACTAACAAGGTCTGATCTGCGTACAATGATAGGCACAATAACAGGTCATTGTGACCTAAACTATCATTTACACAAAATTGGAGCTACGGATAGCCCTCTATGTAGAGGCTGCCTGCAAGAGAACGAAACTGTAGAGCACGCGCTTCTCCACTGCAAGGCTACAGAAGATATAAGAATAAAATCGGGACTCCTTGAAAAAGAAAAAGACGCACTACAAATCTCCAGCAAGGAAACATCTGGCGCAACAGAGGTGGATCAAATATGCCAACGAACCAGGGCCGTGCTCCGTTGTTTTAAGGAGCTCGGCTGGTTTGAGTAAGGTGGCAAAGGGGGGAATGCACAATACACCCCAAGCGGGATGTCAGTGCAGGACACATCACCCCCGTCTAGAATTAGAATTAGAATTAGAATAGCCTATGCGTTATTCTGATGTATAAGCTACATTATTGCAAAATTTCATCTCAATCCGTTCAGTAGGTTTTGCGTGAAAGAGTAACAAACATCCATACATCCATCCTCACAAACTTTCGCGTTTATAATATTAGTAGGATGTACATCATAACAGTTGCTTGCTTAAATAACACAATTAACCGGCTTCCAAAAAGGAGGAGGTTCTAAGTTAGTCTTTATGTATTTTTTTCTTTTTAGGGTTCCGTACCTCAAACGAAAAAAACGGAACCCTTATAGGATCACTTTGTTGTCCGTCTGTCAGTCTGTCCGTCTGTGTGTATGTTAAGACTCTTTATCTCGGGAACGCGTAAAGATATCGAGTTGAATTTTAAACTGTAATGTATACGTATATATACTCGTATGGTTTCTTGCAGTTGTGTAAAAGAAAAACTTCTCAGTTATCGATTAAAAAAGTTAGAGCCGATATATAATAAGGGTTCCGTTTTTTCCTTTTGAGGTACGGAACCCTAAAAACCGCATATTTCGACACTTACAAAAATCAAAACCTACAGGGTACTTTCCGTTGACATAGAACTATGAAATTTGACGAGAAGCATTGTCTCAGAGTATACATATAGGTATAAATCTGAAAACTGTACATTTTTATTTAAATCACAAATAAATAGGGCCTCGAAATTCACAAAATATGGGTTTAAAATTCTAAGTAAGTAAATTGTATCATGTAAGGTATCATATACTCGTAAAAGAACTTCATTAGCACATGCTGAAACAGGTTTTTATTATTTTAACAATGTGTAATTTTCGATGTATGACGAGAAAAGTGAAAAAAAAAACTTTCTCGTCGATGGTTATAGTATAGAGATTTTAACAACTTAATTTTGTGAAATTTTCTGGATTTGTTCGATGTGCGAGCCTGACTCGCACTTGTCCGGGATTTTTGTGTATGTTCATCGGTATATTTTGAAAAGCTCAAAATTTTAACTCTTCCTTCAATATATATCTATGAAGCATCACTTTTAGTACGATCTGAAGTCAACAAATATAAAACTCTTAAAGCAGCTAGGCATAAGAACATACTTTGTAATATTGCAGCCAGAACCCAACTTTACAGTAAGAGTATTTTTTGCATGGGTGTACAAATATATAACAAGCTTCCACAAGTAATTAAAGATGCTAGCTCTTACCACGTATTCAAAAGTAAACTAAAGGGGTTCCTAATAGAAAAGGCTTACTACAATATTCAAGAGTATTTAGATGACAAAAGGCAAACTTTGACTTTTATAAATGTAAAACTTGCGGCTGCAACCCTATCCATGGCTGTCTGTGTTAATGTGTGTGTTATTTGTTTGAATTTTGACATTTGTAATTATATTTTGTGACATATTATTAAATTCTTCAATTATTATTATGACATTACATATTTGCATGTCCAAGACGGATAGAATATAGTGAAACATTTAAGATTTTAAGACCTGTACCTTGTGCATACCTATACATATTCTGGCAAATAAATAACTTTGACTTTGACTTTGATTTTCTCCAATTGTGAACCGGCAAAACGGCATACACTCGAGGTGGGTTTTATCGAAATCGGCTGAATCATTTTTGATAAATCAGCAATAGCAAAATTACTACATCGATCCGTGCAAACTATTTGAATTTTGTACGCGATAGAAGTCGGTTATGTCATTTTTTTAAGAAATATAATTTTTTGTATATCAATTTACTAAAAATTGTGTATGATGTAGTATGTTCATTAATATCGTTTTAAATTTTCTTAGCATATTCATTTACTATTTCTGTATGTTGACATAATATGACCTACAGACAACGTTAATGAATCAACTAAGAAAATTCAAAACGCTTATAATACAGAACAGAATACAGAAACAGAGTACAGGTACAGAATACTTATAAGAAAAAAATGGAGGTCTATAAAAGGTTACAGTTGAGTCAGTCTCTTCAGTCACTATTTCACACAGCTAATTGAAAAGATAGCAATTTTACACGATTTTTTTGAACACACGTAACAAAAACTTGTACACGCAGAGCTATTTCCATTTTACCTTGAAAATTTGATTTCCTGACATTTCGCGAAGACCCTGATAATTGATTAAAAGAGCACTCAATTACTCGTTCATTTTCATTTATTATAATTTTAATTGCATTACATGGGACAAAGTAGTCTGTCTCTTCTCGTCGAGGCGTTACCCTGAATCCTTGTTATTTGGCATTGTCATCAATTCTGGTGGTTCAATAACCAAACCTATTTGACGAGATTTCTGCAGATTTTTCCTTAGATCTTCTAGTTATCTCCTATCCTATATCAGAGTATACAGGTTAATTCTAATCAATTAGCTTTTAGGGGCTTATTCTGTACATCAAAACTAACAATTTTGTTCTGCGACTTTCATCAAAACTCAAAAAAAAAATCAGCTGTTCCATACATTTGGTCGCGGTTGAACGATATTTTTCTATGGACCACCAATTTTTTTTTAGAATTTTAACAAAAGTCGCAGAACAAAAGTTAGTTATGATGTACAGAATAAGCCCCTAAAAGAATGCTAATTGATTAGAAATAACCCTGTATAATATAGTGTACCTAGTCTTCATTTAATTAACAAAATATACGAGTTCCAATCGATGAAACATTATTTTCACATATAAGAATAAACATGTTATTTTTATACTTTCGTGATTTGAGCACATCATTCTTAAATTACGGTAGGTACTTATCGCGTATTAAAATACGAGATAAATCAACACGTCGAAATGTCGGGATAGCGGACAGGTTTTTATCTGTCTGGAATATTTTCATCGTCAGATATATCTCATTTTGTAAGAATATTTCTTAAAACAGTTTAAGTGAAACTGTTAACCATTCTCTTCTCGTTACCAGCCTGAATGATTTATTTCTGCTGAACATTGACCAATTCTAACAACCGTAGTAGCTACGAGTAGGTAATTCAGTGAAAGTATGCAGGCTTAACCTTAGGAAATATATTTTCGACAACGTGATCGAAAGTTTATTGGTATGCCAGCTGCTTTAAATAAACATTTATAATTCGTGAAAGTAGCATGAATGTGTAGCGCTTAGCATAGTTTGACTAGGTGTAGCGATCATCGAAGTTAAACGTTCAGCACGGTCAGTCTTCGGATGAGTGATCGCAGGTGGTATTTACGACGGAGTGCTACCTTGGCTCGGATGACATGTTAAATTTTAGGTCCCAGTTTTTCTAATCGACCTAACAGAGGTATTCAGCCGGCTTAAAAAAAAAGAACTCTGAAACCAGGGCTACGAGAAGCTATCCGGCCTATACCAACTTACTTAATCGTGAATAACTTTAGAATCTTCCGACTCCAGACATCTTTAACTATGTAATAAAATTATGCTTTCAGTTCAACAAAGCTACCGTAAAGTACCCAACTAATTACATCGGTCTAATGATCACGAAAGTCCGAAGCCCAAGAGTCACAGAGCAAATAAACAGCGCGGACGTAACGTCGATTTAGGAAATTGCTAATACCAAATCAACAGGTAACACACGTGTTTAATAAACATTGTTACCAACGAAACATTCCAATAACAGCTCACGTATGAACTCAAACCATTTGATTATAACTCTTTTTTCAACGGCGTAGAGTTCAGGATGGTTACAGAGGTGTTTTAAGTAACAAAACACGTGTTACGCTATAAAAGAATGTTACATGCCTAAAAGTTGGCATGTCGTGTACGAATGTAATGCCTAATATCACAATTTAGTTAATATAAAAGTGTACTTGACTTACTTGACTTAAATTCCTAGGTCCCCAGGGTGGGGCAGAGTGCGTCCACAGACTCTCCATCGCAGCCTGTCTTGAGCTTCACGCTTTACCTCCGGCCATGTTTTGCCAATTTTTCGGATCTCCGCCACGATAGAACGCGGCCAAGTGTGCTTTGGTCGGCCCGGCCTTCTCTTGCCTTGCGGGTTCCAGTCCAAAGCTTGTTTTGGAATGTAGTCTGTAGTTCTACGAAGCGTGTGACCAATCCAGTTCCATTTACGGCGTTTAAAATGTAAAAGTAATAATATAAATAAATAAATAAATTCTTTATTTCAAATTTCTAAACATTTCAGTAATAAAGAACAATTCCTATTACTTAATTAGCTAGAATAAGATAAAATTAATATATATATATCTGTTGCCGAACTAGGCCAGTGGCCTGTGTTTCGGCTTACAGCGCCCTCACTTATTGCATTCACTTCTAGCATAAAAAATAATTTGAATTTAGATAGCAATTAAAATATAGATCGTGCTTTATAAAAAAAACAATTATAAATAAATATAAAATTTTGTATCACTAATAAACCTATTATGTATAAGCAAGCATGCCTACACTAAGTAACCTAACCTACACTAAGTAACATTAATTACCGATCTTACTATATAAACAACAAAACCTATGTTCTATATCTTTAAATACAGATGCATGGATTGGGCCTAATATAATTTCAATACCTACATTGAATACAATTAGAATACCTACAGTGTTGTATACAGTGCAACTAGCAGGTAGATACAAGCATTTATACAAGTAGCAGGTAGGCTGCGTGCAGGAATACCTGGTTAAAATTATGTACCCATTACGATCACACATTTGCATTCACAAGTAGGTAAATAGTAGGGTTTATAAAAATATTAGTGAAGACTTACATAGCTTAAATAGCGACCACTAAATCCAAATCAAATCAATTAGTTAAATTATATAATATTATTATGTAGGGTAGGTAGTTACAACGTACAATCTTCCAACAGCGAAATGCACAATATACTTATGAATAAGAATGGTATGCACGTGTGTGTGTAAAATGTTCCTCTCTTTGAGTAAGATGTATGTTGTGTAAGCAAATGTGTATGAAGTGTATGTGTGAGTGTGCGAAATATTACAGTGTATCCTCTTCTTCATTCTATCCTGGTACACTGCAATATCCGGATGTTAGTTTGTGTATTATTTAATGAAGGTGTGTAAATGAATGAGTGTGTGTGAGAGGGTGTAATTAATCGTCGTTCATAAGATAGTTTGATGATAAATCATTCAAACATATAAAGCTCAGTACGATTTTAATATTTTTTAATTTCTACCTATTATGTTATGTTAGTCTGTTTGTAGGTTACGGGATAATATTTATTCGATTACTTTTAATAAATCTTCAGTGTCTTTGTACGTCAAGGATTTTAGCCAAGGAATAATTTTATGTTTCAGTTCATGCCGTGAAAGGTGATATATATCTAGTATTTTATTTATTTTGTTGTATAAGAATGGGCCCATAAAAGTCAAATATCTTCTAATAAAAGTTGTATTTAGTCTCGGAGGCAATTTGCAAACGTCATATTTTCGTCGTTCGATTTGAGTTTGCGGGTCGTAAGTCAGGATCGAATGCTGCCTTGCAATAATGCTAAATACAAATAATTGTCTGACCGTTAGAACTTCATACGCTTCGTATAAAAGTGGTGTTGAATAATTTTAGTCGGCCAGTACTAATTTTAAGAACAGCACGCTGAGATACTTCAACGGAACGCAACGTCGTTTTCGGGGCACCCCCCCAAGAAGATATGCAATAGTTTAAGATTGACTGACAAAGGGCAAGATATATTTGTTTTACGAGATCTGGTTTCCGAATTGACTTAAGTTTCTTAAAAATATAGAAGGTTTTACGTATACGATTGCTAACATTAGTAATATGTCTCTTAAAATTTAGATTATTATCTATGATGATGCCTAAATACTTAGTAAAAAGTGTTGATTCTAGTGTTTTACAGTTACATGCCGAGGAAGTTGAAGAGATACAGTAGTGATCATGCGCAATTAGTGTCAATTCGTTGTGTTGCGGAATACTTGTTATTGAAAACGTAATATATTTTGTTTTGTCTTTATTGAGAGAGAGAATATTCTCATGTAACCATTTCGTAACCCTATCAAAACCTGTTTGGGCAGCATTGAAGGTCTCTTGCCACGTGTTAGCTGAAAACATTATAGCTGTGTCATCAGCATAGGAGATTATTTGTCCTTTATCTAAATGAAGTGAGCATAAGTCATTTAAATATATTAAAAACATGGTAGGTCCTAAAATACTGCCCTGTGGTACACCATGCGTGACTGGTAGTTCTTCGCTTACGTGAGAACCAATTTTAACAGACTGTGTTCTGCCTGTTAAGTAATTTCGGAACAAGTTCAGTTGATCACCTCTTATTCCAATTTTACGAAGTTTCGATATGAGAATAGGGATAGCTATAAAAATAGCCAAACATTTTTGTTTATTATTAAGACCTTGAGATATAAAATTTGTCAAATTGTGTACTGCATCGTCAGTAGACTTGTCTTGTCGAAAACCAAATTGGCGATTGGATAAAATATTGTTGTGCTCGATATAATTAACTAACCTATTGTTCATTAAGCGTTCTAATAATTTTGAAATTGCAGGAAGTATAGAGATCGGCCTATAGTTGGTGATACAATCTCTATCCCCGTTTTTGTGTATTGGAATGATAAGCGATTTTTTAAGATATGTAGGGAAAACACCCGTGTCAAAACAAAGATTGAAAATATATGTAAGAGGAGGTACAAGGAAAACTCGATGTTCTTTTAAAAACTTATTTGATATACCATCCCAACCAATTGAAGAATCATTTTTGAGTCCCAAAATAATTCGCTCCACCTCTTCCGTGTCGGTGTTACAAAAGATTGTCTGGCTGAATTTGTTTTATATGATGATCTAGACATAGGCTTTGGGAGTGAAGATGAAGATGGAGTTGAAGTTGATTCAGGTGTACTTATTCGCTCAGCTAAAGTTCTTCCGACATCCACAAAAAACTTATTCACCTTGTCCACAGAGGAATTTGGAGAATCGCAAAGATCAAGTAGCTCTTTGGGATGCTCATGGGATGTTGTTGTGCCTGCTATTTCTCGAACAGCAGACCATATCTTTTTACTGTTATTTCCAGCATTTTCTATTTGATTTATATCATAAGCCAGTTTAACTTTTTTTTATTAGCGAATTGCAGTAGTTTCTATATCTAGTGTATGTCAATTTTAGAATTTTGTCATTAGGAGAATTTAAAGATTTTTTATGTAAATTGTCTCTATTTCGAACACATTTTAGTAGTCCTGCAGTCATCCACGGTTTAATGATTTTTTTCCGCCTAGAATGTGTGACAGTAATACTATTATTCTTTATAGCTGATTGTAGTTAATTTATCAAATATGACAATGCGTAATTAGGGTCGTTTGATTCGTAGATTGGACTTAAGTCAATGTTAAGTACATCTTGTTTTAATTGATCACTATCTAGTTTGGAGTATGTATCTTTGGAATAAACTCTAGCTATGTGACGATCTAAATATAAAAGTATAAAGTGTAAAGTGTACAAGTGTAGTAAATCAAATATAGAAATTTCAGGTATATTGAGCGCTAAGATAAGAGATTTTTTTGATTTAAGTGTGATTGAAAATATTCACTGCAGGGCAAAACCCTTCCTTTCTCTATTTAATTAGATGCCTCTATATTTTGCATATTAGTAGTCCAATCCTTCCGGTAGAAGTTCCGTTTAACCTAATATCTTCTGAGCCGTCCACTGTGGACTAAACGTCAGAACAATGTCAGACAAAACCAAGCAGTAATTAAAAAAGAGTTAAAATTGGCATGACCTAAGTATTTATACGCACTTATACGAAGCCTAGAGGGCGTCCCAAGGTACACATGGAAAGATGAGGTAGGAAAAGATCGTTGCAAGCTCGGGATTTTGCCTAGCGATACTCAAGACAGACAAGAGTGGTGACAAATAGGATCGGAGGCCAAGACCTTTGGGTCGCTACGTCGACATGGTAAGTAAGTAGGTATGTAAGATACGCCTTATTTATCGGTTTAATAATCACGAGAAAGTGGTCGTAAATCACATTGATCAAATTACCCAGAAACCTTTTTCGAAAACCCTCAAATATTTTCTGTGAACCTCGATCTTTGCCGAGCGTACCCGCGTGCCAAACCTTGTTTCCCATAAAAGCATGGCCACGCATACCGTTCAGAAATTGAATTCCTGTTTGAAGATAACTACATTTTTATCCTGTTTTCACGCAATATCGCGATTGTAAATATATGCGGTAAATATGTGCGGTTTTTGTACAGTACTCCGATATTAGAACGCCCACAGAAGGAAGTTGCGGCGGAATATTGCGTTTTATATCATATTGTGTAATAAAATATTTTATTGTACCTATTTTGGGACGAATTACCAACACGATAGCAATTTTGATTTGTTTATAGAGCTCTTTACTTGACGATAAGTAATAACGTTTAAAAAAATATCAAGTAATTTCTCTAGATCAATATGGAACAGAAAAAATGCCAAGTCGATGTTACTCTACTTTTAAAAAGAAAGTTACACATTAAAACAGTATAGGTACTCATATCAAAAAAACTATTAATATTTCTCTGCTTTGCACATATAACAGCGCTTGCTCTGCGTTAGTCGGATACAATGATTTTGAGAAAAAGGTTAAAGTTAAAAAAAGTTGAGAGTTTAATAAGTTGCCTGTATGGAGAATGACTGCAACAGTCAAGAGCCAAAACACTTCATCTCATTCATTTTTTTTTTCACAACACAAGAGATTTCCCGAAATTCCTATTTTCCACTATTTCCTTTCGTTAATAACAAACTTATTATTGTTTTGGTAAGTGACAGAGTTTTGGTCTTCGCAAATTTGATCTAGAATTCTAATCTGTAATCGATAATCTGTAACAATTCCTGGCATCCTGGTAACGTCGCATATTAGCCCCAAGATACAAGCCTGTGCTTAGTTTGGAGCTCGCCGTCTAGCTTTTTATTGAAATTATTGCCGATCTGTACTTGATTATTTGTAATCTTAGAAACTCTAGCCTTTTGCATTGTATTAGTTTTAAACTTTTTTGATGTATTACTTTTGTTTTGTATTTCTTTTGGTAATTCTTTCGCGGCACATTTTTTTAACTGAATACTCAAAGTCTAATTCTCGACTTGTTTTTGACAGCTCTGGTTAATATTCGCAAATATTATTAAGTTATTACGATCTTACCAGGTATTATCGAAAACGGCTGAATAACGAAACAGCACATTCCCCCCTTTTGAGGGTCAAAAAAACTGTGAATCAAGTTGCGTCGAGATTCGTTAAAAATGCAATCTGTACAGGAAAATCAACATCCGTATAGACGTAACAAAAGGCAAAATCGTCAAGTTAAAACAGAGACCATCGCTTCGCTTTGGTCAACAAAATGGCAACTAGATTATGCACAAACCGTTAAACTGAAGACTTAGTAATAATGCCAATTCCATTGCCTCGCTGTCATCTACAGCATTTCAGATGTAGTCACGCTGAATGGCAATATCTATTCGTTGAACCAAATAAACCCCAGCAACTGTGATATATGCTAAATTTAACTTGGAAGAAATTATAAGTCCCGGACCCGTACTAATGAATCCTTTGGAATTTATGATTTTCACATCACTGGCTTTCCGGTAAGGGAAAATAGCGTAAAGCAACCTGCATGTCTGTGGAAGAAATTCGATGGCGTATGTGAATCCACCCGCGAGCCAGCGTGGTGGATATGGCCCAATCATCCGTGGGTAAGCCTACGTCCTGCAGTGGACTATCAAAAAGGTTGGTACAGTACAGTATAGAACTTATAAGAAGTAAAGTTGAGGTATACATGGTGTTACTTTACAAATTGCAAGGCCAGATATATTACTCATCTTTATGTATAACTTGGAAAACAGAAACATGTAATCGAAACTAAACAACGATCTATTGGATAACATCTGTAAACAGAATTCTTATTATTTAAAAAATCTATTCTAGATGAGTCAGTTTAAGGCATCAACATTGTCATTACTCAATCGTCTTTGTCAGAAATTGTAACATGTTTCTAATAAAAATTCCTTGGGGCATCAATTGGACTTATAGATCGGATTATAATAGAATATTCTTTAAACTTTTCAAAACATTCAACCAAAGTAATAACTTAGTCATAATATTATCGCCACAATGCCTTTTCTATGCAATCAAGTTTCAAGACAGTTAACTTTGCCCTGATTCATGCTTAGAGAAACTTGGACGTAGTTCGGAGCAGCCTTATTGAGATAACGCCCGCAATACCTTTTCTATCTTAAGTTGTTGTACGTGTATAGGATTAAATTAAGTTAAGTATTATTTGACCCAACGATGCAGTTATAGTTGCCTCTGAAACTGTTGAAATAATACTGCACGAGGAACATAATAATGTAGAAATAAGTTTTTTTATGAGGTCAAGTGCCTTTATTAACTACCACCAAATACAAGACCTTCATAATCTAAAACTACATAAATTTCTTTTACATAATAAAAGATTGGATCATCCATAGACCTTTGAAGGTCTAAAGATTATTTTAAGTAATAATTATTTTTTGATTCAAATGGACGAACCGACATCCATAGAGTACAAAATTGTAATATTCCGCTCAGATTGATGTGTACAATTTTTACATTATTGTTGAATTTCCCAAAACGGTTCAGTCGATTTCGATAAAATTTAATTGTGATCATATCGGAAGTATCTTTCGAACTAAAAAAGAATGTTTTGATTCTGTTCACAATTGGCAAAAATATCGATGAACATAAGTAGGTACACAAAAATATACTTACAGGCAAACAGAGAACCTTCTCCTTTTTGGAAGTCGGGTAAAAAAGATATTTTATCGTTCTACCGACCCAGACTGGACTATGCTTTAAAATAAACTTAAAAATATGAAGGTGCTGCAACAAAACGTAAAATGATGCTTATTTACTTTGTAGAATATCATTATTTTATAATTTTATTTTTGTTTAAAAATGTAGTATGTTTAATAAGGAATAATTTTACAAATTAAATTTAATAATATTCAGGTACAAGTTCATGACCTAAGCTTCATAGATTTATGCAAAATCAATTCTTGAACGATAAGTATCTCAAATGGCATCAGCCGATAGCGGTCCGAAATTGCAGTAGAAACCAAAAACCAAAAAATAAGCGGTATTTTTTGATAACGGTGCTCAGTTCTGTTTTCATTCGTATAATCTGACGTTTTGAGATTAAAGTATTCGGTTTTAACTTAATTTTATTACTAAATTTTTCATTCTATAATTCAAGACAACGAACATTAGAGTAGACATTAACATAAAATGTTCACTGCAGAATTTCGAATTCGAAGCATTTCGGATGCTCTTTATTTACGTGGTAACTATTATATTATCTCATCTGTCTTATTGTTATTTTCAGTTGGCGTTTTATAGTACTTACATACTTGTTGTATCACGAGCAACAAGTGCTTGTTTCAGCGGCTAGCCATCCTCAGAATACATAATTGTGTTGATTGAAAGTAAATCTCAGTGTACAGCATTTTTTGTAAAAAATTCACTCTCCACGTACATGATTTTTTTATCGGATCGTCTAACCACCTTGTTGAACATTACCTGAAAAAATTGCTATTGGCGATTAGGGCGCTATTTTAAAGCCACAGTAGACACAGGTATTTTTCTTTAGTCAATGGTTATAAATAAAGAATTAATCTATATATACATTCATATCTATGTTTTCTATTCTACTATTAAGTTTCTATTTCAAAACCTTGTATCAATTTTTATGCCCTAACTACTCGCATATGAAACAGGTAATGATGACTTAGCTTGTAACTCTTGTAAGAGTATTAATTAAGAAGCTTACACTTTCTAGATTAGCACTGATTCATTGTCTTTAAAACCCGAAGTTAAGAACCATAACATGACTTAATCCCACGTAACAAGTACGGTGCTATGTCGTTAAGTTTAAGCTTAGTAATTCGTTCGAATTAGGATGTCGTAAAAGCGAATAAATTTAAGTATCGGGGCAAAATCCGTGGTTTATAGCCAAAATGGCGTTGTCTGGTCCAGTTTTGGCAATTTATTGCTTGTTTCGTGCATTTTGGATGGGCGTTATGAAAATGTAGATAACGTCTATAATGGTTTACATTGTACTCGAATCTATCTCATAAATTATTAAAGGATACTGTTTATAGCATTTTTTACCTAAGTATAAAGTTCATGTAAAGTTTTAAATATTTTAAGCTTTCAAATATAGAGTAAGCAATCTAGGAAGATGGTTGATCATTCAAAAAGGGTGATACGGACCATCGCGCATCGCAATAAACAACTGTAACTGAAGGGCTAATGCAAAATTCGAGAAAAAAAAATAGCAATCCAGTATATTTTTTATTCGAAAGCATCAATATAGGTACAGCTAATTATTTTTTCTCGAATTCCGGATTGGTTCCATGTTAAATGTTTATAATAATCGTCTAAATCCCCTTTTTTGGTACACCTTTTCTGAATTACTCTGTATAACGTATATTTGCTTACCCTATGCCACAGCGGGATGATATAACCAAATAATTTAACCAAAATTTACTCCGAATAAAAAATAAAATTCATTTAAATAACAACAAGATGTCGTTAGTTTTATCATTATTTCTAGAGCTTTGAAGCGAAATTTAAAGAAAATTTTGCTGTGTTAAACTTAATAAACGTCTGATTTAGTGTTTTTGTAGTAGAGATGACTTATAAATGAAATAATAACAGAACGAACTGTTATAATAATTCCATCGAACTAAACGGTCAAAAGAATATTTTTTCAAGTCAAAAAAAATATAAAAGTAAGGTCATGTTGACGATAAATCTTCATAAAATAAGCTTTCTTGAAAAAGAAACACATCTTGTCCGCGTATAAATCAAAACTTAGGGGACGGAACCCTTTCGCTTTGACGAGCGCGCGAAAACAAAATGCTAAAATGTTATGAACTTCTGAACTTCAGCTTTTATGTGGGTCGGATGTAATGGAATGAAAACGCTTTTTAAATTGTTCGCTATTTCCGAGGCAATCAAAAACTGTTTCAGTTTTTATAGATAGCTAGTTTTAAAGTTGTTGTTAGACTACAGAGCACTGTAGTAACGACTCAATTTAAAATTACCGTGCTATAATGGTCGTTTACAAAAATATACTTACCATTTTTGAACTGATACAAACTGACTTTTGAAATCGCATATTTCGCTATTTCGTTCACACTAGCATTTGCAACTGAGCGCTACATGCGTCACACTCGTGATCGGGTGCTGCATGCGGGTCGCCGGTCTGCTTGTGGCATTCACGCAATGCACCGAAACTACTAACTTAGGCTAATATTTAAACTAACCCATCTCTATTGTACTAACTCTTTTTGTACAGTAAAATCGAATAATTGAATTTTTTAGTAAACAAAAGGCACAGACCCTGGAGTCTGTGGTTTGTAATTACCCAATAAAAAAAAAAAAAAAACTGAGCGCTACTGTGGCTCTGATGACACGTTAAATTGCAGGCCTCGATTGTTTTTACCGTTTATTCATGTCAAAGGCTTTCAGGCGGCTTTAATTTTTTTTATCACGAATAAGTCCGCGCTTGACCACCAACTCGTCTGATGGTAAGCGACGTTGAAGTCAAAGATGAAGCACGCAGACCTAGAAGATACCTATTCACTTCGATCTTGAAAAGCTTTAGATTATATCTCTTAGGAAACAGGAAAGCAGGAAGACTGTTTCATTCCCTGGCGGTACGAATCAGAAATGTTGAGTCAAACTGCTTCGTACGTATCGAAGGAAAATCAACAGTGTAGGGGTGGTGGTGTGACAACAGAGCTAGCCACTCGACTTATACTAACTTACTTAGTACTTACTAACACAAACATTCAATGCATGATCCTGTTCTTTCTCTTAATAATTATTTTTAACCATAATTATTTTTCGCCAAAAAATCGCAACACCGATTTCCACCTTGTACAGAATTCGAATAATTTTCACGAATCGATGTGAGATCAATTTACATTTTCGTTGATTTATCAAAAATGGCTCAATAAAATTTAAATGGGACCACTTCGGCAGTGTTAGCTATGCTGAATCTGCAGGGCCGGTACCTAGCACAGCGGGGTGCCGGGCGGCGGGAGCGGTCATCCCGCCAGCGGCCCCGCAGAGAGCTTGCGACGATACGCGCGACGGTAGACGTGTTATACCTATACCTTTGTACTTGCGTTAATTCGGTCGACAATATTATAAATTAATGAATTATTAAGGCTTTTTCATTAATTTAGCTAACAGCAGTACATTTTTTCAAACTAAAAAAGTTTTGTTTAAATCAGTTTACAATTGGCGGAAATATCGATACACATACAGAAAAATATATACATATGTATTTTTTTGTCCTCCTCCTTTTTGAAAGTCTGTAAAAAAGTGTTATAACCGACCTTGTACAGAATTTGAAATTGTTCGCACGAATCAATGTATCATCAATGTAGTAATTTTCAAACTAGACTCGGCCAATTTCAATAAAATTAAAAGCTTTAACCTTTGACATATGACCTACCAAGCAATAAATGTATTATCAAAATCGGTTTATTATTGGCGGAGTAATCGCGTAACATTCATACATGCAGAAAAACAAGCAGTCGTAATGAGAAGCTACCTTTTTAAAGGTTAACAATAGAGCCCCAGAGCCTTCCAAAAAGGACGAGTATGTTCGTCTGTACGTAGTTTTATGTATATTATCGATATTTTCGCCAATTCAAAAAAAAAAATTCCTCCCAATTTAAAAAAAAAACCTTTTTTAAAGAATAGTACACCTACTTTTGATGTGGTCCCATCACGAATTTAGCGAAGCCGAAAACGGCTTAACGGCTCAACGGCTTTTTAAAAATAAAAATCAACAATAAAGTAAAAAATACTAAATGGATGGCACATTCTTGCGATCTATTCGAATTATGTACACTGTAGAAGTTGGTTACGTCCTTTTTGGCTAAAGATAATTATGTAATGCTGAAGTTCTATGACTATTATTTATACCACGGTATGAACGACGTCTTGTGGAGGTAAGCCGTAGACGCTCTACGTTTGATGCGTCGTAGCAATAAAAGCTACGTCACGTAGAGGCTTCTACAAAGCTCTACGCTACGCTGATAACTTATAATTCAACATTTTCGGATTTAATATTTTGGGCATTTACAACATTATGAGCCGGAGTGATATTTTCCTGTTTTTGCTCAGAGAAATTAAATTATCTTATGTTGTTTTGACAATTTTCTTGTAAGAAGTTTCAATAATAATTTGTTACAAATTGTAACTTTGTCTCTACGATATCTATACACGATATATAATATATTTTGTTTTCATTTAATATTTTTACAAAAAATTCGTTAGGTAACTACTTTTATCTAATTTTTAAAGTTGCCTGGTTATTAAAAGGGCCACCTGTTCTTAGATAAGATTTTAACCGCCTTACCACAAAAGATTCCAACAAGCTTTAAACACTGTTCAACAGTGCTATCTGTACTGTTAAACATTGTATAAATCGTGAGTACAACTGAGTGTTTGTCATAGGTACATTTATTTTATCGTATGTGAACCACATATCTATCAATTTTTAGTTAATACGATATCATAAGCTATACTTAATTCCCATGTTTAGGCGTTCGACTAGAACTTAACTGATAATATATTATAGTAAAAAAATATTCAAATAATTATAATCTATACCATCTATACCAATATTATAAAGAGGAAAGATTTTAAACGAATATTATAAAGAGGAAGAATTTGATTGTTTGTTTGTTTGCATTGAATAGGCTCCGAAACTACTGAACCGATTTGAAAAATTATTTCAGTGTTGGGAAGCTACACAATCTTCGGGTGACAATCTCAGGCCAAAATGCACAATACTTACAAATATATTTTATTTCAGACGCAGTTCAGTTATCGTTTCGTTCAAACATAGCTCCAACGCTAAAAATTGAGTTAGGTATTAAACTACATCTCATTGAATAGCTACAACGTTTACATACAAAATTTTAAATAAAACGTGGAACATATGTAACGTGATAAGTTTATGTGTGTGACATATACCTAGGTACATTACGTGGTAGGTATATAGGCACAATACTTATAAAATTTGTCTTCTTTAGCCAATCGTACCCGGGCAATGCCGGGCGGGCAGCTAGTACTCTATAACTTCCCTTGCTGCACTTGTCGGTATGTGGTCTCTACATCAGAACTATAGTAAAGGAAAATATCATAACATCAAAATATAACACTAACTTTCCTCTTAGCCCTCAGGCATTAATTAGCTCTTCTATTTCTCAATCCAAGCACGTAACCCATATTTACTTCGACGCGTCACGGAATATTAAATACAGACAATTATTATTTCAGTAAACATGGCGTAATTATTTTTATGAAAGTTGCTTCATAACACAATTGTGTTAAGTAATTGTCAAAGGTGAATTTTCAGAAAAAATATGAGACAAAGAAAATTGCCTAGAGGGAATACGAGAAACATATCTCTTAAGACATAATTTTTAGAAGAAAAACCGGACAAGTGCGAGTCAGGCTCGCACTTCGAGGGTTCCGTACAAACACGTTGTTAAAATAATTAAAAACCTGTTTTAGCATGTGCTAATGAAGTTCTTTTGTATGATACCTTACTTGATACGATTTACTCACTTTGAATTTTGAACCCATAGTTTGTGAATTTTGAGGCCTTATTTTCTGTGATTTAAACAAAAATGTACAGTTTCTGTTCCTATAGGTGTACTCTGAGACAATGCCCCTCGCCAAACTTCATAGTTCTATGTCAATGGAAAGTACCCTGTAGGTTTTGATTTTTGTGAGTGTCGAAATATACGGTTTTTACGACATAAACGGTTCTAACTTTTTTATGCAATAACTGAGAAGTTTTTCTTTTACACAACTGCAAGAGACCATAGATATACGTTTACAGTTTAAATTTCAATTCGATATCTTTACGCATTCCCGAGATAAAGAGTCTTGACATACACACAGACGGACAGACGGACAACAAAGTGATCCTATAAGGGTTCCGTTTTTTCCGTTTGTGGGACGGAACTCTAAAAATGTAAATAATTATTTCGCAAAAACACTTTCTTTTTGAACTTATATTGTCCCAGGTCTGGGCTAAGGTCTCCCCCATTCTCTTGCGTGCGTCGCGATCCCTCACAATCTTTCGGCAAAAATACTCTTGGAAAAAAGTTGATAATTAATCTAGCAAGCACTGCGTAGGACGTCCACCTATAAAATGAATAGACCTCAGTGAAACCGCAGGATCGTACTTCCAACTGGTTTCCATCATCATCACCATCATTATCATTACTTAGTTAAGTCTATGGTATTGATAAAGTACCTGCTTTGAAAGTATACTCGTATCATATTTCACAATATTATAACAATTCATATTTTATAAATAAGTTTTCTTCAAAAATTCCACAGCATTCAGATTCCTGAAGCAATCCAAGTTTTAATTAAATCCACAAATACCAAAAATACCACAAATGACTTCAAATTTTCTTCCTGTTTATCATCTCTTTCTTTTTGTGGTCATTATACCAAGTAAGACAAGGATGGCAGAACCGTTTGTTTGTTATGTGTTTTCTTATTAACCGTCGTAACTGTAAGAACGGCTATGGTGTATAGCCGTAATAAAGAGTTTATTTGTGTGTAGACGACATTATTTGGGCTCTTTCTCCTGGTTATAACTCCTTGTAACATGCAATAAAGTAAGTTCCAACTGCGCAGCACTATCATCATCATATTATTAGTCGTAGGACGTCAACTATTGCACGTTTCATGCCCATATATAGTATATTTCTAACAGAAACTTTCTTTTTATGATAAACATTTCAAAAATTGACGCGTTCGCAGGATTTGAACCTGCATCATCTGGGACACCGGCCCAGATGCTTTGTCCAATTAAGCTAAAACGCTCTCTGCAAAGGCACCGAATTAGTGAAAGTGTTTATCATTTTAACAGGTTCGGCATCATCGTTGTGCATCTTGCATCTGGTCCTTTTAGCTATTTTTTAAGGTTTTGATCAAATTATCTGACCGTTGTGTGGGTGATCGTCCTACTGTGCACTTGTCAGTGTGTGGTTACCATTGGAGAACTGCACGGTCTCATTCACTATGAATTTTGCGTGTTATATTCCCTACCCCTAGCCAATTTATCTTGATCATCCGATAGGATATATCGATAAATTTAGTTGCAATAAAAAATCACAAAAAAATAATATTTTTACTTACTGATAAACTTATATACTTATTATAGATTACTAAGTTACATCTTAGACTACACTTCAAGCTAAATCTAGTCATACGCGAGAATAAAGATGTTGGTATGAGTAGATATGATACAATCGTCTTTTGTAGCTAGACCTACGTGCATCAGTGGATTTTCACAAAAGGCCCGTACAATACGATCTAATATATGTAAGAGATTTTAATACATATTTCCAGAAATATACTTCAGATCAAATCACACAAAAACTATAATCAATTGCTCCAAATGTCTGTTAGTAACAAAGGACATTATTTTCTTTGTAAACTGTTCTGTAACTGATTCTTACAGGTAAAGTTCAAAAGCAGTTCAAAGGAAATATCCTGAAGACCTTTTCAAATAAAAAGATTATAAGAACACCCTTTTCCAATTTGGGCTTCTTATCCCATAAACATTGACTTATACTAGTATGTGTAAAGATATGGCAAAGTCGATTAGGAAGTGCTTCTTGCCATGTAATACAGTATATATACCTACTGTGTGCTGTGTATCCAAAAGATTCACTTGCTGGCAATAGTCCGCCCTAATAATAAAAATGCGATATTTTGATTTTAGTTATTTAGTGCAAGTTATCCAACCACAAGAACGTCACTTTTTGCTGCTACTGAGTGTAATTTTTGGGTAAATGCTATAGTAAAAGTTATTAATAGTCTCTACCTGACCTGTCATTACAGTATTAATACACACTTTTCGTGACAGCGTCGTATTTACATACAAATTGTCGCGTAATATTTTTTATAGCAACTCGCGTATTTCGTTTAGTTATAAATATTCGGGCGCAGATTTATCACAGAGGCCTTTGTTTGTAATTTATGATTATTTCGTAACAAAATGTGTAAGTTACCACCTCTTGCTACATGTATGTCAATTATTACAGTTTACGGGTCAGGGGTTAGCCAACATTAAAGGGAGGGAACATGTTCTCACGCAAATACGGACAAGTTTAAATTGCAAAGTAGGCTAGACGTCAAAATAATGTTTGAACATACTATCAATTTTAATCTCAAGGCTTTTACGGACAAAAACTTTCTTAGGCTTCGCACGGGTGAAAATTTTATATAGCCTATGTTACTCAAGGTGAACGTAGCTTTCCAATAGTGAAAGAATTATTAAAATCGGTCTAGTACTTTTTGAGTTTATTCGTTACATATAAAAATACAATTTTTTCCTCTTTATAATATTAGTGTAGATGTAGATTTCTGTCGTGATTGAAATTGCATGCCGACGTGCTTGCGTACAACAATCTAGTTTCATAGTTATAAGTACGTAAACTAGATCTTTTAATCTAGTTATCCATTAAATAATACTATAAATATAGTTTAAAAAAAAATCTAAAAAGCACGCTTAGGATTCATCATATTTTTTATAAATGCATTGTCTTTTGATATGTGTGCAAAGTTTAAAGAAAATCTGATCGCTCAAAAGGTGGTCAAAATTGAGCTTAAAGGGGTTGGTTACAAACAAATTTACAGATGAAACTAATAAAAAATGGCAAAAAGTAGTATAGTTATATACTTATAACCTTATTTCTTAACGTTATGTATAGAGTGGATAAGTATTGATTTACTCGGTTTAAAATTAATTTCGTAACCATGACCATGACGTATGTTACCGCCTTACACGTAAATAAAATTGAATTATGTTATTATAATAGACCATATTGTGTGGTTTTACGGTCATGTAGACTGACACCTATGTCTCTAGAGTAATATTAATGTTTAGGCTTGTATTACAACGTATTAATAAGCGGAACGTGTCACGCATGTGTGTTACGCGGAGCTGATGAGAATATGACCTCGTTTGTGTATTATCTATGTAAATTCTGGAAGCTATATTATACCACATACAATGCTGAATGTTTAAAAATATTATACTCTAAAATAGAAAGTACATTCCACTCTTAAAGTAACTTTTAATCCCAAAGGAGGCTTGTGTTTAGCATTATCATTAAAATACCAATAAAATATGTACTCGTATTTCTTCTTTTTGACCGACGAACGAGGAGGTATACCTACAATTCGACGCGTATATATATTTTTTTTATGTATAACCACGCATAACTTTTTTTATAGTAGTCCGATTTCAATAGTTCTTTTTTTATTTGAAAGAGTATACTTTGAAATTAGTGCCATTTAAATTTTATTGTAATCGGCTGAGCTATTTTTGATAAATCAACAATAATGTGAAAAATGCCACATCGATCCGTATTTAATTTGAGTTAATATTTGAGTTCTAGCGACGCGCCCCGGCTTCGCACAGGTGTATTATACATATAAACATTTATCTTGAGTAACTCTATCTATTCAAACAAACCGCATCAAAATCCGTTGCGTAGTTATAAAGATATAAGCATACATGGGGACAGACAGCGGAAAGCGACTTTGTTTTATACTATGTAATGATTCTGTACACGGGTGAAGTCGGTCATTTGCAAAAAATAATTATGCTACACAAAATTATAGTCAGTCTAGAAAAACATAACCAACGACTTCACCCAAAATAATAAGATAAATAGTTAGCTATATTTAGGTACTAAAACTTAGAACGTTGTGTTACCTATACAAGTTTGAGATGAGAAGAAAGTACCTACCTAAAATCATATTTCCAAAAACAAAATGATCTCATATCATTATACATATTATAGCCTAATATTACGTAAAATAGTACTAGACTTAACCCAAAAATACCTGCTATGAAACATCAAATCCTGTGCCAAGTCAATATTCACTAGAACATTCATTTCTAGGACTGGTACTACATTTCCTTTCGCCGGATATGAGGCGGGAAGGCGGTCTATAAAGTGCTAGTGACAACAGCTTATTCTGTCAACCATGAGGCAATAAAACGTGGTATTTGTGCTACCATTTGTTACCACAGTACCTTGTAAAAGAACTTTTAGTTTTAGTCAGGAGAAATACTTATTGACGTAACTTATATAACATTCAATGATTATTCTAAACTACCTAATATACATAGACAGAATATAAAACCAGGAGATACCTATTTAACTGTTTTATTTATGTTATAGGCTATTTTCTCAAATGCAGGACCTGTTTTTAGGTTTGAGGTACGGAACCCTAAAAATACATGCAGACGAACATACCTCCTCCTCTTTGGAAGTGGTAATGAGAATAAATTACAAGGTTACTGAGGTTCCTGTTTTTATTTTGTTTAATATACCTATACCCTACCTGATAGACTCGAGCACAGATTTTTTAACTCTAATCAAAAAACTAAGAGTTATAAGTTTCACATGTTTGTGGGACTTTGTATCTGAAGTACTCTTCTCTGTGGTCAGTGTCAAAAATTGTACAGTTCAGTTGAGTACATTCTCGTAAGTCTGTTGAAAATCAGAAGCACATTTGTGTCGACGGACATTAATAAGCCTCAGTAGTCACGGGAACGTTACTCCGAGGTAATCAGCGGCAAATGAGCGCTTGACCTTCTGTACGTGGGATCGACAGCCTGGCGGTATGCAGTGGGATGTAGTAATTTTGCTACTAGCTTTCAATACGATCGCCATTTCCTGAAATAGTTGACATTTTGTTGGTATGCAACTATACTGTACTGTATCAGCATTTTTAATAGTCCACTGCAGGACGTAGGCCTACCCACGACGGGTGACTGGGCCATATCCACCACGCTGGCCCAATGCGGTTTAGTGGATTTGCGTACGCCATCGAATTTTTTTACAGGCATATGCAGGTTTCCTCACAATCTTTTCCTTCACCGAAAATCCAGTGGTGTGAAAATCCGTACATAAATTTTATAGAACTCAAAGGGGATTTGGACCCATAACCATACGATTGTTGCGGATGTTACTACCACTGAACCACCACGACACCACTGTTATGCAACAAAAACGTTTCATTCAGATTTTTTGATATATCGTTACGATACATAATAAATTTCAGCATAGCTATTTTAACCTCCAACAAGAAAGAGTATTATGCATGTGAGACTGTGTCTGGGACAAAACACCCCTCAATTTCTTAGTGGTTCAAAATTTACCGGTTAGTTAAAACAAGCACATAATTGAATATCAACACGTTTGACGGACATGAGCATGCCTCGCGTAGTCACGTGGAAGGTTATTTTAGACCTTCCGTCCGTAGGATTGACAGCATGACGGCATGCAGTGGAAATTACCTAAGTAGTATTTTGCTACTGGCTTTCAATACGTTCACCATTGCTTGATTTTTAGGGTTCCGTACCTTAAACGGAAAAAACGGAACCCTTATAGGATCACTTTGTTGTCCGTCTGTCTGTCTGTGTGTATGTGTGTATGTCAAGACTCTTTATCTCGGGAACGCGTAAAGATACCGAGTTGAAATTTAAAATGTATACGTATATCTATGGTTTCTTGCAGTTGTGTAAAAGAAAAACTTCTCAGTTATCGTTTTAAAAAGTTAGAGCCGTTTATGTTGTAAAAAACCGCATATTCCGCACTCACAAAAATCAAAACCTACAGGGTACTTCCCGTAGACATAGAACTATGAAATTTGGCGAGAAGCATTGTCTCAGAGTACACACACATATGGGAATAAGTCTGAAAAATATACATTTTTATTTAAATCACAAAAAAATAGGGCCTTGAAATTCACAAAATATGGGTTCAAAATTCAAAGTGAGTAAACCGTAACATGTAGGTAAGGTATCATTTAAAAGAACTTCATTAGCACATGCTAAAACAGGTTTTTAATTATTTTAACAACGTATTGACTCGATGTGAGAGCCTGACTCGCACTTGTCCGGTTTTTATACAATTTGTTGGTATGCAACTTTAAATACCAAAAACATAAAGGTAAGTACTGCATGCGGCTCGCCGGTTTGCTCGTGGCATTCACGCAATGCAATGCAACCACTAACTTAAAATAAGATTGAATAACCCCTCTATATTGTACAGTCGCATTCTTTCAAATGTAACTTACTTAACAAAAGTCACAGACCCTGGAGTCTGTGGGCCATTAATTTAAATAAAAAGGTAAGTACTCTATTTCAGTTTTTTTTTGATCTAATGTTTATATGGATGATGTACCTATAGATGTAAGTTCGAGTGGAATCTTGCAGGTTAAATTTCACAAACTTCCCGGTTTCCGATTGAGCTGAAATTTTCTGAAAAGGGGGACTGGGACAGGTTCTGGCGGCGAGTTTGCGTGTTGTCTCACCCGGCGCCCTTGTATCTCGCAGGCGAGGACTAAGTTAAGCGGTAGGATTACAGGTAGGTACGTCAAGAGATAAATTGCAGCATAGCCTTTTTACCCCTGACAAAGACGTACTCGTAAGTATAATACGTTTGATTTGTGTCTGTGTAACTTTGTATTTGTGTCATTCTTGTCGTTAGTGGCTAAAGTTTGTTGAAAATCAGCAGTAGGCATAAATTTTTGTTGCAGTGCATTTATTCCGCGTTAACCAGAGTCAAATGAACGTCTGACCTTCCGTACGTGGGGCTGATACCTGTCGGCGTGCGGTGGAACATTTTCATTTGCATATATAGGTATATTCTATACTGGTTTCCAATAGCGCTTAAAATATTTCTGCCGTTACCAGAAAAAAATTTTTTTATCTGTGCTACTGTTTTTTCATTAGGTAAGATATTATGTAAATGTATCCCCGAACCAAATTGAGACAGCAAAAGTCGCAGTTTTTGCGATTTATTTTAGCAGGCACTGTAACTTGCATGTAATTTACGAGCGCTTGTTCACGGCCGTTTTTTTCACCGAACCATGGATCGATAATAAATAAATGTCTACAATTTTCGCCGTATAGATGTCCGGTACGTCAGCACACGTTAATTATAAATCAAACACCATCGCGAATTTGGTGAAGAAAACGCTTAGTTTTCTGGTGAAACTTATTGCCGTAAACAAGCGTTCTTAGACCTCTTTCAAAACTTCTGTACTTGAACTTAATTTTTTAAGCAGCCATCTAATAAAACGTGAGACGAGTGAGCCGACTTAAACGAACAAAACCGTTCGAATTAATTGAATTGAGAAAAAGTTAATTCAGTGCTAACTCGTAATCATAGTACTATAGTGCTAGTTCCGCGTATAAAGAACACAATAACGTAGTGTCTTCGCCTTAATAGAGACAATAAGAAAAGTGTTGATGGACACATTCTTAGTTTATTATACCTAGCAATTTAAGTTAGATTTAAATTACTTATTAGCCCATAGCTAGATAGCATTTTTTTAAGAAAAGCTCGTCAGCGTTTCTTAAACAAAAAAATAAATATAAATCTCATAAAACTATTAAATAGAACAATAAAATCATTATATTCGTTATTTCCCACAAATAGCGGAGAAATAAGTTAACATTGGGACAAAAGCAAAAATGTTTTTGTAGGACGATTCCTTTAACGTATGCGTCTCTAGGTATGTTGTGACGGCTCATTCTGTATATACCTATTTAGACGTCAAAGCTCATGCATGTGTTATTGGACATCAAAGCTCTCAAACGAATGGTAGATATTGGATGTGGTTTTATTTTGTTTGAAAAATAATGTGATTTATTACAATAAAATCTATCCACAGATGACTTCGAAAGTTTATGATTTATGTGCACTTGTTATAGCAGTGATCCAAATTGGCTTCTGTCTACAACCCTATAAACATCTGAAAATGGTAGAGAAATAATGTACCACGCTGGTTCTAGTTTTCTTAATATTAATTCTTGTGGTTGCTCAGTTCTTTATGTAGAGAGTTAGATTGGATGCTGTGTATAAAGTCTTAAAGTAGTAGTTCTCCGAACAGTAGACCTCTCGATTTTATCTCAAAGAGTTATCTTTGTGATAGCATTTCAAAAATCTGAAGCGAACGCAGGATTTGAACCTGCCCCTTCGGATCACTAGCCCGACGCCTGACGCGACGCTATAAGTTGGTGTAATGTAAGCACTTCAAGAATTTGAAGCTTGCGTAGGAGGCGGGCTGGCTAAGTTGGTTAGAGCGTCGGGCTAGTGATCCGAAGGGGCAGGTTCAAATCCTGCTATTGCTTCAGATTTTTGATATGCTTATCACAAAGATAACTCTTTGAGTAGACCTCTCGGTACTACATCTCTTGTATTGTATCTTCATAAGCATACATTTCGACTTTCGTTGGCCGGTTTGATTCATACTCGCCAATCTTTAAAATTTAGATAGGTACTAAACAATTTCCTAAATATTATTTGAATCGGCTAAAAATTCAATAAATAATTATTTTTTGCAAAAAAATACCATGACCGACTTCATCCGTGTACAGAATTCGAGAATATTTCGCACGGATCGATGTAACATTTTTCACAATATTGTTGAATTATCAAAAATGGCTCAGCCGATTTCGATATATTTAAATAAGACCAATTTCAAAGTTTATCTATCCAGTAAAAAAAATTACGGACTACTATGAAAAAAGTTACGCGTGGTTATACATAATATACGCGTCGAATTGTATATCTCCTCAGGTTCGTCCGTCAAAAATCGCCAACGTTACAAAATCCATTAATGACGTAAAAACTGTTCACCAATTTTTGATATTTGTTAAAAAAAGCGACCTGATAGAAAAATCGACATCCGTACAGACGAAAGCAAAATCATCGAGTTAAAAGAGATATCTCTCTTACTTCGTTCACTTGGTCAAAAGAAAAAATCAACCAAAGCAAGAATTCAGTCTTTCAATATCACGATTTGCATAATGTCCTTTGATTTACACACACAACGACAGGTACAAAAAGGCGTTTCGTATTGTGGGCGGTAAAAGACTTTTCTAAGAAAATTCAGCTTTGAAAAATCCATTTATTTTGGTGCGGTCCAACGGAAAGGTGTTAAGCCTAATCCAATTTTAGATACCTAAATATAAAAAGGTCTTGGTTAGCACTTAAATGTTTTAAAAGATTATGTTTTTAAATTATAACAAGATTATGTAGTTAAGTTTACGGTAAAATGTAGTCCGTGATGTTTGTAAAAACATCACAGAACTACTTTCAGTGAATTAATTTTAATTTTAAAGTGCATCCAACACTAGGTTTATCTCAAAGAGTTAGTGTGGGATGCACTATAAAATTAAAATCATTTCATTGATTTAGCAGTGCGCCATCTCTCGTCAATATTCAGAAGTTCTTATAACTTCAATTGAGCGATAACTTGTCTAATACAGGTATCACAGGTGGCGCTGCCAACGCTATAAGTTGGTTTAAATGATAAACACTTCACAAATTCGACGCAAAGTCAGGACTGCGAATAGGCTATTTGACTACTTTTGGAAATAGTTTTAAATTATTGATTAGTACATAATAAGCACACTTAATTTATATTTCAGAGAAATCTACTGTATTTACCATGAAAATCAATGTTGAAGAATATATTTTCAGGATCCCGTCAAAAACGACATTCTGTAATGGCGCTGGTCTGTGACGTCACACGCTAGTAAATAGCGTTAGTCAATACTAGTAAATACGCTAGTGCACGACCAAAAATTTACAAAAAAAATACTTTAGAAATACCTTACAGATCCAATATTACTCCGAAAACACAAATTACACAAACAATCGAGAAATTCTTGTTTACTAGCTTGTAACGTCACCGGAGTTGCCACTCATCTTAGAGCGTTTTCGTCACAGATAAAATATTAAAAAAATATCGTATTTCATTTCGTGCAATTTGCGAAAAGTATACATATTATAGTTTAAATGAAGTGCAATATGTCTTTTTCGGGCTATTATCTGTATTTATCAATAGTATATTTTAAATGTTGTCAAATAGCCTATTGGTTCAGTTAGGAGAGCATCAGGCTAGTGATCCGAAGACTCAAGTCTCAGACGAGTCCTGTATTAGCGACGAATTTTTGAAATGTTTATAACAAAAATAACTACTTTCAGGTTAAAAATAAATAATTGGCATTATTAAAAGCAATCGATGTCGATTTTCTACTTTAAATTTTCCTTCAGCAACCGTAAAATTCTTCATCGTCCTCCCATTCCTGACCAAAACAATTCCGAGATTTATTACGACACTTGAAAGGTTTGGCAATAAGAGCTCGAAGCCCACTAAAAGCCTTGAGACTTATTAGTCATTTTGTAAGTCTGAAAGTCATTACAGATGTTTATTTTTTTGTAGCGGTAGGGCTCTTAGGAGCTCTTTTTGTCGCTTCTTTTGAGGAAGTACTAATTTTTTGCTAATTATTCAATTGCCCAGCACTAGTCAGGTAGCGTTGAAAGAATTTTGAGTTAATTTTATTTGATTAAGCAGAAAACCAGTTGTCAAACCTCTTGATGGTCACCTCCGCCATGGATAACCGTAATACCGGATAACGTTGAATTTATATGAAGGCAAATTATAACTGCTTATGTCTTATTAGTACGTACTTGTTAAGAACTTGGAGTTTGGGGCACATTTAATTATAGTCGAGATCCCACCACAGCAACATTCCGCTCATAGCGTACAAACTATTTTTTACGTAATTATATGAATAGGAAAATATATTTCTTTTAACTTTGGCTCTTACATAGAGTCCAAAGCCCAATTAGCCTCCAAAAAACTTAGTGTTCTCTCTAAGGTGAGACGGTATTTCACACCAGAGCAACTGCTTAGTCTTTATAAAGCACAAGTCAGGTCTTGCATGGAATACTGCTCTCACCCTTTGGGATGGCTCTGCCAAATATCAACTGGAGGCTCTGGAGTCGATTGAGAGGCGAGCCAGGAAGCTGATTGACAACGACACCTTGACTAAGACGCAGCTGCAAAGTCTTGAGCATCGTCGCAAGGTAGCGTGTTTGTCGGTCTTTTACCGGATACACTTCGGAGAGTGCGCCCAGGAGTTGCACAATCTGGTCCCCCCTGCCCCTTTCTTCTATCGTACGGCTAGACGGACGCGACCAAAGCGCCACCCTTTTATGGTGGACATTCCGCGCGTTAGAACCAAGCGTTTCGAATCCTCATTCCTCATACGAACAGCCGGAATGTGGAATGCTTTGCCTGGGTCTGTCTTCCCGTTAAAGTACAACGTGAGTGTCTTCAAGTCCCGAGTAAATAGGTATCTTCAAGGTAAGCGTGCTACACCCTAGACCGCACATCTGCTTAACATCAGGCAGTGTGTTAACCTATTCGAAATAAAAATATATATATATAAACAGGGTTGCCTTGTGAAATTTGGCCGCAAGTATTTGAAATTTAATAATGTTTAATTAATTTATAGGAACACCTTCATTTATTTTTTATATAAATGTATTGAATATACACCAGTGTCGATAATTTATACAACCATTAGAAAAGGAGGGGAATATTATAAAAATAAAAGGAAAAATAATTTACGGGCGATCTGAGGTCGGGAAGGGGATGTGAGGGGGGTTTTAAGAGGAAAAAACGGTTTTTCTCGATTTCCGGCAAAACTAAAAGTCCTATCGAAAAAAGTCAAATAGCAAAGTTGTAGGTAATAAAAAGATCTAAAACTTTTGTATTGACACTTTTTTTCACATAACCTCAAAATTTATGTGAAAAATCCAAAAAACCGAGTTTTTGGTTTTTTATTTTTATCTCTTGCAAAAATATTTTTTTTAACGAAATTTGGTGAAAACTTACCTTTTTATGTCCCAAATACGCTGTAATTTATTTGATTAAAAATATTAATTTTTTCACCTTATTTTGAATTAATATCGAAAAAACACCCTAATTTTCAATCGAAAATCAACCGTCAAAATATCAGCTTTTTTCAAAAAGTTGGTATGTTTTCTGTTTGTTGAAATCTCTACTTGCCGATGGTGAAAAAAAATATATATGTTACTATAGTAAATCTTCTCAGAAAATGCAAAAAATCGAAAAAAAATATTAAAGAAATAAATGTCAAAATGTACAAAAAATATATTATAAATCTATTAAAAATGTATAAAATATATATGGAAATCGGCCAAAAGTTTGTTATTAAAAATATCAATCTTTAGGTCATGTTACGTTAAGCATACTATTTTTTAAGGAATTATTTTACGATTTTTATGTTTGAGTTGATTGATACAGAGATAGTATTTACCTTCCTATGCAGATTCGAAAAGTTTTTTTGTTTTTTTAAGTTAACTTGTCACAGTTATCTTCAAGAAACTCAGCGTGCACGTGTATTTCTATAAACGATGTTGTATACTGTACTGTATTTCGAATACTGGTTAGGCTAACGGTTGTAACAGCTGCTACGAAATATATAGTATATAATAGTAGGTTTGTACGAGTATGTAGTAAGACCCAGACCAGCCTAGCCCCTTCCCCACTTCTCCACGAAATACCTTTTGATGGGCTACAATTTTTCGTAGGTCACTCAGATATATCTCCTCAGGTATATATAATTTATTTTAAAATAGTTATAAATAGGCATCTACGCATATAATTTAAAGAAGATTCGACAACTTTCTCCAAATATTGTAGATGTCTTATTAAATATTAATTTTATTAACTTTTTTTCTTATTTGTTTGTGAATTATAGTAGTTTATTTTTATTTGCAATTTTTTTGTTATCAATGTAACATGTAATTTTACGTTTTTCGAGTAATTAAAGTGTAAATTTTAATAAATAGCTCAAAATTATTTATAATATCGTAATATAAAAAAACTTTCGAATTCGAGTTTTTTTTTGATTTTTTACATTTTCTGAGAAGATTTACTATAGTAACATGTATATTTTTTTTTCACCATCGGAAAGTAGAGATTTCAACAAATAGAAAACATACCAATTTTTTGAAAAAAAAACTGATGTTTTGACGGTTGAATTTTCGATTGAAAATTAGGGTGTTTATTCGATATTAATTCAAAATAAGGTGAAAAAAATTAATATTTTTAATAAAATACATTACAGCGTATTTGGGACATAAAAAGGTAAGTTTTCACCAAATTTCGTTAAAAAAAAATATTTTTGCAAGAGATAAAAATAAAAAACCAAAAACTCGGTTTTTTAGATTTTTCACATAAATTTTGAGGTTATGTGAAAAAAGTGTCAAGAGAAAAGTTTTAGATCTTTTTATTACCTACAACTTTGCTATTTGACTTTTTTCGATAGGACTTTTAGTTTTGCCGGAAATCGAGAAAAACCGTTTTTTTCTCTTAAAACCCCCTCCCATCCCCTTCCCGACCTCAGATCGCCCGTAAATTATTTTTCCTTTTATTTTATAATATTCCCCTCCTTTTCTAATGGGTTTCATCCTACTATTATTTTTTTTCACTCTTTATTATTTTTAAAGGTTCTACTCTGGTCTTATAGGAGAACATACATGTATGTACCAGGTTGCCTTGCAACAAGTGGCCGCAGATTTTTTTGTTTTCAAAAAGTTTGATTATTTTTTGCCAAAACAATTCATTCACTTGTTTTTAGATACATTACGAAACTTAGAATATATCTATGCAAAGTTGCCTAACGAAAATTGAGATCTATACTAAAACTATCATATTAATAAATTTCATGTAATTTGGTTGATAAATATGGAAGTTACTAGTTTTTACCCGTGGCTTCGCCCGCATGATATTTTGATTTTTGAAGCAATAACATTATACTTTATAGCCTATGTGTTATTCTGATATATAAGCTATATTATTGCAAAGTTTCATCTCAATCCGTTCAGTAGTTTTTGCGTGAAAAAATAACAAACATCCATACATCCATCCATCCTCACAAACTTTCGCGTTTATAATATTAGTAGGATATGTGTGTTATTCTGATATATCCTACTAATATTATAAACGTGAAAGTTTGTGGGGATGGATGGATGGATGGATGGATGGATGGATGTATGGATGTTTGTTACTCTTTTACGCAAAAACTACTGAACGGATCGAGATGAAACTTTGCAACAATATAGCTTATATATTAGAATAACACATACAACGCGGGAGAAGCCGCGGGTAAAAACTAGTAAGCTATATTATTGCAAAGTTTCATCTCAATCCGTTCAGTAGTTTTTGCGTGAAAGAGTAAAAAACATCCATCCATCCATCCTCACAAACTTTCGCGTTTATAATATTAGTAGGATAATGCGGACGGACAGACAGACGGACACAACGAAGTTATACGGGTTCTTCGTTTTACTACAGAACCTTAAAAATATAAAAAGTAATAGACACCTATATGGGACAATGTGAATTGAAGTGTTAACGGCAACAGAAAGATGCTTGAAATATTCACAGAATATTAAGTTGTATATTCCCTTAAAAAATTAGTGGTTAAAATGATATGTATTATAGAGGACTTTAATGCGGTATGGATAATGGAACCCTTTGCGCGCGAGTCCGACTCGCACTTGCCCGATTATATAGTTCTCTATATCATTCGCGATGCTGTGTACGATGGTAGTCTTTAGCTCAGAGCAAATAAAAAATCATGAGGGAACGTCGTCGAACAGTCAAGTAAAGCCGGTTTTTTATACATGTGTGAGTGCGTCACTTCAGTGCCGCCATAGTTCGACTGACAAGCCAAGGCGTAGTTTCCTTGTACGTTGATGTGTGTGTAATTGTCTTTAGACGGCGAGGCGTAGTTTTGGTCGGCCTCACTTGTTTGTTCACAAGATTCTCTCTTGATTTTTTTATTTGCTCTGAAGTCTTTAGGAAAACTTTTATTCTGATTGCTTTTCCTAAAATCCTGTTCTTTGTTTAGCGCCTTATGAATCGACATTATGTAGTCTAAAAATAAATGTAAACGAACTGTATTCATATTTTAACCTCTATTTTAAGCTTGAAGGGTACGGCCAAGTCTTAAATTTATAAGCAGCTATGCCAAGGAAAGAATTTTATACACACTTAAACGTACTTTTTTAGCTTTACAACAGAAAAGTAACTGTATTTTTATGTTCTAGGTCGAGATGAAAACATAAGAACAAGGTAAAAATAACATGAAATGCAAAAGTCCCGCGAGAATGATGTGGGCCTAAAGTATAAGTTTATTAACAAAATAGGGCGCCTAGTTGTTATACTATTATTATTTTTTGCCAATTTTAAAGTTTGTAATGTAATGTTTTATAATTTGTAATTTGTTTTTAATGGACGTAAGTCTGGACAATAAACATTTTCATTTCATTTTCATAAAGTAATGCACACGAATCGATTTTAGTATTTAGATTGTTGTAGATTTTTCAAAAAACACAACTTTTATTTTATTTCGCGAATAAGTCCGCGATTGACCACCAACCCACCTGATGGTAAGCGACGTTGTGGTCGAAGATGAGGCACGCAGACCTAGAAGATACCACCAATAACATCGATAGGTATAGATAGATACACGCAGACACAGAACAAGCATTTTTTTTTATCAAATAATTTCTTGTCCTGGGTGGGATTTGAACCCAGAGGCCAAAAGGCGTCTTTGGCACAGGAGTCAATTATTGCATAGTGCATATTTGAAAACACACCTTCATTTATGTCAAAATGCTGCAGTGGAAAGTCACTACTGCATAGTAATTAAACTCTGAGTAAACCTTCCTTATTTCTCTACAAAGCACTAATTTGCATTTGCAAAGAGAATTCACCAACCGTGTTTCGACGCTTTAATAAAATCATATCACAGTGATTAAGCTTGACTTGCGGAGTTTTGTTGCAGAAAATTGTAGTTGTTTCAGTTACGGGGATGTAACATACTGTGACGCAGTAGGTACGCCGCGCGGTAATGACGGCGGGTTGTTTACATCTAAGTGCAAAATTTATGGTTTTATGATTCGAGCGGGATCAGTCTTTGTATCTCGTCTATTGTTTAGTATATTTGTTGGGTGTTTACGTATTTGAAAAACAATAGAGAATTCTCGAACTTTCGAGTTGTTTACTTGTTAACACAATAGCGTTTATTAAGATCGAGTAATGTTGCGAAATATCTCGTAGGTTCGAGACTGTAGGAAATAATGGATATAAATACGCCGACCGACCCTTGGGAATCAGTTTATTCGTTTACCGTCGAAGCGATAACATCTCGGGTTACAGTGCGATACCAGTGATTGTTAAATGACTAGTTTGTGTGAATATCAGTGCCAGTGTAAAGTGTTTGTGCAAACCAGTTGTGTCGTGTGTTTTTGTGATTTTTGTGAGGTGATTGTGTGCAATAAAGTTCAAAGTGAATAATCGCCGTTTTAACTGATTATCCAAGAACCCATCTCGTAACAATACTTTAAAAAGAATAAATATCTAATAGAAAAATTATAAATAACTTTTTGCTGTTAAGTCAATAAATGTAAAATACAATATGCATAAAATAAAAATATATTGAAAATTAGGTACAATTTTTATATTATGATGAATAGTAAGCAAGTCTCTTGCTATAATTGTCATATTCAACGAATCCGAAAAATGTATCAACTTTTGAATCATCAATTTTGAACTTTGTTTACTTAGATAGAGAGTACTGTACTATACTGTATCAGCCTTTTTAATGGTCCACTGCAGGACGTAGGTCTACCCACGAATGACCATATTTACCACGCTGGCCCGGTGCGGGTTGGTGGATTCACGCCTCGAATTTCTTCTTCTGACATAATTATGCAGGTTGTCTCACGATGTTTTCTTCACCGAAAAGCCAGTGGTATTAAATTCCGTACATAAATTCCAAAGAACTCATTGGTACGGGACCGGAATTTGAACCCATGACCTCACGATTGTAAGGGGGGTGTCACTACCACTAGACCACCACGGCTTTTTAGATAGAGAGTAATTTAATAGATTTAGTTATTTTCTAGTATTTAGTTATTTTCTAGCAAGAATTTCCTAAATTGCACAAATCCCCTAATCGGTCACCCCAGCGAGACCCACTGCAAACTCTGGCAAGAAACCTGTCCCCCACCACAAGACTTCTTAGAGCCAGCGGAAGAACTGCCCCCAGGGAATGACAACGTGGAAGTCGTTGAATCGACTCTGGACCCAAGTTGGCCGCTGCAAGTTTAATATGGCCAAATGGGGTTTTTCTGGCATGATCTCAGTGGAGTGCGATTGTGGAGTTGTGCAGACAATGCAACACTTATTGTCCTGTCCTCAGTGCCCAAACACCTGCTCACTGAGCGACCTAGTGAAAGCCACCCCTCCTGGAGTAGCAGTCGCTAACCACTGGGCAAAGCTTATCAATATAGATCATCACAGTCTAGATCTATCACCTTTGAACCATCGACACGAAGAAGAAGAAGACGTTATTTTCTAATAACATTAAAATCATTAAGAACAAGGACAAAGTCATCATAGTCCAGTTTTTTCTATCCCATTGCTTAGTATGTTAGTATAAATATAAGCCTCGGTGCAATCGAATCCAAGTGCCTTTGCGTTTAAGGTACCTATTTAGTTAAACGGGGTAACCTAAGGTACTGTTACTCAAGTATGCGGCTACAATAAAGCGAATTTAACTGAGCGTCTAATAAGCTGCCTTATATGCTTTATAACAATAGCATATTAGACCATTTTTTGTCAAGCTTTGTACCTACTCACGTGTTGTAATGGCGACGACATGTGAAATTACGTTACATGAATATTATTTTCAGTTATACGTAGAGGACAAAAGAGCTGTGTTGGTAATTATTAGGGAATTTCTGGCTAAATGTCATGCTTTTAGTACATTCGTGTGAACGTGGGCTGTACTTTATAATTTGTATAAATGTGTGTACGTTCTACTGAATATTTATAGCCGTAACCTTACTTTATTATACAATGTTTTTTTTTATATTTTGTCTGAGTTCTATGCTTAGATTACATTACATTTGCGTTACAGATTATTAATTAAATTTTATTCTATATTTTGTTCAGAAAATAAAACCATAATAGGTAATATTATCGGTAATATTCTCTGTGGCTATGTGCATTTTAATGTTATTTTAAGGCGCAAAGGCATTGAAGCGTATTTTTGCGTAAATATTAAAACACGTTTCAAATATTTATACGCGTTATACAGTCCTCTAAAGCTTAGTGGATTTCTGTAAAAATAAATTTTCGCAATTAACTCTGAGTCCTATTTATAATATCTTTATTTTATCACGCTTCCTTACTCCTAAAAAATTCAGTGCGATCTGTACAATTTTTCCCTAAAATGGCCAGTAGCCCAGTTGTCCCTAAATCCACTTACAGGTACTAAATGTTTTATGCGTCCTTTATTGGGCTATTTGCTACTTAGTGACCGTGTCTTAACGTTTCACGTGACCCAGATAGTGGCACACACCTTCCTGAGCAATTTTGCTGCCCCATTTTGACCCTAAATTGTGATTGACATTGTTGTTCACCAAAAATGTTTGGCGGCACCGATATTTTTTTTTAATCCTATGAAGCCTAAAAGGCTGATAAATAAAATCTCCGCCTTATTAATAAACATAGAATTACTAAGGAGTATATAGTCCGTCTTTTGTCTTTTACAAGCGATTTTTTCACTTACACCAGAGAGTAACTTATATGTGTATATACATGGAACACGGACGGTCTCTGACCCAAAACTAAGGAAAGCTTGTGATGTGGCTGCCAGATCCTGATATAGTTATATATTTCGATCCCTTCGCCTATTAGGGTCCCCGATTTTAGATGAGTCAATTCAAGATTTTGTTGACGAAAAAATTCAAAAATTTTATTCAATATCCGATCGTCTTCAAAAAATTAACACTCATATGGCCTATGTCATTATTCGTTACTGCCTTTTTGTCCCAAAATGTATGTATTTTTTAGATATTGTCAGCTTTGGAATCACCTTTATCTTTACAACAGCTTAACAATGTTCAAAAGTTGTTCAACAATGTTCACTTATCACTATTCTTAACACCCCTTTGGACGATCGTGCTTGGCGCCAAGCCTCACTGCCTGTAAGGTTTTGTAAGGTTTGGTGGTCTCGGTATACGCAAAATTTCCAGTGTACTCGTAGCTTTGCCAGCTTTCTTGTCCTCAGTTTTCAGCAATCAAAAGTTAGTAAATGACATTTTATCATCGTCTCTTCCAAATTTAGAAATCAGCAATCTGAGTGAAGCTGTTGAAAGTTGGAAAATAGTCTGTCCAAGCCAACCTTTGCCCAAGGCTCCCAGTTCTCAGAAACAGTGGGACGGGCCGCTGTGTGAGTTATAACTGCAAAAACTAATTCAAATCTCAAGTTGGACTACAGAGCGCGCTCGCTTGTTTGCCGTTTTAAGATAGGAGTCGGGGCTTTGGCTACATGCCCTTCGGCCACCACGCATTGTCATGCACAAAAAGTGCAGCAGTTATTGCAAAGTTTCATCTCAATCCGTTCAGTAGTTTTTGCGTGAAAGAGTAAAAAACATCCATCCATCCATCCTCACAAACTTTCGCGTTTATAATATTAGTAGGATAATGCGGACGGACAGACAGACGGACACAACGAAGTTATACGGGTTCTTCGTTTTACTACAGAACCTTAAAAATATAAAAAGTAATAGACACCTATATGGGACAATGTGAATTGAAGTGTTAACGGCAACAGAAAGATGCTTGAAATATTCACAGAATATTAAGTTGTATATTCCCTTAAAAAATTAGTGGTTAAAATGATATGTATTATAGAGGACTTTAATGCGGTATGGATAATGGAACCCTTTGCGCGCGAGTCCGACTCGCACTTGCCCGATTATATAGTTCTCTATATCATTCGCGATGCTGTGTACGATGGTAGTCTTTAGCTCAGAGCAAATAAAAAATCATGAGGGAACGTCGTCGAACAGTCAAGTAAAGCCGGTTTTTTATACATGTGTGAGTGCGTCACTTCAGTGCCGCCATAGTTCGACTGACAAGCCAAGGCGTAGTTTCCTTGTACGTTGATGTGTGTGTAATTGTCTTTAGACGGCGAGGCGTAGTTTTGGTCGGCCTCACTTGTTTGTTCACAAGATTCTCTCTTGATTTTTTTATTTGCTCTGAAGTCTTTAGGAAAACTTTTATTCTGATTGCTTTTCCTAAAATCCTGTTCTTTGTTTAGCGCCTTATGAATCGACATTATGTAGTCTAAAAATAAATGTAAACGAACTGTATTCATATTTTAACCTCTATTTTAAGCTTGAAGGGTACGGCCAAGTCTTAAATTTATAAGCAGCTATGCCAAGGAAAGAATTTTATACACACTTAAACGTACTTTTTTAGCTTTACAACAGAAAAGTAACTGTATTTTTATGTTCTAGGTCGAGATGAAAACATAAGAACAAGGTAAAAATAACATGAAATGCAAAAGTCCCGCGAGAATGATGTGGGCCTAAAGTATAAGTTTATTAACAAAATAGGGCGCCTAGTTGTTATACTATTATTATTTTTTGCCAATTTTAAAGTTTGTAATGTAATGTTTTATAATTTGTAATTTGTTTTTAATGGACGTAAGTCTGGACAATAAACATTTTCATTTCATTTTCATAAAGTAATGCACACGAATCGATTTTAGTATTTAGATTGTTGTAGATTTTTCAAAAAACACAACTTTTATTTTATTTCGCGAATAAGTCCGCGATTGACCACCAACCCACCTGATGGTAAGCGACGTTGTGGTCGAAGATGAGGCACGCAGACCTAGAAGATACCACCAATAACATCGATAGGTATAGATAGATACACGCAGACACAGAACAAGCATTTTTTTTTATCAAATAATTTCTTGTCCTGGGTGGGATTTGAACCCAGAGGCCAAAAGGCGTCTTTGGCACAGGAGTCAATTATTGCATAGTGCATATTTGAAAACACACCTTCATTTATGTCAAAATGCTGCAGTGGAAAGTCACTACTGCATAGTGATTAAACTCTGAGTAAACCTTCCTTATTTCTCTACAAAGCACTAATTTGCATTTGCAAAGAGAATTCACCAACCGTGTTTCGACGCTTTAATAAAATCATATCACAGTGATTAAGCTTGACTTGCGGAGTTTTGTTGCAGAAAATTGTAGTTGTTTCAGTTACGGGGATGTAACATACTGTGACGCAGTAGGTACGCCGCGCGGTAATGACGGCGGGTTGTTTACATCTAAGTGCAAAATTTATGGTTTTATGATTCGAGCGGGATCAGTCTTTGTATCTCGTCTATTGTTTAGTATATTTGTTGGGTGTTTACGTATTTGAAAAACAATAGAGAATTCTCGAACTTTCGAGTTGTTTACTTGTTAACACAATAGCGTTTATTAAGATCGAGTAATGTTGCGAAATATCTCGTAGGTTCGAGACTGTAGGAAATAATGGATATAAATACGCCGACCGACCCTTGGGAATCAGTTTATTCGTTTACCGTCGAAGCGATAACATCTCGGGTTACAGTGCGATACCAGTGATTGTTAAATGACTAGTTTGTGTGAATATCAGTGCCAGTGTAAAGTGTTTGTGCAAACCAGTTGTGTCGTGTGTTTTTGTGATTTTTGTGAGGTGATTGTGTGCAATAAAGTTCAAAGTGAATAATCGCCGTTTTAACTGATTATCCAAGAACCCATCTCGTAACAATACTTTAAAAAGAATAAATATCTAATAGAAAAATTATAAATAACTTTTTGCTGTTAAGTCAATAAATGTAAAATACAATATGCATAAAATAAAAATATATTGAAAATTAGGTACAATTTTTATATTATGATGAATAGTAAGCAAGTCTCTTGCTATAATTGTCATATTCAACGAATCCGAAAAATGTATCAACTTTTGAATCATCAATTTTGAACTTTGTTTACTTAGATAGAGAGTACTGTACTATACTGTATCAGCCTTTTTAATGGTCCACTGCAGGACGTAGGTCTACCCACGAATGACCATATTTACCACGCTGGCCCGGTGCGGGTTGGTGGATTCACGCCTCGAATTTCTTCTTCTGACATAATTATGCAGGTTGTCTCACGATGTTTTCTTCACCGAAAAGCCAGTGGTATTAAATTCCGTACATAAATTCCAAAGAACTCATTGGTACGGGACCGGAATTTGAACCCATGACCTCACGATTGTAAGGGGGGTGTCACTACCACTAGACCACCACGGCTTTTTAGATAGAGAGTAATTTAATAGATTTAGTTATTTTCTAGTATTTAGTTATTTTCTAGCAAGAATTTCCTAAATTGCACAAATCCCCTAATCGGTCACCCCAGCGAGACCCACTGCAAACTCTGGCAAGAAACCTGTCCCCCACCACAAGACTTCTTAGAGCCAGCGGAAGAACTGCCCCCAGGGAATGACAACGTGGAAGTCGTTGAATCGACTCTGGACCCAAGTTGGCCGCTGCAAGTTTAATATGGCCAAATGGGGTTTTTCTGGCATGATCTCAGTGGAGTGCGATTGTGGAGTTGTGCAGACAATGCAACACTTATTGTCCTGTCCTCAGTGCCCAAACACCTGCTCACTGAGCGACCTAGTGAAAGCCACCCCTCCTGGAGTAGCAGTCGCTAACCACTGGGCAAAGCTTATCAATATAGATCATCACAGTCTAGATCTATCACCTTTGAACCATCGACACGAAGAAGAAGAAGACGTTATTTTCTAATAACATTAAAATCATTAAGAACAAGGACAAAGTCATCATAGTCCAGTTTTTTCTATCCCATTGCTTAGTATGTTAGTATAAATATAAGCCTCGGTGCAATCGAATCCAAGTGCCTTTGCGTTTAAGGTACCTATTTAGTTAAACGGGGTAACCTAAGGTACTGTTACTCAAGTATGCGGCTACAATAAAGCGAATTTAACTGAGCGTCTAATAAGCTGCCTTATATGCTTTATAACAATAGCATATTAGACCATTTTTTGTCAAGCTTTGTACCTACTCACGTGTTGTAATGGCGACGACATGTGAAATTACGTTACATGAATATTATTTTCAGTTATACGTAGAGGACAAAAGAGCTGTGTTGGTAATTATTAGGGAATTTCTGGCTAAATGTCATGCTTTTAGTACATTCGTGTGAACGTGGGCTGTACTTTATAATTTGTATAAATGTGTGTACGTTCTACTGAATATTTATAGCCGTAACCTTACTTTATTATACAATGTTTTTTTTTATATTTTGTCTGAGTTCTATGCTTAGATTACATTACATTTGCGTTACAGATTATTAATTAAATTTTATTCTATATTTTGTTCAGAAAATAAAACCATAATAGGTAATATTATCGGTAATATTCTCTGTGGCTATGTGCATTTTAATGTTATTTTAAGGCGCAAAGGCATTGAAGCGTATTTTTGCGTAAATATTAAAACACGTTTCAAATATTTATACGCGTTATACAGTCCTCTAAAGCTTAGTGGATTTCTGTAAAAATAAATTTTCGCAATTAACTCTGAGTCCTATTTATAATATCTTTATTTTATCACGCTTCCTTACTCCTAAAAAATTCAGTGCGATCTGTACAATTTTTCCCTAAAATGGCCAGTAGCCCAGTTGTCCCTAAATCCACTTACAGGTACTAAATGTTTTATGCGTCCTTTATTGGGCTATTTGCTACTTAGTGACCGTGTCTTAACGTTTCACGTGACCCAGATAGTGGCACACACCTTCCTGAGCAATTTTGCTGCCCCATTTTGACCCTAAATTGTGATTGACATTGTTGTTCACCAAAAATGTTTGGCGGCACCGATATTTTTTTTTAATCCTATGAAGCCTAAAAGGCTGATAAATAAAATCTCCGCCTTATTAATAAACATAGAATTACTAAGGAGTATATAGTCCGTCTTTTGTCTTTTACAAGCGATTTTTTCACTTACACCAGAGAGTAACTTATATGTGTATATACATGGAACACGGACGGTCTCTGACCCAAAACTAAGGAAAGCTTGTGATGTGGCTGCCAGATCCTGATATAGTTATATATTTCGATCCCTTCGCCTATTAGGGTCCCCGATTTTAGATGAGTCAATTCAAGATTTTGTTGACGAAAAAATTCAAAAATTTTATTCAATATCCGATCGTCTTCAAAAAATTAACACTCATATGGCCTATGTCATTATTCGTTACTGCCTTTTTGTCCCAAAATGTATGTATTTTTTAGATATTGTCAGCTTTGGAATCACCTTTATCTTTACAACAGCTTAACAATGTTCAAAAGTTGTTCAACAATGTTCACTTATCACTATTCTTAACACCCCTTTGGACGATCGTGCTTGGCGCCAAGCCTCACTGCCTGTAAGGTTTTGTAAGGTTTGGTGGTCTCGGTATACGCAAAATTTCCAGTGTACTCGTAGCTTTGCCAGCTTTCTTGTCCTCAGTTTTCAGCAATCAAAAGTTAGTAAATGACATTTTATCATCGTCTCTTCCAAATTTAGAAATCAGCAATCTGAGTGAAGCTGTTGAAAGTTGGAAAATAGTCTGTCCAAGCCAACCTTTGCCCAAGGCTCCCAGTTCTCAGAAACAGTGGGACGGGCCGCTGTGTGAGTTATAACTGCAAAAACTAATTCAAATCTCAAGTTGGACTACAGAGCGCGCTCGCTTGTTTGCCGTTTTAAGATAGGAGTCGGGGCTTTGGCTACATGCCCTTCGGCCACCACGCATTGTCATGCACAAAAAGTGCAGGGCGCTTTTTGCGGCACGCCGCCCTACATGATATCATCCGTCGGGACTTTGTCAGTGCTGGCATCCCGTCGGTACTAGAGCCTGATGGACTGTCGCGGGACGACGGTAAAAGACCCGATGGTATGACGTTGGTGCCATGGAAGATGGGACGACTTTTAGTGTGGGACGCGACGTGCGTCGACACACTAGCGTCGTCTCACCTTCCTGACACAACAGAGAGAGCTGGCGCTTCTGCAGCTAAAGCGGAAAACCTTAAACGGCACAAATATGGGTCCTTAGACAGGATGTACCATTTTGTGCCGTTTGGGGTTGAGACTTTAGGTCCATGGGGGCCGGATGCTTATATTTTGTACAAAGATTTAGGCTTAGTAGCCAGTATGGTGAAGCGAAGAGGAACCCGTGGTGAAGCCGCTTTCCCGGGTCTGGGACCTGGACAAGCCCGTGAGGAGGCTGGCCAGTAGGTCGGCTTGCCGACTGGGGTAGACGGTGGACTGGTCGCGATGCCGCGGCCGAGCCCATCGAGGCGGGGCCGGCGACGGGATGGACGGGCGGCGAGTGTGCCACGGCTCTGCCTGTTCTACCTGCCCGCGGCTCCAACGGGTGCCGCCAATGTTATTGGTGGAGGCGGTGGAGCTGCAGGGGAAGAGGAGTGTCGGTATGTCGTCGGCCGCTCTCCCTATCCTCTGCAGAGGCAGAGGAGTGCGGAAGCGTGCCCGTAGCCCCGACATCAGGCGCAGTGATGGAACACCCAGGGGTTTTGGTGGGTATGCCACTGACTAGCGGCGGAGACTGCCACAACCATCCGTCTGCCCTCGAGGCGTGGTGGTATCCATTAAGGATTTTCCCTGGTAATAAAAAAGGCATTGTAGGTTTTGTAAGTAGGGTTTCGTTTTATTTTTCTTTGCTGTACCTAAACATACGAACGGAAATATTTTCATAATTTTGGATACTAACTCGTGTCAGTTACCATCCACATAATATTATAACAACTCGAGTGGTGCTAATGATGCCATAAAATAAAATTTAATTTTACCCAACACATAAAAGAGTGATTAAGGCTTTGAGGAAGGTGATTAATGTCCGTGGGCTTGGCTTAATTAGTTTTCCCTGTATTAATTGTTATAAATTTAGTTTACAATTTTATGACTCCCTAGTTATTTGTTAGTCATATATATTCACCGTTTTAGTACCTTTAACAAAGAAATATAATTCTGTTTTAGTGAATTTTATATCTTTACTAGATTTTACCCGCGCTATTCTATTGAAACGTGGTCTTTTACTGTGGGCCTTATGAATACACTCATGGTAACCCAACGCGCTATGGAGAGAGCTATACTCGGAGTCTCGCTGCGAGATCGAATCAGGAATGAGGAGATTCGCAGACGAACCAAAATTACCGACATAGGCCAATGGATTAGTAATTTGAAATGGCAATGGGCAAGGCACATAGCTCGGAGAACTGATGGCCGATGGGGCAGTAAAGTTCTCGAATGGAAACCACGCACCGGCAAGCGCAGCGTAGGACGTCTACCGACCAGGTGAACCGACGATATTATTAAGACCGCAGGAACGCGCTGGATGCAGGCCGCTTCCAACCGGCCATATTGGAAATCCATGAGGGAGGCTTAAATCCAGCAGTGGACGTCTTACGGCTGATAATGATGATGACGGTTCCATTGGCACTACATACTACATAAGGCTATTCTACAATGGGTTACAAAAAAATACAATAAATTAATGAAGTCATCATTTATTTTCATGATATCAGTTGCACAATATATGGAAATAATACTACAATATAATTTACATGTATATGTATTGGCAATATGTTTAACATTAAAGTAGATTTATATAATTGTGTTTCTTAGATAAAAATCTTTAGTAATACATTAAAGTTTTTGATATAATATCCACGATGAGCAATACTTAAGTTTAAGACGGTGATATCTTTAGAATTATGTAGGTTTTAGTCATTTTTGTGGATTGATTAAAAAGTGATAAGTATATTTTTTACTATTTACAACACAATTAATTTGTAAATTGCTAATTACAAAAATATTTGAATAGAGACAAAATTTTAATTGTACTTAATTTAGTTTGATTAAACTTACATAACTTTTTCATAATGTGAGTTGACTTTGGTGGGTTTCCATTATCTACTATCCTAGCGGTAGAAATTGATTAACAAGGGGTTGGTGCTGTTCTGTAGAAAAATTAAACTAAACAGTAAATCTAAAACGTAAATACATGCCAAAGCGTCATCTTCATTCTACAAATTAATTTTTTTGTCGCAAATAAGCGCGCATTCGACCACAAACATGCCTAAGAGCCGTTCACGACCGTTTTTTTTTTCACCGGACAAGGGACCATCAAAACTCGGATATGTTATTGGATCGGACCCTTGTTCACGCATATTTTATTTACCGGATGGATGTCGCTCTGGCCGGTGTCCGTCGCGCCGACGACGTGCATCCGGCGAAAATTGCTCGCCAGGTGAATGTCCGGTGCTTTAACACACGTTCATAATATAAGCCATACACTACCGCAAAACCTGATGACAGACAGCGGTCGTCGTGTTGCGGTCGAACATTTAACACGCAAACTTAGAAGATACCTACCTACCTTTTCATTCTGACCTTTAGAAGCGTTATAAAATTCTTGTCAGGAAACGAAAAACAACTTTCGCTAATCAGACTATATTTTTTCTTGAAAATCATTGAATATTCTTTTTATTCGTATTGAGATGAGCAATGAGAATGGCTTGATAGGTATGCCTCGAACATATTTACTTTTGGCGCTTTGTTCCAATATCTTTAATTTACTCTTATTCTATTCTAAATATTAAAAACTGTAAAATATTTAGTATTTTTCTTTATTTATAAATAAAATGTTTGGAGAAAAAAAGCGCTTCGTCGAATTCTTATTTTTATCGATACTAATTTGAATAAAACGGAGCGCACACTCACAGTTGTTTGGTTATTTCAAAGCATATTTTTATTTAAAAATCACATGCTATTTTTAGTACTCAAACGCTTTGAAAATCAAATATTTTTTTTGATAAAAAATAAGAAATGAATAGCTAAAAATATTAGTGCAACTTGGATAATGTTAAAATCTATCCCACGCGTTAGAACAAAGCGTTTTGAGTCCACATTCCTCATACGAACTGCCAGAGTGTGGAACGCTTTGCCTAAGTCTGTCTTTCCGTTAAAGTACAATGTAGGTGTCTTCAAATCTCGAGTAAATAGGTATCTTCTAGGTAAGCGTGCTACATCCTAGACCGCATATCTGCTTTACATCAGGCAGTGTGTAGTCAAACGCAAACCTATTTGAAATAAAAAAAAAAAAAAATCCCTCTAGTAACAGTAGTCCGGTTGTTAGTCCTGCTGACCGAACTACTTAAACTTTTTAGTTGCAAAAATAGTAGGTACTTCAATTAGCCTGAATTTGTTTTATAAATTTGCTTTCAGAGGAATTTGACATATATCCTTGTAAAAAATACGATACAGAAAGAAGATTCTGTTTAAAAGTTCAGGAATAAATCATTCCTTGTCTGTTTTTCCGGCTAAACAAAATCAAAGTATCTAAAATGGGTTTTATTTTAATTCGTAGAGTTATCGTAAATCTTGTTTAACAATACGTCCTCGAGCAAACAATACCGCAGATTTGCATCTGCAACAGATTTTTTGAATATCACAATTAATAAACATCAATAACATAATAGGTATATAATATTTAAAACAACTAGGTACTACAAAAACACATTTGAGACTTTACTGAAAAATCGAATCTACTCATTGTATTTTATTTTTGAAGTAAAGTTATCAAAACTAAAACACTTGGATTATTTGTTCATACAGCCCCATATTAAAATCATCCAACACGAATCAGGAAAAAAAGTTAGTTAACATGAAAATACCTTTTAAAACTCTCCAATTTTGTGAATCGTGTATCGTTTAGCGAAATGCATGTCAGTTACAATCAGTCCTTGTTAAACGCCGGTAGTCAAAATTAAGGGCCTTGGAGCCGCTAACCTCGCTCGCGCAATATTGAAAATAAAAAAAAACAAACTCGAATTTTCAAATAAAATGTCGCATTTATTTATCATTTAATTACATATAAGTACTTGTTAGTTTTTTTACATTTGGATTATGAGTTTTTAGGTTTAACCAAACCTAGTATTTATAAGCCTAAGCTATTAAATTTGTTGGAAAAGATAAAAATACGAAAACAGCCGTTATTTTAGATCTTTTTTGTTATCAAATAAAATTTAATAGTATCTAAACCAAAAAATATTTAAACAGGGTTATTCCTAATAAATTAGCATCCTTTTAGGGGCTTATTCTGTACTTCAAAACTAACAACTTTTGTTCTGCGACTTTTGTCAAAACTCAAAAAAAAAATCAGCTGTTCCATATATTTTGTCGCAAGTGAACGATATTTTTCTATGGAATATTTTTTTTGTGTTTTGACAAAAGTCGCAGAACGTTAGTTTTGATGTACAGAATAAGCCCCTAAAAGGATGCTAATTGATTAGGAATAACTCTGTATATATGTACTTGATTAAGAAATGCAACATTTGATATTTGGAAATTCAACTGCACTATTTGCAAATGTGCGAATGAGATATCAGCGGCGCGACTAAAAGGCCGTTAATTAGTGAGTGGGTGCCATTGCTGAATTTGTTCCATCGGAGTGGCGAGGGCAGAGTTCCAATGCTGCAGCGCTCGCCCCCGGGCGAACATGTACGACCCTAACACAAACTTCCCCAGGAGACGGTCTGGAACAAGAAAATTGGATTTAGTACCTTATCTCTACATGAGTGCAGTCTCGGAGCATTCTTGGAAAATAAGTTGAAAAGTTACAAAGCGTTGAACTGAAATATGTTTTGAGTTTTTCTTGGATGTAGAATAAATGACTCTTACAGAGTGAGGTGGAATAGACATAAGTATCTAGTAGTCATATAGAGTGTATTTACAGCTAGGCTAGACATATTCCAAAATATCATGGTATTTATCACCATAACCAACTATTGCTATGACTGCGAAATTGCTAAAAATATATGCACATAATTTAATAAACAAAAATTTAGTGACTCTTGACAATACTTAGCTGATATTTTTTCCTACTTGAAATAGTAAGAGCTGGTCATAACGATGAGTTCAATGGTATTCTAGAACATATCCATATATTGTATAAGAAAACATACGTGTCTATTATTTTTAGGGTTCCGTACCTCAAACGGAAAAAACGGAACCCTTATAGGATCACTTTGTTGTCCGTCTGTCCGTCTGTGTGTATGTCAAGACTCTTTATCTCGGGAACGCGTAAAGATATCGAGTTGAAATTTAAACTGTATACGTATATCTATGATCTCTTGCAGTTGTGTAAAAGAAAAACTCCTCTGTCATCGTTTGAAAAAGTTAGCGCTGTTTATGTCGTAAAAAAACCGCATATTTCGACACTCACAAAAATCAAAACCTACAGGGTACTTCCCGTTCACACAGAACTATGAAATTTAGCGAGAAGCATTGTCTTAGAGTACACATATAGAAATAAATCTGAAAACTGTACATTTTTATTTAAATCATAAAAAAATAGGGCCTCGAAATTCACAAAATATGGGTTCAAAATTCAAAGTGTAAATCGTATCATGTAAGGTATCATATAAAAGAACTTCATTAGCACATGCTAAAACAGGTTTTTAATTATTTTAACAACGTGTTTGTACGGAACCCTCAATGTGCGAGCCTGAGTCGCACTTGTCCGGTTTTTTAATAATCTATCTGACGGGCTAATTACATTCGGTTTTTTAATAATCTATCTGACGGGCTAATTACATTTTTTTGGTATGATGACAAAAAAAATGTAATTAGCCCGTCAGATAGATTATTAAAAAACAATCGACACGTTGTTTTCTTCTGTCAATGAAACAAAAATTGATGAAGATATAGCCCGTTAAAGATCCGCGTGACGTCACGAGTGTCATACAAATGTACTTATAGACTTTCTTGAGAGCCGTGACGTCACGGCCCCCAATCCAAACTTTGACAAGGTTTATCTTTGCCAGGCAAGGTTTTATTGACAAAAGAAAAAATACCATACATATTTTTCATGATCTAACATGCGACTAATTATAATAATGTTTTTTTACTATTTACCAATTATGTTTCGTAGACAGTGGTATATTGCAAGTGTGCTCAACATGCGAGTATAATAGCATTATAGCTGTACATTAGATAGAATATGATCAAAAGCTTAGCAAAGCAAAAATTAGCATGACGTCACCAGTGTACAGAATCATTACATAGTATAAAACAAAGTCGCTTTCCGCTGTCTGTCCCCATGTATGCTTATATCTTTAAAACTACGCAACGGATTTTGATGCAGTTCGTTTTAGTAGATAGAGTAATTCAAGAGAAATGTTTATATGTATTATACACCTGTACGAAGCCGGGGCGCATCGCTAGAACGCAAATATTATGCACGGATTGCTGTAACATTTTTCACAATATTGTTGATTTATAAAAATGGCTCAGCCAATTTCAATAAAATTTTAATGGGACCAATTTCGAAGTTTACTCTTTTCAATAAAAATTTTTTATTGAAATAGGACTAAGTACTATGAAAAAAGTTATGCGTGGTTATATATATATATATATATATATATATACGCGTCGAATTGTATACCTCCTCCGGTGGTTCGTCGGTCAAAAATTGACCGACCGAATTGGTTTTCAGATCCTTTCCTTTACTTGTGCTATCATTATTATCATGGTATTATTTTGTTTCAATTTACTTAGTTCTTATATTATATTACTACAAATTAATTGAATTCAGCTTAGATCGTTTGTTTACTTTGTCGATTATCGGACGTGGAAGATTTTACTATTCGAGAACTTTGTAATACGTTGCAATTGTTGTAGTACTTCAAAGTCAAAACGTTTCAAATTCGTCTCAATATAGTTAGTTTTACATCTTTAGTTTTACTATCCCTAGGGAGTCAACGATAGGAGAAAAAAATTGATGCCATTATGAAGGTCATTTATTTCTCTCCGGGTTTCTGAATGAGCTGCTTTATCTCAGTCTATTTGGAGTTTTCTTCGCTTCATTTTAGTGATAAATCGTATCATTTAGTAAATTATACGCCTGCATAAAAAGTTTGTACGATACCAGTGAAAAATCTTATTATTTTATTGCAGCGTATGAATTATTATGTCAATGAAGAAGTTAAAAAATTTTGCTCTAAGTAGGTATGACACATTTTCAACATAAGTATACCTACCACTTACGTACTGTATTGTACTATGGAAATTAACGTGGTTTTCACAAATTTTATACGTGTACACGTGAGTTTAGTCCCGTTATATTTTGTATAAAATACTGTATTGTAGTATTTAATAAATGGTTTCCAAATTTTGCAGATAATGCGGCCAGAGGCTATAAAATCAATTTATATATAATTATGTTTTGTTATCTTTAAACGATTAGCCAGCAAATATTTTGGCATGGACTGTTATTCTTGTTTGAGCTCATCAATGTACTGAAAAAGATTAGAAGTAAAGACACTCGTCTTCAAAAAATAGTCCGTCCGTCTTGATAGCAACTACAAGTACGCTCCCTGTATGAACTAATCATATCACATCCAAGTACTTAGGGTAATTTTCCCTTTGGTATAAAATGACACATATTCAATAATAATAAAGTTATAATGTCACATCACCTTTGGCATAGACAGTTTAGTCAGCGACTATATCGTGATGCTGATTGTGTGGAGATCGTCATCTTTTAGTTTAAAATGGAAGCACTTTAACACGAACGCGCTACCGTCCTCTGCAACCTCGACTAAATGCATAACAAAAAAGGTGTGTCTTAATTAACTAATCTTTATCATAGACAGAGTTCGGTTGCAGAGCCTGTATCGTAACGCTGGTCGTGTGGAGCTCGTCAGCTATCAGTCTGAAGTGGAAGCACTTTGACACGAGCGCGCTGCAGTCCTCTGCGACTTCGACTAAACGCAGAACGGTTTGTGTTGGTTACCTCACCTTTGATATTGACAAAGTTTGGTTGCAGTGCTTGTACTGTGATGCTGATCGGGTGAAGTTAATTATTTTTCAGTATGAAGTGGAAGTACTCTGACACAAGCTCACTGTCTATTTACCATTCCTCTTCGAGTAAACACAAAACAGCAAAGGTTTATGTAGAGCTCACCTTTGGCATAGACAGAGTTTGGTTTCAGCACCTGAATCGTGACGCTGGTCGTATAGAGTTAATCGGTGTTTAGTCTGAATAGAAAGAATACTGACACCAACGCCTGACCATCCTAGATTAGTCATACGAGTGGGCAATATTGTCAAGTTTTAGTGCCATCTCACCTTTGGCATAGACAGAGTTCGGTTGCAGCGCTTGTATCGTCACGCTGGTCGTGTGGAGCTCGTCGGCTTTCAGTCTGAAGTGGAAGCACTCTGACACGAGCGCGCTGCCGTCCTCCGCGACCTCAACAGCTGCGGTGCGACGTGCGCGCACGCCGCGGCACGCCCGCTCTTGCGTCACTCGTACCACCATCTCGTGCTTACTTGATGATGGATCCAGCTACAGCAAAAAATAAATGAAATAAAATAAATGTTAGAGGACATCTTACACACGGTCTCTGACCCCAAACTAAGCAAAACTTCTGATATGGCTGCCAGATACTTTTATACTACATATTCTTAATTTTGATATATACTTATAAAGATAATAAAATGTAGACGCAGATCATATACCTATATTCATCTTATATAATCGTTTCTTGAGTGGGAATCGAACCCACGCCTCTTTGAACCAGGAGTTAGGGTTGCTAACCAGTAGGCCACTAAGGCAGTCGAGATATGTATGTAGGTAGGTACAAAATCTGACTTATAAAGAATCCGGCTACTGTAGAGAAATAAATAAGCAATTGCAATTCAAGTCGCTTTTAACGGGTGTTATTGGAAATATGTTGAGTAGGATTGTGTCCAGCAGTGGATTCCTAGTTAAGTAATAAGTTTATTATATAGCCTGAGGGACTGCATTTAAGCCTGCTTAAGAGCCTCTGCTGTGTCTTTGTGACTAGAAATCTAGAGTTTTCAGGTGACAATCATTTCATTTGTAGGCTTTGAACTAAAGTAAGCTGTTGTAAAATGTTTCAGTGATGTCGTGGTGTTAGGAGGAAAATATTTTGCATTCTGAAAATAGTAGATTGTATCATATGGGAGCAAAATAGTATTTTTACGGCGAAAGCGTTTTTTTTTTAATCCAGAGCGAAGTGAGGGATTCTAGAGTAGAATCCCGAGCATAGCGAGGGATTCTTTAGTAGAATCCTAAACGTAGCGAGAGATTCAAAGTACGTCGCCCGAGCCAAAAATATATTTTGCGTCCAAGTGGTACACTCTACTTTTCATCAGCTCTATGACAAAATAAAAGGCGCCTTATATTATAGAGGAATCGGTCGATACGAGTGGTTGTAGATGGTTTCTCGTCAGACCAAATGGATATCAATGCCGGTGTTCCTCAAGAGTCAGTGCTCTCTGCGACGCTTTTCCTACTGCATATTAACGACTTGCTAAAGCCTGGTATTTTTGGGTACGCAGACGACAGTACAGTCATGGAGAGCTACACATCCGAAGCAAGAACGAGCGGGGCACAGATCGAGTCACTCAGAGAGGCTATGGTCGAACGGCTCAACTTGAGTCTGGAGGCGGTATCTGACTGGGGTGTTGCTAACCTGGTCAAGTTTAATGCCACGAAAACTCAAAGCTGTTTGTTTTCGGCCAAAAAGAGGCCCTTCCAAATGTCTCCTGCTTTTCGTGGTGTATCCGTTCCGGTAACTAACAGTCTGGAACTATTAGGCGTTACGATATCATCGACTCTCAACTTTGGGTCTTATACAGAGTCAAAAGCCCAATTAGCCTCAAAAAACTTGGTGTTCTCTCTAAGGTGAGACGGTATTTCACACCTGAGCAACTGCTTAGTCTTTATAAAGCGCAAGTCAGGTCTTGCATGGAATACTGCTCTCACCTTTGGGATGGCTCTGCCAAATACCAGTTGGAGGCTTTGGAGTCCATTGAAAGGCGAGCCAGGAGGCTGATAGGCAACGAAACCTTGACTGAGTCGAAGCTGCAAAGTCTTGAGCATCGACGTAGGGTGGCGTGTCTGTCTGCTTACTATCGGATACAATTCGGTGAGTGCGCCCAGGAGTTGCACGATCTGGTCCCACCTGCCCCTTTCTTCTATCGTACGGCTAGACAGACGCGACCAAAGCGCCACCCTTTTATGGTGGACATCCCACGCGTTAGAACAAAGCGTTTTGAGTCCACATTCCTTATACGAACTGCCAGAATGTGGAACGCTTTGCCTAAGTCTGTCTTTCCGTTAAAGTACAATGTAGGTGTCTTCAAATTTCGAGTAAATAGGTATTTTCTAGGTAAGCGTGCTACATCGTAGACCGCATATCTGTTTTACATCAGGCAGTGTGTAGTCAAACGCAAACATATTTGAAATAAAAAAAATAAAAAAATAAAAATATTGTGATATTATTATTCAATAAAACGTAGAAAAATAACTAAATTGAAATTAAAAATGGTACAAATGAAAACTTAAATTAACTTTTTAATCATTTTCTTGGCGCTAAACACTAAATATACTTCCAAATTCAAAAAGTGCGCGGAATAGTTCATTCCGGCGCACTTATTTGTTCCAAATTCAAAAAGTGCGCGGCTAAGATAATTCCGTCGCACCTATAAAGTTCCTTATAGAAAACACCACCTTTGAGCGCACATAAAGGCAAACCAAGTAGTTATTTTCGAATAGATGTGATGAAAATTACATTTGATGACACGTAATTCTAAATCACTCAAATTTAAACCCGATTGAGTTCAAAATAAAACGAAATAGGTATTTGATCTAGATTTTGGATTTCCAACCGATATCGGAGTTATTAGAACTCCGCCATTACACGTGCCCTAATCTGAATCCAGTATTTTGATCGAATAATACTAAGTGGCATCAGGTGTTACTAATTAGTTTAAACTTTCAAATTATTGAAATCTAGCTAGAACAGGCGTCAACGTGTAACATGCGGTTCACTAATTTATGCCGTGAAACTAAAAGCGTACTGACCCGAAATGGTCATCGATCGAGATCGTTAGCAAATTAATGCACGGATATGCTTCGATGGCGTGTCATTTGTATAGAAAGGCAATGAATTATTATTTGTGCTACTGTTCCACGACTTTGCCCAAGTTTTTAGGGTTCCGTACCTCAAAAGGAAAAAACGGAACCCTTATAGGATCACTTTGTTGTCCGTATATCTAGACTTTTTATCTCGGGAACGCGTAAAAATATCGATTTGAAATTTAAACTGTTTACGTATATCTATAGTATCTTGCAGTTATATAAAAGAAAAACTTGTAAGTTATCGTATTAAAAAGTTAGAGCCGTTTATGTCGTAAAAAACCGCATTTTCGACACTCACACAAATCAAAACCTACAGGTTGATTCCCGTTGACATAGAACTATGAAATTAGGTGAGAAGCATCCTCTCAAAATACACATGTAGGAATAAATCTGAAAACTGTACATTTTTTAGTTACATCACCCATATTTTTGGGCCTAGATACTCGTACACACAAAATATGGGTTAAAAATACAAAGTGAGTAAATCGTATCAGGTAAGATATCATATAAAAGAGCTTCATTAGCACATGCAAAACAAGTTTTTAATTATTCAACAATGTGTAATTTTCTATGAATGATGAGAAAAGTTAAAAAATAAAAACTATTTTGTCGATGGTTATGGTATAGAGATTTTAACAACTTATACTTCCCAATTTTGTGAAATTTTCTGGATTTGTACGGAACCCACGGTGTGCAAGCCTGACTCGCACTTGTACAGTTTTTTATTTACTATACATCCCTTGGTAATAATATAAATCCGAAGTTGTTTTTGGTGGTTTGTTACTCGTTTAAGGAGCGATAGATCATCTGTTTGATTTGATTTTTAGCATGGATGTAACTCAAGCGTCAGAGAGTGTTGTACTACTTTTTATCCCGGAAACATGAAACATTTCTATGGGGTAGTACAATATTTTGTCATTTCCGAGTTGTAATTAATTAAATTATGTATGGAACGGCTGTTTTTTATTACTCGAATTCCGAGTTAGTCCCACAGTAAAACATAATAGTGGTCTGTGTACACCTTCTCACGGCTTAGTACGCCAGTTCTGGATAACCCTGTATAGTATTAAATCAACATACCTTTAGTGCTCTAGCCTCTATAACAGTGACGGTGAGCCGGTGCAGGTTTTCATTGTATAGTAGAGACACTAGAACCTCGCCCAGGTCCGACGTAGGTTCTTGACAGTCCTAAAGAATATAATAGTATTTTTTTTTATTTGAAATTTACTAAACACAGACTCCAGGGTCTGTGCCCTTTGTTAATTAACATTTACAATTATTTTATTATACTGTACAAAGAGTAGGTACTAGAAATCATAGCCTAAGTTAGTCAATGCACTGCGTGAATGCCACGAGCAGACCGGCGCGGGCGACCCGCAAGCAGCACCCGATCACGAGTGTGACACATGTGCCAGCCATCGCTCTCCTCGACCAATTTGAGGGAGGAGAACGACCCGTATAATAGTATTTTGTAAATATACATTACAATAAAAATATATAATTATGTTATTATTTACCCGAATAATTACTCTCTGACCATTATAACTAATTATATAAAAATAACATTAGCGTTCATGCACTTAAAACCTACTCTTTAGGATACATTTTGTAACATTTTCTTACCGCTGACATTGTAATAAAATATATTATAATATATGCAAAAAGGGTCATATTAGAACTTAATTTTAAATTATTATTATTTATTTATGTAAGTTGAAATATATCTATACCTTATGGCAGTAACGGACGCGGTGCGGGTCGGGAGTACGGCGTGTCTATTAGTACCTGTTTCAATGGACGACAACACACAGAACGCGTGCGCGGGTCGGGCGCGGGGCGGGCGCGTTCTGTGTGTGGTCGTCCATTGAAACAGGTACAAATAGACACGCCGTACTCCCGACCCGCACCGCGCCCGACCCGCGCCCGCCGTATGTGTGAATCGGCCTTTAAAGTTACATGCAGATTAAAATCCTACAGTCGTGACAAGCGAAGCGACAAACTTTCAATTGTATATCGCAAAAACTCTTTGAAAGAGTTCAAGTAAAAAAAAAATATGCTTTATTTTTGTAAATACTATGCTATACTAAAAGTACCTTTTCCACATCCAGCTTGTAGAGTTGAGGCTCTTCATCAGGCGCCACTCCTTCCAGCTCAGTAAGTGGAAGGATGATGTGACCGATGAGCTGTTTGTTTTTACCGACCCTCCCGACGTCTACGACGGACAGCTTCAGCGTGAGAGCTTCTATCTTGCCTGGAGGTATCTGTTTAAGCGAAAGATTAAAATATTAACTAAAGTAAATGAGACGGTTCGCGGTGGGCAGTTGGGAATGAGGCGAAAAGTTTAATTGCAGAAATAGGGCGCAGGCTAAGGGAGAAGACTGATGACTCCCGCTCATGCTTATGTGAAGTTTGCTATCAAAGTTGTTCATTCAACGATTGCTTTCGCAATCCGCGCAAAGCAATTAATGGCTAAAGTCACATAGGCGGTGACAAATGACTAAAATGAAGTCATAAACGATTGCTATTACGATTGCTATTACGATTGCTATTGCTTAGGCGGTCGGGGGGCTGGTGCAAAGGATAGCCATTGCTATCCCAGCATTTTAGACTCTTTTTCCCAGGGACGATAGAAAAACGGTTATGTATATAGTTTTATGTGTTTAGGTTGACTTATTTTATATTGTTTGACTTGTTTTGCAAATGACGTATAAGTACATGAATTTGTAATTATAAAAAAATAGCGCAGGTATAAATTAAGTAGCTGCTCTACTTAGGGTCCTCAGTTCCAAGCATCGCAAGTAGCGGACGCATCACACGGATTGTTTTTTTTTTTTGTGAAATGTACTGATTGCACGGATTTGTTTGTCGGAAATGCCGACGTCGATGATCTGATTATACTCTATAAAGTTTAACTAGATCTCTGCGACAGCTGTCATAAAAATCACGCCTGTGAAGTCCTGAATTTCTTAATAGTACAGACAGTACCTGTCAATGTCGTACTTTATGGGCATGCCGATTAGTGATGGGTGACGAATGATCGGGACCATACAGTTTTAGATAGAGTTTTATTTAAAATATCGATTATTTATTTTAACGATATTTTAAATAAAACTTAATTCATCATTAATTTTATTGTATATTTTAATATCATAACATTTCTTACATGTGTAATTAAATTAAACCCAATTATTTGTTACATTAGCATCGATAATAGTGAAAAACGTCGATAAATACTATCGTTACATTATTATGAGTATTTAATTAATATCATAACATTATTTACATGTGTACATACTTCATCTTAAATAATAGTAAGAAAATAAAATCCAATTTCTCACCTTCAACTACTCATTCGATTTCATTACAACATTGTTTGAAAATCGATATTTTCCACCACTATCTCAACTCTAAAAATGTCAATGTCACTGTCGCAGAGATCAAGTTAAATTTTATAGAGTATAGCAACTTTTAGAATACGTTCCGATGACGTCATAAGGAATGCCGATCAGTGGACTCTACAAAACATCAATATGAAATGTAAGAAATGCCGAGTCGATGCCACAAAATAATCTGATTTTTATTTATTTCGAAAGGCGCATGACATCGGTAATCTGTTTTCCGGTAGTTGCGCCGGCAAATCCGATTGCTGCCAATGCAGTGGACAAATAGTGAAAAATAATACGTTTGATGCGATGTGTCCGATACTTAAGACCACGCGGAACTGTGGACTGTTCGTGTTACTAAGAAACTTAGAAAGAGGTTTCACGGACGTACGGAAGAAGAAAATTTTCAGTCTTCTCAAACCTCTGACGCATGACTTTACCAAAATTTGTTGAAAAGGAGTTTAAGCCATGTTCAGTTAAAACAGTTCCGCACTATCTGTAAAACCCACCATAAGAAGAAATTGAAGTGTACTTGAGCATATAAACGATCAAAGCCTTATCCATAACTTAGAGTTGTTCAACATTTCCTGAAGATAAACATCTATGCGAGAGTTTTCCTTAGAGATTCAAGTTTCCATCCACTTTACTGCCTCAGCTCTCTGCACAGTAATTTCTTGTATTGCCACAGCAATATATCACTAAAGTTGTTGGGAGTAAAGTTGATATTGCCATATCATCTATGTTGTAATAAGTAAGATCCTAGTTTAGGTTATGCACTCAAGTTAAAGTCTAAAAATAGAACTTAGAATGTTTTATACCACAAGATAGAAGTTGTATGTTGATTTGATTATCACCATTTCAAGGTTTGAAGTAACAAGATTATTTTTTGCAAAAATTAGGATGACCGACTTTACCCGTGTACAGAATTCGCGAATATTTCGCACGCATCGATGTAGCACTTTTTACATTATTGTTGATTTATCAAAAATGGTTCAGCCGATTTCAATAAAATTTTAATGGGATCAATTTCGAAGTAAAATAAATATTTTATTTATTTTCAATAAAAAACGAAATATTGAATTCGGTCTACTACGAAAAAAGTTATGCGTGGAACATAAAAAAACCGGACAAGTGCGAGTCAGGCTCGCACATCGAGGGTTCCGTACAAACACGTTGTTAAAATAATTAATTTATATACCTGCTGATTTAGCATTGCAAATGCAGTTCTATAACATGACTAGCTTTGAATTTGTTCGAGTCAGGAATGGATTTATATCTTCTCAATCATATAACGTCTTCGGAACGCACAGACACCTCGTACATCGACGGAGAAAGTTAATACCGCGGGCTAACTTGACGCTAACGCCATCTAGTTTAGATAAGAGTAAATACGCGCGATTACAGAGATTTAAACTGTTGCTTTAAGAATTGATTTTATAACTTATTTGATTTGATTGCTATTAAGTTTGATGTTTTATATTTATACAATTATACATTTATATTTGAACATATTTTTAGTTTAGACAGAATTTCGAACCAATGTTTTGTGAATTTTGAGGCCCTATTTTTGTGATGTAAATAAAAATGTACAGTTTTCAGATTTATTCCTATATGTGTACTCTAAGGCAATGCTTCTTGACAAATTTCATAGTTCTATGTTAACGTGAAGTACCCTGTAGGTTTTGATTTTTGTGAGCGTTGAAATATGCGGTTTTTTACGACATAAACGGCTCTAACATTTTTATACGGTAACTGAGAAGCTTTTCTTTTACACAACTGCAAGAATTCATAGGTTTACGTATATAGTTTAAATTTCAACTCGATATCTTTACGCGTTCCCGAGATAAACAGTCTTGACATACACACAGATGGACAACAAAGTGATCCGAAAAGGGTTTCGTTTTTTCCTTTTGAGGTACGGAACCCTAAAAATATATACGCGTCGAGTTGTATACCTCCTCCGGTGGTTCGTCGGTCAAAAATTGTTTTTATTTCTACCTATTAGAACCCAACTATACTTCTTTCATTCCTGGTAAAATGATTTTATTGTTTTAGTAACTTCTAAGCAATATTGAATGTAAGAAAAAAGTCATGTCAATGGTTGTATCTAAGTGAATTGTTTAGTAACTTATAATCTAGAAAATTGATTAGGCGTATAAAACAATGCAAGGCGCTTCCAACCTGTTGTATTGGAAATCCATAAAGGAAGCCTATATCTAGCAGCGGGTGTCGTACGGCTGATAATGGTGATGAGACAAAAAATGCTCAACAGTGTGCTATCAACAAGATTTACAAGATTTTATGATATGGACAGTTGATCACGATACTGCATAATAGTAAAAAAAAAGTAATTACATAGGTACTTGGGATATAAATAGGTCAGAACAGCTCACAACCTAGAATTATTTGAAGACTAGATTAGATAAATCTTAATAAAAATGCTTCAGATACATTTTAATAATACGTCCTACGTAGAAAACTGAAATGAACTCATAACAATAAATTTCCCTCCAGATTTTCCGTTTGAACCATTCAATCACATTTTCCAAAACGCGTAGGTACCTACTTATTCTGTCATCAATACCTTTCATACAAACGCCGAGTCCACTTTGTCACAAAGGCCAATAACCGAAATTGAGAGCTCTCATTGATACCGGTTCATAATAACCGGTATTAATACCGGTATCGTGTCGGGGCTGAGTTCCCATCACAGTAATTAAAGCTCTATGATGCTTGATGAAATCACGTATTATTTTGCCTGCTTATTTGCGGTATGGGTAAATGTCAAATTTTGAGATCAAAACGTTCAAAATCTAAATGTTACCTGCATTTATTTTTAGAAATCCTATTGAAAAGGGAATGGTGGTTTTTTGTAGCTGCATTTTACGCTCAGGATAAAAAAAAAACACTGCAAAAATGTCATGGCATGCTGAGCCCGCTGCCAACTAGAAGTGAGCTAAACTTAGACACATTCTGCTTTACCACAAAAGACTTAAACATAATTTAAATACTGTTTTATAGTACAATTTGTACTGTTAAACATTGTCTAAAGCATGCGTAAAACTTTATTGGAAAGTCTCGTCTCTAAAACTTCTGTAGTCTGTAAATTGTCTTTTTTTTTGTAGCGTAGTATTTTATAAATAACAATAATAAATCTATAACTACGTAAAACTAAGTATGCCTTAATTGATTGGTATTTATATCACAAACAATATACATATTTGATGATATGATGGTAATACCTAAATAAATATCCGTATCCTCACTAAGTGCTCCTTCACTAAAGCCAGTGGTATGAAAATCCGCTTACAAATTTCAAAGAGCTCATTAATACAGGACCGGGATTTGAAACAACGATCTTGTTTCAAAAGCAACCGTCCCACTAGGCCACTAAGGCTTTCTAATTAATCCTCACATCTAGCCTCAATTTAATCCTATTTACGATCTTCACAAACCAAGTAACCTTCAATATTTAAGCTAGCCATAAGAAAACCACTGGTGGACATAGACTTCTTCCATAAATTTCTAAAAAGACTGGATGTACTCGTAAGCGGTTTGCGTCAATCAATCATTCAATAACATTTTATTAGACATATTTATACATTATTTTTAATTTTAAGCCGTTATCGTCCCACTGCAAGACAAAGGCCTCCCTTCCCTCCTTCCATTTTTGTCGGTGGAGAGCTTTGGTGTTCCATCCACTGCAGTGGGAATCAAGCTCGTCTCGACATCTTTTTTTGGGCCTACCGAGGGGTCTTTTGATGGTGGGTGTCCACATTGTACAGGTTTTGGCCCACAGATCTTTGTGCATGCGGCAGATGTGTCCGGCCCAATTCCATTTCAGACTTCCGGCCTTCTCTCCGACATCTAGGATCTTGGTTTTGGAGCGTAGTTCTGAGTTTCTGATACGGTCACTCCAAGAATGCTGCGCTCCATTGCTCTTTGGCATACCCCAAGCTTGGACTTTTCATGCTTAGTCAGAGACTAAGACAACAATGTATAAAAAAATATTGGTTGTCTGTAAAATAATTTTACGTGATAAAGTCATAAGAAAACATTGTTGAATCAACAAGTGAAACAAACCGAACGCCTAGGCCGATCATGCCTATCTATCGCTTGTTCCGTGCTCTCGAAAGCACGCTCGGCACAGACGGAACGTGACACTTGTTGGTGCGTGCAGCCGGCGTTCATCAATTTTTAAAACGTTAACACGCGGTTAGAAGTTTCCTGGAAGAAATCACTTTCAGTGGCCGCTGGTTCCACATGTTTAAGCTTCTGATTTTTTTGTATACTGTAATAGATAGATATAACTCTTTATTGTGTGCACTAATACTATTATGGTACAAAGTAGATACTTATCTTAAATTAGTGCCACAAATGGTGGCCTTATCGCTGACAGCGATTTCTACCAAGCAACCAATGAACAGAAGGAGATCACAAACAAGAATATAAATGGGAGGTACCAAACACAGCCAACTACTGATACCTAATAATATAAATGTAAATAATATATAGATAAATACTACAAAAATATAAATACATATACATACAAACAATATAACACATAATAATTATGACAAGGAGAAGAGAGACAAAGGCTAAAATGAAAGTAGCAAACAAAGGATATTTAAGCAGACAAGTAATATGGGTTGCCTGGAAGAGATCGCTTCCAGCAATAAGGCCGTCTAGTGTTGCACTATCTTAAAAATTTCACTAATTTATTTATTGTTGTAATGTATGTATGTCTAAATCAATAAAGAGTATCAATCAAACAATCAGTCCGAGATGCCGCCCTTGTATAAGTACTTAGATACCTAATTTTAGGAGTATTGTATGTGCCTAGTTGTAAATGCTTTGCATTTTTAGTATGTAATAAAATATCTTATACTTTAAGTTTAAGAACACGATGGCTGAATGGAAAAAGGATTGGACGGAGGTAGCACAGAACAGAAAGGAATGGAAGGAATTGGGGGAGACCTTTGCCAAGCAGTGGGACTGTACTGTACTGTACCAGCCTTTTTAATACTCCACTGCAGGACGTAGGCCTACCCACGAAGGGTTATTGGGCCATATCCACCACGCTGGCCCAGTGCGAGTTGGTGGATTCACATACGCCATCGAATTTCTTCTACGGACGTAAGCAGGTTGCCTCACGATGTTTTCCTTCACCGAAAAGCCAGTGGTGTGAAATTCCGTACATAAATTCCAAAGAACTCATTGGTACGGAACCGGGGATTTGAACCCATGACCTCAGGATTGTAAGGCGTGTGTCACCACCTCTTTACCACCACTTTTTCAGCAGTGAGACAGTACAGGTTAAATAAAAAAAATGCTCTACGTTCAACCTGAATTATTTGACAGCATCATTGTTACATAATCCCGTGAACCGTATCCAAATCACTTTTATATTTACATGTTAAATAACTCAAGGGACATTCACAAAAGAATTTCAACACAGCGACCGTAGGCCACATTCCGAGCCTCGACTTTACCAAAGATTAATTAAAATACATGCGTCGATCCCGAAACAGGCCTAAATCAATATCGTTCATGTGTATACTGAAAGGAAGGTAAATGTTTGATTTCTGAAAGCCACGAGCCGCGCCTGCGGTAGAGCTTGTGCAAAAAGTGAACCATCGTGGGTGAGGTCGCCTGTGTGCCATTTTACTAACTTTGTTACGTTGACAACACTGATCTGTCATAGCTAGTACAACTATAATTATTTTTTCCAAAAAATAGCTTGACCGACTTTACCCGTGTACAGAATCATTATCATTACAGAGACTCAGAGTAGGGCTGGAGCGGCGGCCAATTCGGCTGAGCAGCACAAGCGGCGCAAATATGCTAACCTCGGGAGTGGTTACATATTTGAGCCATTTGGAGTTGAGACTTTGGGTCCGTGGGGGCCGGGAGCTCATCTTGTTTTCAAAAGTCTTTCTGAGCGTCTGGTGGACGCGACGCGTGACCAAAATGCTGGTGTTTATTTGGCTCAACGTATAAGCATTGCCATTCAGCGTGGCAATGCTGCCAGCATGCTGGGCACGCTGCCAACTGGCAGTGGGCTTGAGCACTTGGATTATCTTTAGACCTTCAAGGGTCTGTGGATGATCCAATTGCTTTCTATGTAGTAGTAGTGTAGTATTGTCATTATATTAAAAAAAAAAAAAAAAAAAAAAAAAAAAACATTACATAGTATAAAACAAAGTCGCTTTCCGCTGTCTGTATGTATGCTTATATCAAAGAAGTGTAGAAGAACTAGTGCTGTACTCAGTGATTTATTTTCGTTTTGCTAATATTATATAATATTAATAGTACATATACACATGTTACCAACTAATTGTCAACAAAGTACCTATCTACACTGAGCTTTTAGTATTAATTTTGAGTTGTTCTTATCTTTTGCGCATGTTTTTTTGTCAAATGATTGTATGGTACCTAAATAAATATATTCTTATTCTTATCTTTAAAACTACGCAACGGATTTTGATGAAGTTTGTTTTAATAGATAGAGTAATTCAAGAGAAATGTTTATATGTATAATACAATTGTGCGAGGCCGGGGCGAATCGCTAGAACGCAAATATTATGCACGGATCGATGTAACATTTTTCACATTATTGTTGATTTATCGAAAATGGCTCAGCCAATTTCGATAAAATTTAAATGGGACCAATTTCGAAGTATATTCTTTCCAATAAAATAAGAAATAGTGAAATCGGACTACTAAGAAAAAAGTTATGCGTGGTTATACATAAAAAATAACAAATATACGCGTCAAATTGAATACCTCTACCGGTGGTTCGTCGGTCAAAAAGTGTTTGATAATTTGTAGACACCACAGAGCTAATACAACCAGAGAGCGCTGTTGTCGCTTGGGGAAATTCTCAACCACAATAATGTGCGGAAAATCATGCCCAGATCTGTCATAACCATCAAATTCGAATGGGAATTTGATAAGAATTTGACACTATCGGGATCGAAATATTTTTCATGTCTCTTTCTCCTTCAGATTGTCTCGATCGACCACATTATCTCTCTGGTTGTATTAGCTCTGTGGTAAACACCAATTAGGTTTTCATTAGTACTCGCGTCTACCAAGTATAGTCAGTACCTAGACTGCTGATTAAAATTGTTAGTTCACCATTACGCCGCGACGGTCCTCTTTTTGTACATACTCTACACTATGCAAAGATTCGGACAAAAATGTTAACACGTTTAGACCAAAGAGTTTTTTGGAGCGTGTGGGACTGTGGGTAGTTTGAAAATTTTCTGAGTTTGCACTTAGTGAAGTTCTTTTTTGTGTATTTAAGAATCGCCCATGAGTATTCCTTAAAAAAATTACAATCAAGCCACGGGCTAGTAAGTAATTTAAATCTAACTTAAATTTCTAGGTAAGTATAATAACTATGTAAGAATGTGTCCATCAATTAACACTTTCCTTATTGTCTCTATTAAGGGAAGACAGTACGTTAGTGTGTTCTTTATACGCGACATTAGCACTTATATCACTATGACTATGAGTTAAATTTTTACACCTACTCGAACGGTTTCGTTCGTTCGTTTTATTCTGGAATCTTTGTATGATAAAGATGTTACTTTGGGCGGTACAGCCCCATAGCTGTATACCATAAGTCCTCACTGGCATCAGGACTTGTTTGTATAATAATAGTTTGTTCTGTATTGACAACGAATAGTGAAGATATGAAACTTAAAAATTTATTGTTGATAGAGACGAAAAATATTAAGTTCTATCTTTATTTTTTTGAAAAATTCAGAAAAACTTTATTTCTTAAAAATAATAAGTTTTAATCACCCATCATGAATAGGCCTAGGACCTGCAGTGAACTGTTAAAAAGGCTGGTACCGTACCGTTAAGCAAACGCGGCTGCTATCATCAAGTAAGCGCACATACTCGTACCTAGGTAGCTGGCGTAGTATCTTTAATAGAGCTTTTTATACTCTTAATTCAAAAGTTGCCCGGAAAATATTGCTTTCAATGGCCAGTTGTAAAACTTTTTGACCTGACATGCTTATTTACACATAGAGAACAGTAATACTCGTATATTGTTTATACTGACCTGATACACGAACGTTTCATCGTAGAACGGATTGCACGTCTTCTTCTTCTGCTTTGTTTGCAACGCTCTCCTCTCATCAGGCATCAGTTGGATCCTGTTAAAAAAATGTGTTAGGTATTTTAGCACATATTTAGGTAAAAACAAAAAGAACATTTTCTATAAACCTAGTGTATAAAGCATGATAAAATCATTTCATTGATCGAACAATGCGTCAGCTCTCGTTAATGGTAAGAAATTCTAATAATTTCACATTGAGTGACACCTGTCTGGTTTAACGCAGTAGTCACAGATGGCGTTTCTAACACTGTAGAAGTTGGTAGTAAAATGATAAAGACTTCACTTGTTTGGCGGGTTCGTAGTACAGCGTTCTAGCTTAATTTGGACAAAGCATCTGGGCCGGAATCCCAGAGGATGCAGGTTCAAATCCTGCGAGCGCGTCAATTTTCGAAATGTTTATCACAAAAAGAACATTTTCATATTTAATAGTAGTAGATAATTAAATTTTAAAACAAAAGCTTCAGAACCTCTTACACAGATAAGTTAGTTCAACGTGGTTGTCTGCGTGTCTATGAGTAGGTATGTGTTAAGCAAGAAGTAAATATCGGTAATAAACGTACAACGGAGATGCCACGAGAGTCCAATCGAAGACTAGGTAAAACGCCGTAAATGGAACTGAATTAGTCACACGCTCCGTAGGACTCCAGACCACATTCCAAAACAAGCTTTGGACTGGAACCCACAAGGCAAGAGAAGACCAGGCCAACCAAAGTACACCTGGCAGCGTTCTATTATGGCAGACATCCGGAAAATCGGCAAAACATGGTAGGTGTGAAACGTGAAGCTCAAGACAGGCTGGTTCCTAGGAATTTAATTCAAGTAAGTCGAGAAGTAAATATTTTCTTTGGTCGCGTCCACCATATCATACAAAAAGAACGGCGCTACTGAGCGCATTGTGTTTGCATGAATAAAATTAAATTAGTGTACTATAAAGGTCACTGTCAGAAAATAACTTTAATAATTTTAGCCACCCAACAGTTTCACGTAAACTTACTTTTGCAATTATGACATTAGCACATAAACAAACACGTAAATACTAATTAGGCTCCTAAGGTGTTATTTATTCTTATATAGCTGCTTGATATTCATAAAACCGGCTAACCTAAAAATCTCTCAGACGAAAAATTACCTATCCAAGTTTAATGAAAAATGTGTACAAGAAAATCTAAAAAAAGTATTTTCAGTTACGAATTTGTTCGTTTTCAGTCTGATTTACATACTGAAACCTAACGAGTATCATGTCACTTGTGGAACAAAAAATTTGTGCGTATCGAATATCATGTAATCGGGAAATTTTTTAGGAAAGTTGTTGAGTCAAACAATACCTACTATCGGAAACGTTTCAATAATGTTACCTTATTAGCAAAGTTACGGCAGGCTTTCTTAGAAATAACATATCATTACATTTATTTAAAATTTTAAATAGCATGTTTCTGATTTGTTCTGATAGGGAATCGAACACACTGTTTGCCTTTCTCTATGATGCCTGATAAATATAACCTAAAGAATTATGAATTATAAAGTTTTTTAAAGTCGGAGTGAATGATCAACTCTGAAATAGTAAAAAAAAAAACATTATGTTTGACACATATTGTTGATAGTCAATGAAATTTTTGTACAATTTTTTTTCTTTATAATATAATCTAGTTTATAATGATTAATATAATTATTTTGTATTCCTACTTCTGGTTGAATTCAAGCCAGATAATATTTGAAACGAGAGACTAGAGTCAGTTGACCGGTACGTTTACAAGATCTCCAGAAGAATTCAGCTGGGATGAGCGTCATTCAACTAGTTGGACGATATTTTAAAATCTGCTATTGTCCCACAGTGCCTAAAGACTCGCCTATACAATCAATGTGTCCTGCCCAACATGACTTATAGTGCCAAGACATGGTCGCTAACTGATGAGGCCATGCACAAGATACAAGTAGCACAGAGGGCCATAATAATAAATAAATATTTTGGGACATCTTACACACGGCCTCTGACCCCAAACTAAGCAAAGCTTGTGATATGGCTGCCAGAGACTGATATACTACATTTACTTATTTTTAAATACATACTTATATGGATAGTAACTAAATAACACCCAGACACAGAGCAAACACTTATGTTCATCACACAAATATTTGCCCTGGTGGGGATCGAACCCACGCCTCTTTGATCCAGAAGTTAGGGTCACTAACCACCGAGTCACCGAGGCAGTCAAAGAGGCATATAACGCGCCATGCTCGGAATTAAACTACAAGTCTGCGTTAGAAATGTCGAGATTCGTCGCCGTACTAAGGTGAGCGACGTTGGTCGGACAATCACTAAACTTAAATGGGTGGGCAAAAACTTTAACAGAATGGTGGCCGCGGAACTGCAAACGAAGCGTGGGGCGACCACCAGCTTGTTGGGTCGACGACATTGTAAGAGTCACGGGTCCAACCTGGATGAGATTAGCACAAAATCGAGATAATGATGATTTATAATTCTGAAAGTTCCTTCAATTTTTAGGGTTCCGTACCTCAAACGGAAAAAAACGGAACCCTTATAAGATTACTTTGTTGTTCGTCTGTCCGTCTGTGTGTATGCCAAGACTCTTTATCTCGGGAACGCGTAAAGATATCAAATTGAAATTTAAATTGTATACGTAGATATATCTATGATCTTTTGCAGTTATGTAAAAGAAAAACTTCTCAGTTATCGTTTAAAAAAGTTAGAGCCGTTTATGTTGTAAAAAACCGCATATTTCGACACACAAAAATCATAACCTACAGGGTTATTCCCGTTGACATAGAACTATGACATTTGGCGAGAAGCATTGTCTCAGAGTACACATATAGGAATAAATCTAAAAACTATAAATTTTCATTTAAATCACAAAAAAATAGGGCCGAAAAATTCACAAAATATGGGTTCAAAATTCAAAGTGGAGTGAATCGTATCATGTAAGGTATCATATAAAATAATTTAGTTAGTGCATGCTAAAACAGGTTTTTAATTATTTTAACAATGTGTAATTTTCGATGTATGACGAGAAATGTAAAAAAAAAAACTTTTTGTCGATGGTATAGAGATTATAACAACATACTTCCCAATTTTGTGAAATTTTCTGGATTTGTACGGAATCCTCGGTGTGCGAACCTGACTCGCACTTGTCCGGTTTTTTTCGAAACAGCATTACTTTATCTTTATCTTAATATTTTAATACCAAGGTCTTGCCGAACCCATTATAGTACTTATGTAGGTACTTATTTAGCCTGACTTCTTGAATTCGATTTTCAGTTAAACAACTTTAAATTTACGAAATGTCACTTTACGCTAGTTAAATTCCGCGACTCTGTAATAAAATTTACATACAAAATGGGCACCTTTAAAGCTGGGAGGCGGCACCTCCCAAATGCGTTGTATAACCTACACACTATAATCTAAATAATGAATGGGGTGATTGAATTAACATGCTTCTCATGTGTAGTAATTATAACTCAAGCATAGATTTGAAAAAGAAAAATAAATCTTAAAAGGAAAATTTGCGGGCTATATTTTTTTTGATCCTAGGTAAGAATAGTCTAGATACATCAGCTTTCAAGCGAAAAAAATATCGTTATGTCATAATGTTATGGATTTAGGAGCTACGAATGCATTGACACACAAATAAGTAAATAAATATAAACTGAAAAGTTCATGATAATCACTCGAATATGTTTATGTTATTTTTAAGCTTTTGCGATTTGGAAATGAATTATTTACCTACTAATTTCTTATATTCAGTACGTTATAAGCACCTCCTTTATAATATTACAGTTACATCTTAGCATAAAATAGCTACAGTTTTTTAAAGATTTATTATGCAGAAGCGACCGTCTGAACCAAATGTAATTGTTTACGTTTGTGTGAATAATTCATTATTCGAAAAGCGTATCACAAAATTTATTATAGCGTAGAAGTACCTAACTTAATTGTTATTAATCTATTTCACAAATAAAGAAACACTACTTGCACTTAGGAAAAATCAATAGTTTACATTTTAAAACTTAACTGGCTCGTCCCACGCTTGGTGTTAGTGTGGCAAGCATCTAACATTAAATAAAACAAATAGTGAACATAACAATCTTTGTGCATACTCTGCATCAACAAAGCGGTAAGTATTTGAAAACAAAATGAGCCCTCGTTCCCTACGGACCGAAGTGAACTCCAAGAGATTCAAATATGTAACCACTTAGTAACCACTCCTGAGAATCTGAGACCAGCATATTTGCATGGCTTGTTTTACTTGTCTCGGTGCACAGGGAACAGGGAAGGTAATGTTTTAAGCATAAGTGAATCACTTAATCTAGCCATCTCATGGGGGTGGAAAATGGTGAAGGTAAAGTTGTAGAGACGTACTCATCTAACTAAAATACTAGCTCTTGACCGCCAGGCCTTCCCCCGCCTAATTTTTTTAATTTTTGTGCTATCGCATAGGAATCTTCTTTATTTCAGGAAAAACGTAGCAACTCTCCTTAGAACTATATTCATGCCAAAAATTAAATTTAACCGTTGCTTTGTTGTGCGTGTAAAAGTAACAAATAAACCAACAAACACACCGGATTTATAAAATTTCAAAGGCTTTAGCCGGCTTACCACAAAACATTTAAACACGCTTTAAACTTTCACTAACCGGACTATTTGTACTAAAAATTGTCTAAAGCGTGCGTAAAACTTTTGTGGCAAGACGGTAATATTTTAACCATTTAGCATGGTAATGCTGCAAGCATGGTGGACTACTAGTAACTGGCAGCAGGCCCGAGCATTTGGATTATCTCTCGACATTTTGAGAATAAATTAATTACTTTTTGTAGAGTAGTCGTCGTTTCAGTCATTGGACGTCCACTGCTAGACATAGGCCTCCCCTATAGATCTGCAATAAGACCGGTTAGAAACGACTCGCATCCAGCGCAAACCTGCGATCTTGACAAGGGCATCTATCCACCTTGTGAGTGGACAGCTGCGCTTGCCGGTACGTGGTCTCCACTCGAGAACTTTTCGACCCCATCGGTCATCAATCCTCCACGCTATGTGCCCTGCCCACTGCCATTTCAACTTGCCAATCCGCTGGGCCATGTCGGTAACTATGGTTATTTTTCGGATCTTCTCATTTCTGATTCGATCAAGAGAGACTCCGAGCATAGCCCTCTCCGGAGCTCGTTATGCTACTTGGAACTTATTAATAAGGCCCATAGTGACCACGTTTCCGTGCCATATATCATCACTGGCAACGCACACTGATCGAAAACGTTCGACTTGAGGCACTGAGGTATGTCGGACGAGAAGACATTGTAATTAAAAACAACTGTTTTTTTTGTGATTTCATGTTTCGTCCTGCAGTAAAAGTTAGTTATGTACAACGATGTCCTAGAATAAGTATCTTCGAAGTTTTAAGAAACACTTTGTACACGGCACGTAATCGTGTCTCGCGACAGCTAGTGCAGAGTACCTAACCTAATTCTACCCTACCAGCAATCCTTAGAGAATATTCATCACCACAAAATGAATGCAAATCACGTCACCATAATCTACTTACTTGATGTAAGGGTCGCAGGCGTTAGCGAGCGCGGGGGTGCGGGAGGGAAGATGTTTCGCCTTCAGAATGTGGACCTGTAGCCTTTCGGTCGCCGCCTCGTACTTCAGTGTGAACCAGACTCGGCCCTTGGGAAATCAAAAAAGGTGATTAGGGTGCGGCGATACTTAGCTAGTAACTGTCATCTAAACTGTGGAGTTATTGCAATTTTGGGCATCGTTAGCGAGTGTACCTGTGTGGGTGATGGACTTACTGGACAAAGAAGGTGAAAAAAAAAATGTTTTTTATTAGCCTATTACAGGACTCGTGGGCCACTTTTTGTCAAATTAACTTGATTATTTTATAGATAAAGATATAGTAGGGCGCGGCGAAATTTACGAAGTAACTACTATCTAATCCGTCGAGTTACTGCCATTTTGGCATCTTAAGCGTGGGTGATAGACTTACTGAACGACTAAGGAAGGATGTTTTTTTATTAGTTTGTAATAGAACTCCTGTGCCTTTGTCAACTTTGCTTAATTATTTATTTGGTAAACTAATTAATCTGCGGCAAAATTGATGTAGTAACTATTATCTAATCTGTATAGTTACTGCCATTTTGGGGATAGTTAGCGTGTGTGGGTTTTTAATTGGCTTTTTACAAGACTTGTAGGCCATTCTTATGTCAACTTTACTGGATTATTTTCTAGATTAAGCTGGCTGACTATTACTACCTAATCTGTGGCGATACTGTAATTTTAGGGCTCGTTGCTGTGTGGGTGACAGACTTACTGCACTGTCAAGGAAGGAGTGGGAGTAAAGTTTTTTATCAGGTTATTACAGAACCCGTGGGACATTCTTTTTTCAACTTAATTATTAGACTGCTTACAAAAGAAGGGGCTAGTTAGCCTGAGAGATACTATTTTGGTCTATTTTGGGAGAAGGTATATGGAAAGTAGACCGTAGGTGTAAGATTTTTTCTCATTTATTTTTTTTTCTTTTTTCTTCTAACCACAAACGTCTTTTTAAAAAAAATTGCACCTGTCTTCTGTAGGTATGCATTGGATATGTGGGATATGATTGTAAACTTGCTATTTATTTTAGACCAAAAACATTGTGCTACATTATTATAATATGCAAAATTGAACCCATAGTGAACTTAAGAAAAACGCACGTGTTATGTGGCAAATCTGATTTTTTATTTCATAAACCAACATACTTTTTGCACTGGATAAATGTTGTATTTTATTTGGTTTCGAAATGCTATACTATTAGTAGTAAAATATGTTTGTAATGCTAATATTCCATAAAGTACTCCTGTAACTCTATAGTACCTAGTTCAAAACTAAAACTAAGAATTTGCTTGTTGAGGAAGTATTTTATAGGCTGGAAGATTTTCTACCAAAAGTAGAGAAGATAGTAGTTATTAAATGTATGTATGTGACGTTTGTTTTTAATTTCATTGTTTATAATTATTTTTGAATTAAATTATTGTTATTTATAATTTTTCATAACGTAGACTATTTTAAAATTATTTGTTATATTTTATTGTATTTTTTTAATTGATATAATTGTACTGTAACTGTACTGTAAGATTAATAAAGTTGGCATGTAACATTTATCGGTTATGAATAAAAAGTATATAAGTATATAAAGCGGCGTTATATGAAATAGCCTAAAAAAATTGCAGTACCAGCCCGTTCCCACGCATATCCTAATGTGAACTAAATAAATTAGCTCTTAACTTCAAACTTGAAATGTTAAGAAGAGCAAAGGTTAAAGGAATTAGCAAACACAACACACAAACATACAAAACCTTAAAGCTAAATTGACTGAAAAATGCTTTCCCAACTCCATTTAACAACAACTCTGGAGAGTTATTTTGTCAGACTGCGTAACTCGCAACACAAACATTTCATGTGTCATAGATGAAAAACCTCCAGAAGCGTTGGTCATAGTTATCACGCATCGCCAGTATAAGAACGATTGTTCAAGTTTCATTTCAGATAGATCATTCAGTGAGTTCATGTAAGGCTCGTGGCAATAGAACCTCTGCCATGGTTCAACGTTTTAAATAACCAGAAACAACATGTTATTCAACCTATGATAACGTTCAGTTGTAAATTACTACCTGAATCAGCCATCAGAAGACTGATCATCAAATAGAGTACTGACTGTTTGCAGAAACAAACAAACATTTATCTCAATAATATAATTTTGCCAATATTCACACTACGTAAAAATATTGATTCATCTTAAAAAACCCTAATGATAAAATGTTTTACCTAATGTGGTATACCACAGAGTTTAATTATGCGTATACGCATAATTAAACTCAATTCTTGTCGGTGAACATAAAGCTCAAATATGACTTACTTGTTAGTCTTTATGTTATAATCATGCATTAGATTAAGACACACTTAACGGTAATAAAATTAAATTATTTTATGAATACCTATAATTGCCTAATAAAGTGATGAGTGTCGGTCATGCTCAGTCTAAGAGTAAAGGCGTATCCCTACATAGATACTTGTGTCTGTAGGTACACAATATAGCCCTCAGGACACTAGGCGTCGTAAAACATGTCATTTGGGGCAAAATTAAAACGTGTAGGCGCACATTTATTGGCTTAACATTCATATAATTAAAACTCCAGGGTCCTTGTTCTAGCGTGCATGGGATTATCAGATGTGACTTATATGATCAGCAGCAACCATTTTTATGTCTCCTTATATTCTATATTTTTGGTAGCCCAAAAATAAATACAGATAGCTATTAATAAATGAAACTATGTTTGTCATAATTAGTTAGATAGATAATTAAGACACACACATTTATAAAAGCTTAAAAATAGTAAAATAAATGGACGTGTTACCGCCTCCCATTGGTATTTTGAAATCTAGAGTCGCGTTATACGCGTTATAGATGATTTCTGAATATAGACATACCTTAAAAAAACGATTGTGTTAAATTAAACACAATAGGCTTATTTTAAAATACCTACTAAGCACGCTGGCAACTAAAGATGAATGAAATGATTTTTATCGTTTCATATTTAGAAACTTTCTTTTTGTGATAAACATTTCAAAAATTGACGCGTTCGCAGGATTTGAATTGCCTGCATTTCTCTGGGGTTCCGGCCCAGATGCTTTGTCCAATCAAGCTAGAAACGCTGTCTGCAAAGGCGTCGAATTAGTGAAAGTGTTTTATCATTTTTACCAACCACTACATTGTTGGAAGCGCAATCTGTGAGAACTGCTTTAAACCAGTTAGTCACTTAATGTGAAATTATTAATTTCTTACCATTAACGAGAAATGGCGCATTGCTTAATCAATGGAATGATTTTTATTGTGCTTCACACACTAGGTGTATAGAAACTTTCTTTTTGTGATAACCATTTCAATTGACGCGTCCGCAGTATTTGAAACTGCATCTCTCTGGGATTCTCTGCGAACGCGTCAATTTTTGAAATGTTTATCACAAAAATAAAGTAACTGAAGATGACTAGACCTTCAGTGGTATGTGGATGAACCAAATGTTATTAATGTATTGTAATGCGATACATCTGCTTAAGTAGTACCGTGATAAAACACTAAAATTCTTGATAAAAAAAAAATGTCGAAAAATAATTATAATATCAAACAAAGATGCTGATAAAAACTGGGTACGCTGCTAACTGGCAGTGTGCTTGCATTGGCATCTGGAATATCTCTAGACTTTCTCTGGTCTATGGATGATCTAATTTCTTTTTGTTTAGGAGCTACTACGCACTTAAAAAAAGAAAGGAATGAGGTATAATGACCGATAAAACACTTATTGAGTGGGTGAACGTTGTGACCCTTTTGGAAACAGTTTATAACTTTTGACCTTTTCTTTAATTTAAAAATAATAATATGAATAATTATGAGTTAGGTAATAAGCCACGACAATGTTAATTGTTTATAACGGTGGCCTTGTCCCTGGTATTATGAATAGAATAATAATAAACGAGCAATCCAAGCAAATGAAGCCGTGGTGGCTTAGAGGTAGTGACATTTGCCTTACAATTGTGAGGTCGTGGGTTCAAATCCCAGTCCCGTACCAATGAGTTCTTTAGAATTTATGTACGGAATTTCACACCACTGGCTTTTCGGTGCAGGAAAATATCGTCAGGCAACCTGCATATGGCCGTAGAAGTCCAATCAGCCTTCGTGGGTAGGCCTACGTCCTGCAGTGGACTATTAAAAAAGGCTGATACAGTACAAGCGAACAATAAATTAAATATTATTTTGTGAGTTATAACACTGTACACCTTAACACTGTAACCTTATCACGTATTTTATTCGTACTTAGAAACAGAGTCAGCGTATCGGTCAGGTCTAGACTGTAATTAGTACATAAGATCTGGATAACCCTGTATCATCAACCGTAACTTTCAATTACAGAACTTTTTTTTCTATTTCGAGTCTTCATATATTAACAGTGATATTATTTTCTAGATTGAATCACCAGCCCGCGCCACAGAAGCCGCACGCACGCCTGCCATTTTTGACCGACGAACCACCGGAGGTGTATACCTACCTCCTCCGGTGGTTCGTCGGTCAAAATATCGGTCATAAATTCGACGCGTATATATATTTTTTTGATGTATAACCAAGCATAACTTTTTATATAGTCGTTCGATTTCAATAATTCTTTTTTTTTTTAATGGAAAGAGTATACTTCTAAATTGGTTCCATTAAAATTTTATCGAAATCGGCTGAGCCATTTTTGATAAATCCACAATAATGTGATAAATGCTACATCGATCCGTGCGAAATATTCGCGAATTCTGTACACGGGTGAAGTCGGTCATGCTAATTTTTGCAAAAAATAATCTTGTCTTAATTATACACAGTTATCAATTCGCATCCTTTTAGGGGCTTATTCTTTACATCAAAACTAACAACTTTTGTTCTGCGACTTTTGTCAAAACTCAAAAAAAAAATCAGCTGTTCCATATAATATTTTGTCGAGGGTGAACGATATTTTTCTATGGAACAACATCTTTTTGTGAGATTTAACATAAGTCGTTGAACAAAAGTTGTTAGTTTTGATGTACAGGATAAGTCCCTAAAAGGATGACCCTGTAAATTTTCATAACAATATTTTGTCATGGGCTCTTAACATTGTTCTTAAAACACGAGTTTGCAAGAGTTGTAAACTTTTTGGGACAACACGGAAAAAATTCACGCCATGTTGATCGTAACCAACATTTTTGATATTCAATTTGGCTAATGGAAAAGCTTTACGAGTAATATTTGGGCCACATTGTTCACAAATTGTTCCCAAAAAAGCAGTCTTTGTCACACTGGCATCTATAAATTCCTCCCACATAAGGAAAAGCTTTCTTACTCTACATAATTATATTCCTTGAGGCAAGTTAGCGACTTTGTTTTACTAAAATTGAACAACCTTTTTAGTGTGTCTCAATTTGAAACATGAGTTCTACAAATAAGCATCAGCTACTTGCATAAGCCAATCAAATGCTTTTTCTTATAGTATTATTAGAGGTTTAATTATTTTTCTATTCCTCTAGCTAGAGAAAGAATGCCTGAATTAGCCTATACTTAGGGAATGCAATCCCGGTCGATATTTTCAATCTCGGTATTGGCGAGATTGACCAACCTAATCGACCTCGATCCTGGGTATTACCAGGATCCCGGTCAGTTTGCGGTATTTTAAAAAAAATATAAGTAACACATAATTTACAGCTTTTGGCTACGGTAAATTATGTAAGCGTAGTTATAGAAACGGTAGCAATGCAAATTTTATCTAATTCTCTAAACTACCTCTCAATTGTTCCTCAAAATATTTGTATCAATTTTGTATTTACAAATCTAAGCATTTTGTTGCATTAATGATAGTTTTTCACTGATTTTCTGCACTTAGTCATGTTTTGCTACATTCATTAAAGTTCGATCTCGTAGGCAACTGTACGCAGCAGCAGCAGACAATAGTGTCATTAGGAAGACAAACGTTGCTATAACTTACGCGTCAGCAGTCGTAGTTTTACTGTAGTCTGCTGCTACCGTGTGAAGTTAGCTAATGAATCTTCTCTTGAATATATAATCTTGAATGAATGAATCTTCTCGCGCGCGCTGTCGAGCGTGATAGTACATTGCAAGTAAGTGCGTGAACTACCTACTTTACCTACCCTCTAGTACTCTTTAACTACCAAAAATCTTATTTAACTACTAAAATATGTCGACTGCACCAAAGTGCGATAATTGTGATAAGGGACTTACTAAGAAGTCGCCTGGCCTGGAATGCAGATGCTGCGGAAAGGTGGTACATGCCAACCAAACCTGCACGGGGCTAACAGCTAAGCAACTTGCGGCCCTACGCAACTCCGAGTCCCTCGACTGGACATGCAGTGAATGCCAGCGTGACTCCCCCGGCAGAAAGTCCTCGTTTATTATACCAGACGTTGAAGAAGAGGAGGAAGAAGAAGTTTTACCCGAAAAAAGCATGGGTAATTGTAACATAGACACGGATAAATTCTTGAAAAATGTCACGATTGAAATGAAGAAACTACTAAATAAACAACTACAGCCAATTGAGTCAGCGCTAGCTACTTGCTGTAGCAAAGTGGACGGCCTGTTAAAGACAGTGGAGATGCAAAACAAAGAAATTAAGGATCTTAATAAAACAATTAATAATCTTAAGAACGAACACGCTCACCTGCAGCTAGAAGTTGGCTCTCTAAAACAACACATCCGATCTATTGACCAGCAGAGTTTAAATAACGTCCTCGAGGTTGCTGGAATACCTAAACTTCAAGAAGAAAATTTGCAAGACATTTCTTTCAAGCTAGCGTCACTCTTGGAATTGGACAGAGCTGAAATCACATCTGTTAAGCGTATAGAAGGTCGTAACGGTCAAACCGGTACTATTCGCATAGGTCTACTTCAAGCTCAGCGGGTCGAAGTCTGGATACGCGCTGCTAGGAAACAACCAGTGCTAGTAGAAAGTGTCATAAATAATCCTCCTTCGAGTGAGGCTAAGTCAAAAGTGTTTTTGCGCAGAGCCCTGACTAAAGCTAATAAATCGCTACTGTGGCAGGCGCAGCAGAAACTCAGACCATCCTATAGATACGTATGGTTTCAGGACGGAAAAGTGCTTGCACGTAAGCACGATAATGCAAAACCCGTAATTGTGCGATCTGAAGATGACATCGAAAGCATACTCTCTTCGCAGGCGGACAGCTTCAACTCCCATCGATAGCAGATTGTTTTAAAAATCGGGCACTCAAAGCCTGTCTCCAGACCACGACGAATTGTTTGATTGCACTGATATAAATGATTTTGCTAAGCGTTTACCAGGTATTTCTAAGCATCAGTATAGATTTAATATTGTTCATATTAATATAAGATCTTTAAAGAAAAAATTTTCCTATCTTACTCAATTTATTAACTATTCAAAATTAGATATCGACATCATAATACTCACTGAAGTCAATATTTCTAGTGAAATTGTAGCTATGTGTAACGTGGGTGGCTATACAATGCACAGTCAATTAAGGCAAAACCGAAAAGGAGGTGGTATTATTGTTTACGTGAGAAACACTCACACATTTAATATAATTCACCATAATCTTTATCACTGTGAGGCTATAGTTGGTCAAATAACTACATTACAAAACTATTCAGCACTTGTCTGTGCAGTGTATAGACCGCCAAATAATAGCAGGCATCTTTTCATCACGGAACTTAAAAACCTCCTCAAGAACACTTCATTCATACAGCACGACACATATCTCGTAGGAGACACGAACATCGATTTAAAAACCAGTAGCGGTATTCAGGAACACTATATAAGTAGCATGTCCGAGTGCGGGCTGGCAAGTGTGATATCAGACTATACAAGAATAGAAAAATTAGGTATTATTGTAATGCGAAGTTGTATAGATCATATTTTTGTAAGAACGCACTTGTTAGACGTCTACTCGGCCGCGCTAGGCACTGTTATGGCCGACCACCGCACAATTATCATTTCGTGTACAGGTATTGTAGGAGCACAATTACAGGATGATGCAAAAAATATTCAAAAGTTAGATAATTCCAAACTCAATTCCTTATTACATAAAATTGACTGGAGTTGTGTAGATAATACAGAGTGTCCTGTCCAAATATACAATTACATTAAGAATGAATTTAGTGAGTGTTATAATGCCTCTTTGTATACCAAAAAAATAAATAGGAATAGTATAAGGAATATAAATCCATGGATAAATAATAAAATAAATGTTATGTGTAAGAAAAAAGACACAATTTTCATGAAATGGAAAAAAGATCCTACTAATAAGATTTTGCGGCTTGAGTATAACAAATTCAGAAATAAGACACATAAATTAATAGAAAAAAGTAGAAATAGCTATTACGTTAATCTTATAAACGAACATAAAAGCGACCATCGTAAGCTGTGGCAAATAATAAATACTCTTTCAGGTCGGAGCAAATCTTCTGTAGATGAGGCTATTTTGCGAGCTTTTCGGAAAAGTAACTTAGGCGTTAAATCTATCGCTAACAATTTTGCTAGAGAGTTTAGTGAATGCGTAAAGAAAGTCATGCCTAAATGTAGCAAACCGTTGCTAGACGAATCTGTATACTCGTATCCACAGAACAAAACAATCTTCTTCAAAAAAGCAACCTGTCAAAGTGTACATAAAATCGTAAAAAGTATGGATGCAAAGAAAGCCCCCGGAGTAGATAATATTAGGTGTATTGACATAAAGTCTTTGTGTGAAAATATGGTATCCGTATTAGTTAAGCTCATTAACAATAGTGTTGTTAAAGGGAAATGCCCTCAAGACCTTAAGACCGGTATTGTTAGACCAATTTATAAAAAGGGAGATCATAAGGAATATGGCAACTATAGGCCGATAACTATATTACCCATAATTGACAAAATTATTGAGAAATTTGTATGTCAGCAAATACAGGATTTCTATGCAAAACATGATGTGCTATCCAATGCACAGTATGGATTCCAGAAACATAAATCAACTTCGATATTACTATCAAAATTTACAGATGAAGTAAACCAGTGCTTGGATAGTAAACAGCATGTTGTTCTCCTTTTCATCGATTTCAGTAAAGCTTTTGATACTCTTAGACATGACACGCTAATAAATAAGTTAGATACCTCTGGAGTACGTGGGCCGATCTTGAAGTGGGCCGAAGATTACCAGACAAATCGGAAATATCGTGTTAAGGTAGCAGATCAATATAGTGACGACATTGACGTCACAGAAGGCACTGCCCAAGGATCCGTCCTTGGGCCAGTGCACTATCTGGCTTATGTAAATGACATGGAGTATGTAGTAAATCACTGTTCCGTTTACCAATATGCTGATGATACATGCTTACTAGTCTCCGGTAAAGACCTCAACATAGTTGTTAAACAATTACAGGAAGACTTCACTAGTGTTGCGAAATGGTCACATGATGCAGGTCTGGTATTAAATGCTAGTAAAACCAAAATTATACATGTTCACTCAAGCCACATAAAACATACAGGATCCTTCAGAATAATTGCTCATAGCCATGATTGTCTCCACAGATCCACGTTGCTCAACACTTTTTCCACAAGCTGTATGTGTGATTTGGTAGAACAAGTTCCCCGACACACATATCTAGGTCTAATAGTGGACGATCGTTTTAACTGGAGACCCCATGTAGACTCTGTATGTGATAAATTAAGAGCTATACTCGCTAAGTTCTATGTTTTAAAACCTAAAGTTCCGTTTCGAATACTATTAAATATCTACGTTGCAATGGCGAAATCAATTATTTCTTACGGTATCACGAGCTACGGACGTACTTTTAAGACGTACATTGACCAAATAGCCAACCTTCAAACCAGAATCCTTAAACTAATAAAACCTTACGGCATTAATGAGCGGCATAAGGAAAACTTGATAGATATTTTTGATTTTTGTCGCATTTTACCAGCACACAATAAAGTACATTTGTCCTTACTTTTAGAGCAATTTAATAACAAAGATATTCAAATACCCATATCACATGGTTTCGCGACCAGAAAAGTTGCCCAAAATATGCTCCAAATTCCAAGATTTCATAATTTTTATAGAAGGAGAACAGTAGGTTTTCTGGTTCCAACTCAAATTAATAATATACCGAAAGAAATAAAAGACGAAATCACTAGCAACAATTACAAAAGAAAACTTAAAGAATACTTTATCAGTATTATTCTATTCGGGATCGGGATATCCCGGTATTGCATTCCCTACTTGTACTGTACCAACCTTTTTAGTAATCCACTGCAGGACGTAGGCCTACCCACGAAGAGTGATTGGGGTGTTGAAGGGTGAAGGGTGGTTGGTGATTGGCACGACTTAGCCTACCTGGGTCCTATTTTTAATTGACATTGGAAAAGAAGGTTCTGAAACCGAATGAATATGTATGTCACTAGATTAATCCGCCAAATGTATTATTTATAACTATTAAAGTATGTATTTAAAAATATGTTTATGTAGTATTAGTTACTGGCAGCCATATCACAAGCTTTGCGTAGTTTGGGTTCAGAGACTGTCTGTAAGCTGTAAAATATTTATTTAATTATGAACTGATTTTGGTGATTATTTTTCATTTGGTTAGTAGATAAAATTTATCAGAAGTGATTTATAATTTTTAAATTTTATCAGCTGTTTTTGAATCTGTTAATAGAATAATGGCATGCATCGATTTGAATGAACAATTTGAATTTTGTACACGATTGAAAACGGTTGTGCCATTTTTGGCGAAAAAAATGTTTTTTATTTAATTCAAACCTTAAATTATAAATTTATGAATATGTAAAAATTTGCTCACTTGGCACTAGTTACATATTCAACCCTGTAAGGGCGTCGCAAGTATAATTATTATACAATCAATGAGTTTTGAACTTAAAGAAACTACTCGTATAAAACAAATTTATAGGAAAACATGATACTTATAATTATAATAATAATAATAGTTTATTTGTTCCAAGGGGACGCTTAGGCTAAATTAAGTACGCTGCACTCTGCACTAGGTCTCCGAGGAGCCTGTGTTGCAGAGTACAGTTTCATTTTAATTACAATTACATTTACAATTTTTAATCCTATGTGAGCATTCAATACCTACTGTAGTAGTGTGTGTGTGTGTGTGTGTGTGTGTGTGTGTGTGTGTGTGTGTGTGTGTGTGTGTGTGTGTGTGTGTGTGAATGTGTGTGTGTGTGTGTGTGTGTGTGTGTGTGTTTGTGAGTGTGTGTGTTTTCAAGTGTATCAGCTGTTCATTTGGCCACTCATCACTTCATCGTCTCCAGTAACCTCTCCGTCTTGTCGTAATCCATGGTTAACAAAAAATCTACTGTCCTCTTATTGCACTCAAATCTGTTGGCAATCTCTATAACTTTGCTGACTTTATTATATAGTAACGGACCTAAGTAATTTAAGCTCATGGCACCAAATTTGGTTCTGGACCCAAGGTATTTAAACACTCTATCTTTTCTTCTCTTTTGTGAGGCCTCGGTCCGGCTTTCTGTACTGACTAACTTATGTTGCCTTGAGATTGTTGCCTTGATAAATAGTTGTCTCACTGTGAGTACGGCGCATTTTTTGTATAATTCTGTGGTCGGAAAGAGCCTGGGTTTGAAAGTCATCACTTTTAACAGAGCTCTTTGTGATATTTCAAGACGTTCCAAGTGCGTTTTGGCTGCTGACCCCCTTGATGGAATGCAGTAGCTCAATATTGACTGAGCTAGAGCATAATATATTTTGATAAGAGTTTCAAATTTCAGGACATGACGAAGCTGCTTAAAAACAAATATTAGTTTTCTGATTCTGTTTGAGATGTTTTTAATATGGCTAGACCATTGTAGGTGCTTGTCTAGTGTTACGCCAAGGTATCGAATTTCTGAAGCTTCTTCCAGATTTTCACAAGGACACGTGCGTTCCATATCACAAGTTGATCTGTGCATTTGGAGTTCCAGCGGATTTTTGGGTTGAGTAGTACTATTTATGGTGAAAGGCAAAAATTTTGTTTTGGATATGTTTATCGAAAGTAAATTATTCCGAAGCCATGTGGAAACTGTCTTTAGTCCAGCATTTGTGACATTTTGTACCTCATTCCAAGACTGTCCTTGGAATAACAGTACAGTGTCATCTGCGTAAGTTACGATTTTACCCTTACCTTGCATAAGTTACGATGTACCCTTAGGTCACACAACTGGTTGATGTATATAAGGAACAGCGTCGGACCCAATATACTGCCTTGTGGCACACCAAATTTTATTTCACAGTCGCAGCTTACCATATTGCGTACCCTTACTGCTTCTGTTCTACCAGTTAGGTAACTTTGAAACCATTTTAAAGCAATTCCCCTGACGCCAATGGCATCCAGCTTTGCCAACAGAATAGGGATGGAGACGGTATCAAATGCTTTCGCTAGGTCAAGGAAGATTCCTACACATTTGTTTTTTCTGTCCAGTTGGTTCCTAATATGTTCAGTGACGTTCACCACCGCGTCTTCGGCGCATTTCCCTGACCTGAATCCATACTGATTTTCTGATAATAGGAATTTGCTCTCCAGGTATTTTTTCAGTCTTGAGTTCATCAACTTCTCCAGTATCTTCGAAAAGGTAGGTAGCAGAGATATTGGTCTGTAATTTGTTATACCTTCTTTATCTCCACCCTTGTAGATTGGACAATTACGAGTATAACAATCATCATCTGCTTACTTCCGCGAGTCAGAAACATTTTTGTCTTTTAAGTAATATTCTATACTGTGGTAACATTTTTTAATCACTTATTTAAGATTTTTATAAAATTTTCGGTGGTTCGTTTCCTTTCGTAGATATTCAGGTAGTTTATTAAAAATATTTATGAACATAATATTCAGTGCTTCTCTTCACAATTTCTAGCTTAGGCTCTGGTGCCCTGATTTTTCGCCCTCGTTGGTTACAGTTACGACTTGGATTGTTATTCGGACTTCTTTTAATTTTGACATAGACCCTTACCCTTGTTAAGTTTTGTTATATAGTCTGCAGATATCTTTGGGCAGAATTTAACACAACAAGATTTTTTTTGTGGCTTCGATACAATATTATTAATTCAAAAGTTCGGTTATAGGTACAATATTACTTACTTACTATTACTTTCTTGTTCAATTTATTGCGTTCTTTGCCGACATATTAAACTACGTACATAAAACTACTAATATGAAATAATACCAAAAATGTAAAATTTTTAGGAGAATTCAAGTTATGTAAAATTGAATAGCTCTAAGTGCCATTCTCGATATTATTAGGTCATGGGTGACTATAAATTATAATCCTTTTATACAAAAATTTAATTCACGAAAAGCGGGAGCTGCGAGAACATCAACATAAATATTCATTAGCAATAAGCCACCGGAGTAAAGAGTTTACTTACTTCAGACTTGATTTTGAAATACCCTTATTTTTTATTTTCACACTATGATGTATTTTTTTATATAGGGAATATGTTTTTTGTGTAAACGGGAAATTGAAAATATTGTGTTGGTACTACTTTCTTTGCTTTCTTTTCTTGCCTTTGGCAAGATTCGTGTACTGCAAACAATGCTTGCACGCGGTAGTATTTAATTATTTCCCGCATAATTATACCTACTTATTACTAGCTTTTAACAGAGGCTTCGACCGCGTATATTATTGTGATGTGCCACCTCACAGAAACATTTTTTTTCCGAATTATAAGGTCTCTTATGATATTCTCCGATCTTTAAAATACATCCTACTAATAAACGCGAAGTTTGTAAGTATGGATGGATGGATGTTTGTTACTCTTTGACGTAAAAACTACTGAATGGATTTTAATAAACCTTTACAATAATATAGCTTATACATCAGAATAACACCTAGGCTACAATTTATTTATTTATTTTTGAAGTGCGTATTTAACGCGTACGACGACCGTGTGCGACTCTGTATATACCTATACCCTTCACATTTATAAAGACGTGTTTTCAAAAGATGAGATTTTTTTTTGTGAATAATATTTTGTTTTAATTTTTATAAAACGTAAAGTAGAACTGTAACATTTGTTTTTAATGTGTATTTTATAATTTTATTCTGCTTATTTTTTTAGTATTTTTAAAAGGCATCTTTCCTTCACTAACCGGACAGCCTCGTTTTTAGTTGGGATAGATGCCTTAAGAGACGTATAACCTTTTACCAAGTGTAGCATCTATCCGGGACTTACCCTCTTTGTTGTTATAGCGGCAACAACAACACGTCAACTGTGAAAATTTCAACGTTCTAACTATTACCGTTCATGAGATACAGCCTGGTGACTGACATACGGACATACGGACAGCAGAGCCTTAGTAATATGGTCCCGTTTTTACCCTTTGGTTACGTAGTATTATTATATCTTCTTTGCTTTGGGTACAGAACCCTAAAAATAAAAGGTTATAGGGTAGCACAAAAATCTAAATATCAAGCGGGCGAAGCCGCCTGTAAAAGCTAGTTAAAGTATAAAATCAAATCGTGAAAGAAAAAAACCAACAAACCACACACTTTCATATTTGTTTATTCTTACTAGTAAGGATGTTGTCAAATCATCCCGAAATATTTTCATAGAGCTTTGTGATAAAAAATCTTAAATAGATTTATTGCGATGTAACGCGTAAAGTTGGTAAGCATTGTTTCATGTGCTTGATTCAATATACATAATATTATAACTTACAGCTACAGCTACTACTAAGACTGACTTTACGTGTTCGTTTCTGCATCTTGACATTATTCTTTTCATCATAATATATATGTAGAAAAACTCACTAAACACTAACGTTTCGCATATTAATAATCTAACTCATTGAAGTTTTCTTACACACATTGTTACTCGTACAACCTATTAAGCCTCGTAACGCAACTTATAAGTATCAGAAACTAGTGAATAACTATTATTACATTAGCTAAGGCAATTAATCGAGATATATTGATCGTTAGGGAACCTCTACCAAGCCTTTATTGCCAAAAGTGCGGTGCGTAGGTACTGTTTGTATTATATCGACTAGTTTTTACGTAACTGCTTAGAAACAAACTTTATTAGGCAAAAATCTTACAATAGGCTATTTGACAACATTGAAAATATACTATTAATTGTGGTTATCCATACAGATAATAGCCTGAAAAAGACATATTTCCCTTTATTTAAACTAAAATATCTCTAATTTTCGCAAATCGCACAAAATAAAATACGATATTTTTTTGATAATTTATCTGTGACGTGAACGCTCTAAGAAGGGCGACAACTCTGGTGACGTTACATGCTAGTAAACAAGAATTTCTCAATTGACTGTTGTTTGTGTAGGTAATTTGTGTTTTGTGTTTTTGGAGTATATTATTGGATTTGTAAGTTACTTTTAAAGTATTTTTTGTCTTATTTTAGATGTGAACTAGCGTTTTTACTAGTATTAACTAACGTTATTTACTAGTGTGTGACGTCACAGACCAGCGCCATTACAGAATGTCGTTTTGGCGGGATCTTGAATATCTATTCTTTAACACTTGATTTTCATTGTTAATACATTAGATATCTCTGAAATATAAATGTAGTGTGCTTATTATGTACCAATGAATAATTTAAAACGATTTCCAAAAACTAGTCAAATAGCCTCTTACGATGCTGTTGTAAGTAGGATACATTTTGAAGTCTTTTTGACAGTTATTAGTATAATTTTAAAGCGATCTCATCCTTTATTAATAGATAGCCACGAAAAATACACTGATATTTTTAGTAAATATAGATGTACCGTAAGTACCTATAGATAGTAAATATAGATATACCAGTCATGTTAAGCCCATTTAATCAAGTTGATATATTTAAAAAATCGCCTATTCATAGTGTATTTCGTAGTTAGTGAATGGTTTCTTTGGTAGAGAAATGTGTTGGGTTTTTAAGAAGTTCTTCATAACGATCAGTATAGCGATCTGACAAATTTAATTACGCGTCAAAGGACTGAGTTCAATTGACTACTATTGAAATTAATTCCCAGGTACTCAACTTGCATAACTAAAAGCGTCACATAGTGTGCCGTGTTGAAAGCTACCTATGTCCTTTTGCCGTCACGTCACTCGACTGCATGCGTGCGCCACCACTCTGAATTGAATACTAATTGGACATATCGGCTTCATGTGACAACCGGGAAAATCAAATTAGTCCATGTCATACCCTAAAATGTATGAAATTCTGTAGTATATCTGTTATATCATACCTACTGCCTTTGATGAGTTTTGAATTGAAAACTTATTAAGGTTTCCTTTGCACATTTCCTGAACAGTTCTGAAAAGCAATTCTAAATCAATGTCATTGACGCATCATAAGTACGATCTTGGCTTGGCCCTAAATCTTTATCAAAATAACGTAACGTTTTTAACGATTTTTGATTTTCGGGAATTTCGTTTGGTACCTACATTATTTTTTTTTCATCAACGATTATCCAATGAAAACGTAAAGTACGAGCGAACAAAGTCAGAGAGTCTTTTTTTAGATCAAAATACGACTACATTTGGCCACCAATTCGCCTAATGGAAAGCGAGGTTTTAGCCACAAGTGGAGCATGTAGACCTGTACTGTATTGTATTAGCCTTTTAATAGTCCATTGCAGGACGTAGGCCTACTCACGAAGAGTAACTGGGCCAAATCCACCACGCTGGCCCAGTGCGGGTTGGTGGATTCACATACGCCATCGAATTTCTTCTACGATGCAGGTTGCATCACGATGTTTTCCTTCACCGAAAAGCCAGTGGTTTGAAATTCCTAGACCTAGAACCTAGACGATGTAGACCTAGAAGGTACCTATTTTCCTCTTGTCTTAAAGATAGATATACAGTTGAGTATTTGTCGTCGGTGATTTTGATCGGTATTTCCCTCAAACAGGGTCTGAAATTTGCTTTATAATAAAAATAAATAATTAAAAAGCCTTTATTCAAACATCATAAAAAAAGCATTACTTAATTATTTATCATTATCAATTAATTTCTTTGGTCTTCCGCGATATGTTTTTTGACCGACGAACCACCGGAGGAGGTATACAATTCGACGCATATATATATATATATTTATGTATAACCGCATAACTTTTATATAGCAGCCCGATTTCAGTATTTTTTTTTTAATGGAAAGATACTTTGAATTTGGTCCCATTTAAATTTTATCGTAATCGGCTGAGCCAATTTTGATAAATCAACAATAATGTGAAAAATGTTACATCGATCCGTGCATAATATTTGCGTTCTAGCGATGCGCCCCGGCTTGGCACAGGTGTATTATACATGTAAACATTTCTTTTGAATTACTCTATCTATTAAAACAAATTGCATCAAAATCCGTTGCGTAATTTTAAAGATATAAGCATATATGGGGACAGACAGCAGAAAGCGACTTTGTGTTATACTATGTAATGATTCCGTACACGGGTGAAGTCGGTCATGCTATTTTTTGCAAAAAATAATTATTGAGGCTCGTGAACTAGTGCATTATTGCCTTTGACCACTTTTCTTTTCCCCTATTTGTGTGCCCAGCCCATTTCCATTTCAACTTCCTGATAGCGACAGTAATATATTTTGTTTTTGTGACTTTCTTTATGGTTGCAGTTTTTATTCTATATCTAAAATTTGCTAAAGCGTTGTTTAATTATCAACCGTTTTTGATATTTGGCAAGATTATTACATTTATTTATATATTTTTGGTATATAAATTTTAACTAAGTTTGCAAGTGCAAACAAATCGGTCAAGAACGAGTCAAGATAATATAGGCTTTTGAAGAAACAGTTAAATTGGTAACATTGTGGTCAAGCGCGGACTCATTTGCGTTCAAAAAATCTCGGGGCCAGAAACGCGCGTGTTTTCAAAGAGTAGTTAAGTATGAGACAGACAGTTCTTAGTGAGATTATATAAGTTCTCATCAACCACGTTTATTGTCTAACCCATATCTAAATCATCTGTTCAGACGTTCAGATTTTTAGACAACAAAACCACGAGTTACTAGATCTCTTCAAACGCATTGACAAGACAATAATGGTTCTGTTCTCTAGTTTAAAGGTCAGAAGAAGTACATATCTACAATGTTGTAGTGTGTTTGTAGTTCTGATCCCAAAATTGGATTCTAGTAGCTTTACAGGGTTATTCCTAATCAATTAGCATCCTTTTAGGGGCTTATTCTATACATACTAACTTTTGTACTGCTACTTTTGTCAAAAGTCAAAAAAAATGTTGTTCCATAGAAACATATCGTTCACCCGCGACAAAATGTATGGAACAGCTGATTTCTTTTTTACTTTTGACGCAAATCGCAGAACAAAAGTTTTGATGTACAGAATAAGCCCCTAAAAGGATACTAATTGATTAGGAATAACCCTGTATATGGTCTCATCTTTCATTCTCATTCTCAAGCCGTGGTGGTCTAGAGGAAGCCGTGGTGGTCTAGAGGAAGCCGTGGTGATCTAGAGGTAATGACACCCGCCTTACAATCGTGAGGTCGTGGGTTCAAATCCCGATCCCGTACCAATGAGTTCTTTGGGATTTATGTACGGAATTTCGCACCACTGGCTTTTTGGTGAAGGAAAACATGGTGAGGCAACCTGCATACGTACGTAGAAGAATTTCAATGGCGTATGTGAATCCATCAACCCGCACTGGGCCAGCGTGGTGGATATGACCCAATCACCCTTCGTGGGTAGGCCTACGTCCTGCAGTGGACTATTATAAGGCTGATACAGTACAGTACAGTACATGGTCTCATTTCAAAAATATGTACATATACCTATGCAATGACGTCTTTTGTTGTACAACTGTTGCTGACAGCGAACATAGTAATAACTTTATTTTATGTTATTGAAAATCACAATGAAATTGTAAAAAACAATTGTAAAGTAAAATTTGATTACGATCTAAAATATAATACTTTGTTATAAAGTAATCTAGTTTCGCTGTCAACAACAGTTGTATTGCAAAGAACATAATTGTGTCTACTCTAAAATAAGACACTACAAATAAATATTAACAAATATATATTGGGGAACATCTTACTCACGGTCTCTTACCCCAAACTAAGCAAAGCTTGTGATATAGCTGCCAGAGACTGAGATACTACATATGCATATTTTAAATACATACTTATATAGATAGTACCTAAATAACACCCAGACACAGAGCAAACAGCTACGTTCATCACATAAATGTTTGCCCTGGGTGGGGATCGAACCGACGCCTCTTTGATTCAGAAGTCACTAACCACTAAGCCGCCGAGGCAGTCAACTATATAGCTACTGGAATTTTATCTATCCTATTTTGCAAGCACACATTAATTGAATTGCGATTTATATTATTGCTATATCATTCTTCATCTCAATAACGTTAACTTGTTGTTATTAAGTACCCATAGAGCACGTCAACGTTTCTTAGCAAAATATCGCATAAATCCCTCACGTCATCAGCAACGTTTATATATAATCATCTCAAATTAAAATCTGAAGCCAAGAATAATATCATCTTCTGGAGTGTACCTTTTCAAGTAGGCCTGACAGACCATGGAAATACGTGAGTATGGTATTCGGTGACGTAATTGAATTAGGTCTGACAGACCGTAATTAGGGTCTCGTCGGCCGCTGTTCGGTTAAATGAAGTCTTAATTTACATCAGCCTTCATATTTTACCGCTAGAGTGCGGTATAAATCTACCAGGGTTTGAGAGACTTGAAGAGGTTTAGGTAAGCATAGAGATTTAGAGAGAGGCATTCACACGGCGTCCGAGACACTGAGATCACCACTGCTGATACAGTCCGTTCACAAATAATCTACCTCGTCGCTGTCACTTTTGTCGCTGTCTCTATCTAACCTGTTATGGTGTGTAATGACTAGATAGAGACACAGCGACAAAAATGGCAGAGGTAAAATAACTGTGAATGGACTGTATGTACAATTGGGATGGGACGTGTCCGTTCAATGTTACCACTTTAGAGTCTTAGTCGCTAGAAATAATTTTTGTTTGTATTGTACAAAGGAACGTTTTGACGACAAAATACTTACCTATAAATCTTTAAACAATTCTGTGTAATATAATGAGCCAAAACAAGACTTCTCTAAATTGGAAAAACTAATGGCATCCATTCTGACGCTTTTCATATAGAAGCATCGTCGGTGGGGACTTTTATGTGTAGCAAATACTCATGTGCTGCAAAATGACAGACAGACAGACAGACATGTTTAGTAAACAAAATACATGTTTAGTAAACAGATATTACATCAATGTTATGTGTTTTTTTTATTTCAAATAGGTTTGCGTTTAACCTGATGTTAAGCAGATATGCGGTCTAGGATGTAGCACGCTTACCTAGAAGATACCTATTTACTCAAGATTTGAAAACACTTACATTGTACTTTTGCGGAAAGACAGACTCAGGCAAAGCGTTCCATATTCTGGCAGTTCGTATGAGGAATGTGGACTCAAAATGCTTGGTCCTAACGCGTGTGATATCCACCATAAAAGGGTGGCGCTTTGGTCGCGTCTGTCTAGCCGTACGATAGAAGAAAGGGGCAGGTGGGACCAGATTGTGCAACTCCTGGGCGCACTCACCGAAGTGTATCCGATAGTAGGCTGACAGACACGCCACCCTACGTCTATGCTCGAGACTTTGCAGATTCAACTCAGTCAAGGTTTCGTTGCCTATCAGCCTCCTGGCTCGCCTTTCAATGGACTCCAAAGCCTCCAACTGGTATTTGGCAGAGCCATCCCAAAGGTGAGAGCAGTATTCCATGCAAGACCCGACTTGCGCTTTATAATGACTAAGCAGTTGCTCAGGTGTGAAATACCGTCTCACCTTAGAGAGAACACCAAGTTTTTTGAGGCTAATTGGGCTTTTGACTCTATATACGAGCCAAAATTGAGAGTGGATGATAGCGTAACGCCTAATAGTTCCAGACTTTTAGTTACCGGAACGAATATATTATCTTTTGTCGTTGTTGTAAATAATAAATGTGTAATTATTGGCCTTACGAGTAGTTGTGATTTTAAGCAGATAATTTCTACAGATCAAAATGACATGTCCCATCTCATGGGATCTGTGGAATTAAGTAAACGCTTGAGTAAAGGCAGAGTTGTGATTCTGGTAATCAGAGTTTTGACCTTATTGAGCTCGATGTTTTTAGAGGTCACTAAAGCCATCTCTGATGGAATACAATTCAATCTGTAGATTTAATGCAGGGTTCTAGTCACTTGGGTAAAGTTTAAAAAGTATTTATTGAACGCAATTTATTTCATAGTGTATAGTAGCACTAAAAGGTCTGATGTGAAGTTATGTGTGTAGAAAATAATTTTATCGGTACTACAGTAGTACAGTACAGTAGTACGGAGTAGGACAAGCCAGAAAATATTTGTGTTGATTGCTAGAAAATCTTTATGACCAACAATGAACTATTTATATTTATTTTTTATTACGAATGAAATAATTAAGTACGTAGATATCTTCACATTCTTGCCGTTGTTTTATGTACTTATAAGTATTTGTACATTGACATTAATTAACTCTAAACAAGCGCTTCAATACTGCCTAAATAGATAAGTCACTCCAAATTACAGGCCTGGCCGAATTTGGAACCCACTGTCACCTTCAACGGTTTTAATGTTTTGTACGCATTCGTTTACTTAGGAGTCAGGTGAGGTACAACCGGGCGCTACTGACTGAACAGTCTTTAAATATTTTTTTTGTTATATTGAGGGACATCTTACACACGGCCTCTGACGACCCCAAACTAAGCAAAGCTTGTGATATGGCTGCCAGAAACTGATATACTACATATACATATTTTAAATACATACTTATATAGATAGTACCTAATTAACACCCAGATACAGAACAAACACCTAAGTTCATCACATAAATGCTTGCCCTGGATGGGGATTCAATCCACGCATCTTTGATCCAGAAGTCAGGTTCACCAACCACTGAGCCACCAAGGCAGTCAAATAATAATTAAAATTACAATTTAAAAGCATAGCAAGTGTACTTACAACATGTCCCTCTGGCCACATGAGATCTTCGTCCAGGCAGTCAGATTTGTAAAGAGCCGGGTCCAGTACTCCAAGATCTGCTGTGTTTGCTGCAAAGAAAACAAAACAGTCCATTTAACTAAGTCACAAAATATTTTTTCTTTTGGGGTATTGCGTAGTCACCTACGTCACCAAATAACTAAATAATCGGACAAGTGCGAGTCGGACTCGCGCAGGAAGGGATCCGTGTCGTATGGTAGCCCTCCTTATTGTAAGTATTTTATTTTAATTATTTATTTGTGGAGGTAATATAATATAACTTAATATTATGTAAATATGTTAAACATCATCCTGTTGCCGTTATTAATATCTAGCAAAAAATCACGTTTCTTGCATAAGACTCCCACTTAAATATTTATTTTAGTTTAATTTAAATATTTATTTTTAAAGTAAATGTTAAACTTAATATTTTGTGAAAATTTCAAGTATCTACTTGTCACCGTTATTTATAGCCAGCGAATAAACTCGTAAAATTCAGCTATATTGTATGGGATTAATAATATAGTTTGTTAAATTTATATGAAGACTACAAGTTATCCTTAGATGTATATATCACTCATCATATTATGTTGCTTTAAAAAAGGTTTCTTGTATGCAAAAATGGTGCTTAGAAAATAAATGTTTTAAAAAATATATATTTAAGTTTCAATTATTATAATACAAAAACAATTATACAAAAACCGAACAATTTTCCAACTGTTTCTGCATTGTGAAGGTGAGCTGACTCATGTAAGTAAATCAATTATATCTGAGAGCAGTAGCCTTGAATCGATTGAAAATCAGAACCTGTTCGGTTCATCAAGATAAAATAATGCAAGCAGTTTTTTTTAAACAACGGTCTTAGTAGTTTTCAATTGCCATGATCCGATGTGGTTGACAAATGTCATGCTGGAGAATTGGAGCGATCTGGATTGCTTGCTCGAGAGAAGCGAAATCAATTGGGCCAGAAGTCGTTGGGGCGTTTAGTCGAAATCGTGCTGGAGAATTGAGCCAGATACCCCAATTCTCCCCTACTACTAGGGCCCTTAAGTATTTTTTTCTGTTTTTTGTATTTTTTGTTATAGCGCCAACAGAAATTTTATGGTGGACATCCCACGCGTTAGAACAAAGCGTTTTGAGTCCACATTCCTCATACGAACTGCCAGAATGTGGAACGCTTTGCCTAAGTCTGTCTTTCCGTTAAAGTACAATGTAGGTGTCTTCAAATCTCGAGTAAATAGGTATCTTCTAGGTAAGCGTGCTACATCCTAGACCGCATATCTGCTTTACATCAGGCAGTGTGTAGTCAAACGCAAACCTATTTGAAATAAAAAAAAATATATATATATATATATAATCTGTGAAAATTTCAACGTTCTAGCTATCACCGTTCTTGAGATACAGCCTGGTGATAGACAGACAGCAGACGGACGGACAGCGGAGTCTTAGTAATAGGGTCCCGTTTTAACCCTTTTGGGTACGAAATCCTAAAAAAACGTGTTGCTATGATTCCATTTCATCAGCATTATCAATATTAGACGTAAGTACATGGGTTTACTAACCTAATAAGTAATTACTTTCGAACTTAGGTGAACAACTTGTAAAGAATGCAGATAGCTAAATAATTCGCAAGCAATAAATAATAATTAAAGTTGCCTGAAAGAAATTGCTACTGACAATAACGCCGTCTTTGAAAAGCATAATTATTATGTGACGTTTGTAAATTAGGTTTAGTCCAACAGTGGATTTAATTAAACAGTATATCTGTATAACCACGCGCTACCTACACAAAAGCTTCCAAGATAAATTTATAGCTAAAAATACTTACTGAATTGTAGATATTCTACTTATTTTGAAAACCAACTGGTTAGCCAAAGCCCAAGGCAGTTAAGTTTTTAGTACGCCTAAAGGAATGTCAGACAAAGACTAAAGGACTAAATACTTAACTTTTAGTAAAATTATTCAATTCATGCTAAAATTGTCTTTTCGCCACGCTACAATTGAAGAATAATATTCAGAGTAATTGAATAGATTTTTCAGCAAGTGGTAGATAATTTGTGGCTACAAAAACAAACGTTAAAACGAAATTCAATCATTTATAAAAGTAATTAATTTTTGCTCTATATTGTTGTAACATAACTGCAATTAAAATCTAGGTTTAATAAGCGAACATTCTTAAATACATAAAACAAGAAATATAAATCTATCTCTTCGCAATTTTTTTGCGTGCAAAATATCGTTTTAAATTTCATTTGATGTATTTAGATATTTTTACAAGTAATTGTAAAAAAGTGAAATCCAGATGGTTCGGTTCAGTTATATTTTTATTACAATTAAAATTCCTTTTTTTACATGCGACAGAGATATGTTTCAAAACGAAATTTTATCTATTTTGTTAAAGGTGTTTTTTTTTTAGTTAACATTTGCCATATCATAGATCGCATCTCTGCTTACTCGTATCAACAGGCAGAATGATCAATTGCGAATTTAAAAAAAAGAAGACGAGGCATTCAACAGTTTATCCTACATCCATGAACACGCCTTACCCCCGGATCGTATTGCGTTAGTATAATCGTACGTGTTATTGATACCTTTCCCCGAGGATTCCTTTACCAATGTTTATTGAAACTTGACCAGATGCGCCTTGGAATTTATGTGTAAGGAAACTCTTAAGAGCCCAAGTTGGATATAGCAAAAAATATCTAGTTTTTTTTAATAAACTTGGTACCTATCACAGACGGCTAACAAAACAGGTATTAGATATTTTATGAGGAATTAAATATTTTCCATTAAAATACTGTACCTACATCAATGATGTAAAATATTGTACATAGATAGCTCTTTTTGACATTTATTGGCATGCCAAAAAATATTTTAGGCTACATGTAAAGTATAGAGACTAATATATATAAGTACCAGTGCCATCAAGTCAGTAGCAGCTGCGTTTTGATTGTCAGCAAATTTTCATGACTGTGTTAGCAAAATTCCTATAAATCTTTACAGGAATCTTAATAATTATCAACTCACTGCAGTGCTACGCATGTCTGGGTGCACGGCAGTTTGCCCTGATGCCGGGGAACTAGAATACGGCATCGGTATCCTCCGCCTGTAGTAAGAGCCTACTAAAAGGGGACCCCTGGGCTCGTGGGTGGTCAGAGTTGGGGCTCTAGCAATCCACTCAAGCGGGCCCGAGAAGGACGGGAGCGTGTGTGGCAACGCTGTCGTACAGGACCGTACAAGCCTGGTCTACTACCAGGCGAGTAGACACACGAAGTGCCGGGAGCACCGGTGGGTTCCTTTTGGAGGTCCCGGAACTCCCAAGAAGGCACATAGGCTGGCCACCGAGGGGGTTTTAGTGGGTACAATCCCACATAACCCGACTGCACCCAAAAGCGGTCGGGCATCTTTACAAGATTTGCCCCTCGTATAAAAAAAGAAAAAAAAAAAAAGGGTGCACGGCAGTGCAGCCAAACAAGTCGAGTAAGGAGCACGGCCGGAAGCTTACTTTTGCACAATTATTCTTAGCCACTGAGTCGAGATTTTTGTCTCTTTCTAACTCATGCCATATAAAATCAATGCATCTCCTTCGGATTTGAATCGGATTTGGATCTCGATTGAATCGCTCTCTGTGCATCGAATGCAACGACAATCAAAACATTAGTTTTCCAAATCTACAATTAAATTACATAATAATTTAATATTGCTTTTACGTATCGATTAAATACATTATTGTGATATATTATGATCTTATTTATCTGATATTTTTAAGCTTAATATAAAGAGACAGGTAATAAATTCATTTCCTATCCAATTTGCACTGAGACGGCGCAAAAGAAACATTGCGGCTAATAAAACAGAAATTATGAAAATCTTGTTCATGTCACTTTTCATGACATTTTGTTTTCATTATGCTTTGTTCCTGTTTTAATTAACAAGAGACGCCTAAGTTAATATAAATTAGGGCTCGTGGCGTAATCTTAATTAAATTTTGTGCTCAAAGACATTATCGTAAGATATTTTTTTGTCATTAGAGGTATGTGTTTTTAAAGTCAGGTATTTATTTCTCTTAAGTAGGTACTACTACCTAATACTCGGGGAATTGCGGCTCACGCAAAGAAATAAAAGAGACATTTGCCCACCAATGGGACATAGGCTAAAAAAAGGTACAAAAAATAGTCGTTCATAACTGCTATGGCCAATTTATTCTAAAATTTACTAGAAAATGTAATTTCTCCTAGAATAAAAACCTCACAAAAGTTCAGAAGTCTTGCCTTCAGTTATTTGGCAATAGCAATAGAACTCGCGTGTTTTTGGAATAAAAGAAATACTAGACCTCGTCCGAAACACCACACTGCGTTCTATGACAGGCATCAGTGACGTAGGACTTAAAGCTGTAAAGCTCAAATGGAAGTGGGCGAGAGACGTATGTCGTATGCACCCAGACAGGTGGGAAAAGGTCTCAACGGAGTGGGTGTCCACAGCCCACCCCGAGATCGTCTTCCGATACGATAGAGCGACGAAATCGAGAGGTTTAAAACGGGTTGGACAGAGGTAGCACATAGCAGAAAGGAGTGTAAGAAATTGAGAGAGACCTTTCCCAGAAGTAGTACAGTTTAGGCGAAATAAAAAAACTTATTTACTAAAATTGTTCAATGTCTAAATTCATAGCCTTTTTATTTTCCAACCGTGTTGAAACTAACAATTTTATTTCTCCCATTCTAACATTACGATGCGATTTGTGTCAGTGCGCGACAATAAAATGTCGTATAATAATCCTGAGAGGCAGGAAAACTTGTTACATAATAGATTTTTTGTCCCGGGATGTTTATCATTTTCCTCCTTCTGGATATTGTAAGGAATTCATCGCATACCGAGCGTAATATTAATATTGTGTTGAGTAATTATATTGTGATAGCGCTATGTAGCCGACTGGGTCACTATACGCGTTATTAATTATATTTGGCACAATTTCATATTGTTAGAAATATTAAGGGAAAAGCCATTGACTTTGAAACAGTGAATGTTAGGGGAGCGCGATTCGTTTTTAGGGTTCCGTACCCAAAGGATAAAAACGGGACCCTATTACTAAGACTCTGCTGTCCTTCTGTCTGTCTGTCACCAGGCTGTATCTCAAAAACTGTGATATGTAGATGATGTATTTCTGTTGCCGCTATAACAACTAACACTAAAAGCAGAATAAAATAAATATTTACGGGGGGCTCCCATACAACAAACTCGATATTTTTATCGTTTTTTGCTCGATATTAATTACGACAATAGGTAGACCCTTGAAATTTGCTAAGGTGGCTCCAATACATTACGGAACCCTATGTGCGCGAGTCCGCACTTGGACGATTTTTTTAACCCTCGACGCAAAAACGACTAGTTGTTATAAGTTTGTGTGCGTGTGTATGTGTGTGTGTATAGGTATGTAAAAGTGTCTGTCTGTGACATCGTAACTCCCGAACGGATGAACTGATTTTGTAGTTCAAAGAAATAATATTCAGGAAATGTAACTATGCCAAAACAATGTACCAACAAACGTTGTGTCCAAGGGTAATGGGCTTAAAAATTGTGTACTGCGTGTTATCAGTCAAACATTGTTCTTTCGAGAGAATCTTGTAGGCAATTTAAATCATAGTTGTGTGCTCTAAAAATAATACTATCTATATAATCAACGCCGTAAATACATGCTCAGTAACCACGTTATAGTAAAGTAAATAACTACCATATGTGCGTAATAATAAATTTGTATTAAGTATATAATAATAATATTAAGTTAAAAAATTTGGTGATTAAGGATCCTGAGAAAAAAATTATAACAGTGTTTATACTTAAACACTCTTATTTCGTTACGCCAATTACGGACATTACCAAAGAAAATACTAAAATTAACCCAAAAACTACTGAAACCCACGAAGCCCTATAAAAAAATAAACTCAGACCACTCAAATTGATTACAAACTACGCAATACAGCCTTACCAGGCCATTAGTACAGTGACCGCAACAGATTGGATACAGTTCCATCTCTATTAATGTTTCAATGAATTTCTGCACCTACTCATTTCGGCTCGAAAATGATCGGAAAATTTTGTCCTTCGGTACGCCTGATTAAGTCCTCTGGTGGAGACTACGTATCGGCAAGTGTAGCGAAGGACGTTCACCGACTAGATGGACCGACGATACAAGTAATTAAGACCGCGGAAACGCGCTGGATGTAACGCGCTTCCAACCGGGCTTATTAGAAATCTAAGAGATAGGCCTATGTCTAGCAGTGGACGCCCTATGGCTGGTAAAGTTGATTATGAAGACGCTTAGTTACTTGTCTTTGATACTTGGCGGTAGGGCAGAGCCGCTCTTTTGATCATAGTCCTGCCCCGGCAAAGTTTATTTGGGCCATAGTCGCCACGCTGGCGCTGGTACAATGCGGGTTGATAAAATCACATCGAATTTGGACTTTAAAAGTTTAGGGTTTTCTCACGAAGTTTTTCTGCATGGATTTTCTCACCACTGGTGAAGCTTGTGGTGAAAAAATCCCTGAAAATGAAAATCCATATCATAAATTTTAAATAAAATTTGGTATTGGATTTGAATCCACTAAGTATTTAATGTTTTCAAGGCGTCCTGCAACTAGACCACTAGTAACTATCACAGTTTTTTGGATCTTTGGGTACGTTACGCTAATCTTATTATTTATTTAGGCTGACGACGCACGGATCCTTAGATTTGTTTAACTTAATCGACCTTGACACCTTTTTCAACCTATATCAATCAATAAATTTATTATTTAACGTTGTTTTGAACTGGCTTTCCTCTTTTTACGAGCTTTTACGTGAAGTTTAATTATGACGAAGAATAAATAGTTTGGTGTCACCAAACTATTTATTCTTGGGGCTTATTATTTGCTTTAAGGGGCTTGTTATGCAAAGAACAGGGAGGTTTAAAGGTATACAAGCTCATCAGTATGAACAACTTTCATTTATGGACCACCTGCAATACGCCAAAAAAAAACTAGTTGTTCCATACCAAAAGTTCATTGACTCTAGACAAATTGTATGCGTTAATGAGTATAATAGACAAAATGTAAAAATTACACAATAGGCCCAATTTTGAAGACGCCATCGTAAATTTAATAGCAACGTAAGAAGTGTTCTATCTCTCGAGTGTCTAAACTGAAAAAGAAATAAAAAATAGTCTAATTAGCTATTATAATCAAGGTGGCGCCTTCATAATTGAGTCTAGGGCCCGCTAACTGTCATACTAATTTTCTGGGGTAGACAACAGTAGGCAACTATCCCTTTTAAGGAAATTTCTAGCTATACCTTCCAACGTCAAGACCAGTTGGAAGTTGCATCTTCCGGAATCAACAAGAATAATTAAAAAAAATCTTTTTTTATAACAAGCTTTTACTGAACCAAGTACTCGCTAAGACGGATCAAATGAGCCAAAACTTGACAGGCTTGTGTCGTTTCGTTATAGAGTTCCTAGGACGACCTTCCAGCTCCATCATCAGACCTTTGGTACCATTGAAAGACACTACTCCCCAAGACGATTCAAATGAGCCCAAACTCGAGGTTGTGTCGTTTAATTGCAAAGTATTTTGGTCACCTTCCAGCTCCATCATCAGATCAGCACCATGTCATCTTAATATTGCATTGTCATGCAATTTACACATGTATACAAAATTTCAGCTCAATCGGAAGGAACCCGGGAAGTGGATCAAATTTAACTAGCAAGATTTGATTACACTGACAGACCGACAGACAACGGGACAGGTGAGGTGAAACTAAATAAAAGATTGTAAAATAAAAAGTTTTGAGGTTAAGTGGAATCTGAGGTTACACCTTACACCTCAGAATACGGAGGCGTCACGTTCGGTTAAGCCTCAACAAGCAAAGCTTTCCCACGTAAAAGGGCCGCGCGACACGTTAATTATTTTAATTAAATATTCAGATCTCTCGCGTTCCTACGAACCCAGAATAAACAATTAAACATTCCACTAGAGTGGTGTTATTTGCTCTATAGTCCCGTGCTAAGAAAATAAGGCACATTTAACATTTTTCGACCGAAGCGAAGCGAGGTTTGTACTTCCAAACGACGATGTTGCTTTTGTCTGGCCGGATGTTGATTTATGTCTACATTCGCATTTTTTCAAAGATTCTCGAAGAAACTTAGAACTCATATTCTATATTAATGGTTTTTTTTGTTCTCGGCGATTTTTATTGGTGTTTCCATCAAATAGGGGGAATTTTACTGTCACGCTATTTATCAGTCGATTTCTATAATAGGGTAGATGCACCGGTTGTGACCATCTTTGTGGCCACTTTGCATATAAAGGATAATAAGATAATTTTATGTTTAAGAAATTTTCAAACGCTTAAAATTCACACAAACAATATTCATGGTATTACATTGTTTATAATTATCATTTATGCAATAATTTTGACACCAAATGGCCACAACTGGGTCAGTGGCCACAACCGGTACACCTACTAGATTGGCAAGATTTTGGCAAGATTATTTAGTTTCTAAGTCCTAACAAGGTTCATACTCGTAAAGAGTATAAGATAAATCGGTCAAGAGCGGATCAAGATAGCCTTATGAAGATTCAGTAAAAGAGACGTGTCGTGAGGTCCACTGTTCGGAGAACTACTAGTGTTGAATTGACGGGTCCAGATTCGTGGTTACACCGCTTTGTTACACCAGTGTGACTACGAGTAAACTTTTTTACTCGTGGTTACACTACTCTAAACGGATTGTGCTTGACTAAATATTAGCTAGGTAGTGATGTTCAGACAGTTGAAAATATTTTAAGGTTAGTAATGTCTAATGTCGTGGTAAATAAAATCTATCCACTGACATCATACTAAAATATTTTTGGTGTTTTAGCTCATTAGCAAAGAAAACCAAGTAAAACAACAAAATTTAAAGGTGTTGTTTCACAATTTAATGGTAAAAATGATTAATATTAGAACTAACAGACGTTCGGGATCGACCCGAATTTGATGTATTTAAAAAATAAAATCTATGAATAAATTAGTAAGAGTAGTAGTTAAATGATTAGGCCTGGTAGGTAACACAGCATGTGAAATGGTAGTTTTATGGACGTCGTTGATTGGTTGACAGTTTACAAGGTCGTTTTATATGTTACAGATTTTTTTTTATCTTACACTAGCAGTGTGACCACGAGTCCTACATTTTATTGGTTTACTCGTAGTCACACTAGTCGGTGTAACCACGAGTAAAAAAGTTTACTCGTAGTCACACTGGTGTAACAAAGCGGTGTAACCACGAGTCTGGACCCGATTGTCGTGTATCTTTTATATTTTTGATACCAATAAATAATACAAACATGAATTGAGTTAAATAGTAATTTGAATCACGAAAGGAAAGCCATCCTCCCCTTTTTAACAATCTTTTTTTTTAATGTTAGGTTAGCTTTTTTTTTCAGAACGGCAGTAGGTGCTTATATATATTATGCAATTTTGTGTGCTATTTTTTATCTTTTATCCTTTTAGGTATAAAGAAAACCTAGTAAAAATGAAATTAATTTCGACACGAGCCTGAATAAACCGGTGTAAGATAAAAACACCATACTTCAGATAGCGGTACCAAAGTGGCGAAAATCTACTAAAACAAAGCAAATGGTGTTAGTTAAGTAAGTTTAACGAAAAGTTGACGCTATAATCAACACAGTACACAGCAACTTACAGTAAAACCGTTTTTACCAGTCCCATACTGAAATAACGAGCCGGCAACGCTCTGCTTTGTTATTCAGGAACTGAAGGTTGATTTAGATTTATACCGCCGTATACGTGGCCTATTTCCGGAGATATTTTCCGTACCCTTAGTAAGAGTTTGTCGACTTTACCCACTCAATTTAATTTAAATAGCATAAAATAGTAACAACAAGCGTTTAACCGGTTGAATACTCTTCTTCCAACAAAAATTAAGAATAATGTTACTATACAAATAATTATTTTTTGCTAAAAATAGCATGACCGACTTCACCCGTGTACAGAATCATTACATAGTATAAAACAAAGTCGTTTTCCGCTGTATGTCCCCATGTATGCTTATATCTTTGAAACTACGCAACAGATTTTGATGCAGTTTGTTTTAATAGATAGAGAATAAGATAGAGATAATTCAAGAGAAATGTTTATATGTATAATACACCTGTGCGAAGCCGGGGCGCATCGCTAGAACGCAAATATTATGCACGGATCGATGTAACATTTTTCACATTATTGTTTTATCAAAAATGGCTCGGCCAATTTCGTTAAAATTTAAATGGGACTAATTTCGAAGTATACTCTTTCCAATAAAAAAAGAATTATTGAAATCGGACTACTACGAAAAAAGTTATGCGTGGTTATAAATAAAAAAATATATACGCGTCATTTTTCTCCAGAACACCTAGCGGAAACAAGGTAGAACTAACAAATGTTTATGGAGCCATATGAAAAAATAATAACATGTTTCCGTTTACTATATAAACTCATACCTAAATCCTCTGAATACTCTGTTTTTGGCGTAGGTACATTTTGCACGTAACATTAGACAGTCTAGTGGCAATTCACGCCCGAGGCAATGAACCCTTTTATTTTGGTTCATCGCCACTAGTACCAGTTCTGTATCATTTATAACTCTAGCTAATTTGCATGAAAACTTGAAGGTTTTACTTACATAATACGTTTAATTAAATTTAACTAATATTTTAAAATATGGAGAATGGCTTTTAAAAACGTATGGTGTTTTTGCCATCCGCAAATAAATTTTGTTAATATATGGTATCAAGTAATCGATCGACGAATATTTTCAGAAATAATATTGAGGAGAATTACTAAGAACATAGATGAGCAACAGCCGAAAGAACAAGCTGGTTTTAGAGCAAATTTCTCTACTATAGACCATATCATGTTTTAAGACAGCTTATAAAAAACACCAAGAGTATGGGAAACCCTTGTACCTAGTTTTTATTGATTACTGCAAAGCATTTGACTCACTTTACCACAAGGAAATATGGCATGCACTGAAACATCAAGGGACTGAAAGGAAGTTTTGTTTCTTTTTTTTTATTTCGCATAGGTTCGCGTTTGACTACACACTGCCTGATGTTAAGCAGATGTGCGGTCTAGGAAGTATATCAAAATACTTAAAAACATTTATAAAAATAGCTCTGCCCAAATTAGACTCGAATCGACAGGAAACCAGTTCCCAGTAAGACGTTGAGTTAGACAAGGTGACCCAATATCCCCAAAATTATTTTCAGCAGTTATAGAACAAATATTTAGAAAAATGTATTGGGATGACTTGGGAATAAATATAAATAGTTCTATGCTCAACCACCTCAGATTTGCAGACGACTTGGTGTTTATAACTAACCAGACTGATAAATTACAAAAAAATGCTAACTGAACTAGCAAGAACTAGCAAAGAAGCTGGCCTCACAATAAATAAAGAGAAAACTAAATTAATGACAAACCGCGAACCAATAACAGTCACAGTAGAAGGGACAGATATTGATTATGTCACTTCATATACGTATCTGGGGCAAATAATATCATTCAAAGTTCATTATGGATCAGGAAATAGATACAAGGGTAACAAATTCCTGGTATAGCTTTTGGTCTTTTAAAGGAGGAAAGAAAAACAACAGCTATCATATAAAACAAAAAGAAAACTACTGGACATCTGTATCTTACCATGTCTAATTTACGGCTGTCAAACATGGGCCATGTCACAAAAAAACGCGATCAAGATTAGATCATGCCAAAGAAGTATGGAAAGAAGTGTATTAGAAACAAACAAAATCAAAGCCACCGAAATAAGAAAGAAAACAAAAGTGAAAGATGCGATTCTAAAAATAAAACATCAAAAATAGAAATGGGCAGGGCATATGATACGAGATAAAACAGAGAAGTGAGCCAAAATAATAACGGAATGGCTACCAAGGTATAACATACGGAGAAAAAGGGGAAGACAGATGAGGAGATGGGTAGACGATGTCAAAAAAGTAGCTGGACCATTATGGACAAGAGTAGAACAAGACAGAGATGAATGTAAGATTCTGGAGGAGGCCTTTGCGTAGACGGACTGGAAAATGATTATTCCGAAGTGCAAAAACTATAGAATAATTGAGTAACAATTGTACATTTTTCAGTAAATAAAGGCTTAATAATAATCGATCGACCGGTAGAACTAGGATTTCCGAAGTTTCATGAGGCAAGAAAAATCATTAAATTGTTTTTTGGTACATTGTACGTACTACTATAACGCTATAAAAGTACTATATTTTTATCAAAGACTTGTAAGTTATATTGAATGAAAATGTTACGAGTTTTATGTTTACCTATGTACTCGTAGATTATGTTTACATTTAAATATTCATAGTTTTATAATATCATCTAATTAGTAATATTGCAGGGTATCGTTATTACTCAGTGCCTAGAGATAAGTTTTAATTAAGAACATGTTAGGGTGGGTATTCACCATGATGTACGTATTATAATAGTCTTTTTATTTCACGGAAGAAGATTTTGATGAAAGATGATTCTTGATCAAACTGGGACCATATACCAATGCAATAAAATATGGTTAATAAATGCACAGAGTAATACCACCGCATTGAATACTTAATTTGAATGGATTTTTTTATTTTCTTATTTGTTTATTGTTCGAGGCCACCATCACGCCGCCATATATTGCGAACAATGTCAAAAGATAATAAAATCAGAAAAAAATAAATTCCTTTAAATGAAAATTGTTATAAAATAAAAAAAATAGAAAAATCAGATTCCAAAAAAAAAAACAAATAATTGAAAACTGTACAAAGTAATGATCTAAGCTCAATATATTTTGCATCATCTCTTTTATTAAAAATTATCCATTTCACGCAACCTTTTAGTATTAGACACGGCTATTTTAATAGGAACGGTAAAATGCAAAAGGGTAAAACGTGAAACGGAGATTTAATTGAAAAAAAAATAACAAAACAAATATGGTGTACTATCAAATTGATGACAGGGTGCCTAAAAAACATATCTTCACAAAGAGCTACTCAATACAGCTGCACAAAAAACAAAGTGATAGCTCAAGTATACAAGAAGAGATGATGTACACGGATGGTTCGAAAACTGAAACAGGTACAGGGTCCGGTACATTCTCTGAAGACCTGAATATATACATCGCAACAACCCTGGGTGAAAACAACTCCATCTTCCAAGCGGAATGTGTAGGTGAATGTGTGTAGGCTGCAACGGCAGTACTCAACAGAAAGGTAACTGATTACAAAATTAGAATATTCTCGGACAGTGCTGCGGCGCTTCAGGCACTACAACGATATGAACACATCTCAGGGCTAACCTTACATTGTCATGATCTATTGGAAAAAGTAAGTACGAAAAATAAAGTCACTTTCCAAAAGATTAAAGGACACAGCGGGTCCAGAAGGAATGACGCGGCGGACGAGCTAGCCAGGAGAGGTGCAGGTAAGCGCCCGGTAGGGCCTGGACCAATGATCCCTTTGCCCTTCAGCCAAGTCAGATCCTGGATACGCCAACACACAGCTAGGCAAGGAGTACTGGGCAAGTACTGAGGGTTGCAGGAAGGCTAAGGAAGTTTTCCCGGAATTAAAAACGAGATACTCCTGACGCCTGCTAAACGAGACAAACTCCGACTCATAGCCGGAGTAGTCACGGGACATTGGTCTCTAAATAAGTAAGTGTTTAAAATTGGTGTTACAGACAGCCCTCTGTGCAGAGGTTGCATAGATGTAGAAGAAATAACCGCGCATTTGCTGCTTAAATGCAGCAGTGTGGAACAACGCAAGAAATTCCACAGGACACCGAGGACACTCCAGGAAGCCTGCGCCGGCGTTGGCGAGCTGCTGGACTTCCTGGAGGACACCGGGTGGCTGAACTAGCCGCAGCTGGGTGACCACATAAAAAGGGCCCATGGAGGGCTCAATTGTGGAAAAGGCCCGCAACAACAAGTAACTACCAAATTTACAATCAGTCAAAATTCCGTATACGTTTTCAGCCGCTTGAAGTTCAAAAATAGAGCCCCAGGGGCATTATTTTCGAACTTCGCACAACTTGGTCGTATACGGAACCTGTTTGGAGCATTCGCAAGTTCCATAGACAATAATTATAATATAGTGTTTTCTACATTCTATATTATTATATATCTACGTTCCGAGGCAATCAAAGTTCAAAAATAATACCCCTGGCGTTCATTTGGCTCCACGTATTTAAGCATTAATATTATAACCTATAAGGATTGACATTCGGTGTGGTTATGCTGCCAGCACGCTGAACACGCTGCCAACTAGAAGTAGCCTTAAACATTTTAATTATATCCTTCTGCGGTCTGTGGATGATCTAACTGATTTTTGTGTAGGACCCACTATCTGTAATTTTACTGTATTATTTTTCTTTAGGTAATTTATAAGTAATAAAAGCATCATAGTATTATAACTAGCCCGTGGTGGTCTAGTGGTAGGGACACCCGCCTTAAAATCGTGAGGTCGTGAATTCAAATCTCGGTCCCGCCGCGCACCAATGAGTTCTTTCGAAAGTATCTAACGATTTTTATACTACTAGCTTTTTGATGAAGATAAACACCGTGAGGAAATCTGCATTTATTAGTATAAGAAATTCGATAGTGTTTATGAATCCACCAACTCTCACTGGGCCAGCGTTTTGGATGCGGCCAAATCACACTTCGTGGGTAGGCCTACTTTCTGCAGTGGACAGTTAAAAACTGGTACAGCACAGTAAATGCACTTAACTGCTTGAAGTAAAAAACTGTAAACGTACGTAAATAAATCCTCGTGACTATTAATCCTAGAACAAAATACGCAAGTTCATGAATATTTAATAAAATGTTCAGCTAAAGGCTAATGATCTTGTTACGCATACAAGATACATAATATTATATTCAATATCAGACATATAATATTAAGGTAATGGTAACTAAGTACGAGTATAAATTCAGAATTTATCAAATGAGATGGTAACGCGTGAACCTTTAAGAAAATTGTTTTATTAGACATAGACATCTTTTTTTTTGTGTCAAAAATATACAAACAACAGTAACATAGATAGTAACAATGTTATTAACATAGTAATTATTAACATAGTAACATTATTAAAGAGACAATTTAAAAAACAACAAAGATGAATACCGAATATGATTTTTTTTTTTTGGAAATTAACTGAAAACGCACGAAAATATAGCCAATAAAGATTCGCGTGACAAGCTTTATTGTCAGTTTGTACCTAGAAGTGACGTCACGAGCCCCCCTCTAGAAGTGTGATGCGCTGTTACTGTTATTTTTTACAACACTGACAAAACTTTATATTTTGACATAATGTACGAACTAATTTCATTTATATTTTTTACTCAGTTTCATCGAGCCAGTCCTAGAATCTACCAACCCGCACTGGGCCAGCGTGGTGAATATGGCGGCACTGGGCCGCAAAGGCTGTTACAGTACAGTACAGTCCTAGAAAAGGGTTCGTGGAGAGCAAAGTAAAATGAGGCTTTATTACTAAGAATTAATTTACTTATTAAGTTATAATAGGTTTTACTGTCTGTGTTATTTCTGACTGTATAAACATGTATTTTAATTTCGTACCAACGTCTTAAGCTACACTCAGCCCCTGGTTCACCAACGCTTGTTTAAGTTAAACGTGTGATTACTGTATTTAACCTACGGTTTTTGCTTGCTGAAGAGCAAAATTTCGTTAAAAAGTTGTTTAAAATTTAATCAACGGTTGATAAATTAAACATCTGTTGGTGGACTAGGGTCTAAAACCCGAGTTTAACCGTTGTTCGAATACAGTAATCACACAGTTGGTGAACTCGGGTCTTAGTAGTGTTAGCCGCACACTCGACTCGCCAAATCAAGTGATAGCGGTACAACACTAACGCGCGACGGACGCGCTGCACAACACTAGCGACGCTACAGTTTGAACAGGGAATGCGCAGTGGCGCGCGACCGTATCTCTTAATATTAATAACGATTGGATTATAAGTGTAATCGGTAATATATCAGTGTTTATAATACGCCCACGACTGACCACTAACTAAATTAGGGGAAGCAGGCGCATCTTCTATCAGTAGTGAAATACGTTCTGCTGAATATTTACAATTTTATTATTTTCATTGTTTCAAGGTTCTCGGAATTTTAGAATAAAACGAGTAATTACTTCAAAATATTATATTACGGTAGGCCTTTAGCTTAATTACCAAACCTTGACTTTAAAAGTTACTCCTTCGCAATTTGATAAGTTGATTAATTGTGAGACTTCAAAATTTAAACTTACATCTCTTCAAAAGTTGTTTTCAGGAAATTTCTGCGCAATTAATTTCAATTTAGCAATTACTGGTGCGGTGGGCGTTTAGTGAACTTACAAAGGGTGCGGTGGTCATTGACATGGACGAATAATTGGTCATAGTAGGTACTTTGTTAGTTGAAAAGCCCGATTTATGTCGGGTGGTGTTTAAATACAAGAAAACGTGTATTTTTCTAAGTGTTCTTTATATACTCCTACCGTACTCACTCCAAACTCCACTTATATTAAACTAATGTTTGCCCGCGGTTTTACCCGCGCGTTTGACACTCACAAATAATGTGGCTTTCTATTAATAATAAAATTTTAAAAATCGGTCTCCTAGATCCGGATTTCATCCCCTACAACCTCACAAATTACGAACTCTACCTCTTTCCTCTTTATTATACTCGTGTAGTTATGTGTAATATTTTTTTTCGCAAAAATAGCACGACCATTTTCCACCGTGTATGTGTGTAGGTATACGCGAATAATTAGCATGGATCGATGTAGCATTTTTCATATTGTTGTTGTATGATCAAAAATGGGTCAGCCGATGTCTTTAAAATTTAAATGAGACCAATATCAAAGTACGAGTATATTATCGAAATCCATTTATTTTATTTCCAATAAAAAGTGAATTATCGAAATCGGGCTACTAAGTAAAAAAATATGCGTGGTTATACATAAAAAAATACGCGTCGAATGTAGTACCTCCTCCGTTGCGTCGGTCAAAAAGAGAAAGACTTTTAGAAAATTTAAACTTCTTTCCCTTTCAAATATCTGTGCAAAAGTAATTGATAATTTGCGCAATATATTTCAATGTAGCATTAGCGGTGCTGTGGGCTTTTAGTGAAAGGGTGCGGTGGTTATTGTCATGGAACGGATAATTAGTCATAATACTTTGGTTACTGAGTCAAAATCCCTATTTGCATCAAGCTATAGTGTTTCCCGTATTTCTATTTAAAATCACGGATATTGACACACACCTTTGCTAGCATTCAGGGCACATAGTTCGTGGAACAAATAACCGATGTGGTTGCATAATTTAAAACATTCAAATGGAAACCAAGTACGGACAAACGCTGCTTACGACATCCACCGACATCGTGGAACAATGATACGCTAGGAAAACGATCCATGCAAGCCGTGTCTGTGAAACCTGTCTTATTTAAAAATCCATAGTATAGGCCTCTGTTCAGTAGATATTGAAACGTGTAGTCGATGTATCTCACATCGGCATGATAGGCAAGTTATATTTGTATTGCCGAGCGTAAATATCTAGTCGCACAGAGCGAAAACGGGATGATTGATGAAAAAAACTAGCTCATGTTCAGCTATGATTAAATTCATAGTTTAGATTAAGTACAAGGGTAAGTTTCGGCTCACACATTTCAGAACTTATACAATATCGAAATATTGTTTCTACAATCCAGATTTTCCAAAAACCATTTATTATTTAAGGAGCTAATTCTTAAACTAAATATCTAGTCGATTAGATCAACAAAACATACGCAAAAATTAAATATAATTATTGTCATATTTTCATTGGAAGAAAACGGTTTCTCTATTAGCTTTCATGGAGGTTAAACACTTTATCTCATTTTATCCCCTCTCTCTCCCTTTCTCTATCTCCCTCTCTCCATCTCTCCCTCTCTCCCCCCCTCTCTCTCTCCCTCTCTCTTCTCTCTCTTTCTCTCTGCCTCTAACTCTTTCTTCATTTACTTGCTCTTCATTCCTCCTTGCACTTCAAATATTAATTCAATCGGACTATAAATCACACCTGAACGCCATACGAAAGGAAAAGATCTACTAAATCAAGTTAGTACCCGAATATTAATACACTTCTATCATTCCGCCTCTCGTTCAGTATGACTTATCGCGGTAACCTTCCGAATCCTGATTGCTCCCAGATAATCAAACGCCAGTCGGCCTGTGACAAAGGGCCTTAATTTGTCATTAGATATTGATCAGAAAGGCTGGAACATGGAAGAAAGACAGAGCAAATGTCCTAAGGTTGAAAATGCGACGGCATTATTACTACGAGATGGCGTCGAAAACGCGTAGAAACTGCTTTGTAATCATCAATAAAGAAAGAAAAAATGCCAAGTCGATGTTTGTAATCAATGACATGACATAATATTATATTAAGTGACATTTGAAGTACTGATCAAAAGTCACATTAGCGTTTCCGCAATATGGCGGACAAATGTCAAATGATTACAAAGCGGGGCTTATTACAGTGTGGCAAATCACTAAACAGCGGATCTGCTTATATTTTTATATCTATGGACTGGAACTACACCAAGGTTATTGGTATTTATTATCTAGGACGAAGGAACAATTAGAAGGATGATCGAAATTTACTAGTCAGATCACAGACTGAAGAATAATGGTTTGATTAAGAGAAGCCTCTTTAGCCGGCGCACGAGACATCTATGTACATTTGTAGCAAATACGCATATACCACAAAATGCATTTTTGCGAAACATGCATTGAAGAATTCAGTCGTATGTAGGCGCATGACTAAATGATTTGTTGGAGTAATTATTCTGTAACAAATGACATTATGTGTAGTTGTGATTTTCAACTGAGCAAATTTTTGTCCTGTTGGTCCCCGCTATAAATATAGGTCGTTGCGACATGCCCCATCTTTTCGAGATCTGTGAGCCATCCAAGGTTATTGGGCCTTATTTGGGCGGTAAGAACTATAGAGAAGGATGACCGAAATTTATCAGTCTGATTAGAATCTTAGCCTGAAGAATAATGGGTTTCCTATTCTTAATCAGGGATTACAGATTTGTTTATAATGGCGTTGCGCATTTTTTGGGATGGTTAAAAAATGATAGTACTTTGTGTGTTCAAGTTTTCACTTCTGTCGTCACCTCCTGAGTACAACCCGTTGTTTTCTTTTTGGTTTATCGGTCACCAATGAATTAAACATAAGGTAGTGTCTGGTTTTTCAGTTTTAAATAGAGTTTTAACTATTATATTTTACTGCGTTTATTGGGAATATATAATAATTGGGATATAGTTGGGAAATGTAAGCACTTCAGAAATTTGAAGCTTGCGTAGGAGGCGGGCTGGCTCATTTGGTTAGAGCGTCGGGCTAGTGATCCGAAGGGGCAGGTTCGAATCCTGCGTTCGCTTCAGATTTTTGAAATGCTTATCACAAAGATAACTCTTTGAGATAAAAATCTAGTGTGGAAAGCACTCATAATAAAATCATAAAAAAAAACTAAGGATCAATGTTTGGAAAATGCATAATTTCTAATAGATAGCAGGTAAAAAATAATAATAATAATAATCAAGGTTGAAATCCATTAGCACCAGCCTTGATCATATTATGATACTCAGAAACCTTAAAATTTTCGAAAAAAAAATTGATAGCAGGTTTATGTAACCTTATAAATAACTTTTTCTGTCGGGCCAAACCCGAAATCACAAAAAAACAGCTATTGCAAACAAAAAGTTCATTAACATTCTACTGATCTTATTATGATAATCGGCAACCTTAAAATTTTCGAAAAAAAAACTGATAGCAGTTTTATGTAACCTTAAAACCTTATAAATAACTTTTTCTGTCGGACCAAACCCGAAATCACAAAAAAAACAGCTGTTGCAAACAAAAAGTTCATTAACATTCTACTCTCGAAAAAAATTATATAAGTAAAAGTAGATATGAAAAGTATCAACACAATCAACACACAGTAGCTAAAAGACGTATTTTATAGGTCTTATTTGTGCCGCTAACTTAGTAGGAGCACTAACAAGATTTGTGGAAAGACTTAAACATTCATTACTGCGGCACTTTTCTCTGTAAGCTGAGGTCGGAAGAAAATAAACCAAAGCACGAGTTATAAAGTGAGCCCTCTGTAAAATTGCTATTTAATATGTTTGACTTTGTTGCAAATTGCCACTAAAGTTGTGACCTTTTCCTCATAAATCAGACCAACAAGAAGCACAGTTAGTTCTCTGTCAGAATACTAATAAGTATCAAAGTATATTCCTACTGTGTTTTACGAAAACGTTGTGTGTCTGTGTATGCTTACTTATTCAAAACATTGTTCTACGTTTGTCTATTTTTATCTGACTTCCAAAAAGGAGGATGTTTTTTGTTCGTCTGTATGTATTTTTTGTGTATGTTCATAGAAATTTTCGCCAATTGTAAGCCGAATCAAAAATCAATAATAACTTAAAATTATTATCAATTCGAGCGAAAATTGAACGATCACTGATGCCAGTGTGGACTTATGGTATACAGCTATGGGGCTGTGCCGCCCAAAGTACATCCTTATCATACAGAGATTCAAAATAACGTACTAAGGGACATCACAAATGCACCTTGGTACGTAAGAAATGATGATCTCCACCGGGATCTTAAAGTAGAACCCGTAAAAAGTACAATACAAAAATACGCAGAAGCTCACGACTATAGACTTCACCACCATGTGACTGTTGAGGCAATCCAGCTCCTCGACCAAACGGACACAGTGAGAAGAATTAAACGAACCAAACCGTTTGAATTAGTTTAAAACTTAATTGATTGCTAACTCGTAATCATAGTGCTATAGTGCTAGTGCCGCGTATAGAGATCACCATAACGTAGTGTCTTCGCCTTAATAGAGACAATAAGAAAAGTGTTGATGGAACATTCTTAGTTTATTATACCTACCTAGCAATTTAAGTTAGATTTAAATTACTTATTAGCCCATAGCTAGGTAGATTGTTTTTAAGAAATGCTCGTCAGCGTTCCTTAAACAAAAAAACAATTCTAGCGAGCTGTTCGAATTTTGTACACGACGGAAGTCTGTTTTGCCATTTTTGCGAAAAATAATTATCAGTATCCTTAATAAAAACATGAACTGAATAAATGTCTTATTTGTTGTTTAAACTGTAATTAGCATCAATTTGGCATTTTTTCTGTTTGTAATTAGCAAAGCGACACTCTTTTCATAATAACTCTATGTCACATAAAATAAAAATATTTCACTGTAGGTCTAGATTTGTACTATGCTTCAAAGCAAGCGTAAACATATTATGGTAAATAGATAGGGTGCGAAAAATCAGCATTTGATGCTTATTTGCATTGTAGAAAATTGTATGACGATTTTTAGGGTTCCGTACCTGAAACGAAAAAAACGGAACCCTTATAGGATCACTTTGTTGTCCGTCTGTCTGTCTGTCCGTCTGTCAGTCTGTGTGTATGTCAAGACTCTTTATCTCGGGAACGCGTAAAGATATCGAGTTGAAATTTAAACTATATACGTATATCTACGGTTCCTTGAAGTTATGTTAAAGAAAAACTTTTCAGTTGTTGTTTAAAAAAGTAAGAGCCGTTTATGTCGTAAAAAACCGCATATTTCGACGCTCACAAAAACCAAACCTACAGGGTACTTGCCGTTGACATAGAACTATGAAATTTGGCTAGAAGCATTGTCGCAGAGTACACATATAGGAATAAATCGGAGAACTGTACATTTTCATATACATCACAAAAAATTGGGCCTCAAAATTCTCATAATATTGGCTCAAAATTCAAATTGAGTAAATCGTATCATGTAAGGTATCATATAAAGAACTTCATTAGCACATCCTAAAACAGGTTTTTAATTATTTTAACAATATGTTTATAAATGTTTGTACGGAACCCTCGATGTGCGAGCCTGACTCGCACTTGTCCGGTTTTATATTTGTATGGTTGCCATATTTGTCGAGCAATTTTAATTAATACAATACAAACCAATTTTCCTCTTTAAACTTAGGTCGTTCTTTGTTTATTATAAAAAATGTAATAGTCAGGTACGATACAAGATCATGGCCCAAGCTCCAGGGCTTCTGCCCTTTTTAATACATTTTATTGTAGAGTTGAATGTTAAATTGTTCACGGCTATTTGCGCTAAACGTATAGAAAACTCTAAGATTTTTCCTCAAAAAGTTCCAGCTTGCATGAGTGCTTTTTCGCATAGCTTCTGTAGAAAACCCCCGAGATTTCCATTTTATGACATTTTCTCTACACTGAAAGCTTCGTGTCTTTTCGACAAGGTAAAACGTATTTTGTAGTCAACATTTGCAGCAAATTTAAAAAAGAAGCGCTCGTATGCTTGTTTCATGATAAATGAATTTGATTTCATATGATTAAATGGATTTGATGACAAAATATGAAGTTGTTTTTACAAAGGAGACACATTTCTGTGGCAATAATATAACGACATCTTTGTTTTGATTATGTAAGACTGTGCGTATATAGTGATTTTGTACATATTTTTGGTCAGTTATCATATTTGATAACAGGAACTCGATATTTTCATTCTAAGTCAGATTTTTTTACACAGAGGTATAATCTAATGTTGAAAATTTAAGAACAACACTTTCTTTATACATATAATTCTGCTGTACGTGGGTATTTTACTGAACTCCTCCTAAACGGCTGGACCGATTTTAATTATTTTTTTTGTATGCGTTTGGGTGGCGCCCTGGATGATTTAGATTCACAAATCAGCCCGGCAGATGGCGCTGCAGTTTGTCCGCTAATAATTTTATACAAACACAGCTATTATCTAGTGGCTTTTATAACAGTATTATATTAATCAATCAATCAATATCTTTATTTGACAAAGCTGATCCTAATTACATAATTAAAATCAAACCTAAGTGTAAACCATTTATTATCTATATTAAAACTATTGACCATACCTACCCTCATAATACAATTTAAATTCAAATAAGTAACCCACTGCAAATTATCTATACTACATGACCTCGACATTAGTTCAATTGTGGTGTGAAGTAATATGTCCTATAAAATGTATTTTAATCACGGCCCATAGTTTCAGAAGGAAAAAAAATACGTATTTATACATTTCTTCAGAAGTATATGTATATTCAGTACAAAAAGATAACATGATAGGTATTTTTTATGAAGTAGGTGAATAAGCATTTCGCAGCACATACATATACAGAGTTATTTCTAATCAATTAGCATCCTTCTAGCTAGGGGCTTATTCTGTACATCAAAACTAACAACTTTTGTTCTACGACTTTCGTCAACACTTAAAAAAAAATTGTTGATCCATGGAAAAATATAGTTCACCCGCGACAAAATGTGGAACAGCTGATTTTTTTTTTAGTTTTGACGAAAGTCGTAGAACAAAAGTTGTTAGTTTTGATGTACAGAATAAGCCCCTGGAAGGATGCTAATTGATTAGAAATAACCCTGTATATAACTAAATATAGTGAGTAACTTATATAGGTCTTTATAACACCTCTACCGCCAAACTTTAGAAGCAGCACTTCCACTAAAGATAGTCATTATCTTGAAAGAAAACGAGTGGAAACGTTTCCCTGGACTGTTTTTATGAACTCTAGGTTATTTTCCTTTGCCCATTTTTCTCCAGGAATGGCCCTCTTAAGGAAGCCCGTGAAAGCCTTTATTTTCCTTTTCAAATCATTCATAAACCGGGCGAGTAATAAAATCGCCGTAAATGTATGGGTGCGCACATCTGTGAAAAATCAAACGGTTTCTGTGTGACAGAAGACGGCACATATTTTTTTTTTTTTTGGCTTCCGTACGCAATGGACATTGTGGTTTATTTATGCTTCTTATTCAAATGTTACCAGTAAACAGTATAGTTTTTATATCTTAATGATTACCTACGTATTTTCTAAATTGCATTTAGAATGATTATAGCGCCTACTGAGAATGAGAATTATTGTTCGCGTGCGGATCTGTATACCTAATCAGTATACCTGTGATAGCATGATTTTGGCTATATACGTGCGGAACATGTGATAGAAAAACATTTATGAAATGGATAGTATGTGGGCGAGCAAGTGCACACGCGGATTCAAAATGAAAACGAGCTACGTATTATGAATCTATAGATAGAGTTAGGTATTTCAATGAATTTTAGCTACGCGGTGCCAAAAAATCTTAATCACAACTTCGTATCACAATTAATCATGATACCACTAAACAAACCTCCTTTTAGCGTTAAAAATGAAATAACATGTGACGTTTCCAATTACCATACCTTAATTTAACTCTAGACAGAGTTATTTCTAATCAATTAGCATCCTTCTAGGGGCTTATTCTGTACATCAAAACTAACAACTTTTGTTCTACGACATTCGTCAAAACTCAAAAAATGTTTTGTTGTTCCATACATAAATTTAGTTCACCCGCGACAAAATGAGATTTTTTTTGAGTTTTGACAAACGTCGTAAAATTTGTTAGTTTTGATGTACAGAATAAACCTCTAGAAGGATGCTAATTGATTAGAAATAACCCTGTATATGACATTCAAAGTAATAAATATTATTTTATTCCTATTTGATAAATAAATGATTGAATTGCATTTTCATTTGACCTGTATCATCAACATCTTGCCATCGAGAACCCACAAACATCGTCTCACTACTTCCACGTATCAAAATAAATGCCTTCAACGTAAAAGCTACCCGGGCGTAAATTTACTCTCATGGAAAAATGTTAAAACATTTTCGCGCGCGATGCTTTGGTTAGAAGTAAAATATGAGACGAGGGTGGATGCGGTTGAACACAGGTTCCCGAATGAACGAGACGTTTCGCGTGCGAACTGATGCGGAAAGACCTTGCTAGGTTGTTAGGGTAATCGACCACTGAGAGATAGTTATCATCATCATCTTTATTAGCCATAGGACATCCGCTTTCATTCAGGACATGGGATTTGCCGATGGATTTCCCATCAGACCCACTGAAAGAGGCTTGCAGCTTTTTTTTTTATTTAAAATAGGTTTGCGTTTGACTACACACTGCCTGATGATAAGCAGATATGCGGTCTAGGATGTAGCACGCTTACCTAGAAGATACCTATTTACTCGAGATTTGAAGACACCTACATTGCACTTTAACGGAAAGACAGACTCAGGCAAAGCATTCCACAGTCTGTTTGTATGAGGAATGTGGACTCAAAACGCTTGGGCCTAAAGCGTGGGATGTCCACCATAAAAGGGTGGCGCTTTGGTCGCGTCTGTCTAGCCGTACGATAGAAGAAAGGGGCAGGTGGCACCAGTTTGTGCAACACCTGGGCGCACTCACCGAAGTGTATCGTAGGCTGACAGACACGCCACCCTACGTCGATGCTCGAGACTTTGTAGCTTCGACTCAGTCAAGGTTTAGTTGCATACCAGCCTCCTGGCTCGCCTTTCAATGGACTCCAAAGCCTCCAACTGGTATTTGGCAGAGCCATCCCAAAGGTGAGAGCAGTATTCCATGCAAGACCTGACTTGCGCTTTATAAAGACTAAGCAGTTGCTCAGGTGTGAAATACCGTCTCACCTTAGAGAGAACACCAAAATTTTTTGAGGCTAATTGGGCTTTTGACTCTATATAAGAAATCTATCTCTATATAAGAAGCTATCGTGTTCTTACGGCCTAAGTTGATCGACCTACCTTATAGATAAATGTCTTACACTGCGCATGGTCACCGTTCGATCCCTTTTCTCCTCCAATCGGCCATCTATTCAACTACTACCACTTGAACTTGCTAATCCGCTATATAAGCTGTCTGCGTGGCAACGTTTGTTCGTCTCAGAATTTTCTCATTTCTGATTTATCTAGCAGATAAACTTGTAGCGTAGCCTTTTCATAGCACGATACATATATTATTTATTATTTGGTTTGAAGTAAAATATGAGACGAGGGAGGATGCCTTTGAACACAGGTTCCGGAATGAATGTGTGAAAATGTGTGAATTGATGCGGAAAGACCTTGCTAGGTTGTGAGGGGTAATCGATCCGCATCATTCAATTTCGTAATTATCTTATTCATTTATCATCGTTATCAGCCGCAAGATAGCCACTTACATCCTGGACATAGGATCCTCCAATAGATTTTCTATAAGACCAGTTGGAAACGACTTGTATCCAGCGTGTTCCTGAGGTCATGATTAGATCATCGGCGCATCTAGTCCGTAGACGTGCTACGCTATATTTTTCTACGGAAATTTTACAGCTATATCCATCCGTTCTACGTAATGTATGTCCTGCCAACTACCACTTCACCGTGATAGTCCGGAAATCCGCCAGTAGGTAATTTTGGTTTGTTTACGAATCTCCTCATCGTTTACAATTCTCTCAGTGAGCGACTAACCTCAGATGTACATACCTGTCGTGTTTTGCACCAAACCTTGTTTGGCTGTTAGTAACCTGAATTCTGGAAGGTGGGAAATTCTAAGAACGCTTCGGGATATTTGCCACGATAATTATGTAGGTACTTTGAGATCATCATCATCATTTCGTAGCAATAGCTAAAAAGTTTTTTTAAAAGCGTATAATTATAAAAAGTTACTTTAGCCATTGCCACTTCCTGTCATAAGGTCCCCACGCATATAGCCATCACAGGTATACTTATTAAATCCGCACGCAAACAAACAATTTTATTCAGGAATTTAGAATTAGATATTCTAACAAGTTTTATTTTTTATTTTTAGGGTTCCGTACACCAAACGGAAAAAACGGAACCCTTATAGGATCACTTTGTTGTCCGTCTGTCCGTCTGTGTGTATGTCAAGACCCTTTATCTCGGGAACGCGTAAATATATCGAGTTGAAATTTAAACTATGTACGTATATCTATGGTTTCTTGCAGTTGTGTAAAATAAAACTTCTCAGTTATCGTTTAAAAAAGTTAAAACCGCATATTTCGACACTCACAAAAATCAAAACCTACAGGGTACTTCCCGTTGACATAGAACTATGAAATTTGGCGAGAAGCATTGTCTCAAAGTACACATATAGGAATAAATCTTAAAACTGTACATTTTTATTTAAATAAAAAAAAATACTGCCTCAAAATTCACAAAATACGGGTTCAAAATTCAAAGTGCGTAATCGTATCATGTAATTTATCATTAGTTCATACTAAAACAGGATTTTAATTATTTGAACAATGTGTAATTTTCGATGTATGACGAGAAAAGTGAAAAATAAAAAAAAACTTTTTTGTCATTGGTATAGTATAGAGATAGTATAGAGTCATATAGTATCATATAGAGACATATGGTATAGAGATTTTAACAACTTCCCAATTTTGTGAAATTTTCTGGATTTTTACGAAACCCTCGATGTGCGAGCCTGACTCGCACTTGTCCGGTTTTTTTGAGATATATTACCACAGCAAACTAGTGTGATTTTATTATACAGTGTGTAAAGCGCTTGGGCTTTTAGGGGTCTGTATGCGTATAATTAAAAACAATTTTTAGTATGAAACCAAGCTCGAAATCGCGAAAAAAAAAGGTTTTTCCCACACACAAAAGTTCAAAGACTCAAAATGTTTACTTGCGACAAAATACTGAAGTCAATTGTATGGAGACGATTTGCGAAACAAGAATAATATTGCGGAAGTGAGCGCTCAAATTTGAATTAGTTTTAGACGCGGTTAGGTATAACCAAATTAAAATGTATCAAAGATGTTAAGTCTTATCTATTAGTTATTTACAGTTATACCACTGAACAAAAATAAGTAGAGCTGTCATTCAGCTCCACGAAGCTTTCACCACCAGTCATTACTTCATAAGTCACGTGCACAGAAAGGTCACGTGTCTGACTCGTCATACCATCCCTCTCACAGAACATGAATAGTGAACACAGAAATACGATTACTGTGATCCTGCAAATGGACCTGACATCAGGCACACGCATCAAGCGTATTATTTCCGGAGAGTGAACAACCGACCAACCCTTTTGAGGATCTGTAAATGAGTGAGTAGCTTGCAAGATGTGGAATTCTTACGTTTAGTTTCTGACAAGGGTGTAAGACTAACATCTTAAGCCCATGTCATATTCTAGGCCTAGTTTAAGCAAGAATACCTCCGACCGAGTTAGACATCACCTAACAGTGTAGTGTGTCCATTCTGCGAATTACGCATCAAAGAAATATGGTTCAAAAGCTTTTTCGAATACAGATCAAATGGGTCAGACTGCCGTCTTTCCTGTTTCCTGAGAGATATTATAATCTGAAGTTTTTCAAAGTCAGAGAGAGTATAATTATCTCCTCTGCGTGTTTCATTTTTTAGCACAACGTTGCTAACTATAAGGCGAATTAATATCTACACAAGAGGGGAATTGCTTGTTTTAAAAAATACAGCACTGAGATTGAACCATTTGAAGATTATTTCTTGCAAAAATTAGCATGACCGACTTCACCAGTGTACAGAATTTGCGAATATTTCGCACGGATCGATGTATCATTTTTCACATTATTGTTGATGTATCAAAAATGGCTCAGCCGATTTCTATAAAATTTAAATGGAACCAATTTCAAAGTATATTATTTCTAAGAAAAAAAGAATTATTGAAATCGGACTACTATGAAAAAAGTTATGCGTGGTTATACATAAAAAAATATATATACGCGTCGAGTTGTATACCTCCTCCGGTGGTTTGTCGGTTAAAAAAATAAAAAAATCCGCAACCGGATTTATAGTAAAATTTACAATCATATCTCATCTAGATTATTTTTATTGCCGTTTTACAAAGAAAATGTAATAATTATATTAAAAAACAATTACGATTATCTACGCTTTACACGTTAATTTACGGAGTCAGGAAAAAAAATCATAGGTGTATTTGTACGAAACCAGTATTTTAAGTGTGTGATATCACTCAAACTTATGGCATTAAAAAGTTTGAATTATGATAACTAAATCAAATCTATTCTTATCCCTGTCTCAAAAATAAACCAATCGTATCTAAACTAGTTCCAAGGTTCCAAGAAGCCAAGAACTATTTTGGCTCGAAACTTAGCGGCCTATATCCGAGGCCATGGCAATAAAACTATTTTCCCGCAAATAAACTTTTCTAACGACAACAAACAAACAACTTTTTGGAAAAAGTATTGTTGCAGAATCTTGTTTATTGATATTATAGGGTTTCTTTCTTTAGAATGTAAAAGGATCTTGGCATGGCAATGTTGTTCATTTTGACACATAATAATTTATGTTCCAAGTTTCATGATGGAATCAACAAAGTTTTGTTTCCGAAATACCATAGAAGCTTTTAGCAAAGTCACCACCAGAGGTCCTTAGTTTGCAGAAAGTTAGTCAAACATTTACCTTTGGTCCAGACTCTACCAAAATGAAGCAGAACAAGTACGAGCGAAGTTGGCCAGAGCATTTTATTCCGTGAGTTTATAGAGAAAATATATTTTCTTGTATAAGAACAACACTCTACGCCGCTTGTTAGGCTTTGTTCAATTATTAGTATAGGGTCTTTGGCTGTTGTGTTGTAAAACGCTGCTTTTGGCACATATTTAAACTTTTTATTCTGATACTGTACCTACTTATAGACCAATGGCAAAAGTGGTATTGCCATTTAAATAAAGCTGAAGAGCACCCTTATTAAATAGAGCTATAAAAAAAGTCTAAATAAGAACTATTATCCGATTTACCAAATATCCTAAACATCCACATTAAAATCGGTTAAGCCGTTTCGGAAGATTATTAAGAGTGAAATGTTACCATCAGCTCCACTCCGCTCATTACTTTTTGGTTTTCTATAAACAAATATGGTATTTGTACAGTGGATTCAAGGACTACAACACTTTGCCCAACTCTCTTTTGATAGACTGAGTTTGAGACTCAGAGTCTATCAACAAACCGTGGTGGTATTAGAGGTAGGTAGAGTAGGTGACACTCGCTTTACAATCGTGAGGCCGTGGGTTCAAATTCCTAGCCCAATGAGTTCTTAGGAATTTATGTACGGAATTTCACACCACTGGCTTTTCAGTGAAGGAAAACATCGTGAGGCAACCTGCATACGTCCGTAGAAGAAATTCGATGGCGTATGTGAATCAAACAACACTGAACCAGCGTGGTTGATATAACCCAATCACCTTTCATGGGTAGGCCTACGTCCTGCAGTGGATTATTAAAAAGTCTGGTACAGTACAGTATAGAGTCTGAGACTCAGTGCTCCACATAGAGTAGGCTCAAATAATTAATTTATCATTTAGATACTTTTACAACAATATCTATTCCAAAAAGAAAACAATACACATATCTATGCAGAACTTTCTTCTAATGGGAAAGTTGTTGGTTGTTTCCGCGTAATCGGTCTCCGTCGAAACAAGTTTCCGTACTTCCGTATCCCCTCTCACATTTCCCCTGGAGGAAAACGTAAACAGTGCTCCGTAAATAGGTTAACTCGTTACTTGATGCAATCATTAGTCAAATTAAGTACTAACACAAGTACAGCCTTGGCCAAAAGTATTAGGCACCTTTAAAAAATCAAAATTCATGTTTACTACTTTACCAATAACTGAGTGCTTATGACTTACCGGGGTCATAAATAACTTCTTAGAATGTTAAGCGGCTCTTTGTTAAGGTCATAAAATACCTGGTGACCGAAAACAAAGGACTTGGTTTTTATCGGTTCTTATCAGTAAATGTTTGGTCACTTGTGTTCTGCACTCTAACAAGTACGAGTAAACAAGCTTTCTTTTCTGTTGATGTGATTAAATTGACACCTAATTGTGTCAGAGAAAAATGGGAAGAAGTATGAATATAAATACGATTATCAGATCAAATAAATAATAAAATTATAATAAAAAAGACTAATGTAAGAGATATTCAAGAGACTATTAGGAGGTTGAAATGGAACTGGGCGGGACACATATGTAGGATGGACAACAACAGATGGGCCAAAAAGGTCATTGAATGGGTTCCAAGAGTGGATCAAAAAGGTCATTGAATGGGTTCCAAGAGGAGAAAGAAGAAAGAGAGGAAGGCCGAACAGGCGCTGGGAAGATATTTTTACTCAAAGACACGGAGTTCAGTGGATGACGATAGCAAGAGACAGAAAAGTTTGGGCAAAACTGGGAGAGGCCTGCGCCAAAGAGGCGACAACTACATTGACTGAACTAAAATATCTTACATGATGCGATTTACTCACTTTGAATTATGAACAAATTTTTTGTGAGTTTTGAGATAATATTTTTTTGTGATTTGAATAAAAATGTACAGTTTCATTTTTATTCCTATATGTTTACTTTGAGATAATGCTTTTCGTCAAATTTCATAGTTCGATGTCAACGGGAAGTACCATGTAGATTTTGATTTTTGTGAGTGTCGAAATATACTATTTTTTACGACATAAACGACTTTAACTTTTTTAAACGATAACTGAAAAGTTTTTCTTTTACACAACTGCAAGAATCTTTAGATATACGTATACAGTTTAAATTTCAACTCGATATCTTTACGTGTTCCCGAGATAAAGAGTCTTGACATACACACGGACGGACAGACAGACAGACGGACTTACGGGCAGACGGACAACAAAGTGATCCTGTAAGGGTTCCGTTTTTTCCGTTTGAGGAACGGAACCCTAAAAAATGACATTAAATAATTATACTGTGGACTAAGAAAAAAAACAAACTGCCGATTGCAAACTTGTCATGAAGCGTAAATAATGTAATGATATTTTTAATAATAGGGTATTTTATTATAAACGAAAAAAATTTTTAAATGTATTTTTGAGATAGCTTAGGCAAAACGCAATCGGAAAATGCGCCTTTTATATCATAAAATAACAAAATAAATTTTAAAAATCAATACAAAATATTCCGTCTTTTTAATCTGTGCATAAAATAGTCGCCGCTATGTTATGACGTCATCCAGCTATGTAAATATTGAATAGTTTGTCCGGTGTTTGTACACTAGTATTCCAGGAACATCACAACAACGGTAACTCATTATTAACAATTTATAATAACTCATTTTCAATTTATATCTCAAACTTACAAACAAAGACACTATCGTGAAAAATATTTACGTGCCTTGTTTACATAGAATAGTGACGTCATTCATGACCACAGAGTAAAATAATGACATCCATCGATTACGTAAATTACGCGCGAAAATTTGAAATTGTAAAATTAAAATGCATTTTTAAAACACTTAACGATTGAATATTTTTTTTGTATTTTTTTATTGGCTTATTAGACCAACAGGAACTAACTGAGATACTTTTAAAAAATGACTGTAATACCCTATTTAATTAAAATTACATTTGGGTGCGGGATGGCTCGCGACAGGCAGCATTGTGACACATAGAAAAGACATTTTGTTTTGTTCCTGTTACGACGTGTAATAACGTTGTATAAAATGTAGGTAAAATTAATTTTTATTTAGTAAGTTAATCTGGAATGAATTGTGAATTATTATTTCATATATGACATGTAATATTGACATTTAAATAAAAATATATAATAGGCAAAAAAAATTGAAATTTAAATGTTTATGATAATGATGTAGTTGAAATAAAGGCTTTTTTACTTTTACTAATTGTTTTAAAAATGCCAAAAAGAAGTGAAATAAGTTTAGAAAATAGAGTAAAAGTACAGGGTGCCTAATACTTTTGGCCAAGGCTGTATATTATTTCGTATTGTTTACTGAACTTCTAGAGGTCCAAATTTCTCATACCAAAGCTAAGAAACATTCAGCGCGGTTAATCTTTAGATGGGTGACCTAGCGAACGAGGGAGTATTTACAACTGAGCACTATCGTGGCTCTGATGACACCTTGAATACCGGTACCGGTTGTTTTAAACTTTTAGTCAAGTCAGAAGCTTTCAGTCAGCTTAGAAACTCTGACACCAGCCCTCCTACCGCCTAAGCAATAGCAATCGTAATAGCAATCGTTTCTGACTTAATTTTAGTCATTTGGCACCGCCTATGTGACGTTAGCCATCAATTGCTTTGCGCGGATTGCGAAAGCAATCGTTGAATGAACAACTTTGATGGCTAACGACACATAGGCGGTGCCAAATGATTAAAATGAAGTCATAAACGATTGCTATTACGATTGCTATTGCTTTTGGCGGTAGGAGGGCTGGGCTATCCACCTGGCCTATACTAACCTACTTAGTAATACATAGTCATCTCCCCCGGAAGAAGACTTAAACAAAATTCCGTAAATAGGTTAACTCGTTACTTGAAGGACTTGTTACTTGATGCCATCATTAATCAAATTAAGTAGGTACTAAACAAGGTTACAAGTTACAGTAGAACATATTATTACACTTTGTTTACTTTTGAACGTACCAAAAACTTACTGTTTCACAAAAAAACCAGCGAAGATTCTTTTTAACACGCTTTTATTAGTTTCACCTGTATGTTTGATTGCTTGCTTGTAACCAACCCCTTTGAGCTCGATTTTGACCTACTTTGAGCGATCTTTTTTTTAAAACTTAGCACACCTATGAACTGCCTAATTTATTTCACGTGGAACGTTGTCGCACTATGGCTCGCTCTATGTCACCCTTGGTACGCGCTCGCAAACATTTCAATGCGCTCCTGGCCGCCAATACTGAATTTGATATTATTTTTGACAGCTGGAAAACTGTAATAACTATTTTTAGGACATATTGTGAAAATCTAATTGACCAATGGGACAATAGTAATCGTGCAAACAGTACTATTGACATTTTAGAGCTGCATGACTCATAATTTGACATTTGGAATAACATGACAATAATTTATATTTTTTAATACTTTGACATTATGATGTATACTTTTTGTTATTTTTTCTTATTTTATCGTTTTATTGTACTCTGATTTTAATTTATTGATTGTTTAATTTTGTGAGATAGATGTAAATGTATTGTATTCGTTTTTATCTCAATAAAATAATTTGGATTTGAATTTGAATTTGAATCAAAGACCGATGACAATGCATTTATAAAAAAAAATAATAAGAAATTGATGAATCCTAAGCGTGTTTTCAGTTTTTTTTAAACTATACTTATATTATTATAAAAACTGCTAACTGAACGAATATGTCTTTAAGAATCGAACAAATAGTACCTACCTACTATTCTTGGTGTGCCAATTGGTTTCATCATTCATTCCATCGTTCAGCAGCTTGCATCTAGCTTGTTTCTGCGGTCTGAATTCTGCTGTTCATCATCTTGCCGATCATTATTATTTAATAAGAAACGTTATCGTTAAACCCCAGAGTTCCAGAATGGTGGTCGCGCGACGGTAAATCCAACTAATAGCGCGACAATAGGTAGGCACTTAGGTATATAATATCGAAAAATATATAAACATCATGTCATTGAGACTTAAGTAAGACGAGGAATATTCGTGAAAACGGGAAGTCAGCCCTGCAATAAGCTGAAACAAGCTGTAACTGTTGATGATGATAAAATTTCAGAAATATTTTTCCGTTTCCTGAGCTTCAAAAATGTGCGAATATCTACTTAGTAACTCTTTCTGCAGGAAACTTTCAGACTTGCATCTAACTTTTTAGTAAAACTTGAACGTAGCGAAGGTAGATGGAGAATATCATGATAGAAATGAAGCTGTATTGAGACTTATAGAGCGGAAAAATGTTGAAGTATTTTTGAGAACATTAATAAATACCAACTTTATTAAAACTTCTGAACATATAATTAAATTTGTTACACGAAAAACTTTCCAGATAGGTTGTTACATACACTGATTGCATCTTTGCGTGGTCGCAACGAATTTATCTATCTCCGCCTACGATTTCTCTCGTGACGTCACGGATTTCGTGACGTCGTACCTAGTGGAATTCAACTGTATTCTGTGGCTTTAGCAAGAAATACGACTTATGCGACCCTTTGCAGGCCCATGCCCTTTTTGTCAATTCGATGTTGTCGTACGTTAAAGTTAGGCGGGTCACGTATCGGCCCCCGTTTCGTATTGAATGACTTGCGTTGAATTGGTTATAAAACGGCTAACGATTTGTCCAAAGTAAACAACTTTAGACCTCCTTTCCTGAGTCGCAAATTTATTGGGTAATTTAAAGTAAATGAGGGTTTTCTTGCGCAAAAAATGCGAAACATAGGTACCACATATGTTAAGATGTATGGTACAAATGGTATAATAAATAAAAGATGTCCGTTTAGCTACTTACTCGTAAATGAAATAAGAGACTGAAACTTCTAATATAAAAGCTTTACCGTTATTTAAAGATTATAGTGGAATTTTATGGAAAATAAAATATTTTCATGAAACAAGTAACGTAAAAATTTAAAATTATACCTTTGTACAGCCATATTACATCGCTTAATTTGCGTAGCCAGCCTTGTGAATATTTAAATATCATATTCATAGCGTAACCAGTAAAGGTGAGGGAAAATAAATAAGTAAATGAAAATTATTCTTGATATTACGAACATTTTAACAGGTACTAGGTATAATGGATTATTATAAACTAGCGGCTCGCCCCGGCTTCGCACAGTTTTATTTTACATATAAACTTTCCTTTTGAATCACTCTATTTGTTGCGGTTTTTTTAAATAGATAGCTATTTAAAAAAACCGCATCATCGCAATAGGAATGGATGAAAATTTAACGCTTTGAAACATTCTTATTAAACCAGTTCTTCTTGGTTGTATTAATATATATATAATATATATATATATATATATATATATATATATATATATATATATATATATATATATATATATATATATATATAATATAAATATATTAAAAAATATATTAATACAACCAAGAAGAACTGGTTTAATAAGAATGTTTCAAAGCGTTTCAGGGTTCCGTACCCTGAGGTAATGTTAGGTAAAAACAGGACCCTATGACTAAGACTCCGCTGTCCGTCCGTCTGTCCGTCTGTCTGTCTGTCACCAGGATGTATCTTATGATCTACTGGTGTTAGCTAGAACGTTGAAATTTTCATAGATGACGTATTTTTGTTGCCGCTATATCAACATATACTACAAACAGAAAAAAAAAACAATATTTAAGAGAGGCTCCCATACAACAATCCGCTTTTCGCTCGATATTAATAATGGTGACGGGAAGATGCTTGAAATATTCACAGAATATTAAATTGTATATTTCCTTCAAAAATAAATAATTAAAAGGAGACCACGGACCAGCAAGCGCAGCATAAGACGTCCACCCACTAGGTGGACTGACGATATAACAAAGATCACAGGAACTCGCTGGATGCAGACTGCTTCCAATCGGCTTCATTGGAAATCCATACGGGAAGCTTATGTCCAGAAGTGGACGTCCGTACGGCTGATGGAGGCATGGATGGAAAAACTTACTGAAAGAGTTGGAGCGCAGTTGCGTGGGCACTGGAGGGCACAGGACATCGCTGCCCAGACTGCTCACGCTGACCACGTCACGCAGCTCTCCCAGTGATGACGACCGCAACGTCGGCAGCGAGAAATTCACTTCTTTGGTCCTGAAACATATTTGCTATGTCAATTGCTTCGTCTATTTAAAAGAATGTTTTTTTAAGAAACTTGGGCACTTTTTGGGATGGGAAAAAAAGGTTAAACTCGCGTCAGGCGTTTTTTGGGATGGGAAAAAAGGTTGAACTCGCGTCAGGCATTTTTTGGGATGGGAAAAAAAGGTTAAACTCGCGTCAGGCGTTTTTTGGGATGGGAAAAAAAGGTTAAACTCGCGTCAGGCGTTTTTTGGGATGGGAAAAAAAGGTTAAACTCGCGTCAGGCGTTTTTTGGGATGGGAAAAAAAGGTTAAACTCGCGTCAGGCGTTTTTTGGGATGGGAAAAAAAGGTTAAACTCGCGTCAGGCGTTTTTTGGGATGGGAAAAAAAGGGCACTTGTGCACTTTTTGCGATGGGTAAAAATTGTTAAACTCGCGTCAGGACATGTAACCTGATCGAAAACTTGTAAGACGGCGCAAGGCGCTTGAGCGAGTGGGCGTGTGTGTATTTTAGCACATAAATAATAGTACTTTATATGTTCAAGTTTTTACTTCTGCCGGCACTCCCGGAGTGCAACCCGTCGTTTATTTTTTAAGTTAATTCGACTCGCGCTGCGCTGCCACAGCCGCTGATGTAACTCGCTTATTAGTAATATGAAAGCTGAGTCATATTTTTTTTATTTCACCTGTACTGTCCCAATGCTGAGTAAAGGTCTCCCCCAATTCATTCCATTCCTTTCTGTTCTGTGCTACCTCCGTCCAATCCTTTTTAAACCTCTCGATTTCGTCGCGCCATCTTGTTGGAGGACGGCCTCGGGGTCGACTGGACAGAGGAACCCACTCCGTTGAGACCTTATCACATATTATTTCGTTTATTTGTTTTATCATCGGATATCCACTGCTGGACATCGGCCTCTCCGTGCAGATCTTCAGTAAGATCTGTTGGAAGCGGTGTGCATTTTTTTTTCACTGATTTATGAAAACACATTACAAAACAAATCAATAAAGAAAAATTTAACTCTACAACAACAACATTGTATGAAAATTTAACAAAACCCCTACATCTAAGTAACGACTTAACAAAACGTCGTGCGTCACACCATGTAACTAATTTGTCTGTAAGTTAGAGAAAATCTTTTTAGCTGAACCAAAAATAAGTTCCTAAATTATACCCTACGTCGTACGAAGGTAAAATACGTAGGCGCGTCCTTTAGGCCTTCACTCCACTAAAGCGAATATACGCAGAGCTGAGTAAAGCGTTTTAAATTGATAAAAGATACGCGTTAATTCATCGTCGTCATTGTTTCAGCCATTGAACGTCCATGGCCACAGGTCATAGGCCCCTTCTATAGATCTCCAATAAGACCGGTTGAAAGCCGCTCGCGTCCAGCACGAACCTACGGTCTTGATGAGGTCATCTGTCCAGAAGATCTGTCCAAAGTTAAGCACTTCGCTAATTCGTCAAAAATGCGAAGGCGTGATCTAAATTGGAAAAACGTGGATGAAAACGCGGTCCGCAATGCAGTTAGCTAGATTCAACAAAAGTTGTGGTCTTTGGAAGTGCTTCCATCCATAATGTACCCACGAAGGGTGATTGAGCGATATACACCACACGGTAGGTGGGTCTAAGGAAATCTATAAGAGAAGCTTTTATTCAGCAGTGGACGTCTCACAGCTGATAATATGACGATCTCAGAGCAAATAAAAAATCATGAGAGAATGTTGTGAACAAGCAAGTGAAGCCAACAAAAACTATGCCTCGCTGTGTACAGACAATTACACACACATCCACGTACAACGAAACCACGCCTTGGCTGGTCAGTCGAACTATGGCGGCGCAACACCGACGCACTCACACATGTATAAAAAACCGGCCTCACTTGACTGTTCAACGACGTTCTCTCTTGATTTTTAGGGTTCCGTACCTCAAAAGGAAAAACGGAACCCTTATAGGATCACTTTGTTGTCCGTCTGTCCGTCTGTCTGTCTGTCCGTCGGTCCTTCGGTCCGTCGGTCCGACTGTCCGTCTGTCAGTCTGTGTGTATGTCAAGGCTCTTTATCTCGGGAACGCGTGGAGATATCGAGTTGAAATTTAAACTGTATACGTATATTTATGGTTTCTTGTAGTTGTGTAAAAGAAAAACTTTTCAGTTATCGTTTAAAAAAGTTAGAGCCGTTTGTCGTATAAAACCGCATATTTCGCACTCACAAAAATCAAAACCTACAGAGTACTTCCCGTTACATAGAACTGTGAAAAATTTGGCGAAAAGCATTGTCTTAGAGTACACATATAGGAATAAATCTGAAAACTGTACATTTTTATTTAAATCACAAAAAATAGGGCTTCTAAATTCACAAAATATGGGTTTAAAATTCAAAGTGCGTAAATCGTTTCATGTAAGGTATCATATCATATAAAAGAGCTTCAATAGCACTATCTAAAACAGGTTTTTAATTATTTTAACAATTTTGACGAGAAAAGTAAAAAAAAAAACTTTTGTCGATGATGATGATGATGAGTATAGAGATTTTAACAACGTACTTCCCAATTTATTGAAATTTTCTGGATTTGTACGGAACCATCGGTGTGCGAGCCTGACTTGCACTTGTCCGGTTTTTTTTTATTTGCTCTGAGATGACGATGAAAGATGTCATTACAGTGGATTCATAGACTACAATGCTCTGCTCATCTCCGCAGATCTCCGCGCTAGTCCTCTTTGGTAGAGTCTAGGTCTAACGTTCCTGGCAAGCTGCGGTTAGCGTCACTTTCATGTTTCAAAGGTCTCTGTCTTGTTTATTCACTATATTTAATTTGCTAACATTTTGCAAGGGCTTTATGGAATTCAATTTAGGACAAAATAGACATTTTGTTTCAGTTAAATGTTGTCAGAGTAATTTAGCAACATAGTCAGATTAGGAACAAATTATAAATGTAAATTGCTATTTCTTTAGCAGCAAATCTACAGGCCCTACCATAATTTAAAAAACCGGACAAGTGCGAGTCAGGCTCGAACATCGAGGGTCCGTACAAACACATTGTTAAAATAATTCAAAACCTCTTTTAGGATGTGCTAATGAAGTTCTTTTATATGATACCTTACATGCTACGATTTACTCACTTTGAATTTTGAACCAATATTTTGTGAATTTTGAGGACCTATTTTTTTGTGATTTAAATAAAATTGTACAGTTTTCATATTTATTCCTATATGTGTACTCTGAGACAATGCTTCTCGCCAAATTTCATAGTTCTATGTCAAAGGGAAGTACCCTGTCGGTTTTGACACAACTGCAAGATACCATAGATATACGTATACATTTTAAATTTCAACTCGATATCTTTACGCGTTATCGAGATAAAGAGTCTTGACATACACACAGACGGACAGACGGACAGACGGACAGACGGACAGACGGACAGACGGACAGACGGACAGACGGACAGACGGACAGACGGACAGACGGACAGACGGACAGACAGACAACAAAGTGATCCTATAAGGGAAAAATGGACAAGTTTCATTTATTACTCGAGTTGTTGGTAATAAATAAAAGTTGGGAAACATGGTATTTTGTTACTATCTACCGCTGCAAAAATGCATATTATGCATAGAGTATATAACCTTTAGATTTCAAATATATCTACACTATAGACGCGCGGCAGGAGTTGAAACTATAGAACCATAGCTTCGTAAATATAACAAAAGCAATATAAAACCATTTAAAATAGGCATTATTACATTTAGTACAAGGTGGTTTACTAAGCAGCTAAAATTTATGGCTGCAAATATTTCGATCACCAAAAAAATGCTAAAAGTCCCCCAGGTCTGTTGCCAAAAAAATTAAAAACGTAAGTTAAAACGTTTAAGAGTGTCATAGGCCACTTTAAAGCCAGAAAAAAAAGAAAAATTTGTGGCTACAAACAGGTATTTAGATCAAAAACATGCCAAATGCCACAGCTCTATTGCCAAAAAAAAAATTTAAACGAATAACAAAAAAATCACGCCTGCGAATTCTAGAGTAAAAACTTGTAAGGAAAGCAAATGCTACGATAGAATTTAGATCTTAACTCGCACTAAATTAATCCATCGAGTTTATTTTCATTCTCTATAAAAGAAAACTTGATGAAAAGGAAAGGCTGTGGAGTGAAAAACCTTGTTTCACGCTAAGTAATTTAGGCAGTACTAGATTCGGAAAATAAAACTAAAAACGTGGCTGGCTAGAGAAAAGGAATGCGAATGCGAATCGGAACGACAAAGTCTCTCAGCTCAATTTACCAAACAAATTCATCAAAATGAGATAATGTGATGATTTGATAATGATTTTACTGAATAGTTTAAGTAATGAAAATAACCTGCAAAATAATCTCAAAACGATACCTATTATCTCAATCAATCATCATCATCATTTCAGCCATAGGACGTCCACTGCTGGACATAGGCCTCCCCTAATGATTTCTAATAAGATCGGTTGATAGCGGTTTGCATCCAGCGCGATCCTGCGGTCCTAATAAGGTCATCCGTCCACCTTGTGTACGTGGTCTCCACTCGAGAATTTTTCGACCCCATGGGTCATCAGTTCTCCGCGCTATGTGCCCAGCCCATTGCCACTTTAACTTGCCAATCCGCTGGGCTATGTCGGTAACCTTGGTTCTTCTACGGATCTCCTCATTTCTGATTCGATCTCGCAGAGAAACTCCGAGCATAGCCCTCTCCATGGCTCGTTGGGCTACTTGGAGCTTACTAATAATCTCAATTAATACCATGCCCTTTTTCATCTTAAAACTTTGGAATACTTATACTTTTAAAACCTGAAAACTATAAAATAAGCTATTATATATCGGTGAATTTTCTAGCTAATCAGATTTATAATTACTTTAAAAGTGTACCCAAAATTTCGAATCCAAAAACTAACTATTATCGAGTTGGATGTAATTGTATCTTATTCTTGTGTATCTGTTTCTGTATTTATTTGATTGTTCAGAATTCGAATTACGTATACGTCTCTAACGATTTTGATGAAGCTTAAAGACCTTTTCTTTAAAAGTTTATTTGCATAGACAGTCGTCCCGTTTCAGATTAGACATCCACTGGTAGACTATGTCTTCCCTATAGATCAGAATATTTTCGAAAAAAGTGCAAATTACATACCTATTTATTTATTTCTTAATTTTCCCTGACCGAAGTTGAAGCTCAGTCGTCTTATAATGATAATTATTTTGATAAAACAATAAAATTCGTCGCTTTGGTGGTGAAGAGAGATAACCCACAAAATCAAGTTTTGAGATAATGAGCAATTATTTTATAATATCTTCTAAACCATTGGTCCGATTTTGATGAAAATTGAGTCGTATAAGGAAAATATCCTTATTGAATCCTCGTTTAAATATGATAATTGCTTTATCTATTATTATCTTTGTGACTAATTTAACTAAAAATGTGGGTTGACCTCATTTCGCTACCAAAGCGACGATTTGTGTTCATAGCTTTACAATTAAATGGAAATTAAAAATATACATATATCTGTGTTTTATTCCTCTTTAAAATGGGCTAATCGAAAACAACATCCCTGTTTTTCTTTCTTGTACTATTCAAGCGCAAGATTAAAAGAGATAACTCGTTAAAACTTTAGGTTTCAGAATCCACTCAACAACGACACAGCTCAAGTTGTTTTCAAAGTTATTAGAGGCCTGCAAAATACTTTAGAGAAAATATTTTCTATTACAAATTTTATTTTTATCACGACATACACAAATAAATATAGGTACTCCTAAAATAATATTTTGACATTATCATCTAGTATAAATACAAAATCGTGTTACTGTATTTTTTAACAAAGTCCTCCGAAACCGCTTGGACAATTTTTATGAATTTTTAGGGTTCCGTACCTCAAACGGAAAAAACGGAACCATTATAGGATCACTTTGTTGTCCGTCTGTCCGTGTGTATGTCAAGATTCTTTATCTCGGGAACGCGTAAAGATATCGAGTTGAAATTTAAACTGTATACGTATATTTATGGTTTATTGCAGTTGTGTAAAAGAAAAACTTCTCAGTTATCACTACATAGTATAAAACAAAGTCGCTGTCGCTGTCTGTCCGTCCCTATGTATGCTTAAATCTTCAAATCCACGCAACGGATTTTGAAGCGTTTTTTTTTTAATAGAAAGAGTGATTCAAGAGGAAGGTTTATATGTATAATACATGCATAATATTGTAGAGGAACACTGATGAATTTACAGGTTTCTAATGTAAAGTCGTAAATAAACACGTTTTTTTGCGCTTACGTTGCAAACGCTGACTGAACCCCACGAGATTAATCAAAATAATGTACTACGGTATTGTACACCTTAAAAAGGTCAACAAAAAAGTCCGCGATGGTATATGTCTATCTCTTAAGGATAGCCCACAATAACCATTTTTTATCCTTTACATTTTACGGGAAAAACTGGCTTATTTAGAAAGTTATTTTGAAGCAATACATAATTAGTCCTTATCCAATTAAGTACCTTAAATACATTGTCCATTCAATATAGATCAACATGGCCTTTTACAGCATGTCATTTAAATGAATATTTTCGGAGATATTACAGATTTAAAATGCAGGGACCTTTGATTATTTACAATAATCTAAGGCAGGGACTTTATGATTAGCAGTGATCGGACGTGTTTATCGGAGCTCTTTAGCGAGAAAAATAATCTACATCTACACTTCTACACAATAATATTATTAATAAAAATATATATATATATATATTAATTAATATTAAAGAGGAAACGTTTGTATTTATGTGTGAGTGTGTATGTTTGTAATGAAAAAACTCGAAAACTACTGTGCCGATTTTAAAAATTCTTTCATCATTGGAAAGCTACATTCATTTTAAGTAACATAAATTATATTTATTGCTAGAAAAGATTACGAATCCTTACTAAAACTTAAGTAACGTAACCTAACGTGTAAAAAAATGCCTTAATTAAAACGTCTTTCGTGCATGCGCTGCGGAAACTATTGATGATAGAACAAAAGTCTGTTCTACAATATTAAAGAGCATAGGTATCAATATCTACAAAAAAACTTCGCAATACCATAATGTCCAACTACTATCATTATGTCACAATAACCACTTATTACATTTTAAAAGTTAATAGAAATATCGACCAATATTCGACCATGTTATTCATACTTCTGTTTAAATCCTTATCCAAATAAATCATATTGTTTTCAAGACTGTTTTAATTTATATTAATAAGTAAATTGTTTTTTGGATCGTTCAAATCGGCTATTACGAAACACTTAGATAGTACGAATTTAAGAAGTCATAGAAATATAAAAAAATAAACGCTGTCGCGTTGTGCATGTATTATATCACCCCTATTCCTATAAGTACTGTTTTTATACCTACCAGTCTTCTTTAATCGTCCACTGCAGAACATAGTCTGTTTACAAAGGGTGATTGGGTCATATCCATCACGGTGGCCCAATACGGGTTGGTTGATATACGTCATCAAGTTCCTTCTTCGGATGTACATAGCTACATAGGTTGGGTTGCCACACGACATTGTGAAATTCCGTACAATGTTCCAAAGAAACTCTCGATTGTAGGATAGGCGTTACTACCACTAGACCACCACGGCTCTATATAGCTACCACCTCTATTAGTGCGCTGATTTTTGTAACACCTACAGATTTGGTTCTCCAAATCTACTCCTAAGTAAGGCGAGCCGACATACCGACGATTTAAAATTTCTTTTGTAGTGGTAGTGAATAGGTACTGACACATAGTTCGTGAAACGAATGATCGATGAGGGTTTAAAGTTCTCGAACGTAGACAATGTACCTATTGGCAAGTGTAGAAAAGGTCTCCACGTGAATCTAAGATCAGGTCGAGACCACCAGATCACGTTGGATGCCAGCGTTTCCATCGGTTCAATTTGCTCTTTGGATTATTGAATTGTTTATCACAAAAATAACTCTTTGAGATAAACCTAGTGTGGGATGCACTATAAAATTAAAAAAATAATTTAATTGATTTAGCAGTGCGCCATCTCTCGTCAATATACAGAAGTTCTTATAACTTCAATTGAGTGATAACCTGTCTAATACGGGTATCACAGGTGGCGCCGCCAACGCTATAAGTTGGTTAAATGATAAACACTTCAAAATTCGACGCGTATGCAGTATTGCGGATTAGCTCAGTTGGGCAGAGCGTCGGGCTAGTGCTCCAAAGACGCAAGGTTCGAGTCCTGCATCCGCGAATAATTTTGAATTGTTTATCACAAAAATAACTCTTTGAGATAAACCTAGTGTAGGATGCACTATAAAATTAAAAAAATAATTTAATTGATTTAGCAGTGCGCCATCTCTCGTCAATATACAGAAGTTCTTATAACTTCAATTGAGTGATAACCTGTCTAATACGGGTATCACAGGTGGCGCCGCCAACGCTATAAGTTGGTTAAATGATAAACACTTCAAAATTCGACGCGTATGCAGTACTGCGGATTAGCTCAGTTGGGCAGAGCGTCGGGCTAGTGTTCCGAAGACGCAAGGTTCGAGTCTTGCATCCGCGAATAATTTTGAATTGTTTATCACAAAAATAACTCTTTGAGTTGTAGAGGCTTTAGATAGGGCACACAATTCGTAGAAGTAAAACTGATGGCGAATATTTTACAAAGTTATCAATTGAAGAAAAGATCAAATACAAGTATATAGTAGAAACGTCAACTAACTTACGTAGGTAGAATTTAGATGGACTGAATATTCTAACCGTTTAAAAACAATGAAATCAGAGCCATAGATTACGTATAGCCCCCGACCCAAACGAACTTACTTTTATTTATATGGCCAATACTATCTTTATTTTATGTTAATAGTTATACAGATTAAGACTACGGTAACACCCGCGATTCAGGTACCTACGAGTAGCTTTCAACCCATCCTATCGGTTCGTCCGGTATGTCTAGCAATGGACATTGTAATAAGTAGGTATATTTCAAGACTACAACACTTTATTGAGAGTCAAAATTTAATTGACGGAATGATCGCATAACATGTGTACATACTAAATGAAACACAGTCTAATTGAGAACCTCATTTTTTGGTGGATGCATAGATGGAAGCTGGATGCAAACCTCTTGCAATGGTTTTATTCAGTGTTATTCAAGATCTAATAAGGGAGCCCTATGTTTAGCAGTGTTCTATGGTGAAAATATTTGCGTATAGGTATGCTAAAGTAATACGAAAACGCGCTAAAATAACTGTGCGCATGTGTGTGGCGTTACTTGGTTACATGGTAGGTATACTCGTATAACCACAATACTTATAAAATGTCTTTTTTAACCAGTCGTACCCGGGCGAAGCCGGGGCGGGCAGCTAGTCGTTTATAAAAGTTAGAGCCGTTTATGTCGTAATAACCGCATATTTTGACACTCACTAAAATCAAAACCTACAGGGTACTTCCAGTTGACATAGAAATATGAAATTTGCTAAGAAGCATTGTCTCAGAGTACACATACAGGAATAAATCTGAAAACTGTACATTTTTATTTAAATCACAAAAATAGGGCCTTAAAATTCACAATATATGGGTTCAAAATTCAAAGTGAGTAAATCGTATCATGTAACGTATCATATAAAAGAACTTCATTAGCACATGCTAAACAGGTTTTTAATTATTTTAACAATGTGTGATTTTCGATGTGAGAAGAGTGAAAAAATAAAACTTTTTTGTCGATGGTTATAGTTTAGATAGAGATTATTACAACTTACTTCCCAATTTTGTGAAATTTTCTGAATTTATACGGAACCCTCGAAGTGCGAGCCGAACCCGCACTGATCCGTATTTTTTTTAAGAATGTCCTCCGAAACGCCTTGGACAATATTTATGATTTTTTTGCAATTGAAATTGAAGTTCATTATTTTATTCACTTTTTTTGTCATCTTAACACCTTGGAAAAAATAGAAAAGCCCGCTTCTGATTGTCTCTGGTACAAAGGACTCCCTTACACTAGCCGCATTACCGTGCTGAATTGCAATGGCCAACCTCAGCACCACAAAATATCTGGAGCGGGGGACACTGTTTCTTTCCCTGGTCCGTTGCCCATTTTCCCGAATCGGTTTTAATGTATTATATTTAATACCAATCAAATAATTTTGCTCGAGAGAGTAAATTCCAAAACCGTCACGAGCTGCGATAACGCAATTACCCACGCTACATCGGTGTCCCTGAGGTTCATAAAATAGACATTATAACTATTACCTCACAAAACATCTATTACTTTCAACAATGTTTGTTCAAAATTACAATTTAATAATACAATAGAATGTTATTCAAGGTTAAATAATAATGGACTAATCGAGGTGTTATGACATTGTTTACACTCACCGACATTATTACAATAGACGCCACGAGCGTGTCAATTTGTGCCAATCAAAAACAATAACATTATTAAAGAGATATTATTATATTAAGATAAAGATCAGGTTATTGTAGAGTTTATAAAATTGGAGTTCTTGAAGCTCGGCACAAAAAGTAAATCAATAATACATTGTACACCGAGGGGAGAAAACGATCTGTTTCTGTTCGAGAGTATATTTAAGCCCAACGCGCAGCAGAGAACTTAAAGGAAACTCTAGAACCGAAATAGAACTTTCTCCCGAATGATACATAGTGCTTTATAATACACCTACGAGGAAAATAAAATACAATATTTCTTTAATTAAAGCTTAGGAAGTAAGTTATTTATGACTTCTTGGGCTGTATTTTTTATTTCTGGTGGCGTCATCATTACAAAATCGTCACTTTCACTATCAGATAACATTTTGGAAAATGATTTAGTAAATTAAAAGCTAGGTACTGTTAAATTATCAATTTAGTTAAAAACAAAATTTAACGCTACGAAATAAATTGCCGCGCTTCTTTTCGCAGTGCAGAATAAGGTTATCATCCTCATTTCATTAAAAATAGAAAACAAAAAAATTCCGCAAGCTTTGCTTTTGTAATTTGGGGTAGATTGTAAGTTGTAATATTTATTTTAAAAAACATACTTATGTCATTCAATCTCTTACCGGGTATTTTTTTAACTCATAGACCATAATTTTATTTACCTAATACAATAATTATGGCTACTGGTTGTAATGGTAGCCATCCGCATCTTTTTTTTTTCACGATAGAGTAAATTGAAATGATCATTTGCACAATTTTTTTCTGAAGTTTTTACTCTGTTTAGTTAATTTTAAAATTTAGCTTTATATTCATTGTCATCAATATTTGCTTCTAGAGAGATCTTTAGAGGTGGAGTATAAAAATCAATACATAATTGCCAATAAATTAAATTTGATCTCCTTGGAAGTCATCATCATGAAATCATGATTGTACTGACTCGTTTATAATAAAAATGCTGTAAAATCAAATAACTGTATCGGTGTGTCTGTCTATTCTAATGTATGTCGGTGTTTTCCGTACCGTCATTAATCATTTCTTTGTACTAAGACTTGTCATTTGCTCCCGGAGATTGTAATTTTGTAAAAGCGTTGTATTCATTATTATAAACTTAGTGTTAATATGTACTTCTCTTAAATATTTTTAGTGTTAAGAAAACGCCGACGAGCATTTCTTAATATATCACAATGTAGCCATTGACCAATAAGTAATATTAATCTCAGTTAAATTTATAGCTAAGTTTGTTAACCAAGAATGTGTCCATAACTCCACTTTCCATATTGTCTTTATTTAGGCGAAGATATTTTGTTAATATGTTCTTTATACATGGCAAGACTAAGATTACGAGTAGTCACTTAAATTATTAAATCCTAGCATATTATCACCAGGCCCTATCTAAATACCTCACTCATTCTACTAATATTTTAAAAGCGAAAGTGTCTATGTATGGATGTTTGTTACTCTTTCACGCAAAAACTAAACAAACAAACAATAACACTTTATTAGACAACCACATTACATAAAAAACAAATTACAAGGACAAAACAGTACAATTTAGAGGTTTGTAACTGGCGGCTTTATCGCTTTAAGCGATTTCTTCCAGGCAACCAAGATCAAACTACTGACCGGATTGAGATGAAACTTTGCAATATTAATACTTTTACACCAGAATAACACACAGACTATAATTTATAGAGATATTACGTGAAACGAAGTTCACCAGATCAGCTATTCATTTCATAATTTATTATCCAAGTCACACAATTCATCTGAATTTGGGACGATCCCCGAAACCCGCAAGTGGCCGAAAAATCAATGACAATATTGGATGCCATTTTAAAATTCTGCACCAGCCTCTGAACTGATTGATCCTCTCTCTCTTGGTAAGATTTCCTTTTATTATTTAAATATTATAACTTCTATCGAGAAATGTGCTCATTTTCAGGCTGGAAGGCAGTACTAGTTTCTATTGTTATAAACCGCCAGAACTAATTGAAACTGGCAAAATGGTTAAACCAGCCAAGGTGCTTTCAAACAATTTTTTTTTTGTCCTGAAAATTGATTTATTTGAAATGTTCTTACTATGGAAATTAACGTGGTTTTCACACATTTTATACTATATATAACGGGACTTAACTCACGTGTGGGGATAGTCGTAACGACTATAGTTTCGGTCGCATTCGGCGACCTTTATCAAGTTGGCGAGTGCTAGCACGCGGAGCCGTCTCACAATGCACTGAGACTGTTTCAGTCCCGTTATATATAGTATAAAATGAAATGTTCTTGTCGATCTGATTAATATATTTTCTCCATGTCCTTTTCAGCCCTAAGATGCAGGCCTAGGACTCTCTTATATTAAGTGCAAAAAGACAAGCGAAGGTGAGGTCGTCCGTGTGCCATTTTACTAAACACTGCTCTGTCGTTGCTAGTACAACTAAATGTGTTTGATACTTGGTAGACACCAATTCGGTTTTCATCAGTACTCACTACTGCCAAATATAGCCAGTACCTTGGCTGCTGATTAAAGTCTTATTGTTAGTCCACCGTAACGCTAAGACAGTTCTCTTTTTGCACAAACTTTACAATACAATACAATACAATATAACTTTATTGTACACCAGAAAAACAGCTTAAATAACAAAGAATAAATTTGCTTAAAATTAGGTGGTACAACGGCGGCCTTATCGCCTTAAGCGATTTCTTCCAGGCTACCTTTGGATGGACAGAAAATCAAGAGTACAAATATGTGGTTGGTGGTGTATAATAAAAGTAAAATGTGGAAAGAAAAAATAATTACTTACAAACTAAAATACAATAATTACATATTAAGTATAATAATATACTACATCTTTAATAAGATAAATATACATACATAAACAATTACATAAATATATAATAAATACAATATACATTTATACATATACCATAAATATCATGTATAGTTGTTATTTAACATAATGAAAGAATGTGTTTGAAAACTAGGTTATTGAATATATGGAGAGACTTAGCCTGCCTGATAGCTACAGGCAGCTCATTTTCATTCGCTTTACACGATTATCCTATCCTACTAATATTATAAACGTGAAAGTTTGTGAGGATGGATGTATGGATGTTTGTTACTCTTTCAGGTATAAACTACTAAACGGATTGAGATGAAACTTTGCAATAATATAGCTTATATTTCAGAATAACACATAGGCTATAAATTATAATGATGTTGCGTAAATTTTCCATAATATAACGATAAGTGTTAAGTAGGAAAAGTTGTGCTATCTGCGAGAATGTCAAAAAAACAACTGTCGAATCGAACAACCGTCAAAACTATTCTTTTTTATTTATTTTTGATTTTCCACCTCCTTTATTAAGGGTGGTAAGGTAGGGCCTTGGGTTTGAAAGAAGGAAAGTGACATAGTCTACTTTTTATCCCGGTTAAATATAGGGTTCCCATGATAGCACAAAAATCAAAATATCATGCGGGCGAAGCCGCGGGTAAAAACTAGTAAATTAATATTTACATTTGTGAAAATAAAAAATAAAAAGTCCATGTCTTCCTTAATCTTTGATACTTGTATCTAATCTGTGTATCGATTGATTACCAATTTAATTTTGCCTTCAGTTATCTTCTGTTTAATCCGATTGGATCAGGGGTTTTGTCGTGTTAACTTCAAAAGCAATCATTCTAGTGGTTTCCACCTCATTAATATTAATTAAATCTTTTTGAACCGTCTTTGCAAACTTGGTAATTGTGGTCAGATTGTTTCTCTTGTTATTCTATTAGATTTAATAAGTCTGAGGTTTTTATAAAATAATGTTATGTGCTTTTGATCAAAGTTATTAAAATGATTGTTTTTGAGAGTCGGGCTTTGTCGAGTTCTTTGTGATTGTTTCAAATTAGAAGCAGAAAAATTGGTTCCTTTTTGTTTTGTATATTTACCTGTATTGGTTTTATGTTATATTTTCTGTTTTTATTTGTTTTTAATTTAATACAGGTTTGCGTTTGACTACATACTGTCTGCTATTAAGTCAATAAAATGTTTTTTAAATGTCTGAGAGATCTTAAAAATATAATCATATCATATGAAAAAAGTTTTATTACTTAACAGGGCAAAAATAAGTTTTAAACTATATCTACAGTATGCAATTTTCGATAAACTATATAATAACAAAAATATAGGTATAAATCTATGTATTATTTCCGCCCTTATTCTATGTATCAATTATACAACTTAGTTCCCAGTTTTACGCAGTATTGCGTATGGAAACCTCGGCAAAAAAGCCTGTGATTTTCTCTGTTCTCCGTCCTCTTCTCCGTTTTTTAGGGTTCCGCACCTCAAAAAGAATAAACGGAATCCCTATAGGATCACTTTGTTGTCCGTCTGTCCGTCTGACCGTAGGTTAAGACTCTTTGTCTCGGGAACGCGTAAAGATATTGAGTTAAAATTTAAACTATATACGTATATCTATGGTCTATTGTAGTTGTGTAAAAGAAAAACTTCTCAGATAACGTATAAAAAAGTTAGAGCCGTTTATGTCGTAAAAATCCGCATATTTCGACATTCATAAAAATCAAAACCTACAGGGTACTTCCAGTTGACCTAGAACTATAAAATTTGGCAAAAAGCATTGTCTTAGGGTACACATTAAGGAATAAATCTGAAAACTACATTTTTAATTAAATCACAAAAAAATAGGATCTAAATACCTACCTACAAAAAATATAGGCCCAAAATTCAAAGTGAGTAAATCGTATCATGTGGGGGTTATCATATGAAAGAGCTTCATTATCACATGCTAAAACAGGTTCACAATGTGTAATTTTTGATGTATGACGAAAAGTAAAAAAAAAACAATTTTCGATAAATATTTTTTATCCTATAGAGATTTCAACATTAGTATTTTTGGACATTTACAGAAATTGTACGTAAATGAACCCTCGGTGTGCGAGCTTGACTCGCACTTGTCCAGTTTTTTTCTTGGAGTCAGCACTCACAAAAATCCGTCTATCAATATAACCTATATGAATAAAAAATTGGAAACGAATATTTTACAACGCTCACCAAGAAAATCCCTCCTAATTAAGCACAATAAATTTGTTCAAGCAGAACCAAAACAAACAAGACCTCTCGACCTTTTCAAGTTTAAACGACTGGATTTTTTCCAGCGGAATTTTTCCGTCGTAAGCTAAAACTTGGAATAAGATATGTCATTCAGCTTCCAGTTTATTCGTTAAAACTGGATCTATCAATGCCAGTTTAATCTGAAACCATCTTATTTTTGTTTTTTTTTTTTATTATATATCTGGAAAAATCTTAATGGCGATGATTAATCTGACAAGTAAGGGTAGTGGTCCACTTCAACGTATACGTATACTATGACCGTATAATTAAGTAGTGTAGAGACCTTAAAAGTTAACGAATGGAGGTTATCGGGCTGGGGATAGGTTTTTTACTTTTAATGAAATGGAAACAACATTGAAGAGTATACTTTGAAGAGTATAATTATATTATGTTTGATATGTGCAACATGAAACATTAACAAAAAAAAATATTTTAAGATTAACATCGATGCACATAATTAGACATAGGATAAAAGGTGGGATAGAAACGATAGGAATACTATATACTATAATAATCATGTGTTCTTATAATTGGTTTTTTAATTGAAATATAAAGATATAAAGTTCAAGGACCGCTAACAATAAGATGTACTTCAACTTTAAGCTCAACTTGAAGAAAAACCGTAAAAAAATCACGTATTATGTTTAGAAATGCATATAAGCTGATTCAATACGATTAAAACGTTGTAACATTGTTTTGAGGTTAGACAAACCCCTGAGTGACAAGGAGCCTGAATAAGGTCGCGGGCGAAAATTCGCAAAAAAAGTGCCGCAATTTTTTTTTTTATTTATTTGATAAATTACAATGATAGATAACTCGTTCATACATTGTCTTAAAACCTAGATTAGGTTTGTCTAGACAATCTAGTTCTCTTATAATAACAGTATTAAATATTCTGTGCTACAAAATACATTTTCATGCATAAACAAATATATATACATATCAGTGCAGATAAACTTACAAAAAGATCATCAAATACATTTTAAATGATAACGAAGAACCAATTCAACATAGCAAACAACGCGCGAACGCACAGATCAGCTGTCGGTAGGTACCCACGACGGAACAGGTTCTTATCTATAGTCGTAGGCATTGCGCACCGACTGCCGCGGCGACCGCTGCGACTGCGCGCCCCGCAGCCAATAAATTCGCCAATCCGATAGATGGCGCGTGTCGACGAAGGGGATATAAAGACGTCCATATCCATCTTGTAGTCCGAAGCGTTGCTCTTATTAGTTTCACACCACTCTCGACATGTCCTAGAGGAAATATCTAAACACGCATTTGCCCCACCCATGGGCAAATGCGTGTTTAGATATTTCCTCTATAAAGGAGTGTCTTGGGTGGGCAAAGAAGTTAGAAGAAGGATTCATCATCACAGGATATCCTACGCTACGGTTACCGGTACTAAAATTACTAATAACGCCTTAAAGGACTTGTAATGCTTAAGAGTTTGGGCTAAGTAATTAGTACTGTACCAGCCTTTTTAATAGTCCACTGCAGGACATAGGCCTACCCACGAAGGGTGATTGGGCCATATCCACCACGCTGGCCCAGTGCGGGTTGGTGGATTCACATACGACAACGAATTTCTTCTACGGACGCATGCAGGTTGCCTCACGATGTTTTCCTTCACCGAAAAGCCCATGGTGTGAAATTCCGTACATAAATTCCAAGGAATTATTTGGTACGGGACCGGGATTTGAATCCACGACCTCACGATTGTAAGGCGGGTCTCATTATCACTAGGCCACCACGGCTTACCACCATTAATTAGTAATGAACTGTGATATCATCAACTCACTCTCACTCTTTTTTATATATTATCACTATCAGTCAGTCGTAACAAGGCCATAACAAATAAAAGTTTTCCTTAAATCTTGTAAAACGAATTTGTTAAAAATGGCATGCATCATAAGCTTTTGCGGTCACAGTTATTCAATAGACAACTAGCAGCTTGTCTTGTACAAAGAAGATTACTTTTATATTTAAAATTCCACCGCATTTTTCAATCACAGCATGCAATGACGCAATTCGATAAAGCTGTGACAACAGCAGAATGGTTTGATGAACAAATAATAAAAATACACATTTTGCTTTAAGCGTTCGATGACAGGAAGGCAATTGCAGACACGAGCAGAAATAGCTATGCAAGTTATTGAACTGCCATTTCAGCTTTTTAGTGTTTATCTTTAGGTACCACTACCGCTTCTGATTCTGCAATGACAGGGGTTTATTGAGTTCGTTTTAATGACAGGGGTTTATTGAGTTCGTTTTAAGTTTGAGATATATGCATTTACTTTATTAAGGTATTGTTATATTTTTACAGAGATTTTTATTTTTTTAAATAAGTTGTTTTTTCTTACCACGTAACTATTTAATTATGTTGGAATAAAATATAGTTGCATATAAAATTATTTTTCACAATAATTGTACAAAATTTGAATAAGTAGTTCGCTTGAATCGATGTGCTTATTAATTTTCACATTACTGCTGATATTTCAAAAATGGCTCAGCTGATTTTGATGAAATTTAAATGAGTTGCAGTTGTACTTATTGAACCCTTTTGTTGACCCTTTTGAACTAATATTTTTTTTAAATCGGTTCACAATTGGCGAAAATATCGATGAACAAAAAAAAATACACAGACGGACATAGAACTTCCTCCTTTTGTAAGTCGGTTAAAAAGCTAGAAGACTTAAATTTAATTCTACTTACATATAGCACGGAGCAGTGATGTCGTGGGGTGGATAGACGAGGATCGGCGGCGAGGGCACGGGGGAGGGGCTGTTCTTGCGGCGACGCGCGCAGAACACACCGGCCATCACGATCAGGAGAACCAAAGCTGCGCTCGCGCCGCCCAACGCTACCAGCACTGCCTCTGTGGAGATATAAGGTTTATTACTAAAAGAAATGAAGATATTTTCCGTAGGCAGGCACTTTTAGAAGCAAATTATTGTGTATTACTAATGAGGCCGTGGTGGTCAAGAGGTAGTGACACCCGCCTTACAATCGTGAGGTCGTGGGTTCGAATCCCCGGTCCCGTACCAATGAGTTCTTTGGAATTTATGTACGGAATTTCACACCACAGGCTTTTCGGTGAAGGAAAACATCGTGAGGCAACCTGCATACGTCCGTAGAAGAAATTCGATGGCGTATGTGAATCCACCAACCCGCACTGGGCCCGCGTGGTGGATATGGCCCAATCACCCTTCGTGGGTAGGCCTTCGTCCTGCAGTGGACTACTAAAAAGGCTGGTACAGTACAGTACTAATGAGGCTGGGCGCAGACCGGCCATAAAACGGCGCATATGTGTGGCTAGTGGCGGCCACTCGCTACGTTAGTATACCGTTACGTTAGTGTCCACGTCATAAATCTGTAAAGTAGCGCTAGCACCCGACCTCCACCGGTGGTTGTGGTCAAAGGCCTGTATGCGCCGAGCCTAAAAATGCAAAAAATAAAAAATAATTGTTACATCATTGATAGCCAATGCTTTATACCTCACCCACACTCTCCACGAGGCGACACGAGGGAACGCGAGCACGAGAGTGAGGATGGGGCGGTCATGTCGCCTCGTGTCGCTTGTTCTTCGCGTCCGTCGTCGCCTCGCACGAGGGCCTCGCCGAGGCGCTCGTGAGAGTGTGGATGGGGTATTATAGTTACTGTTATAGTCCGCCCCATAACCGCTGAGAACTATGACCGACCGACGACCTTTTGACGAATATAATTACCTAGGGTTATTTAAAAATATCAATCTATTGTGGTAGTTTTTAAAATATAATAAAAATGTGTATTGAAAATAGATAATAATTATAAATTATTTTTATCACTTTTGCCAAATTCTTCAATAGATTTCAACTGGTCCATTCTCAGCGGTTATGGAACGGACTATGGCTCTAATGACGGCCCAAAAATGTTATCTAGCTTGAGATGGCTTTTAAGCGTAACACGCAATGGTAATACGCAAAACACTTTTTTTTAATTTGACATTACCAAATTATAGGAAAAAAAATTAATATCTATTGCATAATCCACAAATGTAGATCTCTATCAAATCTAAAATGAGATGTCGGTAGAACCTATCTCTACATTTTCTGAATTCATAATAATTATGCCTACATTCCCAAAATACACATCAACATAACTTATTTTACTTACTTAATACATTCTAAGCTGCATAAAGCAAAAAAGACAAAACAAACCAAAAATGGAACCTTATTTGTGAAAGTAACTTTTTAAAAACGTCCAGGGAAAAGAAAATGTCTCAATTTTCATACGTTACGTTTGGCGGTCACAAAGTTTTTCACCTCGGGGACGTAAGTAAATAGGTCCTTGTGCCTTGAACTTGGAAAATGTCTGTTTTAGAAACTTTTTTCTTGTTCTGTGAACTCGTAAACATTTACATGAATTAAGAAAGTAGGTACGTTATAAAAAACTGTCACATACAAACAGTAACTTTGAAATAGCTGCGCTCCATTTTGTACGCATCCAGTACGCTTTTTCTTTTTATGTAGGTACCTAGGTGTTGGTGTACAAAGAACTTACAGGATATTTGAGAAGTGTATATAAATTTATACTCATCAGTATGAACAAATTTTACTTTGGTTATTTTTGCGACATATCGTAAATTTTATTTCACGATTGCGAGGTTGGTCCAATGACAAAAGTTGTTTGTAATAATTAGCACATTATAACATTGAACGACGTTTATGTACTTGGACATAAACGTCGTATAAGGACAAGTATATTTATTTGTTTGTTTAGACATAAGCATAAAGTAAAATAGTAGATTGTATTATAAAAAATAATATTTTTACGGCCAGGGCGCTTTTTTAAAACCAGAGCGAAGTGAGGGATTCAAAGTGCGTCGCCCGAGCCAAAAATATATTTTGCGCCCGAGTGGTACATTCTACTTTTCATCACCTCTATGAGAAAATAGGCGCCTCATATTTATTGTTATTAAATAAAACGTAGAGTAACAACTAAATTGAAATTAAATGGTATCTAATAATAAAAAAAAAAACTTAAGTATATTTACATTCATTTTCTTGGCGCTGAACACTAACATTACAAATACTTCCAAATTCAAAGATCATTCCGTCGCACTTATTTGTTCCAAATTTAAAAAGTGCGCGGCAAAGAACATTCCGTCGCACTTATTTGTTCGAAATTCAAAAAGTGCGTGGCAAAGAGAATTCCGTCGCACTTATAAAGTTCCTTATAGAAAACACCACCTTTGCGCGCACTCGAATGCGAACCAAGTAGTCATTTTCGAATAGATGTGATGAAAAAATCTTTCCTATCGTTCTTTCTCGGGACTTAGTCCTTTATACCACTCTCTGTATCTCTGTGCTCTCTGTACCAAACATTAAAATCCTCTCAGTAAAGAGTAGGACTTTCATTTTTCTTATCCCTGTTATTTCTTGCTAATGCTCATTTTGAATATAGAACCAATGTAATCTCACACCGTAATATTTTTAATATCGTGATACCAATTAAAATTAAATTCTGGTTTAGGTATACGAACATTTCTCATTACCCTTGTTTACCATTTTAGTAAAATGAGAATCATACAGATAAATCTCGGATTTCAGTTAAAGCTTTGTTAGCTGCCAGACTATAAGAACTTGCTTATCGTTTTTGTACTCGCTTATACTCGCAATTCAAAAAGTACTTCATCTTTAAAATGGGCCTACGTTTTACAATCGTAATTGAAAAGAAGCTCTATAAATTTTGTCCTTTGCTACAAAACCTTTGTGAAGTTGAACCAAGGATTTAATAATTGCCTTTCATCCTTTTAAAACTTTTAGTAGGACCAAAATGTCTCGCTGATCGAAGAAAAACATCGGAGTTTGGGCGTCCGAGAATTGAGAAAATGTTATGATAAGACGGTTAGTTATTGTTGTCTTTGTATAGATCATGCCCTTTACTGTACAAGCAAGTAGCTAGAAAAGAAAAATAATATTTATGGTTAAAATAACAAAAAGTTTTCATTTGCACAAGTGTTTTGACCGGATTTAAATCGTGTGAAATAAAATGTCAAATATGAGATCAATATTATCATAGATTAATACAAAATGAAATATGTAAACAAATAAAATAATTGAAAATATTTTCTGAACATTTTTTTACTATAAAATACTGTGTTTATAAGTAAAGTACTGTGTTCGATTCATTAGAAGCAATAGTACCTTCCGAGCACTTAGACATTTTTTAAATTTATAAACACTTAACAATAATATAAGACAACATTTTAGACCGCTACATATTTCAAAATCAATTTTAATAGAAATAACATTTATAACAAATTTCAATGCTTTAAAATCCTTAGGGGAAGCCTGTGTTCAGCAGTGGATGTCCTACGACTGATAATAATTACGATGATATTTTTAAATAAAAATGAAAAAAATAACTATCTAAAGAGGGCTCCCATGAAGCAAACCTGAATTTTTAGCTTTTTCTCGCTTGATATTAGTATCGGTGATAGCAGGTAGATGCTTGAAATATTCACAGAATATTTGGTTAAATATTCACTTTAAATACATGTAATTAAAAAAATGAATATTTGAGGGGTACTCCCATACTAGAAAAATGTTTTTTTTTTTGCTCGGTATTAATATATCGGTAACAGAAAGATGCTTGAAATATTCACAAAATATTTAGTTGTTTATTCTCTTCAAAAATAAATACTAAGGTACAGAACACTTCGTGCGCGAGTCCGAAAGGCACTTTGCCGATTATTAGAAGAATTAATTGGACGGCACACGTACGAGAATGAAGAGAATGAGAGATTTGAGCATCAGCTCTCCTTTAACTCACCCTAGCTCATATTACCTAAAACATAGGCCTTACAAGAATGACATATACTAGGTACTTATCCTAGTTAATACACACGCTGACCTTAAAATATGACCGAGATTAAGATGGAGCTTAATGGCGTCAGGAAATATCAGACGACGCCATCAAAACGTTTTTATGGACGTCATTAAATGCGACAATATCTCATATTACGTCGAAGGACTTAGGAACAATGTTTCATGATAAGTGTTAAGTTTAGTTTGTCTGTCGGTCTATCAAACCTGTATAAGATTGGCTTTGAGCCGTGACATTGTTAGGGGACAAAAATTGAACGAATATAAAAAATGGCATATACTTAAAAACAGATTTGTTATTCTATGACGACATCTTCCTATCTAATTTTAACTCTACCTATAAACCAAAAATGTCGATGTCATACATACGCGGGCTTTTGCCACCGCCAATGTCGCAACCGTACTCGAACCGAGTGGGATCGTGCGTGATGATGGCAAAAGGTCTCACGGTATGACTCTGGTCCCATGAAAGTGTGGACGGCTCTTAATATGGGACGCGACTTGCGTCGATACTTTGGCGTCGCCACATCTTTCTGAGACTCAGAGTAGAGCTGAAGCGGCGGCCTGTTCGACGGAGCAGCACAAACGGCGCAAATATGCTAACCTCGGCAGTGGTTACATATTTGAGCCATTTGGAGTTGAGACATTGGGTCCATGGGCCGGCAGCTCAACTTGTTTTTAAAAGTCTTTCTGAGCGTCTGGAGGATGCGACGTGTGACCAAAATGCTGGTGTTTATTTTAAGCATTGCCATTCAGCGTGACAATGCTGCCAGCATGCTGGGCACGCTGCCAACTGGCAGTGGGATTGAGCATTTGGATTATCTTTAGACCTTCTAGGGTCTGTGGATGATCCAATTGCTCGTTATGCAGTAGTAGTTTATGTAGTTTTAGATTATGTAGGTCTTGTATTTAGTGGTAGTTAATAAAGGCCATTATTATTAACTACCTCTAAATAAAGGTCTTTTTAAAAAAGCCAAAAATAAAGAATTAATAAGCACGTGATATCTATGACATATCCTCGTACCATGACTCGGACTTATTGAGTAAGAGTGATTTCTTAATACATTCGAATTGAATCCGCATTCGTAATACCGGTCCGAAGTAGTCGATTTTGTTTATATGGTAAAGTGTTAATTTCGATAAGAATCACCAGATTTCAGAATACGACTCTTATAACGGATTCGGGTCAAATTAGGATCGATTTCAGACGCAGCACAGAATTTTTGAAGATATGAAGCTATATTATTTTCTTTATTATTTTATGCTACGGGACTAATCGCGCACTAAAATAATAATAATGTGTTCAAATCGCGAAAGTTTAAAAACAACATATATTATTTTCTCTTTCTTCTTAGTTATTTATTGTACCTACTCCTAATTGTAAAGTAGATCCAGAGAAAGAGATCTAATGTATTAAAATCACCATTTATTCACAATCACATTTAGTTGTGTGTGGACATGCGTTTATTGCGTTGTTACAGAAAACTGATGTTGTTCTGAATAACCTATTGTACCACAAATTCTATGGTCTAAGTAGATTGATTATAATTGCTGTCTAAGTACAGGGCGTGAGTTACTACAAAATTAAAAGTGTGGGAGTAACGATTCATGAAAATTATTTTAATAACTATTTCTTGGTAGCTTATTATAATCATTATCAGCAGGAGGATGTTTACTGCTTGACATGTCTTCTAGATTTCTAATAAGACCTCTTGAAAGCGGTGCTACATGTAGGTCTTTTTTGTAACAATCTGATATGACTGGTTGACAAAAGCTTTTATCGATCATCGATTCGTCGTTACTTTTGAATCTTTAAAAAATCATCGCTAGTTAGTAGTTGCTTCAGCCATATGACGTCCACTGCTGGGTATAGCCACTGTAAACAATCCTAAATATATGGAATACTTATATTTACATTTTTGAAACCCAAAACAAATTTAGATGTTTGCAATAGTACCGCATCTATGAACACTACATATTTCAAAAAAAATCTCTGTTGTAACATTATCTGAGAGGCCTATGGTTTGCAATGGTTTAGCTTTAATACGAAGTCAATATCAAAATCAAGCATGCGTTAAGTTTAGTATTTATACGCGTATTTCGATTTTGAATCCAATAACATTAAAACCAAATAGGTTTCTAGTTAACTTTATTTTAAAGCCCATGTCTACGTGAGCAGTGAAACAAAAAAATAATTAAAAATCGTTTAACGTAATGCAAAATTTTAAAGTACTTTCACAAAGCCTTGTTGTTTAGTTTTACGTGCTCAATCTTAGTAAAATCTTATTTTAATCAAACTATTAAATTGTATTAAAACTGTTGAAAAGACATCATAGAACATTCTTTGTGATGAAAATTTTACAAACTTGCAATTTTCTTTGAATAAGCTAAGAAGTTCAGTGAATCGATGACTTTAAGGTTCAGTTTTAATTCATTGTCTATAAATTCAAGAAAAATATAGAACAAAATTATAAAATAAATATCGTTAAAAGTAAATTTAATTAATATTTAATATTAACAAGGTGTCTGTGTATTTATATTAATAGGTATGTTTCTTTTTCTAAATAGTAAATAGTTAATTTTCTCACCTCTCATATTGACAACTTTAGCGATGGAGAACTCTGACATGGAACTAGTAGTGGGATCTTGCTCGAACCATGGTAAGGAGTAGTTTCCAGTTGGCCGACTGATTCGACTTGCTACGAGCTGACTGGGTCCCCTACTCATAATAATCAAAGTGTGTCTTATTCTAAATAGTAAATAGTTAATTTTCTCAGCTCTCAGATTGACGACATTAGCGATGGAGAATTCTGACGCAGAACTGGTAGTGGGACCTTGCTTGGACCATGAGTAAGGGGTAGTTTCCAGCAGGCCGACTGCTTCAACGTGCCACGAGCTCACTGAGTCAACTACTCATAACAATTAATCTGTCTTATTCTAAATAGAAAACGGCTCAATTACTCACTTCTCAAATTGACAGCATTAGCGATGGAGAATTCTGACACGACACTGGTAGTGGGTCCGCGAGCTCACTGAGTCCACTACTCATTATAATTAATCTGTATCTTATTCTAAATAGAAAGTGGCTCAATTACTCACCTCTCAAATTGACAGCATTAGCGATGGAGAATTCTGACACGGCACTGGTAGTGGTGCCGCGAGCTCACTGAGTCCACTACTCATTATGATTAATCTGTATCTTATTCTAAATAGAAAATGGCTCAATTACTCACCTCTCAAATTGACAGCATTAGCGATGGAGAACTCTGACACGGTGCTGGTAGTAGGGCCCTGCTCGAATCTCGGGTTGGGTGTAGTTTCGATTTGGCCGACTGCTTCCACGTGCCGCGAGCTCACTGGGTCCTCGTACTGCTGCTCATAATACTCCGCGGGCTTGTGGTGCTCCTCTTGGCCACCGTATTCTGTTTCGTATTCTAAAGAATATAAGAAAGAGTTTTAAATAAAGTTGAGTAAACAAAAAAATCTTCATATAAATTATGTAGTTATAATAATGATAAGTTGAATGTCGACTCAAAATGTGTTTTGAAGAGATTGATTAGGCAGAGAATTTGAAATTTATAAAGAAACTCGTTTTTGGGCCGGGGTTGAAAACCAGGTGCTTTTTAATCGACTTCCAAAAAGGAGGAGATGTTCGTCTGTGCATATTTTTTTGTGTATGTTCATCGATATTTTTGCCAATTGTAAACGTAATCAAAAAAATCTTCTCTAGTTTGAAAGGGTATACTTCCGAGGTGGTCCCATTTAAATGTTATCGAAATCAGCTGAGCCATTTTTGAAAAATCAACAAAAATGTAAAAATTCTAAGTATCGATTCAAGCGTACTATTCGAATTTTGTACACAATGAAATTCGGATTTGCCATTTTTCGTGAAAAATAATTATTATTTAACGAAGCATTAAATTTCCTCGGATTATAATTATACAGATAAGCGTTGTATTCAATGGAATTTTATTCGAATGGCTAAACAAGCAACCTGGTTCTCGAGACAAAAGATCGTAACCTAGTTTTTAGAGCCACTATTCTCACTCAATCGAGATTTCTCTGACAGTAAGTCAGGATGCAACTTTGTTACTCTCCCGAATGCCGTAGGGGTATCGTTGACGTGACGTCACGCATTACGGCTGGCAGTTTTTTTTTATTTGAACTCCTTTGTTTCTTTGTCTGTTGTGTCCTAGTGCAAAGGCCTCTTCCATTTCTTTCCACAAACTCTTTAATTTTGAAAATTTAAAATATCCAGCATTGTACGTCCTATGGTTTAATCATCTTCTGAGAAGCCTTATTTACAAATGTTCTGTTGTGAAATTGTGTGTTTTTATCTGTGTTTTTATCTTGATTTGACTTAAGATATTAAATACCAGAAACACAATAGACTCGATGAGAATATAAATCAACTTTAAGTTTAATTAATCTAGCTACATTTTTATCTCCGTATGTGGGTATACAGTTTGGTAGATACATTTACACACTACGTACCTTTCTTCAATATCAACAACAACCCTACACTGTAAAAAAATCCTACACCTAATAGTTGACAGGCAAAACCGTGGTAAGTACTTATCTATCACAATCTTAACAATAATAAAAGTCACACTGATATAAAAAAATAATAAAAAAAGTGATTAAAATAATAAATTAATATCGATTGCACGAGAATTAGGTCCCCATACTGACAGATAAGCTGCATTGTGAGCTGTGAAAGGGTAGCCTATCTTCCCACTGCAAAAACCTTTTCTTGACCTCCTACGCAAAAAGAGAGGCGTTTTATGGAGCAAATGACGACACGTCATTGAACATTTTATGATTGCAACATAATCTTTTGTAGTACTTTAAACCTAACTACTCGAAATATTACTCCCAGTAGGGTCAATGCTTCTACAAAAATATAAAACTAATCTCAGTTGTGTCATGAAAGGCCAAGTGCTAAAGTTGCTAAAAGCTGTGGCATTTGACCGACACCGACGTCAAAGAACACTAATAAAGCTCATTATTTTCTACTTTCCAGACTAACATTATTATGCTAATGATAAAACATGTTTTACTAAACGGATTTGTTTAGTTTTGTTTGTTTTTGGGTAGTTCGTAGCCCCACATAACACTAATAAATAAGACGGATCTTAGTATTATAATCTAGACAGAAACGAGCCCTTATCAATAAAAAAAACAAATTGCAGTGTTTCTAGTGTACGTAATTCATATTGATACTATAATTTCACAGTATATTAAAGTGTGCGCCCTATTTTTAAATCTTGTGTCACATATAGTAAAGTACTATTGGGGAAATAAAACCTTCAAGGCAAGGATCCTTTTCACATTTTTCTTTGATTCTGTATGGGATATAGGACAATGCTAGCTCCCTCAAATAATGAATTCCTATTCTCATTTTTACCTGCGTAAGCTTTCTGCTTCTTCCGTATCTTGTCGGGGTCGACCGGGGGAGCATACCATGGCCGCTGCTTCTTACTGTTCACCAAATCGTTTAGACTCTATTATTACCCGTATAAGCTTACTGTTCCCTTAGCATCTCGTCGGGGTCGACCGGGGAAAAATACGATGGCCGCTGCTTCTTACTGTTCACGCATTCAGTTCCCTCAGAATCTCGTCGGGGTCGATCGGGGAAGCATACGATCGCCGCTGCTTCTTACTGTTCACCAAATCGTTCAGACAATATTACACTCTATTCTCACCTGTATACGCCTCCTGATTTCCTAGTATCTCCTCAGGGTAGATCAAGGGAGCATACCACGGCTTCCTCGAGTACACCTTCTTTCTGCTCATCTCTCGCTCGTTCTTTACTTATCTTCATCTTGGTAGATGTTGTTTTTTAACTTAACTAAACAGACAATATTAGCCCCTATTCTTACCTGAATAAGCTTCCTGTTCCCTCAATATCTCGTCGGGATCGACCGGGGGGGCATACCACGGCCGCCGCGAGTACACCTTCTTACTGTTCACCACTCGCTCGTCAACATTCCGATAACTCGCCGGAGACAGGTTTAACATCTCTAAACATCTGATTGTTCCTGAAACAAAAAAGTACAATTCATTTTAACCACCATCATTATTTTCTGTAATCATTCCGGCTATTGTAAGTTTAAATTATATTGGGTTTTTGTCCCACTTTTGTCGCTTCGTCATTATTTTGTGTAGTTTTTGTCACTTTTTTGCTGTTTTCATAAATTCATAAATTACGAGTATTACAGAATGCTCAATACTATATGTGTATTATTAGTCTACTGCCGTAGATAGGCCTCTTATATAGATTAGCAATAAGCTTAACAGAACTTAGTCTCCATTTAAGAACTTTGCGGTTCCTTCGGCAGTCAGTAATAAATACGAATTTTACTTGAAATGCTTATACCTTGCTCACTGCCACTTTAGCTTGCTAATTTATAGGTAGTAGGTAGCTTTGATGATAAAATATACCTAGAGTAACAGATATATTCCCGATGTTCTCATGATAAATCTACAATCGAAATGCGTTGTTAAAATGAAAAATGCGTTCAATATCTTGGTGATGCTCTGGTCACTATTTGCCTGACCAGTATAAGATGAACGTAAGTGGGATTTCTCACAAAAGGCTTTAGCTGTCTGTAAATCGAATGAAAACATCGTGAGGAAAACTAAACTAAGGACGACTCAGGTCTTTTGCTTTCCTTTAGAAATTTGATCTAGTTCTAGTGAATTCCGTCAGCATTATTAAAAAGTGCTGTTTCAATTTCCCGACTACAAAAGTTTAGTGAATTATGTAGGTACTAGTTTTTACCCGCGGCTTCGCCCGCATGATATTTTGATTTTTGACGCAATATCATTATAATTTATATTCCATGTGTTATTCTGATATATAAGCTATATTATTGCAAAGTTTCATCTCAATCCGTTCAGCAGTTTTTGCGTGAAAGAGTAACAAACATCCATCCATCCATCCTCACAAACTTGCGCGTTTATAATATTAGTAGGATATTTCTGAAAATTCATGATTCTATGTGTTCTCTTCCACACTAGAACTCCCTAAGTCCAAACTAGTAGAGGATAGGGTAAGTCCGTGTGGAAAGATGTTTAAGCAAAAGCCTAAAAACAGGTTAAAGGCTGACTTATTAACCGACTAGAGGAGATATAGCTACTGCCATCATACGCAGTTGCTATTATTGTTTTATTATTTCTTTGAAAAATGTCTACAATATTTTCATATAACAGCAATAGACAAACATAACCTAATAACGTACTCGAACACCCAAAAAACCTAATCCTTTCTGGTCTGTAAAAAGGGCAATAAGCTGATGTGGCTTCCACGTTTCGCGTTACTTTAACTGCTTCATGTCTCTGAGGATTGAAAGATTTACGTCTATTTTACGGGATAAAAATAAACAAAGCTAATTTTAGGCCAGTATTTATTTTGCCGAATAAAATGTTGCGGCAAAGAGAATTTAGTTTCCCTCAGGGAGGGTCTCGGTTCGTTGATCAACAATATTAACTGAGTGCCGAAGTGAGTTAGAGTTTGGAGTTTTGGAGTCCAATTCACAACTGGCGATGGGCCAATATTAAGCCTTTTATCGATGAGCTTTAGGAGCTTGCTTTCACAATCTGTTTATTATGTTTATAGCTATAAAAAGTAAAGTTGTATTCTTGTAGGCAAAGTTTAATTGCAGACAAACATTTTTGTATTGTATTGTATCTCTATTAGTATAATTTAGAGACACATTGTATCATGTATAATAATATGATTTAGAGACACTAGTACTTATCAACTTTTAATTTTGTTTAACTTCGTGTTGCACATTTAAAATCTATCATCTTGAGTGTGTAACTAGTATTGGAAAAGTTATACTGCTGTCGGCAAGCGATCGCTTTTAAAATAATGTAAGTCATAAATTAAGTATATTAATATCTTTCATCTCGTTTGATTTTAAGTGAAATTTGTTTTCCACTACTAATTAAATTATTTTTATAACTTTGTGTTATACATAATATAAATTTTCTTCATGTAGATATAAAGACTTCCTTACTTTCTGAGTTGGTTTGATTTTATTGATAAGAGAACGTACCCACGCTATGTGACCCATTTTTTTACAATTTTGGACCTCATCTCCTTTAGAAACGACGCGTGGTGTGAAAAAGCGCAAAAATTAACAAAACTTGGTATTTTGAATAAGTAAGGAGTCACCTGAACGGGTCACGTAGTATTAGAGTACGTTCCCTAAGATGGTTACGTGGGTTCTTAGTTATCTGATTGGTATGTCGTGTCGCAAGTCATTTCGCAAGTCGTGGTACTATCGCCATCATGGATTGTAAAGATACTCTACTAACTTACTCAGGCCAAATCAATTCGTTCGGAATCAAATTCAGACTCTTAGGAGTTTCGAAGTTTTATAGGCTATTTTATCGGTAATAATGTTAAAGCCGTAGGTAGGTATTCAAGTATTAAGCCCTAGACCGCTCGGTTTTACTTGCTTGAAAAGAAACACTGGGCTAAGAAAATATGATAACTATAGGCCAGTTACATCATTATATGTACTCATATGTATTCGTCTTTTTGATGTCTATAATACGGGCCTCAATACTACCTCAATTCAAGTTCTGTTTTAACCGACTCTCATAAAGGAGGAGGTTCTAAGGTTGCCTGGCAGAAATCGCTATCAGCGATAAGGCCGCCCATTGTTACACTGTTTATGTATCTTTGTTTCTTCTTTTTGTTTATTTCTTGGTGTGCAATAAAGAGTTTATCTATCTATTTTCTATGTTCGTGTGTATCTATTTTTTGTGTATTTTACATCTTTATCGATATTTTCGCCAATTGTGAACCGATTTAAAAAATATTATTTAGTTCGAAAGGGTGTTGTTTTTTACTTGTATTTAGTTCAAAGGTCAGAGAACGTCGGAGAGTACGACCCGGAAAAATAAAAAGCTCATGATAGGTAGTACAAAAATCAAAATATCACGGAAGTGAACCCACGGACAAACGCTAGTTTATTTGATTTACAACTAATACAATACAATGAACGAGGAACTTTGCTTATGCTAGATTTATTCTCTACTTAGTTGATCATTGCAGAGAGCAGCAAAGTGAGTAACGCCAGCCTTGGGTAAGTAATTCCGCGCAAGTAACCTATTTACACACTCGCACTGTCCACTTCCCGGCTTACTTCCCTTTCCAACACGGCTGAGTGTAAATAAGGCTTCACACTCATAGGCCCCCACTAGAATAATTATCTGTGTCGGGAATGTCACGGACCACACACAAAGAGACGAAGACATACATTGCACCACATCATGCACGCTCGCCTGACGAACGTATCAGTCGTGCCCTCCCGCGTGATCTCCTGCAGTCCAAAAAGGAAGAAGAGGAAACATGCGGCAACAAAGATGAGGCACAAAGGAATAAGACGATCTAAGGAAGGAGTGCCACCAGGCCAAGACATGGCCATCTGGGCCGAGACATGGCAGTCGGGGGTGTTCGAGACGCTGTCTACCCTAGCGGGTCCAAGCACTCGCCCTCCCCAATTTCCCTGGAGACAAAGTCCTCCAACGCCCAACTTCAGCAAGGAAGGACCTCGACGCTGATTCTTGACTTCCACAACATAGCAAGAAGAAGGACCCAGATTGAGATTTGTCTCAACTAACACGCAGACTCAGAACATACATTTAAGTCATTAAGATTCCGCATTTTACGCAAATAACAAAGTAGGTAAGAAACGTAGACATGTAATGAAGACCTACTTGTTGAGAAACTGAATTGAGGCCGTGAAGTGTCACACTTTAAACGATCTTCCATTGATTTTGCCATAACGAATACGTCGTCAACAATACAATGGCGAAATACAGGAATTTATGTGTGAACATCATTTTACGTATCTAACAGAAAAAATGTGTACAAAAGATGATTTTGAAACTTGAAAATTTTAGTGATAAAAATGTGTGTTATATAAAATACATTGATAAAAAATAGCAAATAGATTCGTGAATATTTGAAAAACCTAAAAAAGTGATAAGTCGATATTAGAATCGACAAGTAGAAAACGGTACTAAAATATTACTTATCTGTCGTCTGAGCACCTGATCTATGCGATAAGGGCATAAACTTTTGGTAACTCGCGACGACAAATGTTCTATACGTGCGAAATCGAGATTCAACACATTTTGGCTATAAAATATTCAGGGCCTATTGTTTGGTGCTAGTATAAATGAAGTTCAGTTGTTGTCACGTTTTGCGCGTACTTACAAATTATTATAATATTCTTGCATAGTTTGTGTTGCCAGTGATGACTTATGGCCTTCGAGCAAATATCTATAGAGCATGGAAGAGGCTGGAGAGCGCATGGGCCCCGTTTTTGTTGAAACAATAGATCACCGATTATTTATAAGTGGGGGGAAGAGGTAAGCTCCGCTGGCTGTAATTGGCTGACGCCAAAATAACGCAATGACAATATTTCTTGTAGTGGTGCCAAAAATGTTACTAGCAAAATATGGATATCGATATTTTTGACTTGGTTCTACTTTGAATAAAATATCTTATCGCAATAACTCATCTTTTTAACTATTGACACGATACTGGATCAAATATCTTATTGAAACCACACAATCGTATCGTCTCAACAAAGAGCGGCTTTAGAAAATATTATTTTTGTGTTCTTTACCACTTACAGGTTGGCCGACGTAAATAAGTATTGTTTATTTACCTAAAACAATAAACTTTGATGGTATAAAAGACAATATGTTCTATTTTTTAAAATACGATACCGGATCGATCCAAAAAATCGTATCGAAACAAGCGGATCGATACACTGCGATGGGATCCATTGCAATCCAAAGTATCGATACAAACACCTGGATCGAGCATCCGTAGTCGGTAGTCATCTAAAGCGCCTATCGATGGTGAGCGAGATCGCCACGCGCACTTTCTCCCCTGGTTAATATGCTCCTTGCTATAGAGTCACAATCGTGCAAAAAAGTGTCCGAGCCAAAACTCTGCCCAAGCTACGTAGTGGGCAGACTTTTTAGTTAGTCGTAAGGCGATTGCAAGCCGACTACAACGCCGCACGATGCCAAAGTGAACCAATTAGGTGAAATAAATATCAAAATCATCAAATATCATCATCATCATCATCAAATATCAAAATCAATATCATAAAAGTCTGTATGTATGACGGCGTCCGGACATTATTTTACTACTTTCACTAAGGGACTGTGGCTCTGTAGATATTTGCTCGAAGCCTATGGCACAAAAACGTGGTTTCTCACTATAGGCCTTATTAATAAGCTCCAAGTAGCCTATGCTCGGAGTCTCTTTGCTGGATCGAATCAGAAATGAGGAAATCCGTAGAAAAGGCAAAGTTACCGACATAGCCCAGCTTGGCAAGTTGTAATGGCTGTAGGCGGGGCACAAAGCACGGAGGACTGGTTACCGATGGGGTCGTAAAGTTCTCGAGTGGTTAAATTTTAGACGTCAGAGATATCAGTTAGTATTGGCTAATTTTTCACTCCCAATGGTAAAGGTGAAGTCTGAAAAACTTACACATGTCATGGGTCCACTTGTGTACAAAAAATTGCCAGGCTCAATAATTTCAGCACCAACGCTGAACAGCTTCAAATTCCGCCTCCAGCGCTGGCTTATTAAGCACCCCTTTTACGATTTAAGTGAATTCTTCGATGATAAAATTATTGATTAATTAATTTATTTAATGTGATGAATGAAATTCAGTTTTATTGATTGTTTTTTAATCGTTAATGATTTTTGCTATCTTTTGACTTGTAAATTGTTTTTTACCAAATAAATGAATATGAATATATGAATATAAATTTTGAACTTCAATCAAGTTTCGACGTTAATAATGTTTGGTCACATTTTTGTAAAATGACCGTAACTCATCAAAATTTCAAAAAAAATGAATGTCATTGAAAAATATATTTTTTTAAACTTATCTAAGCTGTTCTTTCACCTTCTGGCCAGCGAACTATAAAATATGAAAAATAATAGCATTTTCTGTTAAACTATTAAACATGTCCATAATAAGTCTGACGCGTAAAGAGCTTATAAATTAAAAATGCATTTTCTCCAAGAATATTCCAGTCTTTTAATTTCAAACGGATTCATTAATTTATATTAAAGAGCCCTTTTTCATTGAGAATACGCTCAGGATTTTTATACGCTAGCAAAATGCCGAGAAAAGCGCTTGGATATTTTCTTTTTAGATTCCATGCAGGCTTTTAGAGGCCTTCACGGCTCGTTACTTCTTTTGATGTTTTAGGAAATGAACAATGAATATCTTAACAATACGCAAATGCACGGAATATTTAATCAAATAAGCTAGTACAGTCCGAATACAGATCTGAGTTTTTAGGCCTTACATCTACATTTCATTGATGTGAAAACTTCTTTAGCGACATTGTGCACTTTTTGGGCTGGGAAGAAAATGTTATACTCGCGTCAAGACACGTGACCTGATCGAAAATTCGTAAGACGGAGGGAGTGTAGACGGCCGGCGCGGCGTAGGGGAGGAAGTAATATCCCCCTCTCTTTCTATCGCGCGGCGAAAATGTGTGCCTGCTCATGATGTTTCTTTTAAGCGACGCAGATTGCTTACGCGAGTGTGCCTGTGTGATATTGTATTTTAACACATAAACATATCAATTTAGTACTGTATATGTTCAAGTTTTCACTTCACCCGTTGTTTTTTCTTATTTATATAATTTTTTGATTGTGAATTTTTCCAGCCAGACCAAACCGCTCATTGAATAGTAAGGACTACCTTTGCCACGAAGTCTTAATAAATTTATAAATCAGGCGTAGTAAGTGATATCGGGTTGGTAGAAATGATAGAATTATGGTCACATTTTTTTATGTAGAACTAGCTTTTACCCGCGGCTTCGCCCGCGATATAATTTAATTTATGTTTATCTTGTCAAAAAAATATGGTAACAAAAATAGTAGCAAATAATCATTTCAAACCCAAAAAACAGCCAATCTCAACTAATCTGTTGAAATTGAGATTTGTATTGAAATTATTAAACTGTAAATTTTCATGCAATTTGGTTCATAAATGTGGAAGTTATAAGGCTTTGTAGCATGAAGACGGACGGACGGACGGACGTTTACTACGAAATCCTAAAAAAGACCAGATATATCAAAATGTACAGTAAATGCACAACATATTTCAACACAAACTATTTTAACAGTAAAATTTCTCAGTTATTTTGTGTAAAATGAGCCTTTGAGTTTCAAATATAAATTATGATAAACTACAAAGAATATGAAAGGCGAAGGTTCTCTATCATGACAAAGGTAGCCTAGCTTATTTCTTACTCGGCCAGGCGATAAATAAGAATTATTATACGTCAGGAAAGTTTGCTGAAGGTATTTTATTACAAAAGGAAAATATAGGTGAGAAAAGCTTCCAAGGTTTTATGTTTCTTTGTTTTCAATCAAGTAATCTAAGTATCATTTTTGCGAGAGTAAAAAAAGACTTCAAGAGAAGTGTTATAATGAAAATAAATGTCTGCGTATATATTTTTACAATGTTATCGTGATATCAAGTTTCATAGGTGTTTAACATTTATATTTATTTGTATTAATTTAATTTTGTAGAATAGGTTTTTTTCAAGCATATTGTACCTGTGAATGTCAACGATGCAAAATATATAATTATAATAAACAAGCCAGTTAAAATGTATTTTTTAAGAAGGCGCAATTTTATTTTTAATTCATAAAAGGAATAGTAAATAGTTTCTAGGGTTTATCTAATACATTAGATATTATTATAGTCCGAACAAAATTTGCGCAGAAAAAAAATTGTCATTGGGAAAATCTTCTATGAGATAGTACGCAAATCAATAAACTGAACATGTGTCGCCAAGCCAAATGGGACCCAAAATGTTAAATCAATTAATTACAGTCAATAAATGACAACGTTGTACTTGTACATAATAGGTTCGGAATGACGTCACCTCGAGCTACGCTACGAGGGCTTGAGCTACGTGTGTCGTAGATGGTCTACGATACCGTAGCACTTTTATTCATAAGTTTTATGTTGTAACAATTATTATGTTACGTACAAGTGCAAGTATACAATTGCAAAGTTAAGAGACTAGTTATCATTATGAACCACATTTACTATAGAGCCGACTCCAAAATAGCTGGGTAAAAATATAAAGGGTTATTGTAATCAATTAGCATCATCTTAAGGGAATATTCTGTACATTAAAACAAACAACTTTTGTTCTATGACTTTTAAAAATGTCTATTTATTTTCTTCCATATTGTACCATATAGGAAAATAGAGTTTTACTCACAAGATTATTTAAAAAGACAAATACTAAGAGAAAAGGAGGTGATTCAGATAAAAATTAACAGAACAGAAACTTAAGAAGAAACAGCTGCTCTATACAAAATTGCAACTCAGAATCGAATACTATTGTATATTGGTATCGATTCTGAGTTGCTATTTTCTGTGAGTAAACCTCTATTTTTCTACTTCCAACCCAACCTTTTCATGATATCTTTTATCTACAAAATTAGAAGTTAATGATCTACCAAAATAACTCCCGAAATAATTAACGAAAATTAAAATCCGTCGAGATCTGGGAGTGCCTCGTAATGATCCTTTTAGGACTTATTTTGTTAGCACCATTACTTGATTACGCTCTTGGGAATTATATTACGTCGTAGACAATTTTTAAGAGACCAAAAAGGGTAGTAGAGTCGTAGTCTTAGGGCATCTATAAATCAAATTAAGAGGATTATATATACGTCAAGTTCGCTAACATTTTTAAGAATAAATATAATTGGTAATAAACTTTTTTAAATTAAACGGTTTATTTACTAAAAGCTAAAAAATAATAACTCAAAAATAATTTCGTGGGCTGGAAGATTACATTAGTTGCGCCGCATGACTTTATTTTTGAGTTATTATTTTTTAACTATTAGTATATAAAACCGTTTAATTTAAAAAAGTTAATAGTAGTAATTTTATTTTCGTGCAGTAAACGTATATATATTACAATGTAAGATGTGATATACTAATATTATATCTTGAACATTTTTTAAGTTTTGTAGAATTTCGTGTTGAAAACTTATTTGATAATATTGTTAGTGTTTTAAGTTGGTAAACTTAAAAAATGTATGGCAAAGTTTCCCAAGTTTTTTATTTAATTACAAATTACTGGTTGTTATAGTTACTTAAGACACGTTAACTTCCTGCTAAACTTTTAATTACTCTCTCCGTGAAGCTTAAGTTCTCGACTTTTAAGGCGAACCTTAATGCCAACATGTAATGTAATATTACGTCGAAATAAAAATAACATTCTCATAAAACGTAACACGAAAATGCGGCGAACACGTCGCAACTCATTATAAAGCTTGCAATAGTAATGAGAATTTCTAGTTCTGGAGATTCCAAAGTGCATGCAAAAACATTTTTAAACCAAGCTGCATACAGATATAACCTAAACGAGATAAATTTCAAACTTTGCTTTTAACTGACATCTAAAGACGAGGATATTTTGTAAATGTTTATCTTTATTTTCGCCAATTGTAAACCAAATCAAAAAACGTTTTAAGTTCGAAAGGGTTATAGGTGGTCCCGAGGTGGTCTTATTTAAATTTTATCGAAATTGCCTGAGCGAAAAATAACTATTGTTCTCATTTTAGGATCGACAAATTAGTTTGAAAATGTTGAAGCGCACGCTCCTTTTGACTCGTTTATAATATTTTACCGTAGATATTTACATAGTTTTATTATTTTTTATTTTGTACCTGAGAACTAACTTTCCACTCATTCTCTTCTCATCTCTAACCCTTCATCTTTCATCACTGAACCAGTATTTGTTGAGACATAACTTAATAGGCAGGCATCTTATCTGCTATAACGCCCAAATACCACCGAAAAGAGCCGAGATGGGCTGAGATACGCAAAGCATTGTATTGTGTAAGTATGCCTAAGTGACTTATTTATTTTATTAGAAACGAACACTTCGTGAGCAAGACGGAATTTTTTTTGTTCTTTGCCAAGCAAACATGACATTTCAGCAATGAGCTCTGCCGATCTTTTTAAAAATTTGACCTAAGACGTTCCCAACAAAAAATCTCTAAGCATATTCCACAAGTGATCCTCCTCCTCCAGTCGAATTCCTCATGTCTGAAGGTCGTGACCACCACCTCCCAAAAGTTTCTCTCTAATAATCTTGCACCATCGTCACCTATCCTCGGCGGCGTGGAGCGCCTCGTAAACTGACGTGTCCAGCGTGGTGTGGATCTGATCGGACCAACGCATCGGGCTCCGACCTCGCGACCGCCTGCCATCGACTTTACCCGTAACCATGAGCTTTTCCAAATTTTCTCCGTTTTTTCTAGCTATGTGGCCAAAGTACTCAAGTACACGTCTAAGATAGTCGAGAGTCTGTCCGTGACCCTAAGCTGTTTAAGAATCGTTACGTTGGTCCGATGAGCCACATGAGTCCACAAGTGATAATACTCGTAGATTAGAAAATCTATCTAGATATTTTTACTATTCTCTTGTGAATTTATAAATTCACTACGGACTATATATCAAATATAAAACTTATTTTGTATTTGATTAGGTACTTTTCAAAGCTTTCATCCACAATAAACTTTGCACAAACGCTACCTCACACACAAAGTTAATTTTCTAACGTTTGAGAATAACTTTTACCTAAAATTGATAACGGTAGGACTGACAATACTACTTCGGATAGATAACGAAGGCCACCGACATTTTGTTTCTCTTTGAGTCAAAACTTGATGTAACTGCCACTTACTTGTAACTGTAACATTTACCAAACAAAATGGTATTTTAAGCTCAAAATAACCAGAAGAATATCAAGAAAGTCAAGTAAGTATAATTATGACAGGTATTATATTATATGATCTTTGCGATTTGTTATTATTTTTTGTGTTTTTTATGTGAGGAGAATGTAATCCTTATCTTATTCTATATGTGGCAATAAGCCCTGCACTGACGTCGTGCTAGAGTCGAGTCGTGCGACTATTCAAGCCAGCAAAACAGTAGTGCGGGTTGCAAGACACTCCTACAAAGCAGCAGTGTCTTGCAACCCGCAAGAGTTGTAGGACAAGACAATATTTGAGTTAAACGTACAATATTTTTGAGAATTATTCAATTATGTTGCCACAGAAAATCTTGCAATACATACTTGTATCAAACTTATCTATACATCTATACAAATAAATAAAATTGGAGTGTTTGTTTGTATTATTGAAATAACCGTTACTACTACATACATAATATGAATACTTAATACATATATGGTACATACACCAAAATAACATTTTTTACAATTTTTGTCTGTCTGTCTGTCTGTTTGTTCTGCTTCCGACTAATATCTGAAATGGCTGGCCGGATTTTGACGGAACTTTTATTGGCAGGTAGCTGATGTAATAAAGAGTAACTTAGGCTACGCTAATCGACTGTTAGGCGGAACGAAGTTCGCCAGGTCAGCTAGTATATAATAAACTTCTTTTCAGGAGTGTAAAAAACCTGTTAGTCCCGTTTTTTTAGAACCCCCAAGTTTTTAGTACACTTTGACCACAGACATACAATATACAATATATTGTATGTCTGTGACATACAATATACAATATATTGTATGTCTGTGACTTTGACATTAAGCCTCAACCTTCATGAACTTTTTTCTTTAATCCCGGTTTTACCAACATATAAAACTAAGGGAACCTTATCTATCGCCCACGCTCTCAGGGAAACTTGTAACGATAGTTAGAGAAATATAATAACGTTTCCTGGTTGCAATTACGTAACTTTCTCAACTTAATGTGTGATCAGAATAATTTCATTTCATTTGATGTCAAAGTTCATGAACAATTTCTAATACTATCACTATAATATTTTACTAGTTTGGAAACAGTTCCTTCTTAAGTTTTGTTTAAATTGAATTAGTTACAGATTCACAAAAAATAAGGTGTGTATTTAAATTCGTCTGTATTTTTTATGTCTTGGATTACCCCATATTTGTTTCATTCTTGGACAGAATTTGTGATTCTTTTATTTTTTACTTTACAACTAGTTTATTTACTTTTGTAATATTAAAGTTCAGTCAAAAATATTTATGTTAAAATGATCACTAGCTTTTTATATGATCACTAGCTTTATATATTTTATAGACAGATTGCAGATAAAAAAATCGATTTCGATAAAATCCACAAAACGTCTTTCCCATACATAAGTAGGTATAAGTAGGTATATAAATATTTTTTCATCACATCTATTCGAAAAGGACTAGTACTTGGTACGCCTTTAAGTGCGCCCAAAGGAGGTGTTTTCTATAAGGAACTTTATAAGTGCGCCGGAATTATCTTTGCCGCTCACTTTTTGAATTTGGAACAAATAAGTGCGACGGAATGACCTTTGCCGCGTACTTTTTGAATTTGTAATGTTAGTGTTCAGCGTCAAGAAAATGAATGAAAAGAATGTAAACATAAGTTTTTATTTGTTTTATTATTATCTACCATTTAATATCAATTTAGTTGTTACTCTACGTTTTATTAAATAATAATATTACAATAAAATATGAGGCATCTTTTATTTTCTCATAGAGGTGATGAAAAGTGTACCACTCGGGCGCATAATATATTTTTGGCTCGGGCGACGTACTTTAAATCCCTCGCTACGTTCAGGATTCTACTCTACAATTCCTCACTTCGCTCTGGATTCAAAAAAGCGCCTTCGCCGTAAAAATATTATTTTGCTCCCATATGATACAATCTACTATTTTATCCCCCCATATCGGAACGACTATTTTATCTATTTTTTCTCTTCGATATCAAAGTGTAAAAATCGTTTTTATCCGCTAGAGTAGAAAGTAAAATTGAATTTAGAATATCGTGTGCACTAAGTTTGTGAATTCAAAATATAATTAAACCTATTTACTTCTATCTCCGTGGTGCCGAAATTATACAACCTTTTTTAATTTCTCGAAAACTTAGACTCGGTGTACTTTTTTTTTAATTTGCTTTGCGCGCGACATTTTTTTCGTCTTATATTGTTAAAACCTTATGATATAAAATATTACTATACTCTTTGCCGAGTTAAAATCAAGTGGCTTGAAAATAAGTGAAATACCTAAAATTAGTGATTCTAGGGACGAGGAAGTTTGTTTGATACCAACAGAATTGACTGAAACTGTTAATAATGCGCATTATTATTATACTCTTTGTCTTATTTTAAAAACAAAAACTTGAAAATAAGTGAAAGACCTAAAATTTGTAATTCTAGCGACGAGGAAGTTTATTTGACACCAACAAAATTGACTGAAACTGTTAATAATGCGCAAATGAGCTTCTACCTCAACAATCACTCGAGAAGTATTTGAAACGATATGTAGATGACTTTAGTTATTTAACTCACTGAGGTGGGATGAAAAGTTACGTGTTGCACTCGAGTGTAAAGATTTTTGACCTTATGCTCTTGTGATTCCCTCGCTAACGCTCATGATTCTAATCTTTGAGTCACTCGCTGCGCTCGTGATTCAATTTTAGAATCCTTCGCTTGCTCGGTCATTAAAATTGAGCATTCGGTTAAAAAGCAACTTTGCACTCATCTATAACAAATAACTATTATAATATTATTTTCCATTGTGACCATTTTCAAAACATTACTATTCAGCACGCAAACTCCCAAGAAAATGCATTTCTCGGCAATTATTATTAGATCTTGCTGCACCGAGGGTTATTCCGAGTAGACAATAATCGATTTATTCGGTCTTCGGCTCAGAATAGAAGCAGTGAATCGGGCAAGGCACGTAATCGGCCACTCGTTCTGATTTATTAGACATCTGACTGCACAGGCTTCAGTACATTATGTGCATTATAGAGTTCGGAGTTGCTTTTCACAGTCGATATATTCAACGAAAGTACGAACGATTACTATTAAAAAAACTAGAATATAAAGTAACACTAATCGATATCTCTATATTTTATGAGTACCTATGTATAATATCATTCACATTTTATATTCAAAAGCTTAAAGAATTCTCGGATTTGCAGATTTTTTCACAATCTTTCTTCCCCATTTGAAATTAACAGTAATTCACCAATACTCCCACCAAAAAACATAACATCTTAAATTACTAATAACTTAATATTTACATATTAAATTACTAGGTCTGGAGCCATTCTACCTGTCTTCTAACTACACGGATTTTGTAACACTACGACCTGTAGAGCGACAACCAGCTTTTAGTAACACTGTACGCTGTCTTCTGACAACACGAGCTTAATAATCTAACGGGCTTTGTGAATTCAGATGACGTGGCCGACACTCGCCTGCACTGCTCAAAGGAACATGCAGCCTAGGTGCGAGAAAAATATCTATGTCGTATTTTTACTGATGTCATTAGCAGCGTAATTAGACTCGGATTTGTTTAGCAATCACGAAAGTTTGTTTTCAAAGTTTTCACAGTGACTGCCTCGGTGGCTCAGTGGTTAGTGACCCTAACTTCTAAGTCAAAGAGGCGTGGGTTCGATCCCCACCCAGATCAAATATTTATGTGATGAACATAATTATGTAAGTCTTTGCTTTGTGTCTGGATGTTATTTAGTACTATCTATATTAACATGTATTTAAAAATAAGTAGTATGTAAAAATAAGTAAATGTAGTATATCAGTCTGGCAGCTTTGCTTGGTTTGAGGTCAGAAACAGTGTGTAAGATATCCCAAAAAATATATTTATAATTTATTATAATCATACCTTTGAATATTTAGTGTCATGTATGTTGCCGACTATTATCAATCTAAGTGTAAGTATCTATAATCGAATCTAAGTCATTTTAATGTAAGAGATAAATAAAAAAGAAAATAATAGCAGGGATAAAAAACGTAACTCGTTCAAAATTACCCAATAATATAAGGGAGAATCCCCAAGGGACCCACGTTTTATGCGTCATCCACATTGCAAATAACCATTAAGTATAATTTACATTCTACGCCTACACACTGTACGTACTCGTATTCGTCATAGGTCACAGGTGCATCCAGAATTGTAATTTACCTACGTAGCAGAAACTATAACTTAGTTTGACTTCTTGTTTTAGTTAAATTTACTTGCTCTTGGCTTTCTCTGGCCCTGGGTAAAACTTTCAGGCGATTATTGTTTGTTTTAAGTTTTGCTTACATTGCAAACTTACGAACACAAAAGTTAGTAAAATATTTAATCCATTCCTAAATGATGTACTGTACAGTATAGGCCTTTTAATGGTCCACTGCAGAACGTAGTCCTACCTACGAAGGGTGATTGGTAAATGATGTAACTGAAGAATTCTCGTGCTAGATATCGTAGATAACTAGCAAGGATATCGTCCATTGAGGCATGGAATATCTTTATTAGAGTAAATACTATTATTACTACTACTATATATGTTGTTGGCGTTGCGCGCGACCACCCAACCACCCTCGTCTATCAGCATGCACGACCACGATTCGTCGCACCGCGGCTCGCACTTCGACTTGTCGTCATCGTTGCACTGCAATCGTCAATCACTTTTAGGCACAAGTCTCATCGTGAACGAGAATCGAGAAACGAGTAGATCTTGAATGTCAATAAATTATTCCTGCTCCATCTTCACATTGAAAGGTCCTGATATGTTTTCGCGTGCCTCTTACTCTCATTGAAACTGCTCTTATAACTGAGATTTGTATTTCACTTTCAGCCAGTTTCGTCCTTAGAGTAGTTAATATTCATTTTGACTTAAAATATGTCAAGTAAAATAATATTAGGGAAACATATTTGATATGTACTTTTAAATTTTTTTTCAACAGTGTTACCGAAAAATTTAAAGATCCTCTCAATGATGTTCGTACAAAAATATTATTCACACTGCGATTTTTTATCGCAATTTTATGTGGGTCATAAGGTGAACATTCTTGCTATGTATATACATGATTTCTAATCAATTAGCATCCTTTTAGGGGCTTATTCTGTAAACAAAACTAACAACTTTTGTTCTGTGACTTTCGTCAAAACTCAAACAAAAATCATTCCATACATTTTGTCGAAGATGAATGATATTTTTCTATGGAACAATAACTTTTATTTTTTTGAGAATGTGGTTTGCTGAACAGGCCATGTTTTATTCCATTTGCGTTGTATGTGCTCGAGGTTGTGTTGTACATGTTTATTTTGTGTATTTTATAATATACTTATTTTAATACGATCATAAAGACACAATTTGCAAAGAAACGAATAATACTTAACGTAGTTCTTGTCTTTAAACTTTCGCGATTTGAACACATTATTATTTAGTACGGGACTAATCGCGCACTAAAATTACGAGTTGCATCGACCGTGGTCACGTATAGACCCGTGACCACGGTCGATGCAACTCGGCCGAAACGTCGGGATGATGAGGTATTTATTTATCTCGTAATTTTAGTGCGCGATTAGTCCCGTAGTATATAATAATAATGTAGTTCTTGTCGTCAAATTATGGATATTCCTTAGATTAATTATTGGTCTTGCTCCGCTTAATTAGATAGAGCCGACGTACTCGAAAAATACGGCAATTTACAGTATGCACAGCTGTCAGTATGTACGGAATTTCACACCACAGGCTTTTCGGTGAAGGAAATCATCGTGAGGCAGCCCGCATACGTCCTTAGAAGAAATTCTATGACGTGTGTGAATCCACCAACCCGCACTGGGCCCGCGTGGTGGATATGGCCCAATCACCCTTCGTGGGTAGGCCTACGTCCTGCAGTGGACTACTAAAAAAGACTGGTACAGTACATACAGTACGGCTGTCAGTTGTGCTTACCGCGGACCAGTCACTAGTGTTGTAGCGATAGTGATAGTCTATCGATAATACAGGCCGAATCATACAAGTCGACGAACGTGAAGTTAGCTTCAAGTTACGCAATATCCAATCCTGACTGAAACTCACATAATGCTTGAAACATACTATCGGACGCGGCTTACGGACGCGACTGACAGCCGCGACCTAGACTATGAAAGTACACTGAGCCGTGCACACTTTCGGACATAAGTCGCGGACGTCACTTTCGGACGTACTTGAGCGTTCGGACGTCCGAGAGGACGTCCTAAGTCGCGGCTGTCAGTTCGCGTCCGTAAGCCGCGTCCGATAGTATGTATCCGGCTTAGAGCCGCTTGTTGATTTGATATTACGCAGCTTGTAGCTAACTTCTAATTTTCAAGCCGCGGTGGTCTAGTGGTAATAACACCCGCCTTACAATCGTGAGGTCGTGGGTTCAAATCCCGGTCCCGTACCAATGAATTCCTTGGAATTTCACACCACGGGCTTTTCGGTGAAGAAAAACATCGTGAGGGTTGCCTCACGATGTTTTCCTTCACCATATACGTCCATATAAGAAATTAGGCATACGTCCGTAGAAGAAATTCGATGGCGTATGTGAATCCACCAACCCGCACTGGGCCAGCGTGGTGGATATGGCCCAACCGCCCTTTATGGGTAGGCCTACGTGCTGCAGTGCGACTATTAAAAAGGCTGGTACAGTACAGCTAACTTCACTCTTGCCGACTTTATGATTTGGCCTATATCATAATAATATCGTAACCTTGAAAATCAGTTTTACACTATCGATAGTGTTATCGGAACTATCGACTCTTAACAACACTATCGAAAATATCGATAGTTAAAAATAATACTATTCAAATATCAATAATATCGATACTGATCAAGCGGAGCGAGACCAATAATTAATCTAAGGGATATTCTTTATTATTGGTAACCAAGAATAGAAAAATATACAATTATTGTTCTTAACTAATTTCATATAACGTAATTTATAATTTTATTTCCCAAAACATGTTGGACAGCGAACCCCAAACTAAGCTCTAGATTTGTATCTTGGGGTCCGAGTGCGTCATTATCAAAATGGAATTAGAATTTACCTACTAGAACACTGAAGAGAAAAAATTAAAATGTTATATTTTACTTGACTTTTAAACAAATGTCAATGTCGCGTAGCACTCCATATTTTCGTTTATATATTCTAGACATACATAGCCCCGGATTAAAACTGAAGACGTGACTGGAGCTCCGACCTGAAGATTAAGCTATTACTGGGTCACCTGTGTTTGTTAGTTTTCCGAAGTTTCCATGGAAGCTCACAGCAAATAAAAAAGGCCTTCAAAGAAATGGATAATCCTTGATTGGTAGGAATAGATTTTGTGGAAGAAATAAATGATGCAGGAATAGTAGATTGTATCATATGGGAGCAAAGTAATATTTTTACGGCGAGGGTGCTTTTTTGAATCCAGAGCGAAGGGATTCTAGAGTACGTCGCTCGAGCCAAAAATATATTTAGCGCCCGAGTGGTACACTCTACTTTTCATCACCTCTATGAGAAAACAAAAGGCGCTTCATATTTTATTGTAATATTATTATTTAAAAAAACGTAGAGCAACAACTAAATTGAAATTAAATGGTATCTAATAATAAAACAAATTAAATCTTATATTTACATTCTTTTCACTCATTTTCTTGGCGCTGAACACTAACATTTTGGAAGTATTTGTAATACTTCCAAATTCAAAAAGTGCGCGGCAATAATCATTCCAGCGCACTTATTTGTTCCAAATTCAAAAAGTGCGCGGTAAAGATAATTCCGGCGCACTTATAAAGTTTCTTATAGAAAACACCACCTTTGGTCGCACTTAAAGGCGTACCAAGTAGTCTTTTTCGAATAGATGTGATGAAAAAATACTTGTTTGTGGCAAACCTAAGCTTTGAAAGTTAAAAAAAAGTTTCTCGGTGAATGAAAAAAGTCGAAAAGTTATAATTTTCATGAACATCAATTTTTTTCTTAACTTTTAAATCAAAGATTATTAATTAGTATGTGACCCTCAAAATTACGCACTAAAATACACATAATGCGGCGTACAAATAGCTAACAAAGGAAGGAAGATTACAAGAAACCACAGCTGATATCTTAAAGCCTACTACCAATTGATTTCATTTATTATTTTTTATTTAAAGACCAATGTCAATTTAACTCACTCTAATCTAAAAAGAGAATGATGATAATGTACCATTATTTTGTAACATTATTTTTCACAGTCTACTGCAGGACGTAGACCTACCCACTAAGAGTTAAATTTTGATAAAAATCTACATAAATTCAAAACCGAGTAACAATAAGGGTAAAATTATGATAAAAACTACCTAAATTTAAAACCGGGTCAAATCAACCAGCAATGACATTTTTAACATAACATGTACCTAATTTGTCACCGTCAACTTCGGTTTTTACCCAACCCGACCCACTATTCGAAACTTCAGTCAAATAACTTTCGTGCAATGCAAATAAATAAAGCTATCCCCATGAGCCCCGACGCATTTCTGGATTAAAATTGGTTCGTCCCACATACTCCTGGTACAATATAGTACAAATACGTGAGGTGGCAAGGGTTGTCAAGAGTTAGGGTGAATTATATAACCTTTGTAGGGTATTTTCCCTGGGTAAACGTATACTGCGATGAAATTAGGAAAAAAACCAAGCTCACAGATGCACTCAGACACATACTAAAACTGAAATGGCACTGGGCCGGCCACGTAGCGAGATACACCGACCAACGCTGGACTCTTAAGAGCACAAAATGGAGCGGGCCACAAGGAAAAAGAAACGTTGAGAGGCCACAAACACGTTGGGCGGACGACATAGTAACGATAGTGGGAAAAAACTGTCGAAGTAGCACAAAACAGGAAAAAATGGAAGAAATTGGAGGAGGCCTATACCCAGCAAGGGATTGCTATATAAACATAATCACTGCATACACTAACACTAGGTTTAATTTAATTCTACTAACATTAAAATTAAAATTGTAAATATGTTTAGGTTTATAGCAAATAAAACGGCTTTTTTATTCATTTTATTTTTTAAACGTATACTGCTCTCGTATTCGTAATAATGACTGCTTGTAAGTGTGGTATATAGTCTAGTAGTTGATGGTCGGGTTCAAATTCCGATCCCGTATTATAAAGTTCCTTGGCATTTATGTACAGAATTTCACACCACTGGCTTTTCGGTGAAGGAAAATATCGTCAGACAACCTGCTTACGTCCGTAGAAAAAAGTCGATGGCGTACCTATGGTAAATCCACCATCTCTACTAGGTAAGCGTGGTAGATCTAGCCCCATCACGGGTAGGATTATGTTCAGCAGTGGGCTATTAAAATGACCGGTACCTGCAGTACCCTTTCCTGGTATTTTTGTTTGTAAATCACCAATACTGCCTGCATGCCTCGGTGGCTCAGTGTTTAGTAACCCTAACTTCTGGATCAAAGAAGGTTCGATCCCAACCCAGGGCAAATATTTATGTGATGAACATAAGTGTTTGTTTGTCATAAAATAAGTATATGTAGTATATCAGTCTCTGGCAGCCGTATCACAAGCTTTGCTTAGTTTGGGGTCTGAAGCCGTGTGTAAGATGTCCGAAAATATTTATAATTATTTAATTTAAATTAATAATTTAATTTTTAAAGTTTCTGTAATTGCAGTCAAATATTTGTTTAAAAAAGTATTATATTTCTTCTCTGCACTGCAAATATTTCGTCAAACTAAAATCGTTTTTGCGTGCAATAGTACGAGTATGTACTTTTTCCCAAAATATTTCGGGACTATTGTGTATTTTTTGTGACTACTTACTTTTATTGACTATTTTTTTGTGCAGTTGTCAACCCTAGACCCGGCTGACTCTGTTAGATACTAGACGAAACTAAAATTGGCACTCGACACATCGTATGCAGTTTGGATTTATTTAGAACCAGGACTGCAAGTTGACTTTACAATAGCATATTGGAACATTTCAATATAATTGGCTTTTGATTTCAGAGATAAACTTTGAAAATTTTGAGGATGTCTTCTGTATTTATAGGTATAGTTTCTACTGAAAGCTGGTTTGATGAATAAAACAGAGAAAAAAAAAATAACAATCTTTTTGTAACCCAAATCCAAAAGATGAAAAATAGATCATCACGTCATCATAAACAATAAACATTTATATATAAAGAGCACTTAGTAAAAACAAATAACTACCAAAAATGTATATTTTTATGCAAGGACCTAGTTTTAGTTTTTTGTTGGTGTATCGTCGTCGTGTACGTATTTAACGATTAATGGTTAATTATATGATCTTAAGTTCCATTCAAACAATGGTTCAAGTTACTATTCTGAGTAGGTACTCAAGTTGTCGAGAGCTCTTACTACTACGACTTAGTATTTTAGAGTCTTAGCGGCAAGCGGCTAAGTCTCAAGACTAGTTTAGGTGTCAATGTCACAATTTCTCAAACTTTAGGTTTAAGGCAGATTATGATTATGCTAGTTCGATATTGCAGTTTTATTAGCAGTTACTAGTTTTTACCCGCGGCTTCGCCCGCATACGCAATATATCAATATAATTTATAGCCTATGTGTTATTCTGATATATAAGCTATATTATTGCAAAGTTTCATCTCAGTCCGTTCAGTAGTTTTTGCGTCAAAGAGTAACAAACATCCATACATCCATCCATCCATCCATCCATCCATCCATCCATCCATCCATCCATCCATCCATCCATCCATCCATCCATCCATCCATCCTCACAAACTTTCGCGTTTATAATATTAGTAGTAAGCTATATTATTGCAAAGTTTTATCTCAATCCGTTCAGTAGTTTTTGCGTGAAAGAGTAACAAACGTCCATACATCCATCCATCCATCCATCCATCCATCCATCCATCCATCCATCCTCACATACTTTCGCGTTTATAATATTAGTAGGATGTATAACCATAGACTTAATTTGTGTGTATAATATATCTAACTTATAGAAGGTTTCATGCCTGAAAAAGCGTAATTATAGGTGCCACACAAATCGGCGGATGAGAAGTTAGCCGCAGATGACACTTCAAGGTGATTCGCTTATTATTGCGCATGTGTGCACAATACCGACACAAGTGGCGAAGTGTTGAGCACAGGCATAGGGAGCGCGCGGGAGGCATGAGGTTGGCGGGCGGGTGTGCCCCAGCGTCTCGTTTCTCTGACTCCCGCGCATACCCAAATTTGGACTTTTGCGCAGCGCTCTGCGCATAACTTCCCATCCGCCCATTTGTCTGGCGCTTACATATGTCCAATTTGGACATGTTTTTAAAGACATTATGTCAATATATTTTTTACTATCTCTACGTACCTGTAAAGAACAAAGTTTCTTCTCGCCCACTGTGCAATTAGACTTTTTACACTAAAAAGTTTAGTACATAGTTTAATGTGGTTTGTCAATAAACATAGTCATTAAGCTTGATTACAGAGGCGCCAGCGTAAATTTAATAGCAGCGTAAAAAGCGTTCTCTCTATCGAATGCCTAAAGTGAAAAAGAAACAGAGCTATGCTATTTCGCTAATATAGTTAAGCTGGCGCCTCGGCTTATAATCATCATAATCAAAAAATGTTTTAATTGCATAACACTTGTATATTGTAGCCGAGAAAAGCCAAGAAAATCAAAGATTTGTGGTTCAGCCCCAACGAAGTCGAACCGGTCGATCGTCGCTAGTAATAAATAAAAAAGTTTTGTTTTGTACCATTGATTAGTGCCATTAATGGTACTACTCTCGTTTGTATACTTTGCTAGTAGCATTATGAAAAAAATAGACCGATATTGTGGGCAGAGATCTATACATTATAATTCAACCCACACCGCAAAGACATTTTGAATATTTTGTGTCTGAAACATCTACTATTAGACACACGCCCGACCCTTCATTGAATACAGAAATACTTAAATGACGGCCTGTCAAGCATCGGCGATAAATGTGAACATAGCATGGCAGATGAACAATAAATTTACTAACTGGAAACTATAATAATACAATACCTATTAAATTTATCGTTAGTGTCCTAAATGTCTGAACATTCGATATTGACGATGTACAAATGAAACAGAATATTAATAATAGCAGCAATCGTAATTGGTCGTGGGTGTGATTTCTAAATCACTAATAAAATACACGTAACTAATGTAATTGTATCAAATTACCAATACCAATGTATACCTAGATATCAATGTTTAACTTGACAATTATTTTTTAATCATGCTGTAATAAGTGATATCCTACAAGTCCCAATTAATAACATTTATTAACCATGTTTACTTTCTCAGATGACTTCAAAACTTGGACACGAAAACTTTCTTAATTCCGACAATGTATGCATAATGCAAATTACGTTTTATTTGCCTTATTTACTAATAAAAAGTTATTTGCCTACCCTTAGTAAGTATGCTATTATCAAAATACGTAATATGTAATTATACAATAGTACAGTTTTGTCCTTAAAGGTAGAGCCAACAAATTGTATGGAGCCACATGAATTCGACAATCGTTTTCGTTTGAAGAATCCTAAATGCTAATACCTCCCTAAGGTCAGTCCCTTGGAGTTGATAATTAAGTACGATTTTCTTTAGCACGATATCAAAATATTTTGTATAACGCTCGCTGAAGTAAATTAAGCTTATACTTTAGGTAAGTGCTATCACAGACATTTTCATTCAGACTTGTACTTTATAACTATGGTTTTCATGAGTACTTCCACTCTGCCCCACCAAAGCGCCCGACTGGTGGGGCAGATTCCACTCCTGGATTTTTTGGGGTGGAATCTGCCCCGCTCTTCTCATATTGGTGGGGCAGATTCCACTCACTTTTTTAGGGTTCCGTACCTCAAACGGAAAAAACGGAACCTTATAGGATCACTTTGTTGTCCGTCTGTCCGTCTGTGTGTATGTCAAGACTCTTTATCTCGGGAACGCGTAAAGATATCGAGTTGAAATTTAAACTGTATACGTATATCTATGATTTCTTGCAGTTGTGTAAAAGAAAACCTTCTCAGTTATCGTTTAAAAAAGTTAGAGCCGTTTATGTCGTAAAAAACCGCATATTTTGATACTCACAAAAATCAAAACCTACAGGGTACTTCCCGTTGACATAGAACTATGAAATTTGACGAGAAGCGTTGTCTTAGAGTACACATATAGGAATAAATCTGAAAAGTGTACATTTTTATTTAAATCACAAGAAATAGGGCCCCAAAATTCACAAAATATGGGTTCAAAATTCAAAGTGAGTAAATCGTATCATGTAAAGCATCATTTAAAAGAACTTCATTAGGACATTCTAAAACAGGTTTTTAACTATTTTAACAACGTGTTTGTACGGAACTCTCGATGTGCGAGCCTGACTCGTACTTGTCCAGTTTTTTTTACCAGTGGAATCTGCGTCACCAGGGGTGTCGCGCAATTTTAAATTAAATTGGTAGTGCCATGAAGTACGAATTTTACTGCAAAACTTTAATCATTATAGCGCCCCACCAAAATAACAGATAACTGGAGACATTGAATGCAAAATATTAAGAAAATTAACTAAGAACTCAATTATCTGAAGTCAAAAATTACGGATTGTATGTAGTTATAGTATTTATGTGGCAAATATTTTCGAAGTCATCGTGAAGTAAAAGAAAGTTGAATATTATATCATTCAATTTACACTTCATTGGGGCGCTTTGGTGGGGCAGAGTGGAAGCACTCGTTTTCATTAGCGTGATCAATTTCAAAATGTATTGTGTAACAGTAACTGCAGGGCTAACTGAAGTATATTAATCATTATACCTTAGGTCTGTGCTAACACAGACATTATCTAATTTACGATTCAGCAGGATTGAATCACTGTTCCACATCTAAACGGAAAAACAAACAAATACCTAAATTGGAGCCTACCTAAATATAATTCCGAGATTCGATTATCTGGAGAACGCGTGTGTTGTGTCAAATTCGTGTAATAGGGCTCGACAGACAGACATAATAGGTGGCTAAAAATAAAGTAAATGGTATATGATGTACTATTTTAGGTGTACTGTTGTAAGCTTTTGTAAAAGACTTGATGGCCTCGCGAACGCTCGTCGTGTTATCGTAAGATCGTGGTTTCAAATCCTGGTTCCGTATGAGTTCTTTGAAATTCATGTCCGAACTCCGAAGTTTCATATCATTTATGTAAACGGCTTTTTGTTAAACTTTTCTATGAATAGGCTTAAATACAGTCAAGTATTTATAGACAACGGATTTATTGAAGAATATAATGATATACTTCAATACCATAGGAATGCCAAGCAAGGCAAATTATGTCCAACTTTTGTTATACCTATTCTAAAATCAAGAAAAAAATAAAGTGTTTCACACAGAAAGGTCATGCGCATCAGCAGCAAAAACACGTCATATATCTACGAATAAATTATTTTTAAGACATACAATACACAAGTTCGTAATAATACATACGCTACATAGCGTAGCTTCTCAATCGACTAAAGTTATGCTGTAGGAAATGATGTCGCAGAAAATATTTTCACGGTAAAAAAATAAATACAAAATAAAAAGTAATTCCCTGTAATAAACCTGTTACCTGAACAATCTGGTTGTGGCACTGTGGACTCTGCTTTTGACAGACAGAATGTACAAAGCTTCAAGTTTTTCCATGCGTAGCAATTTTAAATGACGTCATGTATTTTTCTCTATATTTCAGTAAATTTGATAGTTTTACTCATTAAAATTTAACTTGATCTCTGCGACAGTGACATTGACATAGAAGATTGACATTTTTAGAGTTGAGATAGTGGTGGAAAAATCGATTTTCAAACAATGTTGTAATGAAATCGAATGAGTAGTTGAAGATGAGAAATTTTATTTTATTTACTTACTATTATTTACAATCAAGTATGTACCCATGTAAATAATGTTATGATATTAATTAAATACTCATAATAATGTAACGATAGTATTTATCGATGTTTTTCACTATTATCGATGCTAATGTAACATATAATTGGGTTTAATTTAATTACACATGTAAAAAATGTTATGATATTAAAATATACAGTAAATTTAATGATAGTTTAAGTTTTATGTAAAATATCGTTAGTATAAACTATCGATATTTTAAATAAAACTCTATCTAAAACTCTGTGGTCATGATCATTCGTCGCCCATCACTAATCGGCATGCCCATAAAGTATGTCATTGACAGGTACTGTCTGTACTATTAAGAAATTCAGGACTTCATAGGCGTGATTTTTCTGACAGCTGTCGCAGAGATCAAGTTAACTTTTATAGATTATAGTACTTTTTTGTTGAATGACTATGAACGGCATTTACATTTTACGCTACCATAGTTCGGATGACACGTTACATTGTAAGTGCCGATTGTTTTAACCGAAGTATTCAAGTGGGACTGGTGGTGGTCAGAACTTTTGCTTTGACAGTGGTCACATACACGAGGTTACTTAGTACATAGTGATGTCGGTTTAAATGATAAAACTAACGAGTTGCTAATAAAAAGCCAGTTAAGTCTAGTAGTTATACCAAGATGGAGCTAGATCTCGTTTGGTCATGTGCAAGAATTTAAGAAATTGCAAATGACCATTGGGAAACATTGTGGGAAAAACCTATTTAACCTACGAGTACCTGCACTTGGCAGGAGTGGTAAATATGACCCCGACGCTTTTCTTAAACGTAACAATATGTTTTAAAGCTCATCATCATCATCTCGTGTCAATGGCTAGACGATTTTTTTTTATTCTTTTTTTTTCTTTTTTTTTATGTTTTAGTTTTTTTTTTAACTATAATATATACAAATTATTTACTTGGTTTAGATGTTTTGGGACCAGTATCTGGCGACCTCTACCGCGTCCTCGGTGGCCAGGTTCAGGCCTTTCTGTATGCATTGTTTTGGGCAAAGCGGGCAAACTACCAGACTACGAAAACAAACTACGAGGCCAGGTAAGCCGTGGTGGTCAAGAGTTAGTGACACCCCCCTTACAATCGTGAGGTCGTGGGTTCAAATCCCCGGTCCCGTACCAATGCGTTCTTTGGAATTTATGTACGGAATTTCACACCACTGGCTTTTCGGTGAAGGAAAACATCGTGAGGCAACCTGCATACGTCCGTAGAAGAAATTCGATGGCGTATGTGAATCCACCAACCCGCACTGGGCCAGCGTGGTGGATATGGCCCAATCACCCTTTGTGGGTAGGCCTACGTCCTGCAGTGGTCTATTAAAAAAGGCTGGTACAGTACAGTACAGGGTAAACTAAAAGGTGTGCCATGGTTTGGATGGCAGCACCACATTCACATTGTTTCTGGTCTTCAAAGTCCCATCTGACCATGTTCTCTTTGCAGCGGCCAACCCCGACACGTAGCCGATTAAGAGACTTCCAGACTGGCCACGGGAGTCCATGTCCAGATGGGAGACTTTCAAATGGTGGTGTGAAGTCTGAACAGGGTGGGTGCTAGGCTCGCAATAGATCACGTTTTAGTTCATGAGGGTGTGTACTTAGTGATTCTGTCTGTTTCAGGAAACTTCTTCGGCTTTTTAAGCGGGCGTCTATTGTTTAGTAGTTATGTAAGGGAATGAAGCTTGAATTCCAGCTTTAAAACATGTTGTTTCATTTATACGACGTTACAGTACAGTACATAACATGAGCCTACACAAAAAAGCCTTGGGGTCATATCCACCAATCCTGCCAAGTGTGGGTACGTTAAATATGTTTTCTCATGTTTTTCTTCACCTAAAATATCTCTATGGGCATAGAGTAAAAATCCGTACATATATATTTTCCAAAAAAAACTTATAAGTACGGAAATGGGATTTGAACCCACGATCTCACGATTGCAACCGTTATTATCACTGGGCCATCACAGAATCATTATCAAGTTAGTCGTTGGATGATCACCAACCTCTCCAATTGATTTTCTATAATACCAGTTGCGGCTTGCATCCAGCTCGTCATCACAGTATCAACAACAAAACCGTACATCCGGGTAGAAACCTCGATCTTAAATTTTCATAATCCCAAAGCTACAAGGAATCGATTCAATACAATTAATCAGAGTGAGTTGGTGTCAATATTTAACTTCATTCAATAGAATAGAAGGCAATCGCGAATTCGGTATGAATGTAGGTACGTGGGTGACATTCTGTGGGCAAACAAACCTCTTATTACCTGAGTTGGTTCCGTTAAACCATGTTTACTTTAAATCTTGACTTACATTTTGAAGATTGATTGACAATTAATCTCTTGATGTGTACTTCCTTGGTTATATTATAATTTCGAAAGTGTACCTATTTGTTAATTTGTTTGGTTTTTCATAAATATATTTTAGAGTCAAAGAGTACCATATACTATTTATCACGGAAAAATGTAAATATGGGAAACCGAGGATAAAAGTAATAGAGGTTAATGAGGAATTTGCCCCATCAATTCATCTCACTGGTAGAGCAAAGCAGAATGCGGTTTTTTTTTTTGGTGTGGAATCAGCCACACTCTTCTTCTTGGGGCAAATAGAGATGAATGATAGTTTAGGTCACGTTAAATCCGGAGGTTTGTAGCAACTACGATGAAAGAAAGACGTTTTTCTAATAGGTACTTTAATACTTTAAGAAGGATGAGTTTCAATTTGACATTTTTTTAAGTGTCTTCAGACCTTTTTTCTATGTGGATTCTTCTACCAGATTTTTTTCTATGTCCTATTTTATTGATTCTTTTTACGGGAAAACTGGGTGTAATCTTATTTAAATTTAATCAATTGCCTCATAGTTACAGAGTTATTCATAAAATTCGTTATGTTTTGAGTAAAATTGAAAAATCTATATTGTAAATGATTTCTTAAGTTCAAAATTCGTTCCATACACTGATTTTTACAAAGGAAGCTTTATTGTACAGTTTTTCAATAATTAATTTACGATGCGTGGTCTTTTTATATTATTTTTATTGGTTATAACGTCGAATAATATTTGACACGAAAGTTTTACAGAATACCTATATTTGTGTGCAGTCTTAAAACACTTAGTAAAAATTATTTAGGTTTCGGTTATAAGTAGCAACAATTAAAAATCGTACAGCCGCTGAAATTTTCAATCAAAAATATTTCAGAAAAGACTTAGTCTTAACCATCACGTACCAATTAAAAGCTTTTGCTTAACTTACACAGTATATGTACATCTTTGAATTTAATTTAAAGTAAATTAACCTTTGGTATTGAATAAATACGTTTGAAATTCCAACTTACAACTAAAAGATACATAAATCACCATACATTATCTAGAACACAGGGCAGGGCCAGACATCAGGACGATTCGTCATGCAACAGGGCGATATGTCAACACGAATCTACAGGTATCAACTTACCTCCAATAAAAATAATTCACACGTACACCTAAGTTTGAAGGAAGTTCAACAGTCTAACACATACATGCTTCTACTTTTAAATGCTTACATAAAACACTCGTTGGGTTAGAATTAGGTACTTGGAAAGTCGTACGCGAAACAAATTTGAGGGTAGTACAAAGGCGTACAGATGGGAGAGATATCGCCAAGCGACTGAAGCTTGAACCACCTAACTCTGGTGACAATCCTTTGCGCATGTTCCTTCGAAACAAAGTTCACGCTCTTTCATACTACGCTATGTTTCTACTTGCCTTCAACAGTGTAATTGCAAAACAAATGTCATTATCGAATGTGTTGTAGTATGTAGGGCATTCAAATGCTTTGTGAAATTCCGACCCATGAAATCGGGTTGAACTTAATTAGGATCGCTAAGGGACGGCCGGATGTGGGTTTTGGGTTAGTTTTGTGATTACCAGGAAACGATACTGTTAATACTCTAAAGGACAGTTCTGGGACACGATTCAGCTTGAATATGTACGTGGGTTTTTTGTTGATGAAGAAAACTTTCGAATTTGTCACAAATATTTTACCAATTATTTTTCCATGACTGCTAATTATGGGTTCTCTCTTTTTGATTCCCAATCATTTTGGCTATGTATTTGGCTCTATATTAATAATATCTTTTTTTTTATCGGGCAAAAGTGGGCACTTTTGCCTAATTATTAACTACAACAAATTACAATACCATTTTATAATTATGCTAAAACTATCTATACTACTACTACATAAAAACCAATTGGATCATCCACAGACCCTTGAAGGTCTAGAGATAATCCAAATGCTCAAGCCCACTGCCAGTTGGCTGCGTGCGCAGCATGCTGGCTGCATTACCAATTGCATTGCATGTTATCTAGTTTGAACTTGCGATTTTTCTCAATCTCTCTATCTAACAATTAATCTTCAATTCTACCGATCTTTCTTATTTTTTTTATTTAACGAGTCGTGTTGGAGGACGGCCTCGTGGTCAACTGGACAGAGGAACCCACTCCGTTGATCTTTCTTATAAAATTTTAAAATAATCTAAATTGGAAAAAAATATACAAAAATATGTTAAACTGATAATAAATATAATAATATTAATTTATCGACTGAATAATATGTAATTTGTATACATTTGATATAATTTATTAACGAAAGGGGTAAATGGAGCTCTGATGTTCAGCCGTCTTTCCAACTCCTAAACGAAATAGGGACTCCTGTAAATATTTTGTGTAAAATGTGACCCAAAAACGAATTGCATTAGAAATTCAATTACACGGCTTAAATTTCGAGTACATCGCTGAAATCCGGGAAAATCTTATTCGTTGTTTTCTCACATTCTAGTCGTGATCAGTGACTTTACCTGGCTTGCGTTCTTTCCTTGGGAACATTTCACTTGGAATAATTTCAAATAATTTGGTACTGATATTGCATGTTTTATTAATTATTAAGGTTATTTCGTTCGACTCCTTGCTACTAAATTTGTAGTTTCAGGAAAACACCTTCAAAATAGAAAATGTCAAGAATTTTGCCTTAAAGAAAACCCTACAGGATGTTATTGTCTTTATATAACTAAAAATCCTTTTAGTATAAAATACCTCACTTTATAGGTCACTTTGGCATTGTTAACTATTATTACTATTAGCATCATTAATTATTTTTGACTAAAGTGTGAAGTGTGTAAATAACTTTATATTGTTCACATTTGAAAGTTCACACTAACATTTAATACAAAAGAGGCTTAAAATTACTGTAAATAAATAATTGTTTGATGACCTTGAGTCCAATAAATGGCTTAGGGTCGCCCACACAAAATCATTATACATTGTTATTTCTTCAGTGACAAAATAAACCGCGTCATAATTCACTTACTTAACAATAATCAATTAATTAAAAGCTGTGATGACCTTGTAATTAAAGCGTTTGCCTTAGAATTTTAAGGTCGTGAGTTCGAATCCCGGCCTCGTATCAATAAGTTTTTTGAGATTTAAGGAATTTCACATGACTTGAGGTTTGCGAAAGTAATTGCGTATATGAATCTATCAAATTGCACCTGGACCTCAATATGGAAAATCGACAATTAAACAGTGCACATACTTTGCTTACGGAAAGTATAATAAACAAACAATTATACCTCTACATTGGTTTTACTCACTTTAGTACAACACTATTGAAATAACTTCAAGAGAAAGTATACAGATAAACGGAGTAATCAATGTCACCCTACGTCTGATTACCTACGTAGCCGCGTCGTACCTACGTCCGAGACGTTTTGGTAGGTAGTTATTGTCTGGAGTGTAGGGTGCATGCAATATAATTTTCTTTGGAATAGTTTGACAAAAAATTTATAAAAAATGTCGATCTTTTTACGAGCGAAATATGTTCTATTAATTATATCTATTGCGCGATTAAAATTTGTGCACTGAATAAAAAATCATGCTGTATTAAGCTGGTTAAATACCTGACAATACAGATATTACGAACAGACAGATATGGACACAGATATTTTTTTATGTTACTTTATAATTAAAGATTATTCTTTAGGTGAAGCTCGTAGACAGCGAAATAAAATAAATCTCACTCTACTCCCACTCACCACAAAATCCGTTTTAAATTGTAGAGCTTATAACAATCTAATAATACCACTCGAGCTCTACATTAATTAAGAGGAAAAGGTTTCCCTGAGAGCTTTTTTAGGGTTTCTTACACGGGGACAAAATAAAACCTGGTCACTCTCTTCTTATTCTAAAAGTTCAAAAAATCCAAACTTCGTAAGAGCAGGTTGAGACACAATTTTAAAATTTGGGTGTCTTCTGTTGAAACATGCCTATATTTTTAGCAAAAATGGTATGACCTACTTCAACTGTGTCAGAATTTACGAATATTTCGCACGGATCGATGTAGCATTATTCACATTATTGTTGATTTATCAAAAAGGGCTCAGCTGATTTCAATGGAATTTAAATGAGACTGATTTTGAAGTACTCTATTCAATAAAAAAAAATTATCGAAATCGGATCACTATGTAAAAAGCTATGCGTGGTTACACATAAAAAATACGCGTCAAATTTAGTACCTCCTGCGTATTGTCGGTTGCAATTACATGCTTACGCGCTCGCCGAAGAGCGCGTCATGTTTACGACAAAACTCACACTCAGCTTACAGAATTTCCGAAATTCTTTGGCACAAGTTAACTCAGCTGATTTTTCATCATTATGTTTATTATCATTTTTTATTGATCAACTTTGACTAGTTTTGCACAGCTGTAAACAGTAACAAAAACGCAAAAAAGTCGAGGCTATCAAACTCGGCTGATTTTTATCATCATATTCTTTATCATTTTTATTTGATCTTCTGTGACTAGTTGCTGTAAATAGTAAAACACGAACACTGGCCTGAACAAACATTTTTTATTTTACTCAATTTCCTAAGAGTGCGACTACTTTTTGTGATAAGCATTTCAAAAATCTGAAGCGAACGCAGGATTTGAACCTGCCCCTTCGGATCACTAGCCCGACGCTCTAACCAACTGAGCCAGCCCGCCTCCTACGCAAGCTTCAAATTCTTGAAGTGCTTACATTACACCAAAAATCTGAAGCGGACGCAGGATTTTTGAAATTCTTATCACAAAGATAACTCTTTGAGATAAAATCTTGTGTGGAAAGCACTCAAAATAAAAATCATAATATTGATTTAGCAGTGCGTCATCTCTCGTCAATCTTTAGAAGTTCTAATAACTTCTAGTTGAGTGATAACCTGTCTAATACGGGTATCACAGGTGGCGCCATCAACGCTATAAGTTGGTGTAATGTAAGCACTTCAAGAATTTGAAGCTTGCGTAGGAGGCGCGCTGGCTCAGTTGGTTAGAGCCTCGGGCTAGTGATCCGAAGGGGCAGGTTCGAATCCTGCGTTCGCTTCAGATTTTTGAAATGCTTATCACAAAGATAACTCTTTGAGATAAAATCTTGTGTGGAAAGCACTCAAAATAAAAATCATAATAGTGCGACTACTAATTAAACTAAGTAAAGTAAGTTTGTATTGGCCGGGTGGCTAGTTTTGGTGTCAGAGTTTTAAATTAAAACAACCGGGACCTACAATTTAACGTGTCATCCTAGCCACGGTGGCGCTCAGTTGGAAAATGCCATCCGCGGTCACCCATCCAAAAACTGAACGTGCGAAATATTGCTTGATTTCGGTGATCGCTGACAAACAATTAAACTAACAGGTTTCGCATTAAAATTGGAGTACGGAACTCTCAGGTGCGATTTCTATTGCACATCCTAATACCTATTTAATGGTTTATAACAGCACTTTCCGGTGGTATTACTGCAGTCTGCAAAATACATTCACCTGAATGGAGATAGTGCAGGTGCAGCTCGCGGGAGATTATTACTTCCTATTAGAGCTGTATTCACGGGTAATTTAGTTATTCATTGCGATCTGAGTGAACTAATGTTGTGCAGCAGGATGCCGTAGCTAGAAAATAGTATATAATTTTATTAATTACACTAGTACTGTACCAGCCTTTTTAGTAGTCCACTGCAGGACGTAGGCCTACCCACGAAGGGTGATTGGGCCATATCCACCACGCGGGCCCAGTGCGGGTTGGTGGATTCACATACGCCATCGAATTTCTTCTACGGACGTATACAGGTTGCCTCACGATGTTTTCCTTCACCGAAAAGCCTGTGGTGTGAAAATTCCGTACATAAATTCCAAAGAACTCATTGGTATGGGACCGGGGATTCGAACCCACAACCTCACGATTGTAAGGCGGGTGTCACTACCTCTTGACCACCACGGCTTCTTCACATTTTGTCGAATTACACTAGTAATAAAATACAATTTAGATACTTGTAGAAGCTAAATTGCTAGCCTTGGTGTCAGATTTTTTAAGGAAGGTATAATCACAATAAGAATAAGAATCATTTATTGCAATACTATGTACAAAGATGTTACTTAATTATACTTAGATTAGTGTCAATAGTAGACCCTTAACGGACGTGCAATGTTTAGTTAGTAGTACAGTTACAGTTTTTAAAAATAATATAATTAATTTACATATGTGGATCATAAGTAATTATTAACAATACAAAAAACTAAGTAAAAATGTATCATTATTATCATTGAAATACTCTTTTTAAATTATGAAAGCCTTTGGAAAGTAACCACTTCTTTAATTGTTTATTAAGAGGGATCCTTCCATAAGTTTTACATCTGATCACAATCCAAACAAGTCCGAATCTTTTGGCTCTCTGATTGGCGAAAAATTATTTTGTAAATATTAGATGAGTTAAGGCGTTTGCCCTCTATAACGTACCTTGACAGTGCTAGGAACGTGTCAGGCAAAAAAATATTACTTGTATTGAAAAGTAAGACTATGCCCACCGTTCCGTCACTGACTATAGCACAGTCACGTGCCATGCACGGACCGTTTTGGCACCGGAAAGATATTCACGATGACTATTAATAAAAGTATACTCCATAAAATTTAACTTAATCTCTGCGACAGCTGTCAGAAAAATCACGCCTATGAAGTCCTGAATTTCTTAATAGTACAGACAGTACCTGTCAATTTCATACTTTATGGGCATGCCAATTAGTGATGGGCGACGAATGATCGTGACCACAGAGTTTTATTTAAAATATCGATAGTTTATACTAACTACATTTTAAATAAAACTTAATTTATCATTAATTTTATTGTATATTTTAATATCATAACATTTTTACATGTGTAATAAAATTAAACCCAATTATATGTTACATTTGCATCGACAATAGTGAAAAACGTCGATAAATACTACCGTTACATTATTATGAGTATTTAATTAATATCATAACATTATTTACATGTGTCCATACTTTGTTTTAAATAATAGTAAGTAAATAAAATCCAATTTCTCACCTTCAACTACTCATTCGATCCATTACAACATTGTTTGAAAATCGATTTTTTCCACATTGACATTTTTAGAGTTGAGATAGTGATCTCAACTCTAAAAATGTCAATCTTCTATGTCAATGTCACTGTCACAGAGATCAAGTTAAATTTTATAGAGTGTAACTAATAAAACTAAGAACTTTTGTTCTGCGACTTTTGTCAAAACTCGAAAAGAAAATCAGCTGTTCCATACATTTTGTCGAGGGTAAACGTTATTTTTCTATGGAACAACAACTTTTTTTAAAGATTGACAAAAGTTGTTGAACAAAAGTTGCTAGTTTTGATGTACAGAATAAGCCCCTAGAAGGATGCTAATTGATTATAAATAACCCTGTAGACGTAGGTACATTGATGTAGGGGCATAGTGGAGCGTATCGTGTTGTTTTTCGTGATACGTTCCTAGCACGGTGATGGTATGGTACGTTATAGTGGGCAGACACCTTAAAGGCTACGCAAGAGTGACTTTATGTAGGTAGTTGTACAAAATAAGGTCAATTATAAACTTCCAGTTCATAACCACACCCATCCTCTTAATCAAAAACTTTTACTCATTACCAAAACAGATCTTGGAATTTAACTTGGTCAATTTAGTCAGTTTTAACAAATTATAAGGAAAAGGAAGGATTTTTAAACGACTTATGTATTTTCAGTTCAAGCGAATCTAAAAAGCATATGAGCGATGCCACTGAAAACAAAACAACCATCAATTTGAATTAAAGGCCTTATTATTTCTCTCTGGAAATCAGTAGAATAATGTAAGAGTAAAATGTAAGACACTTTCTCAGAAACGAGAGAATAAAAACCGAGTAGGTAAGCCACAGGGGTGCAGCTGTTTCATAACATTTGATAATCTGGAAAAAGTATCTACTATAAAATATGCAAGCGAAAAGAGTAAAGTTTACTATGAATTTATATCAGTGCAGAGAGCAAGCATATTGTCCAAGTTACGACCTACCTGAGACCCGGGAAACACCGAACGAGGAAAAAAACAGAAGGACTTTCTGAGACTATTTGAATGAAATGAGCTGTGTTCAAAAATAATATCAACAACAAGCTTCACTCCGCATTGAAACACACATAGAAGATGCCAACGAATCAATGCCAACGAATCAAAAGTTTAATAATTAGTTTTTGCAAAAAATAGCATGACCGACTTCACCCCTGTACAGAATCATTACATGGTATAAAACAAAGTCGCTTTCCGCTGTCTGTCCCCATGTATGCTTATATCTTTAAAACTGCGCAACGGACTTTGATGCAGTTTGTTTTGATAGATAGAGTAATTCAAGAGAAATGTTTATATGTTATAATGCACCTGTGCGAAGCCGGGGCGCATTGCCAGAACGCAAATATTATGCACGGATCCATGTAACATTTTTCACATTAGATATTGTTGAAATATCAAAAATGGCTAAGCCGATTTCAGTAAAAGTTTAAATAGGACCAATTTCAAAGTATACTCTTTCCAATAAAAAAAAGAATTATTGAAATCGGATTACTATAAAAAAAGTTTGCGTGGTTATACATAAAAAAAATATACGCGTCGAATTGTATACCTCCTCCGGTGGTTCGTCGGTCAAAAAATGGTCAAAATATTTCAAAACGCTTTTGCGTCGTCATCAACCCTGGAACATTTCTTGACAACTTGTGCGAAGTAATAATTATTTTTTGCAAAAAATAGTATGACCGACTTAACCCGTATACAGAATTCACGAATATTTCACACGGATCGGTATAGCATTTTTCACATAATTGTTGATTTATCAGAACTGGCTCGGCCGATTTCGATAAAATTTAAATGGGACCAATTTTGAAGTACCTATACTCTTTCCAATAAAAAAAATATTGAAATCGGACTACTATGAAAAAAGTTATGCGTCATAACGCAACCATAGTTATACATAAAAATATATATTATATTTATATATGTATACGCGTCGAATTGAGTACATCTTCCGGTTCGTCTGTCAAAAATAGGATCTGGAACGTTCAGTTTCAGCACTACAAATACTACTAAAGCAGTTTATGAGGCTCTACTCTATAAGCGAAACAGTTCTTCTGTTTTCTTTTTTCATTGTAAAAGCGGGGAAATAAATGAATAGTTACTTCCGTACACTTTATGAGAAAACACAAAGTCACCATATTTTATTTTTATGCGCTTTGTTTGTGCTCTGATTTTATTGACCGAGAAAACTAAGTGGACGAAGCGCCTCTGCAACAAACTCGACATTTGTCTTGTCTGTTAGTTTGTGTTTTGTTTCAATGTTTGGAAGTTATCAATGCTACTATATACAAACCGCTAAGTACTCTTGGTAGGTACCAAATTTTAGTACTTAGACAACTAGATTTTGTTACAACGCTTTTTCCCAGCTCCTTCTATATTTAACAAAATCAAGTACAATACAAGCAAAACTACAAAAGTATCTAGCTAGGTATTATAAAATCATCACTATGAACAACTTAACAGCATGGGACTACCCTTAAAAAAATCAAACCGTGCTATAAAAGAATTTAAGAAATTCATTAATTCTAGACAAAATGTATGGACAAGGGTTTTTTAATCTTATTCAATATCTACAATAAAAAACTTAAAACACCATTTTCATCATGCCATGAAAATGTAATTGGTATTATAAATATACTTGAAAACCATCGACGAGAACCTTCTCGTTAACTCTACAATTTTTTCATCTTGCCAATCAAGCTCCAGAACTCTATTCATTTATAAGCCGCGGCAAAGTGGACCAGATTTAAAACAATTAAGCGCAAATTCGCTAAGCGTCTACCGAGTAATTGAATCACTGCAAACGTTTATTTACTGCTGAACGCCACAGACTTATCAAGGTAAGGAAGATAATTAAAACATTTGGATACCTAAATGTTTTAATAAGGCACCTATGTTCTTAATCCCAACTAAGGATAGCCAAGGTATGAAGACGACCTTATTAAGACAGACGGAACGTGATGATCTCAAAATGCTTCCAATCCGTGTTATTAGTAATTAGGTAGTTAATTACCGACATAATCCAGCTGATTCGCAAGTTGAAATGGCAGTCGGAAGGGCTTATAGTACCTACGGAGGACTGATGACCGAAAAGAGAGAAGTTTGAAAAGTTATCGAGTGGAGACCACGTTCCAGCAAGCCCAGCGTAGGACGTCTGCCTACAACGCCAATGTTAACATACGACCTCATTATGACAGCGGGTTCTGACATTATAGTTATGTCCAGCAGTGGACGTCTTTGTCTTATGGTTGAGAGGATGAATCAAATACGGGGTCAGAAGTGTGCCTAAGACTTAGGAGACGGACAGATATTATGACTAATTTTTATTAAGGGATCGAGCCCTAAATCAGAAAGAAAATTGCTGTTCCGTTATTCGATGTTTCACTTTGTCAAAAGTCAATTTCTGGTTTGGTTGGCTAAAAGTTAGTCTTGGTGTGAACAATATTATATTATTATATTGCTACTAGCGGACCCGGCGAACTTCGTTTCGCCTAGAAGTCGTAAGAACCTTGTACAGAGTATTAGAAAACTACAAAAAAAAAATAAGCCAAATCGGTCAAGCCGTTTTCATGTTATGTCGTGACAACGGAAAACGGGTTTCATTTTTATATATATAGAAGATGTATAGATACGATTGAACTCATTCCCTGGGCAGTACGTCAGCCAGTCGAGTAAAAACCATCTGCCGGTACCTACCAGCGACATCTAGTGGAATCTCTCATATCTATTTTGTGCGTTAGCTTTCATACCCTACCAAAATAACCTTTGGAATGTAGTGTCGAGAGCAACCGCAGATAAAACACAAGCTCTACGGTTTCTGTATAATTTCTCTGGGGATTTTCTTAACTTTAATTTGTGAAACTACCGTTAGATGTAGTTATTTAGGAGACTATAATAAATTCTTATCGTGACTGCATATTTACCGTAGACTAATAAAATTACTGTTATTTATACCTGAGAAAAAAACTTTTCTTTTGTGAGAAATCAAAACCCAGATTTAGATTTGTATTCAGATTCGTGACTAGAACTTTGAGTAGTGCTTAGGTATGTAGTCTAAATATATAAATTGAAGCACAGATAACCAATTTTAGTGTAAATAATACGCTCCGTAATTATTACTTACATACAAATAACTATTCAAAATACCTACAAATATTCAAAATACCTACAAAATTAATAAGGATGATTAAAGCTTGCACACAACACAGTAAATTGGTAGTAAAAGTTGGCTTAGAATTATCGGATGAATTTGATGTCGTCTCTGGTCTGAAACAGGGGGATGCCTTGTCACCTATACTGTTTAATTTTGCTCTGGAATATGTCATAAGACAGGTACTAGCATTGGACGCTGGAGTACAGATGAATGGACAGCACAGGGTGATAGGGTATGCAGATGATTTAGCTTTGTTAGGGGAGAGAAAGGAAGAAGTGTCAGTTGCTGCTAATATCCTGGAAGTAGAAGCAAAGAAAGTCGGCCTACAAATAAACCACGACAAAACCGAGTACTTGCACATGCGCCGTTTCAAGAATACCAGACAAGCCAGAGCCGATCTCACAGTTGGCAATAAAACATATAAGGGCACAGCTAAATTCAAATACCTTGGCTGCACTGTCACAGACACTAATACAAGGGAGGATGAAATCGAGGCACGAATTCAAAATACCCTACGCTGTAGTGCAGCCTTACATAAGATCTTAGTGTCCAGGCTTCTCAGCAGATGTACAAAGGTCCGCATTTATAAAACAGTCATTCGACCTATACTCATGTACGGCTGTGAAACCTGGACATTAACTCAAAAAGAGGAAAATAAGCTGTTAGTGGCGGAACGCAAGGTACTTAGAAAAATACTGGGACCTGCTCGGCGCGAAGATGGCAGTCTGAGGGTTCGCAAAAACCAAGAAATAGAAGAGCTGGTGGCGGAGCCCAATATTATTGGTGAGATAAAATCCAATAGGCTCCGCTGGCTCGGCCACTTGGAAAGAATGGGAGAGGATCGCGCCGTGAAAAGGGCTTACTTGGGAGTGTCGAAGGGCCGAAGGCCCGTCGGCCGTCCAAAGTACAGGTGGAAAGATGAGGTGGAAAAAGATCTTCGCAAGCTCGGGATTGATGTCTGGAACTTGTCCAGGAAAGAGAAGAGTGGCGACACGTAGTATCGGAGGCCAAGACACAATTTGGGTCGCTGCGCCAACATAGTAAGTAAGTAAGTACAAATAACATAATATAATTATGCTATAAGTATTTCAAATAATCCTAGAAAATTTGAAGGATTAAGTAATCATATTTAATAGGAATAAAACCACACTTTTATTTAGTATTAACTATTCATATATTTCAATAGTATCTCTTATATTTTAAACTATTTATCTAACGCTCCGCGCTCAATATTTGGTTTATGTCTACAAAGACGAATCAACAGTTAGTGATTACCTCACACCTTCAACAGACGAACAAAATATCTAAAAGATTACACTTAATTCGAAAAGGGCGCTGAAGATTCTGATCTAAGAATAACACAAAAATACAATATATATTAATAACATATTGTAAATAGTAATACATATTTTCAAAGCCTTAAAGAATCCAAAAGCATGATCATTGATCATTGTTTAAAAAGTTACATCTTTAGATAAATAATATTTATAAGCGGATTTTGTTTTTTTATCTTTGAGACTCACATAAGAAATATAAGATGCAAATACCACAAAGTATTTTTATTGGCGCTAAGCAAAATTAGATTATGACAACGCGCGAGATTTGACAAGTGATATAAATATTACTTATAGTAGAGTATAACAATTCATTGCCACTCAGTATTGAACACGAATGATTCAAAACCTAAGCAACGATTCCCTGTGTCCAAAATTGTAACGTAGTATAAAATAGTATTAGATAATAATATAAAAATATAAGATCAAGACCATCATACGCCCTTTTACAAAATGTAAGCCTAGAAATACGTTAGCGTGCTGCGACAACCAAAAACCCATTCAAATACTGGTTCACATTAGTTTACATAAAAAGAACTATGCTATTTAGTGGGGAATGTTAACTTTGGCATAAAATATTAATTATAAACAACAAAACGTATTAACTCAAAGACACTCGAACAACTTATATCGAAGCATAAATTATGAAAAATACTGTTTAATCGATAGCCTAATCCAGTTAAATATATTTACAGTAACTGGAGAACCTAATATAAACTAACTTATGCGCATTAGCTATGTTTATGCCAATAATATGTATGCGAAGTGACGATTATACGTGTGCAAGATCTTGTTGGCATAATACAGATTAGCATAAAGAGAGCTTATGCGTAAAATGATAAATAATTATAGAAAACGTCATTCTTGAAACCATCTTTGATAATAGAAAAAAACAGGATTACAAAATAATAACTCTCTTCTATTTCTTTGAAATATGTTCAGTTGAAATCTGATTTGACCTTGAAAACAAATACTGAGCAGAAAAAAGCAAAACTGAAAATAAAAGAAATTAATTTACAGTGTTTATGAGACCGTTGTAATTCCTACTTTTTTATGAAGATAATACGAAATGTACTTTGTTTATATTTTTCTATAACGCACCATAGTCTAATAAAGGCTTACATTAATAGGTACCGTTATTTTTCTAATTTCTAATATAGATAACATTTTTGTTTTACAGTTACTAACGTCGTTAAATATTGCGAGAATATTGTAACATTTACACGGTTCGTATTTTCTAAATACATTTTGAGTTATTGTGTACTACAGATTAGAAAATACACTGCACTACATTGCGATGTTTCACTTTACGGGAGAAAAACATTTCAAGCAAAAATATGCAACACATTAGCGTATAGAGCATAATTATATTGCGTAGAGCGTTACAAGAATGAGATGTTTTGAAAATTGGACGTTTTAATAATGGGGCCTTATGCGAATGCACTATGACATTAAACAAATATGACGTTTTGCGACTAAACCATTGTCACTTTCACATCGCATATAATTTTTAATTTGTCATCACAATGTAGTACAATGTTTCCTCTTAAATCTAGTACGTACATATCATTGAATCCTACTTTGATTTGTCTAATGTCTAACTTTTAGGCTATTACAGATATCATCAATTAAGTTTCAAAGTATAGCCCCTGTACAAGACCTAACACAGTATTTTTTTTCTAGTGCTCACGTACGAGTAAATGTATGACATCTAATAAATATGAAAAGAAATAGGTTCTCTACCGAAGACACAAACATCTAATGAAGTGATGCTATTGACAACATTAAAGCAAGTACAGATAGCCTAATAGAGTAACGATTTCAGTTTTGGTATAACAACATATAAAAGATTCGAATTATATTCTCTATAATTAGGTATAATGATTATCTAACAGATAATATTATGCTAAAGATGTATCCTTTCTTAGTAGTCAGTCAAGCCACAAAAATGCAGGATTGGTAAGTTTTTTTTTCGGTACCTTGCGACATGTCGAAAAAGTCGTGCGATTTTTTGTCGTTCGTAAAAGATCTTAATTTATTATTAAATATATACCTTATTTGTGATAGTAAATATACATTTAGGGATTTATAAATAAAGTATCTATAGAATAATTAAATACCTATATAGGTATATATTGCGGTAATTTCAAAAGGAAATAAACATAATCAAATATGGCTACTAAACCATAAAAGTATGTATATTTGCCAGTTGAAAACTTTATATTGCACATAAAATATTTGTGTAAATTTAGTACCTTTGTCAGATGGTAATAATACAGACAATCAATTGGTATATTTAAGGTCATATACTGGATTACTTTTTATTACGAAAATGAAACATTCATAAACATAGCATGAACGAAAATAAAATCTTATGGAATATTTAATTTGTTCAATGTTTATTATTTGTTGAACAAAGTTATTGTTAGGCATAGATACAATGCATGATATTTAGTTTTTGACTAAATTATTCAAAACAACATAATATGGCCATAAGATCCTATTTTCTCTATGTTCGCAAATCTGGAAATATTTTCGTTTATAAACGATAGAAATGGAGTCGATTTTACCTAAAAATAAACTAAATTGACAGCTCAAAACATTATCTCCGTCTCTTTTCATTACAGGATATTGTGACAAAAAGGATGGCTTTAGTTTACGAACTATCAAATTATGTTTAGTTTAAAGGTACAACAAAATAACCAAACAAAAACCAAATAAAGTGACACCAAGGATTATTTTTATAAGCAGAAATCGAAGTTCGTACCCTAATTTTGCCGGATTGTATAAATATATACTATATTTTTGTCCATCATTTAAATCAGATCTCCTTTACAACTAATATCAGAAATTTCACTTTCCGAAATAATAAAATAAGTTCACATAAGTATCAAGACAATGGGACACAAAGTTTTGAAGTTTTATTTACTGTCTAACATCAATTAGAAATAACTTTACTACTATATTTCGATTCTATCCATACAGTCAAAAACTATGACGAAATTTTTTTCATATCTAAGATATCTTTGAAATCATTTGTACAATAGATACGAAACAATCAAACAAAAGAAATGAAATCAAATCCCAAATGAATGAACTAAAGTTTCCCTTCCTTCAATTTTGACCACAGAGTAATTATCTCCTCATTATTGTGTCAAATAAGTAATAAAACTGAAAAGTCAGTTCATGTATCATCTGTCACTTTTTCACAGATAAAAAAACCTCAATCAAATAACGTAACAGATAAAGAATTGCAAAGATTTAAAAACAAAACCTTAGCATTTTTCTCCATTGACTACAAATAAGAGTTTCACATCGTTTTCACACGAAATGTCGAAAAACTCATAGACCGTAAAAAAATTACGTTCCGTTTTCGATCGAAACTTTCAAACAGCAAAGCGTGTTGTATTTAAATAGTTTAGGCTGTAGAGTTGACATGAAAAAACTCAAAGACCGTAACGACACAGACTAAAAACTTTACGTTCCGTTCTGGATGAAAATGTTCAAACAGCAAAGCGTGTTGTATTGTAATAGTTCAAGCTGTGGAGTCGTGTGAAGAAGGGTTGGGTATAATGGCTTGCTGTTCGCGCAGTCTTTTCAGTTCTCGTACTTCGCGCGCGGCATTGGCTAGTTCAGATTGCAGCGCCATCTCTCGCTCGCGTAGGATTTTTATTTCGTTTTGCCATGTCTGGAAAGATAAAAATAAAAGTTATCATTTAAAGAACTGTAATAAGTGCTATGTAGATATACAATTAGTGTGATCGTATATTGTTGAATAATGAACTGGATATAATTACATGCTAGAGCAACGCTAAAAGTCGGAGCTAGCCGCTTTCATTTGTGCTTTTTGGCCTTTTGACTTCTAACTAACTTCCAATTTTTACAAATCTTTTCATACATTAGTGTTTCTAAAGGGTATTTAATGCACTTAAAAAACTATTGCAGTACTTGGCTAAATGAATTTAAAATTCACAATTCTACTGTATCACCATAGATATTAATTTGGGAAGAATAAAAAGGTAAACATATCCAGTCGAAGTTGCTTGCAAATAACCAGGATTGACTACTGTTTTGACCGACGAAACGGAGGAGGTATTAACTAGAATAAAAGCAGTGAATCCAATTAAAATAATTATTGCTAGCCTTTTCGGTTTTGCCTGCACTTACTCTCTACCCTTTGACACTGATTAATAATGTGGCTTTCTATTAGTAAAAGAAGTTTCAAAATCAGTTCAGTAGATGTAGAGACTACCTCCTACAACCTCACAAATCACAAACTTTAATTATTTATTATAGATGAAGCAAAAATAAAGTTTTTTGAACATACTACTAGAGTTGCCATTTATTATCCAACAACGCACACTACTCACAATATTTTGCTTCAATAAATCCAGCTTGTCATTCTTCAGGCGACACACTTCCTGCCGCAGTTGGTCCGCGTCGCCGCGAGGTGGCGCTGGTTCACCTCTATTATTTGCCGCGCCCGCTTCAGCCGATGACATAGACTCTAGCCCCGTATCACTATCTACGTAGACCACACCTGAAATATAAACAAAAAACTTAAAACTCATGCAATTTTAAACCTTAACAGTCATATAATTAAGTATGATTATGTAACGCCTACCGAACACGGACCCAGCGTCAAATTCGCCGCGTTTTCGTGCGGCCACGTCTGAAAATATGAAACAGCGTGTTTTTGTCTGGTTGATAGTGTGCGGTAGACTTTAGTTTTGCTTAGAAGTGCTTATTTTGAGTTTGTTTTACGTAAACTGAAAAAGTATAAATATCTATAGTCAACCTATAATAATAGTTACTTAGTTAAAATGCAAGATAACGGTTCCCTTCGTTTTTCCCGACTTTGCTTTACAACTGATTTAATTCAGACATTTGACCGCCATATTGCAGAAACGCCGATGTAATATTTGATCAGTAGTTCAAATGTCACTTATGTCAAGATAAGTTGTTCAATACAAAGACTTTTTATGCGTTTTTGCGGCCATTTTGCAAGAATAGGCATTTTTTTTTCTTTTCTCTAGTGTTATGATAAATATAAAAGGGCAACGTTATCATGATTTTAACTCTACATCATGCAAAAAATCCACACGACCTAGATAATAAAGTAATAAATAAACGTCCATATACAGGGAAAGATCTACATAATTTTGCATGCGACTAAAGTTTCTTTCTACGTCTATACAACATTCAGGTTCGTCTAAGCTACAGGACTAACCTGTTGCGCTTTTACCACAACTCAACCAGTCCTTGTCGTCTAGTTGGGAAAAAATTGCCAATGAGTTACAGATTTTGTAAAAAAAAGTGGGTAACGGTATGAGTAATTGTCTTGACTCGTTATATACTCAATAACAACATCACGCAAGCTAAGGGTAGGGTATGTATATAAATATAACTATATTGTAGAGATACAAAGCTTCTCGGCAAGAAACACAACTGTGTCGAAAGGTTGTGCTTGTGGTTCGAGTTGCTTACCTAAATAAGAATACAACATTTTACTAGAACTAATTTTCCACGCCGGTTCCGTCTAATGTTACATACCTACATACAAAGAAAAAAAAATAAAGTGCATTCCCATCATATTTTTGGTGAGCTATTTTAGTGGTGCCATATTTTTAAAGAACGGTTAGTGCATATTTTGGCTGTAATTTTTTCGACCTTAAAAATTAATAATAATATAATATATTAATATCATGGATGCTTACCAAATAGACCCAAAAAAGTTAAGTTAGAAACAGTTCACCAGTGTCGCTTTTAAGCTATTTAGCTATAATGAATCTCTTTGAAGAAAAGTTTCAATATATCCCTCTGAGATCTTGGATTATCGCTGTGATAAGATGTAGAAATGATAGATTCGCACAGTCAGTAACCGAATTTTGTCTTTAATCTAGCTAGATCCAACATTTTTTCCTATCAAAAAACTATGGTCTTTCAGATTTTTGAATCTTGAAAGTCTATTCCACCCTCAGAAGAATTACAAGTAATAGAAGAATTGCTAAATTTTACTCAAATAAAAACTACGGTACAGCTTTCTTATTCATATCTGGTTATACAGCCTACGCGAAAGTGAGTGGAATAAAAAAACCGCAATATCTGTCGCATACGGCAAAATCACCAGTCGGAATATCAAAATGGTTAAAAATTTGGTTAAACTTGGTCTTTTGTCATTTTCGGAAATTTAAACCCTCTAGTTCCAGTAAGAAGCTTCAAATTTCTAATCATTTTACCTTCCTACTTTTTACCTTTTTGAATTTGGACAGCCGAAATAACTTAATGCTAGTTTGTGAAACCCTTCAAAATTACGTAAGTTCGGGTGTATGTGCATCTTTTTCTATCACCTTTTAAATTTCATATTTAAAATGGGACAAAAAGATGTATATCTCCTGCTATTTTAGTACGGTTTATATTACTGTTCTTATTCTATGATTCCACCTTTCTATTAATTTCATAAAAAAAATTATAGGATAGTGAAAATTGGCGGCAAACTGAACAGGCTTAAATTTTCTACTGTTCTGAAATAGCTGCAACTATTCATAATGATGATAATTTATTATTACAATATTTTATATCACGGGATTGCACTCACGTTTATTTTCATAATCATTACATAGTACGACTATACAGGGTTATTACTAATCAATAAGCATCCTTTTAAGGGTTTATTCTATACATCAAAACTAACAACTTTTGTTCTGCGACTTTTGTCAAAACGCTTATGCTCATTGCAGGGGTAAGTTTACGCACTCCAGACTAAGATAAAAATTTACCTGGCTAAGTCTAAGTCACCCGTTTAGGGCATCCGTCAGGCGAAAAAACGTCCTGGCTAATTATTAATCTGCCCCGTTCACGCACTCCCACCGGTATAATTTTTTTCATGTCTAGGCTAAGATTTATCGAGATTTTTAGGTAGATAAATTTTATTTTGTCTCTGATTGGTCGGTTAGTTGTCATCGAATCGAATTTGACAGATCGTTTTAGAGTTTGACAGATGTGATTAGTTTTGAATAGATTAAAGAGCTATGACGCCGTTTACGGACGCCTCTTCAGAATATTATTTATCCAGCATAAAAAATAGCTGGAGTGCGTAAATGCACTCCAGTGAACTGAAATAAGCTGTTTTTATTGATGATGTCTTACCAAGTGGGTCCAAACCCACGGAGTTCAAGCTAGAGTCATCGCTGTTATCGTTCATCGACAAAGGACGGTTTACCACTCGGCCATAAGTTCGGGCTTTATGTCCATTTGCAGGAACTGAAATAAGTTGTAAGCTGTATCTGATTTTGATATCTTACCAAGTGGGTCCAAATCCACGGAGTTCAAGCTGGAGTCGTCGCTGTGGTCGTTCATGGGCGGGCGGGGCGGGGCGGCGCGTGACGTCACGTCCGGGCTGGACTCGCCCGAGCCGCCGGCCGACCGCACCGATACAGCTGATGCGGATGATGATGGAATTGACGACTTCGACCGACCGCTCTGGAATTGGGAGTCCTGTTTTAGGGATACGAGGGGGTTAAAAAAAAAAGAAAAAAAAACAAACAAAAGAAGCATGAAAACTGAGGAAACTTACATTTTTAAGTTTAAAAATAATTATGAGATGATAATGGGTACCTATCTATGTAATTTAATTCATGTATTATGGTCAGAAGTATAAAAACATTGATTAAAAATTAACAAGGCTAATATCAAAAACTTAAAATGTAACTTTAGTTACATTTTAAGTTTACTACAGCATACATCTTAATATATATAAATCTCGTGTCACAATGTTTGTCCTCAATGTACTCCTAAACCACTTAACCGATTATAATTAAATTCGCACACCATGTGCAGTTCGATCCAACTTGAGAGATAGGATAGTTTAAATCTCAAATTATAGTCGCAATTTCAATTTATTTAGCCACAGCAACGCGTGGCCGGGCAGCTAGTGTAGATATAATTATCTCTAGATCTATGGCAATGGTCTGTGGATTTGCTGTTTTTAGTCCTTTAAATCGATTTAGTTATAAATCGAGCGAAAGCAAAGATCTCTGTTTTAAGCACGGTGATTTTGCTTTCGTCTGTCTAGATGTTGGTTTTCGTCTACAGGTCGTATTTTTCAACGAATCTCAACGCAACTTGGTACGCAGATTTTTTATTTGACGTCGGCGAATTTTGATATGGTGGATATTTCCTTGACTTTGATTTGAATTTTTCGGGATAATGTCACTTCCCGTCTTTCAAACTATCTCAAACAAGTCAATCCGTAGCTGCGTTGCTGCGTGAAAGAGGAACAAACCAACAAGCCAAGGTCTTTGAAGCCAATAAACCAACAAATACACTTTCGAATTTATAATATTACTAGCTGACCCGGCCACGCGTTGCTGTGGCTAAATAAATTAAAATTGCGACTATAATTTGAGATTTAAACTATCCTATCTCTCAAGTTGGATCGAACTGCACATGGTGTGCGAATTTTATTATAATCGGTTAAGTGGTTTAGGAATCCATTGAGGACAAACATTGTGACACGAGATTTATATATATTAAGATAAAGTAAGTATGCTTGCCCGTTACAAAGAACAGAACAGTAAATGATACATCACGATGTTCAAAGAATAACTTACATTAGGCGTATGAGTTTCGTTGGGGGTGAACTTATTCTTAGGAAGATGATTCTTGTTGCTGTCGCCCGACAGGTTCGTATCAACGCTCGGTGATCTGAAATTGATTAATTTGATTAAATTAAACAAACACCATAAGAAAAGTAGGTATGTATTACTCTACTATATGTACTCGTATTACAATTATTTTTCGAAAAAAATCGGAACACTGATTTTCATCGTGTAGAAAATTCGAATAGTTTGCACGGATCAATGTGACATTCATGTACATTATTGTTGATTTATCGAAAACGGCTCGGCCGATTTCGATAAAATTTAAATAGGATCACCTCGAAAGTAGGTACTTATACTCTTTCTAACTAAAAAATATTTTAATCGCTTTACAATTAGCGAAAATGCCGATGAACTTACACAAAAAAAAACATAGAGACGAACATGGCACCTCCTCCTTTTTGGAAGTCGGTGAAAATATAGCAATTAAAAAGAGTCCAGGTTTGAGGTATTTGGCTAACAGTTTAAAGTAGAGAGGTGTTTGGTTTTTAACAGATGAAACCAGGCAGAAGTACCACTTTGATATCACTAAAATCTACTTCAGTCTCGCAGTCATCTATAAGGCAGCTAAGTAAATCTTGTTAAAAAAAACTACCTGTTAGAGACATTCCTTTAAGAAAACACAAGATGCGTTTCAATTAGGGTTCATGATTTCTCGAGCTTTTCAATTTCTCGGGTCTCGAGAATTCTCGAGGCTAATTTCTCGAGGTTTCTCGGGTTGTCGAGAAATTGACATTTACGTACGTTATCTCATTATTTGGTTGGTTCCAATAACGTCATCAAATTCAGTGGTTTTCCTCTCAAATGAAAGTATAAAAATTAAAAACTTTTCTTGATTTTATTCAAAAACATTAATCTTATGAATATGCTAAATAACTTTTTTGAAAAAAATACAGAAATAATGTTATTCAGACTCATAATTATAATGACAGCACGATTTTTGGCTGATCAACATGAAAGAAAACGTTAATATAATAACTTATAATTTTTTTTTTTTTTTTTAATGACAATACTACACTCCTACTACATAGAAAGCAATTGGATCATCCACAGACCCTTGAAGGTCTAAAGATAATCCAAGTGCTCAAGCCCACTTCCAGTTGGCAGCGTGCCCAGCATGCTGGCAGCATTGCCACGCTGAATGGCAATGCTTATACGTTGAGCCAAATAAACACCAGCATTTTGGTCACGCGTCGCGTCCACCAGACGCTCAGAAAGACTTTTGAAAACGAGATGAGCTCCCGGCCCCCACGGACCCAAAGTCTCAACTCCAAATGGCTCAAATATATAACCACTACCGAGGTTAGCATATTTGCGCCGCTTGTGCTGCTCAGCTGAATTGGCCGCCGCTCCAGCCCTACTCTGAGTCTCAGGAAGATGTGACGGTGCCAAAGTATCGACGCAAGTTGCGTCCCATACTAAGGGCCGTCCACACTTCCATGGGACCAGCGTCATGCCGTCAGGCCTTTTGCCATCACCACGCGCCAACCCACTCGGTTCGAGTACGGCTGCGATATTGGCGGTGACAAAAGCCCTGCGTATGACATCGTTAAGGCTGGCGTGGCGTCCAATCCGACCAGCGCTTCTTGAGCAAGAGAGACCGTGGTGACCGAGCTGGTCAACTGCAGTACCACACTGACAGCGATGAGCTTCACAACACCTTGCACCCAAGCGTAAGCTGACAGCTAGACGAAATGCAGTTGGGTCTAAAAGGTTACCAGTATTGAAAGAGGGCAATGCTTGCAACCAAAGACCGGACTCCCATACAGAGACTGCAAGGATACGAGCGCGATCCGCGACGCTAGGACACGTGTCTAGAAGAGATTTCCGTGCTAGTTCGCAGATCGGCCGATCCCACAGTCTCTGCGACGATAAAGTCTTTGGAAGCTCGGTATTTGGGCAAGCGACCCTCCAAACATTCGTTGCCTCATTCAAATGAGCTACATCTACGCCAGAATGGCCTAAAGAAGGTGCGAGGATTTTTTCAATCAAGTTCTGAGTACTATGAATGGAGGACAAGAAAGCTGGTAAAGCAACACTTGAAATTTGGCGGACCCCTAACCCTCCAAGCCTAACAGGCAAGGAGGCTTGTAGCCACGCCCTTTCACTCATGTCAATATTCAAAACCGATACTAGGGACTGCTTTACAACATCGTCTAAGCTCAAAAGGAGCTCATTGTGTTTCCACAATGGACTACATCGTAAAGCGTACATAAATTTTGGTACAAACAGACAACATCTTATAATAGTAAAAGCCATGTGGGCGTTAATTTTGAGTAGCCTATCAGAGGCACTCAAAAAATTTTGAATTTTTTCTTGAACGAAAGGCGGAAAAGACTCATCTAATATCGGCGAACCTAGAAGGCGAAGAGAACACTTGTCTACCGATTTGATGTTAGGTGCCAAATCATTAAATTTGTTAAGTATCAAATCTTTATCCGGACATGAGTCGCAAACGAAAAGTTCGCATTTCGAAAAATTTAGCTCCAAACCAATTTGACGAAACTCGTCAATAAGAATTTCCAAATCACGTAGGACTGTGCTCGCATCGCCACCCAAAGTCCCGTCATCCAGATACCAAACGTTGAGTTTAGATTGGAGACGTTGAACAATTGGATGAATGGCCAGGCTGAAAATGGCTGGTCCGAGAGGGTCACCTTGTTGACAGCCAACGGAAGATAGCAAAAAAAAACAAAAAAAAAAAAAAACCTTATAATTAAATTACAATCACTGCACCATTTTTGGCTGGTTATTTAGTTAATTAATAATAATTAATGTTAATTAGAATAAAAACAAATGAAAACTTTGCAAGATTAATGGAACATCTCACGCTGAGGAGCTCAACATACAGACTGATACATAACAATTAGGTCAGCTTACTCTATCTGATAAAATATGCCTTTAGAAAAACTAAAGCATTTATAGCTTTATCAGACAGCCGGTTTCTTATTTTATTAATTCCTGAAATTGAAAACACTCTTTCATTTTTAGTTGAAGTAGGCTTAACTGAAAGCAATGCTTTGTACATCGATTCTAAATTTGGTGACCTCTTTCCAGACTGTTCAAAAAGTAAGAACTCTTTACTAGCGCTTGCAGCGAGATCAAAGGGTGCCGCTGCACTTTGGCCCGCGCCGCCACGCAACAAAACAAACGGCGATTTAATTTCTATGTAGGTACATGATTTCTCGAGTTCTCGACTTTTCTCGATCTTAATTTCCCGGGAACAAAGCCTAACGATTTCCCGGGAATTCTCGGCTCGAGAATTCCCGGGAATGAACCCTAGTTTCAATGTCAAACAGGAAACACAAATTGGATACCTATCTAATGGAAGTGTTTGTTCCAACTCTATAAGCCGTATCATACTAGTCGGCGGATGTGAAGTTAGCTACCAGCTGTACAATAATAATAATAAATTATACTTTATTGAATTCAGTACACATACAGGAATTTTCTATGGTAAATTAATAAGATATACTAAAACTATTGTGTACAATATCCAATCAAAGGGCAGCTTTATGTGAGCTTCAATCAGGATAAGATAACTTCACATCCGCCGACTTGTGTGATTCGGCCTATACCTATGTTATAGGTTAAAGGTAGGACAAACACCTGGCAATTATTTTCCTGACTTATGGCAAATATTTATTTTAATGGTATTTTTTTCTTAAGTAGAATAATTAATACTATTGATAAAATACTCACCTTACTTTATAGATAAGCGCTTTCTTCACAGTGTCAATAAACCTGGCCCCTGGTCCATCCTGCCGCGGCGTGCCCTCGGGCTGGGGCGACACGGCCCCGGGTTCGATCCTCGCCCCCGTACCGAGAAACTCCGTCGTTTTGCACTTTAAATCTTCGGCCAAATTCTGCAGTAACGACGCACGAGTTCTTAATTCGAGTTGTGCGAACTTGTCGGCTTTGTAGCAAGCGTTTTCGGCGTTTATGAGCTTGGTGAGGAGGAAGTCTTTGAATTCCTTGCCCTTGCGGAATACGGATGGTTGGGGGAGAGTCGGCCCGAAGAATGGTACGTCAACACGAGCTGTGACGGCCACTTTGTACCTGGAAACAGAAAAATAACAATCAAATCAAATGAAATAGTTTTGAATCTGTAACTATTTAGTAATAATATATTTGTCAACACTCTTAGTTGAATAGAGAAATCTAGAGATTATGGGTAATACATTTATGGGTAATACATTTTTAATATCCCGGTCTCACTTCCACTCGTTTGGCTTAAAAAACGCTGTCTTATTCTGATATTATGAACTCAATGCTTCAGTTTGGGATGACGGCACTATAGAAATTACTGAATATCTTATATTTTTTTCTATTTCCTCAATTTGCTTTAGTCTTTATTTTAAAGTATGTACTATTTTATAGAAAACTGTGTATAATAACGAACACACAGAGTATCAAAAATTGAAAACATTTCAGCAACATAAAAAAATGTGCCGAATCTAAAGCGCCTCCTAAAACATTTTAACCCAAATTTATCTCCTAAGTTGTTGTTTTTAAACTTTCGCGATTTGAACACATTATTATTATATACTACGGGACTAATCGCGCACTAAAATTACGAGATAAATAAATACCTCATCATCCCGACGTTTCGGCCGAGTTGCATCGACGATGATGAGATCGGGATGATGATGATGAGGTATTTATTTATCTCGTAATTTTAGTGCGCGATTAGTCCCGTAGTATATAATAATAAAATCTAAGTTTTCCAAAAACATTCAAGCAATATATTAGCATTATATCATTAGCAAGTTCTCATAGAAACTTATTGCTGCACTGCCCCAGAAAAGAGGGTACTTAATGTTTCCTTGTCGACCAAACGACTTCTCTTCCGAATTCTTTACCGACACCGTTTACACAAACGTTTTCCACACAAAGTCGATAAAAACCAACAACCCATTAATTTTTAACTTCCTTACTTCGAGAAAGATGTAGAATTTAGTATTTGTCCCCATAAAAATCTTCATAATTACACAGTAGGGATTCGTTTGCATATAAATGGGTAAAACTTCATTTCCAAGCCATTTCGTCCGCCATGCAAATACCTCGGTGCGTTGTCAAGTAACTTTATGTTAACAAGTTGTTTGGACTTGCATTTAAGTTAGCGAGTAAGATTGAAAAAGAAGTGGATTGCTTTATTTATGGCTTTCTTGGGTTTGTTTATAGACAAAATTAGTGCTTGAACTAAACAGAACCCACTTTCCATTCAGGATACAGGATAGATGTGAGCTTTTAATTTGGAGGTACCTAGGTTTCTTTTTTTCTTCTTTTAATCGCCTGATTATGTTTGTGTTTATAAACATGTCGTATCTGTTTTGTACAGGGTCAATCTTCATACGACAGAGTCATCTTAAAATATCATGGTATTGTATTTATCATTATAATCCAATGTTAATATGGGATCTTTCCGAAGATCTGAACTTTTTGTAAGGATCGATGTTTTCGTGATTTCCGAGTTGAACCCATGGGAAAAGTTTTTTATAATCACGAGAACAGCTACATCCTAAAGTATTGCCAGTACAGCCAAACAGTCGACCTGTGTACCTACAAAAGTTTGTAATGGCAAATCCAATTTCTAAGCGTCAGTTAACAAGGGGCGAATCATTGCGCAATAGCAAATTCGTTATGTCAACTGCGCGAATGCGGGGATTTCCGCAGCTTGTAGCTAACTTCACAGACGCCAAGATGTGGAATAAAGGAAGGTTACCTGGTCTCCCCGTCGGCTGAGTCGATGGGCGTGACCACGATGAACGCGTGAAGGAAATGCGACGCGATCATGTCCGGGGTGAACGGAGTCGGTTTCTCCTGCAACGGAAGTTAAATGATAATTAAAATAATTATGTATTTTAGATGATAAATTGTAGAAAACATGAAATGGAAATAATGTAAAATAACCAAAAGAAGTGATGCGAGAGAGAGAGAGAGAGAGCAGTCTCGGCCTAAATATCGCAATAGACAAACTTAAATAAACTAACGTCGCCGGTCGCTATTAGAGCATTACCTAAGGATTCTAGGATATAAAGTTAGTGGTCATTGAATCGAGCTCCACGACCTAAAAATCATATCCACGGATCAACACTATTTTTGAAGAATAGTTCGTGAAGTGGTGGAAATCAAAAACATAACAATTTCAACCGGGAGGATGGATTTAAGTTATCGGCGTCGTGGAATCCTGTTGTCAACAAGTGTCAACCGCATAGTGTAGGTAGTAAGACATTATTAGATACCGTCAGTCTCGGAGCAAATAAAATATCAAGAGAGAACGTCGTTGAACAGTCAAGTGAGGTTTTTATACATGTGTGAGTGCGTCGCTGTTGCGCCGTCATAGTTCGACTGACAAGCCAAGGCGTAGTTTCCTTGTACGTGGATATGTGTGTAATTGTCTGTACACGGAGAGGCGTAGTTTTGGTCGGCCTCACTTGTTTGTTCACAGCATTCTGTCTTTATTTTTTTATTTGGTCTGAGACCGTCAGTGTGGTGTATCGCAGTGACAATTTTTCAAGTTGAAGTTGCTGTCAGTTGTTTCGCATTGCAGTCTAGCCGTGACCACGATATATGCAACTCGGTCGAAACGGGATGATGAGGTATTTATTTATCTCATAATTTTAGTACGCGATTAGTCCCGTAGTATATAATAATAATGTGTTCGAATCACAGATGTAAGTGTTAATAACAAACCTGGAACACGATAGCCACGATATCATTCCCGACGTGCCGCTTGCGCTGCAGTTGCTGCGCGTCGCCCGCCGTGTGCGGCAGGAGGGGCGCCACGTGGAACATTATCTCGCGGTTTTCGAACTGCTCGTACACGGCTTCTGTGCCCGTGTGTCCGTTCATGATGTCTAGTCCGCCTCTGTAGCCTGAAATATTAAAAAAAAAATGTTTTAGGCGATATACCTACTAATTCTGGGGCAACAAATTGAAAGGCGCAGCTGTACCGTACATTTCGCCAAGGTTTTTAGAGGTTCCAGGTTTACACGTAAATTGAAACTACAGCTGTTTCCGTATGGCTCTATACATTTTTGTACAGCGCCCCTAGCGGAAACGAAGAAGAACTAACCAAAATGTATGGGACCACACGTGAACGCGAAAGTTTAAATAAATTACGCAAAACCTGGACTAAGGGCTTATGACGGACTCAGTAATAACGAACAGTTCTGCCGGGTTTCTGCACCCGTTAGTCTGCATGCATCAATGGCTTTAAAAAAAATCTAAGTAATGCTAATAATAGCATGGAAGAACACGCTAACACTTAGCCGGTCTGCCATTTCATTCTAAAATCGTATCTACATTCTCTTACATATGTTGCGATCCTATCTATTGAATGATCGACCTGCATTCTACATAATCGTGCAAAGTTCAAACCGCCCCAGATTCCGACACAGTTGACGCACAGGCACAGTGCCAATTGTCATTCCTGGCGGCACTGCCAAGCCTCAATTCGGAAGTGCCAATCTAAGCCACTGCAGTACACGCCACATCTGTGGCGGACTTAACAAATGTTTGTGCCACAGTTCTCGGGAGATGAGACATGTTGCTTCGGTCAAACAAGGAGCGCAATTTTTGAAACGTGAGAATCATTTCTAACGTTTGCAGATGATACCATGCTATGCTCTCCTATTCACACAAGCATAAGTTTTCAATGCGAGCTCCTGCTCTTACTCGGTCTCGTGACAATTTGCGCATACGTTCCACTGTTCTAATGATTTCATTTTAGATTCCACACCAAGCAATGTTAACGATGTGTCATAACGAGAAAAAGTTATTGTGAGCTAGTTATATGTCTATAATATTTTTACACGTCCATTATGACGTGGTGCGTATGCTAGCCTTACTTTTTTCGTCACGAAACCCTTTACCTAAAATCACTACCTACTTAACACCAATAACTACACAATTATTACTAACAGAGAACAACAAATCACATATTCGTAAGTGTTTAGACAATACTACTTTCTGCAATGTATGTTTTGTAAGCATACACTTTGTGGTGTATGAGTACGTGGTACATAAAACGTCTCGCGTGCCGGATAAGACCGAAGACCGCGCTCTAGATCTCTATGGTTTGTACGTTCTTGCGATAAATCAAAGGTAGGCTTAGTTACCAGCAATTTGTAGCCAGATGTGAAAGAATAAATTGCTTTTCCTGGGCTAAGAAAATGTAACACTTTCTCGACTGAGTAGAGTACCTATTGATGACTGTACCGTTGAAAATATTTATTCTAAATTGGGCAAAAGGAAAAAGCAAAATAATACATTAAAATTAGTAGGATCACGCAATAAAATTGGTGAAAATATTTTCATTATGATCCTTTTTGTAAATCTAAAAATCTAAGACAATTATATTTATAGTACGTCAGTTGAGATAAAATAATAAATAGGTAAATAAAATCCAAATTCTTCATCACAAGATATACCATCCATAAGTTAGACATACCTTTATGATCCTTCAACTTGATCCTCTGTCCAAGCATATCCAAGAACTCGTCAAAAGCGGGAGAGGTTTCGTTGTTCCCGAACAATTCCTCCTCAGTGGTCTGCCCATACTTCTGGTAGAGCACTCCAAACTTGAAGCTGTTGACTAGCACATGCTCGTCGTACGCCGCGATGAGGGTAGAGGCGTTCAGACACATGACCGCCATAAAGTTGTCCACGTTCAAATGTTCGTTCACCATTTTAGCCATCTTTAGTGGTGATGGCGTCATACCGGATCCTGGAAGAAACGGTATACATGTAAACGTAAACGAAAAATAATTACGTCTAAATTCGTCGTCCAGCGGATTGGTAAGTTGAAATGGCAGTGGGCAGGGCACATACAGAGACATGATGAGCTATGAGGTGGAAAAGTTCTCGAGTAGAGACCACGTACCGAAAAGCGCAGCGAAGGACGTCCACCTTGTGGACCTTGTTAAGACCGCAGAATTGCATTGTATGGAAGCTGCTACCAGTCTGATTGGAATTCTATAGGGGAAGGAGGACTATGTCCAGTAGTGGGAGGCCCATTTCCAATAGTGAACGTCATATGGTTGAGGTGGCTAGCTTGCATCATTTGTTAAGTAAACGGTTAAATTCAATCGAGGTATCTATATAATATAAAGTGTCATCAGAGTCGATCCATTCGAAGACTGGTCGTGCCGAAATTTTCCTAAATTTGATTATTTTTTTGATTACCTAACGAATTACCTACCAGATAGACACACAACAAAATTTGGGATTTATATCCAATTCATATAAAAAGGCACTTGAGTATATCAAAAATGCTAGATATCAAATTCTGATAGTGAACAATGTGTAAGTAAAAAAGATTAAAAATGTTTCTGTAAATATCATCAATAAACAGTTTTAATACAGTTTTTGTTGTGTTCTGTAAATCATCGACAATCATACTAATAGACAGCCCGTAATGACTTCCTGGTGGCTGGTAATAAATCACTTTTATCATGACTGTCTCAGCAGTAAATTACGTTTCGACTCTACATTATACCGCGGGATATCATCAAATTGTACTCGTACCTTGGCTTTTTATTTGTTAACACTACAACGTCGTTTTTTTTTCACATTACTTTACTATTACTACTACTATTTACTCGTAATCAAGGATTCCGAGTCTTAAACACGGTATCTGACCCCAAACTAAGTAAAGCTTGATATGGCTGCCAGCGACTGATATGGTAAGTGTCATAAAGGGGAAAAATGGTCGAACTTAACCAAATTACTACAACCAGCAAATACAAGATTTTTAAACAAATAATCCATGGAAAAAACACTAGAAAATTAAGTACCATGATTGAAAAACTAATGGTTTTTGTTAAGCTGGAGGCCTGCAGGGCAAAACGCCGTAAGAGCGCTGGATGCAAGCTATTTCCAATCGGTCTTATCAGAGATCTACAGGGGAGGCCTATGTCTAGCAATGGACGTCCTATGGCTGATGTATGGATGTGTAAACTTTATGATTAAAAGCAATTTCTCAGAAACAAATTGCTCTTCTTTAACCATCATTTAAGAAGAATGACAGTTTGAATTTAACTTTGGGCTTCGGACTTTAAGCTCTAATAGGAGTGGAACTGGAAACAACTGCTGGTGTTTATTTGGCTCAACATATACGCATTGCCATTCAGGGTGGCAATGCTGCCAGCATGCTGGGCACGCTGCCAACTAGCAGTGGGCTTGAGCTTTTGGATTATCTTTAGGCCTTCAAGGGTCTGTGGATGATCCAATTTCTTGTTATGCAGAAGTAGTTTATGTAGTTTTAGATTATGTTAGTCTTGTATTTATTGGTAGTTAATAAAGTAGAACTTACTGATGGTGGGTATAATCCCATGCATGGTCTCTGTGCGGAGCCGGAGCAGTATCCTGGTGCAGTCCTGGCCAGCCACGTGCTCGTTCTTGAGGGACATCACCACTGGGCCCACGGCCTCGTCCCGGTCAAACCCCACCAGGTTGATGTGTTCCTGAAGACAATGATGAAAACATAAGTAAATACTTAGACCAAATAGCTAGTATTCATTATCTTATTTATTCATATTTACTCGTATTGGTGTCACGATTTTCATGTGTTGTAGTCAGTACATACATTGCCATGTTTTATGATATGCAAAATATCAATACAATGTTAATTTAATTTAATAATGAGTAACGTTTCGAGGTCCGTTTTTAGATTGATTTGATCAAGGTTTCTATTTTGTGTCCTTTAGGAGAATTTGTCTGTCAGTCAATATAGTCACTTCTTTGAAATTCGCGTGTAAATTAATTATTTATTAAACTAATAAAACGCCAAAAATCGTATGGACAATAGGTCATGATTATAAGCATGACAGATATACTTTATTTTCTCATATCTTCTGTGACAATTTACATACTTATCATTCACAACTGTATTGCAACAAAAAAAAGAAGAGTAGAACTCTTCTATACTAAATAAAAACACCTTCTCGAAAGTAAACTTTAACATGTAATAAGTAATGATAATACAAACAATACTCAATCATAATTATATAAACATTGTACAGTGGTCACGAGTATAGTAACCATAAATAATATATTTAGTAGGTAGTTACCTACATGCAATTTGCGATAAGTAAGTAGGTAAATAGCTAGGTAGGTACTTCTCTAGACCGTCAGTGAGCACCGCCACGTGTTTTTCCATGAAACGATAACAATAAATAGGGAACAGGAAAGTCTCTAATTACGAATGCTATAAACAAATATTTGCCATCAAAACAGCCGTAAAATACCTATTAGTCGCGCCCATAGACATAAACACGGAATATGATAGGTAGGCTGGCCAAATGATGGACAGTTATTTGGACAGTCCGAGTTTGAATGCCAATTTTCGATCAGTTATATTTGGAACTAATACCAATCAAATATTACTAGATATTAGTAATATTATGATAGGTAACAAAATTATAAGCAAACAATAGTGTTACATTTGTAGGTTCATGTGCGTATGCGTGCTACATGTAGGTTTCAAAGTCACTATTTCGATGTGAGTGACAATTTTAACTATACGCGTTTTTTTTTTCAAATATTCTAGTGTTAAAGTTTATTAGATCAGATTAAAACTACCTAAAATTCGTATATTCATTAAAATTTTGAATTTTTTTATGAAAAATTCTACTCGTATTCACAGCCGATGTCACAAACCTCATTTTGAGAATAGGTACCTGCCTATTTATATATCATGTACTTTTACAATTCAAACATAGTAATTACAAATAACATTCGTACAATGGCAACCCCAAATGCAAACATCGCCAATATTTATCTCAAAAACATTCGAAACGATGGCCACCATAATGATAACACCATATTTACGGTAAAGGTTATTTCAGGCTGATGATGGTTCTGATAATGCGTTTTTTATAGTAAACGAGTCGGGAAGTATCGGTCAAATATCAATAGAGGAAACGGAAGGCCATAGTTTATAAAAAATCGTGATCATCACCTCAGCCACCATAAGACTTTCTGGACTTAGGTCAAATATAGAAATTATATGAAGCCTGTCGAAAATAATTTGCAGCCATGTTTACAGTCTTAGCCAGGTTGTAAAATTATCTAATTAATACCATGTACTTGCAAGCATAACGTAGGACTTTCAACTGACGATGTAGATCGACGCTGATCATTATCGCAGGAACAGTTTTAATGCTACAGACTCTAAGCGATCTTATTGGAAGTCTTTAGAGAAGACTTGAGCCGATCTTCACGAACAAGCGGAAACCATGTCCCTCAATGAACAGCCGAAAAATTCAGAGTGGCGCAGAGGGCAATGGAGAGAGCTATGCTCGGAATTACCTTGCGTGACCGTAAAAGGAATGAGTGGATTAGGCGAAAAACGGAATTGAGAGATGTGGTCGAAGTGATCGCTGGAAAGAAATGGAGTTGGGCGGGGCATATAGCTCGGATGGACAGCCATCGATGGACTAGACGCATGATTGAGTGGAGACCATGGGCAAATACCAGACCACCAGGCCGCCCGCCGAAACGATGGTTAGACGATGTGCGAAAGCATGTAGGACGAGACTGGGTCGCAAAAGCAGGGGACCGTAAATCATGGCGTGAATTGGGAGAGGCCTACGTCCAGCAATGGAAAACAAAAGGCTAACAAAGAAGAAGAAGAGAAGACCTATGGAGCAGAGGACATCCCACTGCTGATGATGATAAATCAGATCAGAATTTCATTGTAGACGTTCTGCACTACTCATGCCAGTCTATGGTCTCCATTAAAGAATTCCACAGCTCTACAAACTGTTAGTTCTGCATTTATTACAGTAAATGGGTAGAAATGTTATATTAAATGGCCGATAGTAACTATTTTCTAATTTGTAGTAGGTACATGTAGATTTACTTAATTACTAATAAAATACTTGACTGCTTATTACTATTACTTCTTTCTTGATAAACAGAATTCCCATGTTACTTGGCCCGTTATCTGTATGTACAGTTCCAATAATCGATCATTGTTCTATTTAAGTGACCTCTGACAGTAAAGCGATTTTGACCTTAGAGTCTAAGAGAACAGATGCTGCATCAGCTGCAATTTGATGGTTTATCACGTATTCAGTTGCTCAACTATTGGGAAATTTGTCTTGAAGATAAATATGCACCATACATGTTTGCCACAATGCTGATAAAGTTTTATGACATAGACTGTATGTAGAGCACGAGCGCATATTGTCAGCCTGTATCCGAGCCCCAAATATAACTGTACATACCTATTATTTGATTGGCAAATATAATTAAGGTGGTACCACAAAATAACGAAGTCTTTGAAACTAAATACCACAGTTATATTTGACAGGCAGGAAGAATCAGTATATTAGGGATGCAAAGGCAACGCAAATTAATGTAAACGGATTATTGTATCAACACTTATTAGCGCTCAACGCGTAGTTTGACAAGGGGTTTCTTAGCGGTCTCCAAAGTGTAGCAACGTTCAATACAATCAGTCTTCGGATAGGTGACCAGGGGTGAGATTTATAACTGTGAAGTAAATCGTAGATCCCAGTTGTTTTAACCGATTATCCATTACAGAGGCCTACAGTGTATGTAAAAACTCTAGGTTGCTCAAACTTACTTTTTTAACAAAAGCTAAAGTTAAGTATTTATTATTTCTGTAAAACATGTATTTTGAATGGTAAATATCTTAAAACCCTTCTTAGCAGTAGAACATAATAGCAGTTAGTGGTAATAACACGTACGTGGGTCTAATTAAGTACCTACCATCATTAATATTTTATGACGATTCGAGCTTACTGATGACGTCCTGGAACCGGTTAAATGAGCATAAATCTAGATTGTGTTAATGCTGTGGTCAAATAACGCTGATTCACATTAGTGACATCACTTTCCAATAAAAACCAAAATCACAGTCATCGATTAAACAAGGATAACGTATAACCCATCATTCGCTATAACGAAATTTTATGAAACGCGAAGGTTCGCGAACGCACCTATCCACAAATATTTGTATTTGTTTTTCTTTGTTTCCCATTGCCAATCTTGTAAACAATGTAGACAGCTAACCTTATCTTAACTAAATAAAAAAATATTTAAAAAAAACTAATACTATCTAATTATTCACAATTTAAAAAACTCGAAACAAAAAATAAATATTTTATAGACAAGTTTTATTGCTTGCAGTGTTGTCATATTCTTTTATTATGTTTTCTTATGCTGACATTTCACATCACTATTCGCATTCGTGTATTTGTCATATTTGCATAAATACAGTATATTCGCCGGCTTGCGTTGGCGGTGTATTTGTATTATTCGTATGTAGTAGTTTCACCGCGAATATAGAAAAAAATAGAATAATACACTACCGCATTTATAGTAAATACAGCCTAAATATAAACTGTTCTTTTTCAACTCGGCTAAGATTCCATTCCATTCCATTTATTTATTCAGCTTTTGGTATGATACATACACTTAGCGGCGTTAAATAAGCAAAAAGCAAAGCAAAGATTTTGTAAAAATCTTATTCATTATTTTGAGGCCAAGAATAACACCAAGTCCATTATAAAATCATGAACGAAGACGGATGTGCCCGACAATGAAAAGTAGGAGTAATAAGCAAAATGCCCTTTTTCATAAGCAGAATTGGTTCGGGGACAATTCATTTCACCTAAGAAATGGGTTGAGATGATTGTTGTACTAGGTGCTGGATGAATAAAGAAAATTGAATTTGCTTTGTGAATTCGAAATGTAAGGGAAAGATGATTACATTTAACAGGCTAAGCCTGTAATAATAGTAGTAGTGTTTGTAATAAATAAATACATTGAAAAAGCTAGGGGTAAAGATGGCATTGTCCAAAAAATGTACAGAAAAATGAGATCAGTCAAATCAAATGTTAACGTTCACTTTCATGAGTTCATGGTATAAAATATACGTAAAAAATTAAAATAAAACCATGATTGCTACGTGATCTTATAAATAAAAATACATATTTCTATGTATAACTGCAGTCGAACAAAGCTTTTCGAATACGAGATGACACAACATGATCGACTAGCTGGAATGGTAAAAAATTTAAAACCGTCCAAAGACTTTCGACAAAATAGCTAGCTGTTCATTACTCATAGAAATAGTCTCGATCAAATAACTGAAATCTATCAAAAGATTCGAAAAAGATTGATGAAATTCTATTTTCTATAAAAACAAAATAGCACCTACGCTCAACAAATCCAGAATGAAAGTGTCGATGTGTAGATGAGATCCGTCTCAAAATTTGATTGATTTAAACAATCCTAGCCCCAATTCATCAAAATGACCTACAAACAAATCTATCGAGAAATAATAAAGAAAATACGAAAGTATAAACGTTCTCCAATGACCTACTTTACGAATGCAGCATCAGCAATAGAAGGGATATCCCTTGAAAAATTGAAAGGGCAATTTCCTCAGAGCAAATATTTATAGATATAAGGCTCCTTAGAAATTCCACGTCATTTTTCAAATCATAAATTTTCCAATAGCTTATTTAATATTGAATAGTACTTACAATATAATTATTTTTTGCATAAAATAGTATGACCGACTACACCCGACGGATCGATGTAACATTTTTCACAAAATTGTTGATTTATCAAAAATATTCCGAGCCGATTTCAATAAAATTTAAATGGGACCAATTTCGAAGTATACTCTTTTCAATAAAAATACAATACAATAAATAATTATTGAAATCGGACTACTATGAAAAGTTATGTGTGGTTATACATAAAAAAAATATATATACGCGTCGAATTGGATACCTCAGGTGGTTCGTCGGTCAAAAATTACTACCAAGTACCACCCATCTTAAAGTTACAAAAGAACACACAAAAGTTACTGTATCAAATCAAATACAGCAGTTACTGTTGCTTGCTTCCATCCAAATGGATGGAGTGCTAATCTATCGTATAAATATCTCAAGTTTTCCGCTCGAACTAATCACTTTATAATTTTGTATCGGCCGGGTGGTTAGCCCTGGTGTCAGATTTTTAGGCCGCCTGAAGGCCTTCGACATGGCTAAACGGTTATAACAACAGCGAACTAAATTTTAACGTGTCATCCGAGCCACGGTAGCACTCAGTTGAAAAATGCCACTCGCGGTCACCCATCCAAATACTGATCGAACGGAACGTTGCTTACTCGTAATTTCGGTGATCGCTGACACTGCACATATGCACTGATTTTTTTTTATTACACTTTGTAGTATTTATGATTACCTATATTGTAGTTTTAGTCTTTTTTAGTTTTGTAGTAATACCAACTGCCTACGCAAAAGCAATCGAGCTAGAAGAGGTGATTTTTGCCACTGAAGATTTTTTGTTAACACTTAGTAACTACTACTTGTACTAACGATCTCTACTATCAATGCGCCAGAGAAAATGTATCAAAAAAATAACGTAAAACATCCCCGAACGACCTACTTTAAGAACGCAATATCATCGATAAAAGGGCATATCCCATCAACATGAAAAAAAATGAAAGGGCATTTCCTATCAGCAAGAAAAAATGTAAGATTTCATCTCAAATGACGCGATCCATCAGGGAGTTGAAGAGGGGCATTAACCCGGCGTTCTTTCAATTACCATCTTTAGCTTTCAATTTTCGTCTTTGGGACGTCTTAAAAAGGGCATACAATTTTCGATATTTTTGGAAATATGAGATAAGCTTTTTAGATGCCGTTATTAGCTATTTTTTAGGGTTCTGTACCTCAAAAGGAAAAAACGAAAGCCTTATAGGATCACTTTGTTGTCTGTCTGTCCGTCTGTGTGTATGTCAAGACTCTATCTCGGGAACGCGTAAAGATATCGAGTTGGAATTTAAACTATATACGTAAACCTATGAATACTTGCAGTTGTGTAAAATAAAAGCTTCTCAGTTACCGTATAAAAGAGTTAGAGCCGTTTAAGTCGTAAAAAAACGCTATTTCAACGCTCACAAAAATCAAAACCTACAAGGTACTTCCCGTTGACATAGAACTATGAAATTTGGCGAAAAGCATTGTCTCAGAGTACAAATATAGGAATAAATCTGAAAACTGTACATTTTTAGTTAAATCACATAAAAATGGGGCTTCAAAATTCACAAAATACGGGTTCAAAATTCAAAGTGAGTAAATCATATCATGTAAGGTATCATATAAAATAACTTCATTAGCACATGCTAAAACAGGTTTTTAATTATTTTAACAATATGTTTGTACGGAACCCTCGATGTGCGAGCCTGACTCACACTTGTCCGGTTTTTTATCTAGGTTATGCTATAACAATTTGGTTTATAGTAGCAAATTAGTTGACTTTTTTGCAATGAGTATTTGGAAGCTCTTGAATACTCTAATATACGAGTAAAATTTTTTGATACTCTTTGCAAAATTCATATATTCTACTTGGGTATGTATTACAAATAAAAAATAGGTGTATATCACCTAATCCACGGAAATCGGAAACCCCGCCAACCCGCACTGAGTGATGTATGTATACAGCCCAAACCTCCTTCGTGGATATGCATATGTCCAGTAGTGAACTATTAAATAGATGGTTCAGTAAGCAGACTTACCTATACGTACACCCTAAAGACGTGAACTTATAGACATCTATTTATCAATTTAGAGTTTTGTTTCTAAGAACATTAAAACTCTCAAAATCTTGTTTTTAAAACACCACTTCAAGAAAAGAAAATAAGTAATATAAATATAGTTTAAAAAAAAATAAAAAAATAAAACACGCTTAGGAGCATTTTTTTACATAAATGCATTGTCCTTGGTCTTTGATAGCTTTGTAAAGTTTAAAGAAAATCTGATCGCTCAAAGTAGGTCAAAATCGAGCTCAAAGGGGTTGGTTACAAGCAAGCAAACATACAGGTGAAACTAATAAAAGCGTGTTAAAAATAATTAAGTTCCGACAGATTTAGATTAATGCTTCAGTTTTTATCATTGTACAACATTTTCATTTTCAAGGTATCATTGTTTACTAACAATGGGAATCCTTCGAAAAGGTCTGGGAATAAAAACTGGGATTGACAAGGTTGATGTAACAATGAGTGTTGCTAATTAACATTTACATGGTACTTCGTTCTTTTAAACGACCTATTAGTCGGTTAAGATGTTATTTAGGTGAAGACTACGGACGTGGTCACATAAATATGCTTACAACGTAGCACTCATTTTAATACGTGTAAATATAATATAAAGAAATAACTGAAAACTGCATCCTAATTTGACTAGAAGTTATGAAGAATAAATTAATAGCTTAAAAACACTAGAAAAACACGCTTAATCCATTACGTACCTTTCTCACAAGTGCAAACACGAGTATGATACGATATTCCATCATGGAATGCCAGTGCCTATCTTCCGGCTTCATCATCAGACCTTGTAACCTAATCGTGGACAAATTTAATTACAAGACTTTTCTAAGAAATCCAAAACAGCTATGATACGATTTTCCATCATGAAGTTCCAGTTCATATCTTGCGGCTCCATTATCAGAGCAGTCCGACAGTACCATATTATTGTATTGTCATCAGAACTACATACAGCTGCCAATTTTCATTACGCTACGACCCTTGGAAGCTGGTTAAATTAGTTACCTTAGATTCCATTACATAGTTACATACAGGTCGACCTAATAAAAGCGTGTTAAAAATGGCAGCATGGAATTGCACAAAGAACCTCTCACCCCAAACGCGTAGACCATTTCGTTCCGTCGTGGCTAAAGAAATAAGGAATATACTTAATTAATAGAAATCACACAAAATACTGATGACTCCATTCTTCATTATCATGGTAATTTTGTACATACTACGAATGTCTAACAAAGCTACGTTTATTATTACAACACTTAAGGCAAGAGGCCGTTCTATGCTAATTTTGTAAAATTTGATCTCTGATCAATAACTTCACTTAACGTTTAGCACCAAAAAAGTTAAGGTCGTATTTGCACAGAATAAATAAATAGTCACAATTTGTTACTTGAGATAGTACTGAGCTCGTTTGTCCTTTAGGAGCTTTCAAGCAAACTGATGAGCATCATCAATACGATGGCTCCTGCCAAACCACATTTGCAGCCTCTTCAGACTACGTTAAATATTTATCTTGAAGTGCTATTGTTCAGCCGTCTTTCATTATGTGAATGTTGAATCTGACTGATGTTCTGCTGATGGTTTAAAAAAATCAACGAACAATTTCTGCCCGTGTCCTATTTAACTCTGTCAATGAAATGAAAAAAAAAATATGTATAGAAATGTTGTTCTCTTTTATGCGCTTAAACAAATGGATTAACAAATTTTTAGCCGGTTTGTAATAGTTTGTACAGCCAGATTTTAATTAGCACTTTACGTTTTATACAGACAACACTGCCTCCAAAATAGCTGTTCTTATACTAATACTGGAATTTTAACTATTTTGAACGTCTGTGCAAATACGTCTTCAAAATCGAGACCAATGTAGAGCAAAATGTTGTTCTACAATTCGATACTGTATAGCGTAGTTTGAAAGGAGCTCATTCTCGTGTCAACACACCTTTGGTATCAGCTTAGCCATCGCAGCACCGCATTAATCTAGCCTAACCCTTGCCGCAATGGCCCATTGAGCTTTTCACGGGTGGTGTTACTAACGGCGATTTGTCTTCAGAAACATGATATGGTTTACAAAAAAGTAACATTAGCAAACTCTCCTCGGTATTAGATTAAAAATGATGACACGAACAAAACACATTCACTAAAGTAGCGAAGAAAGTCCTACCTCAAAATCAAAATGAACAGAAGACTTGAAGTTCGCACGAACAAGCTTGATGTATTATGCAAGCCAGACTAGAATCTTATTTGAAATCTCTACATGATGCCTATGTACAATGCACAAAATACGTCATGCGGGAGGTCAGTGCAAACTGCAGGACCTATTGCCCCCACGCCAAATAAAAAGGAGAAGTATTACGAATTTGGCAAACTAAGCCTATGATACGTTTAGAAATTGACGAATCAAGTATTTGACGACCGTCTGCGTAATCCCCAGGGTACACGTAAATGGATGTTTGATACGTATAACTTTACGCGTAACAAACGAACGAATCGAGTATTCTATTTTCGTATTAATAGTGCCTGTAAATTTAGCATAGCGAAATGAGCGGGTCAAACTGTGTCTAATTGCAAGAGTGGGCATGTATTTATAAAGTACCAGTCGTATTTTCACGGTTTACGCAAACTGTATGGATTTTTTGGTACAGTACATAAACCTATCCAAGTGCCCACGTCATCTGGAAGAGTAATCATCTATCAACATTAGTCGTATAATCCTATCAAAGCAGAAACTAAACGGAACACGTAACCATTTGTTGCCATTTACCTGCATATTTTATTCCCTACTTAGTTACCCCGGGCGATTAAGTTACGTACTCGAGACCACCTTTGTGTAACGTAATCCGCGTCACTTATCACGATACCCCCGAAATTAGCTTATTTTGTGACACGTTTTATAACTCTATGGGAATATGAAGCAAAGATTCTTACCAAATCGCTATTAGATGAAGTAGCCTTGTCTATTTGAAAAGGCTAAGTGTGGGACAAAAAACCATAGATTGGCCGTGAGAAAGATTTGCGTGTTACAAAATTTGTAAACACAAGATTGCTGGTCGAGATTTTTGTAATGTCAGTATAATATAGGTAACCTTGGACTAGCAATGGAAGAATAGTTGTTCTCTGAATGTAATCTCATTAAATTGATGGACAAGATATATATTATTTATACAATACTTCCAAAATAATCCTAATTACCAAAAGTATAAGACGGCTCCTTTTGATCAAGAATACGGTCTAGCTGACTGTACCAGCCTTTTTAATAGTCCACTGCAGGACGTAGGCCTACCCACGAAGGGTGTTTGGGCCATATCAACAAAGCTGGCCCAGTGCGGGTTGGTGAATTCACATACGCATCGAATTTCTTCTACGGACGTATGCAAGTTGCCTCACGATGTTTTCCTTCACCGAAAAGCCAGTGGTGTGAAATTCCGTACATAAATTCCAAAGAACTCATTGGTACGGGACCGGGGATTTGAACCCACGACCTCACGATTGTAAGGCGGGTACCACTACCTCTAGACCACCACGGCTACACGTTTTATGATTTGAGTACGTTTTAGAACTTATTTTTCATCATATTATTACACTGATGATATTACTTTTGTGTAAACGTAATTCATTTTAGCAATCCGATAGGATTAGAAATATTTTAAGCGCAAAAAAAATATGCGACAACTCGAGCTCGAGCCAGTATTTTAAGAATATGTTAAATGCAAGTCAAATTTCCTTTCAAAAATAATACAGCAATTACTTTCTTCGAGCTTCCAGTTCCAACAAAACACTGATTTTATCAATATACGTAATTAAATTTAAATTAGCCGCCACAAAAATATGTTCATACGTGCATAAACTCTGTTTTTTTACCAGTGCCGAGATATCAGATCGGGCGAGATAAGGCGCGGTGTACACTGACTTAAATTGCTCCACAATTCCGTAATCGCAGCAATCTACTGCATAGCTCTCATGAGTGAGAACTTGCCTCAACCATGAATGTTCCGCTTTGATAACCCCAGACGCTTTTCCCACTAGCTTTTAGGGTTCCTTAGGCAATTTTTAAAAGAGGAAGACAGGATCGATTTTGCTAAGCCTCGGATTCGGAGTCGGTGTAGGTCTAGGGGCTAGTTTATAACATCTAAGCAAAAAAAATATAGTGCGTGGAGTCCCTCCGCGCGGAAGAAGTGAAACTTCGACGCAACAGTGCTTTCATACCCCCTCCATGGTAGCGTTAAATGTTTAACGATACCTTGTTGGAAGTCGCGTTAGAAGTATCACTTCAAAAAAAGATTGTATTGCGTTGGATATAGTAAAGAAACGCCATTTAAGATATTAACATAGAGACTCCTTAAGAGATAGGTCAATGATTGGAAATACAGAAATTTTAAAATGCAAAAGTGTTTTTCGATCTACCCTAATATACATCCTCTATCATCATCACCTATGCAACTTTTACTGTTTGAATACCTGCATCGTAAATGTACCTATATAAGATTGCAATACATAGGTGTATTTACTTTACGGTTTTAAGAGCAAAATACCAATTATTTATGCTAGGAATACCGATCTAGAAACAAGGTCCATGAACAAAACGCTACATCTTGAAGAAATACTCGTAATATACTTTTAACACGGAACCCTCAGTACACAAGTCCGATTTTCACGTGGCTAGTTTTTACGTAATGACTGTACCTTTAGCCCTACGCGTTAATTGGTAGACGAGATTTTAAATTCAGATTTTTATTTCTGACTCATATATTTTAATGTTACTTGAAGTGTCATGGCAGACTGACCAGGGATTCTATTTGCATGATAATAAGTTGATTACATGATGTTGAAAGTAGTCTAAGTTGCTTTTTGTCCAGTAATTGTATTACGTGATAGTGGAAAAGTTGAACTTTGCTTACGTAGTTTTTGTTTGGGTGCGGTCTTTAATTTATTAGTAATTTTCCAGTTTTGCGGCATCAGTTCCAAGTAAAGTATCTATATTACGTCCTAAAATATAATAGCAATAACAAAAAATAGTGCGTGAAGTCCCTCCGCGCGGAAGAAGTGAAACTTCGACGCAACAGTGCTTTAGTACCCCCTCCAGCAGCCTTAGCATGGCAGGCACGACACTTGTCGTTACCGTCGCGATAAATATTACCGACGTGTACAAAATACTCGTTTTTGTTAACATGATGGCCACTTTAGACAAAATAGTCGTCCTTGATAAAATCTTGTCGCTACGATAAGATTAGTGTTGCCCATGTAATAATTTCCATCTATTTTATTATGGCAATTTCGATTAAGTTCGTCTTTTTGTGAACGCTGTTTTTATTTAATTTGATACAGTGTTCCCCGAAGCGCATATTAAAGTAACGCAAAGTGTTACTTTCAGTATGTAATGTAATGTTGTAATGTCATATTATCAGGTGAGAGGTTTAAGGAGCGTTGCGAGCGAGAACAATGCAGTAGCTGATAATTCATTTTCGCCTTAATTGCTTAGAAGCATATGTATAATCAGAATCAGAAAATTTTTATTGCATAAAACTGGTACAAAGGTGTTATAAATATTATTGTAGTAGGTATTTAAATTGTGCAATGAAGTGTCTGGTGTCTCGTTTACATGTAGGTTCAATTTTTCTAATACCATGAAAAGTTGCTAAATCCTCCAAGATTTTACGTAATTAACGTCATAAGTAACAAAATATTATTTTTCGAACATGCAGCCGTTCCGGCGTTCATTGAATTATACGACGTTATATGTCAAAAAATATTTTTCCGCAGTAAAAAATGTACACGTCATATTCATCAATAAAATTCTTTATTAAGCATTTGAAATATTACTTGTCACCTCAGACCAAATAAAAAAATCAATACAGAATGTTCAGAAAGAAACAGGTGAAGCCGGCAAAACAACGCCTTGCCATGTTCAGACACTATTACACACACATCACACATCCACCTACTATCAAGTACAAGGAAACTATGCCTTGGCTTGACAGTCGAACTATGGCGGCGCAACACCGACGCACTCACCACATGTAAAAAAAAACCGGCCTCACTTGACTGTTCAACGACGCTCTCTCTTTTTTATTTGCTCTGAGCTTGTCACTCTCCAACGCGCACATTTTTTTTCGGATTGTATTTTATAGAAAATAAGCACTGGTAACACTTTTTTAACTTGAAAACAAGTGACATCACAACAATTACGCAGTTTGAGATTGTTTGTGTACTTCGGTGATAAATAACCTGTTTACATTTTATTGTAAAATAGTCTCGAATTGGTTGTGTTGCTGAAAACATGGAAGTAGCAAAGAAAATGTAAGTTATAGATGATACGTACTAATGAGTAAACCAGTGGACTTATCGTAAACTTTGATGTAATTGTTTAAATATTTCTTTGCAGACGAAGCAACAAAGAACAAATCAAATATTTGTGCCAATACATGGCCGAAAACGTAGAATTTGCGGCGGGTGATTATCGCGGGCCGCAAGGGGCCCTTAGAATGGCTGAGGAGTGGGCCCGCCTCAAAGCCGCTTTAGACGAGCTGGGACCCTCAAAAACTGTGGAGCAATGGAAGATTGTAAGAAAACTAGTTACAATTTTCTGCGACTCAGAAGAGTGCATATTTTTGGTAGGTCATGTGTGATGTAGGTAATACTTAATTGCATCATTTTAATCTTTCTTTCAGTGTTGGCGTGACCAAAAGCGCAAAGCTCGCACGGAAGGTGCAGCGCATAACCGCGCTGTAAATCAAACAGGCAACTCTGGAGTTGTTCCAGAGTTGTCTGACAACTCAGTGATAGTTTTAAGTGCCATTGGACCTGAGATGGCGACTGGCATGGGGCCCGATGAAGCACCGATCGGTGTAAGTCTATTTACATGACAACATAGTTTGTAAGGACTTACATCCTTGAGAATACCTCTAATACTGTTTTTTGTTTAGTTTGACCCTGCTGTTGATGAAGAGTTGGCTCATCAAGAGCAGGAGCAAGGCCAGATTGACGAGCCAGCCAGTCCGCCTCGCCAGCGAGCACTCCGCAGAAGAGTTCGTGCGAGGGCTACGCCAACAAATCAATTTTTGAGTGCCCAACTAGAGCTGAATTCGTTGATGAAAGTAAGTTTGTCATACTTCATTTAACTAAATGTTACAATTTTCTAATTTTATTTAGTTAATAATGGAAAATCAATGAAAATTATTCTTTCTAAAATCCTCACTAATATTATAGATGTGTGTGCTGGTTTGTTTGTAGAGTGACAAGTAAAATTGATTTTTGGAATGAATTTTAATAATACAAAGGTTGGAGAAAACATTTCCCAGACAAATAAAAGTTTTCCAAGGGATAGTACAAAAATCGAAAATATCATGCAGTTGAAGCCATGGGCAAAAGCTAGAATCTAACTAGGGTTAGTTAGATAAAAATTGTACAACAAATAGTTATTGTCGAATCTGTCACTGTTTAGTGTAAAATTACTATAACTATATTTTATGAATTTCAGGAACTTATCTCTGAAGTGCGCATAGCCAATGAGTTGCGACGAGAACATATTAGCCTATTGTAAATTATTCCATTATTTCTTCTTTCTATATTATTATGTATTTTACAGTAGTAGTAGTGTATTTTATAGTACAGTACAAAGTATTGCTGTATATTATGTATAATAATATGTTATGGCTAAAGGTAAATAAGGTCAGCCAGATAAACTTTAGTGTAATCACAGTAAAAATGTAGAAGAAAATGAAAAAGGAAACAATGTAAAAATGTTTCTTATTTAGTTGGTAAAGCTTTTACTAAAAAAACGATCATTAAATCAAAGAACCACTTTGTAAAAAACACTTTCTTTACAGCTCTCTGTTCTGTACATTACAGACACTTATGTACTCAAAGTTAAAGTCAAAAAGTTCAGCTGTGTTTAAATAATAATTATACTAGCTGCTTTGTTTAAGTTAATGATCACATTTAGCTGCCTAAAGATAAGGTATCACGCCGCAAATTACCATATTAGCGAACTTTAGTTGGTTACCAATGATAAACCTAAATTTAGCTGGCTAATCTTAACTTTATGTTCACACCTATCTTTAGCTGTAACATATATTCATCATTATGAATAACTTCTACTATAGAACCAACTCGGACAAAAATTATTAAATTATTATGATCAGTTGAAAAAGTGGACAGAAATTTAATTATTCGGCAGTTTGTAAGATAATGTGACTGTTAAACATGGTCAGTAATATGAAACAATTGTTCGGTTATATCAATGTCTGTGCAAAAATGATATTTAAAGTACATATTCTAATAAATAGATTACTAGTAAAATAATGGAACGGGCAGTTCGATGTGGACAGTTGACCTATGTCACTTGGGTAGCAGACACAAAATTATGGTGTTGGTAGTGGTAGTTGTAGTGGCGTTAGTGCTGGTGGCGGCGGTGGTGGTTGTAGTAGTAGCGGTAGTGTTGATGGTGGAGGCGGTGGCAGTCGTATTGGCGGTCGTGTTGGTGTGTCTTGTCCAAGAAAGCATTAAGTTCTTGAATGGAGATCACGTACTTGCAGCGCAGGCTTGCGTCAGCATGGCGGACCTGAATGAACTGGCCAAGGATGACGTAACACGCTAGATGTAAGCAGCTTTTAAACATAGAAATCTGCTAGAAAACAGAAGAGGAATATGTTTAGCAGTTGTCGTCCTACAGCTGACATGATGATGATTTTTCAAATGAAAGAATGACTTTATGCAGCATTGATAATACAATGTAGCATCTAAAAATTGTTGATGTTCATCATAAAACTGGCAAGAATGAGATCTTTTACTGAACAATTCCGATTGGTCAACCATCCACACCAACTGCCCATTCATGCTTTTACTGACTAAACCATTTATTCAACTACTCATGTGTAATTTTCAACGACCCATTTTTTTGTTTAGGATAGTTAAAGATTATTAATTAGAAACTTTAATAATGTTCTTTGTCAAATGCACATAGTGCAAAAGAAACAACAGCAATATTTTTGCTATTAAAATTACAAAGGCGCCTTTAAAATTGGCCACCATGTTCACTTTGTAATTTTTAACTTACAAAAACTACAATACATATACAACTGCCCATTTAAATCACTTCCTTTGCAGAGCAGCATTTTTATATAAATAAATTAATATGTCGTTTTCTTTTCAGGCGTAACAACTAAGAAAGCCAGGCCCCAGAGATCTACCCGGCGCAGATTTTTATTAAATATATTATGTTTTTTTATTTTGTTAGATATATGTTAGTAAATAATTATAGTAGGTACAATAAAACCAAGAATCTGATTTAATATTTTGTTTTATTACCTTTCAGGCCGAGTATCAAAAATTACATATTATTATGTTATTATTATGAAATATGCCTAAGAAAATTACAGCACAAGATAATAACAGGTGTTTGATCATTTTGATCTACCGGATGTGGAGTTTCAGCAACGTGAGGAGAATGTCCAAACCCATGCTGTTGTTTATAGTGGATCACATGAAATCTGATTTGGTACCACAAACTTAAAACCAGATAGTGAAAGTGACATTAACATTAAGAGGCAATAGCAGTCTGCCAAATATTCTTGTGGTCCTAATTTTATTGTCCATCTTATAATGGCTAAATCAATTTAAATGAAATTTGGCATGTCTGGGACACTGAAAAAATAAGGTCAGTTCCTAAATATGGCATGTTGGAGAAGTTGTGCGCGCCTGGCTCGTGCTTGACGAAGCAAGCCTGCAGGTGACTCTTCATCTGGAAGCATAACATCTTGCATGCTTTCATTTTCTTGCCTAGCATTGACTTCCTCCATTGGCACCCTGTAACAGGAATACATTTTTAAATCTAACTGGACATTTTACATGGGTTGCAATAAAATAGTCATTTTTAAACATTCACCTAAAATGCTTCATCAAATTGTAAACTATGCAAGAGGCATAGATTATCTGGGAAGCTTTTTCGGGAGCGTAATGCAGTGTTCGGTCTATTCCCAGGCACCTCAAACTTCCTTTGAGGTACCCGTTGGTGCGCTCCACAGCATTGCGAACCTGACAATGCCAATCAGTGTATTTCTGCTCCTGGGTATTCTGAGGATGCAGTATCGGAGTCATTAACCATGGCTCCAAAGGGTATCCTGAGTCACCTGCAACAAAGTTTTTATATTATGTTGCTGATGAAGCATTATCTAGGAACAGGTAATAGGGGGCTGTGAGAGTGAAGCATTATTATTATTATTAAAAATGTTGACAATCTATATTATTTGACAGAAAAATTGGTCTTTCGTAGAATAAATTAAAATTGTACAATGAGACATACCCAAGAGGAAATACTGCCCTATTCTTCTATCAGACAGCCTCTTCATCTCCTCTCTCACATTACTGTGGTGCCATATGAAGGCGTCATGCACTCGCCCTGGGTACCTCGCGCTGACACTTATAATTTTGCAGTCAGAATCAGCAATCTATAAATAAAAACAAAGTTAAATAACTTGTAAATATCAAAGTAAACAATAAAATAACACAGTGAGAAAGTAATATGATTACATTTGCTTTAAAATATTACCAGCTGCACATTAATGGTATGCGCATCCTTTCTCCTATTTTTATACTGGGCCCCCTGTGGCCCAGATGGAGGAAATATTTTGACATGCGTGCAGTCCACAAGCCCCAAAATGTTTGGCACACCAAATTTTGCCTCGAAACCACAAGATACATTTTGGCGAGCTTGCTCTGTCCCCGGGAAGTGAACCCACTCAGCAAAAAGCCTGAAAATGTAAATAAATTGAACTAAGATTATAGTAATATGTATTCAATGACCTTTGATTTGACAAATTAAAGGTATGTATTGTAGTGAGTCTTAGTGAAAATTTAAAAGGACAAGTATAGTTCATTTTGTGTGGATTATCATATCAACCTTCTATATATGGAGTCAGTAAACTGACTCAGGTAGGAGCTTGTGGTCGTTTGGCCCTGGCATATGGAATGGCTCTGGCCGATCTGCCTTTGATAACCACCACTGGCTAAAAACTGCACAGAACATAGGACCTAAAACAAAATAGTAACTTAAGTATATGATATTATAGAATGTGGCACCAATGTTGCAATAACACTTAGGAAATTGTAGTTACAGCACATAAATACCTTTATGTGTGCCGGTAAACCCTGGCTGTTTTTTGGCTCCAAATCGCATTTCAAGCGGTCTACTAGATACAGCGCCATGGGCTTGGAGATTCTCCATAGTCGCTGGAACTCCACGTCCGGTAAATCAAAGGGATCACATAGATCTCTGATTCTTTTGCGCTGTATTTTTCTCCTTTGGCGTTCTTCATAAACCGTCGATAAATAATTATAGTAGGGCACTGCCATTCTCTTTTTGAAAAATTAAATGTTAATCCCTACTTTAATCCGAGTATTAATGTTACTCTTAGATGTTACTACACTTCTGTCATATCGTCGTCAAAATCATAGAAGACAATAAAGTCTCGTTGAAACGTCAAATTTCGATTAAAATTAAGCGGTCATGTTAGCAATTGTCGGTAAAAGTTCCACAGATAAAATAAATATTCATTCTTATCCACATTTGTCGTATCGCGTCGGTAATATTGTACAGCCATGTTAACAACTGTAGATAAATAAGTATTATTGCAATTCTCACGATAAAATTACCGATTTATCGATATCGACGGCCCTTATGCTAGCGCTGCAGGGTAGCGTTAAACGTTTAACGCAACCTTGTAGGAAGTTTAACTTCAATATTTTTTCTATATTTCTATACAAAATGATAACGTATGTTTTTTATTAACAGTAAAAAAGAAGAACGTAAAAAACTACCATCATTATTTGAAATTGAAACATAATATTTGTGGTACGATATACAAAGGCTCATTTGCTAAAACTTCCAACTTTACTCGTAATATATGAAAGTTTTATCAAACTTATACTCGTAAGAAGTTAGTTTTCACATTATGGTTATGTTAGACGTACTGACGCTGCTGCCTATATCGTTTTTGGCAGAAATTTCCGATTTTATACACTTGCGACGAAGTATGTTTTTACTGCAATAAAGTGACGAAAAGAGACATATTTTGATTGCTCGGTATTTTCAACTATTTTGCTATATGAAGATTTTTTAACTATGACAATTTAAAAACGTACAGGAGTACACTTCCTTACACTTAGATGAATTAGTAAATATATGAATATTAAGGAACATCTTACATAAGGTCTCTGACCTCAAATTAAGCAAAGCTTGTGATATCATGGCTCCAGACTGAAATAATAGGTATATATATATATATTTTAAATACATACTTTTAGAGACAACTAGCTTTTGCCCGCGGCTCCGCCCGCGTGATATTTTGACTTTTGTGCTATCCCACAGGAACCTTTTATTTTTTCGGGATAAAAAGTAGCCAATGTTACTTTCCGGCCCTTGAACTACATCAATGCCAAAAATAAAGTCAATCCGTTGCTCCGTTGCTGCGTGAAAGAGGAACAAACCAACAAACTTTTCGGATTTATAATATTAGTAAGGATAGTATGACAAAATTCAGACACATAGTAAATACCTATGTTCACCACATAAATAAACGTCATAAATCCTAGATGGTAATCGAATCCACGCTTCTTTCATATAAGGAAATATCAACTGAATTAAAACTAAATCAATTTCATAACAAAAAATTTACTAAAACAAATGATGCAAAGCGATAACCCGATAGCGAAAACCATAAAATGAAATAGGTAGGTACCTACTTCTCTACATAATAAGAACCTACACATCCTAGACATAATAAGAAAAATAGCAATATCACTTACAAAAGCTTCTCCAATTAAATAAATCGTTAAAACTTACACAAGAACATTTACAAATGATGCAAAGCGATAACCCGCTAGCGAAAACTAGGATAAAATGAAATAGATAGGTGCCTACTTCTCTACATAATAAGAACCTACACATCCTAGACGTAATAAGAAAAATAGCAATATCACTTACAAAAGCTTCTCCAATTAAATAAATCGTTAAAACTTACACAAGAACATTTACAAATGATGCAAAGCGATAACCCGCTAGCGAAAACTAGGATAAAATGAAATAGATAGGTGCCTACTTCTCTACATAATAAGAACCTACACATCCTAGACGTAATAAGAAAAATAGCAATATCACTTACAAAAGCTTCTCCAATTAAATAAATCGTTAAAACTTACACAAGAACATTTACAAATGATGCAAAGCGATAACCCGCTAGCGAAAACTAGGATAAAATGAAATAGGTAGGTGCCTACTTCTCTATATAATAAGAACCTACACATCCTAGACGTAATAAGAAAAATAGCAATATCACTTACAAAAGCTTCTCCAATTAAACAAATCGTTAAATCTTACACAAGAACATTTACAGCCAATTCTTCGAATGATCTAACAATAATGCCATAAATATCGTATGTGTCGCACGTTAAGAACGGACAATTACGAGGATACAGAGAAAAAACGCTGAAGACGCGTTCGTGGGTATGGGAAAGTTCACACGTGGGAGCCGGGAGATGGTAGCAAGCGGGGCGAGGAACGACGGAGCGGAAACCAAAGAAGCACTATAGTGGCTAATGTATGCTCAAGATTGATTCGCGGTAAAAATTGGTGAGGTTTTTTTTTGGAATTGCTTACGTAATATACGAGTATACATAGTACATAAATTAAAAGGGGGGCTAAAAATGTATGCTCAAGATTGATTCACGGTATAAATAGGTGAGGTTTTTGGTTAGCTTACGTAATATATACAGTTAGTACATGAATAATGAATAAAAAGTTAGTATGACAATTTTTGAATAATCAAATGAACATGCGCGCTCGTGTGTGTGTGTATGTGAGGGTGTGTGATTGTGTGTGTGTGTGTGGGTGTGTGGGGGGGGGGGGCTAAGAATGTATGCTCAAGATTGATTCACGGTAAAAATAGGTGAGGTTTTTGGTTAGCTTACGTAATATATACGTAGTACATGAATAATGAATAAAAAGTTAGTATGACGATTTTTTAACAATCAAATGAACCTGCGCGCTCGTGTGTGTGTGTGTGTGTGTGTGTGTGTGTGTGTGTGTGTGTGTGTGTGTGTGTGACTGTATGTATATGACAGTGAGAGCACATGTCAGTAACATTTCGATACACGAGATCTAATAAGAATCAAGATATTATATTGCAGCTGATGGGATGGTGCTAGGTGTGGTAAACGACGAGAGCGGAAACTAAAAAAGCACTAATCCTAGTGGTTAAGAATTTAAGGCGCTACTGAACAGACCATGGAACTTCTTTTACAAAGTCCACTGTGCTCCAACATCTGTACACAAAACGATTTCTACGGGGTCAACACCGCCACAGTTTCCGAGGCCTGCTGAATCGGTGACTCGAAAAGAAGAAGATTGGGAAGCTTTTTGCCGAACCTTTTAAAGTCTTTGAAACAATTTACAGTAAAAATAAAACAGCCGAGAGATAGTGATGTGTATGTGAAAGCTTAGCTACAAAATAATGAATTGCAGCCTAAGTAAACCATTGCAAGAGACCCTATGTGTTTTACGTTTACATTTTTAAAAAATGCTGCAGCTTTCTAACAAATCGCTAGTCTCATTACCGTAACCGCATTATCGAAAGCATTTATATATCCATCACACATGTACTTAAAAATATGGAGCACCATCTTGGCACCACTGAGGCAAACATTGATGCTATAAAGATAATATGAATGATTATGATTGAATACTACTAAATAGGGGAGAAACTGATAAGAAAGCGCCAGATGCCAGTTTATTTGAATCTGAATAATAAAATATTTCTTCAACCAGTATTGCAAATTGCAACACGTGTTCTTATTTTGCCAAAAAAAAAACTAACATTATTCTTAACTCACTAGAGGACTAAGAGGAAGATTTGACCTTGCATTCCTATATTAGCCTGGGAAAGAATAAATGCAAGATGTGACACACCACTTGACACTACACGTAGAAAAAATGCATCTAGAATTTCTTAGGTTGAATCATGAACTATAGAAGAAATATGTAGATCTCCTATTGAATGAGCTACTATTGATTACTTGAATATATCATTATTCAATATTATTCCAAAATATCTGACAGCAATTATGTATTAGTTATAGATCCGTCACGGACCAATGGCACACTTTGAGGGGAATGTAGAAATAATTGGGCAAAGTGATCGTAATATTTTTATGCAATAGATCGCAAATTGCAATGGTTATGGCGTAAAAGTAAGTGTGAAATGTTATTATGTTCTTATTTACCTATTACTAACAAAGGTTCTGGTGAATTTGGTTTTATTGGCTTTTGGGTAAAAATGTCTATGATATCTATTGGTGCCTATCATTTATATTTACAAGTTTTTTATTCACGATCAAAAAGGCACCTAGTACCTAAGTAGGTACTAGTCGCATATAGTTTAAAACGTTTCAACATCGGCATAGTGATTTGTATTTCTGTAATATATTTAGCGAATTATAGCTTTCAGTAAGTACATTTGGCCATAAAATTGTGTACATTCAAAATTTTTTGAGGTTCAAAATATTTTTGAAACGTCAATAAGATAGATATAATATGATATATTAAGCCCGATTACAGCGGCGCCAGCGTAATTATATTAGCTAAATAGCATAGTTCTGTTTCTTTTTCACTTTAGGCATTCGATAGAGAGAACGCTTTTTACGTTGCTATTAAATTTACGCTGGCGCCACTATAATCGGGCTTAATATGTGTGGTAGTGTTCTTGTTTAACATAACCATTTAGGGAGCGCGATGATATTTTTAATAAGCTTAAAATTTTTAACCGATTTCCAAAACGTAGGAAGTTTTATGTTCGTCTGTATGTATGAATTTTTAGTGTATGTTTATCAATATTTTCGCCAATTGTGAACCGAGTCAAAATAATCTTTTTTTGTTCTAAAGTATACTTTCGAGAAGGTCCCATTTAAATATCATCGAAATCGGCTGAGCCGTTTTTGAAAAATCAACTATAATGTAAAACTTGTATACATCAATACTAGCAAATTATTTAAATTATGTACACGATGGAACTCGGCTTTGCCATTTTTAAAAAAAAATATTTATTATTCACAGAATACTAGTAACTCAATAAATTAATAGAAAACATCTTGTCCGACGTTACCGAGTCAGGAAATAAGACTGATCCCTATAGTACGCTTCCGCTCGAGAGATGGCATACTTAGCTGCGAAATTTGAGACTCCCCGGGGTCTTTCATAACATCTTTATGCGTTGAGGAAACAAATTCATTACATAAAATACGAATAGAGTATTTACTCTTTACGTAGAGTTACTTAACTTGTCAAACCCCAGTTTTGATGTGAGTACAATTTAGTAAAGGCATAGGCTAAAGGTAAGATAATGTGGTTGAACAAGAATTATAGTTGTAAATATCAGAATATACTTAAAAATACGATACCGTAGATAGACATGTGGTATTGCGAAGAAAATCTGTCATAAGACGTGTACAAAACGACGTTCAATGCGTGGAATGGAACAGCAACATTTTTTGTTGCAGTCACTGTGAAAGTTCATCTCAAATATATCCATCACAAAACGAGCTGAATTCAACATTACAAGAGAGAAACGCAAGTTTACCTCAGATTTCGAGTTACTTGACATTGGGACCGAACAACCAAAGTACAGTACGATCAAAATAATTGATTTAACCGCACATGATTCAAGTGCACGATAATTGCAGGGCTCCAATAATTTATGATGTCGATGCAGTGCAGACCTTTCCCAGAAGGTTAAGGCATATAAGGACAGCGACATTGACGTGACAGAATATTCATATGGTGTCAAGGGAGACGTGATCAAGTGGACAGTCGCGCGAAAACTATTTTTATGTGGAGGGCTCTAGAAATATTGTACAATATTGTAGACAGTATTCAGCGTTTCTCTAGACGTCATATATATTCTAGGATATTATTATACTATACTATTATATATTATTTTACAACACACGGGTTGCCCCGGATCTTTGATGGGGCCGAAACCTACACCAAGAGGCCCTTTTACAATTATTAAGTAAAAAAATACAGTTTTTGGGTGATAGGAAGATGGAAACTATTTATAACTAAGAATAGTAAACATAGAAATTACAATGATCTCCTAGAAGACCTAGAACATGATCGTCGCATCTAAATAAACGTCCTGAGGACATATGGACATTTTACTAATGCGGATTTTCATTAGGTATATTATAGTTTAGCCATGTCAGAGGCCTTCAGGCGGTCTAAAAACTTTGACACCAGGTCTAGCCTAGCCTAGGTCTAGCCACCTGACAAATGCGAACTTTCTTTTAACATCTATATACACCTCTGAAAGACTAGCTATAGTTTACAAAATAACATCTTGAGTAGCGGAAAAATATAAATAAAAGAAGCAAAAAACCTTTTCAAATAAAAGAACGTAAGTACTTTCAATGCGATGCGAAAAATTGTCGCAAAACGGTTTTTAAACATGCAAGATGTAGTAAATGAAGCGCATCGCCGCTGCGTTTGAGGTACGAGGTATGCACATGCAAAAGTAAGGCAAACAAGCATAATGATATGTTGGCTGTTTATTTCATTCACTCTTTCGCGAAAACATGGCTTCTTCTCTTTCTTTCACATGCGTAATCAATGTACAGACCGCAAATACCGCAAAGTCTGGTAGGTAATATATATAGAATACGACACAGTTGGCACGGCAGTTTTATTGGGGAACTGTTTAAATTACTCGCAGGGAATTTCCTTTGGTCAGCGAAATAGCTTACAGTACAAACAGTTTTTCGAGCATTCATAAGACCTTAACCCTACTAGTTTTAGAGCAGTATCCCAGGCAGATAAATATAAGTTCGAGACATTTTTATGATCGCTTGGAAAATATTACAGGGACAGATTACAGGATCAGAATCTGGGCTTATTGGATTTTTTGCAAGAAACCTAGAAACTAGAAACCTAGAAACTATACTTTTAGTCCAAAATGTTACTTAATAGCTTGTCGTGTGAAGGTTTGATGTTTAACTTTGTTCTATTGAACAAATAGAGTTTTCAAGATCATTTTTGAACGATATCAATTATTTATTAACCCAGAAGTTTAATTAAACAATCTCAAAGGTATACAGCAGGGGTCTTCAACCTTTTTTAGTGCAAGGGCCAAACATCGATTTCACATCGCCCGAAGGGCCACAACTTTTCACGACACTACCACCTTATCAATAAAATAAAAGACATCCATAATTTCAAATTTCAATATAATTTCAAAAAATCAATGTGATTTTTGACATTGCTTATTTTTTACAAGTTTGTCCACATTTGTTATCATTTTTGAGGTTGCAACCCGCAGACTACCTTCCAGATGTGTATCTGTACTGTAATTCTCGACCTTGTTGTCGATTTCACATACTTTATACGAGAAAATAGCTGCTCACACAAATATGTGCTCCCGAACAATGAAATCATTTTCATGGCATTTTTTCGGATTTCAGGAAATAGTTGTGATCGTCATATTTTGCATAGAAATCAAAAACACCCACGTCGAACTTATCTTTCAATTCCGAATTACACTGCAAATCTATAAGCTCCATCTGAAAATTTTCCGGCATGTCTTCAACGGATACACCGAATGGTCGGGCAAAGAGACTGATGTATTTTTCACTATCTCTGAAGTCAGAAAACCTCGATTGAAAGAAACTCTTTTTTGAGTAAATCTACTGCTTCAACGTATGTATCCATCTGTATATTCGCAGCTTTTCAGTTTAGGAAAGTGCGTATACTCTTTTTTCAACAACTGGTTTTTCCATAAATCCAGTTTAAACTCAAATGCCTTCACAGTGTCCAGTAGGTTGATGATGAGATTTTGTCTTTCTTGTAGTTTGGTGTTTAAGTCGTTGAGATGCAGCGTGATGTTTGTGAGAAATGCAAAGTCGCATAGCCAATTGGGGTCACTACATTGTGGAACTGGTTTTCCTTTGGTTTCCATCAAGGAGGCGATTTCCGTCTTGAGTCCAAAAACGCGTTTAAGCATTTTGCCTCTGCTTAGCCTACGAACATCGGAAAAATATGTGACATCACCATATTCCGCATTAATTTCGCGTAAAAAATATTGGAATTCTCTGTGGTTGAGGCCACGTGATTTAATGAAGTTCACAGTCTTTACGACCACTTTGATCACCTCATCAATATTTGTGGATTTAGCACAAAGATTTTGTTGATGAATGATACAATGGTAATGCATCAAAGGAAGATCTTTCTTCTGTTTTTTAATCAAACCCACGAGCCCTTCATTTTTTCCTACCATGGATGGTGCACCGTCTGTTACAACTGCAGAAAGGTTTATCAATTTTGTATTATATCGTCTTAGTACTGTCATTAAACACTCATAAATATCACATCCTTTTGTAGTTCCTTTCATCGGAAAAACAGCAGCCATCTCTTCGGTGATGACAAAGTTATTATCAATGCCCCGAACAAATATAGCTAATTGAGCAGTATCGGTTATACTCGTATCTGTGCTTTTATCGAGCGCAACAGAATTGTATACAAACTTCGACACACGTTTTTTAATAAATTTTCTATGTCTGTCGCTAACTCTTCGATTCTTCTGGCGACAGTAACACCGTATGAACTGACTTTAGAAAAAAGTTGTTTTTGAGAAGGGCACAATACCTACTTCAGCGGCGGCCTCCACACATTCTTTGATAAATTCGCCGTATTTAAAAAATCAGTAAACGGTTTTGATTTCAAAGGTATTTTTTCGGATATAATGTAGCTCATCTTCATGTTTGCTTCATTTTCAATGTTCTGCTTTTGAAAACTATCTTGCTGTCGTTGAAGCTTGAGACGCACTCATATGTGTAAAAGAGTGGCATTGCGAATGCTGACGATTGCGAGTCGTATATCACTTGTATATATATCGCATATCACTGGGCGCGATATTTAATTTTTTTTTGCCTCTGGTGGCCGCGGGCCGCAAGAAATTAGCTGGCGGGCCACATGAGGCCCGAGGGCCGCGGGTTGAAGACCTTAGGTATACAGGGTCATTGGTATTAAACGCGAAACCGTCTAGTACACCTAGATAAATATTAAACGCAATTTTATACATAATATTAAATAACTTTTGTTTTAGGACTTTTGGAAAACCGTGAAGAAAAAATCTGCTTTTTCATACAAAAAGTTCGTCAATGCGCGGCAAAATGTAAGGAGAAACTATTTTTTTTATTTTTTGCGAATTTTCAATAGTCGTAGTACAAAAGTTGTTTGTCTAGAATAGTCTAGATGTACTAGACTTAAAAGGTTTTGCGTTTAGTACCTAGGACCCTGTATATATTTTAAACTACGTTTACTGCTGACCACTTAAATAATGCCCGTTTTATTTGCGCCCCGCAGACAGCCTGGCGCGCAAATGGCAGATGGTACGCGCACTGGTCGAAATACTCGAATACATTTCAACTTTTTTTTCATCTCGATTGTCGACGCGAAGAAAGTATGCGATGGTCACGAAAGCAATTAAATCGTGATTCGATTTTTGAATCGCAACTTTTCGTCATGTTCTTATCGAATCGTACCTTCGAAACGTGACTTGGCGCACGATGGTATGGGCTTTGTCCGCAATTTCGTATTGGAAACATCATCCTTACAATGGCTATGGATTTATTGAGTAACTAGCTTTTTCAAATTGGGATTTATAACCGTTTTAGGGTCGCTGTGCTTGGATCACAATATTATGATTCATTCTTATGATTCATCATTCTAAATCGGAAAATTGCTACAAATTGCAGATCAAGACCTAAACTATGTTTAGCTCGAGTTTGCTTACATCGCTGAGAGATATGTTTATACTAATGTAGGTATTTTTTGTCTCAATATAAACTAAAATATCTTATCTAAACTAAATTATCCTGTCTAAACTAAATTATCCTATAATCTAAAAGATACTAATTTTGAAAAAAAAAAATAGACAATAAGAGGCGCCATCGTAATTATAATAGCTAAATAGCATAGTTCTGTTTCTTTTTTACTTTAGGCATTCGATAGAGAGAACGCTTTTTACGTTGCTATTAAATTTACTCTGGCGCCTCTATAATCGGGGCTAATGTTTAAACTTACAAATAAATACATATAAATGTTATAAAAGTCGACAATAAACTTAAAACACAATCAATAAATAAACGAAAATTACTATTGCATTAAATATTGTAATTATCGCGTAAATAAATAATGTAACTATAGGTATATATTCCTTCGGAGTTAAATCACTATCAGTAGGTAGAGGATAACAGAATATTAAAACCTCTCAATGGCATTGTTTTAAATGAACTAATTAAGATTATGTTGTTTTGATTTGTGACGGCCTGAAATATTAATTAGCATAATCATTTTTATTTGTTTTCCTCATAATTAACTGTTCATGTGTGGTGAAGTCATAGTTATTTATGAATATCTCAGGATATGTTATTGCCACAATTGATATTTTAAACTATAATTTGGATTCACAAATTCTATTAGATATTTTTTGGGATACGAAATTGTATCCTTTTTCTGTGCTTCTCTATCCTACTAATACTATAAACGCGAAAGTTTGTGTGTAAATAATGTTTGTTCCTCTTTCACGCAAAAACTACTGAATGCAACTTTGCAATAGTAATGCTTTTACATCAGAATAACACTATAGGCTATAATTTATAAAGATATTGCATGGAACAAAGTTTGCAGGGACAGCTTTCTAGTTAGTTCTCTATAAATTACCTACTTATAAACAACGAAAGATACGAATGAAATTTATCGATATTTTGATGACTTGTAGGACATCTTTTTTATTGCAAGGATATTAAGATAATATATAGATCTAATATTTATTTTGAAGTTTAGCACCTGAACTAGCGTCGAAGGATTCACATATAACGCATCCATCCTACCAAGGGCCGTAACGATATGGTCGCAATACTTTTACTTTGCCAAAGAAGAAACACCTGTTAGTAATGTCATTAGTGGCGAAGCAGTGCTGCTTGCTGGACTGGGGTCTGAACAATGCTATCGTCGGTGGGGTTACGTAGTTGACGAGTTTACCACCTTCTATACCACCAAAGGTAAAAATAGTATGCACTTAATTTGCTCTCTTCAGTGTCGATTTAGTGTCGCTTGTCGGTCTGCGTGCGGGGCTCTACTTCTTCTCCATTGGGTGAGCCATCTATTTTACGTACATAAGAGAGTGAGGTACTCACTTTTCCAAAGAAGAACCGCCTATAATACTTGGCGATATCGTCAGTGTCGATGTTGTGCCGCTTGCCGGGTTGCCGCGGAGTGCCGGGCTGCACGCGGGGTTCCACTTCTTCTCCATCGGGTGTGTCGTCCACCCCGTCCACCCAGTACCCGCCGCTCGGCGGCTGGACTATCGACGGTGGGGTTCCTGCAAAGAGATATATAGTAAAAATATATGTAGTAGAAATAAAAAAATGTTGTAAGATGACCTCATTACTCATAGGAAGAAAAATCGCGATGGATGCATGCCGCCACCTACCGGTCTTGTTGGAAATCTATAGGGAAGGCCTATGTTCAGCAGTGGACTTCCTATGGCTGGTGAATGGATGGATGGCTAAGTAAGTAAGTCGTGTAGCTAACCCTGGTTTCAGAGTTTTAAGCCGCTGAAGGCCTCAATCGTGATTATTGAATTGATAAAAGGTACTAATTGTCTACAAAGAGTTGGAGCGAATTGGTTTTCTGTCATTTTGTATTTTTAGTTTAGAGGTAGTTTCAGTCTGAAGTTTGAGCTTAAAGTATGAACGTGAATTTGAAATATACTGTAGATAATATTCAAAGAAGATATGCAAGTATAAAATATGCTATTTAGCATCAACCACCTCACATTGACTATTATAGTTACACTGTAGACAAAAACAAATACCATTTCCATCAAAATAAATTCATTAAAAATGTCCAAAAAATATTAAATTGTATATTTTTGCCACGGCTCTATCACGAACAAAGCGATCGGACCTAGAAATCCAATTTCAATCCAAAAGGTTATCAACGATCGAAATCTTACGCAGGAGCCAAATATAGCTTCAAACAATGACGGAAGAGGATGTATCAAAGTAGCTGCCGTAACTAATATAATCAAACATGATTATCATTTTGAATACCGTCGTACAAACAAGGGTAAGACGAGTGATCGTCATGATAATGATAATTGTTATAGCTGTACTGGATACACACACACTGTTATAGCAAGGGAGTGTGATTCATTCATTCACAACTAAAGGGCTATGCTCTTGTCACGGTAATGTACCATTACCGTGCTCTTATCGATGAGGCAATTTCCACATCTTGCGGTCTTTTAAAAGTGTTTTCATCTTTCTGTACGATTGCTTTCTCTTTTATCTGATCTATGAATTTTCTCATCTATATTATTATACTCTTTAATTATATCGTGCTTTTTTCTTCCTCCCTTATTTGATTTAAAGTGTGTTTAGTATAGATTTTTATAATGTACACTATTTTTGGCCATAGTGACACTTCTACTGCCATTCTATCACATTTGTTACGATAAGAAACTAAACGAGGTTCAAGTATTTGAAAAAAAAAACTAAGTAGTTACATGCCATATTTGTATAAACTATACAAAATATAAAAATATACAGCCAACAGACAGATAAAAAATAATTGCAGTAAATTGCAATCCTTGCCTTAGATCTCGAAATACAAAGCAATGCAGTATTGCGTAAATCATCGTGAAATGTGAGATTACTGCATTTTTTGGGCAGAATATTTTACTCCTGAGAAAAAACACTGTCACAATTTTGATGTTTCTCAACGTAGACATTACACACACATAGATAAGCTATCGTTAAGTGATATTACAAGATTATTTTTTGCAAAAATTAGCATGACCGACTTCACCCCTGTACAGAATTCGCGAATATTTGGCACGGATCGAAGTAGCATTTTTCATATTATTGTTGATATATCAAAAATGTCTCAGCCGATTTCGATAAAATTTAAATGGGACCAATTTCGAAGTATACTCTTTTCAATAAAAAACAAGAATTATTGAAATCGGACGACTACGAAAAAAGTTATGCGTGGTTATAAATAAAAAAAAACGAATACCTCCTAGCTAGTATTTCTGTCAGTTTAGCAGAACTTTGATTTTAGTGGAAATTAGTTAAAAGAAGCCTGTAAACATTGAACCTAATAAATCCATAAACTACAGTACTAAATATTTACTCATACTTGTATTTATCAGCACGGAAGAAAATTAATCGCATTTAAAGACAAATTTTGTAATAATTAACTTTGGGGATTACACAGAATAGAAACATCGAAAGCAGTTAGAGAAAACTTCATTAAAATAGTAATACATAAATTGTCAACAAATATTTCAACATCGAATACCGTATCAAAAGTGTCTCACTTAAAAGCTCTTGACTTGACAGCACCTCGCGACGTTCTGATGACTCGTGACATTTTGACACGATCTTCTCAAATAATATTTTAAGTATCGTAATGGAACTATGTCTGAACAAGGTAAACAAAGAAAATATGGCAGCTTTAGTTCATAAAATGGTTGGCGGAAGTCACGATATCGACATTTTTGAAGTCCATGATACTTTAAGCCTTGGAGAAGGTTATAGTTTTATGTTTGCGATTGATTTGGTATGGATAATTTTGACAAATGGGTTTGGGCAGTAAGTACAGGAGACGTAACAAACAATTTTTTTGTTCCACACAAAAAAATATCCTTTCCGTTAGATTATGTCAAATAATATTAGAAACGTATTTATTCTTTTGTCAGATAAACAAAAAATGAAGATAACAAGTTTCGAGCGACCACGCCCCAAATTCCTTAATTTTAACGCAATTTTCCATTTTTTCTTTGACTAATAAAAGGAAAAATGTGTCCATTATGTCTTTTATTTATTAAAAGACTAGTTATAATAGTAGGTATTTCTTTTACCTAGTCATCGTTCCTTTTAGAATTTGGAATATTTGCTATCATTGATGTGTTAAAAGTTTTTCTTTATGATTTTATAACTTCGCAGTTCAATATAAATTACTATACCTATACTTACAAGCAAAATGTGTTGTTGTTTTACAGCTAAGTGAAGAACCTAGTATTAAATGAGTCATTATATTTTTTGTAAAGACGTCTGCTAATTACAGTAAAAAGTTAGAGCCTAATTACTCAAAGTAGACGATGAGTAATGACTCAAAAAACAGCCTTAATCTAACTTGAAATATAATAGAAGTTTAAATAATAAAGACTGATAAATCTAAAAAAAAAATATTGTGATCAATAAATGCGTGAAATATCTGATTTAGATTTCATAGACCGCTTCTAATTTCCAAACATGCTTTTATCCATTGTATAGTTTATTCTCCTATCGTTACAAAGATAGACAAAGAGCTGGAAGTAAAAATACCCAACGAGATTTTATTATTTGAATTTTTTATTTTGTGCATACATTTGTACCTACCTATACAGTATCGTGAACATGTTAAGTAAAAAGTAAAGGGCAAAACGGTACCGTAGGTACTAATACTCCGTTGTCCATCCGTCTTTATGTTTGTCATCAGGTTGTATGTCATGCCAAACATGACCGTGACACTGTGTCTCTCTACTTAAATACTGAAAATATACCGAAATAAATAAATACAAAAAAGAAGTTATTTAAACTATTTTTTTAATTGGAAAATTGCTATCACAGGCTTCGTCAGGTCTGTGCCCTTGTTAACTAATATTTACAATTATTTGATACAATAGATATGAGTTTGTTTAAATCTTAGCCTAAGTTAGGAGTTTTGGTGCATTCCGTGAATGCCACGAGCAAGCCGGCGACCCGCAAACTAATTTTAAAGCTACAATGATTTTAATAATGAAATAGGAAGTAAAATGTTGGACGTGAGCTCTCCGTCCAATAGTCCTGTGGGCTTCATTGTCCGCAATGTTCCTTTCATATCGTACTATTACAACGAGTTGCGAACCGTTTCGATCAAAGGGAACGTACTGCGTCAAAAGGCTTTTGAGGCGGGCCGTACTTCGAACGTTACATTTTAGATATTACCTGCAAAATGCAGTTTGATTAAAGAAAATCAGGAAAATACGTAATACCTAATGTTGCATGCCGAAATGCTGAATATGGACTATTTATGCTATTATACTGTAAGTACTCTGTAAACCCATATTATGCAATAAATAAATATGAATACTTCTTTAATACATTTAAAATAGTTTACAACAGGTATTCAAATTCATTTTTCTTATTCACAAAATGATTAGTTGTTGTCTCAGTTAAATTCAACTCAGTAGCTCGGAATGAAATAAGAAGTTGTGACGTTTTGCAAGTGTTATAAGTGAATTTCAAAGTTTCTAAACTTAGTCAAAAGATAATAATAGAGTAGTTTTAATAATTACAATATTCAAAATGTTTTGGTCCATCGATAAAAATACTTTACTAAAAACATACCTATTTTATATTTATATTAATATTGTAATTGGAAATTGTATAGAACAGGGTTTTTCAATAAATATTATGTCACCGATACTCAATAAAAAAATTACATTATACAGGGTTACGGGGTAAGTCGACCTATTCCCGTTAAGGGCGTGTAGTTAACTTTGTTTCTGACTAATTTGACTATGAAATACACTATCCTAACTTAAAAAAAAAACAGATATTTGACATTGGTATTTACAAAATTCCCAATTTTTGGCTATCAGCTCAGATATTTTGAAACGTGTATGTCGTATTATTATTTTTATTTGATTTTTACATGAAATAAAATAATGTTTTATGACCTCACTACTCAATATTGTCCGTAAAATTAACCTTTTATAAAAAGTATTTGAATTCAAATATCTCGAAAACTGTGAGATTTAGGATATGGTGTTTCATAGACAAATCAGTCAGAAACGTAGTAAACTACACACGCTCAACGGGAATAGGTCGACTTAGCCTATAACCCTGTATATACGGTCAGACTGTATTTAGTCTCTGTGCATGTTTTCTGGCATCTCTGATCCGGCAAAGCCTTGTTGGGGAGGTTAGAGAATAATACGTGATCATTTTTTCATATGTTACCGATAAATAAGTACATATATTATTGTACCAATAAGTACTATGTTACCATTAAACATTATGTTACCGTTTAATACCAAACTTTAGGTTGTCAAAGCGAAACTACCCTCAATTTACTTAGCAATTAGCACGACGCTGCAGCGGCCTGATTTCCCAAGATATGCCAGGCCTGGCTAACTAATTTAATTAATGTTTTAATCAGCTAACTAGCGCTGGAGCTCGGATTCTTTGTATGTTACTTAAGTCTGGTTGAGTTACTCACTTTTACAGGATGCCTTAGTGTTTACAGTTTATTTTATAGTTTGATAGAGAACTGTTTTGTGTTTCTGTAGTTTACTAAAAAGTTTGCTCTATGTACCTATTTGTACTCGTATGTACGGGCTACAAAAAATATACAGTCGCATATTTATTTATGCGAAGAAGGCCTAATAAAGAATATAGAATTAATGGATAAAGGCCCAAAGTTCTTGAATATAGACTACACAACTGTAAGAGTAACGTAGCAAGCATATCAAGACAGATGCAATCCACTTAAAATCAACTATTTCTAACATTTTGGTAATGCACACGTTTGTGTCCCGTAAGTCCTGTTTCTTATACAGTGGACGTGATGTACTGCTGAAATGATCATAGACTTAGCATAGGATAAGTTTTAAGAAATAACTCAAATCTGTTTTAGACTTACAATTCAAAATGGTCCCAAATGTATCTTAGGTTTTTAAAAGGAAACCAGAAATACCCAGAACCATCTCTTATTAGTATGGCTATGGCGTTGGTTTGCCACTCCCAGCTAATTCTTATAAATAAATACTATTCTTGCTATTAGTTGTTAGTAATCTGTTTTAGACTTTCAATTCAAAATGGTCCTAAATGTATCTTAGGTTTTTAAAAGGAAACCAGAAACACCCAGAACCATCTCTTATTAGTGTGGCTATGGCGTTGGTTTGCCACTCCCAGCTAATTCTTATAAATAAATACTATTCTTGCTATTAGTTGTTAGTAATCTGTTTTAGACTTACAATTCAAAATGGTCCTAAATGTATCTTAGGTTTTTAAAAGGAAACCAGAAACACCCAGAACCATTTCTTATCAGTGTGGCTATGGCGTTGGTTTGCCACTCCCAGCTAATTCTTATAAATAAATACTATCCTTGCTATTAGTTGTTAGTAATCTGTTTTAGACTTTCAATTCAAAATGGTCCCAAATGTATCTTAGGTTTTTAAAAGGAAACCAGAAACACCCAGAACCATCTCTTATTAGTATGGCTATGGCGTTGGTTTGCCACTCCCAGCTAATTCTTATAAATAAATACTATCCTTGCTATTAGTTGTGGATATTATATTTATTTGCCAGCAAATCTCAGGTTATTGGCTCGGCGCAACTAAATAGAGACATAAATCTTTAACCTGGCACTTTCACGCCTCTCATTCTCAGCATTTTCATTGCTTTCTCCGCAACAATAACGCTTCTGTATTAATTCATTTCGGATGATTTAGGCCCAGATTCCAACAAAACTGAGCGGAGCGTGCTATAATTTGCCATCACTTGCCGAAGGTAGAAACTGCAGGGTTCCTTGTTTCTTGAGAAATAATAATATGTATAATCCGAGGGTTTTTAAACTCGAGAGTGAATGGGTATCTTCTTAGCCTGCGTGTTTTATCTTCTACAACGTAGTTTACCATCAGGTGAGTTGGTGGTTCGTGACAAAAAAAAGTCTTTTCAGACGAACTCTGCCGAAAGACGTCTGCTGGCTGCCTCTACAAATTTCTAATAGCGGACATGCTCTTTATATGTATAAATATATAGGTCTGGTTGTGCTTGTGTTGCGTAAATTTTCAGCTAGTTTTAGTTAATTACATTTGTGTGCGTGTAAACTTGCTTATATTTTGGTTTATGTGCGTTTCTTCACCCCCCACTGACTTTGCAGACTTCGGTGCTTAGGGGTGTCGACTCCTTTTGGTTAGGTACTTAATGGCCTCAGGTTATCGGTCCTCTTTATCGGTAGACGTCCTCAGATCCACCTATCTCCGCTTTACTTTAGTGGAGTCTGAACCTCACCTTTCGTAATAATTTCACTAATTGCTTTCGTGGGGTCAATGACTCTTTAACTTTCAAGGGACTTTTTGTAATTCACTAAATCTTTAACGAAAAAATTTGTCTGAATAAGAAGACTTGTGTAAATGTTGGACGAAATACATTTATAATAGGTTTAAGCTATTTAAAATCTTGAAAAAAAAAAGAATAAAATATTTTTAGATGTTTTTCTCCCGAGTTCTAAGGACAAAGCATAAGAAGATACTTATTTAAGTTATTCTCAAATATCTGTATAATATTATGAGCAATCGATTCAACCGATTTTGATGTGTGAATGAAGTGACACAAAGGCAAGAGGATTGGTCATTTATGTAACTTATTATTATAAAAGGAAGTGTTACATAGTTTGTAGTTACACTTGCGTCAGTGAAGTCACATTCGTATTAATTTGTAGTCTCATTTATAATATTCGTATGCGGTAACAAATAAACCCATTGCGAAATGGTAAAATACTTTGGCTTTGCTTTCTAAAGCGATTTGTATAAGTATCTGTTTTCATATGACTTTTTGAGTACATCCAAAAGGAAGTAATGCATATCAACTTGATGAATGATGATAATCTAATTGTAATTTGACGACTGTATAAAGTTATTTATTAGGCGGTGATGTTTTCTTCCTTGCATTTCAACGTTTTGGATTTCAGATTTCAGTCTGTCAACCCGAAGACGCATATGAAAAGGGTTAGAAACAAGCACTGAATTCAAAAGTTTTGATTGCAAAAAATGTCGAAAAAATTCGCTCTCTGCGCTCGCGCTTAGTGCAAGACAATCACATACCTACTCATTTTCGTTGTGCTTTAAAACTTGAATTTTAGATTTAATTTGGTTTCGGATGACGACAATACCCAATTTGGAAAAAATCTACGCCAATGATAAGCGTCGAGTCTCTGGTCAACATTAGGCAGCGAATGCCCACGTAACTGCAACCATTCAGTAACGAATCAGTAAATGTAAAAAGTAGGTATTATTTGGTTGGGTCAGAACTCGATTCGCAAGCGAGAATTTTATCATCAATTGGATGCATTTGGCTGATTAAATCAAGAGCGGAACACCGTAGCTAAAATCTTGTATTTGTGAGGGAAAATTTAAATTAGTTATCAGAAAATTAATCATCCTATGTTTTGTTCTCAAAATAGAGGAGTTGAAACGATCCTCACAAACAGAATTCAACCCTTGAGGGAAATGAATACCAAATTGATCTTAGTAAGTAGAACTTTGAACAAGTTAGTTAAGTATAGTAATACATAGATGAATGCTACCTACTCAAGTAGTTAGTAACAGTTTTACCCAAACCAATAGCGGTTTGAGTATATCCGATGTTTTTAGTTTCTAGTTTAACGATAGTGAACAATTTCACAGTACACCACAAAAGAACAATTTTAGATTAAGTGAATTCGCATACACTGAGACCCCCAAATTACTCAAACCATAGCGGTTTAAGTATATCCGATGTTTTTAGTTTCTAGTTTAACGATAGTGAACAATTTCACAGTACACCACTAAGGAACAATTTTAGATTAAGTGAATTCGCATACACTGAGACCCCCAAATACCCATGGCACCCAACGATACGCCAGTGGCGCCCACAGTCTTTTCTCGGGTTGATGATGAACAAAGACAATCGCCAACTGCAAGTTACTCACCAGATCTAGCAAGAGTCTCCTCTAACAGCCGCCGGCTCGCCTGGCAAACGATGGTGACCTTATTATTCTTCGGCAACGCAGTGCCGCCGGGCGACGACGGTGGGTCATGGGGAGCTGGCACGCGCCCGCCGGCGTACGAGTTAGGCCGGTCAACTATTGACACGCCGGTCGCTCCCACTGAGACCGATCGTCTGTTCTCTGGTCGGGTGACCTGGAAAGAAAGAATAGGAATTTGAGAACAAGTCCTTAAGGTCAAAATACATTTTTCATTCTAAGCCTACAGAGTTGACAACAGTTTCATGGGATGCCCGTTTTTAAACATAAACACGCAACACCGACTTCCACCTTGTACGAATAATTTGAACGAATCGATGTGACATCCATGTACATTGTTCATTTATTAAAAGCGGCTAAGCCAATTTCGATAAAATTTAAATGGGACTACCTCGGAAGTATACTCTTTCAAACTAAGAAATAAATTTTATAATCGGTTCATAGTCGGCGAAAATACCAATGAACATAAACAAAAAAATACATAGGTACAGACAAACATAGTACCTCCACCTTTTTTGAAATCGGAAAAAAATCACGGTTGTAAACGGATTGTGGTTTTAATGAACCACATATAATGTCCACTTTGGGTGGTTACTTTTGTGTATTTTTTTTCTACTCAGTGTGTATGGGAACGGCGCTAATCCAGAGTTAAAACTTGGTTCCAGATCATGTGATTTTATTACGCATTCCTTTCTTTTTTACACTCGTAATTTTCACTTAGGGTGAAAATGTGCTAGCTTTGTGACAATCATAGACATAATAAGCTATACTACGACGACATGAATATAAGTGCAGGCCGTTAAATGCACAGCGTTCAGTATTTCACTCACATAGTCCACACAAACACTTGTTTGCGAATGTGGGGCCGCAGCATACTTGAGTAGAGCTTGACCTGCATTTGACTAACGATGCTTGAAACAACCGCTTTACCTATAATAGTTTCCGAATAGATACTTATTTGGTCTTTGTTTCTTTTAAATATTTTTGCACTCGTTCGAAAAAGATAATATTATGAACGGTATAACTTGTGTCAATAAAAGAAAGCGTTTGAAAGTTCCTCTGTCTGGCACTTAGGTATTAAGTTATGTAAGCTAGAGGACGCAAATCTTTATAACACGCTTTTATTAGTTTCACCTGTATATTTGCTTGTAACCAACCCCTTTGAGCTCGATTTTGACTTACTTTGAGCGATCATATTTTCTTTAAACTTTGCACACTAACAAAGACCGATGACAACGCATATTTTAAAAAAATTGTGAATCCTAAGCGTATATTTTAGTTTTTTTTAAAACTATTTTTATATTATTAAATGTTTTCTTTATTAACGCCAGTTACTTAAATCCTACTAATATTATAAACGCGAAAGTTTGTGAGGATGGATGGATGTTTGTTACTCTTTCACGCAAAAACTACTGAAAGGATTGAGATGAAACTTTGCAATAATATAGCTTATATATCAGAATAACACATAGGCTATAAATTACAATAATATTGAGTCAAAAATCAAAATATCATGCGGGCGAAGCCGCGGTTAAAAATTAGTGTTTTATATTTTCCATCATTTTTTTTTTTGATGAAACGTGCCGAGGTTATCTTCGTACCTATCGTTACTCATACGATTTTACAAATCTTGTTTTTTGTCACTAAAACAATATATCAAATCTAAATAATTATCACTGACATAATAATGATTAGGTACCTACAATTACATAACTTTAGTAAAATATTGTGTCGTTCGTAAAATGTGTGAGTTCGCTTTTTTTTCAAATTTAGATGAATATTAAATCTTAAGAGCGTTACAATTCTTGAATATTTATATAAAAAACAGTCCCAATTTCTTAGAAAATTCATTTGCAACAGAAACTTTTATTTAGTACGAAAATAATAATGGTTCATAGAATTTGGTGCGCAATTTCAAAAGTAAAACAGTTTGCTTCTGTTTTTATAACATTACATTCAAGTTCGAGATTAAGAAATATTTCACGGTAAGGTGCGGGTCTTACGGTGATAGAAAGATTATTTTGTTACGGACTTTTTGCGATTTACTCGTTGGTAGTAATTTACAGTTAGGCCATACAGCTACTGTAAGAAAAACCCGTATTTATTAACTTCTTGATACAGTAAATTTTGTTGTTAAAACTTTTAATATAACTAATGTGATGACAAAAACTATGTTACAATATTTAGTAGCTTATAGTTACTCGTCGATTTTAAAGTTTTGTTTTTATATTTGGTGTAATTTCCGGAACCACTTCACTATTAACTTTCAGTTACTGTGTAGTAAAAAGCGCAGAGGGAAAAATCACAGAATCACCACTTAGCTCACTAACACAATGATACCCCACCAAACCTTTATCGCTTCAATAAAATAAATTCAACCAATTTTCACCCGATTTCGACTATCCAAGTATCAACATAAATAAAACACAAGCAGCGCAATTAACTTTGATTGATTGAGCTTTACCTAACGCACGAAAAACTAAAATAAACGAACTAAAAAAAAGCCTAAAAACCATTTCCATAATCGAGAATTGATGTGGATTTTTGATTGCACTACGAGTCGGCTAAACATTCTACGCTTGGGTCAACAACCAGACATATTTACCGCCCAATCCACTCATCGAGTTCAAAAGCGTCATAATTGACTTGTTTATCTTAAAGCGTTAATTTTTACTGTCTTAAATTACTGGACACTTCTATAAACAGTGGAAATATAGACGGAATATAGACATAGACCAATATCAAGAGAAACAGCGTTAGCTCCTCGCAAAGTGATGAGTAAACTCTTCGCTTAGTACCTAAGTATCACTTTTACTAGCTTTTTTAAAGAGAATTCTCTTTTGGGTATTTCTAGTTGCAACAAAGTGAAAAACGCTATAAGGCGGAAAAATATATGGCAATAAGAATAATTATATAAATAATACATTCATTCATTTAAGCGGTGTTTCTTCATTTTTTTAGTTTATTTATTAAAAATAACAGCCCTTAAAACATCAATTAACTTAAAAACTAAACGTAAGTGATTTATACTATGTTACTAAACATACTTTTATGCAGTTTCACAACATACTTATAATTAACATTGATATCTGTAATTAGAAATAGACCAACTGCAGAAAAAATAATTTAATTACCTAATATGATACCTGCGCAATATTTTCAATACTTGAGTGTTATTTTGAAATAATCATTAGCTTTACAAATTACGCTGTTGTTTTTATTTCAATTTTTTTTCCAATCCAACAAGAAGCTTTAGATCAAATTGATCATATTTCATGACGCACGGAATGTATGTAGGTGACACTTCCATATATATTTGCTCTATGAGGTAGTCTCTCAAAGTACAGACGCGGCCAGTAAGCGTGACGAATCGATCACTGAACCCGCACCGTGGGATTCCGTCATTGTCGATTTTCATTGTAACTGTACAGAAAGAAATTACTTTGCGGTCAATTCGAATTATGGTATCTAAGCCACAAGTAAGTCACATTTGCCGTGTGAAAATATGAACACAAATTGACGACAAACAAAGCGTGAGAAGCATTTCCACAATTGTAGTAAAAATTGAAAAGTATTCGGTGCAGAAAACTGCAGCTGCTGTTTAGTTCATAGTTCATCGAATAGCCACAAAAATCGATTCGGAAATAATCGAGTGCCCTATAAATCGTACTGGCCGTAAACACGATCAGAAGTTTAAATTTGGAACGACGGAAGCATTAGCGGGCCAGTTGACAGGCCCGGGCCAAGTAGCGCGGAAAACTCGCGCCATTTCCACTTTGATCAAATTAATACAACGTCACTGACGCCATGTTTGATTTTTAAGATTGCCAGTTGGAAAATAAGTAAATAAACAGAGCCTAGCATAACGGTTTTTTGTGAAGCTCTTCTTTTTTAGAGTAAGCTCTATTTAAACAAAAATTTAAAGCTCTATTTAAATTGCTTCTATCGTGTTATAACTACCTGAATTTTACAAGATTATTAAGTAAATAAGTATACCTTCATCAACAATGAAGTTGCATTGTAAACAACATTAAATTTGTGGATTTTATGTATCAGATATCAGTCCTTGTCCGGCTTCCTATGAACACGACTTTTACTGGATACCTGGATAAGTGTAAATTAGATGTAACTAATGTATATAGGGTCAATAGTAAAATTCACCTGATATTAATGAGTAATATACCTACCAGTATTTTTAAAACGATCATTTATGGATAAATTCTCGCCCAGCGGGCCAAAGTCAGATTTTCGTTGATGCACCAAGAAATCAGTGTTCAATGTCCACGACAAATAATTAAGTATCATTACATGCATTGCCAAAGATCAGAAGAGAAATCGATCTTACAGCGCCAAGCGACGTTTCACCTTAAGGAAGAAATTAATCTTACTATTTCTCGTAACTAACATAAATATAGAATCTTCAAACTCTAATCATGTAGCAATAACGTGTATACGACACCAATAATTCCATCTCATAGCTCATTAAGTTGAAAACTAATCCTATTCACTATTCAAGATATATTTTAGGAAAGTCGATATAAGAAGACGAAAAACATTGAATTTGTTCGAGCAAGATTTAATATTATAACTTTGGTAATAACAAAAGTTTGGATTAGTTGGGTAGATATTTTTATAAACAGCTAAAGTTTGTGTGAATTATGATTTAAATAATATTTTTGCAACAAGTTTTATGGCTCATCGCACACCTGAAGCAGTGTGCAGTGAAATATTAAGAATAAAACTCATAAGAATGTAAAAGTTTACTATAGAGTAACTTGAGTGAACTTTAACATTAATATCTGATCTTATCTAGTCCGATCTAGGCATAAACAAATATGTAAATGAAATATATTACTATAATAAACACAAAACAGTCATTTAATTCTAAAAGAATGTAAATAAAACAAAACCAAGAAAACACCATAATTGTTAACATTACGACCCCCGATCATAAAACAACCAAAATGTTTTTACACCTGGCTCGTTCAAGCTTCATCGTAATTACCAAGCAAGGGTAAATGTACTTTTAATTATTCACTCTTATTGTCATGTACATAGAGACTATGATGCTACTTCACGTGATACAACTGGCAACATTTGGGCGAACAATTTATTTATTCGGCGGTTCGGGGACGAAAGTTTGGGGTGTAGTGGCATAGTTAATGTACCGAAAAGTATGTCAGTTTTTATTCTGTCATTATAAGTGAAGAAAAAACTTATGTTAACGGTCTGTTATAACATGTAGCTTAGTCTATCTTATCCATATTTTTATAGTGATTCCATACTTTCTGGGTTTTTCTATTAACACATTTTTTCTAAAAAGCACATTAGAATTCCCCATCGATCGAAAAAAACTTATGTTAACGGTCTGTTATAACATGTAGCTTAGTCTATCGCATCCATATTTTTATAGTGATTCCATACTTTCTAGGTTTTTCTATTAACACTTTTTTTCTAAAAAGCACAATAGAATTCCCCATCGATTCATTTTATTTCATATCAATAAAAACTGATGAGTACTTACCACAATTGTACAACTCAATATTTTATTCGTTTAGCTAGATGTTAATCCAAAATATCTAACTGTTATTCTACAAATAGTTTCTTTGTTTTAGCAGTCGAATTTCGGGCCCAAAATAGTTCAAAAACCGTCACAGTCGAGCTGAACTACTTCAAACGGTAAAACTTAGATTTTATTTATAGAAAGGTTCTAAAATGTATTTATAAGAATGCCGGCCGGTTTTCCGTTCGCTAGTTTTATCAGAATCGGTTTTAAAACGAATAATAAAGATGATACGATGCGGAACCACGAGGGTAAAATGTGGGAAGAAATAATATAACATGAGTATGTTGAATAATGGTTAGGTTCTTTGTGATGTTATACTTACCTATTATAATAACAAAAACATTTTAAAATTATACGTTTTTGCTCTACACTGATGCAATTGAGTGAAATAGAATGTTATATTATATTATATTTGAGCTGTCGATGTTTTAGAGTCCCTTGTTATGCGTTGAGCTGTTTACTATAAGACATCTTTAATTTATCACTGGAATAAATTCTGCTAAAAAAACTAAAAAAATCAAAACTACAGGGAAGTTTCCACATGGAATATGTATTTTGTCATTTGCGTAATCGCGGCGCAGTAAAAAAATATTTAAAAAACGAGAGCGACGAGCCCTTAAAATGTTGACACAGTACCAAAATAAAAATTGTCATATAAAAGAGCAAACAAGTATTCTCCAAAAATAAATACAGAAAACATCAAATAACGTAATCATATTAACACATCAGCCAGACAGTAGTAAAGTTAAGCCAAGGACGCCAGACTAGTCGGGCTTAATGGCAACAGGCCTGTCTGAGCTGTTTAGTGTCTATGTCATTTCGATGCCTCAGCCAGAGTTTAGGAGGTCAGCGGTATCTTCTTATTTTTATGAGCGCCTGGTAATGGCACAGCGCTAAAGCCGACATACCACAACACAATACGAAGGTTTCAGTGTAATCAGAGTAAAACACGACCAATAACAACATACTGGGTGTATGCATTTATCCTACACTATCCTATCCTACACAGCATTAAGTATAGTCATATTCATATTATTCATATTCCTTTATTCATACAACAGTATACGTCAAAAATCGAGTACAATAGGATGACAGAAAATTACAATAATTTAAAAAATACATCATAAGAATTGGAAAGTCAGTGCCAGTGATTAATAAAACAATCTATTAAATAATCAATAGTAATAAGGTAATAAGTATATGTCAAAAATGAGTCAATGCTAAAAATAACAATTCATCAAAAAAAAAAAAAATAAAAGTAATAATAATAATCAAATAAATAGCATAATGTAATGAGGTTATCCTTCAAAAGTTGAGGTTTAAGCACTTTAAGCAAGGTCACGCATAAAAGCTAGCAGAAGTTATAAATCACGGGTAGAGCGAAGAAAAATACTTGCGCAAATGAATTTTAGGATTTTTGAGCAAATTTTGCGACTGGATTCCGCGGAAGGCCGAAAAAGGTAAACACACCGCTAATAGGGACCTGGCATCGGTTTTATTGGCGGTTCACCTAATTGTGGCCACTAGCCACTTTAATTAAAGAAGTAAATATAAAAGTATATTTTATTATCATCTCTTAAATCAAATGTTTTTCTAGATTAGGGACATATTCTAGGATAATGGTCACTGTTTCACTAAGGTGCCAACCCCAAATTCAGGGCAAGACAGTCATACTCTTAATAACGAGTAGGTGCTATTGGATAAATTCATTCTCTTGAGAAACAACCTGCATGTATAAAGTTTTTAACGAAGAACGAAGTAAAAATATGATCTGAGAAAGCTTATTTGAAACTTTTTCCCTTTTCGCTGCACCCGGTATTTTATTTCCCTGTAAACTACGAGTATATATTTCATGTAAATAAAGTAATGTGATAACTGTTGATACAACATTGAAACTAGGAACAAAACAAACATTGTGTCACAGTGCATTTCATTTGCAAATGGTCGCTCCATTTGAGTTATTGAAGAGTTGACACAAATAATGGTTCCGTAGTTTTTCAGTGGAATAAAAACTTTTTTCGCAGAGAACATTTTGTTGATATTATTTGCCAAATCAGTTTACATTCGTATCTAATATATGAAAATTTCATTGAGCGAAAAATATGTATGTGTTTGGCAGTAATACAATAAGAATTTCTTACATCGACTGTATTGTAAACAATTATTATGTAAAAATAAATCTATAAACAAAACAACTTATATGATATTGATTGTACCTAGCTTCAACCTAAGGAAAGCTATCAATCAAAATACAGGTGTGAGCACACCTATAGTTTGTATGGCTTTCCATGTTATGTACGTGCTAATTATGCAATAAAATTATTTATCTTTTTATTAACTAAAATAAATAAAAGGTGGTGACGCAACCAAAATGCAACTTCATACTAACTGCGTAGAAAACAACGAAACCTTATTTCAAAAATAACTGAAGTACGTAAATAGTAGTGACAGATTATTTATGGAAGCAAAACTTAACGTGGATTAGTGACGTACGCTGAAGTAATGGCAATACCGTGTCCCTATTACGGTCCTCTATAAAACACGTGTCTTTGGTCAACAGTATTATCTAACAACAAATATGATAACAAAGCTTAACTCTCATTACGCTGCACTCGCTTGAGATTAAATAAAATCCATACAACACGCACATTGTTGGCAAAAACAAGTAATAAAGACGTCCAAATTACAGTTGATTACTTAACTTCTGCATATTCAAGTAATTACGTTGATTGGCAAGCACGAAACTATTACCTATTACGGAGGTAATGACCGAAAGCAAACACACAGATAATTAAAAAAAATAAATCAAGCCGTCAAATTCAAATATCGAAACGTCTTCGCGGTAGCGTGAAATTTTCACTCGAAAATGGAATTTGAATTGTGATGCCTTATTTTTAATTTAGCGCGTCGTGCATTCAGCCAGTGAAATGTGTTTACTTTTTCACGAACTAGAATTTTCATGCTGTGTTATCGAGCTCTGGATCCGTAACGGGGCTTTCTCGTGTACATTAAACAACAAGGGGTGTCTACTACCATTGTTCGCAGCCAGATACTAATGATATTGCTGTGCCATTTTACTCGTTTCACAGATAAAGGGCGCTTCACACGGCCGGTATCTGATGGAGGCGTCTATTTCACGTCACACTGACGGGTACTATAAGATTGGCATTCCCCACGTATACCAAAGCATTGTGTAACTCAAGTTTTGCTCGAGTAACTCTAGAACGGGTTCTTTTATTAACTTGTCTGCTTGAAATTTATAAGTCACGGGAAACAATATAGACCCTTATCAAATAAGACATTACCATTCAAAGGGACCCTTTTTAAGTTAGATACATGTTTTAGATAAATTCACGGGTATAATTTGGCGCGTCGATGGTATCGTGCAAGCGATTTTGTTAGAGTTGGACTCATTAGGGGTCGTTAGGGGGCGGTCTTCATTTTATTCGTATGTAGGCGGGTAATAGCGATCGTTTAGTTTGTCGGAACGTTTTCGACATAAATTCGGTAATTTTTCTAGATTTGTCTAAATTTTATGGATCTTGTAAGCAGTGACATCATATATAAGAAGATAGGGAATGTTATTACGTTATGTTTTACTGGTAATTTACTATACACTGGTTATACTCGTACGTAATTTGATTGTAATTGTCTTCAGTACAATTACAATCAAACTACGCTTTTGATTCTGTTTTGTATGCTTAACTAAACTCAATGATATGTGAATATTAGCTGTATAACCATGCAATATTTTATTTTTCAGTTCCAAACGATTTTTTTAAAAATTTAATATTTATTAAAATTTTCGAATACAGAACTCGCATAAAAAGACTACTGTATCTGTAATCTCAAAGCGCACTGATAAATAATCCCCAGTACCTGGAACGGTACCAATCAGAAGCCTTTGACATTTCACTCTTTCCAGTACATTTTAGCCCTTAAAAACGTGAATGAAAGAATGAACAAAACTTCCTGAAGTCGAGTAATTGCGTTTATTAGACCGTTAAATGAGCGTTGCAATCTTTAATCAATTTTTTTCGTTCCGGCATGATGCTTGTTTGTTTACAGAACTTTTTTGTGGAATGTCATTTTCTCTTATTGTTTTTTTAATCAATCTTGGCTTGTTGAGTTATTTTTTAATGCCCGAAACGGTGCTGTGCTAGAGCGGTGGATATGATCCAATCGCTTTTCGTTGGTTGTTGGTAGGTATATGTTCAACAGTGGCCTATTAAAAGGCTGGAACAATGCAGTTGAGTTTATCGGCCTTTTATTGGTAAACTTAGGAAACAATAAGATTTAAGACGATTATTCTGATCAATGTAAGTATAGGGCCTGTTAGAGGTGTTACAAATCTTAAAACCTTTAATTTACTTACGCCATTGTTGCATTCAAATTCTATTGTGTAAGAAACAGGCTAATAACGTGTTTCAGCAAAATTAGCTATTGTTTAACTGACAGCTGAGATATATTGCCTTACATAGCCATCTGTTTTATAAAGCAGGAAAACTTCCTTGGTGCCAACCTTTTTCATTTATTTTATTTTTTTAAGAACTTGAATTTAGAACGCATTGTATTAGTTACGTAACGTTCGTATATAAATTGTACTTTCCTTGTAGAAGTAACGCTTGCCTTACGATCGTGACACCAAAGTCAAAGCCAAAGTTATTTATTTGCCAGAATATAGGTATGCACAAGGTACAGGTCTTAAAATCTTAAATGTTTCACTATATTCTAAGTCATAATAATATTTGTAGAATTTAATAATATGTCACAAAATATAAATACGAATGTCAAAATTTAAACAAATAACACACACATTAACACAGACAGCCATGGATAGGGCTGCAGCCGTTCCATAGATGTACCTACCAAGTTTTACATATTTATAGAAGTCAAGTTTGCCTTCCGTTTTACCGTTTTAACATTTTGTCATCTAAATATTCCTGAATATTGTAGTAAGCCTTTTCTATAAGGAACCCTTTTAGTTTACTTTTGAATACGTGATAAGAGCTAGCATCATTAATTACTTGTGGGAGCTTGTTATATATTTGTACAACCATGCTAAAAATACTCTTACTTTTACACCATGAGTTCAAATCCTGGTTCTCGAGTTCAAATTTGATTTTCACATCACTGACGAAGGAAATTTATAAAAAATTTCGATGTAGGAAAACATCATGATAAAACCTGCATATATTATTATATTCGTAGAAGAAATTCAATAGAGTGTGTGAATTCACCAACCTGCTCTAGACCAGCGCAATAAATAATTTGGTCGATCACCGTGCGTTGATAGGCCTATGTCCAGCAATGAACTGTCAGAAAGGCTGGTAAAGTATCGTATTACTCTAGTATGAGTTATTCTCGTAGATTGACATTAAAGAGTGACGCAAGTGCGTACGCAGAATGCGCTTGTTGTCGCATTGTGTAACAGTTTGCTTGAATGAGGCGCATGCATGATAACGACTGTAATGATCCACCGCCGACACGACCTTGCTATAATTTGAAAGAAAAATAGAAAGTAAAGCAGCAAGATAGCATGTAAGTACCTATTCACAACAAGTAAGTAACAAGTAAGTATCTATTAAATAAAAATTAAATGTAAAGAAGATACAAAAACTGGTTATTTTAATGGCAGAGTTTTAGCTTAAACTGACCCGTGAATGAATTTATTGATATGATATCTCTATACCTATCTAGAATAAATAAGTTCTTGCCAAGCGGGTACTGTTTCGGATACGTTTTCCAGATATTCTTACAAGATGAAAAGCAAAACTTATAAAATCTGGTGGTCAAAACTTATGGGTAGGTTGAGGTCAAACGCAAATCTGCTTTGATTTCATTAGTCGGATTTAAGGCCGATTCACACATACGGCGGGCGCGGGTCGGGCGCGGTGCGGGTCGGGAGTACGGCGTGTCTATTTGTACCTGTTTCAATGGACGACCACACACAGAACGCGCCCGCCCCTTCCCGACCCGCGCACGCGTTCTGTGTGTTGTCGTCCATTGAAACAGGTACAAATAGACACATAAATGCCCATAATGGCATTCAGTAGAAGCGCGGTGCATGCAAAATTAGTACTGCAGCATTTTTGTTCAGCACAATGATGCAATCCAAGCGCTTTGTGTGGCAAAAACTCGTTCGCGATTGTGAACTTTTTGAATGAAGGCATCTCTTCAAACATATACTCGTAAATCGTGGAAATCTACTTTCGTGTGTGTAGAAGTGGTTCATTACGTCACGCTGCTCTAATGAGATTCTGGTAGAATTTTTACAGGCTGAATATTGTCATGTATCAAGCCAAATATGTTTGAAAAAAGTAGGAACGTATTAATCAAGGACTTTGTATACTATCTGGACTGCGCACAGACGAAATTTGGCTCAAAGTTAGTTTAGGAAAATTCAACCTTAATGCGTTGTAACAAAACATATATTCCTTTGAAATGGTATAAGAGAGACGCTGTGCCGAGTGAGACTTCCCAAAGTGATGAAGTTGTCCCGCTCGCACTATTGCCATTTTGAAACGACACTTATAAATGGTAGAATTATTACCTGTAAAGCCGCGACTGTCTTAACCATTTCTTAGTTTTTTTAACAATGTAGTTTGATAAGATTTTAGTTAAAATTGCGAATAGATGCCAATAAAACAGAGTTTGATATTTATTTTGTATGAATATACCTACGTCTTTATGATTAACGGTTATTTTTTATTTTTGACTAGAGTATCACCGTCGATTGCAAATGGCGTACTATGGTGTATACAAAGAAGTGTAGTAGGGTGACTATGCTGGACATATTTCTTAAACATGCTGGGTGTACAATTGGTGTATAGTCGTGGTTGTCATTTTTAATTTTTTTAGGTTGTAGATTTCAAAATTGGCATCCATATTGGAATTAAAAACGACAGACGTCACTTTTTGCTAAAAGTCGCGATGGGTGTCGCTTTTGAGGTTTTTGGGGGTGTAGATTTCAAAAATGGCATCCATTTTGAAATTAAAGATGGCGGACGTCACTATTTTGAAAAAGTCGTCATGGGTGTCGTTTAATAGGTTTTTGGGGGTGTAGATTTCAAAAATGGCATCCATTTTGAAATTAAAGATGGCGGACGTCACTATTCTGAAAAAGTCGTCATGGGTGTCGTTTAATAGGTTTTTGGGGGTGTAGATTTCAAAAATGGCATCCATTTTGAAATTAAAGATGGCGGACGTCACTATTTTGAAAAAGTCGTCATGGGTGTCGTTTAATAGGTTTTTGGGGGTGTAGATTTCAAAACTGGCGTCCATTTTGGAATTAAAGATGGTGGACGTCACTTTTTTGAAAAAATCGTCATGGGTGTAGTTTTCGAGGTTTTTGGGGCTGTAGATTTCAAAAATGACAACTATTTTGGAATTAGAGATAGCAGATGTTGCTTTTTTTTAAAAAGTCGTCATATGTGTTATTTTTTGAGAATTCGGGGGTTTATATTTCAAAATTGGCATTCATTTTGGAATTGAAGATGGCGAACATTACTTCAAAATGGATGCCAATTTTGAAATATACACCACCAAAAACCTCTAAAACTACACCCATGACGACTTTTTCAAAAAAGTGAGTCCGCTATTTTTTATTTCAAAATGGATGCCTTGTTTACTACGGAAGCCTTAAAATTCTGTTAACTACGGAAGTCTATTCGTGGACAAGTTTTCGTGATTAAGATTTTTCGTGATAAGGTCTATTTGTGACAAAGTTTTCCGTGAAAAAGTTTTTGTGAAAACATTTTTCGTGGTTAAGTACTGACACGGGTTGCGTTATATGTGTCAAGATTACATCAATGACATTTAAACGTGGTTCAACACCGTAAATATGGATTCCAGACCATTACTGTCGTCACAACAGTGAAGGAACTCATCGAGATCTACATTTCCGATGACAGCTGTCAAACTTAAAAGTGGTTTATCTCCGTCATTATCAATTCTAGACTATTGTTGTCTTAACAAAGGTGAAAGAACTCTTCAAGATCTACATTTCCGATAACAGCTGTCAAACTTGAAACTGAATTATCTCCGTGCATATTAATTCTAGACCATTGTTTTTATGGGGATTGGTTTTATAGAGATCTTCAAGGAAGGCCTATGCCCAGCAGTAGGCGTCTTATTGCTAAAGCGACGACGATGACGAAGGACGACGAGTTAGGGGTAAGATAACTGCGATTCCTGCGTGCAGTAACATTCCAAAGAAAAATTATATCCCAAGATAATCGAGATGTTTTGGTCATCCTACTTAGAAAAGAGACACAATCATCTGATGTGGTATCCTTGTCGGCACGTTTTTCTTTGCCAGTACTCAATCCTGTTTATATGATAAATCCATGGTATTAATTTAAAGTTTGACAGCGGGATACGTCTGCCGTTCCATATTCAAAATGGAAATAAAAATAATTAAACTTTTGTATCGATTGAGACATCACTAGTTGAATTCTATTTTATTGCTGTACATTTTTTTAAAGTTTTGCTGTGTGTACATTTTTTTTCTATCACACAAGACTTTAACATAGATAATATTTAAAATCACCATATCGCAAATTCAAGCAAAGAATTGTTAAATGTCGATAACTTTTTAAAACGGATAACAGCACGCACAAAATGTTACATTGTAGGAGCTTCAGTAAATACTAAAAAAATCTAATTATACCTACGGATACACTACGTTAACACAAAGCAAGTTTTTACTAAAAAGGAAAGTGCCAGTTGATTCATCATTTTACTCAGTCTAGAGCTATTATACACATGTTTGCTTTGCCTCAGGCTATTAACAGGTTGTCCACGACGATTACAGTTACGTGACACACATTATTGACTCCGAAACCGGGTTTTGACGCCAGTTACTGAGTATAGGTATGAGTTTAACAGTAAACGAATGGGATTCTTCAAGGCCATTATAAAAATTAGAATAGTCCTAGTAGAGATGTGGAACTTCGAAATACATTAAAATTTATAACGTACACAAATTCTGTATATTACCTTTCTGAATAATTTTTACCTTCATCGAATGAAATAGTTAAAATTCAACTCATTTTCCGCCTATATCATTACTGCCATAATTTGTAGAGTGGAAATAAACATACAAACACCCGGTTGTGCTAGTTCAAATAATATTTTCAAACGACGCATCATATTAAAATAAGTAACTCAACAATAAAAAATAACGAGAAAACAATTACCAAGTAATCTACCGGGCTGTTACGATAAACAAATGCCATAAAACATTCTCCATGTTTTATGATTTATTGAATAATACACGAACGTAAACGGTACATCGTATCGTAATTTAAATAAATGTGAGAATCTGCTTACTACAGTTACGACAACGTTACAAAAACAACGCAAGTCACCAGCAAAGAGAGCATACTGGCAACATTATGCGAACGGAACAGGATGCCTGAAGAGAAAGCGCGGAAGAAACATGGATCTAATATATACGACGTACAACTGGATTGATTCTAGTGGAAAAAGCGTGAGCTAAGCTTAAATGTTCTACCTTATCTTCTGCTTATTTTTTCTTACTTTATATAATGATATCCCGGACATTCAATTAAATCCTGACTAAAATCCAAAAAAAAAAGTTAAACAAATCTTTGTTTTACTTTTTTTTTTGGAAAAAATAAGTTTTGTGGCACAATGGACGACGGTAAGCACAGCAGCGTTTAATGTCTACCGTGTATTTGGGCTGAAATGCGCTGGATACAAGCCGCATCTGACCGGTCTAATTAGGAATCGATATGAGAGGCCTATGTCTTGGCTGTGGACATGCTACAGGTTAATGTTCATAATCATTGGTTTACTAAAAGAAAAAGTTTGAAAATGGGTCTGGCCACACTTTTCCCAAGCGCTGAGACTCCATTTGTTACATATAACTACCATGGTAAGAAATGATGCAGCAGAATTCGTCCGGTAAAACATGGCAACACACGCGCGATTAGGAAATAATAAGCCGGCAGAGTGGCAACAAGTCGAACAAATGCGTGCGCCATTGTTGTCGCGCGGGCATTATGTGAACTGAAACGTTTGAGCGATGTGCGTGAATGAGCCGTTCTAAATCTGAAAATGTGTTCTAATAGCGGTGCAATTTCAGATACAGTTCGAACATCGTAGCTTATTCGAAGAAGTGTTCCAAATACAAAAATAGTCAAGTACAAACTATTTTACTTCAATCGTTTGGCATTGTATAATTTTGTTCAACTGCATAGTTAATAAAATTGACGTTGTTATTAAATGGCTACTGTTATCTTAACTGTTGATAAATATAAATAAAATACAATTTAAATACTAGTAATAAATTTACTATTTTCACATTTCTAAATTCAATATTAAGAGTTACTTAGCAGAATAGGTTCACTTTTTAATCTTATAAGTAAAAGACTAAAACAAAATGTTACAAAATGAAACCATTGAAACGAAATAGTTTCAATTCACTTAGCAACTGGAATAGAAAATAGAATTAAAGCCGTACTGTTATTCTTTCTACGTCATTTGCCGAACGGTAACGACCATTTTATCGATTACTACGACATTTTTAAACAACATAAAAACGAACAATTAAGGAGGGAAAAGAAACAAACCTTACAATATTCACTAATTGGTGCTTTGGACAAAGAAACTTGATAACGTCTCCTTCGTTATAATTATTTCTACTGTTCTTGCCGGATACTTAGCTCAATTTCTTTAAAAATATAACAACGGCTAGCTATATTCTATAGTGTGGCAACACTAAATTAATATAGCTTACGTATCCATTACTGGATAAACTGGTAACCACATTGGATACGATTAAATTATTAATATTATTAACGATTAATCCTACTTAATATTATAAACGCGAAAGTTTGTGAGGATGGATGGATGGATGGATGGATGTATGGATGTTTGTTACTCTTTCACGCAAAAACTACTGAACGGATTGAGATGAAACTTTGCAATAATATAGCTTTTATATCAGAATAACACATAGGCTATAAATTATTATGATATATTGCGTATGCGGGTGAAGCCGCGGGTAAAAACTAGTGAGTTATAATTTTTATAATTAACTAGTTTTTACCCGCGGCTTCGCCCGCATGATATTATGATTTTTGACGCAATATCATTATAATTTATAGCCTATGTGTTATTCTGATATATAAGCTAAATTTTTGCAAAGTTTCATCTCAATCCGTTCAGTAGTTTTTGTATGAAAGAGTAACAAACATCCCTCCATCCATCCATCCATCCATCCTCACAAACTTTCGCGTTTATAATATTAGTGGGAAGTAGAATAGGATTATTAATGTTTTATTAAATTTTTTTTTATTAAAAATTTAAAAGTTATAAAATTACTAAACGGCCAAAAGGACGATCACTGAGGCAGATTAGAAAAAAATAAAAAGCACGCGTTCTAAATTCATGCTAAACATTTTTCTAACCCGTCAATAGCTTCAGTCAAACGAAAAAAGTTATTTTGACACAGACAAATTAAAAAAAGTACTTCACCGCATGGAACCAATTCATACCAGTGAAATTCAGTGGTCAGTTCGAACAAGCCAGGCGTGGCCCTATCAATCCTGTGAATTTTCTAAATCCAATCTAACGCCTGGGTAGTGGTGAAAATAAAAAGGCGGCTCGATTACGTTGGTTGTTCGTTCGTCTGGGATTTCTAGGTTCTACTCGTATTTACGAAAAGGCGTGATTTGGTTTTGGCTTCGTAAGATTTGTGCAAGACATGAAAGTTGCTCCACCGACAAGAGCCTTGCTCCTAAATAATGAAGAAGATGTGTGCATTCAGCCTATGTAAAAATATTACATCTTTATGGGAATGTAAACGCAAAGCTTGAGGGAAATTAAATGAAATTTTATTATGATTAAAATTAGTATCAGCTGTTTCTGACCAAAACTGTAGTTTTAGGGTAAATTAATTAAATTATTACATATACCGCTGTAGGTGGGTTAAATATAATTTTTGTATGTATTTTATTGCTAAGTACTTATGCGTAAACACGTGCGCGTTCAAACTTTAAAGCAATCAGTGTTTTTTTTTTAAACATACACATTAGATTCAAATGTGTCCATGAATGCTATAAAATTTTCCAAGTCCTTTCTTTAGTCCCTTACAAAATGCAAGAGACCAAACTTTGATAAATTGACCATAAAATTGTAATAAAAATTAACTCACCGTGTATTTTGACGTGAGAAAAAAGGTCCAAATCAAAAAGCAAGTGTGAAAATGTCTTCAATCAAACACGAGTTATTATGCATGCAAATTTTATGGACCGTTCCTAATGAGCTTCGTACGATTTCCCTCACTTTACGAGTTTACGGGTTAATTTTCCGAGTTACGCAATATTTGCTTATGGATTCAGTTTCCGTTACGCATTTCCGAAGTTTTTAGTGTCAGTTGGCTTTTTTGAAAAGTATTAGAGGTAATTGTGCGGGAAAAGAAAATTTAAATTGAATAGCCTTCTATAGAAATATTCTAAAAGGTAGTGAAAATCGCATTACAATCTGTTGTGTTATTTAGACGATCTAGGGGTATATATAAGCAGACACAAAATAATTAGCCAAGTGCGAGTCGAACTGGCGCACGAAGGGTTCCGTACTGTACTGTAGCCCCATTTAAATATTTATTTTAATTGAATAATTAATTATTGAAGGAAACAAACAATTAAATATACTGTGAATATTTCAACCGTCTAGGTACTTGTTACCGTTATTAATTTCGAGCAAAAACGGCAAAAAAATAAGGTTTGTTGTATATATTTGCCCCGCTTAATATTTATTTTATTTTGTTTTTAGTATTTTTTGTTATAGCGGAAACAGAAATACAACATCTGTGAAAATTTCAACTGTCTTGCTAACACGGTTCATGTAATACAACCTGATGATAGACAGACGGACAGACGGACGGACGGACAGCGGAGTCTTAGCAATAGGGTCCCGTTTTTACCCTTTGGGCAGGGAACCCTAAAAATGAAAGCGTGCTAAAAAGCGACCTTGCTTTATAATATGTAATATCTAAGTACCTACTTGTTTCTGAAATAGTTCAGGATCGCATCTAGCATTTAGGAAAACAAACTGTAGATACAACAAATGTACAAACAGACTAATAAACTCTGATTACAGTATTATCTAAAGGTTGTAGCGTAAATAGGTGCAGTTAGTTTGCAACTATAGGAGGTTCACCCGTCGCAATCTGCGGCGCTCTGCTCCGGGCGGCTCATCGGTATCAGGAATCGTATTGCGTTCCAATATAGGCCACAGAACACCAATCTTCAGTAAGTATATAAACTTATGTATAAACCTATAAAATCTTACAAAATTCTAATTGTCTGAAATCGTGAATGTCGCAATAAGTAGAATATTTTTAATGATTTGCGCTACGACAACTCAATTCAAATTAATTAAAATCAAAATGAAGAAGTCTTGTAAATAATATTGCTAATTATAGCAGAACTAGGAGCATTTTACTCATTTGACAATCAATTTAGAATTCACGCGCTTTTCACCAAAATGACGACCTTAAATTATCCAACCCAGAATTGTAGAAAAAAAATTCAGCTGTTCCATACACATTGATTCCAAGTTGCAATTTTGTATGGAACAGCTGGTTTTCTATTATCGAATTTCGGGTTTTCTTCATAGAAAAAGTTATTTGTAATGATGGTCTCAATCACCCCTTTTCGGTTTATTACAAGGGAAGCAGATAATTCAGTATAGTTATAAGTTGAAATTAATTTGCCAGGCCTACTAACAAACTACGGATCAAAAAGTTCTCGTGACCGTGTTGAACGCACGATCTCCTCCACAACCGTAGCGTCTGACCATTTGCGTAAAGTTCAACTACTGTTTACACTGGGCCGTGAGAACAGGCTGAACTTACTCTAGAATGGATTCAATCAAAGGCTCGATTCATTATGCGGGCATTTTGCTTCGGCGCTGATTGAACCGTTGCTCGTTGGTTGATACCGTTTTTTTTTCTTTACCTGCTCTACTGTACATTACCGGCCTTTTAATAGTCCACTGATGAAGATAGGCTACTCACGCAGGCTGATTAGCCAAATTGGTGGTTTACATACGCCATCAGCATGCAGGTTGTATCAAGATGTTTCCTTCACCGAGAAGCCAGTGGAAAAGTCTAAACTTTGTGGTATAACCTAAAGTGAAGGTTTCGTTAAGGACTGCCTAAAGATATACCTAAAAAACTACGGGTAGTATCTCGAGACGATGGAAATATTCTAAGTCATAATTATGACTAACTTATACTGGGGGAGCATCCACGAATCGCTTAAAAATAACTGTTTCATATAAGTCAAAATCAAAAAAATATTAAAAAAAAAACGATTGTGCTTGGTAAAACTTGGTTTCAATGATAAATTGGAATACAAAGATATCTTAGCTAGAATGTGTCCGTCGTTCAAAGTAGTGTTTTTCATGTTTCACGTATTTTCAAGACATTTTTTTCCGAAACCCCGCATAATTTCAAAATCACTTAGTACTCACTTATTATTATAATCCCGTGTAACCTAAAGAATACCTTACATTACGGATTACCTAAAGACTTACGATTAAGTACGTTTATGTTCAATTTTTCGTGCGATTAGATCGTTAAGTAAAAGTTACATCATTTATCGCTAAAATAGTGTGCATGCGCACAATTATATGCCCATTATATTAGACGAGTAATTAGTGTAAATATCGCAATAAAAACTTTACACGCTTACGCTTAATCATTATAGGAATTAGGAACTGCGTTTTCTTTAATTGAACTAAACATGAAGCTTGATTCTAGGTATAATCAATAAATCTATATTATGACGTGGCACGTAACACATCCACGTTCTTTTTTGACAGCATATGTGTCACTTACAATACCTATGTGTATAATTGTGTATGTGCCAATTTTTTTTTTGAAATTGATGCTTACCGAAATGGTATTGCTTTTTCCTGTACCATTAATAAATATCGAGCTAGTATTCTTTTTCCAATGTCATTATAATTTATAACACAGGAAAGAAAGCGGAATGTCATTTCCATTTAAAAATAATTAAATTGGGGAACTATGCTAATTCCGTAATAGCTAACTTAAATCGGGGAAGATATATAGACGCGAGTTCGTCAACGCTTTTTTAAGTTAAACGTGTGATTACTGTTTTTAAACAACGGTCAAGCTCGGGTCTCAGACCAGAGTTCACCAACAGATGTTTAATTTATAAGCCGTTGGTTAAATCTTAAACGGCTTGTTAACGAAATTTTGCTGTTCACAAAGCAAAAACCGCTGTTTAAATACAGTAATCACACGCTTAACTTAACTAAGCGTTGGTGTACTCTAGTCTTACTAATTGTTCAACTAGAAATACTTAATTTTAAGAGGTTGTGAAATGTAGATCGGCAGAGAGCGCAGGGCGCTGATGACGGTGAGAGCGAATATGCTGTCTAGAAGATTCGCTTCCTGCTCTAACGATGTTAAAATCACACTCTTCAAGGCTTATTGCCAATCGTTCTATGGAAGTAGCTTGTGGACTCAAAAATCTCTTGGCGTCCTGCGCGTCCAATATAACAACGCTTTCAGAATGCTGATGCGGCTTCCGCCGTTTTGCAGCGCGTCATCTATGTGTGCAGAGGCGCGCACTGAGGGCTTCGCAGCCATCATGCGTAAGAAAATTGCCTCGCTGTTGAACAGGACGGGAGCAAGCGACAACAGCATTCTGATAGCCATCACCGATAACTTCAGATGTCCAATCTTGCTTCACCACATTAAGGTGTTGTTGAAATTAATAGCTGTGACATGTTTAATTTAATAATGTGTGACATAAACAATTTGATATATTATTTTAATCTAATTTAACTTGATTTGACATGAACAATTTAATGTATTAATTTAACTTGACTTAACTTAATTAAATTTTATAATCAATTTCTAATTTGAATGTGTGTGATTATGGATCTTATGTGTCTGAAAAGAAAATGTTTTGATTTGATTTGATTTGTAGACAATCTTATTGGTATTTTTTCGAATAAATGAACTCAAATCCACCCACTAGGACACTAATAAGATGCAGAAGCAACTAAACACACAGCAATACAAGTACAAAGTACCCAGACACACCCACCCACCCAGACCTAGACCTAGAAGAGATATGAGATATGAATAACGTACTTAGTACCTATTTAAATATTCCTATCTGGACAAGAACCAAAACTCCTCGCTTTAAAGGCAGAGAGATAAATTATATCAATTGCGCCAGGAAAGACGTCGTTATTCAATGCTTTCATTCCACTGTCATTTTTAGGGTTCCGTACCTCAAACGGAAAAAACGGAACCCTTGTAGGATCACTTTTTTGTCCGTCTGTCTGTCTGTCCGTGTGTGTGTATGTCAAGACTCTTTATCTCAGGAACGCGTAAAGATATCGAGTTGAATTTTAAACTGTATTCGTAGATCTATGGTTTCTTGCAGTAGAGTAAAAGAAAAACTTCTAAGTTATCGTTTAAAAAAGTTAGAGCCGTTTATGTCGAAAAATACCGCATATTTCGACACTCACAAAAATCAAAACCTATAGGGTACTTCCCGTTGACATAGAACTATGAAATTTGGCAAGAGGCATAGTCTCAAAGTACTCATATAGGAATAAATCTGAAAACTATACATTTTTATTTAAATCACAAAAAAATTGGGCCTCAAAATTGACAAAATATGGGTTCAAAATTCAAAGTAAATATAAAAGAACTTTATTAGCACATGCTAAAACAGGTTTTTAATTATTTCAACAATGTGTAATTTTCGATGTATGACAAGAAAAGTGAAAAAAAAAACTTTTTTGTCGATGGTTATAGTATAGAGATTTTAACAACATACTTCCCAATTTTGTGAAATTTTCTGGATTTGTACGGAACCCTCGGTGTGCGAGCCTAACTCGCACTTGTCCGGTTTTTATAATGTTCTCAGTTTCACAAAACTTTAATAGGGTAAAATCCGCGTCCCCCAACAGCTGATAGCTTTTAAAGTTTCTGCCTTAAAGTTTCAGGATTCAACTTGGCAATAGACGCGATAGACAGCGAGACCAAGTTATTTGCAGAGGGTAAGGCACGGAGCCACTGTCACAGTTTCTAAGCAATGCTGACAGTTGTTTGTAGATAAGCTATAAGTTTTGTAATTTGGCCGTTAAAAGTTGGTCGACCAGTTTTGTCGAACGATGAAGTTGGTTGTTTTAGCACTTTGTGAATATAGTGCGATTTGAACATTTTGAAAAAGTTTTATAAGAACAAATTAAACGTCGAACATCGTATTATTATGTCAGTCGGAACTTACTTTTATACTTAGACTTTGCCAATAGATTTTCAACAAAACTAGTTGGAAGCAGCTTACTTCCAGCACGTCCTAACGTATAGACAAAGAGCATTTTCTGTTATATGACCATATAACAGAACATGCTCTTTGTCTATAGACGCTCCTACGCGTTTGTCGCTACGACTTCTTCATTCGAAAACTTCGAGCAAATATCTATAGAGTCACAATCGTGGAAAAAAGTGTCCGAGCCAAAACTTTGCCCAACCTACGTAGTGGGCAGGCTTTTTAGTTAGTCGTAAGGCGATTGCAAGCCGACTACAACACCGCGCGATGCCAAAGTGCTCGCTTTCAAGCACTTATTAGGTGACATAACGTCGAGATTAGAGAAAACGGGCCATTGTGAATTATTTAATGTAAATATCTAAGTCGTTATGTATGACGGCGCTCGGACATTTTTTTACTTCTTTCACTTAGGAACTGTTGCTCTGTAGATTATAGACAAGAAGTTCGAAAAGTACCGCCAAAAAGTTCAATGCCTTTATTACGTCACCATTATGTATTCAACGGCAGTGCAATGACGTCATCTTGCAAAATGACTGCATAAAACCTCTTTGTGCTCCAAAAGTCTAGCCTAACGACTAGCTCGCAGGTAAGCGGAAGTTATTAGCGAGGTTGTTGACCCCGCCCGCCTATGCCGGCGCCGCCCGCCCAAACACCATCGATAGTGAAATAGGTTTTTCGTGATTTGAATGCTTTTGAGCGTAGAAAAAAATTGTAAACTGATTTATTTTCAGAACACAAAGTCATACATGTACAGGTTATTCGAAAAGATGTATCTACTATGCCGAAAGGGAGTTCATATCATCTATATTAATAGAAGGCTTAGTAAAACGCAATTGAGTGCCTACTAAAGACGGATTTTAGTAAATTCGACCTAAGGGGAAAAAACTTTTTGTCTACCTGAAATGTTTATTCCTTGAACTAAAAATTGGTGGTAGTTTTCTTCATTCATCTTTGCTTTTTATTCAGGTAAATTTCAGGTATCAAACCTGAAATTCCCGGCCGATATTTAGGTGATGATTTTCGTTTTTTAGAGTTTTCCATAACACCATTTCACAGTGAATCCTGGCGACCTACTGGCTACTGGCTAAAGATTAATTTATTTAATAATAATTGCTGTGCAGCCTTAAAACATTTTATAGTTTATTTAAAGCGATAAGAAAGTAATAAACATCGATTTACTGTGCGTAATAATTGATTGCTTGTAGCTCGTTGAAACTAAACGCCTATAAACCATTTAGATAGTGTGCGCAATCATGTTAGACGAGCATATAATGGATGATTTATTTACTGATGATAGTAATAAATTATTTATACGTAAATAGGAAAGATAATATTCCGCTGACAGTAGAACTTATGTCAAGTAAAAATTTATAAGAAAAAAATAATCTTCATAATTGTTAACATTCAGTGGGCCTAGTTACACATATAAAGTAAATAAAAAAACCGGACACGTGCGAATCAGGCTCGCACATCGAGGGTTCCGTACAAACATATTGTTAAAATAATTAAAAACCTGTTTAAGCATGTGCTAATGAAGTTATTGATACCATAAATGATACGATTTACTCACTTTGAATTTTGAACCCATATTTTGTGAATTTTGAGGCCCTGTTTTTATGTGATTTAAATAAAAATGTACAGTTTTCAGGATTATTCCTATATTAGTACTCTGAGAGAATGCTCTTCGCTAAATTTCATAGTTCTATGTCAACGGAAAGTACCTTGTAGGTTTTGATTTTTGTGAGCGTTGAATTATGCGTTTTTTACGACATAAAAGGCTCTAACTTTTTTATACGGTAACTGAGAAGCTTTTCTTTTACACAACTGCAAGAACTCATAGGTTTACGTATATGGTTTAAATTTAAACTCGATATCTTTACGCGTTCCCGGGATAAAGAGTCTTGACATACACACAGACGGACAGACGGACAACAAAGTGATCCTATAAGGGTTCCGTTTTTTCCTTTTGAGGTACGGAACCCTAAAAAGCTTTATAGTAGGTAGTAATTAACCAATATGTAAAGAAGCATAAGAAGCAACTAAGTAATAGTGATTACAATTATTTTAAATTTTACCTATTATAATTGTTCGCGTTTCGCCAAGATTTCGCCATGAAGCAGTGAATAGATCTGAGGTAGAACACGCCCCCATGGATGATTTTTATGTATATTTAAGACCAAATTTGAGACTGCAAACCGTTTTAACCGTTTAGCCATCTCAGAGGCCCTCTGGTGAATTAAAAGCTCTGACACCAAGGCTAGCCATCCGACCTATACGAACTTACTTTTAGTAATCAAACCAAGCAGTGGCTCCCTAACTACACTTACTAACTTCACAGACAAGATATCCAGCGTTTAGTCGAGGATCACGGTGTAATTAACAGTACGGAAGAACGGCATCCTCTCATCTCGAGCACATTAGATTACTAAGATTTAAAGCTGTGGAAGCACTCTACTTGGTCGTACTGTATGTTTGTAGATGCAAGTTTCGTGTAAATACAGATCGCTTTTTCTGAACTTTGATCATTTGTAAGATGTAGAGTCGTAAATGTAAAATTTAAAATGTTCCAAGTTTGTTTTGAACATAGGTTTCAAGGTTGGGTTCATACCCACTGGTGAAAAATTTATTAATTGTAAATAATCTTTTTTAATACATTTGAATTAAAAAATATTCAGCTCGAGATATAAGTAGTATTATGTGAGGAGACCGAAGACTTGAGCTAAATTATACACCAATATGACAATTGCGTTAACTTTATTCTTCAACTACAATATTTCTTCCATTTTCAGTATTCTACAGCTTGGCGCAGGTACAGTTACTTGTTCTCAGTTGTTGAAGTCTGGTTCCAGAATGATTCTAAAAATCCCTCGTGAAGCAATCGCCAACCACAGCTAGTTTCCGGTAGCATTTATTCTTTTAAAAGTATGTGGTTGACTACCGCTTTCGATAACTTGTGAAACTATCGTATCCGTTCAAAAACGGCACATTATTTAAAATATGCAGTTTTTGTCTCAAACCCAACAATTAAGTCGTTTGTAAGGTTCTTTATAAGTACTTTTAGTCATATAGTCATTTATTCATAACACCATTTGTTACTAGTCAATAAGTAAACATTAGAGTTAAATGATTTGAAGGTTTTGACCTTTAGATCTTTGCCGTCTTAGTTTGATAGGTTATAAACTTGATTATTCGTGGTCATCGAAGACGTCAAAGTCCAACTTCACTAATTTCTCCTAAGTTATCTCAAGTCACTTAAGGGTAATTCTATAAGTACCAATTTAGACGTTTGAAGGTAGATAGTAAGATCGAATATTTGTCATACTTTAAACGAATGCAAGTTAAATAAAAGCTTTTAAAAAATAACTTTAATACGTCTCTGTTTTTTTTTTGTCTTTTTTATAGCTCATAGAATGAAACAAAAGCCAATGTACAGATTAAATCAAAACACTCTAGACTAGAACTTGTTTAGTTTAGTTGTTTAGCATTTAAATCATTCAATAATTTCAAAACAACTTTATTGTATTGTCAATTTGAACAAATATTGACAAATATTTGTTCAAATTGTCAGTATTGTCAAATAATTTCATGTCCAAATGCAAAAAGTTCCCTTGAAACAAATCGTAAATTTAAAATACAGCAGTGTTATGTTGTCTCCATCAAAAGTAAATAAGTTCGCAAGTCATAGAAAACTAAGTAATTCAGAGCATTGAAATCTTCATGAAAAAACAAGCTTGATTCCGATTTAATCCCGGTAACCGATAGAAATATTAGAAGGTAGGCTGCAAACTTAACCGAACCTAGAAGTGCGCTACAGCAGTAATTGATGACGTGATCGCGTTCAAGTCTGAAGCACTTCATGCCTCGAGCGAAACTCCAGCGAACTTTGGGCTTCCAAACTCATATTTTAAACTAGAAATGAGCGCGATAGGCAGTCAAAGTTTTATAATAACTTCAGTTACGAGATTCGAGCGTTATTTAATTTTGTTATAAATTGCCCAAGGGTGTTATAGTTGCGTGAGAGAGTAGCATTTACCTCTTTTGCCGTCTTGAAAAGAGTCTTTCAAAAAGCGCAACATTTTCGTGCACACGTAATAAATGTTGGCATATTCGTACCGCATTGCAGTTTTTTGGTAAAATATGCACATATTTAAGTTCTAGTAGAATAGGCTATATAAGTATATATATTCACTTTTTCAGATTTGCACTCCCCGAATCACTTTGAATTTTACAGAAATGAATAAATAGTTTTTGCATTTACCAAGTAACCAAGCTAACTGTGATTTGTATAAATGATGATTTCATTATTTATCTTCCAAGTAATAGAAATTTACACGAAAAATTATTCATGGTAAGTCCAATATAAACTTACTTATTTTATCTATTTAAAGTAAATTAGTTACTTAAGTAATTAGTAAAAGATAGAGATTAAAAGATAGAGATAATTACATAGAGATTTAGTAAAAGTCCTCGTAACAAGTTAACAACTCTCATCAAATGTCAAATGTTACAATTGTCTACAAAGTGGGCATAAAGTCACAAAACAACAGTACCTAAGTTCTTAGTAACTATTGCTATAAATACACTTCCAGCTCCACCCTCGTAAGCCTTCTTCATTAAGCCTGGCGAAATGGTGCGTAACTTAAGGCGTAACAAATGAAAGCTCTAATTTCCCCCAAATTACCCAAATGGCTTGATAGTGCTGTTACTAAAAGCCTTGGATTTGCATGACTATGTAGGCCAGCCATTAGAGTCTTAGTTGAGTAGTGTAGAGTTAGCTTTACGGGCGTACGTTGACTTAGTACCTAAAAGAGCGCTTTTTCGTTTTTGTGTTATCCGTCATTGTTTCCTGACAATTAAAAACTCGATGTCTTTAAAAAGCAAAAGTGAATAGGTATATTCTAGGCTACATACGCCAGCTACAACATTGCTTTTCATCAGGCGAATTGATGGCCATATGATGCCCTGTTATGTATAAAAAAATAAAGTAAGTAAAATTTCAGTGTCAAGTTTAAAACTATAAATACGAAAGTATATTTGTTGGTTTGTTTGTGAATTTCACGCAGCAACAGAGCGGTATCGACTGATTTTTAATATGGATATAGTTTAAGGGATGATTTACATTAGAACGGTCCGTGCCCCGTCCGGGAAAGTATCTTGTGCTACTTTCTATCCTGTAAAAATAAGAAGTACCTATTGAATAACACTAAAACAAAAAATAAGACGGGCGAAGCCGCGGCCAAAGTAAGTCTACTGTAATATTTTACAGTGATCGAATCGCCGCTAATGATAAAATGTATAGTTAATTAATCAAAATAAATTACTGACATAACGATATACTGACCTATCTAACTCTTGACATTAAAAGTTTTCGGAAAGCAACCCCAAATATCGAGGCTAGGGGAACGAGCGGTGTTGGCTTTAGAATGTCGCCGTTAAGGCAGAAAACTCAGCATAATAGCCTGACATTAACACAATGGGGAACCTTGAGAGTTGATAGGACACTATAGACTCTACCTATAGTATGGATAAAGTGTATAGAGATTGGAATAGATAATAGAGGACGGTGTGAGTGACTTCGAGTTTGCATAGATTTAGTGTCACAAGCCCTTTGAGATTGCGATGAGGTCAAGGGGAAAGGCGTTTAGATAATGTTACCAGGTACCTATCTGTATTAACGGATAGGTACCTGGTAACATTTATCGAAGACAATGTAGGTAGGTTTAGTTTAGATTAATTAGACAATTTTAAAGAGTTTAAACCAATCTACATTGTCTAATTATCCGTTCTTAATAATTCGCAGAAAATTAAGGTAGAGTTGGTAAGCATTTTGATAGATTTAGACCCGAGTTCAACAACGCTTGTTGAAATTAAACGTGTGACTACTGTATTTAAACAAAGGTTAATCAAAAGATGTTTCATTTACTGAACGTTGGTTAAATTTTAAGCGGGTTAACCAAGCACCAAGCAAAATACGTTGTTTCAATGTAGTAATCACACGTTTAACTTAAACAATTGTTGGTGAACTCGGGTCTTAGTAGGAATTTTAGTGCGTTTAAGTACCACCTGTACTGTACTGTATCAGCCTTTATTTATGGTTGGTTATGGTCCACTGCAGGACGTACGCTTTAAAATGTTTTAAAGTTGTCAACACTAGAATTTATTGCATTATTGATGTATTATTACTAAAACTCGTAACCAGTCAATAAATAAAAGTAGGTATAGACAAGTCTACTCTTGTTTCAAGTTTGTGCGAAAAACTAAAACAGCCCGGTCATCAGGAATGCAGCGCGTCCCAAATTGCCATTTCCCATTTCATTTGCCGCGACACTCGGCGCCCTGAGCAATGGACTGATGGGGAAAGCATGGAGCGAAAAATACAGTCATGTCCCGACAGATACAGTAAACTTTATCACAATTTTTCTTTGGAAACAAAAACATTTATTTTTACTTACCTAGACGAACTACGAGTGCAAGAAAATATACGTACTAATAGCAATGGTTCCGGGATACGAATAGGACAGATCATTTTATATGTGATGCGAAGTTATTTGTAAATCCCTAAATACTATATGGCATGACCGACTTTGCCCGTGTACAGAATTTCGCACGGGATCAATGTAACATTTTTACATTATTTTTTTATCAAAAATGGCTCAGCCCACATCGATGACATTTAAATGGGACCAACTTCGATACTTCGGGTTCAAACTTTTGGGTATAATCAAAAAAATGATCGAAATCAGACTACTATGTAAAAAGTAATACGTGGTTACACATAAAAATATATACGCGTCGAATTGTGTACCTCCTCAGTTTCGTCGGTCAATAATGGATTGATCGATGAATTATTTCGCAATTCCACATGTCTTTAAATTTGTCTGCATATATATATACAGTCCTTAAAAAAAGATGTGATTTTATTACGCCTGAAGGAAGTTTACATTAACTAACTTAAATCTATACAAACAATAACAAAATAATAACTAGGCATAAGATTGAAAACCAAATAATATTTACTCGTAGTACACAGTCACACTCATAGCTTTCCTAGTTATATATAACTCCACAACAAGACTTACTATGTCAGGGGACACAGAATTAACACAAAGAAAAGGATAACGAACACTTAAAACAGAAGCTTATTTAAATTTTGTACGATTCGATGACGCTAACCAGCTTTTAGCCTTGCGCCATAATTTTCGAATTCACATAAGTTTCCCTACTGACTCGTGTTTACTGTGTACGTCTGTTTGCAACCGCAATCTTCTCGTGAAATAGCTTGCACCTGCACGCTCCTCCCAAATTTAATCGATCCACAAATCACTGCATTCGATCATTATGCTCGTTTTATATAACGTCGAGAGGCTTTTAGAATTTTTGTATATGATTTTTAAATTTCAATTTCAGAAAAATCACATCAATGATAATATTTTGTAGTCCGAAGGTTATCAAAGTCAGAGTGGATAGGTATCACCTACGTCCGACCACAGACCTATTCGCGATTAAAAAAAAACTTCAGGAGAATTGCGATAAGGGAACGATACATAACCAAGTCATGTACAACGTAAAAAACAACTAGGAAAGAAAGTGTGCAAATTGGAAATCTTAAAAACTCGATTTTAATTCATAGGGTGCAATAATGTTTTGTGACAACAATGGTGATTTGACTGTAATTTTCAAAGTAGTTTAGGAGATTCATTTTGGAAAAAGCGCTGTTTTTCAAATTACTTATTGAGTATGTTGGCCTCAGAGGGCTCTACAATTTACCGGGCATGGGCGAGCGCAGAAGGTGGCTGAGCCCCAAGGAAAAAGCGCATGTTATAAGGAGAGCGCATGTTTTTAAATGAGAGCCAGAGAATTTAGAAACTTTTACATTTTTGTCCATGACGAAAAAGCTCGAAGCAAAACAGTTAAAAATTTACGTCCCATGGGCTAAGCTCTACGAGTGCGTCGATTTAAAAATAATGCTTAAATACAAAAATACCGTGGGCATGCATTTTTAATTTTAAGCTAGGCTTAAGGTTAATTATCCTGTTTTGAATTTAAAATAGATTTGGAAATATATAATTGTTAATATTATTAATATTACCTATATGGTTCTTGAGTCAGAATTAAAGTTTATTTATTTATGACATAGTTTTCCCTACAGGCATTGGCATCGCACTTCCATACATTTACTATGGAGTGTGAAAAGTCGTCAAAAAGAGCCATACTACTTATTTTACATGAGTTTTATTTTTTATATTTTTAACGGGAAAAAATACTTTTTTAACTACAATAATATACAATACTACTTTATACGCTAAAACTACCTACACTACTACTACATAGAAAGCAATTGGATTAGAGTTTTATTATATGTATCGATAATAATATTCAATATAGTCCTATTGTATTTAAGATACGATATACGTGGTCACATTTATACGTAGGCATAAGAGATTTTTATTTTCATTAAACAAAAATATGACTTCATAATTATTTTTCGTAAAAAATGGCATGACCGACTTCAACAGTGTACAGAATACGCGAATATTTTGCACGAACCGATATAGCATTTTTCACATTATTGTTGATTTATCTAAACTTTAAATAAAAATAAAATAAAAAGCCTTTATTGCTGTTTCTTAGTTTTACAAACTATATCAAATTATTTAAACATGCCTTAAATACTAAGTTCCTTATGGAATTAAATTAATATCGGCAAACGGTGGTTGTGATATCGCAGCTTGTCCTTCGACAAAGGCCTCCTCTAAAGATTTCCACTGTGTCCTGTCCTTTGCTGTACGCGTCCATGTAGTACCAGCTATTTTTATAATGTCGTCCTCCCATCTTTTAGTCTGTCTACCTCTATTCCTTTTACCATCTCGTGGATACCATTCAGTTATTAAACTGGTCCATTTCTCCTTTTTCTCTCTGATCATATGTCCAGACCATCGCCATTTTAGTTGTTTGTAAGTTGTGTATGCGTTCTTAAAGTTTGTCTTGCTCTTTATGTCTTTTAGTTTTATTCGGTCTTTTCTTTTTACGCCTATTGTACTTCTCTCTATTCCATTTTGACAAATTTTTAATTTGTTTGATAGTTCTTCTGTCAACGCCCAAGTTTGACACCCGTACAGTAAGCATGGAAGAATACACATGTTAAATACTTTTCTCTTTTGTTTTATAGGCATGTCTTTATTTTTCATCACTTCGCTTAGCGACCAGAACCGTTTCCAGGTATTAGCAATTCTTCTTCCTATTTCCTTTTGCATGCAGTCTTCTTGAGATATAAGTTGTCCAAGATATATATATTCTTGTACATATTCTATTACCTCGTCATTTATTTTTATTTCTATATTTGTAGAATTTGACATTATTTTAGTTTTTGTTAAGTTCATTGACAGGCCTGCTTTAATACTTTCATTCGATAGCTGTTGCAACATGCTTTCTAGAGTTTTTGGGCAATCCGAAAACAAAATAATGTCGTCTGCAAAGCGAAGATGACTTAGATTTTCACCATTTATATTAAGTCCCTTTGTCCATTTTAGGTTCCTAAATATCATTTCAAGAACGGCTGAAAATATTTTTGGTGATATAGGGTCTCCTTGGCGTACACCTCTATTAATAGGGAATTCGTCTCCTGTCGATTCTAGCTTCACTCGAGCAGTGCTTTTTGTGTAGATATTTTTAAGTATTCTAATGTATTTTGTTTCGACGCCTTGTGCTTCAAGTGCGTTCCAAATAAAACTGTGTTCTAATGTGTCGAATGCTTTGTTAAAGTCAATGAATCCCAGGTAGTAAGTTTTGTTATATTCTTTACATTTTTGTAGTATCTGTCTCAAAGCGTGAATGTGATCTATAGTTGAAAAATGTCTACGGAATCCAGCTTGTTCTTTGGGCTGATTTTCTTCAAGGGTATTTGTAATTCTAGAAAGTATAATTTTTGAAAAAACCTTGTAAATATTCGACATCAGGCTGATGGGCCTATAATTTCCTATGTTTCCTTTGTCGCCTTTTTTATGGAGCAATATAATTGTTGATTTAGTCCAATCATCGGGGATGTTTTCCGTGTTAAGTATTTCGTTAAATATATCCGTAAGCTTTGGAGCAATCACTGGTAATGTAGTTTTTAGAAGCTCGTTTGTGATGAGATCTGCACCAGGTGCTTTATCAAGTTTTTGTGTTTTAATTGCTTGCATTGTTTCAATAGTTAGTATTTTCGGTGTCTGCTCTGCATCTGTTGGTATGTTGTATTCTTTTTGAGTTTGTTCAACTCTTTGGCTTGTGTACAAATGGCGGTAATAATCCGTAGCAATCTTTAGTATATCGAGTCTGTTACCTGTCGTTATACCATCTTTCTTCTTCATCCTTGGTATCCACTCTTTCTTGTAGTTTAGTTCCTTCCTTGCCTTTTTTATTCCTCCTGTTCTTTCTATAAATTTTTCTATTGTAGATAGTCTCTTTGTTTTCCTTTCCTTTCTAAGTTGTTCACTTATCTTTTTGCTTATTTCTGTAATTTTTTGGCGGATTTCATTACTTTTCTTCTGTTGTATAAGTTCTTTACGTTCTTGCAGCAAATGTTTAGTTATGAGTGATATTTCTTTCTTATTGTTTGTGTTGGTTTTTCTTGTTACAGTTTTTAGTTGGTTGATTAGTCCGTTGTATTTTTCTTCAGTTGATGTAAGTTCTTTTTTCCCATGTCTGTCCTTCTTCAGTGATGTTTGGAGGTTTTCAAGAAGTAAATCTGTATTGCCTGTATATTCAATAGTGGTACACTTATTGTGAAATTTTCTTAGTTTTTTGGGACGTCTTCCTGTCAGTGTTACCCGAACCATTCTATGGTCTGTGTTGAAATTCAGATTATTTATTATGGTTATGTTTTGGAAAAATTTTTGATTGTTAGATAAAATGTAGTCGATTTCGTTCTTATAAAGCCCACTAGGCGAGATCCACGTCCATTTTTTCTGCGGTTTTTTTATATAAAAGCTATTCAGAATGCTTAATTTGTTTTCAGTTGCAAAGTTTACTAATCTTGTGCCGTTTTTACTTCTGAAGCCGAATCCATATCTTCCTATGATGTATTCTTCTCCATTTTTCTGTGTTCCTATCTGACCATTGAAGTCGCCCATGACAATTTTATTTTTGTGAGCGCTTTCCATAGTATTTTGAAGATCATTATAGAAGTTTTCTATTTTTGTTACATCTTCCTTCTTGTCCGATTCAGTTGGAGAATATGCCTGAATAATCGACCATTCTTCATCTTTTCCTTTTATAGGTAGTTTGATATTAAGGATTGCAATACGTTCTGAGATTCCTCTGAGCTCTTCTATATTGTCTGCAAGATTTTTCCTGACCATGAATCCAACTCCATATAGTCCAGGCGTCTCGCCTATATAGTGCAATATGTAGTTTCCTCGATCTTGTATGCCCTCACCATACCGTCTCATTTCACTAATCCCAATAATATCCCATTTTATTTCTTTTACTGCCAGTTCAAATTCTTTAAGTTTTTCTGATGTTCTTAGTGATCGACAGTTGATGGTTGCTATGTGAATATGTTTTGCCTTTATTTCTCTTCTCTTTTCCGTATCTATGATCTTCATATCTGAGTGGTTTGAGGTATTTTTATCCATCTTTAGAGGGTCTTGGTCTTTTTCCCCCACGAGGACCAGTCGGCTTGGGGGAGAGTGTTTTATATTTGTTAATTTGTTTTTTTGGTTCAGTGTTTGTTTTAGTTTCCGTTCGCCGATAACTGACTGCTATTTTTTATCTGTTAGGTAGGTTGTAAGGGAGTTGGACCGATTCCTCATCAAGTCAAATGCATTCGTTCGGTTGTTCCTCGAAAAGGAGGTAGTTTGTTGTTTCTTTGGCTGTACATTAGTTAGCGGAGAAACTGAAAGTTCCCTTTTTCTATTTTCCTTGGCTTTTGTACCTTCCTTGACTATGAGTTTATCGAATTTTAAGTAGGCGATATTCCCTTTGTTTCGTTCCTCTATCAGTTGTGGTAATAATGTCTTCCTCTTTTCTAGAATTTCTTTAGAGAAGTCCTCCGCGACAAATAGTTCCTTAGATTTTTTCCTATTTTTCAAAACTTCGTTCTTTTTCCATCCACAAGTGAAGGACAAAAGTACAGGTCTCGGTTTGTCGCTTTTGTTTGGTTTTCCAATGCGATAGATTTTATTTATATCGTAATCCTCTAAGACTAAGTTTAATTCCTTTTGGAATTTATTTTTCGCATCTTCTATAAGTTCTCTTGTAGATTTTTCCCCTTCTTTCAAACCATATATTATAATGTTGTTGCCTTTCTTGTCTCTTTCTAAAAACTCTATCTTCTTTTCCAAGTTTTCAACTTTAAGTATTAACTTTTTGTTTTCCTCTAAGACGGGTTTTAGTTTTTCGTCTATTCTATCCATTATTGTATTGGATATAGAAACGGCTTGGTTCTGCATTTCGATTTTCATTTTTTCAAAAATGAAGTTGAAATTGTTCATCCATTTTTCTGCGTATGATAGAATGTAATTTAGTAGTAATTGGTAGGGATTATGATATTCACGATGGCAACACTAAACTTTACTGGTAGCCGTCAATGTCATTTGTCACGTCACTTTGTTTGACAGTTCAATAGTGCCAACATTGTAATCGAATGAATTTCTTGAGATCAATTTCCAACCTCAAACTTACTTCGGTTTTCTTCTCAAAATGATGTGAATTCCAGTATTTAGCCCGCGAAGATGACTTCCAACACTCTGTATCACTTAGTTTAACACTTAGAAACGATGTGATTGTGAAAAATTAGGTTCTTTATAATTATTTTTGTGGTTATTTTCGGAGCAACCATACTACGATGTTTATGAGACCAGCACCGGAAACGGAAAATCATAGACATAGTTTTCCCTACAGGCATTGGCATCGCACTTCCATACATTTACTATGGAGTGTGAAAAGTCGTCAAAAAGAGCCATACTACTTATTTTACATGAGTTTTATTTTTTTATATTTTTAACGGGAAAAAATACTTTTTTAACTACAATAATATACAATACTACTTTATACGCTAAAACTACCTACACTACTACTACATAGAAAGCAATTGGATTAGAGTTTTATTATATGTATCGATAATAATATTCAATATAGTCCTATTGTATTTAAGATACGATATACGTGGTCACATTTATACGTAGGCATAAGAGATTTTTATTTTCATTAAACAAAAATATGACTTCATAATTATTTTTCGTAAAAAATGGCATGACCGACTTCAACAGTGTACAGAATACGCGAATATTTTGCACGAACCGATATAGCATTTTTCACATTATTGTTGATTTATCTAAACTTAAACTCTTTCAAATAACAAAATAGTTATCGAAATCGGACTATTTTGTAAAAAGTTATGCGTGGTAATTACACTTGAAAAAATTATACGCGTGGAATTGAGTAGGTACCTTCTCCGTTTCGTCGGTCAAAAACCATTGAAGTTTTATACACAGTTAATCTTTAAACCTGCCTGAAAAAAGGTAAGCGTCAAGCCTCTAGTACCAAGCCATACAAAATGCTGGTGCGAAACTGCGAACGTACCAACCGAGGTTTCATGTTGCAAATGAAAAATGCAATGCCGGGCTAGGGTTACCACATGGAAAATTTTAACATCCGGAGAAAAAAATGATTTATAGATAAAAAATTCGAAGATTTTTTGGTAGAGGTGCCGTCTGTCATTATTTAAATTGGTATTACCTACCCAAGTAACATTTAAGCGGAAAAATATTATATTTACCAGCGCATTTCCAGCTATAAGCTTAATGAACTATGTACAAGAGTGTAAAAATATGGTTAGGACTGTACTAAAGTATAACTGTACAACTGTATACAGTATAGCTGATTAACGGCTGTATAGAGCCAACATTTTTACCTTTAGCTTTTAAATAGCATTGGAAAACGCTTAAATACAGACCGCGGCGTAAAAAACTGCGTTCAGCAACTTTATACGACAATAACTGTACATTGCTCTCAAATTATACTTCTGTATAACCTACTTCTGTACAAGAGCATTATATATTGTTATAGCCTGAATATTGGTGTAAAATTACTCTATTGTTCAGCCTTCAAGTTAAGCTTGATAATAGCTGTACAACGGAAATGTAGGATACTCTTAGCAAGCAATTCCCTTTATAATAGTGTAATACAATTCTATTTCATGTAGAAGAGTTTAAATTTACTCTTCTTTAAAGCCTTATGCGATTGGCGTACATTTTTCCCTTTTTACAGTTTTTCGTGTTTTAGAAGATTAAAGTTTTTATTATAGTGTTAACATACACAGTTATCCAGCTTATCGATTATTTTGGAACTAATATAGCTTAAAATCAGTATATTATTTGGATACAACTGGATTGGATTGTTAAGTGAACAAGAGTTAAGATGGATGTAAAACCTTGGAAAAAACAAAAAAGAACCGGCGGACAAAAAGAAAATTTAAAAAAGCTTATTCCCAACGTGAACTAACGCAACAAAATATAATTTTACAAGGGCACGGACAGCCAAATTCCAAGTTGGTATCACCACCATGCAATGAGTGTTCCGTAGAATCAAAATTGTTGGATCATGATGAAGTAGCAAATATCTGTGCTGAAGATATGTATGTTGGGTTAGTACCATGCGGTGAGGGTTCTGTACAGGCAGAATCGGGTTTATGTGCAATTATATAGTTTTACGTGCTTGTGATGTTAAATTAATTTTTTTTTGTTTTGAACATGGTGAGGAATCATATTTCATACCACTTTTACACACTTTGTGAGAAATTAAATTTCGTTGATTTAGTTGATAATTTGTTTTTATTTTGTCTCTTAACTAAGTTTGGTACAATAAGATGCTAAAGTTCTTTTCATAGCATATTTAGCCACAAAATGTTGTTTGTTCTTAAAACTAAAAGACACTATCAGTGACAAGAATTGGTTTGTTCTTAAAACTACAATATCACAATCAAACACACGATTTTGTTTGTTTCATGTAACACCGATTGATTTTGCATGACGTTGCCATTTTTTCCCTTCTTCATTAATTATCTAAATGACAGGATCATTAGAAGACTTCCCAGAAACAGGTTGTACTCCGAATGAACTCGAGCCTGGTGTTTCATTATTTTGATACATCTGCAATTAAACAAAAAAATATTGGAACGCTGATTGAGATAGGTTTCCACTTGCTACTTTGACTTTGAAAACGACATGTGCAATATCGAAAATAAGATGATTTACTGCATTCGCCAATCCGTTTTGTCAGCGGATTGGCGAATGCAGTAAATGATCTTATTATCCGCTGACAAAGCGGATTGGCGAATGAGTAGTAGGTAGGTATTACAGGAATAAGTAGGTTTGGTTTGGGTCATAGTGAGGTTTTCTATATTTTCAACTGAACCCTAATTAACTGTATTAATGAATATGTATAAGACTTTAAGACAGCTTCTACAGTACTTAAATACTAATGTACAAACAATGTTACTCTTTAAGCTGAGATACATTCTTAAATAACGACTCTGTTATGCAAAAAGCTGCATTAAGGGGTACTAGAAGAGCAAGAGCTGTATAAACTAAGGACGCCATTTTACCATAACCTATAAATTGCATTCCAATTTTACGAAATATTTTTTTGTTTGTTTTTGAAATTTCAGTACAAATTTACAAAGTATTTTAACTGTATAGTACACACAATTACGTTTACTATTAATAGAACAGTCCGGGTTACTCTTAAAACTGTTTTCAGATATGATCACATATTTGTTGTTACAGAAAAAATGTATGTATATTCCTTATTTAGAAGGGGCGTGAGTTTTGAGCTTAAAACTAGTATACATATTCACATAAAAATATTAGTCGCAAGCATAACAACAACGATAAACAGGAAAGAGTACTTACCACTTAGTTATTAAATATTTTTTTCACTTATACTTCACATATGGTCTCTGCCTTGGCACATAGTGAATTAAGAAATAAAATGCAGAATGAATTCCACCACGAACACGATTATAATATATTTATTCTTTTATTAAGATTTTCACAAGCCTCAGTCTGTATAAAATAATAGAAAGGAAAATTAGAGAATGGAAGCTGTATAAAAGTATCTAAATAGTATCTTAGCCAGCCAAATAGCACAGCTATTATGCAGCTGTTGTACAGCTAAATCTACACTTAAGGCTGTATAATTTTGGGGCCCATTTCGGAGTTACAAGGGCTGTATAGCTTGCTATACAGTTTTTATACAGCAACGTTTAACAGCCTGTAGTAAACAAATAGTCCATAGTACAGCTTTTATACAGTTTAAAATGTTACTTGGGTAAGCTGTGATCAATCGCCAATTAATCTAAAGATCTTGAGACTTTCAAAGTTCAGGCGAAGTTTTGGGAAGAGATATATCACCAATATCGGTTGGAAGTAGCTTGATCCCAGCGCAATTCGCAGTCATAAAGCGGTTACCAGTCCACCTTATGAATTACGACTGGACATTCTACGTGGTGCTTTCGCCACCCGACACTAAAAGCAAATTCGGAAATATGGTAACCCTATACCAGGCGACCAGCTGAATAGAACCCGGGTGAAGTGAAAAAAATTATACCGAGCGACAGAAAAGCGGTTACCGAACGAGAAAGAAATGTTTTACACGAAACTAGGACCTTTCATTTCCCTCGAATATTGCAGCGTTTCAAATAAACGTAGCGTTGGGACTGTACTGGCACCATTTTTATTCTAGTTGAATTTATTTAAGTACTCGTCTAGTAAGTGTTGCCATTGAAAAGTTTCTTAAAATTATAAATAGACTTAAATTCCTCTCATATTATCTGCGTTATTGCAATTCACTTTAGATATTTTTCATTATGTTCACGTATACCTAATTGTTACTGTAATAATAATATATTGTAAGAAATATAATACATTTTTGATATGTTTATCACAAAAAGAAAGTTTCTAAACACGTAGTGTGTGAAGCACGATAAAAATCATTTCATTGATTAAGCAATGCGCCATTTCTCGTTAATGGTAAGAAGTTCTAATAATTTCACATTAAGTAACTAACTGGTTTAAAGCAGTTCTCACAGATGGCGCTTCCAACAATGTAGTAGTTGGTAAAAATAATAAAACACTTTCACTAATTCGACGCTTTTGCAGACAGCATTTCTAGCTTAATTGGAAAAAGCATCTGGGCCGGAACCCCAGAGAGATGCAGGTTCAAATCCTGCGAACGCGTCAATTTTTTGAAATGTTTATCACAAAAAGAAAGTTTTTTTATTGTAAGAAAAGCCAAAATAAAAACGTTTCAGTACTCTTGCAGCTTCTTATAGCTTAAACCGCTTACTGCAGCTACTTGCAGTATTATCATAGAAACAATTATACGATACGCTAACTTATATAATATTTAAAACATCTCTATTGTAGCTATCACAATTTATAGAAGGCCATAAAATAACTTCAAAATCAGCCCCTCGAAACTTCAATAAACTGAATACCTAATCACGATTAACTTTGCCGATATCCCGAAACTTCTAAAACCCTTGTTTAAAACATTTCAGGTATCAGCCAATCCAGCCTGACGATTCCATCCAGATTTGTCAACTATTTGAAATTCCAACGACTGTTTGAAATTCAACTCGAGTTTTATGTTAATTCTTAACGCTTTGAGTTTTCCACGAGCATTCTCTTACCGGTAAGTGATTGTCCCAAAATACCTGCAACAAAAGATGTAAATGGTTAAAGTCAACAATGCTTTCATCTACAGGTATAGCATGAAAATAATCAAAATTGATATGACATTTTAGTAAAAATACAGTATTAAAATGAGGGCATTCATTGCTAGTGGTATTTAGCTTCTATAGGTTTTTGTTGGAAAATAAGTCGTGCACACTGAATAGACTAGAGCGCCGCAACGAGGTATCAGTTGGGCTTTTTTGTAACACTTATTACAAATATTAAAAAAAAATGTAGGATTTGTGACATAACTGGAACATTATCAGCAAGTCAAATGTTTTTTAATAGAACGAACTCAAGAACATATATATTTTTCAATAGATCGATACGCATTGACGAAACCAAATTAGTTCGTTTTCCATTTCTGCGCCATTAATTTAATCCTCGAGGCTCTACGGTGATTTCAAATTAGAGACTTTATTTGTGGCTTAATTCTTTTGTATTAAGCTACAAATAAAGTATCTAATTATATACATACATTTTCTGGAAATTTTACGGAGAGAAAATGATGGAAGAGATAAAGGACAGACGGAGTACCTAAGTAATATTTCTAACAAGGTTTTGAGTATTTCTATCTAAATAAGTAGATAAAAAGTTGCACAAGCATGCATTACATTTACGAGACGAGCGCATGAATGTATACTTTAGACGGGAACGCACAACGTTTAAACAAGATATTTTCATCTCCAAGCTTGAAGATCTCCATATCTCGGCATCTTATCGGGCGAAATTTATGCGGGAACATGAATAAATCGAAGAAATAAAGGTGAGGTAGCTTATCTGTGAGAGATATGGGCACTATAAAACACGTAGAGTACGAATGCGCGGGTACCGTCAGTCGTCGTGAAGTTCTGAAGGAGCAAATATTTTTGAAAGGATATTTTATTTACTTGGAAGAAAAGTAGGAAACGGAATCTCTCAGGGGATTGCGAAGCATCTATGCTGTCAGTTTCTAGCGTCTAACGAGCTGACTTAATTTTCTTGTAGTGTTAACTGTTAGTTCGCCCCTGCACATCGCTCGCCTAAAATTTAATCATAAAAATTAAATCGAGAGGGGTGTTAAGAGTTTGACGTGGGAAGCTAATCACTGTAGATGTAGTGGGTAGCTAAGTACCAGACGCGCGGTTGTTTTAGTACTGGCAGTATATAAATACTGACTACTGAAATTCAGCATTTATATTTACTTCATACAGAAGAAAAGTTCATGGTTGTAACTTTAAACATACAAGTGTGACCCTTACACGGATACGATCTAGTATTCATAAAGGATGTTTTCACGCGCTCCTCGTATAAAAGCAGTCGAGTTCATAATTAAACAGCGTTCTTATAAATTCACGCTCGCAAAACACACTCATATTTTCCAACTCCTTCCGAAGGCAAACAAGAAACCTCATAAACAAAAAGTTCATTCCAAACCCGCACTCACGTGCCAAGAAAAGTTCCGGACATTATAAAGGAATATTGTTATGCAAGCGAATGCGACAATAAATATCGAAAATAGAACGAGTAGGTATTCAGCCCATATTTGGAACTCGTTCAAAATCTATACGACGGACATAAAATCTATAGGGGAATAGATTCAAAGTACGAAGGAACTCCGGCGAAGCTCTGAGGTGAAGTTTATGAACCAATTTTCGTGGGTAATGTTAGAAAATCGTTTTTCATCGTATTAAGTAAATTTCATTGGAGCTTTTGATAGTAGACGATGATAGGGGAAAAGCGGCTGACGGGGCAACATTTTTGTAATCAAATTTAGTGCAGTCTAAGAGTTACTATGAAAATAAACCAACTTAATATATGTAACTTGGCGTAGATGGAATTAAAATAAAGAGACATGTAAATGGTGACAAAACCATAATAACATTGTTAAACATGAGTGACACAGAATTTCAACGAGGCTACGTTACAGAAAGGTAGGAAATTTAAAAATGTAACATGCATACATTGTTGATACATTTGCATAATAAGGTCACAAATTAAGACTCACACATGGAATAAATAACGAAATAAAGTAATAAACAACGGAATAAACCGCTAAACAACATCATATCCCCTCAAACCGTATACATTTCCCATATTTATCTCAAATCAATGAATGATGACCAATAACAATTTGTTTTCGTAGAATTTTTCCGCAACATTAACGACCCTCCAACAAAAGAAAGTTACGATAAAATAGATCACTCTCGAAATCGCAGAGACAAATCAGAAGCTAATCTTTAAGGACGAAATTGGGAACCCCAATCATGCGGGGTACGAGTATATATACCCGACAGTAATGTCAATAATGTATCCAGCTATTTCATTGAATACCATTGCTTTCTGCACTTACAGTGTACACCAAAACGCAATTATAAAATTTAAACTCTGTGTTTTTGCTTATATCGCACTTTATAAAATAAAATTTAAAAAAAACAATGAAATCTTTGGTGAACGGAAATATTTTTGGTTATTCGATTATGGTGGAGTTGAATTTGCAGGACAGTAGAATCTGTCAAATGATTTGAATTTTTTGTATAATGTAATAATTATATTTTTGCTAGTTTTAACTAGCCACGATTGGCACAGGACCGAAGGAGATGGCACAATAAGAGAGATGACTAATACGATGCTATGCAGTGGATAAAGATAAAGATGATGATGATGTACTACAGCAAATATCTTACGTAGGTAAATCATTGTCACAAAATGAATGATACCTCAATTAGAGCAAACAAAAGGCCTGTCGAGAGAAAAGAAACTTATAAAATCAATCATGGCGTCCAAATCAGCGAATAGGGCAAATCTGAAGCTAATCTTTCAGGAAGAAACGGGAACACCAATTTCAAAGATAACATCTAAGGACCTTTTAATGTTAATGGACGGGAAAGATAACAATTCGGGAGGACAATGAAATTGTGCAAAATATTTTCTTTTTATTGCTTTTGAATGTTAAAGAATAGCATCTGAGTGTCGTTAAAAGTTATGGGAAGCTGTAAAGTACAAAATTTTTTAGGGTTTGGTTTGAATGTTAAAAATAATTCAATCTTTAAATTGTTTGCTTATTTCAAGTTATTTTTTTCAGCTTAGATATCAATGTGGTTGAACTTAAGTTTGTTTACATTGATTGACTATGATCCTGTCTATTTACATCTTATACAGGGTTATTTCTAATCAATTAGCATACTTTCAGGGGCTTGTTCTGTATTTTGAGTTTTGACAAAAGTCGCAGAACAAAAGTTGTTAGTTTTGATGTTCTGTACATCCGTCCCTAAAAGGATGCTAATTGATTAAAAATAACCCTGTAGATAAGAAAAACAATCTATCAATGTAAATGTATGTTAATAAGTAAACATCGAAAGTGAAATGACATGCCATCGAAAGTGACTACGTATTTGATTACGCCATAAAATATATGGCAGACGTAATGGCGCTAGGTCACCTTTTATAGCTTCTAAAACAATGAAACTGCCTTCTAAATGGCAATGCCAATGCCAAATCTGGTGACAATGGCGCGGAATACAATCTGTTAACTGCAATAAACAGACTGCCTGCGGGGTATCATGTTATACTGTAGAACAGTGATAGAAATTTTGTATTTGAAATAGTATGTTGCCAGAATTTTCTACAAACTACTGTAAAGATAAATTTTAAAAAATCCTTTATACAAATCTGTTACAAAAATCATACATCTAAATGTAATAGACTAAGGGTAGAACGGAATGGATTACGGAAGAAATTAAACTTTTAAACCGATCCGTATATGCCTGCTAAAATCTTGTGGCATCTATGAAGTAAGTGTTCAAATTCAAAGTTAAAGCCTGATTTAAATTTAAGATTTGAACGAACGACGCTATCCCAAGTGCGTGTAATGTCCATATAAAATAATATGAACACTATTATTTTAGTTTTGTTTAGAATGACGTGTCATGATACGTAATAAAATTGGACATATCGAAACGCTGAAATCGAATATTCAATTCTAGGCCAACATTCTGATATTGGAATCCAATAATAGCAGCTATCTGGTTGTTATTCAAAATTATATTCATTAAAATATTGGACAGATTTTCTGCACATTCCGATTCTTTATGAACTGAGCAATCATTAGTCATGAATATATACGAAGAACTTAAGTTTGTATTAGGTTAGTCAGGCTAATAGGTAGAGCGGTGCAGTTTTACCGCTATTATGCAGGAATTAAACCCATTTCCTGATTAAAAAGTGTGTTCCTGATGTGGTAATCCATTACCATCAAGTGCCAACGCTCTAACATCTGTTACCTTAGCACGTTAACTATATATGCATTCTCGTATGAAATATTTCTAATATTTTTGTGAAGGATAGTAAAGCCGTGGTTATATGAACCTACCGGCTTTTTTAACAATTTGGCCATACTCACCACGACTGCCAAGTAGTGAGTACGTGAATTCACATACGACATCGTTTTTTTTTCTACGGGCAGTTACAAGTTACCTCACGACATTTTCCTTCACCAAAAAAACTTATTAGTACAGTTTTTTCTTGCAAAAATCGATCTTGTCTACTGTTTGTCCTGCACAGGTCTCTATGGATCCAAAGCTGGTTAAGTCTGGCTGTTACAATGTGGATTCATTTTAGTTAAGCTGTTCATTTGGACTATAACATTATAATAAGCCCGCATTCAAATTGTTATGCCATTAAAATGTATTTTGCATTTTCCTGACTATATTTCCTGCTTATCATTAATCATGAAATTAAATTCCTGTTATGTTGTACCTACATAAATGTAGGTAATTGGTAATAGATAACAAATCCCCTGAATAAAAGTTTGATGACTCGTCATTTTGATACATATTTTCATGAAGGGTATAATAAATTCTGAAAGGGTTTTCCTACGAAATAGGCCGATTAACAACTTTCTCAATCGAATTTACTCGGAATTCGATGCAACTTTGCATCGACAAAATTTATGAAACAGCAGATTTTTCTCGAATTTCGGGTTAGCCACACACTAAACATCCTACTAATATTATAAACGTGAAAGTTTGTGAGGATGGATGGATGGATGGATGGATGGATGGATGTATGGATGTTTGTTACTCTTTCACGCAAAAACTACTGAACGGATTCAGATGAAACTTTGCAATAATATAGCTTATATATCAGAATAACACATAGGCTATAAATTGTAATGATATATTGCGTATGCGGGCGAAGCCGCGGGTAAAAACTAGTTGTTTATAATGACGCTTGATAGTGGGAATTACCCCCTTTCGGTTTAGTATACCATTTCTGGATATATCAATTAAAAAATTCACAGTAGTACAGTACTCGCTATAAAACTTGTTACAAGATCAAAGTGCAATAGAGCAAAATCAACCAAATGCAAATCATAAACCTTAAACATTGAAATGCGAGTAAATGACATGCACAGCAAATGGTAAAGACAGTGAATAAGCACATTTGATGACAAGAGATAAACTAGGATGCACCGTCTGCAAATAGATTTTCAACGTTGCTCGTATGAAATCAAATTATGGTATTGCAAATCAAGATGCGACATTCATATTACAAGATCAATAAAGAAGTGAAGTAAAGTGAAGATTGAAGCTAGATTTGCGTATTGTACCAGCGTTTTTAATAGTCCACTGCTAAACACAGGCTCATGATGTTTTCCTTCACAGAAAAGTCAAAGTTTATCCGTACATAAATTTCAAAGAACTAAATGGTGCAGGACCGGGTTTGAACCAACGACCTGAAATTGTAAGACTAGCCTTTACCTCTTTACCTACTATGCCACCACGGCTGTTTCGTCAATGCTCAGTCATGAAAAATAAGATACACAACTACAAAGAAAAGGTAATAAGTAAAAATTACTGTATTTTGACTTTTGACGAGGAATAGCAGTCTCTAATAGAGTTAAAAATAACGTCGCTTACATTTAACAACTTAAGTCATATTTCAAAGGAGCGAGGGAAGGAAAAATTAAATGGAATTTTTGCCATTTCACACCGTCTACACCTAGCGAGGGGAGGGGAGGATTCAGGCTAGACTCCAGCGAAGCGAAGCGAGAATGAAACTAGTGCATTGTAGACCGTAAGACAGAAATACTATATTATTTGCTTAGAGAAGAACAATACAAAAACTCTAACATTTCAGTAATGCGCTAACACATTAATATCTAACAAAATAAATACCACTTAGCATTCATAGTTCTCCACTAGGATTTTCATTACCGAGCCACTAAACGAACGATGACATGGACCATATCCACCACGCTGGCCCAGTGCGGGTTGGTGGATTCATATACGCCATCTAAGTTCTTCTACGGACATAATGCAGGTTGTGTCGATGTTTTCCTTCACCGAAAAGCCAGTGGTGTGAAATTCCGTACATAATTAAATTCCAAAGAACTCATTGGTACGGGATCGCGATTTGAACCCACGACCTCACGATTGTAAGGCGAGTGTCACGACCTCTTGACCACCATGGCTTATAAAATACCAAAATATCTACCCGGCCGGAATTAGAACCCAGGTATCCTACATCGAACAATCTCAGTTTGTTTAATTTTTTATCATTTTAAAGTACCTAACTTAAAACATCATACAGTAAAATATTAACCAAGAAAATTATTACCATCACATTTAAATTGTAGGTTAATCAAAATTAATGAATATATATATATATTATATTATATAAAGAAAAACTGCGCTGGGATGGTCGTTAAAACTACGACGCTCGAGCTCTACCGCTCCATCCACCTCTGCTTTGCTTCGTTTCAGCGGGATCCGGGCCTTAGGGGGGATTCTCAGCGTCACAGTAAGCCTACTTACATCCGACCTGTCGTTGTAGGTATACGCTAAGCATTTTAGTAGTTGGGATCAAATACTCGAGGGTTTGGTAGATGTTGAAATCTTAGCATCTTGCCACGGGAGAAAACCGATTTGTGGTTTGAATTTAGAGCAACTTCAACATTACAACAACAATAACACTTTATTAGACAACCACATTACATAAAAAACAAATTACAGGGACAAAACAGTACAATTTATAGGTTTCTAACTGGCGGCCTTATCGCTTTAAGCGATTTCTTCCAGGCAACCAAGATTACATTGTTATTAAAACTTTGTTTAAAGAAGAAATGGGTAGTTTTGTGGCCGTAGATGGTATTTAGTTTTCAAACATTTTATAAGTTTAACCCATCACTTGAAATAACGTATAATATAACGTAAGTTCGTATAGACCGGATGGCTAGACCTGGTGTCAGAATTTTTAAGCCATTTGATGGCCTCCGACATGGCTAAACAATCGAGCTCCACAATTTAACCTGTCACCCTATTGACGCCAGCGCTCAGTTGTAAATGTCATCCGCGGTCCCCTATCCGAAAACTGACCATATTAAACGTAGGTTAACTTTGGTGATCGCTAAGAAGCACTGACTCAAACCACGCTGAGTTATGAGTATTAAAAGTGAATTTTGACGTTTACTGAAAATATCTTCGTTATATTTTCAGGACAATCCTTAACTATTTTAAGCAATTACGCTTTTAATATCAATTGGATATTAATATTCTCAAGTTAACGCAGTAATAGTAGTTTGTATCATATGGGAGCAAAATAATATTTTTACGGCGAGGGCGCTTTTTTGAATCCAGGGCGAAGTAAGGGATTCTTTAGTAGAATCCCGAACATAGCGAGGGATTCCAAGCACGTCGCCCGAACCAAAAATATATTTTGCGCCCGAGTGGTACACTCTACTTTTCATCACTTCTATGAGAAAACAAAAGGCGCCTCATATTTTACTATAATATTATTATTTAATAAAACGTAGAGTAACAACTAAATTGAAATTAAATGGTATCTAATAATAAACCAAATTTAAAGTTATATTTACATTCTTTTCATCCATTTTCTTGGCGCTGAACACTAACATTACAAATACTTCCAAATTCAAAAAGTGCGCGGCAAAGATCATTCCGTCGCACTTATTTGTTCCAAATTCAAAAAGTGCGCGGCAAAGATAATTCCGTCGCACTTATAAAGTTCCTTATAGAAAACACCTTCTTTGGGCGCACTTAAAGGCGAACAAAGTAGTCCTTTTCGAATAGATGTGATGAAAAAGATATTTCCAACTGGTCAGATACAGCTTTTATTTCAAACTGAACTTTTCAAAATCAGTTATTTATTTTGACTCTTATCTCTCTCTGCTAGAATATACTAACGACGGAGATATGATGATAGTAATGAACTGTAAATAAATTTACCCATCTGCAAAATTACCTTCCTTCCGCTAGTTTGCGCAATTTAGAGATCATCAAACAGCAGCCACTTAAGCAGACATTAAAGCAACCCACCATCCATCTTTGATACTCGTTTAAATGCCAAAAGCACGAAACGCATGCAGTAATTAGAGTGGCTAAAGAGTCTCAACATCAAACTAGAAAGGGGCCATCCATTATTTAGTTATGTTTTTAGCAACTTTTCCAACACCCTCTCAGCTCAGTATTTGGTCAGGTTTTAGATATCGCGCGCTTTCGCCTACGTCACATACATAGATCTCGTGTACTTTTAGTACATTTTGAATTTTTTTTATAAATAAGGCGGTTATTACAGCCGGTCGGAAAATCGTAGCCTTAACTCAATTTAGCTCTCTTTATTGGATTACACATCGTATTATCAAAAAATTCCAACGAATCAAACACAAGTAATATTTCACTGCGTCTCTACCTATCCCTTCAGATCTCCTTCTCTCCCTTTTCAGATCTTTCGTGGTTAATAGACGACCCTAGCTCAATTCAAGAAGAAACGGCCTAACTTCAGAGAAAAGGGCTTTACTCCCACAGAAAACGGTCCAAAATCCCACGTGAGCAATCATTAGTAGGCAATGGAAGCCAAGCGAACATTTACGTACTAGTGAAAGAACAAACTAAATATAGAAAACGAAAAACCCGCATATTTATTTTTTTGCCTTTTTCCATGTGTTCTGCAGTATAAACTTTAGTTTACGGGAATAAGAGGGGTCGGGCGGTTTTTGTACGCAATTTGCAGTGTTTACAAATGTAGAAATTTTCAGGTACGAATGTTTCGCTTTAAAAATTTCATTTTGCGTTGTCGTCGCTTTGCAAAAAATTCGTTTCAAGTTGCGCCGCTTGCACTGTATTTGCGACCTATTTAAAATGTTTTCTCGGGTACTTTTGTAAACATTAATCTAATGTACAAGTAATGCATTCAAGTTACGTTTGATTTTAATTTACAAAAAAAAAGTTTATCTGTAAAGATCAAAGACCAAAAGAATCAGGTATCTGCTTGTCCCGTCCTAAGCCAAAAGGGGTAATTAAGACCATCATTATGAACCACTTTTATTATGGGACCAACAGTTAATTGCAAAAAAAAACATCTTTTCCGTACGAAATCACAACTCGGAATCGACAAAATGTATTAAACAGTTTTTTTTTCTCGAATTTGGGTTAAGAAAAGTTATTCTAATGATTGTCTGAATCATCTCCTTTCGTAGATAATCCTGTATATTCATTGTAATTGTTTATGATAATGAAGAGTGAATTAGCTGTTTATTAAAATAACATAAACAGTAATTCTAGAACGCGAATTAAGTCATGGTTTAATTTTAATGTTGTTATGATTTAATTTGTCCCTGTAAAACAATGTGGATAACATTTAATTATAACATCAACTCATTATAATGAATATTTATTTTCAATTATCACATTATAACAAAGGTTATCCACAAATAGTAGCACAATAATCATTGTGTTTAAATATTTTACATGAAGTTATAAAAAGAAATGGTATCTAATACTAGAAATAGAACACTGTAGATACTAGTAATTTACTTTTTGTCTAAGCGTAATGCTACATAAATATAAAATCCAGCAAACGAAAAAGTAACTGATTACTACGTTGCGCGTTTTAATGTAAAAAAAAAAAACCAGACAAGTGCAAGTCCGGCTCGCACACTGAGGGTTCTGTACAAATCCAGAAAATTTCACAAAATTGGGAAGTTGTTAAAATTTCTATACCACATATAATCATCGACAAGAGTTTTTTTATTTACTTTTCTCGTCATACATCGAAAACTACACATTTTTTTAATTAATTAAAGCCTATTTTAGCATGTGCTAATGAAGCTCTTTTATATGATACCTTACATGATACGATTTACTCACTTTGAATTTTGAACCCATATTTTGTGAACATAGACCCTATTTTTTGTGATTTAATTAAAAATTTACAGTTTTCAGATTTTCAGATCCTATATATGTACAGTAAAAGCTCCTTATTCGCGCTTCCTTTATTCGCGTTTTCACTATTCGCGGATTAAAAAATTGCGACCCAATTTCTATATTCGCGACTAAAAATTTTTTTATTCGCGGATCTAATAAGAACTTACATAATAATAAAATTATTCCAATAGGTATCCAACCCAATATCCTTGTCAAATGGACTAATAAAAAAGTAAAATAGATCTTATTACATGTTTGCCTTCCGCCTTCGCCGCGATCGGTGATTTTGAGAATGTAAACAAACAGAATGAAAGCGACCTTAGAACTAAATAAATAAAGTATATTTTTAAATGTCGTTGTTCCGTTTATAAACGGAACAACGACATTTAAAAATAAAAATTTACTATAGTAAAAGCCGCTTTGCGTGTTTTATTGTTTCGTCTTTCACATTCGTTACAAAAATTGTGATCGAGTAACACGTCTACTGAACTCTTTCTAGTTTATAATGTCAACTAAAAAAAATGAGAAACGAGTTTCGACACAAAAAAAATCTGTGTTACCGCCTAATGTGAAAATAGAAATGCTTGATCGTTTATGCCTTGGAGAGTCATTTGCATCCATATCACGCTCATTCAATGTCAACGAATCAACTGTACGATCGATAAAAAATCCGAAGATAAAATAAGGTCGTCTGTAGCTTCAACTTCAGTCAGCGAAAATTGTTTGTGATCCAGCAATAGAAAAATGGAAATGGCGTTGTCATTATGGATCGAAGACCGCAACCAAAAAAGTCATTGCCTAAACCTTAAGATAATTAATTAAAATGTTCAAAAAATTCAATGAAATTATTTTTTTATGTATGTACTTATTTTTTATTTTTTTATTTTGTCACCTAGGAACATATCCCCTATAATCCCATATAAATTACCATTCCGTATTCACGGTTTCTGTATTCGCGGCATATTTATGGAACATATACCCCGCGAATAAAGAGCTTTTACTGTACTCTGAAACAATGCTTCTCACCAAATTTCATAGTTATATGTCAACGGGAAGTACCCTGTAGGTTTTGATTTTTGTGAGTGTCGAAATATGCGGTTTTTTATGACATAAACGGCTCTAACTTTTTTAAACGATAACTGAGAAGTGTTTCTTTTACACAACTGCAAGAGACCATAGATATACGTATACAGTTTAATTTCAACTCGATATCATTACGCGTTCCCGAGATAAAGAGTCTTAACATACACACAGACGGACAGACGGACAACATCCTATAAGGGTTCCGTTTTTACCGTTTGAGGGACGGAACCCTAAAAAGAAAATATATATTCTGATGTCAAAAATCATAATGATTCTCGAACAGATTGATATTACAAACGGAGCTTTAAAAATTATTATTGAAAAACATACCAAACCTACACGAACTACAAAAACGGGCATTGACTGACGTAGTGCCCATTCCTGCGAACATTGCATATGCACAAGAATTTACATTCGAAGGTCAAATTGCAATGGAGGATAATCAAACCAATTCCATTCTTCCAAATTTGAATGCCCCATTTAGTATAGAAGTTTATTTAAAAAGGGTAGCTTTGTGTAACACATTTGTGTTCATTGGTCCGCTACTTGATGCAGCACTTTAATCCTATTACGTTTGTAGTTACGTACTGCGATTGAATTGGAAAGATCGATTGATCAATGTTTTATAAGCCAATTGTATAACTGAAATGGTTTTCTTATAAAAACGTATCGCATAATACAAAATTAAAATCTGTATTCGGTAATAGACTGTTCAAATGATAAAAGGAAATAGTTCACGACACGAAACAAAATGACAAGATTTTACTACTGAAGAATTGAAAAGTAAAGAAAAATCAAAGACAAGAACAACAAAGACATCAATACTATAAGCAAACACTTCACTCAACTGAAGAAAAAGAACAAATGGCATCAAGTCAATAAGTTGAAACATTAAAAGTATAAGAAGCATTGAAATCGTTCTACCAACAAAAACTGATCACAGAAAAATCAATAAATACTGAACTCTATTAATGGTAGCATTTCATAAGACCGACTATTTATTACAACTAATGATGATATTAGTCCGAGACCCGGCCGCGAGAACATCCCGCTCATAGCGTACACGGTCCAAACCAATTTTTTACGTAATTATATGAATAGGAACTAATTATATTTAAATAGCTTCGTCATGTATCTAAAAAACAATTGAATGGAATATTTTGTCAATAATTGCTTTTTGCAAAAAATACCATGACCGACTTCACCCGTGTACAGAATCATTACATAGTATAAAACAAAGTGGCTTTCCACTGTCTGTCCCCATGTATGCTTATATATTTAAAACTACGCAGCGGATTTTGATGCAGTTTGTTTTAATAGATAGAGTAATTCAAGAGTAAATTTTATATGTACATATAATATACCTGGGGCGCATCGCTAGAACGCAAATATTATGCACGGATCGATGTAACATTTTTCACATTATTGTTGATTTATCAAAAACGGCTCAGCCAATTTCGATAAAATTTAAATGGGACCAATTCAAAAGTATACTCTTTTCAATAAAAAATAATTATTGAAATCGGACTTCTACGAAAAAAGTTATGCGTCGAATTGTATACCTCCTCCGGTGGTTCGTTGGTCAAAAAATAACCAAACTTTTTTCAATCAAATATACAAGCGGTCACATTTTCCAAAGCAACCTGGTTTATATGTATTCTTCTATTCAATACATTTATATAAAAAATATATATATATATATATGTTTTCCTATAAATCAATTAACATTATTAAATTTCAAATACTTGCGGCCAAACTTTGCAAGGCAACCCAATTTAAATATATTCTCCTATTCATATAATTACGTAAAAATTGGTTTGAACCGTGTACGCTATGAGCGCGATGTTCTCGCGGTGGGATCTCGGGCTATAATCACAGTATACATTATTCAACATCAGAATCTAACAATGACGGTGGAATTTTAGAAACACCTGCAATCAGTTAGCTGTCTGCTTCAGTGATCATCGCATGATGTCAACCCATTGTACAACGACCGTCAGTTCAAAGACGTCTACTTCTTAGAACGAAACAAGTCAACGTCACGAGGAAAGATAGGGAGTGATAACCCGAGTGAAACATCTTCAAAAGAAGGTGATATTGAGTGACGTTATGTTGTCGTTTTTAAACTATCGCGATTTGAACACATTATTCTTACGTACTACGGTACTCTATTACTATCCCGACGTTTCGACAGAGTTGCATCGATCGTGGTTACGCGTAGACAGCCAGTTTGAAGAAGAATAATGACGTTATATTTCTGTTTCTTGCCCAGATATACTTACCAGTGTATTTTGTTGATGCGTTTTGAGATAATTCGTGTACTCTTTAAAGCCTATGTTGAATATAAAGGGGATAAAAGAAATTAGAAATTTAAGCCTGGATGCGAAGCAGGCCTTAAAAGATCAATGTGAAACATCTCGCATTTCATAAACTATGTAACGACTTAATACATATAAACACAATAAACAATAAAAATTAACACATATAAACAAAAAAGTGTAGACAGGTCAAAAACAAGGAGAAAATATCAAGGTCACTAACAAAATGGTCATTGCACGCAAAATACTTGCAGAATTCGTCATCATTCATATTGAATCATTGAATGTAATTGCATGTACTATTGTACATAATATTAAAATAAATAATATATCCACATTGAATAGGAAATATTAAAATTAATTAAAGGTAGTATGTCTTGTTTAAGTATTCTGCTGTTGATGGCAGACTAAATACTTCCTTGCCTTTATAAAATCAGGAGGACGTTACCAGATAAGTACACGAACACGATAGTCCAATTTATTTTAAGAATACTGCTGGATTACAACAGGTTACACGTCACCTTTATCTATTATTTGTGAAAACTATGCTGAAACTGGACAAAAAACATCAAATCATTACTATTCTTAAACTGATTGTCGATGGGAAGGCAACGTCTCCAAATGGACACGACAAACGCTCAAACGTATTGTAAGATGTTTACTTATAAATTGGACGGATGATATGACTTAGATTGTTTGATCGCGCTAAGTGCAAATTGTTTCCAACAAGTCTTATGAAAAAAAATCTAAACATAGAGCAATACTATGTTAGGTAGCGGACCGTATGAACTTATGACTGACATAATAATGAGAAAATATTTACGATCATTCAGAGATCCTCCATCAGTCGTAGGACGTCCACTGCTGGAAATAGGGGCTCCCTTCACTTGGATCCACAGCTAGGCTCCACTTGTGGATCCGCGGATACCTTTTTCTCCTCTTAAAACTCTTGTTCTGTGACTTTTGTCAAAACTCGAAAAAAAAAAGTTGTTCCATAGAAAAATATCGTTCACCCGCGACAAGACTTTCTCAAGTGCTCAGGTTGGGGATTTTTGCTCAAGTGCTTCTCAAAGAAAAAGAATAAACTGTCCACCTGGTGGATATTGCAGCAGAAAAAAAAATCCGTGAATCCACCTGTGAATTTAGTTGGAAAAAGAAGTATCCATGAATCCACGGTGGATTTAAGTGAAAAAAAAGTATCCATAAATCCACGGTGGATTTAAGAGGAGAAAGAGGTATCCGCGGATCCACAAGTGGAGTCTAGCTGTGGATCCAAGTGGAGGGAGCCGAAATAGGCCTCTCCTATGGATCTCTAATAAGACAGGTTGGTAGCGGCATGCATCCAGCGCAACCTGCGGTCTTAACGAGGTCATCCGTCCACCATGTGGGGGACGTTCTACGTAAATACTAAATAATACCTATTTAGCAAAATGTCTTAATAACTGGGTCTCCACCAGGAAACAGTTAGATGCAACAATAAACGGAGAAATACGATCCGAGTGCGTCGTATAATACCACTCACATGATTAAAATAATATATTTGGCTCGAAAATATTTGTGCACAGAATATATTTTGTATATTTCCGGCATGTAGGTTTATTTTTCCCGGAATGAGTTAGTATTATTTGGTGGAGATTTGTTTGGATTATGATTTGGATATAGTTTACCAGAGGAATATTAAAAGTTATTTTTTCTCAATTCCTAACATTTCATGCTATGGTTTAAAATGCTATCTGTAGTTTTCTCCAACGCATTATAAATATTATGTTTTTGTAGCTTTACTTTTAGTTGGTTACATTCAAATATGTTGAACTAAATAAAGGCAAAGCTATTAGATGCCGAGTTTTTGATACGAACAAGATTATTTTCAAATCAAATTGGACCAAATAATATCAATCTATTTTTAATCAATTATATCACCATACAACCTTATTCTAGGCCACAACATAACACCGGGCAAGATATAGTCAAAAAACAAAAATGGTAGCTAAAATCAGTGCTGTAACTACGAGAACAGCTGGTTATAAACAACAATATCAAAACAAATATCCAAGATCCAAATAGAGATAAGTAAATGATGATTCCATTTCCAATTGCTTTACATGAATCTGCAAGAACTCATGCGTGCGAATGAACTGATTTCATTGGTTCCTCATTAGATATGTATCACGGTTCCACCGACAGTCGACAAGAAAAATTTCCGCTAATTTCTCTACAGTTATGTTGTTTGAAACATAATTAAAATTATATGGATTTAAGCGCTTTGAGAGGACTTTCTTGGTACTATAAATAATTGCGTAGTACAATTACTACAAGACAAGACGCTGACTTACCGCTGTCTCATCTGCAGGATCCGCTTGGATAAGTACCACATTTTTGGCTGAAATATAACTATACTCTATAAAATTTAACTTGATCTCTGCGACAGTTACATATTGACATATTTAGAGTTGAGATAGTGGTGGAAAAAATCGATTTTCAAACAATTTTGTAATGAAATCGAATGAGTAGTTGAAGGTGAGAAATTGGATTTTATTTACTTACTATTATTTAAGATCAAGTATGTCCACATGTAAATAATGTTATGATATTAATTAAATACTCATAATAATGTAACGATAGTATTTATCGACGTTTGTCACTGTTATCGATGCTAATGTAACATATAATTGGGTTTACTTTAATTACACATGTAAAAAATGTTCTGATATTAAAATATACAATAAAATTAATGATAAATTAAGTTTTATTTAAAATATAGTTAGTACAAACTATCGATATTTTAAATAAAACTCTATCTAAAACTCTGTGGTCACGATCATTCGTCGCCCATCTCTAATCGGCATGCCAATAAAGTATGACATTGACAGGTACTGTCTGTACTATTAAGACATTCAGGACTTCATAGGCGTGATTTTTCTGACAGCTGTCGCAGAGATCAAGTAAAATTTTATGGAGTATAAGTACCTCAGTGATGTGTAAACATTACTGCGTTCGATGTTCTAAATTACAGGTTAATGTTTTTCTACAAACATTTAATTTTTGATTCATTACTTTTAAATCTATGATAATAGATTTTTGATACAAAAGAATCTATAAAATAGATATCATTAAAAATTAACGACTTACATCAGACGTATTATGAACATAATAGTCATAATTTATTTGAAGATCTCGAAGTGCACAAACACAAGCAATTTCAGAATATAGAGCTTTAATATTTTATTTCGTTCTTTCTGAAATAAAAACAAAAACTATCTCAAGACAAACTATGCTCTACATTCACGGCAAGCGAGGCGCATCGATTGAAACTAGAATGCAGTTTCCAAATTTAACCTTGATAAAACACAGACGAATGGAGCTGCCTTTAATCTTCCACATTTTGGGAAAAGAACATACATCAGCTATCAAATAAAATAAAGCAACCTATAAAGTTTACAAGAAAGACAGATCGTTCTTTGTTAATAAGTAAAATATTTTTCGATATAAAGCCAGTAGAGTACGTAGAATGGCATACATTGACGGCAACGCATATTCCCCAAGACACAGGTGCTTGGGTGTACCTAATTTGTGAAATAGCGTTTTACAAACAACAAGTAATAAGTACCGATTTCTTCTATAGTCAGATCCATTAGCGCTAAGAACGCACACGCTAGAGTACTTCGATTTGGAATTGGCCCATGCGGTACGACTCTGGTCAAAATATGATGTTCGCAACCCCTGATCTTCTACCAAAAACCGGACAAGTGCGAGTCAGGCTCGCACACCGAGGGTACCGTACAAATCCAGAAAATTTCACAAAATTGTGAAATAAGTTGTTAAAATCTCTACCTACTATAACTAACGAAAAAAAATTTTTTTTTCACTTTTTTCGTCATACATCGAAAATTACACATTGAAAAAAATAATTAAAAACCTGTTTATGCATGTGCTAATGAAGTTCTTTTATATGATACCTTACATGATATGATTTACTAGTAGTTAAGTGAAGTACTTATAAAACAACACTCTATTATGCTTCGTCTTTAGCGTTATCATTTTGACAATGACATCATCACAGAATTAACTTTATACTCAGCAACTTATCCTCTAATTATAACAAATAAGCAAAACACACTTACAGCATTAATTATTACGTGATTATCCATTTTGATCTAAGCACAAAACACACGTTCGATCATTTTAACATCGGCGCAAGTAACTGGCTGGTAAATAATAAGGAAACGTCAGAATACGCAGAGCGTGGCAGACTTATTTCAATAACACTATTGAACGTCATGTATGTAGTTCGAGATACATAGGCTTATCCGACTAAGGTCACTCAGAGATATATAATCCTACCGCTTAAGGAGCTGCCCAAAGACAAAAATCCGTAAAACGTCATGTTTTTCGTCGCACAATTAGGCGTAACTGTTACTGATACAAACTTGGAAAAAATACAAAGCACACAATAATAGTTTACAATAGAGACTTTTACAATAATATCGCAAAAAAATTATCTGGTATCCTGAAAAAAAATCACAAAAAAGCTTTAGAAAAAAATCTTTCGTTTCGCATTTTTTAATATTTAGATCGATAATAGTCCATATTTTTTGTAATCATAAAATTGGAAATTTACTAAACTAAAGACATATCTATATATTTTAATGCAAACACGGCTTCATTTCTTTTTAAACAAACTAAAACTGCGAAAAATTATCGAATTCTCATCTCGAGTTTCGTGTAATAACAAACGACACGCAATTTTAGACTCTATTTGTATACTGCAAGACATTATTGTATAATACCTAAAAGTTTATTGTTGGAGCGTCTTAAGAGTGCGCCTAATGCCATGAAAAAATCAGATTTCACCCGCGCTTCTTGCATCGCCCGCTATCATCTATGCTGATTTGTTTAGAGTTAAAAATCGCATGACACAGGTTATGATGATGTTGGCTTCGAGCTCCAACTTACATTTTTAGGTGGGATTTTATTTATTTGTTAAAAATTTATTTAAGTAATAAAAAACCTAATTGATTACTTGATTAGATCCTTAGTCTGGCTACGTAATTTGTCAAAAATAAAGTGGTGTTGTCGCTGATAATTTCGAGCATTTGAAATAAAATGTTGTTTTTTTTATGATGTGAAGTTTTTATTTTTTTACAAAGTAATCATATTATTTTCCAAAATTCTACGCGAAAACTTTGATACTACAGGTTTTTTCCTTTCCTACAGTATTTTTAATATGGATATTTATGTTCGTTATCTTTACACCACGTCTTTAAAAATACACCTTTCGCTTGATTTTGGCATTAGGCGTCCCCTTGACAGAGGCGCCGGAGGACACGAGAAAGGGGGACTGAGACAAGTGCGGGCGGTAGGTACCGCGCAGGCGAGGACTAAGTTAAGCAGTAGGATTTTACAGTTTTTTTTTTCGAAATCTTTTTACATTTATTCTTTACTAAAGTACACTGCGTTCGTTCTAAAGTTCGTTGAGTTTTTAATAAAAAAGTTAAGTAAGTTCGTATAGGCCTGTCTCGCCCGTGTTAGAGATTTTAAGCCGCCTGAAGGCTACTGACATTACTAAACGGTTAAAACAACCGGGAACTACAATTTAACGTGACATCCGAGCTACGGTAGCCCTCAGTTGTATATTCCAACCGCGGTCACCCATCCGAAGACTGACTGTGCTAAACGTTGCTAACTTCGATGATCGCTAACGAACACCTAGTCAAATTACGCTAAGATAATATGGGCGTTACAGTTAGGTTTAATGAAGAACCTTTATTGATTTGCAAGATCCAAATATACCATTTCACTGATATAATAAAGCTAGTTGCCATGCCATTTCAATAACAATATAATTAGTAATACTTATCTGTAATTGTATGCTGCCCCTCCTGAGTAAATCTATGTTTAGTGGGCTATTAAAAGACTTGGATAGGACCTGGCTAATCTTCCTTATACCCTGACTGAATCACTCAATTTAAAGTTTTTTGTGAGCAAGTTACACACCAGTTCAATGAACTACGGTCGCGATTTCTGATATAGTTCTAGCTTATTTATAAAATGACAATAATTTCTATTGTTTATTTATTTATTTTTCACTCTGATAGTTGAGTTTTTTCTTAATTTTTCATAACCTCGACATACATTTGGCTTAATAAAGGTACAAACTCTTCCAAGAAAGGGGCTTTTGGCACTTTATTACATAAAAAACATACCTTAGAAATAATGAACGGCAGTTCTCGGTCTATAACCGCAGTAATAACAGATGTTCGCCGAACAATTGCATACCACTTGATTATATTTTCTTACACGGTTATACAAAGTTGTCCTCGCATGTTATGAAGTATTTTATTTCTTTATTACTTACACGAGGCTTTACGATTTCAGAACCTATTATCTCAGACCAAATAAAAAAATAAAGACAGAATGTTGTGAACAACCAAGTGAGGCCGACCAAAACTACGCCTCGCCGTGTACAGACAATTACACACACATCAACGTACAAGAAAACTACGCCTTGGCATGTCAGTCGAACTATGGCGGCGCAACAGCGACGCACTCACACATGTATAAAAAACCGGCTTCACTTGACTGTTCAACGACGTTCTCTCTTGATTTTTTTTTTGCTCTGAGCTTATTAATTTTTATGTCTTGCTCAAAATATATAAAAATATGTTTAGAGAACATAAGTGATCGTTGTTAGAAATTATTTAGTCTTCGCAATAAGCAAATAATTTACCATAAATATTGAAAAAAAATTTTTTTTAATAACTCTATGTTCAACAGTGGGCAGTCAGTATATGGATGGGTGACCGCGGGTGACATTTTTCAACTGTACGCTAACGTGGCTCGGATGACACGTTAAATTGTAGGTCTCGGTTGTTATAACCGTTTAGCCATGTCAGAGGCCTTCAGGCGGCCTAAATACTCTGACACCAGGGCTAGCCACCCGGCCTATAGGAACTTACTTTAACAGTGGGCTACAGCACTAACTAGGAAACTGACTTTCTTAGGCATTAAGCCCGATTACAGAGGCGCCATCGAAATTATAATAGCTAAATAAACTAAATAGCATAGTTCTGTTTCTTTTTTATTTTAGGCATTCGATAGAGAGAACGCTTTTTACGTTGCTATTAAATTTACGCTGGCGCCTCTATAATCGGGCCTATTGTTTGTCTAAGAAAGTCAGTTTTATTCATATTCATATTTGTTTATTGTATAATATGGGTGAGTTTACAAAGTACTTACAGAATAATAATTTAAGTAGCTCGCCATATTCAGCCTTTCGGCATGTATTTATGTAGTTCAGTATTTGTAGCTTTAATTAGGGAAAGCCTAAAATGAAATCTGTATATTTTTTTACGCTGAATAATATGATTATGATACGATAGAGTTTCTATGTTTTATTAACACACTAGACCATCGTTTATTTACAACTTATTAGCGTATATTTAATACTTAGTAGTATAGTAGTAGTCAGGGACTCTATTTTTAGGGTTCTGTACCTCAAAAGGAAAAAACGGAACCCTTATAGGATCACTTTGTTGTCCGTCTGTCCGTGTGTGTGTATGTCAAGACTCTTTATCTCGGGAACGCGTAAAGATATCGAGTTGAAATTTAAACTGTATACATAACTTCTTACAGTTGTGTAAAAGAAAAACTTAAATAGAGCCGATTATGTCGTAAAAAACGCATATTTCGGTACTCACAAAAATCAAAACCTACAGGGTACTTTCCGTTGACATAGAACTATGAAATTTGGCGAGAAGCATTGTCTCAGAGTACACATATAGGAATAAATCTGAAAACTGTACATTTTTGTTTGAATCGTAAAAAATAGGGCCTCAAAATTCACAAAATATGGGTTCAAAATTAAAAGTGAGTAAATCGTATCATGTAAGGTATCACATAAAAAAAATTCATTAGCATATACTAAAACAGGTTTTTAATTATTTCAACAACGTGTAATTTTTGATATACAAGAAAAGTGAAAAAAAAAACTTTTTTGTCGATGGTTATGGTATGGAGATTTTAACTACTTACTTCCCAATTTTGTGAAATTTTCTGGATTTGTACGGAACCCTCTATGTGCGAGCCTGACTCGTACTTGTCCGGTTTTTTTATGTACCGTAAGGACGCATGCGTAAATGGTCAAAGACCAATGTAAGAGTAAAAGCGAGCGAGCATTGAATAATGTCACTGCAAAGGAACGGGATCACATAGCATACGATTATAAAAGTGATTTTCTAACGTTAGAAAATTGAGCTCTACATTTTGCGCTCATAAAAGTCAATATCTCCATGGTTCGAAGTAATCGTACCGCCGAAACTATTCGTTCCTATTCTGTGATACAATCAATTCATATTCTCAGTACAGTTTGTTTAGGTGCCGACCGACAGTGGTTTAGTTTAACCAAAACATTGCCCAGATGCCGAGGAAATTTTCAAGACCAAACACCACGAATGACGTACGATTTCGAGGAAACGTCATACGATTTAATGGAAAATTGTACTTAGGTTCAAAATAGAATTTATTTTTATTTTATGTTTCATTTTCAAATATATTAGTTTGGTAAATAAAATTTCAGTGTGAAGTCATTAAAGACTAAAGGTTTTGTTTGTATATGCCTGGTTGATATAGTTTTAGTTCTTAAGGTTGAGAAATTACCAAATGTGTATAACTTGTAGAAGTTCTTTATTAATATTCTATCCTTTCTTACTTGTTTTTATGGAGTTTTTGAGGTAAGTAGGTACCTACCATTTTACCAGCCATATCAAATTTATAAAACTAAAAAGTCACTTTTTTAAACAATGCTTATTTTGTAAATAAAATTGCTCGTACATTTTATTTTGTTTCAACTTTAGTTAAAAGTGATGCAAGAGACTCGACCAGGACATATCAATTATTTATTCACGTATTTGTATTATAAAATTACCCACCCATGGCTGACCACATTAAAAATGTCGCTCAGATAACAATAAAAACAATGGTTTTTAATAAATACCTCCTCCGACACACCAGATACATTACATCAGAAGCTTTGTTCATTCAAAAAGCATTAACTTTAAAAATGCATAGTCTTTGTTTCTATGAAAAACAAGAAATAGAAACCTTCTACTGTTTATACTGAACTGAAAATATGAATAGGAAGGATAAAATGAAAATAGTTTCCGAGTAAACATGCCGACATCCGATAGCCATTGATGTCTAGACGAGAAAAAACATAATAATAAGGATGCATATGACACTAAGGAAAAATGCAACAATAACAAATCAAATGGAAAATATTTGCATACAATAAACGACAGTATTATAAAAATCGAACGCGGGGACTAATGGAATACCAATGTAGAAGCTGGGTGGCAGAATACTGTCGATAGCGACAATTGGCATAATATGGATACTGTAAATTTTAGTTTGTGGATTTATCTTCTATTTTCATTAAACGAGAAAGATTTTGAATGTATCCGATAGCTTACATCAAAAAACAGATATTTTGAGAGAATAATAAATATAATCAATTTCATAATACAGAATAAAACAAAATTTAATAGATATTCTTTTTAAAAGTAACAAATGTTGTCGTCATCATTTAGTAATTTTAGTGTATCGCAATGAAAAAAGTGTCAGTATAAATTTTTAGGAAGTTAAGAACCGTCCATTGAAGCCTTCTTAGAGCTTAGCTATCTTAGGTTGATTTCGCTGTCCAAAACGAAGCATCGGAAAACAATCACTCAGTCAGAGAGCACTAGAATATGCTAGCGGCTCACCCCAAACCGAGACCTTTTCGGACCCTAATATTTCACGTCAAAACCGAGCATATTCTACAAACTTTCCCTTCAAGTTTCCCTCAGACATTGAGAAGAATAAATGAGTTCGGAAACGGTTTGTGCATTTCATTGCATTATTCTATTTGCGCGCGAGTTACGGCATCGTATTATTCAAACTGCACCTCGATTACGTGGTCGAGGTTAGATCACCAATCGTCGTCGTATTTTGAACCTAATTCAATTATAGGTAAGGTATGGATAATAACTTTTATTGTGGTGAAGGCGCGACGTCTGGTCAGAACAGTAGCTGTGATACCAAGATACCTATGAGTCAGATAGTGATTGGCATCAACCTCACACTTAGAGGCCTCTATCGTGTCAGTTTTATTACGTATGAATAAGAAAGGAAATAAAATAGCTTTAAATGGCAAACGTGATTCATTTGAACATGAATTCAGTATGCTGAGTGTGAGTTTTGTCGCAAACATGACGCGCTCTTCGGCGAGCGCGTAAGCATGTAATTTGTATGAAGAAATGTACAGCGCCACTAGCGGCGCGTTTTTGAAACACAACAAGTTCGTACAAATTACATGCTTACGCGCTCGCCGAAGAGCGCGTCATGTTTACGACAAAACTCACACTCAGCATACTGGAATAATACTGACTGTAAAAATATAAAATAAAATATATAAATAAATATTAATAATTATTTTATATATATATATAAATATATACATAAAATAATTTCATAGTAACTACTATATGAGCGACCAATATAGAAATGGGTATCACTAAGTCTAAGGAAAAACAGTTGAATTTAATGAATGAATGAATTTATTTATTTGCTAGAATGTAGTACATACAAGGTGTTATAATAATTTACAAATTTCCTTACATCCTGTCATTTCTGACGGGCAAATGTTTTTACATTAAATTAATATGCTAACAAAATAGGTATTTTTCTTACAGGGCCACAAGCTTTACTATGGCCACAAGCTACTAATTTAATGAATTGGAATATTGTAATGATGATATTAGTAAATAGAAATTTAAAATTTCTCAGTTTCAAACGTAAGCAGGAGTCAAAAAGGAACATTTACCTCAAACCGCGGAGATCATTTGGCAAAACTGGACAATCAACATCGATTAAGCGAAGGGAATCTCAGTGAGTCACTCCACTGACTCATTTAAGTACCTACTTTGAGGATTTCGGAAACCTTTTTTTTTTGTTGAAACATCAGAGGGGCCTGATAAAAAGGGTTGGGTTCGAGTAAAACACACATTTACAGACACAGATGGAATGATAGTTAGTGTATAAATTTTAACTGTTTTTCGAAGTGTCAGCGACATTAAGAAAAAATCAGACAAGTGCGAGTCAGGCTCGCACACCGAGGGTTCAAAATTGGGAAGTAAATTGTTAAAATTTCTAAACTATAATCATCGATATTTTTTTTTACTTTTCTCGTCATCATCGTCATCAAAGATTACACATTGTCAAATTGATTATAAACTTGTTTTAGCATGTACTAATAAAGCTCTTTTATATGATACCTAACATGATACGATTTACTCACTTTGAATTTTCAACCCATATTGTGTGAATCTAGGCCCTATTTTTTTGTGGTTCAAATAAAAATGTTCGGTTTTCAGATTTATTCCTATATGTGTACTCTGAGACAATGCTTCTGGCCAAATTTCACAGTTATATGTCAACGGGAAGTACCCTATAGGTTTTGATTTTTGTGAGTGTCGAAATATGCGGTTTTTACGACATAAACGGCTCTCACTTTTTTATACGATAACTGAGAAGTTTTTCTATCACACAACTACAAGAAACTATAGATATACGTGTACAGTTTAAATTTCAACTCGATATCTTTACGCGTTTCCAAGATAAAGAGTCTTGACATACACATAGACGGACAGACGGACAGACGGACAACAAAGTGATCCTACTAGGGTTCCTTTTTTTTCATTTTGAGGTACGGAAACCTAAAAATAAATCAAAGATAAACTTTGATCACTATTCATTATTTAGTCGATGAGTGCAAGACGTTTCGTTATAGCCGCAGTGCAGTATTCCTAATGCGCAGTAAAATTATGCTCATTTTTAAGTCATTCACACTGCAAGTAGCCTTTTCTCGTAAGTTCTATGGGAGCAACCATTTTGATACGTACCTGTACGTAGTGTACACATCTCTACAATTTCTTCATCATTTATCATCATCATCAGCAGCAGCCTTCTCTATCCAACCGCTGTGCTAATCTTGTATGACCCGCGATTATCAACATCATTGTTATATGTGTGCTATATTGTATAGTGCCCTAATGTAATGTTTACTTATTGACTTGTAACAACTGGTGTTATGAATAAATGACTATATAACTATTTACAATGTTTTTACCTAATTAGAATCTTCCTCAATGATTAAATTATTGTCATGTAGTTAGTACATTTCAGTGCGTCTATCTTTCCTCTAAAGGCAGACTAATTGGTGCACAGAATAACTACGTCCAGTGCGCCCACTGAGTGCTCATTACCTCTAGCCACAGTTTATGTAAGAGAATAACAAATAATAACCCTCTAGGTTTTAATAACAGAGTTATCGCAGCTCTGATTGGCAGTTATATAGGTTCGTTGACACTAAAGAAATTAATTTGTTTAATGAGTAAGAAATTCAGCGATGCGTGAGTTGCAGACTTCCAAATGGTGTTATGAATTTATGGCGTTAAAGAACTAGTAAAGTTAATTCTACTAGACTGTACGACTCGTTGATGACGTCACTTTGTAGCGTGGTCTAATGATATTAATTTTGTAGACAAATAAAATCTTAGAAATAACGTTTCATTTCTGTATTTCAATAATGAAACAAGGTGTAGAGATAAAAAGACAACCGTTTTTTACGTTATTAGACTTTTTTTAGTATTTAAAAGTTGGATTACATTAAAAATTGGAATGATGGAAGTACATCTATTTTGATAAAATTTTTGTTCAACAGTAAGCGCACAGAACAAAGTACAAGGTCTATTGTTTTTATAGTAATTTGAGACAAAAAAGCGTAAGCATTTTTTTTCCTAGCAGCAGGTGCTTCGTAATTTATCATATCTTAGGATGCCATTTTTATTTTCAAATGTAAAGGTCAATAGGCAAAACGTTTTGGTAAAGTCGTTTTAGTAAATTACATCATAATGTTAGTCTTGACGACTAAGAATTTTTTAGGTCTTTGTTGTTCCTCATTTAAGATTTTCCTGATACTATGTATAGAGAAGATTATTCCTAAAATGCTTCATAAGATGAGTTACTAGGATTTTGGTCTCTTAATACAAAAACCTATCCGTCTTACCACAAAAGTTTTACGCATGCCTTAGACAGTGTTTAATAGTACAAATTGCATGGCAATGTGGTAAGACGGTATGTTTTCAAAATTTTAATTTTCGAACATAAATTGCAATTGTAAATATTTAAACTTTCTTCACCATTTATTTTGCAAAAAATTAAGTCATATTTATTTGTTTACGCAACAAAGTCATCGAACTTATTCAAAAAATGCATTATAAACTAAGTTTTGGCTTTTCAAGTAAAGTATCTCATGAACATATTGTTGTTATTTATATACCTAGGCAACAGTAGTATACAATGGGGTCTAAACAAAATATTTATAGACATTTTGAGCCTAAACAGAGAGCCACCTGAAACCAATTACACAGCCTAATTCAGAAGCCGCAAATTAAATGTTTTAATTAGTTTTTAAACATCCGCGACAGTAATACGACTCCGAGCAAACCGCGCGATTAAAATGTTCTTCATTAAATATGTAGCAAAACCAACTGTTTATTTTATCACTGAAGTAATGTATGTTGAAATGAACATTCTTACCTACATGATTACGAGAGTCTCTAAGGTTTAGATTAAACCTTATGTTGGTATAAAGCGATATGAGCTCAACGTTGCTTGTGTGGTTTTTGAGGTCAGCGTCTCAAATAAAGAAGCTGGTACTAAGGGAAAAAGGTATTTACTAACTACAACATAGTACATACGAGTTAACTATTGAATGTAATAAACAATGTTAGGTTGTTTGGCCGGGTGAAGGCTTCCGACATGGGTGAATAGTTGTAACATCCGGGACCTACAATTAATCGGAGCTACAGTAGCGCGCTGAACTACATATTATGTACTTAAAGTTTTCTAGAGCAATTGGATTTTAAGCACATATTTTGTACATACACTTACCTTACACAGAATTTTCAAGCCCATTAACCATTTGGCAGTAGGTAGAGCCACGATAGTAGCAATATTACTTCGCTGAACGATAATGGACGTGGTGGTAGATTAACAGTTTCATTAGCATTTTGAGCATAAAGTAACAGTATCTAAGTAAAATACATTAATTTATTTGCTTTTTCATGAGTAAATTATCAACTAACCAAAGGTGACGTCCACAAGTGGTATATTATTCAGGGAAAAAACGAACCAATATGATATATACATCATTTGAAAGCTTGTTTTATGGGCTTCCCAAAAATATTTAATTTAGATTTTTTCACCCCTACAATATTTTTAAATGGGAGAAATAAATTGTATGAAAAATAACAATAATTATAGAGCTTATTATTTTTTCTAGTTTAGCAATGATAAAGTGCTTCTATCGTTATTTTACTTGCATTCGTAGATGATTTTTCCGCATTCATCTCTTAATTTGATAAAATAAAAATTATAACCTACCATTATGACCAGTTAGTGAAAAAAACACTAAAAAACTGTGTCTAATTGGTAAAAATGCTTCCATTTAAAAATTTGGAGGTTACTTCATCAGAGTTGCTAGAGATAAAATACCTATTGAGCCAAATATATTGATTTATCCTAACAAATTCAAAATTAATTTTTAAAAAAGGAGGGCTCTTTGTTGTTTTTAACTGTTGTAATAGACTCAGAAAAAAATAAACTTTCTCGAAATGTAACGAGTGTTGTGGTTAGAATTTTTGACTATTATTATACCAGCTTCCATACATTTTGTGGACATGTCCTTTCTTGTGTTATAGATATCATACCACATTCTTTGATGCTAGTAACAGGTAAAGGTAGGACATTTGAATCGAATTTCGCTTTAGTCGCAATCAAGGTCACAAAAAATTACAGTAGCGAGGAATTTAACTTATGCAAACAAAAATACGTACTCGAGTCATCAATTTGTCAAATGTTTATTTTGACTTCGAGTCACTCGTGTTGACTTAGCACACGTTGAATTTGGCCTTCTCTGGGCTTATGCAAATAAAATCGAAATGTAAACGACAAAATGCGTGTCTTTTGGCGATGCATTTAAAATTGAATGTACAAAATGGTACTTAATCAGTTTTTCTGTGAATTCACTCTATCTACTAATGGATATTACAGCAAAATGATTGAAAAATATTGACGCGCATATTTTGGGCATATTTGTGAATACTTAGCTAACACTTAAAACTCTGAAAAAGGATAGCTTTACGATATACCTACATTATCCAGTTTAGATCACTGAGTTCAGTTACTAGTATGTCAAGTACTTATACAGAGTTATTTCAAATCAATTAGCATCCTTCTAGGGGCTTATTCTGTAGATCAAAACTAACAACTTTTGTTCTACGATTTTATATAAACTAAAAAAAAATCTGGCACCAAAAGTGCACAGAATAAGCCCCTAAAAGGTTACTAATTGATTAGAAATAACCCTGTATAATAATATATTATTAACAGTCTAGAAAAAGCTTTCAATATACTATAATAAAAAAATGCGAAAAAGTCTGCGTTTAATCACCATCTCGGGCGATGTTATCATCAGTAGTAAAGTAGTAAACATACGAGTACATGTCATGAAATTCATAAGCCACATTATTCGTGATTCTAAATTTCAAACTGCATTCTATCAGTTTACTGTTACAAAACATGCCAGATATCCGCTTCTTTACACAAAAATCCTCTTAAATTCTAGGCAGACGTTTCTCGTGCATCGGTAGAGACGACAGCCGATAAGCATGTTCAATGTATCCTTGGTAAATTCTGATATATTCTGATACGTCCCGGATTAGGGAGCTCGGTGCATTGAGGCTTCGTGTGGGGAGAAAACCGACTACCATTTTGCATAGCTACGTCTACTTTATGTAAGGATGTACACATGTTTCTCAATGAAAATATTTTCAATTGGAACGTTCGTCAGCAGTTTAATTTTAGCACGATCCTGTGGTCTTAATCACCTGTACACCTTTTGGGCGAACATCCTACGCTGCGCTTTCCAGTATTTAGTGCGTTTTGGTCTATTGAAAAACAATGAAACATGGATAACATAATTCATTGGCCATAAGTTCTACGTGCTATATACCCTGCCCACTTTCATTACAACTTTGCTAATCCGTTGGACTATGTCACTAGTGGATGTGCCCGAGATCGAGTACTACGCGGCGCAGGGCCAGGGAGAGGTGTGCGTGATGGGCGCCAACGTTTTTAAGGGTTACTTCATGGAGCCCGAGAAGACGCGCGTAACTAACTTTGATTTGTCAACGTACCTATCTCCGCATATTATTTTATCAATTAAAAAAATATCCTTAGAGGAGACACATGTCCAGCAGTGCACGTACTATAAAAACTACAGCTAAATATTACTACAACTAGCTTTTGGACGGAAATAGAATTTTCAGAATCATTATACAAACCCTACTAAAAGTACCTACTACTTACTCTTCCTGTATTTTCAACGCAACTTCACTCTATAGTTTACAGATTTATTACAGCAGCTTAGGTTACGCAGCTTGTGTACATATATTACATAGGTACATTAATATAGTATATTGTGTTATTAATAACCCCAACGTTGATATTCGAGAGCCCTGGGCATTTCCCAATAACTACAATATTATAACCATTTTTCCGCAATATCTTTATTTAACTGTATCATTTACCTTGTAGGCTCGTTGTTTTATATATGCTAGTTTTATTTAGACCATTTTAGGTTTTATAACAAATTCTAGAATGAGTAATATTATGTATACATATACATATAAAATGGTACTATTTTGTAAAACGTGTGGCCGATGGGGCCGTAAAGTAAATAAATAAATAAATATTTTGGGACATCTTACACACGGCCTCTGACCCCAAACTAAGCAAAGCTTGTGATATGGCTGCCAGAGACTGATATACTACATATACTTTTTTTTAAATACATACTTATATAGGTAGTAACTAAATAACACCCAGACACAGAGCAAACACTTATGTTCATCACATAAATATTTGCCCTGGGTGGGGATCGAACTCACACCTCTTTGATCCAGAAGTTAGGGTCACTAACTACTGAGCCACCGAGCAGTAAAGTGGAATGATGATCTAATTAAGACCGCAGGAACACGCTGGATTCAGGCCGCTTTCAACCAGTCTTATTGGGAATCCATAAAGAAGGCCTACGAGTATGTCTAGCAGTGGATGTCCTGCAGCTGATAATGATGATGATTATTGCATGCGGCATAATTCATTCCTTCGCTTCATGGCTTCTTATCGAATTAGCTTTTTCTATTAATTATATTAGCATACAATCGCTAATAATTACTGTATTTTTTATATTGATTAGTCGTACTCATTTGTTGTCGTTAATTTGTGTTAATTGATGACGTCACGGACGACCATTATGATAAAATTATTAATGTAACTAATTATTTTATCCTAGTAGGAAAGTGTAGTTTTTTTAACGGACATGTGACAGACAAGTATTACTTAACTGCAACACATCTAATGTTGCAGTTTAGTAATGAAGTCACTTCTGCTAATTAAACAATTCGATTATCCACCTATACTCTATAAAATTTAACTTGATCTCTGCGACAGCTGTCAGAAAAATCACGCCTATGAAGTCCTGAATTTCTTAATAGTCCAACCAATCAATACCTGTCAATGTCATACTTTATGGGCATGCCGATTAGTGATGGGCGACGAATGATCGTGACCACAGAGTTTTAGATAGAGTTTTATTTAAAATATCGATACTTACGATATTTTAAATAAAACTTAATTTATCATTAGTTTTATTGTATATTTTAATATCATAACATTTTTACATGTGTAATTAAATTAAACCCAATTATATGTTACATTAGCATCGATAATTGTGAGAAACGTCGATAAATACAATCGTTACATTATTATGAATATTTAATTAATATCATAACGTTATTTACATGTGTACATACTTGATCTTAAATAATAGTAAGTAAAAAAAATCCAATTTCTCACCTTCAACTACTCATTCGATTTCATTACAACATTGTTTGAAAATCAATTTTTTCCACCACTATGTCAACACTAAAAATAACAATCATCTATGTCAATGTCACTGTCGCAGAGATCAAGTTAAAATTTTATAGAGTATAATGCAAATGCTCTAGCCCACTGCCAGTCAGCAGCGTTGGCAGCATTTCCACGCTGAATAGCAATGCTTATAGACTCATACTGTACTGTACCAGCCTTTGTAATAGTCCACTGCAGGTCGTAGGCCTATCCACGAAAAGTGATCGGGCCATATCCACTAAGCTGGTCCAGTGCCTGTTGGTGGAACCACATACTCTATCAAATTTCTTCTAAGGAAGTAAGCCTTACGATGTTTTCCTTCACCGAAAAGCCAGTGTTGTGAAATTCCGTACATAAATTACTAGAAATTCATTGGTTCGTGACCAGGATTTGAACCTACGACCTCACGATTATAAGGTGGGTGTCATTTCCACTAGACCAGGACGTGTACTATAACTCATAAGATAAGCCAAATAAACACCAGTGGTTGGCCACAAGTTTTAAAGTTTACATATTTAGTGGTACATATGTATTATGAACTAATATTATTGATGTAATTTATGTTTCTAAATATATTAATTACAATTGAAAAGGTACATTGATATGTAGGTAAATTAATCATTTGCGCATGTTTGTTGCAAAAATATGAAAACAAAAATAATACGGTTCATACTAATTTTCCAAATGATGAGTTACGATAATTATGACCAGTAAGAATGGAAGAGTATTTTTTAATTAAAACCTTTTTTTTCTTTTGTTTTTAAACGCGCTGACTTAGCGGAAGATTGAAATTGTTGAACTATTTTCTAAACTACGTAGATACAACTGTACATGATATTGTACTTTATAATAGTGTCGGTTTACACATATATTAAACAATGATCGATATAAATTTATTTGTTGATTAATATTTATATTTGTATGTTAGGTATAACTGAATAGGTACCTCGTGTGTCAAGAAGTGTACTAAGAATAAAAAATATTACACAAGAAAGCAACTATCGTTATCAATTATTAATGCATTAATATGATTATGAAAGCATGAGAATTGAATAAGTGATGTACTAGCTAAGAACATTCCAAATTTCTCCACACATCCATACATAGCCAAATGGCGAATGACAGCTGTTACTACACCTGCGCACGCGCAACTGTTAGCAACCGAATACAATAAAACATATGGCCAGTATTATGTTACCGTTGAATTATAAAACCATATTAATCTATGGTTAGGAATGTTCTATGTACGATAATTGCACACGTGATAGACGTTTGTGGTTTTGGTCAAAATATTGGCTTTCGTGTGTAATGATATTGTCATTGTTCATGCACAAAACAGATAAAATTCTATCGGCAAAATTTTCAATGATAAGACTGAAAAACTGTTATTGGTATCGCAATTTAGGTTTTAGTTTAGGATATAAAAGTAAATTAAAGTTACACCGACTTTTAAATTTTATTAATGCTGTTATTGTAAGAATAAATAAAATAAATATTTTTGGGACACGTTACACACGGCCTCTGACCCCAAACTAAGCAAAGCTTGTGATATGGCTGCCAGAGACTGATATACTACATATACTTATTTTTAAATACATACTTATATAGATAGTAACTAAATAACACCCAGACACAGAATAAACATTTATGTTCATCACATAAATATTTGCCCTGTAATGCTGTTATTGTAAGAATAAATAAAATAAATATTTTTGGGACACCTTACACACGGCCTCTGTCTCCAAACTAAGCAAAGCTTGTGATATGGCTGCCAGAGGCTGATATACTACATATACCTATTTTTAAATACATACTTATATAGATAGTAACTAAATAACACCCAGCCACAGAGTAAACACTTATGTTTATCACATAAATATTTGCCCTGGGTGGGGATCGAACCCACGCCTCTTTGATCCAGAAGTTAGGGTCGCTGAGCCACCGAGGCAGTCAAGACGAAGTGACAACACTGTCGACAGCGTCAAACTGGTTGTAGTCAAAAATATTTTATTCAGGGAAATGAAACTGTTACCTAAAAAATGCACGAATAAGTTAAATTCAATAAATTCTATCAACTAAAACAATGCCGCTTGATATTATTACACCATCCAGTAATATTTTTCATAAAACACGCTGAAATTTTGTAAAAAATGTTAAAACTGATAAGCCGACTCAGCTGTGAAATGGGAATTCCATACACGTGCCTACAAATGTAAGTCTAAATAAATTTCAAAACAAGGTTTAGCATAAAATGTAATTACCATCGTCTGGCTAGTTGAAACTACTAAATTTTATTTTAGTCCACGTCGTTAAAGTTCCAAAGTTAGTTGACAAAACAAAATATGCGTCATTCAAAATGGCCCAGCACGCTCACGCAATAGAGAGGGAAAGTAACCTCTTTATTAGGGTCCCGAGCTATAACTTCAGTTCCACAGGGAATAAACACGTAACTTGATGTTATAAGTTAACGCAGTTAATGACGTACGTTAATTTTTATGGCCTTGGGTTGTTTTATTGTTTTAGGAGGTGATTTTTGAGCATTTCTAAAGGTTTTTGATCACAGACACGAAACTTCCTAATGTTTAAAAAAGTTAGTGATTTAACTGCTTTTTTTGTATAGAAAATAAGAATGTATTTTTGACTCGATTTCATAAAATAGCAAACATGCTAAAAGGTTTTTGGCCGATTCGTTTTGTTTCACCTGGGGAGAACTCCAGTCAATCATAAAACTAACATTTTAAAGACAGCAAATTCAAGTTACCAGTACAAATTAAACAAAACTGATGTTGTGGCGATATAGTGATTTCAAAATCTAAGCACAGAAAAACAAAATATCATTACAGGCAAACGCTAGTTTAATCATGGTAGAACCTTCCAGAAACAATCCAATCTAAATCCTGGACAAATTCAATCCAAGATCCTCACATCGAGACCTCATACAAGGAAGATACAATCGAAATAGAAACAATAGGGCCTACACATGCAAGAATAATTTTAAACCAACTATATTCTCGAACTATCTTTGAAGACTGAAGTGTAAAATACAAGGTGAACAAGACTCTACCCCGAAAAGATGTCACTATAACGGTTCCATGTTGACAAAACCAATAGACATGTAAACGCAAGGATTAGACTCACCCTATATTTTACGCAGGGTTACCAGCTATATTTTTGAACTTCTATTGAAATTCTTGGAAAATTATTTGGAACACTTTATCGGCATAATCTGTCAATAATGATTGCATAGGAAGGAGATGGATGTGGTGTATTTAGGATATTGGGTTGGTATTATAAGATATATATACAGACTACATTTTTTTTCATTGCAGAGTACAGTTTTTCATAGAGTAAATGAACTAACGCTCATGTATTTCATGTACATATTTTCTAACTGCTACTTGCGTCTAATGATTTCTCACTCTACAAAACTAATGATTAAAATTCACTTAAGACTTAAAACGACCAGTATCTGTTATTTACTATCGTAACATTTATTTTTACTAATTACATATACCTACTAAATTTTGTCCAATATTATGAAAAAAGTTGATGGCAACCCTGTTCTTTTGAAAAGTACGAAGGTCGCCCGACCTTGTAATACTTCAGAGGTTTGGTTTAGTGGCGATGAACCTGTTACTCACACTATCGATCGCACTTTTACGAATTACGTTCTATGCTTATGTATAAACAGGCAATTTACGTTCTATGTCTATGTGGTAAGCTAATTGCGTTCTTTGTGCTGCAGGCATGTTTCATGAAAAGATACCATTGACTTTTTACCTTTAACAATTACGGGTGCGGCAAGGTAATGTAAAGAAAATCGGAAATGAGTAAGTATTTATTAATAACTTTATATACTGTAAGAACTTAATTATATTTATATATCAACGCGGAGCATTTATTCTACGCGGAACATTTATTTACGGGTAAGTTATAGTCTAGGCGTTATAGAGAAGATAACCTTACCCTTCATTACAAACAGTCGATAAAAAGTAATGGTATTGCAATTGCCGATAAAAGCTATTTATCAGCAATTCAGAACACGAGGTAAAATATCATGTTACCATCGGCATCGTCAACAGTCGAGTCTAGTGCATGGATGCATAAGGATCGGTAAAGTCGTTTGTCTTCGAAAAAAGCCCCGCCTTGATATTTCTGCAATTTTGCGAAAGCAAAAGCTACATATTTTCAAGAATACTTCATACATCACTTATGTGTTTTGTTCAGAGTCGATAGAGGTCATATTATGAAATATGTTGGTGGCAGATAGATCACGACGGCATCCACTTCACTTAAACATAGTATAAAACAAAGTCGCTTCCCGCTGTCTGTCCCCATGTATGCTTATATCTTTAAAACTACGCAACGGATTTTGATGCGGTTTTTTTTATAGATAGAGTGATTCAATGGAAAGGTTTATATGTATTTAATATTTCTGTGCAAAGCCGGGGCGCGTCGCTAGTTCTTGATAAATGGATGATTCAGTTCAATTTGGATATTTTCACATTACATCATAGATAAAAGATATTTTTTTTCTAAAATGGTTTCGAACCAACACACAACGCACACACTACATCAAAGTGATAGGTAACTGGACGTAACATTGGAACTACTCTTCCAATGCCACATTAGTCGGTTCCTCAAAATGGCGGCATCTCAGTCGGACCTTATTTTTCGACTTTACACGAGATCCGTATACATCCATGGCTTTGTGTGACATGCCACACATACTTAACATTCAAGTTCGTAGTTTTTCACGTCACTTACAGTAGGTTGGCTACACATATTTAGGTCGCGATAAGCGCCGGAACACGACCGGTTTTCGCAAGACATGCCTTACTGTGTAAGTAACTAAGTATATCCGTTCGACGAAAGGTTGATTGAAAAAATGTTACTTTACTTTTAATTGAGGCGTCAATTGGTTGCATATGCTTGCATATATTATGACTGAACTCGTGTTGCTTCACGAAGAAACAGTTATTTTTTTAATTTTTACAGGCAATTAAAGTTAATGTAATAATAAGTAATTGTCTAATTTAATTATTACTGGACTTTGTAGGACCTATTTATTTTTTTAGTGCTTAAACCTCATGCTACATTTCTTGATTTTCACTATTTTAAAGATGACTTAAGTAAAACGAGATTGGTCTTTAATTTAATTTTATGATAGATAGCAAAGGGGTACATTTTACCTTGCAAATAATTTGAATGACAATAGGCAGAATTTAAAATAGTGGCAGAATTTAAAACAAGCCTTTTTCTGTTGTTTTTAAATTGACATGTCCGTAAAACCAAAATATCTTTATTTATGCTTAAAAAATCTGAAACAGAAATCCCACTAAACATTCTGTCTTCATTCTCAAAATTAAATTATGATTATGATACGGTAGTAATTAATTTCAGTTTCCTACGCAAAATTAAACATCACATCATTTACTGAATGACGGCATTAAAATTTACGAATATTATTATTATAAACTTCCTTGATAAATATATATAGTTATTTATGTAGCTAGTGCCAAGAAGTCCGGGCGCCGGACGGTTAAACCAGAGATGGAATAAGTATGTTTGATAAAAGTATCGTATTGTGTTGTATATTGTAATCCACGGCCAGAGGTGGGGTTACCCGTAAAAAGCAATTGGGTCCACCACGCTGGTCCAATTCGAGGTGGTCGAATCACACGCGCATAAAATTTCTTCATCGGACCTAAGCATGTTTCTTTACAACGCTTTCCCTTCAACGAAAAGCCAGTGGTATGATCCGCACATCAGTTTCGTACTTCTCATTGGTATTGGTCTCATAAGAACGACAACATTAACTTTTCGTAAAGGAATTACAGACAAATTATGGCTGTTACTTCACAATCCCTGATTGAGCAAACCTAAACCACAGTATAACATACTGTGCCTAAACTTTGTTTTTTGATAAGAACCTAGGTACCTTTCAATGTTAGAATTGGAAAATATAAGACACGCTGACCTTAGAAAAAAAAATTAAAATTAGACCAAAGACAGATATTTATTTGAAGAAAACACAGGAAAAAAGTAGAAGGTGCAATTTATACTCAACGTCATATTTCAGCTCTGCACGCCTATCACCGCCTGAAATTCAGCCCTGGCCGAAGCGCTTGCCAAGTTGCTATTAGTAAACAAAATGTCCCTCGCATTGACGACTTTATCGACCGAATTAGATAATATGATTATCGTAATTGAAAATTTGTGTAAAAAATTCCAAGAAAATCACAGTAATAAAAAAAATTGTTGGTGCCATTTTATTATGGCACCATTATATTATCGGTCTGACAGCAGATGCACGGGTAATTTCTCACTAAAAAAATGTTTAATTTGTTCATTGTCCACCATGCCGACCAAATAGGGGTTGGTGCCACTAGCAAATTCAGAATTTCAGCATTTTATAATTTGCGAAAAGTAGCATTAAGCAGGATCGTCACACAGTGGGTACCGGAAGGCAGACGAAGGCAGGGAAGGCCTTGGAAACCCTGGTGTGACGATCTTGACACTTTCCGGCAAGGTTGGCGGGATTTGGACAGAACGCAATAAATTGAAGGAAATAGGGGAGACCTTTGCGCAGAAAAAGGATAGAATAGGTTGAAAAAAAAAATGAAAAGAAAGCCTGGTAGAGCTTTTTACCACATCTACATTAAATAAATATTTTGGGACATCTTACACACGGCCTCTGACCCCAAACTAAGCAAAGCTTGTGATATGGCTGCCAGAGACTGATACCGACTACATACTATAGACCGTTTTTTACTACATATACTTATTTTTAAATACATACATATATAGATAGTAACTAAATAACACCCAGACACAGAGCAAACACCTATGTTCATCACATAAATATTTGCCCTGGGTGGGGATCGAACCCACGCCTCTTTGACCCAGAAGTTAGGGTCACTAACCACTGAGCCACCGAGGTAGTCAAACATTTGTTTCTCGACGAATATATTTATCTTGTTACGTAATGACGAAATCGCATATACCTTAGGATTGATTGAATGAAATATACAATGTAATCAAAATTATCTAAGGTTTCGGTTGAGTAAGTAGAGTAAATGAAAGGGACATCGATAAGAAATCATAACAAATAATAAATAAAACGACGACACTGTCGTGAATGCGCGGTGATTTGGCGTTGGTACTTTATAGCGGAAGAGGCAAAGTCCCGCTTTTTTTTTCTGGCTATCAGATCAATGCACGGAGGGTATATCGTAACATGATAAAGCCAAAATCATTCTCGTAATCAGTTGCTGATAACATTGGCGCAATTTTCAAGGGCGGTTGGAATAACGCTTTTACGCATTTATTATACGACGCGACGGGGCTGATGTAATACATTTTTATCAGGGGAGTTGTAACACAATTTGAAAAAGTATTTGCAAAATTGACTATTATGAGGACTAAGTAGGTATATCAAAAATTAATCTTTTTGAAAATTAAGTCTGTACATGTCATGAATCAGCTGTTTTGAGAATCAGTCATTTGTAGAGTATGCTACTTTGAAAATTGGACCTTTTGATAAATCAATCGATTATTTTGTACCTAAAACATTCAGTAAACTGTGTAACATTAAGTAGATTGACAGTTATTAAAGTCACTGAAGAGTCAGACAATTCAAAAGCTTCCAACTTCTACTATTAGAATCTTGATTCATCATGATAAAGTTTCAATAAATACCTACTCCACAATTATCGAATTGTCCACTAATGACTCCGTGACGCCTTTCTTGCCATAAAAGTTTTCAAACACCTTCCAATTTACAATATTTTCAATCCATGTAAATACTAGCTAACGACTTTCAAACTCAACAATACTTAAAATTATATTTCAGCACACATTATTCGGTGTTTCGTACCATAGGTTTTCTTTGAAATCTATTTGCGTTGAACTTTGTATCTGCTAAAGAATATCTATTAGACTGCTGTGCTCATAGCAAAATTTCAGCAAGGTCATACATTGAAAAAAAAAACAATCAATATAATGTGGTCATAATAGTAAATTACATACACTAATTTTATTAAAGTGTTAAATGAGTAAAGAGTTAAGTACCTCATCCGCCAGAGGGGACCCAACAGGCGATCCATTGGAACCTTTAGAGCCCCTCCTCTTCGATATCTTTTCAATCCAAATGCTCAAAGATTTCCTTCGAGGCTGATTATACATTTTGGCACTTCACTATTCCTTCACACCAATCTCAAGTCCACTAAATTCTATCCCATCGTCACTTAAAAACACTTAAAACAACAAACGAATATCGACCTTGCGCACGAACAATGATAAAATTGCTATTAAAACTTTTTAAAATGACAAACGTACGCGCTTCGTGAATTGACAAAGGAAAATGGCATGAAAACAGTGTTACCACTACGTAAGTACTCGACCGATAGTAGAAGTACCAGGAAAATAGGTGTGATAAAGGGAACATTTGCATATAGCCGTTTAGACATTTTGTTGGCCGATATTCAGGAGCTGTGTCTATCTGTATAATTTGTCGATTTTATTTGACGTTACTGACAGCTCTGTCTATGTCTAGCTATATATGACTTTGTAATAGCGTCTTATCCTCTAGCATAATGCGTTCTATTTACTAACACGTCTTTACAAGGACACGTCAACTAATTTTATGTTGCTTACATCATTTAGGGAGCAAAACAATTCTTATTAAAATGTATTATTATAGAAATTTGCTAGACTTCTGTAGAAAACAACTTACGCCGTCTCGTTTGGTTTGTTCGCATTTAGACTGCATGTGCAATACGTTGAGGTTATCAGGTCAATGACTCTTTACTGCATAATTAGCATTTTCGTCATGACGACGCGGTAGATAAGTAATTTTTATAAAGCTGACACATATAAATCTTCTTTTTGTATGTTCATAAAATTTTTAACATACCTAGGTAAATACAATAATGAAGAAAAAAAAAACAAAACTAAAAACAAAGTTCAAAAAGTTATTGGTTCAGTAATTTTTATTCTTTTCTTAATGACTAATTTTACAACTAGCAAATCTACTTAGGTAGGTAGGTATGTATTTAAGGTAAATTTCGACAGTACTTATAACTTTAGTGAATAATTTGAAACCAATAAATAAAGAAAATTGTAATTCAAATCGATGCATGAACAGTTTCTTTAATATCACAACGTGAATGACCAGTTCAATGTCACAAAGCTTTTGATATGATAAGAGTATTGAATGGCGAACTTCAATGGTTACATTCATGTTTATTAATATTGCATAATATTCTCGTATTTCCTGTATTATTGCAATTTTCCTACTTACTTTACGTATTACATTTTTTGTTTCCAATATCAAATTGGTTTCAGCTGCATATGGTGTTTTAGTGGTCAATGTAGCGCTCGTAGCGTAGTTTGACTAGGTGTTTGTCAGCGATCACCGAAATTAAGCAACGTTCCGCACGGTCAGTATTTGGATGGGTGACCGCGGGTGGCATTTTCCAACTGAGCGCTACCGTGGCTCGGATGACACGTGAAATTGTAGGTCCCGGTTGTTTTAACCGTTTAGCCATGTCAGAGGCCTTCAGGCGGCCTAAAAACTCTGACACCAGGGCTAGACACCAGGGCTAGCCACCCGGCCTATACGAACTTACTTACTTAGTGGTCAATACGTCACAGTAAACTAAGCACAAATTTTTTTTTTACTAAAGCGATCTAGACAGAGCAAATACAACGACAAGTTTTTGTCGTGTCCAAAGCCTCAATTCCATTCCCACTTTAACCCCACGATGAATGAACAAGATTACACGAACGAACACAATACGATCCGGTTTCATCATGGACGTAAAAAGACCGTACCTACTCATTATCTCTCGTATCTAAGCAATCCTACAATCATTGAAAAACATACGCACGGAGTAATGAACTCTATTTTAAAGCTATAAGATGTAATATCAACCGCGCGGAAGGAACTAAAGAGTGAACCAAAAGTCTACATACGGAATTCCACTTGTCCACGGAAAGTTAATGAATGGAGAAAAGTCCAACCACTGAAGTTATTTGAAACAAAAGAGGCTCGAAATAACAATGGCTTTACAAAATGACCTCTTGAGCGCGGAATTCGAACAAAAAGGTGTTTGTAAAAGAAAGTGCCGAATTTCGTACTTTCTTACGCGGGATGATTAATAAGACGGTGATTTTTATCTTAATGGCTGATCTTGTTAGAAAGAAAGCTCTTTGAGTTTACGATCTGTTGTGCACTTGTTTATGTAGTAACGTGGGAGATTTTTTTGCTGAAGAAAAATAATCTATTTACCTAATTGTAGAGCATGCATGGCATTTTTATACAATCTTTGGCTTTTAGCAATTTTACTTTGCGAGACATTTTGAGAAACGGACGTTTTGCGACGCAGCAGCATTAAGCAACTTCATATTAGCTATGGCCAAATTTATAAACGATACAAAGTCGAAAATTTTCGTATCCTTGATAGTCTTATTGTGAAACTAAGCTTCATAAATGCTTATTTTTTCAAACAATACTCCAGCACGCCCACATTTTGACTCGTGCAATACAGTAATATACTTCGAATAAAGCACACTTATGTAACCTAACGCAATTCACTCTACATTTTGAAGACACCCACATTATACTTCGCACGTGTACCTACTTACAATTTTTCCTTGAAACCATGCTCATAAATATCACACAAATGTAACGCTACCTGAGTAATACTCACGGCGAATACATCTCAGCGGGACCTAGTCAATGAAAAAGTTTTGGCAGCATTTCATAGATTTTCAGAGATAAAATTTAGCGAACGAATCACGCCGTAGACAATCTCTATCCAACACATTTTTTCCTTTCCGCTTCATGAATATGTATAAAATTTGCAGATGATATCGTATAACCCTCAGGATGATCATAGATGTATATATTCCTTGGCACTTCAAGACATGGTAAATGAATATATTTTGTCAAATATCAACTCAATGGTTTCAAATAGTGCAAAGACAATTGTGTACGTTGCACTTAAGTTAAAATTCTAAATGGCATTTTTTGGTTTTTGTTTCGCTTCTGAGTGTCACACATATTTATGAATAAAAACACGTATCACACGACACAAAAAATAGACCTTGTAAATTGGAGAATTCATTTGATAGCTATCATTTGTATGTATTATATTAATGTCAAAATTTCGTCATACAAAATATACCTATACTTACCATAGCTAGTAGTCTAATATAGACAATATGGTTTATTCTAAAGGCGCCATCGTAAATTTAATAACAACGTAAAATATTGTTCTTTCTATCAAATGCATATAGCGAAATATAAACAAGAATATTTTAAATTGTTAATAATTTTACGATGACGCCTTTAAGATAGGGCCTCTTGAGCTTTTAAGCTGCCTAAATTAGTGAATATGCCTTTGTACCGCCTCTAGACAATTTAACTCTATACAATATAACAGGAACCCTAGCAAAAAGATTATGATGTCGGTCGATAGGGGTAACGCTTCGACCTCTGTCAGCAAATTGACCTTATCGACGAATAGATGGCGCTATACACAATTTTTGCTTGCACAAACTCGAACCCAAAATAAATCTTTTGACCCTCATAAGTCTTGAAGCCTTGAAAAAGGCTCAAAGGCGTGAATTCCATTAATATTTATAAGGTCGAGGTAAAAACGGCTGACCTCAGCAATTTGGAGAAAAAGTGAGACCCCACTCGAGACCGGTAGTGGCCCTTATTCTTAAAGAATTGTTTTGAGAAGCTTTTGCTAAATGTATAATGGAAGTAGATTGATGATTGTGTCTCTAAGGAGTTGTACTAAAAACAAAACGTGCTGCGAAACGCTGCCAAGTACAATCACGCTTTTCACCCAGTTTTTTTTTTATTTTGTTGTTGTCATGATAATAACTTTTGCGTAGTAGAAATATTACATCAACTGTTTTGGACATTGTAGCACGACTTTGTAATATTTTCAAACAGTGAATTTTTGTAGGCTGTAGCGCTATAATCCTTACTAATATTTTTAGTTCGAAAGTATGTTGGTTGATTTATTTGTTACTCTTTCACGCAGCAACGGAGCAATGGATCGATTTGATTTTTAGTATGGAAAAAGTTTAAAGGTCGTATATTGGCATAGACTCCTTTTTGTCACAAAAAAATAAAGGATCCAATTGGATGCCGTCGGCAAAGCTAGTAACTTATATTTACTATATCTCTACTAGATGACGATAGATTGAAGTACATAAGTGGTAGAAAAAATATACAACACTATTATAATATATTTTTATAGTTTTCCTCTCAAAGATTTCAGGTTATACCAGGATATATGTACGTATATTAAAGTCTGTGTCTATACATTAAGCTTTGAGTGTTATTTTTTTCCTTGACTTATAATTATTTAATTTAATTAATTCCAGGAGGGATTCAATTTAATCTCACAAATGTGGCCTACATATTTTTCCTCTAAGTAAGCGATTGCAAGTTTTTATTCTAGTCATTATTTCAACAGTTTTTAGATCAAAATAACAGTTTTATCCGGATACTATAGATTTTGTCAAAATCTGTTACCTATGTCGTTTCGAACTTGAAATATGCTAATCACATTCTCTCATATAATATCTGAAACTGAGTCAGTTTAGTGATAAAAATATTAATTACTATCACTAAATAGTATAAAACAAAGTCACTTCCCGCTGTCTGTCCCTATGTATGCTTATATCTTTAAAACAACGCAACAGATTTTGATCCTGTTTTTTTTAATACATAAAGTGATTCAAGAGTACCTAAGGTTTATATGTATAATACACCTGTGCGAAGCCGGAGCGTGTCGCTAGTTATAATTAAATAGAACTATCATAACAATGACACAGCTAAATACATCGCTACTTAAAATTTTCAATTCTGGTACCATAATAAAATTGTCTAAGAAGAATTTATTAGGCTGTGTATTCAAATTGAAAAGTTCGGTCACGTACAGGCGCTCCAATATTTCAGCGGGTAGAAGTAAACATTACTCGTTATTTCGAGAGCTAGGGATTGGTAAAACTTGTGATACTACAAAAAGTATCAGCAGATTATTTTCTGTACTCAAATATCTGAAGCACTCGAGTATGTATTCGACATATTTTTTGGACACAAAAGTAATAAAAAAAATATATTTGTGCTTCGAGTATTTGCGTTAAACTTCATTGACGTTTCGCGACATTTTATTAATGAAAATTTAATCCATTAATATGTTCTAAAGCTTACAATGTCAGCCGTAATAAGCAGCGTTCAATGTGGTTTCCACACATTGAACGAGATGATCTTCTGTAATAAATAGCTACTAATAATTTTATGTACATTTTGGTGTCGGTTTCACATACCTACAGGGTAATACAATGACTGTTATGCGCAGACAACTCTACTTATTCTACATAATTATATAAAAGTATTTTAAATCAAAAATAATTCTTTAGCTTTCAATAAGACCTAAGACATTATAAAACAAAAAATACCACATACTTGGCTAAGGTGTAGAGAACGTGAACTTAAGGTCCGTAGAGTTAAAAACCCTGGCTTACATTTACATGATTTTGATATCTTTTGACAGAAAGAAATAGAATAAACATTAATTTACAGAACAATGATTTTTTTATAATTTGTTTTCAGCACATGATCATCGTGAATTTTTAAATTAAACTAGTTCGATTAATAGCGGGCCCCAAACTCGGCTAGGCCGGTCTCTTGGTGGCCCTTTTCAAGTTGATTACCATGAGCATAATTTGCGCTTTCTTGGGCTTTGAGCATGACATATTATGGTCTCGTCTACATCTTACAACTACGTCTACGTCGTCAACATTTTACACGAAAATTATTTTGGTGGAATATATTTAAACCAATACGTACCTATAATTCATACTTTATAATCAACTAGCTGCCCATCTGTCGGAAGAAATATTCTAAAAGACAGTAAAAACAGCGATACAATTTGCTGTGTAGTTTAGAAGATCTAAGCGGATACAAAAATACAAACAAAAAGGCGACTTTATTTTTAAAGTATGTGGTGATACTAGTACGAGTATTAACACTCATAACGTCCCTGTAACGATAGATACTAGTACTCATACCGAATACTCCATAAGAGCATCCCTAGTTATTGAGATAGGTTGAGCTCGTGCCAACTTATCGTATGTTGAATACCCTGCACCTTCGGGTCAGGTTTACGTAATAACATGTAGGAAATAGAGGAATGTGCTTGTTTGTGCACAAATTACTAACAATGACTTGTTAAGAAGTTTGTATGGGCTGGATGGTTAGCCCTGGAGTCAGAGTTTCAAGCCACGTGAAGGCATCTGACATGGCTAAACCGTTAAAACAACCAGGATCCACAATCATCCATCTGTCATCCAAGCCAAGGAAGTGATCAGTTATAAAAGTACATTTTTGTACTCTGCTGGTACTTTTACGTCGCTCTTATGGACGACATGTTCTAGGATGGAACATGTTTTTGGAAACGATAATTATTTTTTTCTCTCTAGACTTTAAGGTACGTACATAAGTATACTCGTAGGTCTCAAATTGATGTCTATGAAGTTAGCTACAAGTTGCTCAAAACCCCACTTCTCACTCCCACAGACAGGTGAGCTTTCTACTACGCACAGACTTTGCTCCTTTTCACAGACGCCAAAAAGTTTTATTTGACTTATACTTGATGAAAGATCAAATTACATAGATACATAATTTCACTTACAACTACTTTGCGAAAGAACAACATAATTTCACTTACTTCTAAAATAAAAGCGTAGCTCGTGAAATTGAAACACGTACTTAAGTACAGACCTACTCTTTGTTACAAAGCATCCTTTACTAGAGAGAAGTTCGCGAAGAAATTTCGAAATTAATAAACTCAAGCCTCTTCATCCGTTTTGAGAACAAAATAGCAGAACTATGCAGAAACCTAACTTTAGTAAAACAGCAAAAAAGAGGTGTAGAGCTATTTAACCATCTACTATACATAACTGGAAACTAGCCTTATCTACTTATTATACGGGGTGTAAATCTAAAAGACTAAAAGAGGATATTCTAAAATACCATTGCACTTATCATTACGACCTACTTATACCACGGGGCCAACCCCAAAGTCTCGAGAAAAATGGCATACATTATGCCAAGACAAACTTTTTGTATGGAGTAACTTTTTTACACGATTCGGAAATGGATCTTATAGTATAACAGTTTTTCATGATGATAATTATTAAAAACTGAATGTACACACCTGAAAACCCCTGCGCTATGCAACGCAATATCCTACTAATATTATAAACGTGAAAGTTGTGAGGATGGATGGATGGATGTTTGTTACTCTTTCACGCAAAAACTACTGATAGGATTGAGATGAAACTTTGCGATAATATAGCTTATGTATCAGAATAACACATGGGCTGTAAATTATAATGATATATTGCGTATGCGGGCGAAGCCGCGGGTAAAGACTAGTTCTGTATAATTATTCTACGGATAGCTGGTGCCTCAACAAAATCTGTGGTTAGGTCAGCCGTGATCAATATTTTAATGATACTCTGATACATCTATTCTTTACATATTCTATAACAAAATGCGATAAAAAACTGAGTGCATCGGAGCACTTTGTTTTAAGGGTTTCCGCTTGAAAAGTTTCCAATCGCAACACTTTTGTGGGGAGAATTTATCCTTTGAGAATTGCTTGCCCCTTCTTAGGTAACCAAATGCAACTGGGTGGAACAAAGATCGAGCAGCATTTGAATTTGAATAGATCGTGGCAAATTTGGGGGTATTTCACTGTTACATTTTGTTGTAAACTATTTTAGATTTTTTTCTTAGGTACATATTATTAAATCTGCATTAATTAATAAAGTGGGTAGAGAATACGGTGAACATCTTTAAAAATTACATCTGCACAACCGTAGAGTTTATGTATTTTTGGTGAATAGGTTACGCATACATACCTACGTACACTAGACACCCATTAATCTCATTTTTGCAGACTACCAAAAAGGAGCGCTTCGGCTCATAATGTTGAATTTGCAAAATGTTGAATTCGCAGAATGTTGAATTCCTAAAATGTTGAATCCGAAAATGTTGAATTCTTAAAATGTTGAATCTTAAAAGTTGAACTTGAATCCGTATGTCTCGTACCTAATGTTGACTTTGCAAGGAGGTACTATGTTCGTCTGTATGTTTTTTTTTTGTGCCTGTTCATCAATATTTTCGCTAGTTGTGAACCGATTTAAAAACATCTTTTTTAATTCAAAAGAGTATATTTCCGAGGTGGTCATATTTAAATTTTATTGAAATCGGCTGAGCCATTTGTGATAAATCAACAAAAATGTACATGGATGTCTTATCAATTCGTGCAAATTATTCGAATTCTTTACACGGTGGAAGTCAGCGATTTTTTGCGAAATATAATTATCTTCGCATTCTTCTTTTCTTTTCTTATATTTTTCTCTTGATGTTTATCAATTGTCAACAATTAAGAATAAAATATTTTGTTGGCAAAGTAAAATGACTTTCAAAAAATAGCATGGTCATGTAATGGTTACAGATTTCCGTCATGTCAAAGAAGATATAATAATACTAGTAATGTATCTCCGATAGTCTCTACACCCGATAATGTTAGCAAAGTTTGCTTTCTAATAGTCCAGTAAATTGCACTTTCGCTCAACTATTGCCAGAGAAAAGGTAACATAAACATAACGCTTTTTTGTTTAGAAATCGTAACCGCAAATGGTGCGGTTTATACGTTTCTATCGTAATAAGCAACGACTTGATCGGAGCTAGGAAAAGTTGTAAGACAGAAATCTAGCAATTTTAATTTTAGATTTTGGCAACTTGAATCACTGTAGCTTTTGAATTAACTTAATGAAATGATAATATGATAACTGAAATAGATAAATTAAATCAAGTTAATTATTATTTAGAATAATTAACGTGTCTTGTTACTTAGTTTTATATGAATAAAGAATTGAATTGCTTTAGATTTATTTTGTTTTTTATTTCTATTTTAACAGTACCCCCATTTAAAAGAGTGGTAATTTCGGGTTACCACATTTCTGGCTCCTTATATCTAAGTATTTGGAGCTAGTCCAAGTTAATTTGCCCCGACTGAGTATATGAACACCGTTGGTACGAAAATAACTTTATTGAGACTTGCTAGCTAAAATTTAGATTGGGAAGAAAATTAAACTTTAGGAGGCCTTAAAATCATTATGGCAGGAGAAAATAAATCGAGCTAAGTACCAACAAGCGAACAGAACAATAAGTTTGAATTTCACATCTAGTGCACCATGCCCTAATCATTGACAAATATGACACCAACAACTTAACATCATAAAGTGTAGTCATAAAGAACACGTGCAAAACGGACAGAACTCTCCATGCGGGACGTCAGTGCCGTTGGTGGATTTATAGCCCCCAAATCGAATAATAAACACGTGCAAGACCAAAATTGTATAAACCCGGAAAACTTTAACTTAAACTGAAAATATTCCAACAGCCTATCAACAACTAGTCACAAGACAATTCAAAGTATTCAAACAAAGCGTTAGCGTTCGTCAGTAAGCCACAGAAAGACATTAACCGAATAGCACTGACGTAAGGTGACCTTCACCTAGCGAAGCAATATGACGGAAATAATTGCACGATCGTGACCATTTTGCTTTTAAGATCAGTTTGATATGAGTTTATGTGAGGTTGGCAATAGGCATACGAGTATAACAAGTGGTCTTACGCGGGTATTACGAAATTCTAAAGTTATTGAGGCCTCAGCCCAAGTTTATGTAGTCCTAGTCACGCCCCGCAATATTTGTTCGGAATTTTTCAAATTTTCATTTTAGGGTTTCGTATCGGGACCCTACTAATAAAACTCCGCTGTCCTTAATGATAATGTCCGTGCGTAAGTTCGTCTCGCACTTAACCGATTATTTTTACAAGGCAGATTTCTAATAGAACTATAATTAATAAAAGTCGTATTACCTACTAAACAATTTTTCGAAATTGTGAAGCATTTTTTGTGAGTAAACAATGAATGCTTTAGATGAACACGTTTAAAGTTTTAGCTATAGAAGTGTTCAAGTGATATCGTCCATATGGTTAGATCGATTTAGATCTCTGATTTTGAATCAAAAAAGGTAAAATAAAAATTAAAAAACCAACATAGTTTACAGAGTTTGAACTAATGTAAGAGGAAAAAGTGATAGAAGTGTGTATGTATAAAATGAAAACATGTTATATGTTTATTTTTATAATAATGACAATACTACACTACTACTACAAAGAAAGCAATTGGATCATCCACAGACCTTTGAAGGTCTAAAGATAATCCAAGTGCTCAAACCCATTGCCACGCTGAATGGCAATGCTTATACGTTGAGCCAAATAAACACCAGCATTTTGGTCACGCGTCGCGTCCACTAGACGCTCAGAAAGACTTTTGAAAACGAGATGAGCTCCCGGCCCCCACGGACCCAAAGTCTCAACTCCAAATGGCTATGTTTATTTTGCTAGGAGCGTCCAATATGTCTGTAAACGTTGATTAGTTCTCGTAATCTGAATTATTTTAAATTGAAATAAATCTAAAATGTCATGTTTGTTTACACAATTGGTCATCTAAAAGAAACAGACTCTACGTAACTACAACTTAGGTCATTTCAATTAAGGTGTTGAAAAAAATTGGCGTGTCTATTTCAGTAAAAGTTGCGTGTCTGCGAGTCAGATTTATGGCATTGACGTAATGTTGCTTACTTAAGTAATGCCCATTTTGTGTGATTTTATAATCGACGTTAGAACAATTAATATAGATAAAGTAACTCTACAACCTTTACCAAGCAAATAAAGCAATTTTTATCACAGGAAATTCACAGAAACAATAAATTATTACATTAAAACTAGCGTGAGGATTCATTATTAAAATTTATATGAACACCGGATACAACTCACGATGGGGGTGCGCGGGCGTCCGTTGTCGGGGGCGCGCGTATTCCCTGAAGAAAGAGTACTAACTACTCTGAAACCGGTCGGACGCATAGCGGCTCGACCGCTCAAATAATCGTGAGTTGTATCCGGTGTTCATATAAATTTTAATAAATTATTATTATAAAAATATAACTTTTTAAATACAAGCTTTTGAGATCCTGGATATCATATAGCAGCAGAGTGCCAGCCAAGACAAGTAAAACGAGCCCAAACACGACGGGTCTATCTTGTGTAGTACAGGAGTTCCTATGGCCACCTTCCAACTCCATCATCAGATCAGCTCCAGAGTATCATAATATTGCAATGTCACGCAATATAAATACTTATGCATGCAAAATTTCAGCTTAATCGAAAACCGGGAAGTTAGTCAAATTTAACTTGCAAGATTCTACCCGAACTTACATACTTACGTACATACCTAATTGCAAGTTAAACAAAAGTTTGTACGAGTAAAAAGGGAGTAACTGTGTAACAGTAAACTCCGAAGGAAAATACTATCGATCGCACTTCCAGTCTAATAAATTGCACTGAAAATGCCATTTGGTTGGGTAATTTTGTTTTGTCTGTCTATTCTTCCGACCTCCTTTCCAGTTGTTAACGTAATTTCACTTATGGCGACGTTAGGGTATCAATACACATTTATTTTAAAACGATACACGAATGTTGACAGTTTGTGTACAGTAAAAATGTCAAAAAACGTAACAACCTTATCAAAATGATGATAATTTCGTTTCTTTTTGACCGACGAATCACCGAAGGAGGTATACAATTCGACGCGTATATATTATTATATTTTTTTATGTATAACCACGCATAACTTTTTTCATAGTAGTCCGATTTCAATAATTCTTTTTTTATTGGAATGAGTATACTTCGCTATTGATCAAATTTAAATTTTATCGAAATCGGCTGAGCCATTTTTGATAAAACAACGATAATGTGAAAAATACTACACCGATCCGTGCGAAATATTCGCGAATTCTGTACACGCGTGAAGTCGGTCATGCTAGTTTTTGCAAAAAATAATTATTATATTTATTGTATTGTAATGATGGAGCAGATAAATTTTGTAAATGCACACGTATTTACACAAACAAATAGGATAGTAGTGGCACTACTATTTTTAAAACACGTTCGATATCCAATAGCAATGTCTAACAAAACAATGATAGTAATGCAAATGATAGCCATCGCCATCCAGCAAGGTAATGTGGCCAGCATTTTGGGCTCCTTTTCACCAGTTACTGTTGGGGATGAGTTAAATGTGTAATTTTAATTTGAACCTTGGCTGTTTGTATTTTTATAATAATATTAAAAAAGCAACATTCGAAGCCAAACTAATACAACTTGAGCCTTAACTTGAACTTGAAATGAAATGCGTCGTCATTTCACTAATAGACTATCAGGCTTGATAGATAGACCTTCGAGATTAGATAAAGAAAATCACTTGTCTTCATCAATTCTTCATTTATTTTGTCGATTAATATCTTCGTTCACGGTTATCCATCATCGAATTTTGATAGAATGAAAATCAATTTTGGTTCTATTTTTAAGTCAAATTGCATTTATGTTACTGTAGAACAATGATTAATCTCACAGTAAATTTGACTGTCAATTTTGAAGACACCAACGTGAATGCTTTTTTAGACTTTACGGATTTATTTACAGTTATAATTTTATTGTTACGGATCGTAAACTCTGAAATAGGCAACATGCCTTTGTGGAAGAAATTCATGTTGCTTTCAATATTGTGGTCAATTTAGGACAACAAGATTTGATGAAACTCGAACATCTTTTGTATTAAGTTTGTACAAGTTTTAGCTAATGTAGTCGAATACTTACTCTCTATTTTTGATCTTTTGTTCTTTGATTAGAAATTGCGTTAACATATTACAGCGACCCAAAATCTATAAATGCACGCTTAACTTTTACTAAGTTCTTCAAACTACTAAAAAAATAACGTACAAAAATGTAGTGTATTTTGATTTTTACATGTGTGCGCCGTTTGTACATTTTATCGCAATCGATGTGCCCATAAAAGTTTATGTGTGAGTAAATTTTGTAAAACGATACTTCGATGGGGCTAAACGAAAGGGTTGAAAATAGCGAAACTCACAAATAAATCCAGGGCGATTTTTAACATATGCACTATGTATTTTAAAATGTCATCGCTATTAGCTATTAAAATTAACAATACCTTTTGCTTCCAGTTCCGTAAAAACTGCATTGTTTAAATTGAAAATTAATAAACGTTGAAACACTATAACGCAGAAAGTACTACTAATACGGGCGCCAGATAATACCTGTCAATAATACCTGTAATGGTTTATAATTAACCTGTACATTATAATATAAATATTTATAAATGGACTATGGAGTTGCTCATTTGATTTATTTTTATCTATGTACCTAATCAGATGAGCAAAAAAGTACATGATCTAATCATGTAACAGACTCAAATGAATGCAGTTGGTAAGGAACAGAAATCAATGGCATAAACAAAGGGAGGCCTATGCTCGGCAGTGGGTTATCACGGGCTGATGATGTTGATAATGATTTACCTAATCCTCCCGCTACTTGTTAAAAGCCTCCTTTCTTTCTACCTATTCTTTCCAGTTCTGCACACGCCTTATCTATTGCCATCGGATTATATCGCTTGACGATCGAGCTGATGGTCGTCCCCTTCTACCAAAGTGACCGTTTAGCTTGATTTGACAAAATGTGACTTAAACCCGAGTTCATCAACAGATGTTTACCGTTTGTTTGTTTAGTTTTAAACGGCTTGTTAACGAAATTTTGCTGTTCATCAAGCATTAACCATTGTTTAAATACAGTAATCGCACGTTTAACTTAAACAATGTCGTCAACCTTGTTTAACCAATGGTAACTCATTGCATCACCGGCATTTGCCATAAAAATCGAAGACGCGATACATTTTATCTTTGGAGAAAATAATATTGAAGATTTCGATAATATTAAGCAAATTCTACGTGCACCTCGTATATTCAAAACGCAGCGCAATTACTTTGTAACTATAAAATACTTACCTACTTTAATAGGGCCTCTGTGGTACATTCTACTCATTTTCTGTTGACGGATTGGCAGGTTCCAATGATTGATATTAACAAAATAAAAAAGGATACCAAGTTACATAAAAGTGACACGAAACGCTTATGACACTAGCCTAACAAGAATTACATTTTGTAGGATAATAACTCGACAGTTTTTGAAAGCAAATGTATTCGGACGGAATGTCATTTTTTTATAGTAGTTTATACCATTCATTCATTTCCAAGTCATACGTTCAAAAACATCTGATTATCCGAACCCCAGTTATCTGCAAATTATGAACACCAAAAAAGCGAAGCTTGTTTAACCAATCGTTTATATGTAACCGACCGTTCGCATAACCATCGGTTATGTTGCATTTGATGAACTCCAGCCTTAGCTGATTGTGTAGAATTTTGTATATATCTTTTTAAAGGTTAAAGGAACCTAAAAGACATGTATCTATAGTATACCTGCACAGACATATAAAAATAGTGTTTCTTATTTCCCGTGGTGTTTTTAACTGTACATCTACCATCATTAATTGAGCTATGATAGACATGTCTATAACCTGTTTAATTCTCAGATTTTAATAGAATCAGTCAATTGAATGAATTTAATTTAGGTATACACATGTTGGAATTTTAATGAGCTTCTACTGATGTGTGGTTTGCGGTTATTCATTAAAGGAAACACTGAAATGACTACAGATCGCTTGAAACCTACAAAAACAAAGTAATTAAATGATTCCCGTAATTTATCTCATTCTGTATTAAATATCTTTTTGACGGTTTATTTACATAACTTATAAAACACTTAGAGTTGTCATTCTATACTAAATACTACACAAAATAAAAAGCCTACCTAAACATATACAAAAACTAAAAATCGAAATAAAGATTGTGTCCTTGTGGAAGGATGCCAAGAACGCAGGCTACATTCCCGCGCTGAATTGCTAAATAAATTCTTAAATGTTGTATTAAATTAAATCATTAAACAAAAAAAATTGATGGTGTTTTCTTTGTTTGAAATTTAAAATGATTAAGGTAGTTATGTTATGAGCTATATATTTCAACAAAAACTACTACTTTTTTACCGACTTTCGAGAGGGAGGAGGTATTTTATTCGTGAGTTTGTATTTTTTATGTATTTTCATCGATATTTTCGCCAATTGAGAATCGATTTAAAATAAAAAAAAATGTTTAAATTTCGAAGTGCTACTACCATTTAAATTTTATCGAAATAGGCTGAGGCCTTTATTGAAAAATCAACAATATCTAATGTTTTATAAAAATACTACATTGATGATACATCGATCCGTGAGAACTATTTGAATTCTTTAAGTACACGGTGGAAGGTTCTGTAGGTACAAAACCGACGTTTTTCCATTTTTGGCGAAAAATAATTATATTATTTTACATTCTTTTTTCGTCTTTATTGATGAAGAAAATTAAAGATGGGACTAAAATAAGAGCGTTTCCATAGTGTAGATTATTTCAAAGTTTTAAACTATTCCACAATGAACCTTTTAAAAATTAACTCATTATGTACTCTTTGTAGCTAACCATGGTTATATATTTCAATTAACATAACACATCTAAAATAAAAAACAAATAATGTATTCGGGAAATAAACACCATAAATAACTATGTACATATAATTATTTTTAGTACTAACATTCCACGAGTACCTAACATGTTATAGAAGATTTTATAGGTATGGTTTTCATTGACGTCAATTAGATTATGTAGGTACTAAATGTAAAACAATTATTTGAATAACCATTGTCATTATTATTGTTATTAATAGGTATTATCATTACGGCTTTAAATTATGGAGAGGATGCTGAAATTACGGATAAATTAAGTTATATATGGACTTATGGATTGACAATATCTACCAATAAAAAATACGGACCGTTTATATTCTATTCACGTGAGAACTACTTTTGATATTTACATTTTTTTTTATTGATAGCTAGCATTTGCCCGCGGCTCCACCCGCGTGGTAATTTGACTTTTGTGCTATCCCACAGGGAACCTTTAATTTTTTCGGGAGAAAAGTAACCTATGTCACTTTCCGGCTCTTGAAGTATATCCATGCCAAAAACCATGTCAATCCGTTGCTCCATTGCTGCGTGAAAGAGGAACAAACCAACAATTTTTTCGGATTTATAATATTAGTAAGATAGTTATTCCTGTCAAAGTAAAACCCAAAGAGATAACTAAAACAAAACACTATCAACCTCATTAATAAACGTAGTTAAGTACAGTGCAATAAATAACTGTGTTTGGTCTTTTAAAAGTAAATTAAAATTTATTTTTTGACAATTTTAATTCAAAATATTCAGAAAATGTAGCGCCTACTTCAAAGTAACTATACATTTACTAAAGTAAGACAGTATGACTAAAAGTAGCATCATTTAGGTTTCTATAGCTATTAAGTAGGTTTCCCAAAATGCTGGCCAAGTTATTCAAACAGGTTTATCTGTTTGTAAATGGCCAGTAATTTAGCCAGCAATGCCAGCATTAAATGGTTATGATATTATGCCTGAAACTTATGAAATAGTTAAGCGTTGGTTATCTGTATAAAGTAGTAAGTACTTACAAGTTTTCTCACGGTATATAGTAACTAAAGGTGAAAGACATAATAGGTTTAGGAAAGCCTATGCCCAACAGTGGATTGCTCAGAGCTGATGATGGTGATGATCTAGAAACCGATTATTTATTTACCTGAAACAAAAACATCAAATTAGATAATGATCAAAACAGTATTAAATACATAATGATACGAACTCTCTATAAATAATAATGGCACCATATATCGAACAAATGACAAGCGCTGTCATGATATCATTATTTTTAATTAACAGTTAATATATAATAGAAGATACTGGCGCAAATAACTACCAACGGGAACAAGTGAGTCATAAAGAAATGTAATTAAAAGAAATTTATAGTTTCTCATATGCTTTGTGCCAAAATTATCTCACGCGCCAACTGTAAGATTTGTTACTATATTTCTTCAAAGCAAAAAAAAAACAATAGGATTGTTAACTATAAAATATAATTAGTTCGTGAAATAAAATGTGTCCATATATTTTTTATTATAAAATATATGGACACATTTTTTTATTGTTTGTCAATTTAACAAAAATCGAAAAAGATATAGCCCGTAAAGTTCCGCATGACGTCACTACAAATGTAACGCATTAGTGACGTCACGAGCCCCCAAACTTTGACACGGTTTATCTTTGATTGGTTGATTGACAAAAGAAAAAATACGTGTCCAATATTTTTTAAAAACCTAACTAATTCTAATAAAGATGTTTATACCCAGTAAACAAATGCCCATTCTAATTCACAGGTAAGGGCACACTTTTAATTTATTTAAAGTATAAGTTAGCAATTCAGATTCAAGGATAATTTGAAAATGAACAAAATAAAAGAGTGCATCAAATAACATCAATGCTCTCCGCATTGATGTTATTTGAATATACAACCCATATGTAAAGGTTGGTTCTATAGCATATGTTTATATTCGTCACAATGATGAGTAAACTGATATGCTATAATTATTTTTGCAAAAAAATGGCATGACCGACTTCAACCGTGTACAGAATTCGCGAATATTTCGCACGGATCGATGTAGATTTTTCACATTATTGTTGATTTATCAAAAATGGCGCGGCCGATTTTGATAAAATTTAAATGCGACTAACTTTGATACTCTTTCCAATGAATATTATCAAATTCGGAATACTATGTAAATAGTTATGCGTGTTTATACATAAAAATATACGTGTCGAATTGAGTAGCTTCTCCGTTTTGTCGGTCAAAAATGTGTCCATAATCTACAGAAACGTTTTGTCGCAATTTCGGAACATCACCGTATCTCTACTATAGAACTTATGGACTATGGAGCACATGTCGTTTCTCAACTGCGACAATATATAAATACTTTATCGCAGTGATCAATACAAACCTAATTATGGGGCTATCAAAGCTTCACAACCAAATTATTTCGTAGTTTCGTGATACCGACGAAATTTATCTATTTTGTCGAAACATAATGACTAACGTGTATTTAGTAAAGTTATTATCGAAAATGAATTCTGTGGGTATAGTAATATTTAATGACATAATTTGATAGTAATGTACGAACGTCAATGGCATAACAAAGTACTGAATAATTTACCACAGAGTAGACTGAATAAGGTCAGAATAAGGTTACGTAGAGAATGCATGATCCCTGAACCCTTTCTTATGAAAATCAGATTCTTTTGGTACAAAGACAGAATAGACGCCTACCTAATCATTCCGTCGCAATATTTTTCATACTAAATGTATCGGTATATTTACTAGAAAGATACAAGTGCGTAATGTCAGAGTTTTTTAAGCCTCATAAAGAGCCACAATTTAGCAAAACTTTTAGTGGATATGGAATCTGTCATCCGAGTGAATGTGTCATCCGAGTCATAGTATCACTCAATTGTAAATTACATGTACTGTCACTTATCCGAAGACGAATCTTCTTCACATATATGTTCAGGCCCCGATTATTTATCGAAATGACGTAGAGTTTTAAGTATTTCATTTGGAACTTAGATTATAGAAGGGAAAATGAAAATGAAATAAAAACCGATAGTACCAAATAGAAACATATTTCACGCGAATTCTTGAAAACAAAACTTAGGGCACGTAGCGCGTGTGTTTTCGTGAGAATTATTCTGCTACTAGTCTAGTCTAAGTTATCGAAATACGATTCCACAGAACAAAAGTCCGATCCTATATCAAGTTATCCCACCACATGTCCCACAATCCTTGCCGGTCCCACCATAAACCAACTTTACATAACGCCTCTAGCACGGCCTACTTTCCTCATAAAAACAAACATGCTGTAAAATGTACCATACGAGTACACATGGGACAGTACTTTATATTGTAGACCGTACTAAGATTTACTGACGCTGTAACTACAAGTTTTTAACCGATTTCAAAAAAGAAGGTTCTCAATTCGTCTGTATGTCTTTTTTTTAGGTATGTTAACTCCATACATTTTTTGTAGTTCTTCCTCGTTTCCGGTAGGAGCGCTGTACAAAGATGTACGTAGCCGCTCGAAAACTACTGAAGTTTCCGTTTACGAATAATCTCATACTAATCCATGACGGTAAGTGATTGCCGCCATCTTCCTTCATTGATTAGTTAATCCTGCGCAGATTTTTTAGGTTTCTTAAGTATTTATTTAACAACGGCGTCCATATTAAGTAGCTAAAATAACTATAATATTCATTAATTCTAAAGCGATCTCCTAATTTTATGCCATTGTGTATTTACTGTCTGTAAAGTCCCACTTCCTGTGGAATTGCAGTAGAGAAATATCTCGTTTCAGCGAAGGAAAAAGCTACTTTTCATTGCTAAGTATGCAATCACATTTTGTCACAATTTTAAAAGTAAAATTAACGGTACTGCTTCATTATTACCAATCTATGTAGGTATTACCGAGACGTATCAAAACGAGATAATTATATGAGATAGATTCGAGTTCCCATAGTAAGGCCTATTTCGAAAGCCAGTGAACGAAACAATGCGATCTCGATGCTTGAAGATGCATGACGAAAGTCACATCTGTACCTCATTACAACCATAACGGCAGTAAATGGTTTATTGTTACATTGATATCTTAAGTTATTACTAGTTAGTATACGGTGAGATACTGGCGAGGGAAATGGATTAAGTTGAAAGGCAATTTTCTTTGAGTAGAGCACATTTTGTAGAGAAATACTGTAATGACAATGATTGAACAATATGTTTTATTTGTATTGCATTTTAGTACGTATAATAGTAGAAATTGTTATTGGTGTTTGAATGGAAAAATATTTAGGATTAGGACAAATATTGCAGACTATCGATACTTTTTTGCGGCAAAGTAGCAAACTGCAGTAAAATGCTTTTTGAATATTTTTAGGAATGCAACTTTGTACTATTGTCGAACAATAATTTTGTTTGTTAAACGTTGTGGCTTTCGTTTACTTGTGTTGGCAAATTGTGCAAAAGATATATTTTAGACAAGTATTTAACGCTGTAGCTTCTTTGGAAATTTCTGAAATTAAGTTTTCCAGAATAAAAGGTTTATAATAGTCTTAGTTCCAGTTTTAGCTTTTGTTCTAAAAAAGTTTTTCCACGTAATAAATTCCAAAGAAACAATGATCACAATTCAAAGAAAAGAAAATTACTAGATTCATTTTATTTTATATATTCAAAGTAGACTGTTTAATATTACGCCTATTATTTTACTTCGTAATTAGTACCTAACACTAATAACGATAACTTAGTAAAATAAAAAAGTAAACATAACCTATTCTTTTGTAATTATGTTGTCAACGCAAACGTTTTACTTAGTTACTATTTCATGCCTGAATATATAATAATTAATAATAACAATAATAAATATTGAAATGAAAATAACTTAGGTTATTTTGCTTCAGTGCAGTCGACTTATAGGAACCCCTTTCATTATTTTATGGCTTCATGCTTGAAATACAATAACATAGGTAAAGGTCGTACAGAAAGCTTAGGTAGGTAGCGAAAGGTCGAACCCTTATTCCTAACAAAACTTCGCATATTATTTCCGAAAAGGCATGTTCACACTAAGACGAGATGTGACGCGACGGACCTTGTAGACGTCCGTCATTTGATTGGCGCTGTACACAGCAAAAAACGTTTTGTTTGTGTTCTAATCGTAAAGTAATCAATTAGTTTGACTAGGTGTTTGTCAGCGATCACCAAAGCACGGTTTGTCTTCGGATGGGTGACCGCGGGTGGTATTTACAACTAAGCTCTACCGTGGCTTGAATGACACGTCAAATTGTAAGCCCGGTTTTATTAGCCGCTTATCTATGTCAGAGGTCTTTAGACGGCTTTAAATAACTGACACCAGACCTAGCCACGGCCTATACGAACTTTACTTTCTTACTTTTATAAATCAATGTTCTGGTTCTACTGGTTGACCGAAACTTTACGGTTATTAAACTCTAGCAACCCTCACTAATTACCATAAGACCAGCGTTCACTGTTGGACACAGACCAGTCACGGCCAAATGAAAATAGTATATTTCATTTATGATAGCTCTTTTGATTGATCATTATGAACAAAAACAATGTGATCGACAAGTAATCGTGAATATATTAGCTATACGTTTTCGTGAGTAGGTAAATGAAATTCTATAGAATTGAATTTCAATAATAGAAATCCATAGAGCTACGCTTTAAAGTTGTTCGTCTAAAAATTATGAGTAAAATGATATGCTAATTACGAGTAAAATGGTATCTTCTAGGTAAGCGTGCTACACCCTAGACCGCACATCTGCTTAACATCAGGCAGTGTGTAGTCAAACGCAAAACTATTCGAAATAGAAAAAAAAAAATGCTAGAGAATGTAGAGAGATCAAATATTCCCTGCGTAAATTGCATTGTACTCTAAAATGTACACGACTTGCAGCGTATCGCAACAAGATTGGAAGCTCGGTGTGAACTGACCCTAACCGTCTATTTCTCTGACCCTTTGACATTTAGCGAAAGGAAATTCTTGGATATTATTATAATACTACTTATAAAAATACAGTAGATATTACGTCTACTAACATTCTACTTTTTTCGTTAAAGAAATAAGTCCTAAGTCGGTAACAACCCACGAGTAGGGTTACCATTTCATTTTGAAAAGTCTTATTATGAAAACTGAAAAGTCCTTGTAATAAAGCTGGTCCTTACGTATAAGTTCTTGATTTACAAATTGCTGGAACTTTTAGAGATGAATACATATTTTCATTATTATGATCCACTTTTACTATGAGGCCAAACCCAAAATTGAAAAAACCGGACTCCGTACAAACACATTGTTAAAACAATTAAAAACTTGTTTTAGCATGTGCTAATGAAGTTCTTTTATATGATACCTGACATGTTACGATTTAGTCACTTTGAATTTTGAACCCATATTTTGTGAATTTTGAGGCTCTATTTTTATGTGATTTAAACAAAAAAGTTCGGTTTTCAGATTTATTCCTATATGTGTACTCTGAGACAATGCTTCTCGCCAAATTTCATAGTTCTATGTCAACGGGAAGTACCCTGTAGGTTTTGATTTTTGTGAGTGCCTAAATATGCTGTTTTTTACGACATAAACAGCTCTAACTTTTTTAAACTAACGTTTTTCTTTTACACAACTGCAAGATACTATAGATATACCTACGTATACAGTTTAAACTTCAGCTCGATATCTTTACGCGTTCCCGAGATAAAGAGTCTTGACATACACACAGACGGACAGACGGACAACAAAGTGATCCTATAAGGGTTCCGTTTTTTCGTTTGAGGTACGGAACCCTAAAAAAGCCGTTCCACACACTTTGTACAGAATCAAAGTTTTGCACTGAATGGATGATTTGTTTTTCACGTACTTACAGTATTTAATGTATTAACTATGGGCATCGAATAACTTTTAATAATACAAGGATTATAAGATAAAAATAGAATTATGATAATTAGATATTTTTTACAGTCACGGCGAAAACTTAACGGAATACGAATAAATTAACATTATTTATACGGTTTCTGTCCTCTCCATTCTAAGGTTGCCTGGCAGAGATCGCTATCAGCGATAAGGCCGCCCATTGTTACACTGTTTATGTATCTTTGTTTCTTACTTTTGTTTAATTCTTGGTGTAAATTCAATAATGAGTTTATCTGTCTATTAACCTTAACAATTAAACTAGTCAGAGTCCAAACAAAACGAACTGTCTATCTCGGACGTGTCTGAGAAAATCAGAACGATACATTGTATCTACCACAGCAGACAGCGGAGCGTATGGACGAGTTGCCTCGTTATTGTCCTGGTCGTTGGAAAATATTTATTTCAGAAAAGAAAGTACGTACAGTGTATAATTTACAACTAGGTACAACGAGAGCTAACCACGAACTCAGTAGTAATTTCGGTTCCGCATTTACTTTCCAAGTATTCTAAAAATGTGGCACACATGAAAAGGGATGGAGTGTCAATAAAACGTAACATTATTTAGAACATTTTAACCTAACAGGTAAGAAAAATGTGAAAGCCAATTCTGTATGACTTAATTCATGAATACTATCCTTCGTAAACCCATTCAACCTTCCCTCTCTTCGTTCTACAACCGACACGGTTCAGGACTGGACATCGTCGTTCTTCTCTCTCTCTCTCTCTCTATTCATCTATAATTCAACCGTATGACGTCCACTGCTGAACGTAAGCCTCTCTCTCATTAAAGCTCTATGGTGAGCGGTTTGCATCCAGGGCGATTCTGCGGTATTAATCAGACCATTTGTCCACCATTGACTTTATTTACTTTAGATTCGTGCTATAAACTCTCACTGCCCGCTCAAATCGAAATCTCTTCCTTATATCATTTAGCTACTGACGTCATCGCACCTGATGTAAGTGGATTGGAGATGGAGTGATGCATAATAGATGACGAATTCATTTGGGCGGGTCTAGAGGGAACGCCAATTTCTTATACAGCTCTGGTCAAAGATTAAGGCCAGTATTATTTGAGGCTAGAGGGTATTCCTGCTGACCTATATACTATACAAGTATACATTTAGGTTAGTGATGACCTGACTTTGGCTTCACGTAGTTAATCAGACATTGATGGAAGCTTATTCAGTACCGTTTTTGTAGGACGGGGAAAGCTTTGACATGGTAAAAGGCAGACATTTGGCGCGAATTTTTTAGCGCTGAAGTTTGAAATCTTGTAAAATCATTTCAATAAAGTTCAAGTATATTAGGTATTTTTATAAGTCGTAATATCACTGACGCTGTAAATTTGTTGCGTGACGTGGGTTCGATCCCCACCCAGGCCAAGTATTTATGTGATGAACATACATAGGTGTTTTCTCTGTGTCTGGGTGTTATTTAGTTACTATCTATATGAGTAGGTTACATACCTATTTAAAAATATGTATTATGTAGTATAGTCTCTGGCAGCCATATCACAAGCTTTGCTTAGTTTGGGTTCAGAGACCGTGTGTAAAAATATTTAATAATTTATTTAATATCTCTGTTAAATTGTTTTAAATATTTTGCCGATACAAAGAACAAAATGATGCATTCTTCTATTTCAATATCAAAATTATATTGTTCTAAAAAATATTAATTAAGTATGTATAAAAAAAAATACAATATACATTTTGCAAGAATATCAAAGATCAAATGGGATTCTAGTTCCAAGAAAAGTAACCAGCCTAAAGTAATAAGATCTAAGATAAATTCTCCGAAATAATATCGAAACCTTGACCTAAGATTCTAGGAATCTAGGTGTTTCATACGAGAGAGTAAATAACTTAAGCTCCTAATAAATAACGAATTCCAGCCCTATAGGTATTTCACCTTTATCTCTCCTTGATATGTCTTGGCATTTGTTTCAGAGTGATTAAAGTAAAATAATTACTCGAAGCCAAGGACAAGTTGAAGGATTAGATTTGCCATTTTGGTTTAGTGACGCAGGTACGTACATGGAAATTAACGTGGTTTTCACACATTTTATACTATATATAACGGGACTGAACTCACGTGTGGGGATAGTCGTAACGACTATAGTTTCGGTCGCATTCGGCGACCTTTATCAAGTTGGCGAGTGCTAGCACGCGGAGCCGTCTCGCAATGCTCTCTGACGGCGGAGCATTGCGAGATGGCTCCGCGTGCTAGCACTCGCCAACTTGATAAAGGTCGCCGAATGCGACCGAAACTATAGTCGTTACGACTATCCCCACACGTGAGTTCAGTCCCGTTATATATAGTATAAAATGGTACGTACATGCTTAAAATTAAACGTGTTCGGTTGATGCCAGACAACAATGATTATATTAATGTAATGTCATTCTGTCTTGTGTAACTTTTCAGCTGTTCTCACTAAAGACATACTAATAAGAGATTACGAATATAAATTAGTGGCCATAAAATTGAGTAAGTACGTACTTATACCTGTTATTTGCCATTTCTCTAATGTTTAACATCTTTGATATTTCAAAAATGATCACGTAAATTAATCTCACCTGTCTAATATCCTGAATATCACTGGAAGAAATCATTTTGAGTGATAAGGCCGCCGGTTGCTTCACATATTTTAGCATCTATTTTTCTCTATTTCCTGTTTTATGTGTGTGTGAATGTGAATCAATAAACACTTGATCACTTGGATTATCTTTAGACCTTCAAGGGTCTGTGGATGATCCAATTGCTTTCTATGTAGTAGCAGTGTAGTATTGTCATTAATAAAAAAAAATCAAAAAAGAGTTTATCTATCTATCAAATATTCTACAGCATCTCGAAATAGTTGTTAACAAATAATTCACAATTTTGTTTACTGCCGTATTTCGAATGAAACGTTCTATTACGATGTTGACTTTGTAAATCAGTAACAAATCCAAAAGATTAAGAACAAAAACAAACTATATACCTACCTGACATAATAAACAAGACAGGCAGAATCATAACAAAACTTTACGGCAGAATTTTGCAAGAATAAAATGACATAAACTTCCTTCTAAAAATAAAGTAAAATCAAAGCTCTACCAGAGTAGCGTAGGTACTAACCCAAACAGCAGTTAGTTACAGATTTTACTACCCTTTTCGAACGTTATTTCTGCAATAGTATCAGGAGCTTCAGTTTCAGTCCATTGAGTTTATCATCCGAGGTTACAAATTGAACCTGAGTTCAATGAAAGTTCAACGTACTTAAAGTTCAAAATGGCGAAGACCTTTGAAGGACGTGTTGTGAGAAATATCTCTTTTGAAATATATTTTTTTTTACTAATCAAATCTTGTTGAGAGCAGCGGTGCGCATTTTGTTCGTTGAGCCCTTTATCATTATGCACATTTTAATTTTAATCCAATTCTTTTGTCTCTGTTTGATTTTTAGGGTTCCGTACCTCAAACGGAAAAAACGGAACCCTGATAGGATCACTTTGTTGTCTGTCTGTCCGTCTGTGTGTATGTCAAGATATCGAGTTGAAATTTAAACTGTATACGTATATCTATAGCCTCTTGCAGTTGTGTAAAAGAAAAACTTCTCAGTTATCATTTAAAAAAAGTTAGAGCCGTTTATATCGTAAAAAACCGCATATTTCGAAACACAAAAATCAAAACCTACAGGGTACTTCTCGTTGACATAGAACTATGAAATTTAGCGAGAAGCATTGTATCAGAGTACACATATAAGAATAAATTTGAAAACTGTACATTTTTATTTAAATCACAAAAAAATAGGGCCTCAGAATTCACAAAACATGGGTTCTAAATTCAAATCGTATCATGTAAGGTCATCATATCAAAGAACTTCATTAGGACATGCTGAAACAGGTTTTTAATTATTTTAACAATGTGTTTGTACGGAACCCTCGAATTGCGAACCTGACTCGCACTTGTCCGGTTTTTTTTTGAGTAAGTACCTATTTATTCTTATCTCGGCATTTATCGCGGAGCTTTAGCGTAGAGATTTAGAGCGGCGTTTATTGACGAGAGTGGTACGATATCGTTTTAGTGGAAAGGATATACTTAGAAGCTGGTCCCATATTTAGTCCGTGTGTAAGATGTCCCTTAATATTTATATTTATTTAAATTTTATCGAAATCGGCTGAGCCATTGTTGATAAACCAACAATAATGTGAAAATTGGTACTTCGCCTGATTCGCGAGTTCTGTACACGGTTGAAGTCGGTCATGCCATTTTTGTAAAAAATAATTATACCTGGCAAGATTTATAAACTAACACTATGTTTCAAGTTGTATTCAAGTTGTAAGTTTGAATGTTTACGTATTGTTAAAAAAAATACATTCATAGGTACATCCTAATCAAGGCGAGGATCCTATTCATATTTTTTAAGAGTGTTATAAACAAAATTGCAACAATATTTGGTGTAAAACAAAATAACAGTGTAGTGTTATAAGTTTATCAGTCTTCTTGAAATATATTATAAACTTTCACTTCTAAATTACAGACAGACAAGTGAATGCACTTTAAAACCAACTTTTTAATTCAATTCCAGCTATCCAGATGTTGCATTCATAAAAATAAGCTGTGTCGAACAAATAAGAAATTGAAGAAATACATTCGTAATAAGCAATTTAAAAACATCGATTTGTATTATGAAGAACATCGATTTATTGAATTAAGGGGATCTTACACGCCATTTTCCCATCTCGCTCACACAATTCCACATTAATAAAGATAATATCTTAGACAAGAAACATAATAAATACCAACACGAGAATTTCCAAAATATTGTAGCACTTGTATTTTTATGAAATTACACACGTTGTGCAGTATATTTCGATTTTATATTGTTTAGTTTAAAAATTGTTATAAATTTTCGCTTGTTGCTCTAGATCCAAATCCAGAGTAAAATGTAAACTTACATATTAAAACGCTGTGTATATTTTGACCAAACTTAAAAAACATTTCATAAACTATAACTATTAAAATTATATATTAAAATACATATTAAAATAATAATAATTATCATTTTCTAAAAGTTTCTTAAATAAAAGCATATAGTTATCTTTTCTTTGGTAAAACGTGTTATAAATAATGTAATAAATTCTAGACTTCTAGTAAAGCCTTTAGAAATTCAATGACTATGTACCTACTCGAACTTAAAAATTTACGAGTGAGACTGGTGGCTATGGGCGGTTGAAATGCCGTTAAGAAATGAATATAGAATCGCAGACATGGTCACAAAAACTATCCAACTCATATTTCTCAGAGAGACAGCGAGATTATGTCTATTGTGTTTCTAGAGCACAAGCAAAAGAAATCCAGATAGAAAAATCTACTGTGAAATTCTAAAGAGTGACAGACAGACGCGTTATTTTAATCTTACAAGAATAGCATGCATTTTTTACAATGATAGATTGCACGAAAGAAAATATTATTTTGTAAGTAAGTATATGTTTATTTCGTCGCAAAACAAAAATGCCAACTATATTTGTTTCATGGTCTACTTGCCACGGTTTCAATTTGACTCCTTTCCTAGGTTTCAGTTGTTTATACCGTCAAACGTACCCCATAAAGGTATAAAAATTGTTTTCAATGCTTTTTCAATAAATAGCGAGAGTAAACAAAGAAAATCGCCATTTTTAGCGAGCGCAACGAGCGCGAAAAAATTTAAACGTTTTTTCCAACAAAATGGGAAACAGATAGTCAAAAGACTCTTACACAGGTCTTCCGGATGCTTCGAAAATGACACCAGGGCTAGCCATCTCGCCTACTCTATCAGCTTTTTTATAGTCCACTTCAGGACGTAGGCCTACCCATGAAGGGTGATTAGGTCATATCCTCCACGCTGGCCCAGTGCGTGATGGTGGAATCTCTAACGCCATCGAATTTCTTCTATGGACATATGTATGTAGGTTGCCTCACGATGTTTTCTTTCACCAAAAAGCCAATGATGTGGAATTGCGTATAGGTAAAATTCAAAGAATTTATTGGTGCGGGACCGGGTGATGAACCTACAATCTAACGAATGTAAGGCGGGTGTCACTACCACTAGACCACCACGGCTTCATAGTCATCTCGGCTATACTGTACTGTACTGTACCAGCCTTTTTAATAGTCCATTGCAGGACGTAGGCCTACCCACGAAGGGTGATTGGGCCATATCCACCACGTTGGCCCAGTGCGGGTTGGTGGATTCACATACGCCACCGAATTCCTTCTACGGACGTATGCAGGTTGCCTCACGATGTTTTTCTTCACCGAAAAGCCAGTGGTGTGAAATATCGGCTATACAAAATTTATGAAAACACTGCATACAAAGTCGCGTGCATTCAGCTAGTTACCGTAGAAAATGGTATATTATCCCACGGTTTTTAGACGTCGAGTAAGATCAACGCAGTTCTCTAATTACTTTTGCATGACTGCGATGGGGAGAGAGAAAAACGAGTTTTCACAAAGAAAGCGATGCCATATACAAGGCAATTAGTGTTCGTATGCAGATGTGTTCTAAGCTACGTAGTGTGGTAAATGCAGTCTAAGAGGTATCCTCTTTGAAGTCACGAAGCGGTAAAAGGTACATTATGCACGTATAAATTTTAAGTTGTAATTGGTTGAATAAACTGAGAAAGAAAATGTTGAGGTAAGTGCTCTAGGAGTGCCTCTGTCTTGTAATTGTAGTGCAAGCTTACGAGCTCAATATGTTCAATTTGAATTTACAAGTATGTAAAATGTAAATATTTAGAAACTTTTAAGAGAAGAGCTACAGTAACAGTATTCTTGTATACTTTGGATCAATCAAGATACATACCTAATGCTTATTTCGGGAATGATCACTCACTATTGCGACTTGATGAAATTACTTATATTAGCGGATTGGAAAGTTGAAGTGGCAATGGGCAGGGCAAATAGCGCGGAGGACTGATGACCGATGGGATCGAAAAGTTCTTGAGTGGAGACCCCATTAAGATCGCAGGATCGCGCTGGATGCAAGCCGCTACCAACCGGCCTTATTGGAGATCTATAGGGGAGGCCTATGTCCAGCAGTAGACGTTTTATGGCTGATGGATGGATTGATAATTACTTATTGGCCGTGCCTCACAAATTGACGGATGTGATATTAGCTGCAATCTGCGCAATAGCCAATCAGCGTACGGCTTTACGTGAACTTCAGTCAGGATTTAATATTGTGCAGCTTCACATCCGCCAACTTATGTGGCGCGGCCTATACACGTATAATGTACCTGCCTATCGTTGTAGGTAAGAATTTTACATTTCGGTCAATAAAATTTTCTTTCTTTTAACAATCTTCCGTCTCAATCTTTAAGATACCGTTATCCTTGTTACGGTCCTACCACAATAGTTTTAGGCTCGCTTTAGACAATATTCAACAGTACAAATTGCATGGTTAAACAGTGTTTAAAGCAATTTTAAACCTTTTGTGGTAAGGTATTGTAAATAAACACTAACCAATGTTTATTTAATTTCCTTTCCAACTTCAAATCACGCCTTCAACTTACGTTGAAGGCGTGAACATTTAAACGAGCGTTGTTATCGCAACTGGAACTATTAATTAAATAAAGGTTTCTTTCTTACATAAATGGGTTAACAAGATTTATATAACCTCGAAGTTTTCACGTTTGATAGCGAATGCTCCACTTTCTTACTTTATTTGAAACAAAAGTTATTAATTACATCGCGTGTAGCTATATCTTGATGTAACTTATGTTTGATTTCACGAATTATTCATGGTTTTTATGGGGGGTTTTTGATTTTTTACTGGCGCTTAATTTATTCCTACTCTTTTTTGGATTGGCATTTACCGCCTTGTCTGTACATTTGTTTTTATTACTATCGAATATAGTAGCGTAATATTTAAATATACAGGGTTACTTAATTCTAAATTAGCATCCTTTTAGGAGCTCATTCTGTACATCAAAACTAACAACTTTTGTTCTGCGACTTTCGTCAAAACTCAAAATAAAATTGGTGTTCCATAGAAAAATATCGTTCTTCGTGATCAAATGTATAGAATATATATTTTTTGAGTTTTGACAAAAGTCTCAGAACAAAAGTTGTTATAATGTACAGAATAAGCCCCTAAAAGGATGCTAATTGATTAGAAATAACCCTGTATAGCGTGGATGTGGAACTTTCTCCGATTTTATGTAGAACGTAATGTACAAACTTTAAATGCAGAATACTCTGTACCTTTCAAGCAATCGTGTTCTGTCCTAGACAGTGACATTGTTTTACATAAGACAAGCTCAACATATTAATTATAAAATATTGGTCAGCGTGTGTGGGAACAAGAGTGCCGCGACAAAATTAAAATTAAAATTGTAAATGGAAATAAATAAAAAAAAACTAAACGTATCACAAAAGCGGCCGGTACTTTTCTTAACTACAACAAAAAACAAATACATGAAAAGCAAAAATATAACGAGACAATACAAATGGGTTGCGTTCCCAACATGAAAAGCAATGATAAACAACATTTTTGACCGACGAACCACCGGAGGAGGTGTACAATTCGACGCGTTACAATACATATTTTAGGGTTCCGTACCTCAAACGGAAAAAACGGAACCCTTATAGGATCACTTTGTTGTCCGTCTGTGTGTATGTCAAGACTCTTTATCTCGGGAACGCGTAAAGATATCGAGTTGAAATTTAAACTGTATACGTATATCTATGGTCTCTTGCAGTTGCGTTAAATAAAAACTTCTCAGTAATCGTATAAAAAAGTTAGAGCCATTTACGACGTAAAAAACCGCATATTTCGACACTCACAAAAATCATAACCTACAGGGTACTTTCCGTTGACATAGAACTATGAAATTTGGCGAGAAGCATTGTCTTAGAGTACACATATAGGAATAAATCTGAAAACTGTACATTTTTATTTAAATCACAAAAAATAGGGCCTCAAATACCACAAAATATGGGTTTAAAATTCAAAGTAAGTATATCGTATCATGTAAGGTATCATATAAAAGAACTTCTTTAGCACATCCTAAAACAGTTTTTTAATTATTTTAACAATGTGTTTGTACGGAACCCTCGATGCGAGCCTGACTCGCACTTGTCCTGTATAACCACGCATAACTTTTTTCATAGTAGTCCGATTTCAATAATTCTTTTTTTATTGGAAAGAGTACACTTCGGAATTGGTCTCGTTTAAATTTTATTGAAATCGGCTGAGCCATTTTTGATAAATCAACAATATTGTGAAAAATGTTACACAGATCCGTGCGAAATATTCGCGAATTCTGTACACGGCTGAAGTCGGTCATGCCATTATTTGCAAAAAAAAATTATACTGTTTTATATCACGGGATTGTGTTTACGTTTATTTTTCATAGTCAATACATACGAGTACGATTACGAGCAGTGCATTGCGAGACGGCTCCGCGTGCTAGCACTCGACTTGAGAAAGATCGCCGAATGCAATCGAAACTATAGTCGTACTTTGTAAAATAAAGAAAAGTACAATCCCGTGATATAAAACATTAAAATGTGTGAAAACCACGTTAGTTTCCATAATAATATAAACAACATAATTATTTATTTTTGTAGTATTTTGATCTGTCTCACAAATATTAAGTTTCAGTCGTAAGCATAAAACAAAAATGCAACACAATCGAGTTATCTTTATCAAAATCTTTGAATTCATGCAAACTGTAAAATATTAATTAAACGCAAACAATTGATTAGTGTCATTCAAAAGTAGGTTAATCACTTAATTAATTACTGCACTCATGAAATCAATATAATGGAAATACAAGCCGTCTGGCCACACATTATCAAGGATTCAGATGCATGTATGCATATTTTATCGCGTATATCTCGTGACAGTTCGAAACAATACAATATTCCTGTTTGGAAAGGTGATGTCCACAAGTGGTATATTATTCAGAGAAAAATCGAACCAAGATGATATATACATAATTTGAAAGCTTCATTTATGGGCTTCTCAAAAATATTTAATTTTGATTATTTTATCCCTCCATTTTTTTTTAAATGTGAAAAATAAATTGTTTGAAAATTAATAATACAGCTATGTATTTTTTCTAGTTCAGCAATAATAAAGTGCTTCTATCGTTATTTTACTTGCATTCTTAGCTGATTCTTCAAAATTCATCTCTTAATTTGCTAAAATTAAAAATTAATGTCTAATTGGTAAAAATGCTTCTATTTAACAATTTGGAGGTTAGTAAATCAGGGTTGATAGAGATAAACTACCTATTGAGAAGAATATATTTATTTATCTTAGTTATCCTAATTGATTCAAAATTAATTTAAAAAAAACAGGGGGCTCTTTTTTGGTTTTAACTGATGTAATATACTCAGAAATATGAACTTTCTCTAAATGTAACGAGTGTTGTTATTATTATACCAGCCTCCATACATTTTGTGGACATGTCCTTTCCACCAAAAACGTAGATGTGATGAAATTAGGCAATCTTGAAATAATAATGCAATGATTAAAATTGATATATAGAAAATTTATTCTTACTTTGACATAAAGTGTGAGCTTAGTATTTATTCAATTATTTAGGTACCTACAAATACTTTTGCTCGAATCATTACATCAGCGTAGAAGTTACAAGATACAGGTTTCTAGAAAGCCTTCGCGAAAGCTTTTGAAGCCCATATGTAGAGACAATAGAATAAATTAGTACTTAGTTACATATAAAGTGAAGTCCATTTTAGATCACTGCTTTCTATTGATGAGTCAAATGCATATTTAGGCTTGTTTGACATGTAAGGTACGAACATCCAAACTTAGTCTTTGTCATTCTTTATTTTATTCAAGTTGTTTTTTGATGTTTTATATTTTTCAGAAGAACAGAAGGTTGGCGGGATTTGGCTACTGAACGCGATAAATAAAAGGAAGTGGGAGAGACCTTTGCCCAGAAGTGGGACAGCATAGGTTGAGAAAAATATATATTTTATTACAAACCATCACCATACTCGTATTAGATGTTTTTGCACATCAGCAATTGTAACACCTAAAAAGTCTATCCAGATAACTCCACTTTACACAGCAAGCTTTCGTAGTTTTTAGGGTTCCGTACCTCAAAAGGAAAAATAACGGAACCCTTATAGGATCACTTTGTTGCCCGTCTGTCCGTCTGTGTGTATGTCAAGACTCTTTATCTCGGGAACGCGTAAAGATATCGATTTGTAATTTAAACTGTATACGTATATCTATGGATTCTTGCAGTAGTGTAAAAAAAAAACTTCTCAGTTATGGTTTAAAAAAGTTAGAGCCGTTTATGTCGTAAAAATCCACATATTTCGACACTCACAAAAATCAAAACCTACAAGGTACTTCCCGTTGACATAGAACTATGAAATTTGGCGACAAGCATTGTCTCAGAGTACACATATAGGAATAAATCTGAAAACTGTACATTTTAATTTAAATCACAAAAATAAGGGCCTCAAAATTCACAAAATATGGGTTCAAAATTCAAAGAACTTAATTAGCACATGCTAAAACAGATTTTTAATTATTTTAACAACGTGTTTGTACGTAACCCTCTATGTGCGAGCCTGACTCGCACTTGTCCGGTTTTTTTTAAGTAGGCCACTTTCGGACGGACGTTGATCCTGAGACTCTGAGACCTGAACTTATTATTAATTTTTAAAATCTCAAAAACTCCTTCAACTAGTTTATAACTCAATACACAACTCCTCCAAAATTTTATCTCAAGGGCCATCGAAGGCTTAGAAAACTCAGAACTCAAAGTGCTCCTATCAAAACGTTCAATGAAACTTTAAACTTAAGTTATAGAGGCTATACAGCCGATTGTAAAAGCCTTTGTGCACAAAGCGAGACATTAGGAACTTTTGACATCCCGATTGTTAGAAAGTTGGAAAGTTTTGCGATGGGTAGAAATGATTTTACAAGATGGGAAAGGGAGGCTTGAACTGTTACTGAGATTTTATTAATGAATTGTTTGTTTAGTTTATTCGCTCTGAAAGATGACATCATATCATGTGATAAGTATTTAGGTGACCATAGCGAAAGGGCAACCAATGGTCTAAAGCATCATCTATCGATACATTCTCTTGGGATCCTAGTAGGTATGCTTCACAAGACACCTGATTTTTGCACAGATACCTACTGCAACTAATACGAGTGTTATAATTATGAATGTAAAGAGAATAAATAATATATTATTCGCAAATTATCGCACAATCGACTTCAGTCGTGTACGAAATCCGAATAGTTCGCTCGAATCGATGTATACAATTATTACATTATTGTTGATTTTTCAAAAACGGCTTCGCTAAATTCGGTAAATATCGATGAACATACCTACACAAAAAAATACATACCTACAGACCTACATACTACCTATAGAACCTCCTCCTTTTTGGAAGTCGGTTAAAAAAAGTTAAACAGAAAATTCTGGTCTACCTGCCCGACGATATAAGTCTGAGAATATTTTAGAGACATTTTTCAAACCTAGAAAACTGATAAAGGAATGATTTTATTGACCAGTTCAACTGTATCAGTTTGTAAGGTTTTGACATATTTCTTACTAGTTTTTACCCGCGGCTTTGCCCGCATACGCAATACATCATTATAATTTATAACCTATGTGTTATTCTGATATATGAGCTATATTATTACTAAGTTTCATCTCAATTATTTCAGTAGTTTTTGCGTGAAAGAGTAACAAACATCCATACATCCATCCTTACAAACTTTCGCGTTTATAATATTAATAGGATAGTAACTCGGTTGACTCTATAAGAAATATCGTAAGCCCTCATGTAACTTTAAAAGAGCTAAAACTTGGTAGTCAGTAACGCCGAGACTTAACAAAATTGATACAGTTGGTGAGCAAAGCTACTCCAACACGACTCACCGAGCAGACCAGACGGCTACACAAGATAACATTGCTTCTTGCATTACACGAAGCACGAAAGTCGTGACGCTCATGCTCCTCGGTAAAACAAGCTCGGCTAACAGTTATGGTCCATTAATCGCCTTATAAAGATCAAACGTGCATAAGAAAATTGACCAATATTGATTCAATACTGACATAAGACGCTGTGTGTTTTTAAGAAAAATATTTTATTTTATTGCTGTTTTAGAAAATTCCGTATTATAGAGTTAGTGTCGTATAAAACTAGAGTAAGTGTAATGGACTAGATAGTTGCGTTTCCTACTGCTTAGATTCTTTATTTTCTGTTCTGAACTCTTCAGCTAGGGTGTGAGAAGTATAGGTTATTTAGAGAGTTTAGTACATCGAACTTAGTTTCAATTACGCAATAATAAATTGTAATAAGAAGCCGTGGTGGCTTAGAAGTATTGACACGGTCGTAGGTTCAAATCCCGGTCCCGTACCAATGAGTTTTTTAGAATTTATGTACGGAATTTAACACCACTGGCTTTTCGGTGAAGGAAAACATCGTAAAAAAAATAAAACAAATCTCACAGAATGTTTCAATGTTTAGGCTCGCTTGATCGCTTAGCTATCTAGTTTATTCCTATGGGTAGAGCAAAGTCATTGCACACTCTGTTTGATTTGAAACAGCATATTTATTGATGGCTACCGGTTCGGATTCTGGGGTAATGTTCGACACGGTCAATAAGAAATCCGATCGAGGTGAAACGTTCTAGTTACTTCACATAAAGCGCCGCCGAGAACATTCATCATTTCTGTCAATACTATCGCTAAGTTCTTATGCCATTGACGGCGGAGCGTTAACCTTTTTGTGAACTTGGTGATATAGCTCGAAGCATTGAATGGCAGATGTACAACTTCAGCGTGAGTTATGGACGTAAGAAGTCTATTAAAAATGCAGCGACCAGATTGATGTGCTCGCTAAATAATTATGAGATCAAGCAAGTAAAAGTGGTTGTGCACTATTGACCTCAAAGGTATTTATGGTTAAAATTAAAATCTTTGCTAAAAACCAGAACATCAGAACAATACCACTCTTAAACTTCGTTTAAAATTGTGAAGTGTACTCGACTAATAAAGGATATGCGAGTAGGTACCAATTCTTGTTATTTGAAACCAGGTACTTCCACCAGGTAGTGTACCATTGTTTTGATGGAAATCAGATCAGTAGTTTCTCTAATTAAAATATATTATTTTTTTATTAATTTACCGTTTGTCACAAGTTATACATCTGAGCACTTCTGACTTCGTGACACGCATGATCGGCCTCACGTAAGACGTATGAGACACTGACTCAGGAAAACTTGAAATACTTTCAGAACAAACCATTACGGAGTTTCTGAACTTAGATGGGAAATTATTGGACCTTATGATTTAGTGCTAAAAGCCAGACGTTATCATTATTATCATCATTAACACACCATTCGTTCCAATCCTGCTCCAATCTCACTTAAATAATTACAGCTTTGAGTAAAGATTCTTTATTTTTACTCGATTATTTTTAGACGATATTTTACTCGTCATGATATCAACTTAAACTATGAGATCAACCCCAAAATCGGCAAAAAAATCTGCTTCTAAGTCTCGGCCAGAATGTGGCATGCTTAACCTGAGTCTGTCTTTCCAATAAAGTACAACATAGGTGTCTTAAATCTCTAGTAAATAGGTATCTCCTAGGTAAAACGTATCAGTACTGTACTGTACTGTACCAGCCTTTTTTTAATAGTCCACTGCAGGACGTAGGCCTACCCGAAGGTGTGATTGGGCCATATCCACCACGCTGGCCCAGTGCGGGTTGGTGGATTCACATTACGCCATCGAATTTCTTCTATGGACGCATGCAGTTTGCCTCACGATGTTTTCCTTCACCGAAAAGCCAGTGGTGTTAAATTCCGTACATAAATTCCAAAGAACTCATTGGTACGGGACCGGGATTTGAACCCACGACCTCACGATTGCAAGGCGAGAGTCAATACCTCTAGGCCACCACGACTTCAGTAAACGTATCAGTACTAATAAGAAATAAGCATATTTTTTTTATAAAACTAATAAACACTCAAAACATCACAATAATTCACTCCACTAAGAGCATTATCGTATAAGTAATTTCAAAAGCATTAAAATCCATCATTTGAGCAGAGAATACTTTCAGAGAAGAATGGTGCAATATTTGTGTATTCTACATCCATGTCTATTTGCGTTTCGGGAAATGCTCTCAAAATGTCCGTAGAAAGACCCAATTACAAATTTATTGAGGAAATATAAACTTTCGACTCATAGGAATAATAAAATAGTTTTGTGTGACCACACAATGTTGTTTTGTGTTAATTGCCTGTTTCTTTCTGCACATTAAATGTAGTGTGGATGGAGATGGGTTGGGAGAATAAAATGTTTCAAAATCGATTTCTGGGGTTATTTGTACTGAGATATTTTAGCTGTAAGGCATAAAAATGCTTTTAGCAATCCTAGGTTTCACGGTCGAGTGCTGTTTTAGACTTGGGAATCACAGATCCAAAAGAAAATATCTAAGTGCGAAAATGTCTATTTAGCTTGTGTTTCATTGATTTTTAGGGTTCCGTACCTCAAAAGGAAAAAACGGAACCCTTATAGGATCACTTTGTTGTCCGTCTGTCCGTCTGTGTGTATGTCAAGACTCTTTATCTCGGGAACGCGTAAAGATATCGAGTTGAAATTTAAACTGTATTCGTATATCTATGGTCTCTTGCAGTTGTGTGAAAGAAAAACTTCTCAATTATCATATAAAAAAGTTAAAGTCGTTTATGTCGTAATAAACCGCATATTTCGACACTCACAAAAACCAAAACCTACAGGGTACTTCCCGTTGAAATATAACTGTCAAATTTGGACAGAAGCATTATCTCAGAATACACATATAGGAATAAATCTGAAAACCGAACATTTTCTTTTTATCACAAAAAAATAGGGCCTGATTCACACAATATGGGTTGAAAATTCAAAGTGAATAAATCGTAGCATGTAAGGTATCATATAAGGGGTATGATATATTCTGAATTTGTACGGAACCCTCGGTGTGCGAGCCTGACTCGCACTTGTCCGGTTTTTTACTCATAAACAACTAACATAAATACTAGACTAGATCTCACGTGCATTGAATGTTTATGATTTTAAAAATAATAGAAACAACTAAAACGTTTCAAACTAGAAATATTAATATCCATTATATCTATACTTATTTAAGATAAATGAATTGGCGCTGATTAAAATTAGCTCTTAATGTTTCTTAGCCCAGTTCTAGTCTAGTTCAATAATTTGAAGACGTTATTGTTTCAACTTATACAGGGTTATTTCTAATCAATTAGCATCCTCTTAGGGGCTTATTCCGTACATCAAAACTAACAACTTTTGTTCTGTGACTTTTGTCAAAACCCAAAAAATATTGGTGTTCCATAGAAAAACATCGTTTACCCGCGACCAAATGTATGCAACAGCTGATTTTTTTTGAGTTTTGACAGAAGTCGCAGTACAAAAATTGTTAGTTTTGATGTACAGAATAAGCCCCTAAAAGGATGCTAATTGATTAGAAATAACCCTGTATCTAATGTAATGTAATTAGTGAACGAACTACTTGCCTCTCACTTTTGCACACTCTCTCAAAGTGTAGAAACATGTTGTGATTATTTATTACATAAATAATACCTATAAATGTTTCCGTGTATAGCAAATAAATATATCTTTGTCTTCATCAACTAATCCATTCACTTCATAGAGGATTACACTACTACCCAAAAGACTTTGTAAGCAAGTACGCCGAATTGCAAGCGACACCACAATAAATTGACCGGATTTATGCCAAAAGTAACCAGTAGGCCTAGCACAGTATCTATCGAAAAGTTTTCGTTCGCGACGTGGTTCGATGGCTAAATAATTAGTGGAATTTAAATATTAACCAAGCACCATTATTTTTTCAACCGTTTTTTTAAAAGAAAGGTCTTCCATAGCTTATCAGTTCGACTTTAAGGTTTTTTTTGTTCCGATGTTATTTATTTGCAAGTATGTCGATTGTTTGTAGCTGATTTGTTTCTTTTTACAATTTTAATTTTCAAGACGTTCTCATAAAACAATTACATAATAAATTCACAGTCTATTCGGAAGAAATTCCAGATCCTTCCAGAAAATTGATGAAAATTGCAATGCCTACAGAAATCGAATAGCAAAATAGCTACGTCCGCTCGCTGCTTTCAGCTTGAAGTCGATTGTTGCAGTTGAAAAGTACCAACCTAAATCGAATTTGTGACGACAACTTTTTCGATAGAAATCATGCTAGGCCCACAGTAACTACGCTCCGTTTAACTAACAACTTTGCTCTCAAAACCGATTTCTTCCTAGACATGAACGCGAAACTAAATGAGCATGCCGAGTCAGTGACCGAGTTGACAACGCCGGACAAATGCTGTGAAATACTTGTCACTTTGCCAAGTTGTAGGGTGACAGCACTCGCTGAACGGAACTGCGGACATCGGAATATGCGGACACGTAACAGGCTATCAAGTTTTTCATGGCTATCACTCTAAATGGACGCAATCTGGACAATACAACTTTTTGATTTAAAAAGCCGTTGAAGTAGGACGTTTGCTGAAATTGACGAGGTCCTTGGAAGAAGACGATTTTAGAAAAATGTTAAATATGCATTGATGAATGTAATGACAGGAGAAAAAGGATATTGAGGTAATTTAAGTTCAAGGTCAATTTATAGGGATAGTAAAATGAACAAACCGGTTGCTGAAAAAAATTACATTTTGAAAACTATAAGAGAAGCTACGAATGGGACGTTTTTTCAGGAATATATTCAAAATATTTTTCTACAAAACCTCATTTTTATTTCCGACTGTACAATATACCTACAGGTCATCTTTACATAATTATGATGATATAATTTATTAATTTGATTGTAGGTATATCAAAAGTGAATTCAAATTTTAGTCAGAGATGGAGAAAATAGAGACTATGCAAACAAGTTCAACACGCAGCATTTTCACATTCTAGGTAAGTAAGTATCTTTCCAGAGTTTAAAAGCAAAACATTTATTATATCGATGTTCCAAAGCCAAGATTTGTAATCTAGCAAAAAACCCCAAGCTCAACAAACTAAACTGCAGTGTTGACTGTTGGCACTAAAGCCATTGCAGTACCAAACTGCAGGCATAATGCAGTCGTGCCAACGTAATGAAACTAGAGCAGGTCAGTGATTTTAACTTTTGACAGGAGACTATGTTGCCAACCCCAACCTACTCTAAAACTGTAAAGAAGCTTTCATAAAGCTGTACGCTATAAAATTTTATTTCAAAACTTTAAATCTATAGTTTTTTTTATTGTTTTATTCATACTGTTATTTCCCTCGACAATTCGCTAATCCCGAGGAGGTAAGGGGATCCCTCTGTGGAGCTTGTGGTCACCAAATCGTCAAAGTTGCCTCGCTGTATACCGGTTACGGGTGACGCAGGGAAATGACAATGAAAATAAAAAAACTGTAGATTTGGAGGTGAAACTGTAGATCTACAGTTAAAGCTGTAGAGTTGGCTACGCTGCAGGAGAGGGGGATTAGGGTCAAGACTGGATTAGGTTGAATCAGCAAACAGAAATTAGGGCTACTTAATTAAAGTTGCGCGGATTAGAGCGGAGTGCGTTTCGGTTGTTTACACGATTGTGATTGAGAAGCCGTATTGTGCGTTTGGGGATTTGTAAACGGTCATTTTTAACCGACTTCCCAAAAGGAGGAAGTTCTATGTTCGTCTGTATGTATTTTTTTGTTTTGTTTTCTTTTTATATGGAATCGCGTTTTATCGTCAGTATGCTGAGTGTGAGTTTTGTCGTAAACATGACGCGCTCTTCGGCGAGTGCGTAAGCATGTAATTTGTATGAACTTGTTGTTTCAACAACGCGCCGCTAGTGGCGCTGTACATTTCTTTATACAAATTACATGCTTACGCGCTCGCCGAAGAGCGCGTCATGTTTACGACAAAACTCACACTCAGCATACTGATATTAAGCGACGCGACGCGATGTAGCATGATTCGCGCTTCCTTAGAAGTACTTATTTGTTTTACTATTTCAAACTAAATTTATGAGAAAGAAAAAAAAACAGTTCGGCAACCGACCTAAAGAAAATTTCAGTCACAATTTGTATCTGTATCTTGAATAATATTTTAGAGGATTAATTTCCGCTAATGATAATAAATAATAATATAATGATAATAATATTTTCACAAAAATGTGAATAATTTAGCATCGATACAAAAATTCTCTTTTATTTTTTTTTCTAATTTTGTCTTAATTTTTTTTTAAATCAAACACATTTCTTTCACATTGCATTGATCGTGCTGAATACAAGTTGATTTCTACTTGGAAATCCACAGAATAAATCAACATGTCCAATAGTCCTATGACTAATAAATGGACGTTTCAATACAAAATTTAGAATTTTTCATAATGTCATACATTGAATTAAAAGCCTAATAAACAAGTCGCAGCAAAATTGAATATAACACACAGTCCGTATTGTGACATGCGATATGAAGATAGCGAAAGGTTTTGTCGCAATCCCTTGTGCTAATACAATTTCATCTCGAATGTGTCCCGTCCCGTCACATCTATGGTAATAACCCTAGGGCTGACGACGATTCATCTTCTTGACAGGGTATTAAAATGATAACTATGCGATAAGAAACCTGTTTTCTCTCCCGTTTACAGTATAAAGAAAATGAGATGAAACAGACTCGTTCGTTTGTTTCAACTTAGCATTTACTGCTGGATATAAGCTCGAAACATACTATCGGACGCGGCTTACGAACGCGACTGACAGCCGCGACCTAGACTATGAAAGTACACTGAGCCGTGCACACTATCGGACATAAGTCGCGGACGTCACCTTCGGACGACCTTGAGCGTTCGGATGTCCGAGAGCGATCTGGCGCGCCGGATGTTTTAAGACTGTGCACATTGCTAAGTCGCGGCTGTCAGTCGCGTCCATCACCGCGTCCGATAGTATAATATGTCTCCGGCTATAGGCCTCTAAAGTTTTCGATAAGCCGTGTGGTGTTAATGCGGTCTTCAATCCTCCTGTTTGACCTCAGCTCCGGTTGTTTTAACCATTTAGCCATGTCAGAGACCTTCAGGCAAGAGACTTTGGATGAGCAAATATATGATATGAATGCAAAAAACTGGTAGCGTAGGACCTCCGTGGATGATGAAAAAAGTTTTTTTTTTACTTAAATGATTCTTTTTGCTAGATTAATTGTTTTTTATTACTACGAGTATGTCACCACTTTTCACGTTCTACGCAAGCGTCGTGTAACTGATTATGTTATTGGTTGATTATACATTTAATTTTCATTTATTTTGCTATTGTTACGCGACGACAAAATATCACGTAATCCGTAACGTGTTTGTTTTTTTTATTAGGTCGTAGTTACTACTTACAGTCATAATTTCATCATATCATATTAACATATGTATATACATAGAACATAATATTTTCTAAAAATTGATAAGTTTTATTTTTAATTATGTTTGCACGCTGTTGCTCCAAAAATAAAATTAAGTAAAAGAATTATGAGTTGTTTATGAGGTTTATTTTGTTTTGTTTTGCTGTGTTGTTTACTTTGTGGTTATGTTTAATTTTATTTTTGTCTTAATAAATAATTGTCTATCGTCTAATTTCATGTAACGAGTAACATTTTTGTTACACTTAAGTGTGAGTAGGTATTAAGTATTTTCGACACATTATTTTAAGACTTACGAAAACATACCAATTCTCTAAAAAAAATCTAGTAAAATTTGCTAAATCGCAGACCAAAGGGATTGATATTTTTAGATTTACTCGCTATCATTTTATGAAATGAGTAATTTTCCACACTGCTTATCATAATTCATCAAAACGCTGTGAAAGTTTTCACATAATATCAATTCTGTCAATTATCAATTCTGCGCTTTCAATTATTACATTTTGGTTATTGGATTCAGCAATGTTTCTGCAAATTGTTGAAATCGATTTCTGATACAACTTCATGATAAGCAAAGCAAAAAGAAAGCATTTTATTATAATTTCCTTTATTGACGGATCATTCATGTGCTCTTATCTGTCATCGTCACATTTGATTACGTTATGAATAATACTGATATGATAAAATAAAACCTTTCATAATGGAACTACGAAATGAGGCCTTGAGTTTTCGGAATATATTTCTACTGTGACTGTACTGAGAATGGGTCATTTCGAAAGGTCTTCATCGTATGACTAAATTAAGGGATTTGGTTTATCACATAAATATTCTAGATATAAAAAATATACAAAATCCAGGTCATGCCTTATTGCTCATGCAGGTCGTGTACTCGTACAGTAGATCATTTTTAAAATTCGCTTTTTCATTCTAAGAAAACAAAAATATTACCACATATTTTTGTTTTATTTACGAATAAAACTTTTTATAAGACACAAGAAATTCTAGTGGAGGGCTATGATGCAAAACGTTATTTTCTATAACGCTTCCCATAAGAGAAGTTGGTGGCCAAATACTTTTTCAAAAAAACCTAATGGCATTTATAAAATTAGGAACACAATAAGCCCGATTATAGAGGCGCCAGCGTAAATTTAATAGCAACGTAAAAAGCGTTCTTTATCGAATGCCTAAAGTGAAGAAGAAAAAGAACTATGCTATTTAGCTATTATAATTACGATGGCGCCTCTGTAATCGGGTTTAATATATTGTGTCCCTTATGTATCGTGGAAAAAAAACTATAATGAATTAATATAGAGTTTTAATGCTTTCTCCCAGTGGCAACCCTAGCAACATCCTCAGTGAGAGTAATTGGAGTGAGAAATATCCGGGAGATATGCGTTAAGTCGCACGCGATTTTTGTAACGGCCTCCTTCGGATGCGTTGTAGAGCTCGTTTATATCGCGGATAAGTGTTTCGAATTACCATGTCGGGTGGGTTATTAGGTCTTATATCACTTTTTGTATCGGATGTTTCTCTTTGTACTGGATATTTCTCTAGACTCTACACGATTAGGTATGTTCTAGGAATTCTTCGCGATTTCTCTGTTGTTGCTATACTAATTCAAATAAATGCATTTACGTTTTTATCTCGGATAAGTATTTCGAATTACGATTTCGGGTATTATTTGGTCTTATATGACTTTTTGCACTGTATGCTACTAGATTCTACACGATTATATTCTAGGAGTTGTTCGCAATTAGGTACTCCATTGCTATACTAATATCCAAACAAATGCATTTACGTTTATATCTCGGAAAACTGTTTCGAATTACCATATCGGGTGGGTTATTACGTCCTAAATCACTTTTTGTACTGCATGTTTCTCTTTGTACTGGATTTTACGTTGACGTCGGAAATATTCTAGGATATCATACGGACTTCTTACCGGATTTATTTTTTGACGTAATACCGTCTTATCTAAATCTATGAACGCCGGCTGCACGCACGAAAAAGCATGCCTCATTGTCACGTTCCGCCTGAGCTGAGCTTACAAGCGAGATCGCGGAACTAGCGATAGAGAAGCACGATCGGCCTTTGACATTTGACATTATCACGGAAAATTATCGTGCGTATACCGACTTTCGTTAGTTCGTTCGTTTCAGCCATAAGACGTCCACTGATGGACATAGGCCTCCCCTATTGATCTCCAATAAGACTGGTTTGTAGCGGCTTGCATCCAGCGCGATCCTGCGGTCTTAATGAGGTCATTCGTCCACTTTGTGTGTTAGACGTCCTACGCTGCGCTTGACGGTACGTGGTCTCAGGGCACATACTCGTAGCTCGGAGGACTGATGACCGATACCGACTTTACAGACAACCATTTTTTTTTCTCGCAAATAAGTCCGTGCCACTATCTGATGGTAAGCGAAGCCACGAAGTAAGTAGTGGGGTGTTTTTTTTACTTGTTCCATAGAAAAAAAGAGATGGTAGGGTAAGATCTTTGATTATGTATCTGTCTGTATAATCTCTGTCTCTGTCTGTAAGATCTTACGATTCATTTCGGTGCTTTGATGCACCGAATTCATCGAGAAAAGATATTACTCCAAGACCGAAATGATTCGTATAGATAATTATATTATCAGACTCACAACCTTACGGCGGTGATCTAGGCTTTGAAGTTTTCGTACATCTAGGCAACTTCATAAGCATGTTTTTTATAACAGATCCAAGGTTTTATATAACATTTGTATCTACTTCAACATTTTTCATAACAAAATTATCTTGACCATCTGAAACATTCTAGAATTTCTTAGACTAGCAAATTACACATATTATTTTGCAAGCCACAGGCACGTGCACGTCCAAGATAACATTATTATTGCACTTCAGAGAAATTGGCCACATTTGCTGTCGTCATGAATGCTGTGATGTAACCGGGCTTTGATATTTGAAGTTAATTTTGGGAGACGTCTTTCGACTAATGGGTCAGGCCCAGACTCGACTAAAGCGGACCAGAGATATGTCAGACTGGACCACTGCATAAGTGTCATTATTTGCTTAGCGTAAAACGACACACATTCGTCAGAAGAATGGATTTGTACTGGCTACTTTGTAAACTACTGGGCAACTTGGCTTGGAAGAACCGATTATTCGTTTCAATTATCGCTGAGCAAATATGAAATTTATGCAGTAAGCTCACGGACTACAATGCCCTGCACAAATTCGCAATGCAATTGTGAAACTTGGGTATAAAGCGCTGGTTTGGAAATTTGGAAACTAAACAGCTTGGGAAAATTCAGTATAGGCATGGGGCGCCCAAAATATAGCTCCGGGGCTCGATTCCTCGATATTATCGAGAAAACTGTGTAAGTTTTTTGTGTAAAGTGTTAAGTTTTTTTCGCGAATTTTGTTTGGAGAATTTTTTTTTAATGTAAAGAGTCGTTAAAGCAAATTATAAACCTAATTTTAATAGCGTTATTTGAAATTTAAGTTACTTTCACACGATTTTTTAAAACAAAGCTTAACTTAGAGCACGTTACGCACATGTAACAGACTCACCTTGCCGGTAAGCTCACTACTGCGTTTTATGCCTCGCTAAGAAAATATAGCACTTATGCTGTGAACTCTAACTGCTCTACTCAGCTTCGCTCCGCTTTGTTGGTGTTTCACATTAGACTACTGGGTCAGTCGGCCTGGAAGAACTCAGATTAGGCACGGAGACGAAACGTTATTGTTTGTTTTCTTTGTTGACATAAAATTTTAATTAAAATACTGTCTCGGAATTTGCGGTTGTTTACTTACTAATTTGTTTATAAATCTAATCATCAACCCACTTAAACTGTTATTTATTTTAATACTAGTTTTTACCCGCAGCTTCGCCCGCATACGCAATATATCATTATAATTTATAGCCTATGTGTTATTCTGATATATAAGCTTTATTATTGCAAAGTTTCATCTCAATCCGTTCAGTAGTTTTTGCGTGAAAGAGTAACAAACATCCATTCATCCATCCATCCATCCTCACAAACTTTCGCGTTTATAATATTAAGTAGGATGTTCGAAAATTGAGTACTGTTTGTAGTTCTAAATTAAAATAAAATATTGTACAGCTTTAGATCAATTTACAATTTTCCTTTAGACATAAGGCCCAATTATGAAGGCATCATCGTAATTATCATAGCTAATTAGACTGCTTTTCTGTTTTTTTTTTCACTTTAGGCATTCGATAGGGAGAACACTTTTTACGTTGCTATTAAATTTACGATGGAGCCTTCATAATTGGGCCTATTCTCCTTTAAAATTGTATCACATATACCTATCACTATTTTGTTAAAATACACACTTAAACAGTTTCTTCATTAGTTCTCCTTTCCCTACTAATTTTATGCTAAAAGTAAGTTCGTATAAGCCGAGTGGCTAGCCCTGGTGTCAGAGTTTTTTAACCGCCTAAAGGCCTTTGACATGGTTAAACGGTTAATACAATCGGGGCCTACAATTTAACGTGTCCGAGCCATGGTAGCGCTCAGTTATGCTACCCAATTATAATAATCTTTTGCTAAAAAATTATAATAGGCAAATCCATGAATTGAATTGTTTACAATCTTTGTTACAGGCCTTTATCTACAACAAAGATTGCACAGAAAGGAACAGAATTTTGAGTCAAAATATATCGCAGTTCAAAATTAGCACCCTCCCACAACAATAGATAGCCTCATATCAATGCTAAGTGCCTCTGTCGAAATACTACATGTGTCAGTCAAGTTGCATTATTCTGAATATTTAATCAGTTAGTCATGATTTAATAATATCGCACACCTAGATCTAAAGGGAGTTAACTCAAAAAAACACTTTTTTCAGTACAGGCGAAAAACTGATTTCTCTGTTCCTTTGCACTGCAGGAGCGTTCTATATAGAATTATGCTGTGTACACGCAATTAGACCAAATATTTTGTGATAATTTTGCGTTTTCATCGTGTATTGGGGCTTAAAATTGGAGTTTTAGAGTTATTTCCCTATTGCATTAACAATGTATGTATTTTTATTCTATTATTTTGAGTTGAGCCTATGTTGGTGAATTTCGTTAATAGTTATCTCTCTTTTAAAGATACATCTTACATTTAAAATGCTATAGAATCTCGTAATAATTTTAATTAGTTCAATTAATACAGTGATATGTGACCAATAGCAGGGGTGTATTGGATGGTGAAATACCAAGAAAACGTCTGTAATACAAAAATGAATCAATATTATTTATTCATAATAGTATCAAAATAACTAATGATAGTCTTTTATGATAATTGCTATCACTAAAAATGTATTAACCAGCATACATACTCTTTTCTTATAAATGCTTAGCAAGAAAAGAATATCGGAATTTCTACTCCAAATTATTAAAAATAAAAATCAACAATTGGACTTCACTCAAGTTTATTACAAATTATTTATTACAAAAATATACTTATTTTAATCTATTACCCTAGTAATTATTAAAATATCTTAAAACAAAAATTAACCAAGTTTTAATTTTCAAAGATATTTTAAAAGCTTGCTAAGAAATATCAAAACTTATGAATGTACTTAATATATAGATTTTAATAACAGCACACTGAGATCATCGTATCAAATTGCAACTATATAGTTCACTACGATAAAGGCAAAATAAATACTTTGCCTTTAAAAATATTTAAATTGTTTTTTTTTTACCTTTTTAGTGGTACACTACTGTAAAAAAAACCAATAGCAAAAGAACAATTTTGACAATAAAGTATAGGTACTTAGATAGCAACGATTTTTAAATTCAAGAAGATATTTTCAAAGCTCACTAGGATTCATCTTTAACTAGTTAATATTTTATAATATAGATACTATTAAAGGCACACTGAGATCATCGTATTAAATCACAATTTGCGACATTCACCTTCCACTTAGGCGGTTTGCGTACTCTCTACCTGCTTATTTTCTCAATATGTGAATTTCGGATAACAGTTTCAGACACCATAGCACTTTGTGGGTCTGCTCGCTCAATTTCATCATCAGTGTTTGTCGAACTACTAGATTCCGACGAACTCGACCTGCTGCTGCTGGCACTAGACGAAGTTCACGATGAAGATGGAGGTATGATCTTAGGTGGGATCTTACTTTTTTAGTCAGCTGGAAACTAGGATTCTCATCGGAGTTGTCGATATCACTTTCATTGCTCCGGATTGGTGAAATGTAATAGTTTGGTCACTGTAATGTAGATACCATTACCGTGGTTTGGTGCATCCGAATTTTGTTGTTTTGATGTGCTGGGAATTGACGTATCGATCACTGATAAGACGGATCGTGATTCTTTAGAAGATACTTCATCACTTAAATAAATAATTTTCAAACTTGATTGTATTTTAAATTCATCTTCCTTGGTAACATGTTGTGTAAAACAAGGAGTAAAAGTAATGTTTTCTTTATCCTTGTCTTTCACTATATTTACCAAAAAGCGTCCACGTTTCATAGTTTGCCTGGTATAGAATGATTCATTTTATGTAAATTAGCTATTTATACCTAAGTGCGAGTAAGCCAAATCAATTAAAAAGCCATTAACGTAGCATTTTCGATGTCATTAGCGATCTTGAAAAAAAATACTTAGCGGAAGCCATCTATAGAGAGTTAACTCAAAAATGTTGCAGATGAAAAGGTTTTTTTTAAATTATTAAAGTTTAAATAGTTATATTCAGATGATTTCAATTGCCACTTGGATTTAAATTCAATTTCATTAGATATTTATAGACATATTCGACTTTGAATTATGAGTCAACAAAACAGAGTTAACTACAAATTAAATAAAAAAATCAATAATACGGCAACAACTCAAAATAAAACAAAATAAAGAAATAACTTTGCCAGCTACATGGGTTCAACTCAAAATGCTACATTAATTTACTTAGCACTAAATATCTATAAGGCGACAACTCAAAATAATACTGCTTAAAACTTCAACAATAGAGTTACAACTCAAAATAACTAACGTTTTGTTCACGACGAGCACGTGCTCTCCGCTTGCGACTCAAGATGTCGCCGTTTTGGTGAGAGGGGAGCGGGGCCCGCTCGTTCAAAAAAAGGGATACTTAGCGCCATCTAGTAGCGATGGGTGGGATTTATTTTAAATCTGTTTTATTGGTCGGTAGGTTTACGCATGAGATATTCAATGGTGTGCATAACTCAAAAACGTAGATTTTTGAGTTAACTCCCTTTAGATCTAGGTGTGCGATATGTATTATGAATATTCTGACTAGAAACAGAAGACAGAAGGACGCGGGTGCCGCTGAAATAGATTATGTTACAGACTCAGACCAAATAAAAAATCAAGACAGAAAATCGTGAACAAAACAAGTGAGGCCGGCAAAACTAACTACAGACACAGTTACACACACATACACGTACAAGGAAACTACACCTTGGATTGTCAGTCGAACTATGGCGGCGTAACACCGACGCACTCACCACATGTATAAAAAACCGGCCTCACTTGACTGTTCACGACGTTCTCTCTTGATTTTTTATTTGGTCTGAGGTTACAGAACACTTGAATAAACACGGCAAAAGATGATGACGTCATAATCATCATCATTTTTGGATGAATTTATGTAAAAATTTATTATAATTTAAAACCCATTTTAGTATTATAATAAATACCTACTACAATAAGTTAGAACTTTTCGCTTAAAACTCCTCAAAGGCGCAAAGAAGTTTGACTGCAGACAAATAGACAAAATAAACGATTTTATGATGGACAACATTAACTGATCAAACGAGATTACTTGAAATGTAGTTCGATCGTAATAAAATTATGTAAGAATTGTTTTTAGTAAGATTTATTGCTTTAATAGGCATAATTATTGGAAAACGTCAAAATCATATTATTACTTTGAATTCAAACCAGAGGGATAATGTGGTCGATCGAGATAATCTGAAAGAGATGCCTCGATTTAATATGACACGAGTTAGAAAGAGTCATGAAAAAACCTCGATTCGGTGGCTGTTGTCGGAGTTTTAGACAAGGAACGTCAAATCTCAATACCTACTAATTTGACAGTTTTGACAGCAGCTTGGACGATTTTCCATGCATTTTTGTGTCTTATGCCTCAAGTGATGACAGCATCATCGATCTGTTATAATATATCTGAGATTCTTCCACATATGTACCTATACTCTATAAAATTTAACTTGATCTGTGCGACAGCTGTCAGAAAAATCACGCCTATGAAATCCTGAATTTCTTAATAGTACAGACAGTACCTGTCAATGTCATAATTTATGGGTTTGCCGATTAGTTATGGGCGACGAATGATCGTGACCACAGAATTTTAGATAGAGTTTTAATTCAAATATCGATAGTTTATACTGACGATATTTTAAATAAAACTTAATTTATCATTAATTTTATTGTATATTTTAATAGCATAACATTTTTACATGTGTAATTAAATTAAACCCAATTATATGTTACATTAGCATCGCTAATAGTGAAAAACGTCGATAAACACTATCGTTACATTATTATGAGTATTTAATTAATATCATAACATTATTTACTTGTACTTGTACTTGATCTTAAATAATAGGAAGTAAATAAAATCCAATTTCTCACCTTCAGCTACTCATTCGATTTCATTACAATATTGTTTGAAAATCGATTTTTTCCACCACTATCTCAACTCTAAAAATGTCAATCTTTTATGTCAATGTCACTGTCTCAGAGATCAAGTTAAATTTTATAGAGTATAATAAGCTAATTGAGTTTAAAATAAGTGAATTCAAAGCACAGCTAGTCTATAAATAAGTAGCTTACAGGCATGGAAGAATGAACATGAGTATCTGCGGATATGCCAATTAGGTCTATTTTAGGAAATACGAAATAAATCCCAATGGAAAAGGCTTGTTTTATCCTACTAATAAAAGTGAATTGCTGCTTACTCTACAATGTTGCTGTACTTAAACTTGGTTAACGTCGAGTCTTAAAGCAATTCTAGATTTTTATTGCATTGTTATATTTCTATTTTACGGTAGGAGGGTTCTCGTTAACTTTAATGAAAACAAAGATAAAATCATATTCCAATCTTAATAAAACACTAAGGCGCTTTGCTCTTTATTATAAAAATATTATGATAATAATATAATACATTATTGACTAGCGACCCGCCCCGGCTTCGCACAGGTGTATTATACATATAAACCTTCCCCTTGAATCACTCTATCTATTAAAAAAACTGCATCGAAATCTGTTGCGTAGTTTTAAAAATATAAGTATACATGGGGACAGACAGCGGGAAGCGACTTTGTTTATACTATGTAGTGATAAGACAACACAATACGTGTAATAAGAAGACATATGTGGAACAAGTTCTATCAAGAACATTTCAGATTCAGAAAGTAATCAAAATAGTTGATGAATTGGAAAACTTTGTTCAACAGTGTCGGTTCAAATCTCGATGAAAATGCATAATTACTTTTCTAATAACACAACAGCAATAAAACTCAACTTAGAAATGCACGATCATACTAACACAAAAACAAATGACTAAGAGTATTATCACATTCAATCAAATTCATATGCAGCCAAAAATCGATCAATCAGGACTCAGGAGTGAATTAAATTCGATTACATTTGATTGTCAGTCAGACAACGGGCAAAACGAAACAAAATTGTTCGTAAAAACATTTAAAAAAAATAAAGTAAGTTGGCTGGATGCAGTTGAATTTGATTGAATATAATATCTGGAAAGACTGACCGAGCAGATGAATTTGATTGAATATAATATCTGCAAAGACTGACCGAACAGATGAATTTGATTGAATATAATATCTGAAAAGACTGACCGAACAGATGAATTTGATTGAATATAATATCTGAAAAGACTGGCCGAGCAGATGAATTTGATTGAATATAATATCTGAAAAGACTGAAAGAACAGATGAATTTGATTGAATATAATATCTGGAAAGACTGACCGAGCAGATGAATTTGATTGAATGAATATAATATCTGAAGAGACTGACCGAGCAGATGAATTTGATTGAATGAATATAATATCTGAAGAGACTGACCGAGCAGATGAATTTGATTGAATATAATATCTGAAAAGACTGACCGAGCAGATGAATTTGATTGAATATAATATCTGAAAAGACTGACCGAGCAGATGAATTTGATTGAATGAATATAATATCTGAAGAGACTGACCGAGCAGATGAATTTGATTGAATGAATATAATATCTGAAGAGACTGACCGAGCAGATGAATTTGATTGAATATAATATCTGAAAAGACTGACCGAGCAGATGAATTTGATTGAATATAATATCTGAAAAGACTGACCGAGCAGATGAATTTGATTGAATATAATATCTGAAAAGACTGACCGAGCAGATGAATTTGATTGAATATAATATCTGAAAAGACTGACCGAGCAGATGAATTTGATTGAATATAATATATGAAAAGACTGACCGAGCAGATGAATTTGATTGAATATAATATCTGAAAAGACTGACCGAGCAGATGAATTTGATTGAATATAATATCTGAAAAGACTGACCGAGCCTATTGGTGATCGCTGACAGGCACTTAAAGACAAACCTAAACAATTATTTTTCTCAGGAAATAGCATAACCGACTTCAACCGTGTACAGAATATAAACAGTTCGCACGGATCGAAGTAGTAATGTTTCACATTATTGTTTATACATCAAAAAGGGCTCAGCCGACTTCAAAAAAATTAAATGGGATCATCTTTGAAGTCCAGATTTGACGGTTTTATGCTACATTGTTCCTGTTTTTATCAAAAGTGTCATGGTCTGGAAAGATCGGGTGGAGGGGGAGTGCCCCAACACTACAGGCTAACAACAACATTTTTGAAGTATGATCTAGCAAACCAAAAGAATTATCGAAATCAACTACTCTGTAAAAAGTTATCCATGGTTATACATTAAAAAAAAACACGGGCCGACTCATAAACCAAAGCGCCACCCTTTTTTGGTGGACATTCAGCGCGTGCTCATGCCTGGGTCTGTCTTCCCGCTAAATCTAGAGGAAAGGTATCTTCTAGGTAGGCGTGCTACACCCTAGACCGCATATCTGTCATCACGCAGTATCTAGTCAAACGCAAGAAATAAAAAAAATCCGTTTCATCGGTTAAGAAACATTAAAAACACCGATCATTTGGCAGACGTTCCGGACTTGACCCAGACCGAATGATTTTCACTATTCGTCATTTATTTACATAACAAGATGATTCACACGTTGTAGAACAGGTTTGAGAGTAGCAGCTGTCATCCCAGTGATAAGCATAATTTAACGTGTGTATTCTAGGCCTGATATCATCAGATACGTAACACTTGTAATTAACCAATCTACAATGCAATGACCTAAGCTAAGATAAAATGATAGGACTGGACAATGGACATATACTCGTACTTTGAATGTTACTTTACACTTTTTAGAATCGATTATACAAAATAGAACAAATTACACTGACAATACATTCCGTACATAATACACAAATTATAATTTGTTTATGTTTTATTCTTTAAATGTACCTTAAGGTGACGCATTGATAAATTATTGATTTAAAAAATCTCCCTTCAACTCGGAAAAATTTTACGCGGTCGCGGTCGCGCTCGACAGGATTGCGCCAGAGCGGCGGGCGGCAGTGAGTTTTTAATTAATTACTCATAATGTACACATTAAAAAAAATAACTTCTCGGTCTGTAAAATAGAAAAGTATTGAGGCTATTTTATTCGTAAAAATAATGGGGTGTTGTCGCTGATAATTCTGAGCATTCGAATTATTAAACTTTTTTTGGTGCGAAATTTGTAAGTTTTTTTTTAATAAAGCCGGTTACTTTTCATAATTTTGTCCGGTTCATAAATTTTTTCAAGATTTTACCTTATCTATGATATTTTTTAAATTTGAATCAATATCATTCGTCGTTTCATATCGCGCATTCAAAACTACTCGTTTTCGTGTTTCTCGGCCCGATGCCTCATCTTAAGCGCTTAGTAATTTATTAATCACTTGAGATATAAAGATTAAAATTAAATAATAAACAAATTAGAACTACAAAATGTAAAAAATGTGCGAAATCAACGTTTCAATAATTTTTTGTTTAATTGCTTTCTATAAATATTACTATAATAAACTACTGAGTGCTTAAGGTATGTTAGTACAAACGACAAAAATAGATTATATTATTATATAATCTCTCGGCTGCCTCGGTGGCTCTGTGGTTAATGAACCTGACTTCTCGATCAAAGAGGCGTGGGTTCGATCCCCACCCAGGGCAAGCATTTATGTGGTAAACATAGGTGTTTGCTTTGTGCCTGGGTGTATTTAGATACTATCTATATAAGTATATATTTAAAATATGTATATGTAACATCAGTCTCTGGCAGCACTATCACAAGCTTTGCTTAGTTTGGGGTCAGAGGCCGTGTGTAAGATGTCCCAAATATATTTATTTATATTTAACTGGATTTCTGATTTATTGAGACTAATTTTAACCAATGTAATAACGGTGATCATTTTGTGGACATTTCAACGAAATAACAAGAAATTATACTAAGGAACTTAGTAAACAAAGACCTACAAGGTATGACGAATTCTGATAAAAAGACCTTGTAGTCCAAAAAACTCTTCTAGCTGTTACATGAAACCTTAAACTATCAGTACCTTCTACCTAACAACAAAAGCCTACAATTAATAGGCAATCAAGTTAAATGACTATGTCAATAACAAATCAATTAATATTTCAAAACTTAACATTTCACAATCGTAACGCATATCGAATATCGTGTTCATTTGTTAATTATAGCAATAGAGTTATTAGCAGTTTGAAAAGTATTGAATATACATATAATAATTTTCGCCAAAAATGACATTACCGACTTCAACCGTATACAAAATTCGAATAGATCGCAGGGGTCAATGTATCATTGATATTCACTTTTTTTTTAAACGTGTCCGTCGATTTTCATAAAAGAATGAAAGTATAATCTAAGAAGAAGCCTTGAAGAAATCGCTCTAAGCGATAAGGCTGCCGATTTTTGCACTATTTTAATTATATTGTACTCTTTTATTGTTATATTGTCGTTTGTGTGAACAATACAGCGTTTCTATCTATCTATCTATCTACCAAACTTTAGATGATAAAGAATCATCAAAATCGGTTCAGGTAAGTACATACAAAAAAACATACAGTCGAATTGAAGACCTCTTTTTTGAAGTCGGTTAAACATAGCAACGTTCACGTCAGAAATCAACAAAATTGATTTGTAGCTGGGTAAATTACTATTCATTAGCTTCTAGCCTACTCATAGGCGAGATAAGATCATCAATGACGTAATTCCTAATGCTGGTTCTAGTTTTAGTTTATTTACTAGATTTCTGTACTAGTTCTGACTACTACATTTCTGTATAATGTACGAGTTTAGTTCTAAAATGTAACAGTTGAGTTAGGAAAGTTAACAAGAAGAAAGAAGTTCGAGTTTACTGTTCGTCGAATATGGATACAATTGACGGAGTACCGATGGAAATGTCAAAGAAAGTCTAACAAAAAATAGCTAGGTTGTAAGTGATGATGTTTAATAATTAAGAATGTATCGACGATGTAGAATCAACTCGAATACTCCTTATTATTATCAATAAATTTTGAACAGACAATTAGATAAGAAGTTGTGACAGTAAACACAGTATTAATATTGATAAACATTAATATAAACAACATTTTAAGACAGGAAACTTTTATTAACGTTGCATTTGAAACGATGTAAATATGGCCTTGATACTGAATTGTATAATCTTAACATAAATGAAGAATTCACTAATTTGCAAAACAGGTATATGCGATCAGTTAACTGATGATTATAAATGTTGATTAGATGCAAGTTTTTACCTATTTAATCAAACGTTAGGATAGAATATCTATAGTGAAAAGCTTGGATTAGATTGACTTAGTGACTCGTACCTCTTTTTCAAAGAAATGTTCTTTATGTTTAAACATTTCAAAATATTGACGCGACCGCAGGATTTGTATCTGCATCTCTTTGGGAGTCCGACCCAGACGCTTTATCCAAATTAGCTAGATCGCTCCATTGCGAACACGATAAGTAAAGTTAATGTTTATATTTTAACAACTATTACGGCTTTGGAAACGTTTTTGAAATGTTTATAACAAAAAGAACATTTCTTTGAGATAAATCCTAGTGTACATTATTAAATTGAATAATTTCGTACCTCTTTTTGTTCCGTAGGTGTGCTAGTTCTAACTCCAGTCAAGTCTTTCCACCTGAGCACCCCCATGACTGCGTGTCGAACCCACGACCCCCGCCGTCCAGTCCTGCCGTTTGACAACTCGTCCACCACACCACATAGAACAGAGTTCACTGCCAGTTTCCCAGTTCCATCCTTCTCACTCTTTAACGCCACTTCGCTACTTATAGGCAGAGACCTTCTTTCCCTCATAAAGCTAGAAAAAAGTTCACAAATCTTCATAAACTCAACGCTCCGCGCGCATCATAACACTTTTTATCATCCTCAGATATCGGACTTCAAAGACCAGATAAATCTTTCGGTAATTCGTTTATTTTTATTTTCGGGTCACAGCTGCGATCTTTCCCATAAACCGCCTGGAACTTTTTCAATTATTTCCTCTGAGAAAACTCTCGTCTAAACTTTTATGTCCAAACGCAGTTGAAACTTTCACTTCGTACGTCTTTGTCGCCCTGGATGTAGGTTACTTCTTTCTTTGATTTATTCACGACATTTAACACGGCTGTCGCATTCGAAAATGCATACAGTTTTGAAATTTAAATTCACTTGAGCACAGTTCACACTGCAGAAAATCCTGGTTTGATCATCAGTCCTAGCACGGGGTTTTCAAAGATGCGAGACTATGGTTGTAAGAGAACTGTCAAAACACGATCGAAACGCGTTCGAATTTCAAAAAATCGGAGACAGCACAACGTCTATAGCGGCTTACGTTCCGAAACCGAATGGAGCGGCGCGTGCCACATGCTTTCCGCCGGCGAAGGCACACCGAGAAACCCCCGTCTCTTTCTTCAAAGCGATAACGGCACGATAAAGACAAGGACAAGCAGATACTCACGCCTTCTGATAAAAGGCAGGACAGGTGAATGTAACAACTGGAGAAGACAACAAAAAACTTTTCAAACGTTTCTAGTGCGATTTTCTATTGTTTTAATGCGAAACTGAGGCATACTACTAACATGTCAAGATCACACATTACGGGCCAAACAATTAACTAAGAAAACAACAAGAACCATATCTCGATAGATCTCGAATTGGAAACTAGATTCTGATAACTGTATAAAATAGTTTAAAAACAAATGTCTTCATTAACAATGGCATCACCGAAAAACTTTCTATTTTATCAGATAAACGACCTCATTTTACATCGAAATGTGTCTATTAGCAATACTCAAGTTTCGTCAAAAAAAAAACAAAAGAACGGTAAAAACGCATCAAAAATATGCATCCGAATTTCGAACTCAGCCCTCAAACTTTCAAATTCGCGTGGGAACATCCGGCTTCGCCTGACTGGGACCAAAACTCAAGCCAACTACTATTAATTCTGTGTCAAACCCCTCGACAATACAAAGGGATCCCAGGACACAGGTGCTAAATATCAGCTGCTTCCGAAGCCAATGAGCAAGCCCCGAACTTGACAATAGCAGGACTAGGGTCACCAGATGGCCTGGAGAAAAAGACCGATTTTCAATAAAAACCCAATTGGATTTTTGTCAATTTGAAAATTTTGAAATATCGCACGCTTAGATGTAAAAGTAAGCAATAAGCTATTGTAATGTAGCCTAAATTGCAACCAGTTGCCAATTCCAACAATATGATAATTCTTGGAATTTCCAAAGTCTGACCTGAGAAAAACTAAAAAGCCTGTTATCTCAGATTTTTTTTACTGGGTTTTTATATCTAGATGACTAACATGACATGACAACAATATTCAAGGATATTATTTACATTTTGATAATAGCAAAGTCGATTAACTTTTTGTGTGAAACTGATGATCTCTTTTCCCGATTTCGTGTTTGGTCTTCTAATAAAAGTTTTTCATAAAGTTGAATAGATATGTAAAGCTTTATAAATTCCTGAATTTGTAAGTACTCCTTGTCCTCCTCTTTATTTCCTTGGAAGTTTTTGGAGACATTTTTATTTCATTCATCCTTACTTTGGAAGAAACAGGCATCTTTAGAACTTTGAAATTTTCTGCACGCTGGAAAGCCTGCTAATCATTATGATATCATACAATCATAATTATGTAATGTTCCAAAATCAGACCAGGATCTCACAAGTTTTAGAGCTTTTATTAAAGCTCTTTGATATCTCAGGATACATACATGGTAACCCTAAACAGGACAGAACTTGAAGCCATCTCACAGAGGACGGAAGGAGATACCTTACGAGTGAGGAAGGATGTGGATTATGCCGTCATCAACTGACCACCTTCCTGGAACTGTGCCTTAATCTGTGACAGCCTCGATGTTATGCAAACAATTAAGCTGCTCGTACGACTTTTTGAAATTACCTGATTTGTATTAAGATTTTGTGACTAATTTGGTAATTGTCAAGTTTTTCTATTTTTAGTTTTATTTTGTGCTATATTGTATATGTATAGTGCCCTAATGTAATGTTTACGGACTTGTCACAAATGGTGTTATGAATAAATGACTATATGACTATACTAAACGATTCGTTTCTTCCTTCATAATGCGGACCGCCAGGAATTGGAATGCGCTACCTCCGTCATTGTTTCCTGACAGTTACAATTTGGATATCTTCAAGTCAAGAAGAGTGAATAGGTATATTCTAGGTCTACATGCTCCATCTTCGGCAACAACTTCGCTTTCCATCAGGCGAGTTCGTGGCCAAATGTAGCCATATACTACATAAAAAAAAGTTGTAAATAAGACGCGAATCGAATTACCATTTGAGAGTAGATCGATACTAGTCGATAATTCTTGACACATATACCGTACATTATAGGATATTTGCATATTTGGGCAAACATAAAATACGATTTTTATCAAAATGACTCTTCGAAAAAGCATAAAACGTACATTATCAACTGTAATGACTGTGGGCAGGGTACATAGCAGCAATGAGCTTTTCTACCTCTGTTTATCACATCACACGTACTAACCGTCTTACCACAAAAGTTTTACGCACGCTTTAGACTATGTTTAATAGTACAAATGGCACGGTTAAATAGTGTTTAAAGCGCGTTTAAATCTTTTGTGGTAGTTAATTATTATGTCATTAAATTATTCTAATATTGTAATAACTATGGCAAACAACAGCAAGAGACCAAAACAATTTTAGAGTCTGATTATAACAAAACCAACACAATTTGTCCACATACAATGAAACATTTTGTAAACTGCAAACCGACCGCCAGGCGATATTTCCCAAAACAGCTCCCTGTTATAAACATTGTGGTTCAACCGCACCGCAGCACATCAGTTACACCTAAACGGCATTAATGCTTAATTTCTTCGTTTAATTTGACCAATTTCATGTTAAACTAAATGTTAAAGTAAATATTTAATGCCTCGGTGGCTCAGTGGTCAGTGACCCTAACTACTGGGTCAAAGAGGTGGGGGTTCGATCTCCACCCAGGGCAAGTATTTATGTGATGAACATAGATATTTACTCTGCGTCTAGGTGTTATTTAGTTACTATCTATATAAGTAAGTATTTAAAAATATGTATAAGTAGTTTATCAGTCTCTGGCAGCCATATCACAAGCTTTGCTTAGTTTGGAGTCAGAGACCATGTGTAAGATATCCTCAAATATTTATTTATTTATTCAATTCGTTAGAATAGTGGGTTAAAATTCAGAGGCAAGGGGTGACCCTTCATAAATTTTAGAATAGTAAAATAATCATCATTTATTCAAAGACTTTCACAGGTGTATAATATATTCATCGTCAATTCTTTTACTTTTACTATGGTACCAACTACTAAACCTCGTACACAACTGCTCAATTTTTTCGGTTTTCGACGTTGGTAGTAAAATTTGTTCGTAATGTTATGTATATAAACCTAATACTATGTATAATGTTATGTACCTATATATATACCTACCTCTAAAAACCCCGAACATTTTGCCAAACCAAATCGAGTTTGGCACTACTCTTATAAAACAACTTTACACTTACTAATCTAAAGAAACACCAGTATTCTACTCTTACTTATGCTTATTTTACTCGTAGAAGTAGCACTATACTAGAGTCATAAAAATGTCACTTTAAAAACTCCCAACTTTAAGGGTTCAGCAATAAACAGGTTCATGATGCTGCATTTGTCTTCTACAGCGCGCGCATCGTGAATTCATTTCCCTAGATGTTTTGTTAGCACTTACTCGTAAGATTAAGTACTCTACGAGTAAACACATTTTTGGGAACACTACACTTACTTTAGAAGTACCGAAAGTAGCAATACCGCAAGGTAGAGTCCCATAGAATCTAAATGACTGGAGCTCAGTATTTCAAACGTTAGAAAATTATTTACGAGTATAATGGTATAACATGCCAATGTCGTGCTATCCCTATCCCTTTAACTGCCAATGGCCGCGTACAGAATTCACGAATATTTCGCACGGACCGATGTAGCCATTTTCACATTATTGCTGATTTATCAAAAATGGCTTAGCTGATTTCGATAAAAATTTAAATGGGACCAATTTCTACGTATAATCTTTTAATCTTTCCATGTTTTTTTTTTTTCTTTTTTTTTTTTTTTTTTTTTTTTTTAAATTTTTCCTTGTTTTGAATTAATATTTAGTATATTTCCGCTATCTTGTTGTAGGCAGATTATTATTGTACTATTTTTAAAAATATATATAATATAGAGTGTAGTGAAAATAAGTGATATTTATTATTATTTTATCTATTTTGTAAAATTAAGTTTTTAAATGTATAATTATTGTAATATTAGTAATTGTTTGTAATTTTTTTTTTTTTTTCCATAAATGTCCTTAATGCACTTAATGCCCTTAAACTTATTTGCCTACAACAAGATAGCGGAAATACACTAAATATTAATTCAAAACATAGATTCGAAGATGAATTTCCGCAAAGTAACGCCTGATTCAATCAACTATAATCTTTCCAATAAAAAAAGAATTATCGAAATTGGACTACTATGAAAAAAGTCATACATAAAAAAATATATATAAGCGTCGAATTGTACACCTCCTCCGGTGGTTCGTCGGTCAAAAAAACATTTTTAACTCGAAAGAGTATATGTACTCCCAATATTTATATGGGTGGTCCCATATAAATATTGGGAGTATATTAAAATTTTATCGAAATCGGCTGAGCAGTTTTTGATAAATCGATAATATCTATTCGAATTTTGTACACGGTGGAAGTCTGTGTTGAGATTTTTTGCGTCTAGAAACTTGAAAATTACGAAATTAATTATGATAATTATGAAAATTAAAAAATAATAGACGTGCCATGCGCTAAAACCGTTAAATTTTTAGTTATTTATGCTTGTAGCAAAGTTCCTCAAAGTTGTAGATTATACAAACGCTTGTGATGAATAAAATCGCGAATGCTGAAAATATTCAAAGCTCATCGTATTACAAAACTGAAAGCTTCCGTTCAAGCTGTTCTGATGCTGACAAGCCTTTTGTTCTCGCCAAGAGCTCGAGTTGAAAACATTTGCACAAACTCAAATTTTCATTTTTCGATGATCAAAAACCATTTTTAGTCGGCTGAAGTCTGATAACTGAAAACAATTAAAACAACCTGGACTCATAACGTCACAACGTGACATCCGAACCAAGGCAGCGCTATGTTGTAAGATTCAGCCGTGGTCACCCATCCATAGACAGACCGGTAAGGACCTAGCTTATTAACCTCGATGATCGCTAGTCTTTCAATAACGTTGTAGAACTAGAAGATATCTTCGCAACTTCGAGCAAATATCTAAGAGCCACAGTCCCTAAGTGAAAACTGAAAGTAGTAAAAAATGGCCGAGCGCCGTCATACATACCTACTTAGATATATAGGTAAGGTACATTGAATAATTCACAATGACCGATTTTATCCAATATCGACGTTATGTCACCTAATTTGTGCTTTTCATCGAGCACTTTGACATCGCGCGGCGTTGTTGTCGGCTTGCAATCACCTTACGACTAACTAAAAAGCCTGCCCACTACGTAGCTTGGGCAAGGTTTAGGCTCGGACACTCTTTTGCGCGATTGTGACTCTAGATCTTGCTTGATGCCTCGCAACTAATCTTATCCAAAACCATTATTTTATCTTCTTTGCCAAAACTACACTTTCGCGAGTGAGCATCATCACAGCTGAATGTTGTTTTTAAACTTACGGCATTTGAACACAGCTAAAGTTAAAGCTTGACGTGGTTAAACCTTACCGTGTCAATTTAGTAACCGTAGTTAATTCAACTATGAACCCATACCCGACTAACAAAGCTACTTTCTCTAGAAAGTACCGACGTAAGTGCCAGACGCTCATGAAAAATAAATGACCATAGCTCATTGTTCAGACGAGACGCTGAACAAAAGCCTGTAGACGATTTTTAGACTCTCCATTGCGTATGCATGAAAGGGCTGTAGGCTTTCGAAAGCTTAGCGCACCATAGGATTGCGAAAGACGTGTGCTTTCACTTTGGGTACTAGTTTTGTTGAATTAGTAGGTACATCATTGGCCCTGCATTAAACCATTATCCTCTTATCCGTTTGAAGCTGAAAGTTTTAGCTTAGGATAATTTTAGTATGCCTAAAGGCGATGAAACACAACTTTCTACGCATTGATAGGTTGTTCGCTGTTGGTTTTTGAACACTTTTTTGTTCAAGGAAAATACATTATGTATATTAACCCGCCTTAGAGGTAGGAATAGGTGGTTATACCCATTGAAAACCCTGGAGTGTACTGACACTGTTGCACCACTGCACTTGGTGTCGTAGCTACTACTACGGGTACGCTTTTGCATTCATTTGCGGCCCCAACAGCGCCAGCCTTAGTCGGAAGCTCCACTTTGGATCTTGCTCTCCACTCCGCGCCGATGACGATGTGTCAGAACACCAGACACATCGTCATCCTTCATTTAGGGACTAAACTAACAAATGAGTGTCGGAATGCATCCGTATTCCAACGCCCTGATCACAATGCAACGGGTCAATTAATGTGGCCCCGCGCCTATCCTTCACTTCAGCTGTGGGGAATAGGGAAAGCGGCACATCGTCATACCGACACTCTTCTTTCTCTTCAGCCCCACCGCGTCTGACTTTGAACGGTGGCGACCCCGTCCAGGCCGTAGAAGGTAGGGAAAGTGGTAAACGACACACCAGCAGTCCTCTTCCGCCACGCCATCTATCCTTCATCTGCAGTGCCTCCTATACGACATTGCAGCCCACATGCATCACTACATCATAATACGACAAAGCACTCATCCCGGCCGTTTCATCAGGGGCTTAGATACAAAGCCTGGAGAAGCGGCCATACCTCAACTTCCCCTTAGCTAGTCTAATCTACTTTTCAACCTTTAGGTAAAAGCACTAAAACATTTAGGTATCGGCAATATTGTCGTATACTAGTTATGATTCATTTATGTGGGGAAATCGGACAGTACAATCATGATTGAATCATTTTGAGCTCGAAGTATACTCGTATTATACCTAGAGTAGAGGGCAATCCCATTTGCTCCATCTGTTTTTTGCTAACCCTAACGAAGTGACCACCGGTAGCACTTTTTTGTCCTATTTTGTGAGGTGTTCGTATCGAGTTGCATTGCTTAACAAAATGTGTCAAATCTATCAAGACGGTAACACATACGATTGTCTCGAGTGTTATTCGTAACTCGATACCTTCTACTGGCTTGATTATTACAAAAAGTTAATGTTCTATCACCTAAAACTAAAAGTTACGAACATTTTTGCATAACGTTATTTAAATACATTTCATGAGCAGTATACAGAGTTGTTATTTTCCAAAGTGCGGGGAGGGACTTCCAAAGGTATTTTACTTTAAGCTCAAAATTATGAATAACTTTTATTACGGGACCAACTACGCAATAGCGGGAAAAATCAGCTATAATCCATACATTTTGTCGAAGGTCTATGAAGTTTTTTGTACGGAACAGCTGACTTTTTTTCACGTAGGACTGGTACAGAACTACAGAGGTAGTACAGATTATGTTAAATATAAAAATGATATTCTGTCTAATGAACTAATGAAACAACTCTCGCTTCTAACTATTAAATCATTCAACGGACTGTTGCGAATCGAACAATTAATATGCAAATCTAGGAAAACAACAATAAGTACTAATTGTATGATCTTTATTATTTGTATTCTCGCAATAAAATTATATTTCACTCTTACCTCTCTCTCTTCGATTTATTAGCCACGTTTGTGATGGATTCATCGAATGGAAAAAAATGTTTTTGCCGATCATATGAGAGTACATTAACTTTGCTTCCAAGATATTGTTTTTGTCATATTTTAGGGATACACCTGTATAACATAATCACGATTAAATATATATCTGCTGGGTAAGCCACACCGTACACCGCATATCGGTTTTACATCAGGCAGAATGACATGAGACATGTCCACAAAATGTATGGAGGCTGGTATAATAATAATAATAAAAAATTCTAACCACAACACTCGTTACATTTCGAGAAAGTTCATAATTTTCTGAGTCTATTACATCAGTAAAAACAAAAAAAGAGCCCTCAATTATTTTTAAAATTAATTTTGAATGTATTAGGATAAATACTTAAATATATTTGGCTCAATAGGTACTTTATCTCTATCAACCCTAGTTGAGTAACCTCCATTATTGTTAAATAGAAGCATTGTTACTAATTAGACACAGTTTTTAAGTGTTTTTTGTCTCATCGTACCTACTAACTGGTCACACTGGCAGGTTATAATTTTTAATTTCAGTAAATTAAGAGATGAATTTGGAAGAATCAGCTACGAATGCAAGTAAAATAACGATAGAAGCACTTTTTTATTGCTAAACTAGAAAAAAATACAAATTTGTATTATTATTTTTCATACAATTTATTTTTCACATTTAAAAAAAAAATGGAGGGAACAAAAAACTAAATTAAATATTTCTGAGAAGCCCATAAATGGAGCTTTCAAATGATGTATATATTATTTTGGTTCGATTTTCCTCTGAATAATATACCACTTGTGGACGTCACAATTAAAACTATCCCTATTTAAAAAATAATAATTCCTAGTTCTTTCACGATCAAATTTTTTTCAAAAAAATGTACGTGCAGCTGCTATGAATACCTACTTTACTCTGGTTTACCACCTTTTACCTTTACGTACTTTTACCTAACACTTTTTATCAATATAGGACATTTTTGTCGGTTTAACATTTCGACGTCGAGTTTCAACAATCTGTAAATAGACATCAGTGGTTCAATAAAAATAGATTCGACTAAATCTATTCTCAGACTTCCTCTATCGGGTGTCGAATCAAATAATCTGGTGAACGTTCGAATTTTATACTGCAGTTTATTTAGCGAGATAGTTACTGGAGCTTTGGGTATATTTTTTTCTGTGATCTGGCTGCGAGTTAAAACTTAGTAAAAACTATATACTGGTAACTAAAGAAGACAAGTAAATAAATATCCACGAGTTTGAATGTGACCACAACTTGCTTGATGTTAAGCATAGGTCGGTCTAACTGTCCTGTAGGTACCAAAGCGTGATTCATACGCTTACCTAGAACATACTTTTACTCATTGAATCCAGATTTGAAGATAAATTATAGGCATTGTTACAAATTGCTGAACGAAGCCGTGGTGGTCTAGAGGTAGTGACTCCCGCCTCGTGAGGTCGTGAGTTCAAATCCCCGGTCCCGTACCAATGAGTTCTTTGGAATTTATGTACGGAATTTCACACTGGCTTTTCGGTGAAGAAAAACATCGTGAGGCAACCTGCATACGTCGGTAGAAGAAATTCGATGGCGTATGTGAATCCACCAACCCACACTGGACGAGCGTGGTGGATTTGGCCATTCACCCCTCGTGGGTAGGCCTACGTCCTGCAATGGACTATTAAAAGGCTGGTACAGTTACGAATTGTGATAATTGTAATGATGATAACAAATGTTAAGAAATATAGTACCTACCTAGCCATTACAATTGTCATCCATAGATTTCGATGATATTCTTCATCACTATTATTCGGTGGTACCGTTTAGTTTTAAAAGTACCGTACCATCCTTAGAGAATAAATAACTACTTATAAATACTCTAAGCGTACCACCAATGGCATGGCTAGGGATACGGTAGGTCTGAAACGACAAAGTTCTCGAATAACAAATAGAAACCATAATATACCACCACCAAGCCCAGCGTAGGATTTGCAGGGTGGCCGGAGACAGCTCGATCGCATTGGATACAATTTCTGAAATTGAAAAAGGGGAGGCCTAAGGCTAGCTACGCTGCAGTATCTACTACGTTTTATGTAAGGTCACAGATTAGACAACATACAGTTGGTACGGTAGTCTATCAGTCAACCCGCATAAAAGTCGTAGGTACCATTCACATATTTTAAAGTTACCAACATTTTAGGCTTAAAACCGACCAGTATGATTCACAATGGGCGACCTTCAATGCAGTGGGTCAGTCGGCTGAGCAATACAATCGTGAATCCAGATGTTGAAACCTTTACCAGTATGATGTCGGCCTATAGCCGTGATTAGAACCGTGTACCTAGTACCTTATTTTGCACCAAGTTATCTGAGCAGTTACGTGAGACCGCTAAAATCGCAAACTCTTTAGAAGAGGTAATCATTTCCGTTTCAAAAGTAGTAGTTCAGGTATTTGGTAACGTGCGTAATTTAAGTTGGCGCTTAGTACATCGCTTTCGAAACTCTATTCTGGCGTGTGAATAAATGATGTAAAATAGTTAAGTTTAATTGGGGAATTTGAGTGACAGATTGCTTAATCGAGGAGTAGTTTTAACCGACTTCAAAAGGGTTACGAGTACTAATTTAGATGTGTGTGATGTTTTTGAAAGGTTATTTTGTCAATTATTGAGGCATTTCTTGACCACTTTCAAAATTACTGTGACTTTTTCTCATCACTATTATTCCAATCATATTTTACTACTTATTGGACTCAGAAAAAGTCACAGTGATAATATGTCCGATAAGTATACAATAGGCCCAATTATGAAGGTGCCCTCGTGAATTTAATAGCAACGTAAAAAGTGTTCTCTCTTACGAATGCCTAAAGTGAAAAAGAAACAGACATATTCTAAATTGCTAATATAATTACTATGGCGCCTCCATAATTGAGCCTTATTATCATGTTATAAGAAATTCCCACAAGGTGGACGGAAGGCCGCAGGATCGCGCTGAATACAAGCCGCTGCGCTACCAACCGGTCTTATTGGAGATCTATGGGGAAGGCCTATGTCCAGCAGTGGACGTCCTATGGCTGAAACTGTAGGTGACCTCATTAATTTATTTATTTAATTTATATCATTTATATATTTATACAATACAAATATTTATAATATTTTATTAATTATTCATGTACGTATATACCTACACTATCACATACATAACTCACACACTCACATTCACTCATAACACTAAACACTCAAAATATAATATTATTTTACTTATACAAGCATCGCCGCGTGAACAAAGCTAGTCATTAGATTTACCGTTGTTCGCACGGCGAGGCGACTCAGCGGCCGGCTTGCCAAGCTTGGCGCGCGCGCCCGCCGCCATCGTCGCCAGTCGCCCATGCACGTCCACAGCGCCTACACGCGCTCGCTTTCAGATTTTAACTAAGATTTTAACTCGCATCGTCTTCTTATTCTATTGTTTATTATTATTATTTTAAAGTACTACGTGCGATATTGTTACATTCGTGACTACGCGATTAATCGCGACATTATTGTGGCTCTCAATAAATCGTGTCAAATTGTTGTTGCTGGACTATTTATTCACTGAAGCAAACTAGCTCCTACTACCGGTCCTCCGCACCCGTACCAAGCGCCGTAACTTCTAAACTGGTGACTCCGCTTTGAGCAAAATGGAACAAGCCCAAGTTTCCAACGCTCCTGAGGAGAGGAATATGCGGACACGATAGAAAAAGTCAACGCACAGCCACGCTTACGCCGCGCCCACATCAAAATGGCGTCGCCGCGTACGCCACTGACTTTAGACGCTCTCGCCGAGCTCGCCGACTACGTGCTAGATATCGCAGCACCATCGCATAAAGTTGAGGACACCACGATGACGACATCATCATCTTCAGCCTCGACCATCGACGACCTAACGCGACTGATAGCGGAACTTTCGCGTCAAGTGAGCGTCCTGACAATGCAGTCGCAGCATCGCCCGAAATCTCAAGAACGAAGCGGAGGTCTACGAGGTCGTTCTTCGTCTCGCCCGCGCCGGTCTTCATCAAACTACCGCAGATACCCCATCTGTTGGTACCACAGCAAGCATGAAGCTAAGGCGCTCAACTGCACGAAGCCGTGCGACTACAAGGCGTCATCATCGGGAAACGCGACCGGCGGCCTGTAATGGCGACCGAGGACCGCCACAACTCAACTGGTCGCCTGTTCATCACGGACCGCGGGACGAACACGGAACTGCTGATCGACACCGGCAGTGAAATATGTGTATATCCGATATCCGCGCTTCGTGAGCACCGAGCTAAGACTTCGTATCAGCTCAGTGCTGCCAATGGTTCAGCTATCGATACCTATGGATACTTACAACTAAATCTTAATTTGGGTTTACGTCGTAATTTTCCATGGCGTTTTGTTGTTGCTGACGTCACAAAAGCTATAATAGGTGTAGATTTTTTATCTCATTATCGCCTCATAGTCAACGTCAGCCAACAAAAATTAATCGATAGCTTAACCAATGTTAGTACTGTAGCATGTATTGATACAAGTAGTAGCCTCGTATCTAGTGTAAAAATCGCGACTGGCGGTGACAGTAGGTATCATAATATTTTGTCTGAATATCCGGAGATAACGCGCCCTGCTGGTACTCCGGCTGTCGTCAAACACCACACTACTCACCACATTCGCACAACACCAGGCCCACCTGTATCATCTACCCCACGTCGACTCGCTCCTGATAAGTTAAAAATCGCAAAACAAGAATTCGATGTAATGCTAGCTAACGGGACTGCAAGACCGTCTGATAGTCCTTGGGCATCACCACTTCATCTTGTCTCTAAAAAAGATAATGGTTGGCGTCCCTGTGGCGATTATAGGCAACTCAATGCACGAACAATACCCGACATGTATCCGATTAAACACATACAGGATTTTTCTCACTGTTTGTCCGGCTGTAAATTTTTTTCGGTTATCGATTTAGTGAAGGCCTACAACCAATTGCCCGTCGCAGAAGAGGACATACCTAAGACTGCGATCACCACTCCATTCGGATTGTACGAATTTCCATTTATGACTTTTGGACTTAGGAATGCAGGTCAAACTTTTCAGAGATTTGTCGACGAAATGACTCGAGGATTAGATTTCTGTTATCCGTATCTCGATGATTTTTTAATTTCGAGCAAAACGGCATCAGAACACGAAGATCACTTGCGCCAGATTTTCACCCGTATGAAAAACTACGGCGTACTCATCAATCCCACCAAGTGTGTCTTCGGCGCGTCTGAAGTAACGTTTCTCGGATACCAAATCTCTGAAGAGGGCACCAAGCCACTGGACAGCAAAGTACAGGCGATTTCTAATTTTCCCCCACCAAAAACCGTCAGAGAACTCCGACGATTTTTGGGGATGGTAAATTTTTACAGGCGATTTTTGCCTAACGCCGCAAAAATTCAAGCTCCGCTGAACGCCTTGCTGACCGGATCGGTTAAAGCTTCTCATCCAGTCGTCATAGAGGGGAATTCGCTACAAGCATTCGAAGACTGCAAAAAGAGTCTGTGCAACGCAGCACTCCTGGCTCATCCCGACTCTGAAGCCAAGTTAGGGCTCGTCACTGACGCGTCCGATACAGCCATAGGTGGAGTCTTGCAGCAGCAGAAGGATGGAGATTGGCAGCCTTTAGCATTTTTCTCACGCAAGTTGAGCCCGTCGCAAACGAAATACTCTCCGTACGACCGCGAACTCCTTGCCATTTATGAGAGCATAAAATATTTTAGGCACATGCTAGAAGCTACCCATTTCACCATCTATACCTACTGACCACAAGCCTCTATGTTACGCTTTTCACGAGCGGAAAAGTAACTGTTCGCCACGTCAGTATAGACATCTCGACTTCATCTCTCAGTTCACCACTGACATCGTCTTCATTGCCGGCAAAGACAACTTAGTTGCCGACACATTGTCTCGCGTTGACGAATTGCAGATTCCTGTAGATTTTGAAGAGATGGCTAAACTTCAAGCCTCTGATCAGGACCTTGCAGATCATCTAAATGGCGATACTTCACTTCGCCTCATCAAGACGAACGTACCAGGGAGTCGTGCAGTATTGTACTGCGACGTCAGTACACCGACACCCAGGCCTTTCGTCCCTCGACAATTACGTCAGCAGGTATTCAACTGCCTCCACTCTCTCAGCCATCCCGGAGCCAACGCCACTGCTAAACTCGTTGCGCAACGCTTCGTTTGGCCACTGATGCGGAAAAACTGCCGTGAATGGTCTAAGTCGTGTTTGACGTGCCAGCGCTCGAAGGTAACGAGACATGTCGCTTCACCTTTAGGTACGCACAATTTACCTTCAGTGCGTTTCAAATCCGTCCATATAGACCTAATCGGACCTTTACCGCCAGCTGGTGGATATCGGTACTGCCTCACAGCCGTCGATCGCTTCACGCGATGGCCGGAAGCTGTGCCTATTGTCGATATCTCCGCCGAAACAGTGGCCAAAGCGTTCATCTCTTGTTGGGTGGCCCGATATGGTTGTCCTACCGAGATCGTAAGTGATCGAGGCGGACAATTCCAATCGGCCCTGTTTGAACAGCTGTCCAAATCGATCGGATTCGATCACCGTAGAACAACGAGTTATCATCCTCAGTGCAACGGTTTGGTAGAACGTTTCCACCGGCAGCTGAAAGCAGCAATCACCTGTCACGCTGACGCTAATTGGATAGAAACACTTCCATTGGTACTTCTCGGCATAAGGAGCGCCTTCAAAGAAGACCTTCAGACCACATCAGCTGAGCTAGTATACGGTGAGCCGCTTCGCTTACCTGGCGAATTTTTCGGCCATGATGTAACTTATTACACCACCGACATTACCGATTTCTCAGCCCGTATGAAGTCCTTTGCCGAGAACATACGTCCAGTGCCACCTCAGCATCATTCTAAGCACAAATCATTCGTGTACAAAGAGCTTGCCACATGTAGTCACGTATTCCTCAGGGAAGAAGTGCTACGTGCCTCACTCCAGCCCGCTTACACTGGGCCGTACGAAGTGCTTAGAAGAGGTGATAAAACATTTAAAATTCGCGTTAGGAATAAAGACGTGACAGTAAGCATAGACCGCCTTAAGCCGGCTTATATATTGTCCGCCGACACACCTCCACAACCACGCGACGTCTTACCACCAGACCCCTCACCTTCCACCTCAGAGAGCCCCCCAATAAGAATGACTCGTTCGGGAAGAAGAGTCCATTTTCCTGATCGTTATACGCCCTAAGTCGGTCTCTGGAAGGGGGTGATGTAGGTGACCTCATTAATTTATTTATTTAATTTATATCATTTATATATTTATACAATACAAATATTTATAATATTTTATTAATTATTCATGTACGTATATACCTACACTATCACATACATAACTCACACACTCACATTCACTCATAACACTAAACACTCAAAATATAATATTATTTTACTTATACAAGCATCGCCGCGTGAACAAAGCTAGTCATTAGATTTACCGTTGTTCGCACGGCGAGGCGACTCAGCGGCCGGCTTGCCAAGCTTGGCGCGCGCGCCCGCCGCCATCGTCGCCAGTCGCCCATGCACGTCCACAGCGCCTACACGCGCTCGCTTTCAGATTTTAACTAAGATTTTAACTCGCATCGTCTTCTTATTCTATTGTTTATTATTATTATTTTAAAGTACTACGTGCGATATTGTTACATTCGTGACTACGCGATTAATCGCGACATTATTGTGGCTCTCAATAAATCGTGTCAAATTGTTGTTGCTGGACTATTTATTCACTGAAGCAAACTAGCTCCTACTACCGGTCCTCCGCACCCGTACCAAGCGCCGTAACTTCTAAAGAAACGACTATGAATTTCCCATTTCCCATTTGAAAACTTACTTTTTACAGTGGTGTATGTTTTCTATGCTGTCTATCTTGACTCGTAGGTAGATATCTAGTCAAAATAAAATTTGCCACAAAACAGCGTAGATCAAGGCAAACTGACTAGATACTAAACAGTCATGTCTAAATTTACATCTAAGTGTGAATGTGTGACAAAATCTGATGCAGGCAATTATTGACACAATTAGATTGACCTAGAGTTAACTATGCATCCTCCTATCCATCCACTTTGACGCTGTATTTTCTGCAATTCGGGACTTATTCACTAATCACGAATATTAACTTGAGTATAATATGAGAGGAATAAATAGGACTTTCCTATGGATCTCCACTAAAAACCGTCAGGAAACGGCTTGCATCCAGAGCGAGCCTGCGGTCTTGATGAGGTTATCTGTCCATCTCGTGGATGGACGTCCTACCCTGCCCTTGCCGAAATATGGCCTCTACTTGAGAACTTTTCTATCGGTCATAAGGCCCCCTTGCTAAATGCCTTGCCCACTGCCAATTCAACTTAACAATCCGCTGGTCTTATGTCGGTAGCTTATATGTACCAATTTTGTAGTTTTAGTTATACTCTAGTACACTCTACACTAGGGTTTCCCCTATGAGTCTGGTGGGGTCGCAAGCGAATATTGAGTTGGCTCACACCTTAAAACTAAATACCGAAATAAATTATATTTTTTATTTACTACGATTAAAAGTAATTCGAAAATCGACTTTACGATAATAAAACACGAAAACGATTTGACCCTTCTCATTAAATAACTTTTCTGATTCTGATCTAGTTCATTGAAAAGTCTTCATTTAATTCATATTGATGGCAGTTAAATTTCCTAGAAGTAGGTTCCTGGTTCGCAAACTTGTATTAGATGGGTCGTAGCCCAGACAACTTTTGGAACCACTGCTCAACACCATTACGCAGCAGTAATAAACAAAGAAAATTCCTCGCGACTGTCACGGCATGCACCGACTTTCTTCACCACGCTTGGTTTGCCACCCCCGGGTAAACGCATTAAAATTTGACACAAGAACTGCAGAAGACTATGTAGTGTGTACATGAAGCCACGTTCAAATACTACCAAGAGTCGTCGAGATTCGTTGAAAAATGCAACTTGTAGAGAGAAACGAATATCTGGACAGACGAAAGCAAAATCGCCGTGTTAAATGGAGACCTTTTCGACTGGTTAATGAGATATGCTACACAAAACTTTAAAATACACCATTACGCAGCATAAAGGAAATTCCTCGCGACGGTCACGGCACCGGCTTTCTTCACCACGCTTGGTTTGCCACCCCAGTGAACGGATGCCCTGGGCTCTGTTTTATCGCTCCATCGTAGCCGCGGCTTCCGCCGATTATTGGGAGGTAACGAACTTTGCGTCTGCTGACCCCTGACAACTTGACCTGTTCTATTCTATTTTTTTTGTTTAAGTTTGGCAGCTACTTATTCGCGCATTTGTGCATTTTTGCCAGTTACTATAATTATTGTCGGGAGAGATTTTAAGACAAATTATCATGTTAAGTTATAAAATTATGTTTTTTTAAAAAATGATGTTATACTTACCTACATGATACAGTGATATAGACCGAATCATACACGTCGGCGGATGTGAAGTTAGCTACAAGCTGCGCAATATCCAATTCTGACTGAAGCGCACTTAAAGCTATTCTGTTGATTAGATTTCGCGCAATATGATGCTAACTTCACATCCGTCGACTTGTATGATTCGGCCTAGGTATATAAATATCTACTTAAATCGAATGAATATTGGTCTAACCCTTTTTATATTAAGCGTTTACCTATCATCAGATTATGCTCCTCTTTTTTTTTAAACTGATCAAAACTTTTTAATATCTATTGGGGTTCAGTGATATTGCACTTAAAATAGGTAGATAAAGATTTAATTAAATTTTCATAAAACTCGATCATTTAGTATTGCGTACCAGATATGAAATTCTATTTTTTGTAATCGGTTATTTTTTTGCAGCGCTATCTAGCGTATGCCTTACGTAATAGTTTAGTATAGGTTTACGTAGCCACTAAATTGGTTCTAAAGGTGTAAACCCAATAGCAGGTAAAACTTGTCTTTCACGTACTCGTAGTAATACCATACTTTATTCATAGATGGCGCTTTTCTCAACTTATTTTATTGCCTTCTTATTCGTTACACTTATTAAAGTATTCTTACCTGAGAAAAATACGGCGGCAGTACTGCCCTCTGGTCATCTAACCGCGAACACTGCACTCGTTCCAACAGCTCGAACAACTCGTGTTGTGCGCGAGTGCCTCCCGTCGTCGTGGAGCTCCATGGCGCGGACACGTGCTGCCGCCTGCGGATAAAACGAGAAGTTTTTTGTTAGGTGGGGCGCTAAAGGTATGCGTTGAAGGTTGGAATGAAAATGTTGTCGTGGTGGCTTCAATAGATGGCGCTATTATACAGTATTGTCAATGTTCTGTAAAAAATCGTTTGTTAGAACTTTTTGAAGAATGCGAATAAATCATAACAGCGAATTTGAAACTTGCGTTTTATCAGTTTGAAAGGGTATGTACATACTTCCGAGATGGTCTCATTTAAACTTTAATGAAATCGATTGAGCCATTTTTGATAAGTCATCAATAATGATCTTACATGGATGTCATTTCAATTCGTGCAATCTATTCGAATTTTGTTCCCACATGGTGGAAATCGGTGATGCGTTTTTTTTTTTTTGCAAAAAAGTTATATTAATAAGCAACAGAAAATTATGTATGTACTAAATGTTCACGAATGACAAATATTATTATTATGGCAAAATTATTTTCGTGTTTTCTTCATAGGAAGGTAAATAACTACATGGAAGCTTCGAAGTTCTAAATAGTAGGTAAAGTCTCGGTTGACGCTTGAAGTAAAGCTTGACCACAGATCAGAGAAAACAATGAGAGCTTTTTTATAGAGAGTACAGGGCTTCATAAAAAAACATTTGGCCAACTGATGGAAAGCGAAGTTGTAGCCGAAGATGGAGTAAGTAGACCTGCGGGCCAATCGCACTAAAAATTACAGTTGAACCACAATTGAACTTCAACTTTTTGTCTATTTGTATCGCGCTAATGATTTTGACAAAAGTTGTTTTGTTCCAACTCAATCGGAGTTGGAACGTAACCGCTGTCAAACGAACGGTTAGTGTATGAAGTTTAGCGTGATACCGAATTCTTTAGAGCTGAATCGAAACTGAACTACAATTGCAGCCGAACTTTAACTGAATTAGAGACGGAACGCAGCTGTTTAAAATTACCGCGATTGGCCTGCTGTTTACTCTTAGACTTGCAAGATATCCAAATTGTAATTGTCAGGAAACAATGACGGAGGCAGGGCATTCCAATCCCTGGCGGTCCGAATTATGAAGGAAGAAGTGAATCGCTTAGTACGAGCAGGTGGTACGTCGACTATGTAGAGATAGTATTTATGCGACTTCCGGCTTGTTCTGTTGTGAAAAGGAGATGAAGGAATCAGCTTGACGATGTGTTTTGAGTGATGTGGTCAACCTTTGACCACTAACTATTTATTTTCTATAATACTTAGGTACTATACTTGTGTTAAAAAAAAAAAGACATCAATAGAATAGTGATGAAAAAATAACGTAAAAAATAACCAATAAATTATATTAACTACTTTCAAACCTTAATAGATAATCCTTTATGTAAACATAGTCTTATCACAAGTCTTTCAATACAAAAAAAAACCTGACAAGTGCGAGTCAGGTTCGCACACCGAGGGTTCCGTACAAATCCAGAAAATTAGTTGTTAAAATCTCTGTACTCTGTAACCATCGATATGAAAGTTTTTTTTTTTTGCACTATTCTCGTCATACATCGAAAATCACACATTGTTAAAATAATTAAAAACCTATTTTAGCATGTGCTTATGAAGTTCTTTCATATGATACCTTACATGATACCATTTATTTACTTTGAATTTTGAACCCATATTTTGTGAATTTTTAGAGCCTATTTTTGTGATTTAAATAAAAATGTACAGCTTTCAGATTTATTCCTATATGTGTACTCCGAGACGATTTCTTCTTGCCTAATTTCATAGTTCTATGTCAACAGGAAGTACCCTGTAGGTTTTGATTTTTGTGAGTGTCGAAATATGCGGTTTTTTTACTACATAAACTTCTCTAACTTTTTTATACGATAACTGAGAAGTTTTCTTATTTTACACGACTGCAAGAGACCATAGATATACGTATACAGTTTAAATTTCAACTCGATATCTTAACGCGTTCTCGAGACATACACACAGACGGACAGACGGACAACAAAGTGATCCTATAAGGGTTCCGTTTTTTCCGTTTGAGGTAAGGAACCCTAAATAAGACATCAATAGAATAGTGATGAAAAAATAACGTACCAATAAATTATTAACTACTTTCAAACCTTAATAGGTAATCCTTTATGTAAACATACTCGTAGTCTCATCACAAGTCTTTCAATACAAAAAAAAAACACTAAAACGTCCCCGTTTTATACTAAATACGCGCTTTTATCCCACGTTTCACATCAATCAGTCAGTTCACAGATCTCAGTTCATCAATCAACGTCTTTTGCTTTCTATAACTTTATAAAGGCTAGTATTTCCTCCACAATGGGGCTCGTTACAGTCACTCAAAGGAAACTTGAGCGAAAAGTTATTGTTCTTTTAAAAATACAAAACAATATTGGAATGCAAATTCTAAGCTTCTTTGTTTACTTTTTTAGCCTACGAGTTAAAAAGAAGGGTGTTATGATTTTAGATGTTTTTCTGGACATTATATTTAAGTAAAGTTCGTATAGGCCGGGTGGCTAGCCCTGGTGTCAGAGTTTTTAGGCCGCCTGAAGGCCTCGGATAATATTAACCGAGTGAACGAAGTGAAAGAGGTAAGATTTTCCTTTCGTCTGTCCAGAGGGGTTAGTCCAGGTTTACACTTAAATTGAAACTACAGTTGTTTCCGTATGGCTTTATATAACAGCGCCCCTGGCGGAAACGAGGAAGAACTAGCCAAAATGTATGGAGCCACACTCGAACGATGCAAAACATGGACTAAGTGCTCAGTTGTTGATTCTCATCCACATGTCAAACTCGGCAAACGAATCAGTCAGTGCATTGTGAGACGGCTCCGCGTGCTAACACTCGCCAACTTGAGAAAGGTCGCCGAATGCGACCGAAACTATAGTCGTTACGACTATCCCTACACGTGAGCTTAGTCCCGTTATATATAAGTAGTATAAAATCGGCAAACGAAGTTCGGGGATTTTTGATTGTTTCTCCTCACAAAATGGGGGAAAATTTATGTCGCACTATTTATCAGTCGATTTCGTTTATATTTGACAAGATCGTTTAGTAGGTATGTAAATCCTGACAAGATTTGTGAGTATGAACCAAATCCGTCAAGAGCGAGTCGAGATATAGGCTTAGGTATGAAGATTCATTTATTGAGATATGTCGCGAGATCTACTGTTTGGAGACTACCTACTATTATTAGGTAAGTAGGTACTTTCACACAAGTTCGAATGGTTTTGTTCTTTTGATAATAGAAATATGTTTATTTGACAATAGTACATTGTTCACCGAGAGGAGAAAGTGACCGATTACCGTCTAGTATGTCGTTTGAAGCCCGAGCCGTACGCGAGGGCTTTAAAACACCCGAGATCGGGAATCGCACTTTCTCTCGAGTGATACATAGTGCTTTATACTACACCTACGAGAAAAAAAAAATCGTCATAAGTTTTATTATATTTTTTAATTGATTTCTGTGGTAAAAGGTTATCAATCAGTATTTTTGCTGTTTCCTCCAACTGCGGCGGAGTTAAAAAATCTTCATCATAACTATCACTACTTATCATTTTGATAGTTTTATCTTACTTTTCTACGAAAACTGAATCCTCAAAGAACACACAAATTGAAAATGGCGTCAATGGCGTCTGCAATTTTCACATGTTCTTTTTTCAAATTGTTTGACACCATCCAACACAGCTAGTGGCCAGTGTCATTTTGCGAACTTGGAGATAAAAACTCACTGTAAAAACTTTTTGGCTTTTGATATTTAGGTTACCAGCGCATAGTCTTACCCAAAATTAAAAAAGAAAAACCACGTAAGAAATGGATTTTCATACACTTTTCTCTCCCGCTCAGATGCGTTTTCTCGCCGCATATTTGTTCGATATGCAATGCCGTACTTTCTACCGTAAATTTGATAAAGTATCAAGGTACTTTCCGGGCAGGTGTAGTATAAAAATTGTTACATAGCTGTTGGATGATATGTGCCATAAGGGAAATTACAGACAAGAGTTAAGACTTAACTGTGTGTTCCAAACTCGGCTCGGCCTGTTTTTTGGTAACCCAAGTGAAGTTGAGAATTGCCGAAGTATACAGTGTGCGCGCTCTTGTTTACAGTAGATAGATAGGTATAATTATATTATAATTATAGTGAAACATTTTGAATACCTTGTAAGTAGGTATTCAACGCGGATGACCTACTCATATCTCGTTGATAGTCCACGTACACTATAAAATAGTATCACTTAATAATAATAATCCTCGATAAAGAGTTAAATATGCAAGCTGCACTTTCACACAAAGTGGCCGCCCCAAAAATTGTACTTCTGACCATTCAAAATCATAAACAAACGATCTGATTTCACCATTTAACAGCACGGGACCAGAAAATTCATCCAAAATTCAAAAGCAAGTAATAAACGACGACAATACAACTTAACTTTAACATTTTCAACTGGTTCTTATAATTTATTGCTGTTATAATAATGTAAGTAAACAAAAATGTGCACGAGTGACCCTTGTGACCCCATCTCTTGGATGAAAGAGGAACTAAAGATAATGGGTTAGTCTGATTTATGGGACAATTAAGTGACCATTCAAAAGCCCCTCGTGACGTAGAATATTGCAATAGTTCGTTTTCGGACACTGGGCTAGGGCCAAAAAGTAATGGTTTTTCGAATATGTATCCCCTTTCGTTTAGTCGTTCGGAAATCTGATCGAGTGTTGCCAGGGTTGGATCTTTTCTTGATTTTAAGGGAAAATGTGTGGGGAATTTGAACAATCTAAAATGATCAACTGTCACAGTTAAATATTAAATTGAAAAGGAAGTTGATGTAGCGTTCTATAAAATGTTAATAAAATGCTTATTAATTCATTTACATCATCATTATCATTATCAGCCGTATGACAACCACTGTTAAACATAGCCCTCCCCCCAATAAGACCATTTGGAAGCGGCTTGCATCCAGCGTGTTCCTGATATCTATTCTGGTCTTCAACGTATTTTGCTTCAAGTCAGTATTTCAGTCTTTATTGCAAATCAAGAACATTTGAATCGCAATACGCTAATATTGCGCTGCGCTCGCGCTTAGTAAAACTGATAGTTTCCTTCTTTCTTTCTTCCTGCTTTATCAATTATTATAATTATAATATCCTCCACACTTCAGAAATGAAGCCGTTTTTGGCTTTTCTGAAAGATTATTTTACTGATAATGAATGGGCAAAATTGTCGGCACAATATCAAAAAACTGGCAACATTATTGCCCCTCGGCTTAATCATTTGGCAAACCGGTCCTAGCGACTTAATCAACGATTGTTTGTTTTTCGGCTTTGGCTAATTTGGCCGCGTTGAAGGGTGCGGGGTGCCATTGTTGATGAGTTGTAATAAAATGTGATTGGCAGATGTCTGTTCAATATGGTTGTTGATTTTTAATTTTTTTACTTACGTTTTATAATATTATGTATTTAGTCTTTCTTAAGGAATTTCATCTTTAAGATTGTTGTGTTATGTTTTGTATTTAGTCTTCTTATTCGCTGGCTATATATATAATTTTAAGAATAAATTATTGTTAATATTATTTTTCATGTAATTTTCAAATTATGTAATCCAAATGTTTAAAATTATTATGAGGGGCAAATAAAGGCTATTTTATTTTTATTTATTTTATTCGCTGGCTTCTGACTTCTATGTGCAAAATTATGTCAATACTACGTTTAATATCTCATTTTAGGCCTCCCCAATAGATCTCCAATAAGACCTGATTGAGGCAGCTGTATCCAGCGCGGTACTGCGGTCTAGATGAGGCCATTCGTCCACCTTGTGGGTGGACGTCCTACGCTGCGCTTGGTCTCCTCTCGAGAATTTTTCTATCCTTTCGGTCATCAGTACTACGTGCTATGTGCCTTGCCCATTGTCATTTTAACTTGCGAACCTGCTAAGCTATGTAGCTTTGCTTCTTCTCATTTCTAATTCGATCTCGCAGAGAGACTCCTAGCATAGCCCTCTACGTAGTTCGTTGGGCTACTTGGCGCTTAATAAATAACGCCCATAGTGAGAAACCATAAAACGTACACGAATATATCAACTCAAAAAAACAGATCTCTAAAACGTAACAACAAAAGTTACTTCCATTCTACATTTTCCGTTCAAATATTTGTATTTTTCCAGGAGCTAACCTACTTCCATAACTCCATGCAAACAAAACGTGTTTGTGCCATCCTGGCAGTCCTGGCACACATGGCACTATTGTACCAAACCGGGAGTTATTCAAGTATTATGTTTACAAACTCGTGGAGATAGAGTTAGCTTTTAGTAAATTAAATGTTCTGTATATTACTGGAAGTAGAGAAAATTGCACTTCGTGACATTCACAATGTGGCAAGCATGAGCAGGTACAATACATATTACCTACCAAAAACTAATCAGTTAGCTGAAACAACCAAAAACGCTACTTTAAAAGGAAACAATGTTGTTTATTTAGACCAAATAAAGGTTGTTCCACATATTTTACGTTATTTTTTTGTGCATTTTTTTAGAAGAGATTACTACCCACTACTTTATACTGTAGACTTTATCCTCGAGTTTGGAGAACTACTAGAGGTACGTGATATGTCCCGCAATTTTGTTTCAATAAGTAGCCTATTTTCTAACTATTGTTAGCTTAAAGTTCTAAAATGCGTCCCTAGGTTATAAGACGATGAAAACTTTAAGTAAAATGTTATTTAAACCCCGTAACGCTAAATAATCAAAAAGAAAAAAAAAACAGTTACTTAGTCCATGTACCTATCGACTTGCCTAAATCCATGGTTTGTACTATATGTAATGTAGAGTGTACACGAGCAACATTTTGTTCTGTTTTTTGCACAGCACGTAGACTAGCAATATTTTCTTCCTTTTGCAGGTTTTTGCAGTTTCTATGATTCATGTCATGCTCGCTGGCCAGCCGTCCTGTGCAAACACCAGTTTGTTATTGTAAAGCCCAATACATGGCGTTCTACAAACTTACGCCAGCATTTTAACAGAAAGCTTAGAGGAATGGTGTTGAATGCTTTTTTAAAACAAATAAATATAAATATTTTGGGACATGTTACGCACGGTCTCTGACCCCAAACTAAGCAAAGCTTGTGATATGGCTGCCAGAGACTGATATACTACAAATATTTATTTTTAAATACATACTTATATAGATACTAGCTGACCCTGCAAACATTGTTTTGCTTTATAAATTATTTTTATGTATATATATATATATATATATTTATAGGGGTATGGAAAATAGATAGTAGCCGACTCTCAGACCTACTGAATACGCATTTAAATTTGGTAAAAATCGGTAAAGCCGTTTCGGAGGAGTACGGTAACTAACATTGTGACATGGAAATTTTATATATATGATTAAATAAATAACACCCAGACACAAAGCAAACATTTATGTTCATCACATAAATATTTGCCCTGGTGGGGATCGAACCCACGCCTCTTTGATCCAGAAGTTAGGGTCACTAACCACTGAGCCACCGAGGCAGTCAAAAGAATTAATGATTTAGTTTTAGATAGACATTACGATTAATCTGTTTGAGAATGTTTTAGTGTGTATGGTATGTTTTTTGCAACTTCTACAAATACTAACTACGAAATATAGACTATTGATCTATAGTCTACACTACATAGGTAAATACTACGTCATAGTATAATAAATAGGTAAATAAATAGCTATATTGACAGCTTAACGCGAAATATTAAACAAATTGAAACTACTAGTCAGAGATTCAAGAGAGCTACTATGGCTGCTCTACAATTACTGTGTATTTATATATATGAGGTATCTTCTCTACCTCATCGAAGGATTTCCAATTGGTAAGTTTATCATAATTATTTTCCCCCGAAAAGAAATGATTTAGGTAGAGCATCGAGCATTTTCTCCATTATTATGATAAACTTACCAATTGGAAATCCTTACAAATAAACATTTTAATAGTATTTTATACTATATATAACGGGACTGAACTCACGTGTAGGGATAGTAACGACTATAGTGCATTGCGAGACAGCTCCGCGTGCTAGCACTCGCCAACTTGAGAAAGGTCGCCGAATGCGACCGAAACTATAGTCGTTACGACTATCTCTACACGTGAGTTCAGTCCCGTTACATATAGTATAAAATGTGTGAAAACCACGTTAATTTCCATAGTAAAATTTTAATAGCAGCTTCCCTTGCATAGTGAAATCATTTTTTTAACAGCACCCTCTCATTCCTTTAATGTTAATCAATAACATCAACAACCAAAAAATGCTCGTGCCCGGAAATAATAATCCAAAAGCTCATCTATGTTCAAACCAGCCCTAAAGCAACAAAATAGCCAAACTTACAATGTTTACTTTGTATAAAAGTTTTAATAGGCACATGGAACATGCTACTTTTTGCAAGGGCACATAATTGTTTGCTTTGATGTTACGCCATTGTACGTTTGTTTGGAGAGTGTAACCAAACTAATTGGTGAAGAAATTGCGATGTTTACTTTTCTATTTCAACTAGGTTGTGTGGTGGTTGTTGTGGGTTTTAATTATTTGCCCTGGTTGCGGTTAAAAAACCAGTTTGATTTCTAATCAAGGGTGCATTTATTATAAATGTTTTTCGGCATTTTTTAATACAATATGTTTACTTAACAACCCAATGTCGATAAATTATATGAAGAATATAAAGTTTGAGTATTTTTAGCTTCTGAACTATTTATGATAAAAATCTTTTAAAATTATGAAAATGATCTTTCGTGCCTTGTTCCGATTTAAAAAAAAATCACAGCTGTCATCTTGTTAGCTCATGCCGATACACTGCAGGACACAGTCTATCCTACTAATATTATAAACGCAAATGTTTGTATGTATGGATGTTTGTTCCTCTTTCACGCAAAAACTACTGAACGGATTGAGATGAAACTTTGCAAGAGTTATGTTTATAGTTTTTTACATCAGAATAACATATGGGTTATAATTTATAAAGATATTGCGTGAAACGAAGTTCGCCTGATCAGCTAGTCCCATAATAAAACTAGCATTTCCAATCTTGCGCCCATTTCACTTTCTTTTTGCCTCACGTCTTGATCTTGACAATATTGAGTTGTTTCATCTATTAGGTTTTTTTTTATCTAGCTGTTTTTAAAAGATTTGTGGATGTCAAATGTAGCACTTACCTTCATAAGTGTAATTTGATATCTTCTCTGACCATCTCTGACCGAATAAAACATTAAGACAGTCGTGAGAAAGAACATTAATTATTCACAACTTCACAAGTGAAATATTTGTGGGCGTGCCTAAGAAGTTCATAATTTCTCACATCGTTTCCTCCGATCTTTATTACGATGTTTAGAACCTTGTCATAGAAAGAATATGCTTAAAAAGTAGCTGATAAGAAACAAGATATTGTGACAAGGTCTTTACAAACAGGAGTTTAGAAGCCTACTCCAAAATGCTCTACAAAATTGGTAGAGCACTTTCAACTGTACCTGGACTTTTTCTAGCTTCATGCAATGTAACGAAAGATTGAGAGAGAAACCATTACTATTACGACATTAAAGTAAATAATTTATGTATCTAAGCGATAGTAAGAACTTCAACAAATAATCTAATTTTAATAAAACAAACACCAAATCGATAGGGGAGGCTTATGTTCAACAGCTATGTAACTGTAGTTGTTTTTAACTATCATTTCCATCAGCCAATTTCATTAGAGTCAACCATTTCACGAATTCCTTCTCTATGAAATATACTATATTATAATGATACCAACGTTTCGACCGAATCGCATCGATCCGTAAGTTTTTGTTCGACGGGTTACTTAAATAAAACACTGCCACACTGAAGTAGGCCCCCTGTTGATTTTTCTCTATACATTCATCACATTCACAAACATTATAAAAAACAACAATGAGACGACCAAGACCGTGAAATAACTTCCCAAGTAAAAATAAAGCTAATTACATAACATCCTACATCTGGTAGGACGTGTGAATTGTTGGCCATTTTTATTGTTTTGCTCCAATTTGGGATATTTGAGGGTAGATTGAAATTCTCATCGTAAATGTGCTTTTGTTTATGTTATTGTAATCTACTTTTGAGACGTCGAAAGATGCCGGATAGTATTGATTGTTTTCGTTCATAATAGGGTATTTTACTATAAACGAGATAAAATCTGTAATGTATTTTTGAGATAGCTTAGGCAAAAAGCGATCGGAAAATGTTCGTTTTAGACTTTAAAATGACAAAATACATTTTAAAAATCAATTCAAAATATTCCGTTTTTTTATCTGTGCATAAAAGAGGCGCCGCTATGTTGTGACGTCATCCGGCTATGTAAACATTGAATAGTTTGTCCGGTGTTTGTACACTACTATTCCAGGAACAGTACACCAACGATAACTCATTATTAACCATTTATAATAACTCTTTTTCAACTTAAATCTGAAACTTACAATCAAAGACATCATCGTGAAAAATATTTACACGCATTGTTTTACATAGCCTAGTGACGTCATTCGTGACCATAGAGTAAAATAAATGACATCCATCGTTTTCGTAAATTACACGCGAAATTTTGAAACTGTAAAAAAATGCATTTTTAAAGCAGTTAACGATTATATTTAATTTTTTGTATTTTTGTGGTTTTTTAGACCAACAGAATATAACTGAGATACTTTTCAAAAAAGCGGACAAGTGCGAGTCAGGCTCGCACACCGAGGGTTCCGTACAAACACATTGTTAAAATAATTAAAAACTTGGTTTAGCATGTGCTAATGAAGTTCTTTTACATGATACCTTACATGATACGAGATAAATATGATAATGCAAGAAATAAATAAATACTAAATACTACGATTTACTCACTTTGAATTTTGAACCCATATTCTGTGTATATGTGGCCATATTTTTTTGTGATTTAAATGAAAATGTACAGTTTTCAGATTTTTTCCTATATGTGTACTCTGAGACAATGTTTCTCGCAAAATTTCATAGTTCTATGTCAACGGGAAGTACCCTGTAGGTTTTGGTTTTTGTGAGTGTCGAAATATGCGGTTTTTTACGACATAAACGGTTCTAACTTTTTTAAACGATAACTGAGAAGTTTTTATTCTACTCAACTGCAAGAGATCATAGATATACGTATACAGTTTAAATTTCAACTCGATATCTTTACGCGTTCTCGAGATAAAGAGTCTTGACATACACACAGACGGACAGACGGTCAACAAAGTGATCATATAAGGGTTCCGTTTTTCCGTTTGAGATACGGAACCCTAAAAATGACTGTAATACCCTATTACTGTACTTATGACTATTATATGAGATAGATTGTCCAGTGATTTCAAATTGTAAGCAATTTTAGCTTTACGATAAAAGTGTTGGATCTGTTAATTTACCTGACCTTAGTAAAATTATCAAAATGAAATATAGAAGACAAGACCGTCCATTTATAAAGTGTTATCTAAAAAAAATTCGTAGTAAAAATGTCACGCGAGTGGCATTTAGCGATACCTATCACCAACTAAGCGCTGCCGTGGTGCAGATGACACGATTGTAGGTCCCGATTAATTTAACTTTTAACCATGCCTTAAAGCGGCTTAAAAACTATGACACTAGCCATCCGGCCGAAATATTTATTTTTAGGGTTCCGTACCTCAAACATAAAAAACGGAACCCTTATAGGATCACTTTGTTGTCCGTCTGTCCGTCTGTGTATGTCAAGACTCTTTATCTCGGGAACGCGTAAAGATATCGAGTTGAAATTTAAACTGTATACGTATATTTATAGTTTCTTATAGTTGTGTAAAAGAAAAACTTCTCAGTTATTGTTTAAAAAAGTTAGAGCCGTTTATGTCGCGAAAAACCGCATATTTCGACACTCGCAAAAATCTAAACCTACAGGGTACTTCCCGTTATTGACATAGAACTATGAAATTTGGCGTGAAGCAGTGTCTCAGATTACACATATAGGAATAAATCTGAAAACTGTACATTTTTATTTAAATCACATAAAAATAGGGCCTCGAAGTTCACAAAATATGGGTTCAAAATTCAAAGTGAGTAAATCGTATCATGTAAGGTATCATATTAAAGAATTTCATTAGCACATGCTAAAATAGTTTTTAATTATTTTAACAATGTGTAATTTTAGATGTATGACGAAGAAGTGAAAAAAAAAACTTTTTTGTCGATGATTATAGTGCAGTATAGAGTTTTTTTACAACTTACTTCCCAATTTTGTGAAATTTTCTGGATTTGTACGGAACCCTCGATGAGCGATCCTGACTCGCACTTGTGCGGTTTTTTTACTAAATTACACTTATTCCTCATCTATCGGTGGTAAATCATAAAATATAGGTATGATTTTATAAGATTAAAAGTTTAGAATCGTCTGACCTTCCCACGAAGTACTCATAAATGTCTCCCCCGCGACGAATACTTATTTTTCTGTTTGTACGACTATCTGTCTGTAACATGTGTCTACTTTTATAAAAAAAAAAATACTTAAAACTTTTTCTTCAGATTTTAATGGAACAAGTTTGATGATGGATTTGGTACGAGCATTGATTTACTAAAATATGGATGTGGAGTTTGGATTTCACGAAAAAATTACCTATCCAGATTAATGAGTGCCTCATGATTATATTGAATATAGGTATATTGAGTCAAATATTAACAAATTAAATATTAGTTTGCCCAAATCATATTATAAGTAGATGCCAGAAAACAATAAAAAAATAATGAGGTGGCAACTGACAAGCTCTATGACTTGTTTTTAAAGACAAGTAAAAGTATAAGTATAATCAGTGCCACACAAGTCATCGGATAGGAAGTTACGCGCAGAACGATGCGCAAAAGGCAAAATATAGGTATGCGCGGGAGCTAGAGACGAGACGCCGGGCACTCACGCCCGCCAACCTCATGCCTCACCACCACTCCACTTGCGTCGGTATTGTGCACACATGCGCAATAATTAGCTATACAGCGATAGATACATCAATATGGAAAAAACATAAAAGATGCCAAGTCGATGGATAGATACAAGTAATGCATTCCACAACTAAACTGCCTGGAATGCAAATCACCTACCATAAAAAGTCCCACAACGATCGAATGTAACATTAACGTGTAAGTAATTAGATTTTTTATTTTCTAGCTTTTCTTTACTTGATTAATTAATTCTTCTGTCATTTTCCAGCCTCTTGGAAATGTTCTTAACGTAATTGTTATCTTGCAAACAAATCCACTGTTCTTAACTGCCAACATTCCAAGTACAAAGGAGATAATGCAAAAATATATAAAGCTTAGGCCAACCTTGTACAGTACTTAATAATATGTTTTATTTGTTTTGGAAAATGATTTTCCTATTATTTTTAGGGTTCCGTGCCTCAAAGGAAAAAACGGAACCCTTATACGATCACTTTGTTGTCCCGTCTGTCCTTCCGTCTGTATATAAAGACCTATCTGTAGAACGCGTGGAGGTATCAAGTTGAAATTAAAACCATATACGTATACTACGTTCCACCAAAGATGAGACTTGAGAAACCACTTTGGTTTGTAATAAATATACAAATTTTGGATAATAGATATACAAACTATTAAAAAACATAAAACGTTTAATAGATATACAAATTCTGGATAATTAGTTTGTACACGACTGTACCTGCGCAAGATCCCTCACCAATATAGCAATAGCGCTCGTCAAGTCTCATCTTTGGAGGCACACACTATAAGTCTATGACTTCTTGTTGAGGTCCTTGTTTTGCCCTCTTGTAGTTGTATAAAATTTAAACTTCTCGGATATCGTAAAAAAGTTAGAGCCGTTTATGTCGCAAATAACATATTTTGACACTCACAAAGGAATCAAGCGAGGAGCATTGTCTTAGAGGACACATATAGGAATAAATATGAAAACTGCACATTTTGAATAAGCAGTTTTTGATAAATCAACAATGATGTACATTTGTACATGGAGGTCACATCGATTTGTGCAAACCATTCGAATTCACGTTACACGGTGAAAGTCGGTGGTGCCATTTTATTACTACACTAGATGAGAACCCGGCTTCGCTCGGGTGAAATGTGACTCATAATACACACACACACATCATAATTTTACTGTTACTCGATCACCACCTTTACGAAAAGCCCTTCGCTGCATCAATTTTTCACAATTATGACAATGATTACCAAATGCAAGGAGCATAGATGAAGGATAGGTCTTCGCTCCGAGCGAAGCAAAGCAAGGAGTTTAAGCTGATAACAAAATGATGTAGGTATCATAAAGCAAAACAATGATGAAAGACCGATGAAAGACATTCATTTTAAGAAATAGGTACTTTCGGCATGATGGATGTATACAACATCCCAAAGTAATTGCTCAAAATTAAAATTGCTCAAAACTAATTTTTGGCGGGAACGCGGAAAAATCATGTCGCCTCATTGTACTACTATTTTGTTAATCTTGTGTTTTTATTAGTAATGATTAGTGAAATACTTTGATATTTCGTTGATTATGAGCTTTTTTACGTGCATAAGTGTAGGCAAATGATATAATGTGACGTATCATGTGTTGTTGCCAAAACTCCATAGACGTCTCTAGTAAAGTCTCCGCTGCTTTACTCAGGTATGACTTCAACTATGTTTGGACTTGACCGTGACTTTTATGGACTTTAACATGACTACGACAGTGTCTATGTTGATAAAATATTATCAAAAATTATTATAACTTAATACTTGACACTGGCAAATGCACAACAATGCGACGCCAAAACATAAAAGAAGATAATTGACAGTAGTCAATTATCATGTCATTTGAGTATCAAGATCAGTGATGCCAATTTAGCACATTTTGATCTTGCTTAGCATATTTATTTGCAATTTAGCATACACCATATTTTTGGCATGTAAAATAATTATACAATAAAAGTTTATTACCATGAAAATTTATTTCAGCAATATCGTTTTTAACGCTACCACATTCAAATGCCGAAATTGAACGGGTTTCTTTAAGTCAAATGAATGTATTAAAAACTAAGCTACGCAATTATTTGTCGGTAAAAAAATTAAAATGTTATTTTATACTTATAAGATTCGATTTAAAAAGGGCAAAGAAAAACTGCTACTCTTAAGCCGGAAACATACTATCGGACGCGGCTGACGGACGCGACTGACAGCCGAGACTTAGCAATGTGCACAGTCTTAAAACATCCGGCTCGCCAGATCGCTCTCAGGACATCCGAACGCTCAAGGTCATCCGAAGGTGACGTCTGCGACTTATGTCCGATAGTGTACACGGCTCAGTGTACTTTCATAGTCTATATACCTACCAGTCGCGGCTGTCAGTCGCGTCCGTGAGCCGCGTCCGATAGTATGTTTCCATCTTTATGCAGTTCCAGATAATGCACTGCGCTCTGTAGGTACCAAGGAGATCGATATAGTATGAGCAGTGACGCTAGCTTGTCTTCAAGCACTTTAATTGTCGATGAAGACCAAGATACTTACATTTTATTCGATAGCATATAATTAGTTCATAGTCGATTAAAACACATATTTTGTTAATTAACAATAATTTTACTATTTTTGTTCCGTTTCATTTGATATTGAAAAATGTTATCACAATTTTTAGTATATTTATTTTGCCACAATTTTAACACCATTTTAGCATAGTCTTTATTTGTGCTATTGGCAACACTGCTCAAGATATGTCATCCAGTGTCATTATCTTCCTTGCATTATGGAGACCGTGTTTTTATTTGTCAACACCGTTATAATTTATTAAAATACTCGATAATCCGAATTTTCCGGATATATGTTGTCGACTCGAAATCATTATTTTTTTATGTTTTATCATTCAGATAAAGTTTCGATCGAGTCTACCGTACCCCTTGACGAAATTATTAATATAGATTACTTATTACTAAAAACCTAATGCCACCGCAATGCTTAGTTCTCTTTATAGCACCCACTCCCAAATTTCAAATTGAATCGTATCCAAAATCCACAAATTTATAAATCTTCGAACAAAAGTTACCAAACAAAATCCAATTGACTTAATCTAAAGGTTCCCATTTTATTAAGCTGCACGAGATTAAGTTTGTTTTTAACTTCTGTTGGAGTAATTCATTTGTTTTAAGAAACTTAATCTAATTGCTTGAATTTCGTTGCAATCAATCTTTGAGTTTGAACTTGACACAATTTAACTTTTAAGATAAATGAAACAAAATTTGGAAGCGGATATATATAAGTGTAATAAATTGATTTATGCTTCCGTGGGAGTTTGTTTTCCGTCATTTAACCATCAGCCGTACGACGTTCACTGCTGGACACAGGCCTCCTCTATGGATTTCCAATAAGGCCGGTAGGAAGTGGCCTGCATCCATCGCGTTCCTGTAATCTTAATTACGTCAGTTCACCTGGTCGGTGGAGGTCCTGCGCTACACTTGGTGGTCCGTGGCCTCCATTCGCGAATTTTAAAACCAGATCGGCCGTCCATTCTTCAAGTTATGTGCCCTCCCCACCGCCATTATAACTTCACGCTACAATACGGCTCGCCTCGTCTCCATTAAATTTAATTCAGCCTATAACCACCAGTCTTGCACTCCAATCTCCAGCAGGTCTTCGGCCACTTTGTCTTTCCATCTGTATTTGGGACGTCCAAAAGGTCTTCGCCCTTCCAGCATGCCCAAATAATCCTTCTTTACGGCACGATCCTCTCTCATCCGTTCCAGGTGTCCGAGCCAGCGGAGTCTGTGGGATTTAATTTCACCAACAATGTTGGGCTCCGCCACCAGCTCTTCAATTTCACGGTTTTTTCGGATCCTCCAACTTCCATCTTCCCGCCTGGTTGGCCCCTGAATTTTTCGGAACATTTTGCGTTCCGTCACCAACAGTTTGGTTTCTTCCTTTTGTGTTAGCGTCCAAGCTTCACAGCCGTGCATTAGAATAGGTCTAATGACTGTTTTGTAGAAGAAGAATAAAAGAAGACACGTATATATGTAGAATATGGACAGAACAGGGACAGATGGTGGACCTTGGTATCGGAGGCCAAGACCCACTTTGGGTCGCTGTGCCAACAAATATAGATATAACCACCGCTTTTCGTAGGTAGTCATTCCAATAACAAATCTCTGTTGCTGCATAATACGGCATCAGAGGCAACTATAATTAATTAGAAGTACATTCCTATATTATAGTGTTTTCTTCCCATACGAGGCTATCCCGCGGATATTGTTACAATATCGATGTCGGTCACACGCCCCTGCGCGTGACTGACAACTGACACCTGACACGTTGTCCTCATAAGTCCTTGCTATCCCGTGACAATTCCAGAAATCCTGACTAAACAGATTTTCCTTATAGATCTCGCCAAATTGACGACATGGCAAGATAATTTTGGCTGCGACTTTACTTCTGTTTCATGTAACAATCATAGACCGTAGAACATCCACAGCCGGACATAGGCCTCGCCTAAAGATTTCCAGTGAAAAAGATATTCCAAAGATAAGACCAGTCTCATATAGGTACACGTTTTACAATTTCCTTTGAAATGATTACGTAACTATATACAAAAAAAGAAGCTTACAAACAACACGTTACTCGTAAGGTTCACAAAGATTAAGTAAAATAAAGTAAAAGTATTTTTAAACTTTCGCGATTTGAACACATTATTATTATATATTACGGAACTAATCGCGCACTAAAATTACGAGATAAATTAATACCTCCTCATCCCGAGTCTACCCGTGACCACGGTCGATGCAACACGGCCGAAACGTCGGGATGAGGAGGTATTTATTTATCTCGTAATTTTAGTGCGCGATTAGTCCCGTAGTATATAATAATAAAGTAAAAGCAAATTAAACTACGAATACTGAAGTTATACAAGGTACCTACTAAAATTGCAATATGTAGCGGATTAGCGGTACTGTACCAATATTATTGTCTCCCATATGACTAAGTTTTTCAGGGATTTTTCTGTCAGTCATCCGTAAAGCTTAAAGCTGCTTAGTCGAATTTAATGGCGGTTTAAACGTGTAAAAGAAATGAGAATGCAAATTGAAATCTCATTGTGAAACATTAACAGAATGAATTGTGTTAACGAGAACTTTAAAGAGGCAATAATTCTGGTCTTGGACGTTTACTGCCAATAGCCAAAGTTTAGTTATTTTGCCAATCTCGAAGCATTTCGTTCGAAACATTCAGCTCAACTATTTCAATCTTGTGCGATAATACTTAAAACTGTATTACTTATCAAATTATAGTTGTCTCATTGTTCTGGACTGCAGATTTGATCAAATATTATAATAGCAGGATATTAGATTTATTTTTGCAAAAAATGGCTGACCGTCTTCAACCGCGTACAGAATTCGCGAATATTTCGCACAGGTTGATGTTGCATTTTTCATATTATTGTTGAGTTATCAAAAATGGTTTAGCCGATTTCGATGACATTTAAATGGGACCAATTTCAAAGTATACACAATTTCCAATAAAAAAATTCATCGAAATCGGACCACTACGTAAAAAGTTGTGCGTGGTTACGACATAAAAAAATATATACCTACGTGTCGAATTAAATAAATAAATATTTTGGGACATCTTACACACGGCCTCTGACCCCAAACTAAGCAAAGATTGTGACATAGCTGCCAGAGACAGATATACTACATATACTTATTTTAAATACATACGTACATAAAAAGTAACTATATAACACCCAGACACAGAGCAAACACTTATGTTCATCAGATAAATATTTGCCCTGGGCGGGGATCGAACCCACGCCTCTTTGATCCAGTAGTTAGGGTCACTAACCACTGAGCCACCGAGGCAGTTAACAAGAATTGAGTACTTCCTTCGTTTCGTCGGTTAAAAATGATAAAAAATAAAAATTAATTTGTTTAAAGGTTTTTCATGTAACCTATACAACTCAACTGGGTAGTCCTATTTCTTAGTATTAATCTCAATTATAATAGTAATAAGTGTGTTACATTTTTCGCATAGTTCAGATAAGCGTTCTAAGAAAAACTTTAATGAGTCGGCAATTGGGCATATTTCAACTAGCCATTGAATTGTTGCTAACTAACACCACATTGATGTCATTTACCTACCGATTTCTGAGTAGGTATTCTGAGAAATTCTCCGATCGATGACGCACTAGAATTTACATGAGTTTAGAGCAACATTTTACAAGCAGTAATGAGTATTCGGATAATGAGCGATTCACATAAAGTAGTGGTAATCAAGTTGAAACTGTTCAAATGAAACGCATGATGAATAGATAATTGTCTATTTAGCACTTCTTAGGCTTTCTAACATCTTTCTACAAGAAGCAGTCGCTTCTAATTATAAAAACACTACAATAGCTATACCATAAGTAGATTAAACTGGTGCAGTAAAAGATCTCGGAAACAGCTATGACGATTTTGGTTAAATTTGATATTTAGCCATAGCATAGGATTATAACTATGTACACTTGTAGAAGCCGTGGTGGTCTAGTGGTAGTAACACCTGACCTGCAATCGTGAGGTCGTGGGTTCAAATCTCGATCCCGTACCAATGAGTTTCTTTGAGTTTCCGTACATAAGTACGGAATTTCACATCATTGGCTTTTCGGTGAAGGAAAACATCGTGAGGCAACCTGCATACGTCCGTAGAAGAAATTCGATGGTGTATGTGAATCCACCAACCCGCACTGGGCCAGCATGGTGGATATGGCCCAATCACTCTTCGTGGGTAGGCCTACGTCCTGCAGTGGACTATTAAAAAGGCTGGTACTTGTATAGGCAGGCGGTACTTCCGAGAAATTTCGAAGCTTGCCTTTCTTTTGTGGTTATTATGACACCGATATGTTTAAAAACCAATTACCAAGAAGAAAAAATATTATTAAAAAAAGACAATGGGTTGCACTCCGGGAGTGCCGGCAGAAATGAAAACTTGAACATTAAAGTTGTGCATTTTTGAATGGTTAGGAAATAATTTCGCTCGAATTGCTTTATTTATCAGTATAAAAGCACTTACATTAGTGTAAACTCTATATTAACGACACTGAAGGGACTGTTCATTTTATGGCGTTATAGAGTTGTCGTTAAATGTAGATAAGAAAAATCAGAATTAGAAAAAGGAAGGTTATTTCAAAATAGTGTTAGTAGTATCTAGTAGTTACGTATATAAAAAACACCTACTTATTAGTCATGGTCAATAACAATCTACACGTGCAAGCAATCCCAATTTGTAAACAAAAGAACGAATTTCTTAGAAAGTTCGGCATACATGATGCCGACAGTCGAATTTATTGCAGGCTAGGATTAAGCGACAAAAGAACGTACACAGCTGCGCAGTTTTTACTAATTTTAGCAACTTAAAAGGTAGTTTTTATTACTCAATTGTGGTCGTTATGAACAGTGGATGTAATGCTATGTAAAGTGCATTATTGTATGGAAGGCAAGCTAAACCGACGCTTTAGGGAGTTTGTCGTTAAATCGAGGGACGTTACGTGGAGTTTACACTTTGGTAAAATAGAATATCACACTGGAACCCTCGCGCAAGCGCCTTGCGCCGCACGAAATCGCAGCCTGCAGGCATACATTTTCGTCGCGCGAAAGAGAGGGGGATGTTACTTCCTCTCCTACGCCGCGCTGACGGTCTACTCTCCCTCCGTCTTAAGAATTTTCGATCAGGTCACGTGTCCTGATGCGAGTTGGACATTTCTTACCCACCCCAAAAAGTGCAAAACCGCGCTAAAGACGTTTTCACTTCAAAAAACTTAGCGCTACCTCTCAAGAATCGATTCACACTGTGCCAGTTATTATAATAATATTTGAATAATATTTATCAACAGTGAACGTCAGTCGGAGATAAAATGTCATAACATATGAGGTATAAGAAGTTATAATTAAAAATATCAAAACTGAGATATCATGTAACGTTAAGTAGGAAACACTTATGAACGCCCACCCAAAGTATGGTGCACTGCATGCACTTGAGTTTCGACAGGAAGGCACTAAGGACGTTCTAAGGGCGTATTTTACTTTTATGACTTAGGTCATAGTAGGGAAATTAATTAAACAAGCACAATGCTAAACCAGATAGAAGACTAATTAAAGGGTGTTGTTTTTAAACTATCGCGATTTGAACACATTATTATTATATACTACGGGACTAATCGCGCACTAAAATTACGAGATAAATAAATACCTCATCATTCCGACGTTTCACCTCTGCATCGACCGTAGTCACGGGTAGACCACGGTCGATGCAGAGGTGAGGTATTTATTTATCTCGTAATTTTAGTGCGCGATTAGTCCCGTAGTATATAATAATTAATGGGTGATTAATAAATACATTTATTCTTACCTAAACTTGTAACATTTTAATCGTAGCACGCGTCGCATTTTTATGTAAAGGTATACAAATAAGCAGATTTGCTTCCATTTTATTATTTACTCTACAATTCTACCGGTTTATGAAATATAATTAACTGGAGGTAAACACTTATTTAGAAATAAAAATAGCAAACTAAAGAAAGAGGTCATAAAAAGAAGAGTGAGAGAGTTCATATTCATTAAAAAAACTGTTTGCCCCCTTTAAACCTCCTTATTGCATCCCTGGCGCGATGACAGACAGCCTCACTTGGTCGACAAAAGCCTTTCAAAAGTGTCTGGGAAGCGGGAACGCATGAATCACAACAAAGGGCTCCATGGTGCTTGAAACTCGTCCTTTTGCGAAAAGGTTTTAGAATGTCAAAATTATCTAGGACTTTAGGTGGTCTGCGCTTATGGCACATACTATTAACCGAGCAAGCGAAGCGTCTCTACTTCTGTATTTTTTTTTTCATTGGTCTGGTCATTGCTAGTTCCTTTGGACGTAGCTGTTTGCTGCAGCGCCATCTAACAGCTGATTTCGGTCATAAGAAATTCGGAATATTTGGCAAAAAGGTTTAGCAGTCAAATCGTAACGTTAAATTTGTTAGAATGGACTAAATCTGACTAGAGCGAGTTGAGATATTATAACATAACATATCAATATCTTTAAATGACAAAATACATTATAGTAGCTATTTACATGTGTCGTACAATTTAATCTGACAACTACTTACTGTAATTGAGAATACATATTTTCAATGCAAATTGTGGAATTTTAAGAACAGAAGATTAGGTAACCCCTCGAAATTGCTCCAGATCCTGCTAAGTCTACTGTTTGGAGAACTACTAGTAGATTTTTGTTTGAAATAAAAAACCGGACAAGTGTGAGTCAGGCTCGCACACTGAGGGTTCCGTACAAATCCAGAAAATTTCACTAAATCGGGAAGTAAATTGTTAAAATCTCTATACTATATCATCGACAAAAAAGTTTTTTTTTTCACTTTTCTCGTCATACATTAAAGATCACACATTGTTAAAAGAATTAAAAATCTGTTTTAGCATGTGCTAATGAAGCTCTTTTATATGATACCTTATATGATACGATTTACTCACTTTGAATTTTCAACCCATATTTTGTGAATCTAGGCCCTATTTTTCTGTGATTTAAATAAAATTGTACTGTTTTCAGATTTATTCCTATATGTGTACTCTGAGACAATGCTTTTCGCCAAATTTCAGAGTTCTATGTCAACGGGAAGTACCCTGTAGGTTTTCATTTTCGCGAATGTCAAAATATGCGGCTTTTTACGACATAAACGGCTCTAACTTCTTTATACGGTAACTGAGAAGTTTTTCTTTTACACAACTGCAAGAGACCATAGATATACGTATATAGTTTAAATTTCAACTCTATATCTTCCCGAGATAAAGAGTCTTGACACACACACAGACGGACAACAAAGTGATCCTATAAGGGTTCCGTTTTTTTCCTTTTGAGGTACGGAACCCTAAAAACGTCAACAGTAGCAGACTGTAGCTTGTCAATTGCGGGAAGTAGGTTCAATATTTTTTTTAAGAAGACCGCTTGGAATAGTCTTGTCTCTAGCATATTCCTGAGAACTGCGCCTCCATTCACCATCAATCTACGACTTATATATGTACCTACCCTGTCCATTGTCGCTTTCCCCTGGGATATATTGGAACTTTGGTAAATACGTACAGCAGTATTTTCTGCAGTAAATATACTGCAGAATTTCAATCAGCCAATGCAAAATACAAATAGCTTTTTCGCTAGATTTAAAGTTTAAAACGCAGTTCGCAAAGTCTCTAGCTGTTCTGGAACTCCGGGACTAGGTTAAGTCACTTGAATTAAACGATGCTTGAGGTGTTTTATTTTGTGAGGATTTGGTGAAGTTACGAGCTGGATTTTGAGTTTAATTTATGTTTAAGTATCTCCTTTCCGCATTGGAATATTCGACGGTTTTAGTGTACGAGCGGAAATACTGATGGCTCCATAAAATTCTACCTGAAATGCAACGTGAAAAGCAGCCTTAAGCAAAGAGCTGTTTATGCGTAGACCACATTTAGAATTACATCGGATATGGGTTTGCAGTAGAAAGGGTTACTCTACAAATAATAGCAAGCCGATGTTGTGATACTTACAATCAACACATCGCATTTTTGGTTTTAAGTTTGCAGCTAAGTACTTCAAACTTAGGAACTTCTAAGTGGCTAGAGGCTAGACCATTCGATATGCAAAAAGTGTAGGTACTTTTTAATTATTCAGTTCACTGACACACTCATGTTTGACTAACTTGAGTTTTAGAGAGTGAATGAGAGAGATGACAGTGGAAAGTTAGCATAAATGTCGGCATTAATAAGCTCTTATTGTATTTCTTCGTTTCGTGTATACCAGGTACCTCAAAGTACCAATGTGCTTAGATGAGATTAAGGTAAGGCCTGATCTGACCTAGCAAATAAAGTTACCTACGAATAAAACAAATCCGTAGCAATAAATCTTCAAGACATGAATAGAATATACTTTCATAAATTCTACTCAGAATTTCAGGGACAAACTGCGAGCACAATACGAGTACATTTCACACAATTTTACGTTTCCTTAAATGGTTTCCGAGGAACAATGGGTCTTACGGCTGTTCATAATTTATACGTCTCAATAATGGACCTGAAGATAGGTGGAACCATGGAGTGAAATCCAAGGAGGTGGCATGAAGAAACTGTATGCTGAGTGTGAGTTTTGTCGTAAACATGACGCGCTCTTCGACGAGCGCGTAAGCATGTAATTTGTATGAACTTGCACTCGTGTGTAGTCAAACGCAATCTTATTTAAAAAAAAAAATCGTTCAACGTGTTTCAAAAACGCGCCGCTAGTGGCGCTGTACATTTCTTCATACAAATTACATGCTTACGCGCTCGCCGAAGATCGCGTCATGTTAACGACAAAACTCACACTCGGCATACTGGAATGAACAAAAGCAGAACTTTGCGCCATTGACATAGGGCTATGGACGTACCAACATTATTGCCATTATCCATTATAGAATTTGCTTTAATTTTTGCAAAGGTATAATAATATCTGGGAGTTATACCAATGTACTGACGTGATTTTTAGATTGTATCACGCAACGAAGTAGTGAACAAGACGGCAATGCGTGATCAGAAGCTCGTGCCTTTACGAAGAACATGTCTGTGGCATCGTTACGCACTTGATAAAGATTATGATAGGTTTATTTGCATTAAACATCAATATAAACATGTTTGATGGTCGAATTACAATATGATCGTCATGTTATGCCTGATGAGGCGTGCAAATTGAGATGGCAAACAGTCTACTTAACAATGTCAAATGTCTTGGAACAGCATATCTGCACGGTGCGACAGTCTACCTACATAAACTGTTTGTTTCATTATTAGAACTAAACGTTTTATAGCTATAATAACATAATAAGCCGCAAACGTAGCGTATGACATCCACCGAAAAAATTGGATAAACGATCTGAATAAGATCTTATGGACAGAAGGCACTTCTTACCGGTTTTATTGGAAGAGTATTAGGAAGGCCTATATGGTGACCAGTAAGCGTCCTAAACTAGCTGATAGACAGAACCATAGACTAACCTACTCAAGGTTAGAGCTAAGACAGAACATAATATTACGCTATGAAGAAAGAGTCAGCAATGCCATCTCCTCCGTAAGTTCTTTGGGCGGAACGTTATTGAAACATTAGCACGAGATTTACTACCTTGCCTAGAAAATACAAACTGGTCTGAAAGTAATGGCTGTGGAAGAAAGGAAGACTCCAGAAACAATGTATTGATCGAGGTGTAAATCCAGTTTCAATATTTCCAGAACAACTCTAGGTAGCTGGGATATCGGGGAGTTAATCAAATGATTTTTTTGTTCTTCTATATTGAGTCAGTTTAGGCAACTTATGTAATGTTGTTTGCTGTGGTAGTCTAGAGGTACTCGTAGTAAATCCCGTCTACAATCGTAAAGTCGTGGGTTCAAATCTCGTTTCCGTATTTTTGGAATTTATGTACGGATTTTTACACTACTGTCTTTTCGGTGAAGGATGCCACCGGGGGAAACCTGCGTAATTCCGTAGAAAAAATATCGATGGCATATTATGTGAATCCTCCCACCAGCACTGGGCCAGCGGGATGGATATGACCCAATAGCCTTGCATTGGATGTCTAATGTTCAATAGTGATCTATAATAAATGCTGTAACATAGTAAATGGTTTTCATTAATGTTGGTAAGGCGTATATTCGTCCTTGTCGTTTATACCTTTCCTTGCATCCAAAAGAGGTTGTTTGAAAGAAATCGCTTTTAGCGATAAGAACGCCTCTTGTGCCTTAACTAACTTTGTTTCTTCTGTTACTTGTTTCTATTTGTTGGTGTCAACAAAGTGTTGTTGAATTGTTTATTGAAAAGAGAGTCGAGATACGTTGGCTACGTTGAACATTAAATGTAAGCTTATGTCCCCAGTTCTAGTCAATAACCTAAATCTTGACAGACTTGCGCTAAACACTCGGGCGAAACTTGTGTCAGGTAGACCCGCGTAAGTTCGTAACTTACCGCGTTATACACTTGAATAAGTGAGACCTGTCTCCTGGCCTAGCTTAGACTTCGTGCCTCCATTTCAGAGTTTGAAGCCCTAGTAAAGGACATGTCCACAAAATGTATGGAGGCTGGTATAATAATAATCAAAAAATCTAACCACAACACTTGTTACATTACGAGAAAGTTCATATTTTTCGGAGTCTATTACATCAGTTAAAAACAAAAAATAGCCCTGCATTTTTTTTTAAATTTTGAATTATTAGGATAAATACATTATCAATCTCAATAGGTATTTTAAATAATAATCTCCAAACTGTTAAAATAAAGCATTTTTACCAATTAGACACAATAAGTGTCTTTTTGTAACATTGAACCTACTAACTGGTCACACAGGTAGGTTAAAAAATTTAATTGAAGCAAATTATGAGATGAATGTGTAAGAATCACCTACAAATGCAAGTAAAATAACGATAGAAGCACTTTATTATTGTTAAACTAGAAAAAATAAAAAGCTGTATTATTATTTTTCATACAATTTATTTTTCAAATGCAAATGCAGGGATGAAAATATCGAAATTAGATATTTTTGAGAAGCCCATAAAACAAGCTTTCAAATGATGTATATATCATCTTGGTTAGATTTTTATCTGAATAATATACCACTTGTGGACGTCTCCTTTAAGTGATTGATACTAAATTTTTTGTGTACACTTTTTATGACATAAAAAGTAGTGTGTGAAATAGAGTATTATTTATTTATCTGTGCTAAATCATTTCATAAAGAGGTAAAGTTTGTGATTAGTGAGGTTGTTGATCCATTAAATTGATTTTGATAATTCTTTTACCAACAGAAAGCCACATTATTTGTGGGTGTCATAGGCTACAAAGTAAAGGCAAAGACTAGTTATTTATAAATGTAAAGGTTATCCATTCATGTCTAAATTTTATACACAGGTTATGGCTTTGCAAAATGCAGGAATTTCCAGAGATAAAATATGCTCATCATTAAGAAGCATCAACGTAAGGTGGCGTGTTGGTCGGCTTTTTATCGAATTCACTTCGGAGAGTGCGCTCAGGAGTTGCACAATCTGGTCCCACCTGCCCCTTTCTTTTATCGTACGGCTAGGCAGACGCGACCAAAGCGCCACCCTTTTATGGTGGACATTCCGCGCGTTAGAACAAAGCGTTTCGAATCCTCATTCCTCATACGAACAGCCAGAATGTGGAACGCTTTGCCTGGGTCTGTCTTCCCGCTAAAGTATAACGTGGGTGTCTTCAAATCCCGAGTAAATAGGTATCTTCTAGGTAAGCGTGCTACATCCTAGACCGCATATCTGCTCAACAGTGTGTAGTCAAACGAAAACCTACAAGGAATAAAAAAAAAACACTTTTTCTATCGGACCAACTGCGGAATTGCGAAAATAGATAAGCTCCTCTTTACAACAGCTTCATTTTATTTTGGTATGAAAATAGATTTTTTGGTGATTTAACAATTTCAAACATCAAAAATCTATTTAATGCCATTGGTCTAATTTTCTATTTAGATTTTGGACACAAATCATCATTAACTAAAGCAAAGTAAAGATAGGCCCCCATTTCTAATCGTATTCTTCAAAGAAAAAATGCGGATGCGAAGGTCTTGAATATTTTTCAGACGAATTCAAAGCAACAGCTTGTTACCCAATTAGTTCGTTCCATTAATTTGCTCAAGAATTTGGGAGTGCAGTAAAATAAGTACTTAATTAATTTTAATTACCGCACTCATGCATAAAATTATCGTAAAGGCAGGATAAATGTTTGGGCCTAAGCCTAGCTCAGCTTTGGTATGCTAATACTGAAGCGTTCGTACACTTGCGCCCTCGCATTCTTGCAGTGAGTGCGTTATGAAATTTCGTAGACGATTTGACGAGTAACGAGTTTGACGAATTGTTTTTCGGTCGTTATTTTGACCGACGCTACTATGCCTTTAAAATATTGCCTAATCTAATGCTTTTAGTTATTCAAAATTTAATAGGTATTAAACACGCTGTAAAACCTCAGCAACTTATAGAATTTACTAATATAAAAATGAAGCGGGAACATTCGGGAACGGATAAGTACGCAGTAGGTACTTAATATAGATAAATAACGCGGTCAATCGAAATATTCCGAAGATAATATATTAATTTGCTAAGAAAGGTTAGGAAGAGACGGGGTTAGTTTCTCACATCTCGATGGGTGGTGCAGTATAGCTTTTGCTCAGAAACAACATATTTACTGACTTTGACACTAGTTACCATTCCTTGCATTAAAAACCAAAGCACTTTATTTTACGCGTTACATTGCTTTTGTTCTCAGTCAACTACATCCAACAAATGTGACAAGAAACAAGCAACTGCTGCTATACATAGCGCTTGAGCTACGATCGAAATCCGAGTAAAGCGAGCACTGTTAATTCGACTACATTCGCGATAATTCAATAGACACCGCGACGCGCGCGACATAAGTCGCGTCGCCTTATGTACGAACTAGTATTGTAATCGGCGGAATCACCACTAGATGAATACTAAGGAGGAACAGGCAGTGCGAATCTGTAAGCATTTCACCTCTGATCTTTGGCACGGCCCTGTGCTTGTACTTGATAATAAGTTCCAAGCTTTAGCTCTACGATAACACACCAGGGTTTGATATAGAAAGTGCTGTATCAATACATCTCTGAGCCGTGAGACGTGGTACAACAAGTGCTAAATCAATTCCTATTGAAAACAAGGCCATTTTCATATTCTGAATTGCCAATTTATTAGCAACGCAACTTCTTACGTTAGCACATACATTTATTTACAAATATGTCAAAAGCTCCGTGGGACCAGACTACCTCTTGGAGAGATCCATAAGGTCGATCGGTCTGTTTCTGGCAGTCAAAGCATAAAGCTATTTTGTTAAAAGCTTCTATCTCACGTTACGCGTTGGTAAGAAACCGGCAATGCAAAAAGTCACATGATTAACGTAAAACTTTGCGTTGCCAACAATTTGGAAACTGCGTGTGAGGACGGCCGAACTATGAGACATAAGCGTGTAGCATTCTATGAAACGTAATAAGTCACATTTTAATATCTATCTTCAACAGGATTTCGATTAGCATTCGGCATTCGTTTTGTACCAGCTTTCCAAGATACAGATAAAAAGCAATCATCCAGAATAAATACTTGCACGATGATTATTTTTAGGGTTCCGTACCTCAAACGGAAAAAACGGAACCCTTATAGGATCACTTTGTTGTCCGTCTGTCCGTCTGTGTGTATTTCAAGACTCTTTATCTCGGGAACGCGTAAAGATATCGAGTTGTAAAGATATCGAGAATATATCTATGGTTTCTTGCGTGTTGTGTAAAAGAAAAACTTCTCAGTTATCGTTTAAAAAAGTTAGAGCCGTTTATGTCGTAATAAAACGCATATTTCGACATTCACAAAAATCAAAACCTACAGGGTACTTCCCGTTGACATAGAACTATGAAATTTGGCGAAAAACTTTGTATCAGAGTACAGAGTCATATAGGAATAAATCTGAAAACTGTACATTTTTATTTAAATCACAAAAAATAAAAAAAAAACTCAAAATTCACAAAATATGGGTTCAAAATTCAAAATGAGTAAATCGTATTATGTAAGTTAGCACATGCTAAAACAGGTTTTTAATTATTTTAACAATGTGTGATTTTCAATGGATAACGAGAAAAGTGAAAAAAAAACTTCGTCGATGGTTATAGTATAGAGATTTAACAACTTACTTCCCAATTTTGTGAAATTTTCTGGAGTTGTACGGAACCCTCGGTATGCAAGCCTGACTCGCACTTGTCCGTTTTTTAAAACTAAAAATCTAGTAACATACGATCTATCAGACGAGATAGGCGGTCTAACGCAGACTTATGATTAGCCATGAAAAATGTTAAAAAGCCAAGATTTTACTATCCATAAAGAAAAATAGTCGTTGATAAAATCGTAAATAGGCAACTCAAGCTCTTTATTCTGCAAAATATATTCGTAGACTTAATATTATGCAAGAAAATAATTCAGTACTTCTAATTTAAGGGGACAGATAGAGGGTATAAAAACTAAAAATCTAGTAAATTACGATCTATCAGACGAGATAGGCAGTCAAACGCAGACTTATGATTAGCCATGTAAAATGTTAAAAAGCTAAGATTTTACTATCCATAAAGAAAAATAGTCGTTGATAAAATCGTAAATAGGCAACTCACGCTCTCCATTCTGCAAAATATATTCGTAGACTTAATATTATGCAAGAAAATAATTCAGTACTTCTAATTTAAGGGGACAGATAGAGGGCATAAAAATAAATAGGGTACAGGGCGGTTGGTAGAGGACGAATTTGTAATATACTTAATTCAGTAGCACACGTGCAAAGTCATATGTAACGAAATTACGCTGTCAATCAGAAGCTGCAGAGTGATGAGATAAAAAGTTTTTGTAGATCTTGTCGCAGATAAGAACCGGCATGATATTATTAGCTGCTTTCTTTGTTGTGTTGTCTCGTCGCAGATTTTACTTTTAGGGTTCCGTAGTAATACAAGAAAGCCTTATTTATGGTCATTGTATCTATTCGTTTCTCTGCCCATCCCCATGTCACAAAGCCTCAAATGCATGTGACATTATGATAATTTGAGTACAGATCTCCAAATTATAACAAAACTATCAAGGCGAAGTTTGAAATACTGCTCTCACCTTTGGGAAGGCTCTGCCAAATACCAGTTGGAGGCTTTGGAGTCCATTGAAAGGCGAGCCAGGAGGCTGATAGGCAACGAAACCTTGACTGAGTCGAAGCTGCAAAGTCTCGAGCAACGACGTAGGGTGTCTTGTCTGTCAGCCTACTATCGGATGCATTTCGGTGAGTGCGCCCAGGTGTTGCACAATCTGGTCCCACCTGCCCTTTTCTTCTATAGTACGGCTAGACAGACGCGACCAAAGCGCCACCCTTTTATGGTGGACATCCCACGCGTTAGAACCAAGCGTTTTGAGTCCACATTCTTCATACGAACTGCCAGAATGTGGAACGCTTTGCCTGAGTCTGTCTTTCCGTTAAAGTACAATGTAGGTTTCAAATCTCGAGTAAATAGGTATCTTCTAGGTAAGCGTGCTACATCCTAGACCGCATATCTGCTTAACATCAGGCAGTGTGTAGTCAAACGCAAACCTATTTGAAATAAAAAAAAAAGAATAATAATGTACTTACTCGTATAGAGAACTGAGAACCCTTGACATGTTTAAGTTAATATTATAAAGGTACACTACAGCAAACTGAGAACCTTTGACATGTAAAAGGTAATATATTCAGTGACATTGCAGCCCTTATTGCAATTCCTTCGAGGTATTCAGATTTGCATTAAACCAAGGAATAAATTTTGAACCTAGAACTAGAAGTTCTTGAGAAAATGTGGCAGAAATCTAGAACTTTTAGAGTTCATATCTAAACCTGCAGACCTCAAACGTATATAATCTTAGAGTTCAATCAGAACTTTAGACGTTTAATGGTTTCAATCGCAATCGTTATGATATAATGAGGCCATGATAATATCATTTTCGGCTTCCGTCCATACTTCAAAAGGAAAAACCGTCTGTTTTGTCATGATTTACTATCTCGGGAACGAGTAAAGATATCGAGCGTATTAACAGGTCCCTAGTTTCTTGCAGCTGTCAAATATAAACTACTAACTTTTACCCGCTGCTTCGCCCGCGCAATTTTAGTAAAATATTATCTCAAAATATATGCTTACAAAAATAGTAAGTGCGCCATTAAATATTCGCCACAATTCAATGCCATTCAAGGATATTTTTATATTTTGAATTGCCAATTTGTTGGCAACGAAACAGTTTTTCTCCTGTCCTGCGGGAACCACTAATTTTTCGGGATAAAAACTAGACTATGTCATTTCTCAGGCTCTAGACCATATGTGTACCAAAGGTGACGTCCACAAGTGGTATATTATTCAGAGAATTCTATTCTATTCGAACCAAGATGATATATACATAATTTAAAAGCTTGATTAATGGACTTCTCAAAAATATTTTATTTTGATTTTTTTATCCCTCCATTTTTTTTTAAATGTGAAAAATAATAATACAGCTTTGTATTTTTTCTAGTTTAGCAATAATAAAGTGCTTCTATCGTTATTTTACCAACATTCGTAGCTGATTCTTCCACATTCATCTCTTAATTTGCTAAAATTAAAATTATACTGGTAGGTACCAGTGTGACCAGTTAGTAGGTACAATGTGACAAAAAACACTTAAATACTGTGTCTAATTGGTAAAAATGCTTCTATTTAACAATAATGGAGGTTACTTAACCAGGGTTGCTAGAGATAAACTACCTATCGAGCCAAATATATTTATTTATTCTAATAGATTCAAAATTAATTTAAAAAAACGGAGGGCTCTTTTTTCGCTTTAACTGATGTAACAGAGTCAAAAAAATATGAACTTTCTCGAAATGTAACGAGTATTGTGGTTCGAATTTTTGATTATTATTATACCAGCATCCATACATTATGTGAACATGTCCTTTCATTGAAATCGGTTCAGTAGTTTTGGCGTGAAAGTGCGACAGACAGACATACAGAGTTACTTTCACATTTATAATATTAGTAAGGAAAGAAGGATAATTAACCAATTTTAAAATATAACTAACCACTTTTGGGACTTTTACGCGACTACGAGGAGTAGATATATATATACTTTTGGACAAACGTTGAAGCGGAATCAAAGTCAAATTAAGTTTTGTATTAAAAATCTAATTTTATCAACCTTAGATTTTTTTTCTCCTTTATTAGATTAGACTAGACACATACAAACTTTTGACCATCTACGCAAAAACGATGGGATTTTATAAGTTTGACGTTTAGGTGTGTGTGTGTGTTTTTTTTTTATTGGAAAGGTAAATTAGTCAGGAGTGTCCTTAGATATGTTTAATTAAAATTGGTTCGGCCGTTTCAATTTTTTAGCTCTTTAAGTAAGAATCTTATTGCGTTGTTTTTTTTTTTAATTTTAATTTAATTTTGTTTTCTGATATCAGGCCAAGACGGTTCAGATATGCGTCAAGTTACAATAAACTTATTACGGCAAAAACAACAGAATCCAAATGAGATTTGGTCCTGGGCGAGACATAATAAATCTCGAACGATGAAAAGGCCGGAGTTACGACTTGGCAATGGCATTGTTTGCTCCTAGGACGAAGACTCAGTAGACAGAGCTTGATACAAATTAAATTATAATTATCATAATTTCATTACATTTTAATATTTTTTTTGAATGCCTCGGTGGCTCAGTGTTTAGTGACCCTAACTTCTGGATCAAAGAGGCGTGGGTTGAATCCCCAGGGCAAATATTTATATGATGAACGTAAATGTTTGCTTTGTGTCTGGGTGCTATTTAGTTACTATCTATAAAGTATACATGTATTTAAAAAATAAGTATAGTAGTATATCAGTCTCTGGCAGCCATATCACAAGATTTGATTAGTTTGGGGTCAGAGGCCGTATGTAAGATGTCCCAAAAATATAAATTTATTTATTTATTTTTCGCCAAAATTGGCACAACTGACTTCAACCGTGTACGTAATTTTTTTACGCTTATGTTGTTTTTTCGCAAACAGCTTAGCCAATTTCATTAAAGTATAAATGGGACCACATCTGAAGCTTAACCTACCTAATAAAAAAAAATCATCAAATCCGATTCATAACTGGCAAAAATTAGTTTTGTTCAGTCAAATACTAGTTATATGAATAATAAGTAGGTATATGGGAAACCAGGGAAAAATAGGATATGATTCAGACAATACGTTCGGTATCAGATAGGTGACCAATTGGTATAAAAATGGGTTTACCCATATAGGTTTGTATATGTGTATATTTATGTATTATTATTATATACTACGGGACTAATCGCGCACTAAAATTGCGAGATAAATAAATACTTCCTCATCCCGTGGTCACGATCGATGTAACTCGGCCGAAGCGTCGGGATGAGGAGGTATTTATTTATCTCGTAATTTTATTGCGCGATTAGTCCCGTAGTATACAATAATAATGTGTTCAAATAGCGAAAGTTTGACAACAATATTTATGTATTGACTCAACAAATTGCCTATAAAAAGGTTTTTTAATTATTTATAGATACTTAATACTAAAGGGGTTTGAGCTTTTTTGTATGAAAGCTGGCATATCCACCCGCCGCCGCCATTATGTTAATTTTATAAGTTTCCGCGCACGATGAAAGTAGTATATATGAGTAGAAAACACTCATACACACAATAAATGTTCAGAACTATCCGTTTGCGATCTTTACATCCAAATATCTCGAGAACGTGACACTTATCATAGTGAACATCTATTGTATTGTATAAGTATACCCTATCCTTATATACTACTTTCGTTGTGCGCAGAAACTTATAAAAAAACAAGTTGGCGGCGGGTGTATGTATATGCCAGCTTCCATATAAAAATGTTCAAATCCCTTTTAGCGCGGTGTCTATTATTTCTCATACATCCATGGTTTGTTCGTAAAGCTCGTAAAGTTGGACTTGAACTGTTATAATGCTTTCAAAAGCAACGTTGGCTGAACATGGGGAAAGGCACGACTTGTTTAGCTGGTTTAATATTAGATTTAAGCCCTAAAACAAATAAACTTATTGCTGAAATAACTGAAAAGAATCAGTCCACAAGAATGACCAATATTATTTGATTACTATTTAGGTACTACAATCATGAATGATGTGAAGCAGTCAAGAATAAATTCTCAAGTTCACAAGAATACCCAATAATTTTGGTTACTATTTGACTACAAGATTGAAAAGCTGCAGAAAAAGAACTGGGAATTTCCAATGACGTCGTTTGTTTTATTAATTGGTAATAAATATTATGCTTTAAAAAATCTGAGAAAACTTGGCGTAGAGACAGACGACGGACAAATTAAAAATACCTACCCTGTCTGTCCTTTTCAGATTTTGGATCTATTTTGGATACATACCGCTTTCAGGTTCTGCCTTTAAGCTCGACTGCCTCAATTATAAAACATAATATTAACATAAAAGTTAGTCAAAGATACATTTTTGACCGATGAACCACCGGTATACAATTTGACGCTTTATATTTTTTTTTATATTTATCACGCATAACTTTTTTCATAGTAGTCGGATTTCAATAATTCTTTTTTATTGGAAAGAATATACTTCTATTTTATTTACTTAAATCTTATCAAAATCGGCGGAGCCACTTTTGATAAATCAACAATAATGTGAAAAATGCTGCATCGATCCGTGCGAAATATTCGCGAATTCTGTAAACGAGTGAAGTTGATCATGCAATTTTTTGCAAAAAATAATTATAACAAAGAAAATCCGAAGCGTTTAAAACTATAACAGAAACGTGACGAGGTAATTCTGACGAAGTCAAAACGTAACATAATTACTAACCCCAATCTTCGCGCAGCTGGGAGCTTCGGTCAGGATTGGGTTATCCGCAGCTTGTAACTAACATCACAGCTGCTAAGAAGTTTGATTCGGCCTGTAGTACATAGTATTCTCAAGCGTATAAGAATACTTCTCCACTATGACATTTATTTAGACATGCTACAAGAATGAAATGTTGAAACAGGATGAGCCGAGAATTGCCAATTTCATCGTTTATTTATTGGCTTCTGCGTCGAATGTTTTCCTTTGCGAGTAAAGTAACTTCAGCCATAAACCTTTGGTAATAAATAATTCTTGAATTGACATGTTTATAAAATTATCTAGCGGCAATTTTCTTTTCTCAGAATACGAAAGCGGATTAATAAATCACTGAAGATTGGCTGACATGTCACAAAATTTCCGTTTACTTTGATCAGTTCTTTCAAATATTTCTAGAGATGAAGTATATATAGTTTGAAATAAGATATCTGCTACAAAAATAAAAACGATTCCATCAAAATATCGCTCAGATATAAATGCCAAACACAAGATAACTGTTCGACACTCATTAAAATCAATATTAACACACACTACAAGCCAAAACTAGAACGTAAATTTGTTATCGATATTAATTTCAAATATGGAACTATAGGTCTTATACCCCTCATTACTGTTTCCCCAAAACTCACCCACATTTGCATCAGAATACAAATTACTAGTAATTATGTCCATCGATATTCGAAGCACATCCCTAATAGAGAATAATAGAGATTAGAGATGTGTAATCAAGCGAGTAATATGAAAAGTAGTAATCATGTTAATACCATTTATTAAGGGTGTAATCGGACGCAATCTGCCGTAACGTAGGTGATTTTTTTATTACAAATATAGACGTGGGTTCTACTACGGGTATTGGTAATTTGCATATTTTGTTACGGGGAGAATAATTATCATTATGTTTGTATAGTGTGATTTCAGCTAAATTGCACGAATCATAAACTTATCTATCAAAATGAGATTTGATATTGATTTGGATATACCTACCTAAGTGAATTAAAATATTAGCAATCAAAACTTTGTAGTCTCAAATCTATTGGACTTCTGCGTTAAGGTATGGCTATAAAAAATCGGGCAAGTACGAGTTGGACTCGTGCATGAGGGTTCCGTACAGTATGGGAGCCCCTCGGCAAAAAAATCACGTTTGTTGTATGGGAGCCCCCATTAAATATTTATATTATTCTGTTTTTAGTATTTGTTGTCATAGCGGCAAATGAAATAGTCTGTATTTAGTCTATGAAAATTTCAACTCTAGCTATTACGGTTCATGAGATACCTACAGCCTGGTGACAGACAGACGGACAGCGGAGTCTTAGTAATAGGGTCCCGTTTTTACCCTTTGGGTACGGAACCATAAAAATGTATGAAGAGTATTTTTCCTAGAATTAGAACTAAAGGTATTTTGCTCCTTTTCTCTGATACTATGTGCCATATACATGACCTATGACCTAAAAGGGTTAATAAAAATTGAGTCATATACATTTTGATATTCGTTTTATCATATAAATATTTTTTTTGTATATTAGACAAAGCTTTGTATGTTTTGTATAGGTGCCAAACTACCACTTCGTACATATTTGTAATTATTGCTCTAACTTGGCTTTAGTGCCTGTTCAAAATCCATTTGACAAATGTAGCGCCAGCAATTTTCAAACGAGATAGACAACATACGTTCGTAAACTCATAGTAGCATCCCAGAAGCTGTACTCGGTGAGAGCAAGTATATTGCAAATTAAAGGTCCCTCCTTCCCTTGAATAATAATTTTAACTCTGCAGTTAAATATTTACCGACCAATACAGGGTAGAATTACACGTGCAACTACTTGTTAATGGTGGCGTTATAGTTGTATGAAACTGTAACTTAATATGGGATATTAGTGTTAATTGTAGCCTATTCTACATCCGACTGAAGTGTGTTTTAACGTTTAAACGTATTGAGCGTATTTTTCAATCCTTATTTAGATAGCTTTTAGAGTTGAGGTACATGCTACGTATTGTTTTTTTCAAACATAAAGTTACTTCTCTATATCTTCGATTTTCGTTTAAATTAGTAAGTAACTAGTACAACTGATATTCGGAAGCATTAGTGAGGGTGACACTTCCAATTATCCTTACGAGTACCTACAGGGTTATTTTTAAACGTGATGAATCCGACTTCTGGTATGAACAAGTTTTACTATGGACATATCTGGAACTCTAGATAAAAAGACAGTTCTCCCAAAATTGCAAAACTGATATACGACAATAAGTGATTTAAAAAAAAAATCCGAATATAAGCCATAGTAAAAGTTGTTCATAATGATGTCTGAATCGCCTTTTTTTATTTTTTTTCAGATAGGGTTTGATCAAGCATGAACATGCCATTAGCCTTCAGGCCTCATTAGCCTTTTTTAAAAAACAATTACATCATAATAATATTATCTACTTATTCTATTTATACCTAATTTTACTATTTTTATCAGCATTCTGGCCTCTTCCGATAAGGGATAAGCCAGAATACTGTTGCACCATCCAACATTTATGGAATTAACATTTGTCAGAATACAAAATTCGGACCTCTCCGTTATGCTCCAAACACACTCCACGACAACATGATATTTTTGACTCAGTATATCCTTTCAGCTCTCTGAATAACACTGAATGATTGTATAATTTTAAACAACGAAATTAGTAACAGATCCATTGATGACAAAAATAAATTTCCTGTGGGATTTTTAAAGAATTTCTATTTAAACATTTGTGTTAATTGCGAGAACGCACTGGGATTCCCAATTAACTCTGACAAAGAGGAAAGTGCTAAAAACCAAGATGATTCAAATAAAAGTTTAATTTGAAACCTCAACGAAGATTAGAAATTTATAAAGGAAAATGTAGTAGTAATCATAATAAATCATACGGTTATAAAAGCAACTGAAGTAGGTGTAATGAATAAGCGGACGATAAATTCATTACAATGTATTGAAAAGCCCGTCCTGTGGGTAATCATTTAAACGCGATGTGAAGAAATTAACAATCGATAAAGCAGATTAGATACAGACCAACGTAATTCGGTTATAGTAGTTTTTATAAAGGGAAGACTGAGAAAACAGTAGTACCTTTGTCCAACTGTACTTTACAATCGAAAATTCGATACAGATTTGTCTCAAATCAGTAGCAGCCCTACTTTGTACCAGCCATTTTTAATGGTCCACTGCAGGACGTAGGCCTACCCAAAGGGTGATTAGGCCATATCCACTACGCTGCCGCGCGCGTTGGTGGAACCACATACGCCATCGAATTTCTTCTACGAGTAAAATATGCAGGTTTTCTCATGATGTTCTCATTTACCTTTCGGTAAATGCGCATCGACTAGTGCGCAGTGGCGTAAAAATCCGTACATTAATTCCAAAGGAACTCATTGATACGGGGCCGTGGTTTCAGCCCACGACCTCACGGTTGTAAGGCGGCTGTCACTGCCTCCAGACCACCAGGGCATATATCTCATAAGAAAAATGAAAATTAAGTTCAGTAAAACTAAAATAAAGAACGAAACATAGAACTGTGAATAATCTTAGACAATATACATGATAAAGAAGATCCAAAACTTTAGTAAAACTCTAAATTGGATAGTAGGTATAGATTGCAAAATGATAACAAAAATACTTACCAATAAAATCTAATACGTTCATATATTAAATCCTATTCCTGTAGTTGACTAAGAAGAAAGCCGTAAGTTGTAATATAATTAACGTATTCAAATTTATACAAATGAGCAATTAGAAGCAATATCAATATTTAGATTGGGAACGCTTCGAGACGGCCTAATTATGTCTTGGTTTCAGATGAATTCGCTACAATCAAAGACGGATACCAATTCTATGAAATATTTATGACCGATGATAAAACAATTCTCATTGTAATTAATTCTGTATTTAATTTGCTATGGTTTTCTCAACCTATTATCACGGTAATGGTACCTATGCAGGTATTCAGTCTTCATACGAACGGTCGAAATACTCCGAACGCGAATCATCTACTCGCCTCTGAGTTTGGTACACAACAGTAGCGCGCCGTTAAGACTAACGTGTGGGTTGGTAATCAGTAAACATGCGATTTACCTACCAGCAGGCCAATCGCACTAAAAAATTACAGCTGAACTACAGTTAAACTTTAACTGAACTTCGACTTATTGTTTATTTTCGTATCGCACTAATGATTTTGACTAAAGTTGAAACGCAAGTCGATCATAGTTGGAACGTAACCGGTGTCAAATGAACGGTTGGTGTATGATGTTTAACGCAATACCTAATTCCTTGAAGCTGAATCGAAACTTAACTACAATTGCAACCGAACTTTAACTAAATAAAATAAATAAATAAATAAATATTTTGGGACATCTTACACACGGCCTCTGACCCCAAACTAAGCAAAGCTTGTGATATGGCTGCCAGAAGCTGATAAACTACATATACTTATTTTTAAATACATACTTATATACGATTAATACGATTGGCCTACAGGCGGGCAGATCTAGTGCGTGTTGCCTATTGCGTGGCCACGCGGGGCTGTAGGTATTTATTTCAAGGACAGGGACGAGTCGCAATTCTGCATAGATACCATTACCGTGCCTTTGTGAAAATTCTTTAATAATGTCAATTAACAAACATCAAATCAATTCTCAATACTGAATTCATAATCTGCGGTAATTTAAAATTAAAACATTTCAATATCTCGATCCGTATCAGCAGCGAAATGTTTGACAGCCTGATCAAATAATTATGTATTGTGATAACGATATTCACCGTTTTTTGTAAGGTTATTTTCTTATTTAGCTGCTAATTCATACATTTATTTGTATGTTCGTTGTAATTTTTGCATAGATTTCAAACTAACATCCAGATAAGCTAGAAATATTCCAGATACTTGGTAGTTTAGAACAGTTGACAATTTAGAACAGAATTGCGATTTGATCTAAACGATTCTTTCTCACGTGTATAAAAATCGTTGTCCATAAAATAAGTTTACTGTTACAGATATTATTTCGAACAGACAGGGTAAATGACCGGGTGAAGCCGTGGTGGCCTAGAGGTAGTGACACCCGCCTTGCAATCGTGAGGTCGTGGGTTCAAACCCGCTCCCGTATCAATGAGTTCTATGGAGTTTATGTACGGAATTTAACACCACTGGCTTTTCGGTGAAGGAAGACATCGTGAGGCAACCTACATGCGTCCGTAGAAGAAATTCGATGGTGTAATGTGAATCTACCAACCCGCACTGGGCCAGCGTGATGGATATGGCCGAACCACCCTTCGTGGTTAGGCCTACGTCCTGCAGTGGACTATTAAAAAGGCTGGTACAGTACAGTACAGGGTAAATAACAAGGAAAATAAATAATTACCATCGAGGTCGAACTATCTTAATATATATAAATCTCGTGTCACAATGTTTGTCCTCAAAGGACTCCTAAACCACTTAACCGATTATAAAAAATTTCGCACAACATGTGCAGTTCGATCCAACTTGAGAGATAGGATAGTTTAAATCTCAAATTATAGTCGCAATTTTAATTTATTTAGCCACAGCAACGCGTGGTCGGGCAGCTAGTAATTCTATAAGGATAATAAATAATACATTTAATGGTTAAATTCTCATCACAATTCATAGTTTTGTTAGTCTACGATTGATATGAATGTAAACAAAGCATACGTACATTAGTTTCTTCATATATCTCCTTCTCGCTGAGAGCAACGTATAAGATTCTTTCTGCCCCGAGGGGAAATATTTCATTTTCACTATTTTCGACTTCATTCGGCTTTTCTGCCTTTACATAAACTCAGTCACTAATCACTCTCACTAGTTCCACTCCAGAAGCAGCCCTCCCTATAATTAAAGAGAAAGAAGATTCAAGAATCGTATTTACAGCAACTAACAGCTATAAAGCACAAGCTCCAGAACTCAAATGGTGTCAATAAATTCATGCTTTATTAGTGAATCATGCCATGCGAAACGAAAACAATATAAATGAGGAAAAGATCATGCGAGTCATGGTTACCAATAATATATAGACGGAGAAACAAAGAGGAAATAGCTACCCGTAACTACATATAATGGAAATATAACAATAATAAAAGTGATGGCGCAAGGAACTTAGAAGTAGAGTAGGTAAGTATAGACAAATATGCATGTGAACTATAAAAATATCTCGTTAATGATATGACATGGAACGCACACAAACTGCTCTTTAGATTCATTAAGTACCACAGCTATTTCGAATATAATTATTGTCAATCTAAGTACGTACGTACGCATATGATAGGTACGTAAGCAGGAACCTAGTCCAATTGGATAACATAAAGTTGGAAATGGATACAACAGTACCTACTGCTATAACACAGGTTGACCAGTTGCATTCTGTGATGTTATTTCATAACTATATTAACTTTATCACGGGATTGGCCCTAAATCTGCGAACAGCTCCTATTGGTATTTTCCCCCAATTTCATAGTATACTCAGACCAAATAAAAAAATCAATACATAATGTTGTGAACAAAACAAGTGAGGCCGGCAAAACAACGCCTCACAGTGTATAGACACATTTACACACACATATACGTACAAGGAAACTACGCCTTGGATCATCAGTCGAACTATGGAGGTGCAACACCGATGCACTCACATGTATACAAAACCGGCCTCACTTGACTGTTCACGACGATCTGTCTTGATTTTTAGGGTTCCGTACCTCAAAAGGAAAAAAAAAACGGAACCCTTATAGGATCACTTTGTTGTCCGTCTGTGTGTATGTCAAGACTCTTTATCTCGGGAACGCGTAAAGATATCGAGTTGAAATTTAAACTATACACGTAAACCTATGAATTCTAGCAGTTGTGTAAAAGAAAAGCTTCTCAGTCACCGTATAAAAAAGTTAGAACCGTTTATGTCGTAAAAAACGCATATTTCAACGCTCACAAAAATCAAAACCTACAGGGTACTTCCCGTTGACATAGAACTGTGAAATTTGGCGAGAAGCATTTTCTCAGAGGACACATATAGGAATAAATCTGAAAATTGTACATTTTTATTTAAATCACATAAAAATAGGGCCTCAAAATTCACAAAATATGGGTTCAAAATTCAAAGTGTCTTAACCATATCATGTAAGGTATCATATAAAATAACTTCATTAGCACATGCTAAAACAGGTTTTTAATTATTTCAACAATATGTTTGTACGGAACCCTCGATGTGCGAGCCTGACTCGCACTTGTCCGGTTTTTTTTTATTTGGTCTGAGATAGTAAGTACACTATTTATTTAAAGGTAACATGACGTGTTGCTTTGCGAAGTAAAATGCAAGGTTGGTAAATTCTTCGCGCACAAAATATGTACCTAAGTATGTACGTACCTTTTACGGTCATGTTTATCATTTAGATTCATTTAACACATATCAAAGTTGTTATGTTGACCATACAGCCCTTGGATAGTATTGTTGTATAGTGATAACATTGTGAGATTATCTCGACGGATGTTAGGGGGCGTAATTATCTGTAGGAACTCGTTTCGGTAATGTCCGTGTCGTGATAATAATTAATATCGTAGGACAGAAGGTCAGCACGTGTTTTTGCTATGAAAGGTCAATCATAGATAACAGAATTCAGGCAAATAATTCGTACGATATATGAATGAAAAATAATGAAATCAGGTAGCGTTTTGGAGAGTAAGAAATGAAGTACAAAATTGTCGTATATATTGAGATCATCCTAGAAAACTTAATTAGGTAATCTAGTACATCATTTTTGTGTTAAATTGGCAAAACGCACGGTACAGATATAAGTCATGGAAATTCTTTTAAGAAATTATTTTTTGCAAAAATAGCATGACCGACTTCACCCGTGTACAGAATCATTACATAGTATAAAACAAAGTCGCTTTCCGCTGTCTGTCCCCATGTATGCTTATATCTTTAAAACTACGCAACGGATTTTGATGCAGTTTAATTTAATAGATAGAGTAATACAAGAGAAATGTTTATATGTACAATACACCTGTGCGAAGCCGGGCAGCCGAGGCGCATCGCTAGAACGCAAATATTATGCACGGATCGATGTAACATTTTTCACATTATTGTTGATTTATCAAAAATGGCTCAGCCAATTTCGATAAAATTTAAATGAGACCAATTTCGAAGACGAATTTCGACTACTATGAAAAAAAGTAATGCGTGGTTATACATAAAATAATATCGTCGAATTGTATACCTCCTGTAGTTCGTCAGCCAAAACAATGAAGTAGCAAGAATAAACTATCAGTCAATAAAACTGTCTTCAAAACGTGGGCAAACTTAAAAGATCACAAAGAACACATTTGCTTAAAAGCTTTTATGGGAGACCATAAATCTTAACCTAACACACAGAAAACGTCACACGGGTCCCATAATGTAAATATGTGTTAATTAATTTAAAGAGAACAATAATGATGCAGATAAAAACAAAATTACCACAAATTTATGGCGTTTTCATACTTGACGATGAGATTTAGGTGTTTGTATTCAAACTGGTAGCAAAATTACAGTTATCACAAACAAAAGTTAATTGGTGCCGTGGGATGAAGCCTAGAAAATGTTGGGTTGACCTTGTAGCAATTTGTACACCGCGGTTTAGAAATTAAAGCCTTGAATTACGCTAGGACGGAAACATTTTGAAACTAGGGTGAAAAATCGGTTTGTGGATGAAAGTTCCGAGAATTTTTAGTGTAACTGAGCAAAATAAAATGTCATAGGTCATAGAGTAAAACATTGAGCAGTTTTTGTCCCAATGCTGAATCCGTGATGAAAATATAGCGTACATTTTGCCTTTTGTGGATTTGCCCAGAGTTGAAGTCTTATTTAAACATCAATATTTAATCTGTACTTATATTTAATTAGTATTTTAATTCTATTGTTCGCATGAGTCGCCAATACAATGATATCTCGTCTGATCACAGTAACCATGTAGACATTTATGACAACAACTTGTATAAATTTAGAAAAGACATCTTGGCCATCCTCGCTGCTCAGGGGATGCCAGGTCATGCTTAGATTTGGCCTGGTTTTCTCTTATTTGTTTATTTTATTTCTGTAGTATGCGCTGCGGCACTAGGTTTGCAGCACAATGTAGTTAATTAATGTTAATATTTGTTCATGTTTGCTCTATTGTTTATTATAAAATTTGTTTTATTGAGATTTACTGCTAGTATCATGCTGTGTACGCATATCAAGGGATATTTTCCAGTTCTGTACTTTTGCTGTATTAAATTTAGCTCTTAATTGAATGTATCCTGTTCTGTGTACCTTTATAAAAAAATAAATTTAAATCCTACTAATATTATAAACGCAAAAGTTTGTGAGGATGGATGGATGGATGTTTGGATGGATGTATGGATGTTTGTTACTCTTTCACGCAAAAACTACGGAACGGATTGAGATGAAACTTTGCAATAATATAGCTTATATACCAGAATAACACATAGGCTATAAATCATAATGATATATTGCATATGCGGGCGAAGCCGTGGGTAAAAACTAGTAAAAAATAAAATTAAGTACCCAACCAAAAGGAGTCGACACGCCTAAGTACCGAAGTCTGCCAAGTCAGTAGGGGATCAAGAAACGCACACAAACCAAAATATAAGCAAGTTTACACGCACACCAATGTAATTAACTAACACTAGATGAAAATGAATGCAACACAAGCGCAACCAGACCGATATATTTATATAAAGAACATGACCACCGGTCGCGTACTTTTGGCAGAGGGGTACGCTTTGCAGTGTCGACTCCTTTTGGTTAGGTACTTAATGTATTTAAATTTTGTTCTCATGGTCGCAGTCATGGTACGATCCAACCTACAATCTACATAAGTTCACAAAAAAAAATCATATTGAATTCTTTTATACCTAAGTAGATATTAAAATATCTTAGTGTCCATTTTCGTAGGCGCCAATTTGCTAACCATCTCCATAAAAATCATTGTAAGGTCAATAATCATAGCTTATTAATTCAGAAATATTTGGTAACAAGAACAATAACCATCTATCAAAATAACTTTAAAGGACAATTTTTATATAATCCACCAAACAGGGCTACCAAGGTACGTAATCGCTCCTGAATTTTGCAACTTGATTTAAGCTTTCGCCTTTTACATTGCAACACCGATATCTCAATTCTAAATCACGATACTATAATAAAGGCATATCAAGCAATCTTTTCAACAGCTCACTAAGGCTCAGTTTCACAATCATAAAGCTACCGTGAAATCTACCTACAATGCAATTAAAAACTAGATTTGACCACTCAAAGAAGATAAAGGTAAATGTGTAGGTTTTCAAAAAGCATTTCAAAATAATAAGCGGTACTAAACTTTTGGGTCCATGTTCACCGTAACTTAATCTTTGGTTAATCAGACGATTGACGATTGATTAATCGTCTAAATCAATCGATCGATCAAATTATCGCCCGTTTTAGCGTTTAAAATCAGAAAGAATTATTATAAAAAATAGTAACCTTAAATGACTTTACCTTACCTTTGTATAATAATTAAGTTGGGCAAACTATAAATGGGTAATTTAAGTGGCTCACACAATACTTCATATACAGGGTTACAGGCTAAGTCGACCTATTCCCGATAAGCGCGTGTAGTTTACTACGTTTCTGACTGATTTGGCTATGAAACACCATATCTTAAATCTTACAGTTTTCGAGATATTTGAATTCAAATACTTTTTTAAAAGGTTAATTTTACGGACAATATTGGGTAAAACATGTAAAAATCAAATAAAAATAATAATACGACTTACACGTTTCAAAATATCTGAGCTGATAGCCGAAAATTGGGGATTTTATAAATACCAATTTCAAATATCTGTTTTTTTTAATTTAGGATAGTGTATTTCATAGTCCAATTAGTCAGAAACAAAGTAAAGGACACACCCTTAACGAGAATAGGTCGACTTACCCTGTAACCCTGTATATTATCGTCGTATATATTATAGATTAGTATTTAAGCTTCATAGCCTTACGTGAGTGTAAGGTATAAGATATATATCATAGACTCGAAATATCATTGACTCTAATCACCCATCTTGGAAAAATAAATAAACTGCAATCGTGAATGTTACATTTTATGTCTGGCAATTTGCTAATAACAACTTTTGACCTCGAAAGCTAAGAAATTTACCATCTTACCACAAAAGTTTTACGCACGGCTTAGACAATGTTTAACAGTACAAATTGCGCGGTGAAACGATGTTTAAAGCGTGTTGAAATCTTTTGTGGTAATTGGCGTTTGTTTTGTCATGCTGCGTAAACTAACTTCAAAATTATAGGAAGGCCGCGAGCCGAGAGCCTTTAGGCCACCTAAACAGAACTGGCGGTTAATTAACTCCCTGATTAAATATTGGTAAATATGACCCGTATTGCCAAGTATCGCCTACTCATTCACTTCATAAGTGTTAGTAACGATGGATGACAGATTGGACGTGTCTGAATAAAGTGGTCACTAATTGCGGAGTGGGTTAAAAATTAAAGCAAGGCCATCGCTATTGTTACTTAGAACTGGATTGGGTTGCATCATGTGTCGCTCTCTAATGAAAGTAGTCCATTTGAATAGTTAAGAGTTAATCGATTGAAAGGATACTATGTACTTAGGAGGACCTACGTTATAAAACGTATGCAAGGTTTTTTCTTGCAAAATGTAGGGACTTTCAGTTTGAAACAGTTTTTACTAGAGAAAGAATCAGGAAAACGATCTTTTAGAACAGCTGCTTTTTTGCGATTTTGCAGTTGGTCACAGTAAAAGTTATTCATTATGACGAGTAAGACACCTCTGGAAGTAGCTTATCCAGTTTACAAAATAACACCCTGTATGACTTAATACAAAAAGAGTTAAACGATAAACCTTAATAAAATACAATTAAATTATATTGAAAACTAAGTACGATACTAAACTGTCACACCACTGCTAGTCATTTTACTATAGTTTTGTTTAATGCTAGTCATTTTATTATATGTGTAGCTATGTATTAGATAAAAGTCATTATGAACCACATCCTTTAAAAGGATGTGTACCAAAATTCATATAGAATTGTAGAAAAAAGCGTTTTCATCACATCGATTCGAAAAGGACTACTTGGTTCGCCTTTAAGTGCGCCCAAAGTTGGTGTTTTCTAGGAACTTTATAAGTGCGCCGGAATTATCTTTGCCGCGCTCTTTTTGAATTTGGAACAAATATGTGCGACGGAATGAACTTTGCCGCGCACTTTTTGAATTTGGAACAAATAAGCGCGACGGAATGATCTTTGAATTTGGAAGTATTTGTAACGTTAGTGTTCAGCGCCAAAAAAATGAATGTAAATATACTAAGTTTTTATTTGTTTTATTATTAGATACCATTTAATTTCAATTTAGTTGTTACTCTACGTTTTATTAAATAATAATAAATATGTGACGCGACTTTTATTTTCTCATAGAGGTGATGAAAAGTAGAGTGTACAACTCGGGCGTAAAATATATTTTTGGTTCGGACGACGGGGTACTTTGAATCCCTCGCTACGTTCAGGATTCTACTAAAGAATCCCTCACTTCGCTCTAGATTCAAAAAAGCGCCCTCGCCGTAAAAATATTATTTTGCTCCCTTATGATACAATCTAATATTATTCAAGTACTCAGTTTGACCTAAACTAATAACAAACGAGAGAAACTAAATAAAACCGTTTAATAAAAACACAGGTTTCATTTTTGATATCTAGAAAAACCGGAGCGAGCAAAACTAGAACAAGCAATAACACAAATCACTGCTATCGCAAACCTACATAAAATTTAAACAAGACCACTTACGCAACAACCCTAGAATACAGAATTACCCTGTTGTTATTACACACAACTCCTGTATTTGCTATTTAAATTCTAAGCAGCTCTCCCATAAATCCCATTTCCATTATCATGTTTATATTACACTGTGTACATGTACATTATAAATTCATTATCTAATACTATTATGCGTTATCGTCCGCAATGCTTGCTCCTTTTGTTACTCAGTCAAATTATTCATTTGTGTCCACAACAAATGTTCGTCCTACGCTCTCCATTGTTCTTTGAACTTGACAACTTCATTTGCATTAGCTAGGTGATGGTTTTAGCTCTGGGAATCTCTCATTTTATCGAATAAGTTGGGAGTAATTGGTCGGTGAGAGCTAATGGAAGAGTTTTAGTGACGTTCTGGTTAAAGTTCAAGTCAAAGTTTACTGTGATCGTTGACGTTATCTATATCTATTTAAACCTATTATTTTACGACCAACTAGTTCTACCCTGCTCTTTCCGTAAGTATAAAAGCAAGGCACATGGCTTTTCTATTTCCTTTTTAATGGTAAGCAATGTTGAGTTCGTAGATAAAGCACGCAGACTTAGAAGATTTTTTTATCAGATTTTCTGAAAATTCTGCGTTTCTGATTTTTGGATTCATCTAAAGTCGCATTAAGTACCTACATATATCTGAGTCAAATGCTCTGAGAAATCAAGCATCGGTCCTCAAGAGAAATCTGTTTTTGCAATATTTTTACATCTTGTAATTTTTATACAGTTGAATTTTTACAATATTTTTATAAAAACACTAGTTTTTACCCGCGGCTTCGCCCGCATGATATTTTGATTTTTCACGCAATATCATTATAATTTATAGCCTATGTGTTATTCTGATATATAAGCTATATTATTGCAAAGTTTCATCTCAATCCGTTCAGTAGTTTTTGCGTGAAAGAGCAACAAACATCCATACATACATCCATCCATCCATCCTCACAAACTTTCGCGTTTAATATATTAGTAGGATTATAAAAACTTAACCTAGGTTGCCGCCGACAGCGGGGTGGGGCCCAAACTACCTGGTTGGGGCCACAGGCTGATGAACCTCCTGAAGTCCTGACAATGCGCGCCGTGTCCAGAATCACTGCCTTCTGAATCTGGCCCTTGACCCAACCGTCTAACGAGAGACTCTTGAGGTGTTGGTCGAGCCTCTTTGCTATTAAACCGTTTACCGACACGACTACCGGGACAATGATCGCCGAGTCAGAGCAATAACGTAAGTTATTATTATTATTTATTATGTCCCACTGCTAGGCAAAGGCCTCCGTTCCCTCTTTCCAGACTGCGCGATCTACTGCGTTGATGGCCCAGTGTTTGTCGTGCGAGCTCAGTTCGTCGCGCCACCTGCGTCTGGGTCGACCCAAAGGTCGTATGGATTTATACTCCGTTATACTGTTATACTCTTACTATTACACAAAACGTTCCTTCGATTTGAGAATACCTTTTTGAACTTTTATTATTGGTAGAATCAGAACCATCAGTGTTACATTACCCTTTACAACTAGTACCTTTTTGTGATTGAATCACCATATACTAATCAACAAAATATCTTCATCAGATCAGTAATTTGTCCATCACAATCTAATTCAACCGCAATTTATAAAACAAGATTTAAATTATCACAACTTCGATCCATTTCAACGCGGCCGGTCCCAGATTAATTCCCGAAAAAGTAATTAAACTGTGCGCCATCGGAGTGCGTTGAATATTTCATAGCGTATTTCGCGGCGCATCCGAACCTTTGATTATTTAGAAAGGAATGTGATACGAAGTACCAACATTATATGTGTCTGTATGACACAGAAAGGTGTAAAAAACCACGTTACATTGATTTGTTTTTTTTTTTTAAAAGGCAGCTTCAGGAACATTTCAAACTTGTTTGAGTCTTCAAAGCTGAGATAAATAAATAAATATTAGGGGACATCTTACACACGGTCTCTGACCCCGAACTAAGCAAATCTTGTGATATGGCTGCCAGAGACTGATATACCACTTACACATATTTTTAAATACATACACATATAGATAGTACCTAAATAACACCCAGACACAGAGCAAACATCTATGTTCATCATGCTTGCCCTGGGTGGGGAACGAACCCACGCCTTTTTAATTCAGAAGTCAGGGTCACAGTTTGTGAATTAACAGATGCCAAAAAGTTTGATCCTGCCATTAATTACTATCGAAAATTTGAGCTGGACGAGGCAAATCCAAAAATTCTATAGATTTGTTTTTGAAAGTGGGTCAACATTCACGAAAATCTTAATCATGTTTTTGTTGGGTTTGTTAAACAAGCAAGATGTTTTAATATATAATTTTGATCACGTTACATTGCGTAATTTCGGCAGAAGGGATAAGCCAGAAAGAGGAAGGTAAGCCAGGTCTTTCTATAAATGATCAAAGTAACTTCCTGAAATTTTAACACAACACTGTATCCATTATACGTAGTGGAAGAGGATTTTGCAAACTAGATACTGTATTATTTGTTCAGTATAATATTTAACTGTTTACTTATTTTTTTCGAACGACTCAATAATAGCGCCCCTGTCCGCGCGTTAGAGACCTAGAAATACCACCGTATAAGGTTAAAACTCGAGATTAACTTAGAATCTAATCTACTTAAAACAATATAACGGCAATGAATCTATGTAACTTTTAAAATAAAGTCTCATATATTTTTAATAGAAAATAAGTAAAGAGTAGAGTATTAATAATAAACATTTAAAGTAGCCTCATCTAAAGGCACAGTCTCCTGAAACTTTAAACGCAGCAAACAAGTTTCATGCAAATTCTGTTCAAACAATTACTTAACAACTGGGAATATTTTAAGCTGTACTTGTGTTGTGTTTAATGTTGGTCTGTTTACTTCTTGTTTCGACTAGGTTCAGCACTTTCTGTAAGAGTTTTTGTTGTGTGAAAGTTATAACATCTTGTATAATTTGTAGTAAAAGCCCAGTTGTAATATGAACAGTAATAAAGTCTTATCTTTTATTTAGACTAGAAGTGTTATTGAAAAATTTGATGAATTGACGATGGCAGGTATGTAATTATTCAAACACATATATGTGTTCACTTTGATATCTGTCATGTCTGACTTGAACTATGAGTTGCAAAAAAACATATATTAGTTTGACGGCTGTCACCTTGACACATGTCATGTCTAGCATGACAGGTCATATTTTGTTTCTTTTTGTTATTTTAGTTTTACGGTAGTAACTCGCGTAATTTATTATTATTGTTCTAACAACTTTTGACTGCAGTTGTAACAACGGTAATTCATTTACCGTTCTTACTACTTGTAGTAGGTAATGTTGGTAGTAATACTTGCGCCTCGGCTGTTTCACTATTGTGAAATAGGCGTACGATGAAGATATATGCAAGTTAAACTCTTAATTTATTCGTCATATATTTCCCCAAACATTTTTTAATCATAAACAAAACGTTCTGTCAAAAGTTTTATCATTCCAATATAAGGTCTAGCGCCATTAATAACCGATTAATCAAAAACCGCTACTTCATTACCATAATCTATCGCCACTGCCGGCTTTAGTACGACAAAATTATTTATTGAGTTGGTTGGGGGCGACATCGTCGTAATTTCTAAGCATGGTAAAATATTGAAAAAAAATTACCGAAGTCGTCAGGCAAAGTCCTCATAATTATAGTATTTTAGTCCACCCAAGATCTGAAAATAAAAGTGCGAAAGGGACAGCAAGTCTAATCGAAAGTAGGATTTTTTTAAATGTGTTCCAGAATATTTCATACAGATTGAGTTCTAAAATCGAAATTATCTGCAACTTAGACAGGCTTCATGTTCAATGGACTGGCGGACATATTTACTTTAGAAAGTACTCGTAGGTCTATCAAACGCAGAATCTTTTGATTTATGATAGACTACATTCATTTTATTTGTCATCGTAAAATATAGTCTTTTATCACATAGTTAGGAAAACATAATAATATGTAACACTTCCACACTCAACTATTCTCAATAATTATTAAGGCAATGTTATAAAATTTAGACCCGAGTTCACCAACACTTGTTTAAGTTAAACGTGTGAATCCTGTATTTAAACAACGGTTAAACTCGGGTTTTAGAACCTAGTTCACCAACAAATGTTTAATTTATCAACCGTTGGCTAAATTTTAAACTGCTTTTTAACGAAATTTTGCTGTTTAGCAAGCAAAAACCGTTGGTTAAATACAGTAATCACACGTTTAACAAGAGTTGGTGAACTCGGGCTATATATGCTATAGAAAAACATTATATCGATCAATATTCATCGTACACCTAAAATCTTTAGGTAGGTTAGGTTAGCCTCATCTAAGGTATCGTAAAAAAAATATTTTGCCAACCGTATAATAAAATTGGACAGTCCGTATGTCTGCGGATGTCGGTTGCCTTGTTTATTGCCTATCTGTTTATTTATTGCCATTTCACATATAGGATTTCTAGGAATGACGTCACTTCACAGTGCGATTGGACATTAGTTGAATTTTAATTTTGTCGCTAGTTGCAGCTGTCAATTAAACAGGATTAACATAAGACGTACCAGTAATTGAGTACCATGTTTACCTTATTTATGGTTAAGTATATAAAACTTGATTTTCATCACATCTATTCGAAAAGGACTACTTGGTTCGCCTTTAAGTGCGCCCAAAGGTGTTTTTTATAAGGGACTTTATATGTGCGACGGAATTATCTTTCCCGCGCACTTTATGAATTTGGAAGTATTTGTAATGTTAGTGTTCAGCGCCAAGAAAATGAATGAAAAGAATGTAAATATATGTTTTTATTTGTTGTATTATTAGATACCATTTAATTTAGTTGTTACGGTTTATTAAATAATAATATTACAATAAAATATGAGGCGCCTTTTATTTTCTCATAGAGGTGATGAAAAGTAGAGTGTACCACTCGTGCGCAAAATATATGTATTTTTGGCTCGGGCGACGTACTTTGAATCCCTCGCTACGTTCAGGATTCTACTAAAGAATCCCTCACTTCGCTCTGGATTCAAAAAAAGCGCCCTAGCCGTAAAAATATTATTTTGCTCCCATATGATACAATCTACTATTTTCGGTCAACTTTTTCTTACACTAATAACAAAGCCAAAAAGGAAATAGAGCAATCATACTGAAATAAACCTAGATCTAAAATGGAGAAATATCAGTGAATTAATTTTTCCAGTTCACTTCTAAACTTAAAAACAAAATAACATTGACATTCGCGTGTTTTACCAATAAATATCTTGCAAGTGAAATATCACGTTGGATGGCAGAGAAATCTAAGCAATAAATATGTTATCCAACGCAAAAGTATACAATCTGCATGAGTAACGACCCCGGAGAGTCCATATTTGATAGCAGAACTGCAAAGTGCATCATAATTTAACGTCATCTTCGGCTGATTTACATACATAGGTAGATAGATATAGATATATGTAGATACGCATTACACCATTAGTTTTCACTAAGAGAGTTAACTGTAATTAAAGAATCACCCATTTATATGCGTATTTGACATAAATAATCACTATTTTTGCTGTATTTGACATTGCAACGACACAAATAAAGCACTATGATTATTGTAAGTTTTTAGAGAATTCAATGATTTGTGTTTCATGACTCAAAATACCTACGCAATATGATAAATAAAATAAATATATTGGGACATTTTACACACGACCTCTGACCCCAAACTAAGCAAAGCTTGTGATATGGCTGCAAGACTGATATACTACTATACCCTTTTTTAAATACATACTTATATAGATAGTAACTAAATAACATCCAGACACAGAGCAAACACTTATGTTCATCACATAAATATTTGCCCTGGGTGGGGATCGAACCCACGCCTCTTTGATGCAGTAGTTAGGATCACTAACCACTGAACCACCGAGGCAGTCTCATACATAACATTATGTTACGAGATGGGTTCTTGGATAGTCAGTTAAAACGCCGATTATTCACTTTGCACTTTATTGCACACAAACACTTCACAAAAATCACAAAAACACACGACAAAACTGGTTCGCACAAACACTTTACACTGGCACTGATATTCACACAAGCTAGTCACTTTACAATCACTGGTATCGCACACTAACCCGAGTAGTTATCGCTTCGACGGTAAACGAACAACAACCGATCCCCAAGGGTCGGCCGGCGTATTTATATTCGTTATTTCCTACAGTCTCGAACCTACGAGATATTTCGCAACATTACTCGATCTCAATAAACGCCATTGTGTTAACAAGTAAACAACTTGAAAGTTCGAGAATCCCCTATTGTTTTTCATTTACGTAAACACCCAACAAAAGACGAGATACAAAGACTGATCCCGCTCGAGTCATTAAGCCATAAAACCGAATACAAAAGGCACCAATAAAAAGACGCAAAACAATAGAGCTTCCCAGAATCGTATACACCGCAGATTACACCGCATAGTTACTGCATACCTACAAAGGGCTCCTACTGCGTTACACTACCCCCTCCTAAGACATGCTCGTCCCGAGCATCGTTGCACCCGTAATATCGCGCCAATCGATCCACATGAACTATCTTGGGAGCACCTCGATGTCCCTTCTGTATGCGGAACGTCACGTCGTTGATCTTGGTCACCACACGGTATGGTCCATCCCATTTGGCTTGTAGCTTTGGAGATTTCCCTTTTTTGCGTATAGGGTTGTGTAGCCATACTAGCGAGCCTTCCTCGAACCCAGGGTTGTTAGTCCTTCTGTCGTATCTAGTCTTCATTCTTTCTGATGTTTGCTGGCCATACTCTCTAATGTGCTCATAGATGTCGTTCATCTTGTTCCGGAGGTCACTGGCGTACTCAGTTATGGGTTGTGGAGAATCCGGTGGGACACCAGTTATTAAGTCGGCGGGTAGCCGTAATTCACGTCCAAAATTGGCAAAAGCAGGAGTGACATTGGTGCTCTCATGAACAGCACTTCGGTATGACAGCAAAAATGGCTGGATATGCTTGTCCCAATCCCGTTGTTTGCTTTCGACTACTTTTGCCAGGTATCTCTCCAGAGTTTGGTTGAATCGCTCCACCATTCCATCTGATTGCGGGTGGTATGACGTTGTCCTTGTTTTGTGTGCACCCATTAGCCGACACGTCTCTTGAAACAGTTGAGATTCAAAATTTCTTCCTTGGTCACTATGGATTTCCAATGGTACTCCAAAACGACAGAATACTTCATGGACCAATTTGTCTGCTATCGTCGATGCCTCTTGGTTTGGAATTGCGAAGACTTCCGGCCACTTGGTGAAGTAATCCATGACGACAAGGAAGTACTTGTTGCCACTTTCGCTCACAGGAAATGGTCCGGCCACATCCAGTGCGATTCGCTCCCATGGTGCTCCAACATTATACAGCTTTAGTGCTCCTCTGCTGCGGGTATGCGGACCTTTCACTGATGCACAGCTCGTACATTTCCGTACCCAGTCTACTTCTTCGCATGTACCAATCGGGGTTCCTCCTTTGATGAGTTGTTCCTCGTTACTTGTGTTGAGCACACGCACCACAGCAGTATTAGTAGTCCTCACCAAAGTTCGGGCCACTAACCATGGTTGATCACCTTCCGATTGTTCTATTAGAACACATCGTTGTTGATGTCCCAACTTTGGCGGTAATCTAACTGCCACAATGGTTTCCGATCTAGGTGGAAGGACTGTTCTCTGCAGACAATAAACCTTTCCTGATATGGCGCCTTCCATAAAGATTTCTTCTCTTCCACACTTCAAGATTCCTTGGTTGACGTCAATCTCACAATGATGTTCTCGCATGAAGTCAAGACCCAGAATGCAATCGTCAACTATATCTGCCACAATGACTTTATGTTGGAAGGTTTTCTCACCCAACTTTAACTCCACCAGCTTCTCTCCTTGGACGGATATGTGCTGACCGGTCGCTGTCAGAAGTTGAACTGTTTTGCAGCTTTCGAAGTTCGGAAGAAAGCGCTTAGCCAAACGGGAACTGATGATAGTGCGAGAAGCTCCAGTATCCAATGTCAGCTTGCACGAAGTTCCGTTGATGGCACCATTGATGATCAGGCTGTTCCCATCGTGAGCTTGTGATATCAAAATCTTTGGCTTTTCTGACCCGGTTAACACTCGCCAATTTCTGCTTTCTTCAGCAGGTCGTTTATTCCTCCATAGTGAATGCGTCGCCTCACGATCCGTCCGTTCTTCCAATAGTCGATCGTCCCTGGTTCGGCATGGCTTTGGGCAATTCCGCCATAAATGGCCTCTTTCGTCGCAGTTGTAGCATCTAGGGCCAAACCTTGTACGAAGTGATGCGTCCTTTACCTCCCTTATATGTTTGATACCCTTCGCTGGATTTCGTACAGCCTCGACTTCTAAGGCTTGAGCCAAAGCTTCCTTTAGTGTCTTATGATGCCCAAGTTTCACTGCAGTTCGTACTTCGAAGTCTGCTATCCCGTTAGCAAACGCTTCCACTAGAATTTCGTCGTTGGGTAATGGCGCGGACTGATAAGCCTTCCGGAATAGTTTCTCCACCTCGACGGCCCACTGTTGAAGACTTTCATTACGACGTTGCACCCTGTTCTTCAACTGCGCTCGGTACACACGTTCCAGGTGCTCATCACCATAGCGACTTTCCAGCGTTTCCATTAATTTATCGTAGGTCACTTCCTTACCAATGGCATCGAGAATACTCAGGGCTTCGTCGCGAAGGCTCATTATGAGGGCGTTCTTGGCTTGGTCCTTGTTCCATCCATTGGTTTGAACGGCGGCGTCAAATTGAACTTTGTAAGCTGACCATGATGATGTCCCGTCGTAAGGTGTCACTTTGATCTTTTGTGAGGCTGGCGAGAAGTTTGTAAGTGGAATGGCTCCACTTCCAGTTTTAATGACGTTCAAGGTCTTTCTTACGTCGGCGATTTGTGTTTCCGCTTCGAAGATGCGAGATTCATACTCCTTCATCTTGGTATCGTGCTGGTCCATTTTTTCTTTCATTTCTCTTATTTCCTTTCCCATGGTCGCTTGTAGGCTTGAAAGCAGACCATCTTGTCCACGATCCAGTTTCTCCTCTAGTTGGCGAGCCTGTTCTTCCAGTTGACGAGCCTGGTCTTCTTTGTTGCGGTCCAATTTTTCTTCCAGCTGGCGAGTCTGCTTCTCGTTGTTTCGGGCCTGATCTTCTAGCTGCCGCGTCATGGACTGCATCATCGACATCAAAGCAGCCATATCAAATGCCACAGGGACAGCGGGTGATGTAGCAGGTGCCACAGCAGGTGGTGCAGCAGGTACCACAGAAGGTGCCGCAGCAGGTGCTCCTGGGTTTCTGCAGTCGTCATTGGTTGCCTCGGACTCACTGCCTTCCATTAACAGCGAATTATTTCCAAAGCGCCTCTGGTCGATCTCCTCCTGGCGGCGCTCCTGCTCCTCTTGTCTGCGCGCTTCCTCCTGTCGGCGCTGACTCCTTGTGCGAGGGGTCTCTTCGTCGTATGGTGTTACCGGCATTTTCAACTATCCACCCTTCTGACACCAAATGTTACGAGATGGGTTCTTGGATAGTCAGTTAAAACGCCGATTATTCACTTTGCACTTTATTGCACACAAACACTTCACAAAAATCACAAAAACACACGACAAAACTGGTTCGCACAAACACTTTACACTGGCACTGATATTCACACAAGCTAGTCACTTTACAATCACTGGTATCGCACACTAACCCGAGTAGTTATCGCTTCGACGGTAAACGAACAACAACCGATCCCCAAGGGTCGGCCGGCGTATTTATATTCGTTATTTCCTACAGTCTCGAACCTACGAGATATTTCGCAACATTACTCGATCTCAATAAACGCCATTGTGTTAACAAGTAAACAACTTGAAAGTTCGAGAATCCCCTATTGTTTTTCATTTACGTAAACACCCAACAAAAGACGAGATACAAAGACTGATCCCGCTCGAGTCATTAAGCCATAAAACCGAATACAAAAGGCACCAATAAAAAGACGCAAAACAATAGAGCTTCCCAGAATCGTATACACCGCAGATTACACCGCATAGTTACTGCATACCTACAAAGGGCTCCTACTGCGTTACAATTACAAGCAATACTTTTTTTGAATGATTCATGATACATGTTTGTTATATATAACTTTTGGAAGATGTAATAATTTTGTCCTATGTTCGATTACAGAATTCAACATTGTATACTGAGCGCCACACAAATTGAAAGATGGGAAGTTAGCCGCAGATGACACTTCGCCGTGATTCGCTAATGATTGCGCATGTGTGCACAATGCCTATACAAATGGCGAAGTAGTGAGCTCGGGCGTAGGGAGCGCGCGGGAGGCATGAAATTGGCGGGCGGTTGTGCCTGGCGTTTCGTCTCTCTGGCTTCCGCGCGTACCTATATTTCGGCTTTTGCGCAGAACGCTGCGCATAACTTCCCATCTTTCAATTTGTATGGCGCTCAGTATATCTATTATTTTTGTAAACAATCAAAACGTTTTGAACAAATTGTTCTTGTTTTCACAACTCATGTAATGTAAGTAGATAGATGGTATTAGTAACTCTACAGTTGTTATCTCTCTGTTGATATACTACGGAGTGGTAGTATAAGATATTCACATAAAAAGAATAGTATTTTTTCATACTTTCGAATCGTGTAACGCATCGTAGTTGTTTTATCTATGCAATTAAAAATAGAAAGTTTTTGCTTGCATACTAATTTTAGTGCTTGTAATTGAGGGTTTACAATTAGTTAACTCATCTAATATCTTTAACCAATCATATCTGGATAAGTATTTACCTATTTACTTATAAGTTGTTGTTTTTTAAATGAAGCGTTTTCCAAAAAAAAATAGTTTCACAAAACTTACTAGATGGCGTAATAGTCATATAAATTCATATGTCATTATCAACTGGAATAAGGTGTGAGAGAGAAACCTATATTTAAGTCTCCAATACTTTACTGAGGTATGACTTGGACTACGTTTGGACTTGACTGCCACTTTATTGGACTATGACGTTACTATTTTGATAAAATATTACTAAAAATTATTCAATCTTAATACTTGATATTGGCAAATGAACAACACTGCGACGCCAAAACATAAAAAAGAAGAAAAAGACATCTTGACAATGACAGTACGATTTCCATAGTCAAAGGATCGACGATTTCAAACTATTGTCGCCATCTATTGGATACTTTATCACATTTTTTTTTTTAGAAAACGCCTTATGGCAGTGACTATTAAAGTAAGTAGTATACAGGGTCATAGGTATTTTAACGCAAAACCTTTTAAGGGCGGGTCTAGTACATTTAGACAAACAACTTTTGTTCTAGGACTTGTGGAAAATCGTGAAGCAAAAAAATCAGATTTTTCATACAAAAAGCTCGTCAATGCGCGGCAAAATGTATGGAGAAGCGAATTCTTTTTTGCGAATTTTCAAAAGTCGTTGTAAGAAAGTTAATTGTCTAGATGGACTAGACCCGCCCTTAAAAGGTTTTGCGTTTAATGCCGATGATCCTGTATACTCAGAATAAGTTTTACTACTGGACCAATTGCGATATCGCGGTATAATAAAAATGATCCATACATTTTGTAGTGTCAATGAACTTTTGGTAAGCATCTAGGTACTGTTTTTCATTATTCTGAGGGAACAATTGATTCTATTTTTCGTAGTTGATCCTACAGTAAAAGTTGTTCTTAGTGATGAGCATAATAAATTATACAGCTGTGAATGTTTTTAACCGGCTTCCAAAAAGGAGGAGGTTAAATGTTTGTCTGTATGTATTTTTTTTGTGTGTTTTCTGTTCATCGATAATTTTGCGAATTATGAACCGAATCGAAAAAATTTCGATTTCTTTTAGTTCGAAAGGGTATACTCCCGAAGTGGTCCCATTTAAATTATACAGAAATCGGCTGAGCCGTTTTTGAAAAATCAACAATAATGTAAGCAATTGGAGCGATATTCGAATTTTGTACACGATGGAAGGCGGTTTTGACATTTTTTGCGAAAAATAATTATGAACAGTATGCTGAGTGTGTGTTTTGTCGTAAACATGACGCGCTCGCCGCGAGCATACAGCGTAAGCATGTAATTTGTATTAAGAAATGTACAGCGCCACTAGCGGCGCGTTTTTGAAACACTGTGCGAGAGCAAGTTCATACAAATTACATGCTTACGCGCTCGCGGCGAGCGCGTCATGTTTACGACAAAACTCACACTCAGCATACAGTATCAGATTATGTGATACAAAAGTACCTATCGTATTTGACATTAACGTATTACTTACGATTAAATTTATTTGTTCGATGGCAGACTAATCATTCATCTAAGAGTAAATATTAATAATCTAGACAAAAATCAATGCATAATCAAAATAACCGCTTAGCCATGACAGAGGCCTTCAGGCAGCCTAAAAACTCTGACACCAGGGCTAGCCACCCGGCCTATACGAACTTACTTTTACTTAGTACCTATCTTAATTTTTATGATTCCTTAATATTTTATGTGAGTATAGGAACTTTACATAACAAAACAACACATTGTATATTAAATTATAAAAAATAGTATGTTCAATATTTATTTATTATATTAATCGCCTAGAATCTTAAGCTAATGAAGAATCTGAAAATACGATACAATATGGTCATATTATTTACTAATACCCAATAAACAATTCATTTTAATGCTAATTTTATTCAATATAAACCTTCTCATAGCCACATTTTCACGCTTTTCTAATTTATGAGCCAATAAAACCAATAAACTATTCAGTTCATAGCTTGTGTTATGCCCCTTGACATTTTAACGCGTTAAATGCACGGTTAAGATGTTGTAAATCTATTCATTTTAATTAAATGGTCTAATTTACTCAGGCTTACATTTATACACTGAAATAAGTATTCTATTTTATATTGAGATTCATGAATTCTTGCAGCTTTGGCGTATCCTACTAATATTACAAACGCAAAAGTTTGTAGGTGTGGATGTTTATTCCTCTTTCACGCAAAGGAAATGAAAGGATTGAGATGAAATTAGGCAATAGGTATACATCAAAATAACACATAGGTTATAATTTATCAAGATTTGTCGTCGTTTGTTCAATTGGTAGATATGACTGAAATTTCTACGACTAGTAGTAGTAACTATTACCTAGTCTACTCCATATTATTCTAAAAAATAATTTAGCTACTACCACTTTCCTACCTACCTCTGACCAACTGGAAACATACAAAATATAGTTACAATAATAAAGTCGTCGTTCGTTATAAGCCTGTCTAATTTGTAATACAAGTATTTAGGTATGTACAAGTAAGTAATTGGGTGTAAAACTGACAAATGTAATTCCTTCTAAAAACCGTGGTTCAAACATAAATCATCAAACTACAAGACATTTGACAAGAGAAGGTAAACAAAAAGTGTTGCCGCAACATGTCGCGGCCTCACACCCACATAGGTACATTATTTAGGTACTTATCCATGTTTTAGACTCGACATGTCTAGACTAAGCTTGCCAGACTCATAAATAAACATCCCGGAACATTTCGGAAAAGTTGGCATGCCCCTAGTTTACTTAGTACGAGTATTATTTATTTATACAGCTTTTTCCCTAATGATTTAAACTCTGTCTTATTTTCATCTAGTGTTGTTTATTTCTTTTATAATATCATTTTCATTTATACCTGATTTCTGGCTAATTTAACATTTAGTTTTCTCCAAATCATTATTTACATAATTCTACTGTACGTGTGTTTATCACTGAACTCCTCCTAAACGGCTAGACCAATTTGAATTAATTTTTTGTATGCTTTTGGGTAGTGCTCTGGATGGTTTAGATTCACAAATAAGCCCGGCAGTGAAACGAAGTTCACCGGGTCAGCTAGTAATTTTATAAAATAGCTAAAAAAACAATAGGTCAAAGTTATGCCACAGTAATTTTTTTCGGCATTGTCAACCTACAACACTATACTGCGTTAGGAATTACAAAAACATTTAGTAATAAATAATATATAAATACTTATAGATTTAGTAGATAATATATAAATAATATCGTCCCCCTAAAGGTAACAGGGTTTGTAAATGTTTATTTGTATCAAAGAAATCACGCAGAAATTTTGCAACGGATTAAGTTGACGGTGACATAAATGCGCTCTAGACAACAATGAAAAGGAAAACGAAAAAGGGGCACCTTATACACTGTGACAAAATTAAACCTTAGTACATTATTATTTTACCCATAATTGTCTCAATGTAGGGCAAATACCTCTTCTCTCAAGTAAACATAATATAAAACATGTAAGTAAAACCTATGTGCAACTTAAGAGGATAACTATAATTACTGCGACGTAAATAAAATGACGACTCACAAATGGAATTTGTTCCAACATGTATGCCTTATCTTACAAAATTATTTTTTCAGCATTCAGCTTTATATCGCCCTGTAAAGGAACAGAGTTTGAAATGTCAAGATTCTGCATCTAAATTAGGTTACGCTACAGAATAAAATAAAAACTATAATTACTGCAACAAAAATGAAATGAAGACAGAAAAGGATTTTTTTCAAACATGTATGCTTAATAACGCTCACTAAAGGAAACCAAGACCCGAGACTAAGACGTTTGTGTTAAACGTATGATTACTTGAATGCAGTAACAACGGTTTTGCTTGGTGAACAGCAAAATTTCGTTAACAAGCGGTTTAAGAATTGACGAATTTAATAACGGTTGATAAATTAATCATCTGTTGGTTAACTCGTTATCGCGAGTCTTATAACCGTATACAGAATACAGTAATCACAAGTTTAACTTACACAAGCGTTGGTGAATTCGGGTCTAAGGGAATTTCTTCAAACATAGGCATTAATATCGTCCCCCTAGGTGACAGGGTTTGAAAATGTCGAGATTCTGCATCTAAATTACGTTACGAAGATAGCAATACTAAGACAGAAATGAAAAAGACGAATGACTAAAGGAATTTGTTCAAACATGTAGGCCTTATGTCGCCCCCTAAACGGCACAGGGTTTGAAAATGTCAAGATTTTGCATTTAAATTAGGGTACAAATTACGGTGCTACAACTTAAAAGATAGTAATAAAGACAAATGAAAATGATGACTGACATAAGGAATTTGTTCACACACCTTATATCGTCCCCCTAATGAAAACAGGGTTTGAAAATGTCGAGATTCTGCATCTAAATTAGGGTACAACGCTACCTGGCAAGCCTGGTAAAGTCCAAACCGAGCCTAGATTTACGACGGTCGCGTAGGAGCGGTTTGCCTTGCAACATGTATCCCACTTGCTCACAATAACTCAGTCTATAAAACGAACTGACGCGTTTGACAAACGATTTATAATGATAGCCTGTGTCAGATTCGAAATGGCACTTGAATCATTACATTGACAGTACGGAGAATTGTGTCATTTTCATCAGCTGTGGATAAGTACAACTTTTGTAGTACGAGTATGTATTATTCGAGTAACGGAGCTACTATGCTTCCTAATCAAAGCTGGAATTATTTCGTCGGATATCTTAATTTCTTTATTTGGCCGTTTCTCCTAACTTGTTGTGTTTTTCGCCAAGCCAAATTCGATCTATTCTATATGTTTTAGGAAATTAAATGCATAAAAGATTTTAATTTTACATTAATTACGTGCTACTTCCTTAAGAAAATACATGAGTACATTATAAAAATAATTATCCTTCAATCACCTTCAAAGAGACTGCATAGTTCATTATTTATTTACACAGTTGCATAGCGTCCCGGCGCGCGTATTATTTCCAAAAATTCTGTGTAAATAAATAATTAACTATGCAGTCTCTTTTTCGGTGATTTCGGATAATTATCATCAATCTTCTCTTAACAGGTAAGCTCGATTGAATCTTAATTATTTTTCGCAAAAAATGGCAAAACCGACATTTTTGTTGATTTATCAAACACAGCTCAGCCGATTACAGACAACATAGTACCTCCTCCCTTTTGGAAGTTGGTAATAAAGAGCACAAACCAGATATGGTCAACTGCTTTGTTACAATTTCCGAGATGCGTCACCACAGAATCTTATTGTTTACAGGTGTAGCCAAACAAATTGTACAATAACACATAATATTTATACAATGTACAATAATATTATTGTATTTCTGCATTGTATGTGCATGAAAGGGTATAGGTAACTAAGTACAAACAAACAAACGACTGAGTGACAACTGAGATTGACCTCAATTTATTGACAGTGACACTGTGCAAAAAAGATAAACAATAATAAATAAATAAATAATAAATATTTAGGGACATCTTACACATGGTCTCTGACCCGAAACTAAACAAAGCTTGTGATATGGCTGCCAGAGACTGATAAACTACTTATACATTTTTTTTAAATACGTACTTAAAGCATCAAAAACATAAAGCATCAAAAATAGAGTTCATTAAATACAGCTAAAGTTTAGACAGACTGCATAATTATGATTATCATACTAATAAATTAAATGTCACGTCAAATCAAAACGATCAAAATGAGGATGACATCATCGATGAAGATGTTTAATTCAGAGAAGAAATATTTAATTTGAATCATACGAATGAATTGCTGATGATAAACAATATAAAAACATAGGTAAGCTCTAGATTGAAGACCAATATATTTTCATAACGACCAATATATTTTCTGTATAGCACAGAGGTGACAATGTAAAGAAGGGAAGAAAAAGGAGAGAAAAAGAAATTTGCACAGCTGACATTCTTTTTCAGCGGATCACAAGATAAAAAATTGACTTGGTAGATAATAATGTATGTTGGGACTAACTAGAAGGTAACTCAGATTTTCCTACAAAAAAAAGTGCCATAAGTCAAGTCAACAAAATCGAGGATGAAGGTTTCAAAAGTCCAGATGCCACCGCGACTCATATTTTACAACACACTTTTGCTTACCATATGGTAATGATAAGTGACTTGCTTATTCCATCACCCAGACGTTTAAAAAATAAAATATTCAATTTGCCTTTTAATCGCTTCTAGAAAATGAATTTCGTATATTTGTACGCCAATGTTTTTTGCTAGTTAGGAACGTCATCCATCAAACGGGCAACAACGAGCGATGATTATAATCAATCTTTTTTATCCGTCATTGAATTTCCGAATCTTCCACCATAATTCCCTTGTGCACAATCCCAAATGAAGTTTTAGTAAGGCTAAAATCAACGTTATATTGATGCTTTAGCCCGCGGCTTCGCCTGCATGGTATTTTAATTTATGTGCGATTTCATGTGAATATTTTTTTTTTGTGAGATAATAAATAAATAATTAAAAAAATATAACTTTTTAAATACAAGCTTTTGAGATATATATATATAATATATATATATATATATATATATATATATATTTATATATATATTTTAACGACCCTTGGAAGATGGTTAAATTAGTTACTTTAGATTTCATTACATAGTTACATATAGGTCGACGAAATAAAAGCGAGTTAAAAAAAAAAGATAATGATGGAATTCCATGAAAGACAGCTTTTAGCAAATGTAATTCTATGTTCTAATAACAATTTTTGCCCCGCCAATACCTGTTTCCGTGAATAGCAATTAAAAAAGACAGGTATAATAACCATTTAGAAAACGTGTACTTTTGTAAATACATGGGCGTTAAAAATGCTACTGAGAACTGCAGTGGTTTACAACCTGTTTACTTAAAGTTTATCGGTACAAGTAGTAGCATTTTTTTTATGGCTGGAAGAGGCATACTAAATTATTTAGCTTGCTGTTGGCTCTAGAGGGACACTCATAAATTAAATTAGAAAGGAGGATGAGAGTCATGTGTGATTGCATATTTTAAACCTGTTTTTTATGACATAATTATATGAGAATCCAGGGAACGGTCAAATATGATGAAATTCTCGAATATGTATACACTTATACAGTGTATATACAGACAACGGAGGTGGAACGAAGGATATCCCAATCTTGGGCAGCGTTTGGAGCTAATAAGCAAATATTGCGTGGCAGGCTATCCATGAAGCTGAAAGCAAAGGTATTTCAGGAGAGCATTGAGCCGGTGTTCACGTACGGTGCGGAAACCATGTCACTCACTCAGAGATCAGCTGAAAAATTCAGTGTGGCGCAAAGAGCAATGGAGAGATCTATGCTCGGAATCACCTTGCGCGACCGTAAAAAAAATGAATGGATTAGGCGGAAAACGAAACTGAGAGATGTGGTCGAAGTAATTGCTGAGAAGAAATGGAGATGGGCAGGGCATATAGCTCGGATGGATAGCCATCGTCGGACTAAACGCTTGATTGAGTGGAGGCCGTGGGCGAATACCAGACCACCAGGCCGCCCGCCACAGCGATGGGTAGATGACGTGCGGAAACATGCAGGATGGGACTGGATCGCAAGGGCAGCAGACCGTGCAGCATGGCGTAAATTGGGAGAGGTTTAGGTCCAAAAGTGGATAGCGAAAGGCTAAAGAAGAAAAAGTTAGTGATGACCCTAACAATGTCAAAGATGTAAAGCAAGTCTATGATGGAATGGAATATCGTTTAAAAGTCCTAGAACTTAGTGAAGGACAAAACTGAACAGGTATCGATGACTAGATAAATTTTGTCTCTACAGCCATTTTGCTTCTCATCAACGAATGTCAACGATAATTTTCTCAATAAAATGTATTTCTTAGATACAAGTATTTTACTTTTGAAGCAGATATTTTAATAGCTCAAATAACACATGCTAATAATAAACTCGGAAAGTGTAGCATTTCTTTCGTTTGTTTTCCATTTACACATAATTAATTGGTAGGTAACGGGTCGCGTTGGATTACTGTACCCGACATTTTGAAGCTAAAGCTTAATTATTTTTGATGTTAAAATATTTTAACAAGAGCGATACTATTCCCATGGCTATATTTAACAGTATATTTATCTTGACGTATGATAATTTTGGCATCGATACTGATGTAGAGCATTTCGTGTAACGCGTTTTTGTCTGTGTAATAGTAACAGTATTTTTTTAAACACAATTATCTTTTAGCCGCAGCTTTGCCCGCGTGATATTTTGGTTTTTGCGCCATTCCATTGGAACACATTTTATTTTTTCGAGATAAAAGTAGCTTACGACAGTCTCCGATCTTTAAAGTATCTATATCCATGCAAAAAAACAGCAGTTAATCAGTTTCTCTATTACTTGTTGAAAGAGTAATAAATAAACACACTTTCAGATTTATAATATTTGGAAGGATTATAGAAGAATACCGTTTTATAATAATTATAAAATTAAATATATTTTAATGAGCAAAGTAATATACGATCCGTGGCCACAGTTCTATTTTTCACAACTGATTTCAATCATAAAAGTATTTTAAAATTTTGTCACGTCTAAAAACCTGTGTGGTGCTTTACTTTTATGGTCAAGAGTGCCAAATAGGCATTCTGTGGTTCAACAACAGGAACAGGAAGGGTCATCCATTTATATAATACAATTTAAAGCGAAAAAAGCTCATACAGGTCGTATAGTGCCAGAGTTTTTAAGCCACCTTTGAAGCGTCTTAATGGTTAAAACGATCGGATCCTACAATTTAAGTAATCATCCGAGCCACGGCAGCGCTCAGTCGGAAATGTCCCCCGCGGTCACCCATCGGAAGACTAACAGTGCTGAATGTCGCTCAATTTTGGTGAAATAATGAAACCAAGACCCCATTTTGATAGACTAATCACTCTACACACTTATTTAAAACTACCCGTCAAAAATACCTTGACGTACTCCACTCCGTATCACTCAAATTCAACTCCCTCTTCAAAAACACTTAGCAGTTCGTAAATAGCAAAAACAGCGACCGTAATAACGCTCACAAATAGTTTTGCTCTGAGGTTATTACTCGTACCTAGGGTTACCATGTCTGAGCTTAGTGGTAGTATCCGGAGGGGTTAAAATAAAACCCCTACTCTGAACCCATTTTTTTTCGATAACGAGCAATATCGCGGGTCATTCGTGGAAGAGACTAGCCCGAGATAAAGAACAATAGCACAAGGGAGAAGAGACCTATACCCAACAGAAGGTCAATGCAGGCTGACGATAGTAATATTAAATTAACAATGATGGTGATGAAAGAGTAACATAAGTAAGAGGACGCCAGCAGAGTCAGCACAGGCCGATGATGATCATAATAATGATGATGATGAAAGAGCAAAATGCAAGTATCTGTTTTACAAAGCGCGAACACAGCGAGCGCGGTTTCATAGCGCGAGAGTAAGTATAAAACATGTCTTGTTTTGGATATATCTCCCGCTCCACAATTTAGGCTACTATTACATCCTTCAGATTTAGCTGAGCTCCTAAAACACATCATCATCCAATTGTTATTCGGAGAGAATCTAAACTTAAAGTAATACTGTAGCATTGGGAAAGCATTACCTACCTGTTCATCGCCATTAAAATAGTTTTTGTAAAGCCAAGGTAGTAGATTAACAACAAATTGTAAAATAAAATAAAATACATATTCGCGTGCTGACTCTAGCGTTTAACCTCAAGATTGTTCAATAGAACTCAGGCTTTTTTCTCCGAACTTAAGATTTTTTTGTCAGGTAACCCTATTCGTACCTACCAGCATTAGGGGTTTAAAACCGAGCTAAATAAAGTACTAGGAAACGAGAAATGGAATGTTAAACTATTCTCATTTAAACGAAGCTCCTCGTTTTCATATACGTAAGTACTATCATTACAATCATTATAATTTGCGTGTACCAGCTGCAAGTTGTTATTATCGTGTTACTATGATCCATAAATGGCCTTTTGCAGGGCAAAGGGTTCTTTATCCATTTTTCCAATTTATGATCATGAGCCGTTGTTGTCTAAACGTTTAGCTGTAAAACGATTGGTTATTATTTATTGCTGAACTTTAGCACTTATTTTATGAAAAATAAATGGGGTCCGTAATCGATATTTATGTACTAGGTAGTCTCCACACGAAAACCCTATTAGACAGCTGTATACGTATTTCTTTTTGACCGACGAACCACCGGAGGAGGTATACATTCGAAGCGTATATTTTTTTTATGTATGAAACCAACCACGCATAACTTTCATCATAGACGTCCGATTTTAATAATTCTTTTTTTATTGGAATGATTTACTTCGATGTTTATCGAAATCGGATGAGCCATTTTTTGATAAATCATTATTGTGAGAAATGTTACATCGATCCGTGCGAAATATTCGCGAATTCTGTACACGGGTGAAGCCGGTCATGCTATTTTTTGCAAAAAATAATTATCTTTGATCTGATCTAAAAATGCCTTCCGTGACATGTCGCACAGGGAGGTGAAGACACTGGCGGAAGACCGCGAGACGAGGAAGTTGCTCCACCGACAAGAGCCGCGCTCTTAAATTCTGAATTAATACGTATTTCTATTGATCATCATCATAATCATGTCAGATATAGTCCTAACTTATCGCGATCTTGCAGTTTTTATTAAATAGTCTATTCACTTTATCTTTGGATGTATCATAACTACATGCCTGTATATATATTATATCGTCGTCGATATGTTGTCAAAAAATAATTCGGATTTTGACGTCCTACGCTACGATTGTCGGTACATGGTTTCAATTCGAGAACTTTACGGTCCCATCAGTCATCAGTGCTGCATGCTATGTGCCCTGCCCACTGTAAGGTACACTTGCTAATATGCTGGGCTGTCGCTAACTACGGTATGGCTACGGTACTTTACGGACGTCCTCATCCTCATCTCTGATTCGATCTCGCAAAGACACTCGTTAATTCTGTTCATTTATTGTTCTGTCAACTATTATTGCTATGAAGAGGGCTATGCTCGGAGTCTCTGCGAGATCGAATCAGAAATGAGGAAATCCGTAGAAGAACTAGTCACCGGATATAGCTCAGTAGATTGGTAAGTTGAAATGGCAGTTGGTAGGGCACAAGCACGGAAGACTGATGACCGATGGGGTCGAAAAGTTCTTGAGAGGTGACCAGGTAGCGTAGGACGTCAACCTACAAGATGGACGGATGATTTCATCAAGACAGCAAGATAACGCTAGATGCGAGCAGCTGCAACCGGTCTTATTGGAGATCTTTAGGAGAGGTCTTTGTCCAGCAGTAGACGCTCCATGGTCGAAACGAACGAACGAACGATTGTTATAAATCAATAGAAATAATGAGTCTATTTGCGAGCGAAACTTCAGTCTCACGACGCTTCAAGGCTTCCGCGACAGATACCTAGAGAATAAATCTTCAACCGTAATGTATAGCGGGAGAGGTCCTGCCCGTGTTACTGTTGTACCAATTACTCTTCGGTTAAGCCACATTAATTGCGATTACGCTTGCTCTGCCGATTTAAAAGCAATTAATGCAATTTGTGAATCTGTAGGTGTTTGCTTTGCTAATCTAAGTACTTATTGGTTTTTGACCGACGAACCACCTAGTCGTAATCCTACACGACATAAAAACGCAATATACGGCGTTTCGTGAACAAAAGATTTCCTTTGGCAGGTTTAATCTGTAGGTCTAAAGGATGGATTTAAGAAGGGGAGCCACCTGGATTTTTGATGCAGGTGAGAGGGGGAGGGGGGAAGGATGCACCTGCCGCGCATTGAATAAAAAATTATAGCCGATCCAGTTATGGATACAATGGCTTGTTTGGTATCGTTTTCGCATAAAAAAAGTACGGAGAATCTGTTTTCAAGGTTATTTAAAGACACTTTCATACAAAATGTCCATTATTTCGTTAAAAAAAGGAAATTGGAGAGTAAGTTTTTTTTGCCCAACTGTATTTAACTTAAAAAATAGAACGATTTTGTGGTAAAAAAAAATACTGCTATTGAGCTCATACTGTCTAGTTTTTAGAAATATATACTTTACATATACTTGTCTGACAGTATGTACCCAAAAAAAAATTCCGCGTGAATCGAGTGACGAAATTAAAATACTTCACTCGATTCAGATGGCATATTTTCTACGATAAATTATACGGTGTTTCGTGAACAAAAGATTTTCTTTAGCAGGTTTAATCTGTAGGTCTAAAGGATGGATTTAAGAAGGGGAGCCACCTGGATTTTTGATGCAGGTGAGAGAGGGGGAGGGGGGAAGAATGCACCCGCCGTGCTTCGAATAAAAATTTTTAGCTGATCCAGTTATGGATACAATGGCTTGTTTGGTATCGTTTTCGCATAAAAAGAGTACGGAAAATCTGTTTTCAAGATTATTTAGAGACACTTTCATACAAAATGTCCATAATTTCGTTAAAAAAAAATTTGAAAGTAAGTTTTTTTTTCTCCAACTGTATTTAACTTCAAAAATAGATCGATTTTGTGGTAAAAAAAAATACTGTTATTGAGCTCATACTGTTTAGTTTTTAGAAATATATACTTTACATATACTTGTTCAACAGTATGTACCCCAAAAAAAAATCCGCGTAAATCGAGTGACGAAATTAAAACACTTCACTCGATTCACATGGCATATTTATTGAGTAAATTAGATTTTCTGTACTGTATCAAAGAAACTATAAAAGACAAATATAATTTGACGTCACTTAGGTAACATATTTAACACTTGAACTTAAATTACTTAAGTGTTCGGAAAAAAAGGTACACTTCTTTCCACACAAATTCAGGCAAAATTATACTTAAGGAAATAAAATAATAATAAAGAAATAGATATTGCATTTTATAAAGAAAAAATTGCTTAAAATCTTTTTCTGGTCTCCAAATTTCTCCGGAAGGCCTCGCGGACTATGAAACTGTAAGAAAATAGATAATAATGTACAATCTCAATGGTACCAAGTTCAGCAGATATAAAGTTATCTAACAATATAAATATACTTACAATTATCGGAGTATCTATCAGCTTTTAAACATCAATGAGGACCTCGCGGTCTATTAAATTGTAACAAAATAGACATAATATTAAAATTTACAATCTCAAGGACACCAAATTCAGAGACAAACTTATCTAACCACATAAATATACCTGGTATTCACTCTCCATAGCAGCTCTTAGTACGAGAGGGGTTACCATGTTCGCAGTGTGCATGGTAACCCCTCTCGTCTGCAAGAATGAAGGTGAAGGAGTTCGTCGTCAAGTACATGAAGACCACAAGTTACCGGGCAATTGGTCCAACTTCTTGAAGAATGCTCAAAATAAAGAAGAACTTTTTAAACTTGCTACGCGCTTCAAGAGAACGTTGGAGTCCATACATATAGTGACCAACATCGGGCTTGCAATCAAATCATCGAAATCAACGGAGACGCAGATATTTTTGGAGGGCTTAGTGTGAATTCTGAGTAGGCTGATGGTCGCATTATTCTACATGCAAAGGATATGGTTATCAATCATTGATATCACCAATCAGAGCATCCATTATGGAGCAACAAGAATTGTCATACACACCGTTGATACCGAAGTCGTCAAAATCGCCATATCCTTCCTCTTCCCTCCTAAGCAGTTAGGTCTCCAAGAGCTTTGGATTTCTTTCTGTACGGGCAAACACCACAACTATATACCTGCACGTGACCTGGCACAGGATCTGGGTGTAGACAGAGCAGAAGCTATGACAGGATACCATGCTTTCACAGGCTGTGACACCGTTTCTGCTCTCTATTCAAAAGGCAAAACACTGACCTGGAAGGCGTGGCAGCAATGTCTTGAGACCACATCTGCTTTTTAAGCACTTTCTTATTCACTGAAAGAAGTGACAAATGATTTAATGACAATATTAGAAAAGTTCATGTTACATACTGTTAAAACTGAAACTCTTTCGATTAATGAAGCTCGCAAGATTTTATTTGCAAAAAATAAGTGCTTGCAAAATATCCCCACCTACGAGAGATGCCCTAAGGAGGCACACATTAAGGGCAGCCTATCAAGCAGGCTACGTGTGGGGAGAAGCTCTTGATCCCTAAGGAGTTATCCCCTCCCCAGCTGACTGGGGATGGACTCAAACTAAAGAAGAATGGCAGCCCTTATGGACAAACCAGCCCAGTATCTGGGAGGCGGCGCGAGAGCTTGTAAAGTGCGGATGCAAGAACAGCTGCAGGGGCCGATATTCTTGCAGACGAGAGGGGTTACCATGCACACTGCTGTGTAAGAGCTGCTATGGAGAGTGTGACAATACCAGGTATATTTATGTGGTCAGATAAGTTTGTCTCTGAATTTGGTGTCCTTGAGATTGTAAATTTTAATATTATGTCTATTTTGTTACAATTTAATAGACCGCGAGGTCCTCATTGATGTTTAAAAGCTGATAGATACTCCGATAATTGCAAGTATATTTATATTGTTAGATAACTTTATATCTGCTGAACTTGGTACCATTGAAAATGTACATTATTATCTATTTTCTTACAGTTTCATAGTCCGCGAGGCCTTCCGGAGAAATTTGAAGACCAGAAAAAGATTTTAAGCATTTTTTTCTTTATAAAATGCAATATCTATTTCTTTATTATTATTTTATTTCCTTAAGTATAATTTTGCCTGAATTTGTGTGGAAAGAAGTGTACCTTTTTTTCCGAACACTTAAGTAATTTAAGTTCAAGTGTTAAATATGTTACCTAAGTGACGTCAAATTATATTTGTCTTTTATAGTTTCTTTGATACAGTACAGAAAATCTAATTTACTCAATAAATAAGCCATGTGAATCGAGTGAAGTGTTTTAATTTCGTCACTCGATTTACGCGGATTTTTTTTTGGGGTACATACTGTTAAACAAGTATATGTAAAGTATATATTTCTAAAAACTAGACAGTATGAGCTCAATAGCAGTATTTTTTTTACCACAAAATCGATCTATTTTTGAAGTTAAATACAGTTGGAGAAAAAAAAACTTACTTTCAAATTTTTTTTTAACGAAATTATGGACATTTTGTATGAAAGTGTCTCTAAATAATCTTGAAAACAGATTTTCCGTACTCTTTTTATGCGAAAACGATACCAAACAAGCCATTGTATCCATAACTGGATCAGCTAAAAATTTTTATTCGAAGCACGGCGGGTGCATTCTTCCCCCCTCCCCCTCTCTCACCTGCATCAAAAATCCAGGTGGCTCCCCTTCTTAAATCCATCCTTTAGACCTACAGATTAAACCTGCTAAAGAAAATCTTTTGTTCACGAAACGCCGTATAATTTATCGTAGAAAATATGCCATCTGAATCGAGTGAAGTATTTTAATTTCGTCACTCGATTCACGCGGAATTTTTTTTTGGGTACATACTGTCAGACAAGTATATGTAAAGTATATATTTCTAAAAACTAGACAGTATGAGCTCAATAGCAGTATTTTTTTTTACCACAAAATCGTTCTATTTTTTAAGTTAAATACAGTTGGGCAAAAAAAACTTACTCTCAAATTTCCTTTTTTTAACGAAATAATGGACATTTTGTATGAAAGTGTCTTTAAATAACCTTGAAAACAGATTCTCCGTACTTTTTTTATGCGAAAACGATACCAAACAAGCCATTGTATCCATAACTGGATCGGCTATAATTTTTTATTCAAAGCGCGGCAGGTGCAACCTTCCCCCCTCCCCCTCTCTCACCTGCATCAAAAATCCAGGTGGCTCCCCTTCTTAAATCCATCCTTTAGACCTACAGATTAAACCTGCCAAAGGAAATCTTTTGTTCACGAAACGCCGTATAATTTGTCGTAGAACGGCGACTAACCGGAGGACGGATACAATTCGACGCGTATACATTATACGACGCGTATTTTTTTTATGTATAACACCGCATAACTTTTTTCGTAGTAGTCCGATTTCAATAATTCTTTTTTATTCGAAAGAATATATTTCGAAATTGGTCTCATTTAAATTTTATCGAAATCGGCTAAGCCATTTTTGATAAATCAACAATAATGTGAAAAATGATCCATCGAACCGTGCGAAACATTCGCGAATTCTGTACACGGGTGAAGTCGGTCATGCTAATTTTTGCAAAAAATAATCTTGTTCAGGCTTATTTCATTCTTGAAGTAAGTGTTGAAATATCGTTCAATGTTGAATTGAAAAAAAGTGTTTATATGTAATCATTTTAATTATTTGACATTATAATTGTAAAGTTTCATCGTTCGTCAAAGTTACAAGTTACTTTTGGATTTAAATGTAACCGTGCCTTGGAAATGAAAATGATATTTCAGTTTTATCGTATAAGCTGGAGTTTGTAGTATTTACACGGCTAAGCATATGGAACGAATTTTAATGTGTTATTGAGGTAAATGACATATTTTGATTGTCATTAATTTTCATAATACATGACGTGAAACCGCGGGGCTCTGCTACAAACTATGGGTTGCCTACACAGAGCTAATACAGCCAGAGAGAGCACTGTTGTCGCTTGAGGCAATTCTCAACCACAAAAATGTAATCTTGCCTAGAGGTGTCAAAACTATGACATATGAATTGGAATTTGACTATCGGGAGAAAAACACGTCAACAGCCACTGGAGTCGATATAGTTTTCATGTCTCCTTCTAACTCATGCCATATTCAATCAAAGCGTCTCCATCAGATTTTCTCGACCGACCACATTATATTTCTGGTTGTAATAGCTCTGTGGTTACTGAGCTACCTAGAAATATTTTACAAGCATCATAATTATTTTTTTGCAAAAAATAGCATGACCGACTTCACCCGTGTACAGAATTCACGAATATTTCGCACAGATCGATTTAACATCTTTCACAATATTATTGATTTATCAGCCGATTTCATTAATTTAATTTCGAAGTAGTTCGATTTTAATATACTTTTTCAATAAAAAATCAATTATTTAAATCGGACTACTATGAAAAAAGTTATGCGTGGTTATACATTAAAAAAATATATACATATATACGCGTCGAATTGTACCTACATCCTCCGGTAGTTCGTCGGTCAAAAAGCAACTTAAGTATACTTTCAACACCGAGTCAGTAAAAAATCGATGCACTTCGAACACATGAAATTGCTACCCAGACGATAATAACAAAGTTTTGTCAGCGTTTATCATAATTATTTCTCTCTAAACGATTACCGACCAAACTGTAGGTGTTCAATAGTCGATTACAACCCGAGATATGTAAATTTTATTATGATCGCTGAGGCGGAAACTTTGCTCTTCAGAACAGGTTTAAAAGCTGACCGTAAATGGTCGCGCCATTAGTGGCAACACTTTAATTGTTTGCCCAAAGATGAATGGACTCAATTAAATTTATTGAACTTCCTGATATAGTTATCTAGATCGTTATTCGTAAATATAGCGAAGTTTATTGGAGCAAAACTTTGGCATAATTTTGTTTGCATGCCTTGCTTCTTGTACATTTTGTCATGTCAGAGGCCTTCAGGCGGCCTAAAAACTCTGACACCAGGGCTAGCCACCCGGCCTATACGAACTTATTATTATAATCATCATCACAGGTATTTATTATTATTAGCCTATTCCGTCCCACTGCTAGGCAAAGGCCTCCATATTCTCCTTCCACTCTTCACGTTCTAAAGCTATTTGGGTCCTATATAAGGTCCTAAGGAAGTTGTTACAAAAGGAGTCCAGTTGAACAGGAGTCTATACGAACTTGCTTAATCAAATCAAAACTTTAGTTATACCTACAGACCTTGCTATGTAATTTTTAAACTCGAATTTGAACATATTATCTTTGTACTACGGAACTTATCGCGCAAATAGCTAAAGACCTTGCTATATCCATTAGATGGTATTTCTATGGTAGGTAATATATCAATTTAGGTCAGAGGCTACTCAATTCTTAATACAAAGGAACTCCAAAACCCTCTTTTTCTAAATTATGTTTTTGCTTTCACCTTCAAACAGCGAAGGAAAACATCGAAAGTAAACCTACATTTGTCAAAGTTCTTCAAATTCCTAAGGTAACGTATATTTTGGCAACCTTTATTTTACAAGCATAGTAAAGTCATGACTAAAACTTCGAAATACAAATAATTACAAAAAAGATTAGCAAATAATTTAAGAAACCTCAAATTGTGAGACAAAAGTTTGGAGGAACGGGATCTAAACTAAATATTTACCCAAACGCTGAGTAAGTTTGTTTGCTTTTGGAACCGCAAGCTGTTCGTGTATTATGTATACGACTTTAAAACATCGCTGATCTCGTACTGTACTGTAAACATCGAATGTAGAGCAATAAATTCGAATTAAAATCGATATGGGAATCGATTACAAATAGAGATGACTCATGCAATGCGCAAATCAACCTTCGAAATAGATACGAGAGGATATGGCGATACAGCGCTTACTATGGCTGACTTACAGACGAGCTAAAAAGTGTCATTACTAACTACAACAAAATATAATACCTACTACTGTATATGCTATAACACTACAACTACATAAAAAGCAAATAAAAATGTATTTTTGACCAACGAACCACCGCAGGAGGTATACAATTCGACGCGTATATATTTTTGTATGTATAACCACGCATAACTTTTTTCGTAGTAGTTAGATTTCAACAATTCTTTTTTTATTGGAAAGAATATACTTCGAAATTGGTCCCATTTAAATTTTGTCGAAATCGGCTGTGCCATTTTTGATAAATCAACAATAATGTGAAAAATGCTACATAGATCCATACGAAATATTCGCGAATTCTGTACACGGGTGAAGACGGTCATGCTAATTTTTGCAAAAAATAATCTTGTTCCATATACACTTTGTGGTGATAACATCTTTTAAAGCGATGAACGCCGGCTGCATGCACGAAGTAATGTCACGTTCCGCCTGAGCCGAGCGTGCAAGCGAGAGTGTGGTACAAACGATAGAGGGGCACGATCTGCCTTAGCGCGTTCGGCTTGTTTCAGTTGTTGATAAAATGTTTTCTTATAACATTATTACCTAAAATTATCGTCCGTAAATCGACTACAGGCAACCATTTTTTTCAATTGTAGTTTAAGTTTACCTGGACCACAAAAAGATCACAATTTAAAAATAATAAAGGCTATATCAGAGTCGCTTAGTTAGTTTGGGAGGTACGTTATCACAGATAGACGTGTCACACTAAAACACTGATCTTTTTGGGATGGGGATCAACAAAATTGCTCATTGGGTAGGTACTTAATTTTAAATAATCCCAAAACAAGCTGGAAGTCACATAAATACTATCTCTACATAGTACCACCTGCTCGTACTAAGATCGATTCGCTTCTTCCTTCATAATTCGGACCGCCAGGGATTGGAATGCCCTGCCTCTATAGCGTCATTCGTCTCCGTCATAGTTTCCTGACAATTACAATTAGGATATCTTCAAGTCAAGAGTAGATAGGTATCTTCTAGGTCTACATACTCCATCTTCGGCTACAACTTTGCTTTCTATCAGGCGAGTTGGTGGCCAAATGTAGACCAATTTTACATTAAAAAAAAATTATATAACCAATACTAAACCACAGATTGGTTGTTTAGAATTTTGAAATATGACAAAATAGGGGACGCTATTAGCAAGCTACATCCATATTTATTTTGTCTAAGCCATCGATTAATGGCGTGGGCATAAGCCTACGGTTGTTGCGAAACCGAGCTCAAATCCGGAACTAATCACTTGTATTAAAACACCGTAGTTTACGACCGTGGTAATCGACCGTAAACGTATTATCGAATCGAGATAAGACTGGTAACAAATCGAATTGTTCGAGAGACAACGGGATAGCGCGGCTACCACGAACGCTACTTCGCTTCGTTTGGAAAGTTCTGAGGAATTGTCATAAATCACGAACTGGAATTATGCTCAGGCTTTGCTATGCAAATTTGCTGACAAAAGATTATGCGGTTAATCCGGTTTTGGAAATATGAAACAATATTAAAATACGGTCAAAATCGACAAGCTATGCAACAAAATGAAAGTAATAAGTCTGATTTGACAATGGCTAGTCATTAAAAAGCAATATTGCCAATAAGAATATTAAGTAAGTTCGTTTAGGCCAGGTGGCTAGCCCTGGTGTCAAAGTTTTTAGGCCGCCTGGAGACCTCAACATAGTTAGACGGTTAAAACGACCGGGACCTATAATATAACGAGTCATCTGAGCCACGGTAGCACTCAGTTGGAAAATGCCACCCGCGGTCACCCATCCAAATACTGATCGTGCGGAACGTTGCTTAATTTCGGTGATCGCTGACAAACGCCTATTCAAACTACGCTACGAGCGCTGCGAGTATTGTGACGAAAACAAGTGACGTATTATAGGTACGTAATGTACTGTACTGTACCGTACTGTACCAACCTTTTTAATAGTCCACTGCAGGACGTAGGCCTACCCACGAAGGGTGATCGGGCTATATCCACCACGCTGGCCTAGTGCGGGTTGGTGGAATCACATACGCCATCGAATTTCTTCTACGGACGCATGCAGGTTGCCTCACGATGTTTTCCTTCACCGAAAAGCCAGTGGTGTGAAATTCCGTACATAAATTCCAAGGAATTCATTGGTACGGGACCGGGATTTGAACCCACGACTTTACGATTGTAAGGCGGGTGTCATTACCACTAGACCACTACGGCTTTACGTGTTGTACATTACCTATTTATCACCAGCGTTAGAACTTGAGGATATTCTAGACAATACACATACTCGTAACATGGACAAATAACAAAATACAACAGTAAAAAGTTTCTCTTGTCATTTTCTTTACGCGTGACAAGAAAAAATTATCATCATCACAGCCACCAAATGATAAATATACCAGAAAAACAAGCATAATGCAAACTTTTGGACATAAAAAATTATTACAAACATTTTAAAATGTGTTAATCTATCTACTTATATATGGACATGATTTCATATTCGGCATGTCCTTGCTTTTTAATGAGCTAATAATCGAGTCCTATACACAGCTACGTCAATGCTATACAGAAACACTCCAAATCCTTACAATTGCATAACCAACGCAACAGCTGACTGCATTCAATGAAAGCTATGGCCGACGATATAAATCAATCGTCGGAAAACAATTGATACCCCTATTGTATTCCTTAAGAAGGAACAACGAGAATATTTCACGTGCCAAATGAAAGACAATAGCCGATGCTCAGGGATTCTTTCAAAGGTAATGGTATTCAAACATCGCGTGGATTTCCGCAGGAGGTTTAAAGGCTAGAAGAAATAGAAATAAAATGAAAATACTGAAAATAAAATGAAGAAAGTTAGGAGCTCAGAGTTCGGAGCAAGCGGTGTCCTATTTTATTAACACGCTTTTATTAGTTTCACCTGTATGTTTGTTTGCTTGCTTGTAACCAACCCCTTTGAGCTCGATTTTGACATACTTTGAGCGATCAGATTTTCTTCAAACTTTGCACACCTATCAAAGGCCGATGACAATGCATTTATAAAAAATAATAATATTATAAAAAACATGACTCCTAAGCGTGTTTTTTGTTTTTTTTTTAAACTATATTTATAATATTATTACTTTTAATCGTGTTGAACCTGAGATGAAAGCAAAGTTGCACTAGGTAATACAGGTGATTAATATTTTTGTTAATACGGAAAGGAATCCCCAACAGGTACTGGAATATGAAAGGAATCTAAATATTATACACAGAATTTTCCAAAAATACCTAATAAACAATAAAATAATTTATTTAATTTTTTTTTTTGCAAAAAATGGCATGACCGACTTCAACCATGTACAGAATTCGCGAATAGGTCTCACGGATCGATGTAGCATTTGATTTATCAAAAATGGCTTAGCCGATTTCGGTAATATTTAAATGGACCAATTTCAAAGTATAAAAGAATAAATAATAATATAATAATATCTCTTTCCAATTAAAAAAGAATTATGGAAATCTGGCTATTGCGTGGTTATACATTAAAAAACATATACGCGTCAAATTGAGTACCTCCTCCGTTTTGTCAGTCAAAAAGGCCTAAAACTGCACCTTAAGAGAAATGGAATTTCTATAACTTAATTCGTCATAATTAGAAATGTTTTGTGAGCTGAAATAATACCAGCAATCATGTTATATCAATAGCCGTTATAAAACAAGGTTAGTTAAGTGATTTCACAGTACAAACATAATTTCCAATGAAAATATCTAACATCAGACCATTACACGCCCACTTGGTCAACTAAACGTTACCATTGCATTATGGTGGCTTATCTATGCTAACATAATTCTGTAGTAAGAGCGACAAAGTCGTAGATCATAATGTTGGTTCAGTGAGGTAATTTTGAATTAGATTCATCGATTTCGCTATTGCCAATATTTGTATTAACTTCTGTTTATTAAATTCTAGGCTTAGACTTTGACTTTAAGAAATAGTACAATGTTGTCGATGTCTGATGGGTTAGATCTCGTTCGTGAGCAATGTTTCACTCGACAAGTCGAATCAAATCGTGCGATTTTGCCAATTGGTCATCGTGACTTCACGAAAACTCATTTTGGGGAAATCTCTGTTTTAGTTTTTGTTGTTTGCATTGTATTAAATTAACCCTCTTCAGATTAGTATTAAAATAACTAAATTCGTATAGGCCGGGCGGCTAGCCCTGGTGTCAGAGTTTTCAAGCCGCCAGAAGACATGGCTAAGTGGTAGAACAGCCGATAATTTAATGTGTCAACCGTGCCACACTAGCGCTTTAAACGTAAGGGCCCGCGTAACTCTTACCTTACCTTGAAGCGTAATGCTACCCGCGTTCACCGTGTTTGATCGTAGTTTGGCTAGATGTTTGTCAACGATCACCGAAGTTAAGGAACGTTCGGCACAATAACTATTTAAGATCTTAATTTAAAATAATGTGAAATCTCTGTCCCTTATATCCAGTTGTCTGTCTTAAGACGTCTTGACTTTACGGATCGATCAGTACCGGATGATCGAACCGGCGCGGTCAAGTTCAGGGTCCGAATTACGTTGAGACGGCTTTTGTCTCATAATATTATCGTAATTTATTATATTTTAACCCCCGACCTTAGAAAAATTACAAGTAATAGAAGTATTGCTAAATTTTACTGAAATAAAAACTACGTTACAACTGTCTTATTCATATCTGGTTATACAGCATACGCGAGAGTAAGTGGAACAAAAAAAAAACGCAATGTCTGTCGCATACGTGAAAATCACCAATCGGATTGTCAAAATGGTTAAAATTTGGTTAGATTAGGTCATTTGTCTTTTTCGGAAATTTGAACTCTCTAGTTCCAGTAAGAAGGTTCAAATCTCTGATCATTTTACCTTCCTACTTTTTACCTTTTTGAATTTGGACACCCGAGATAGAGCTCAATGCTAGTTTGTGAAACCCTTCGAAATTACGTAAGTTCGGGTGTATGTGCATCTTTATTTAACACATTTTAAATTTCTTATTTAAAATGAGACAAAGTGATGTATTCTCTTGCTATTTTAGAACTGTTTCTATTACTTACTTTTAATTTTTCTAAGCCCCCGACGCAAAAGCAACGGGGTGTCTATGTGTGTGCGTGTTTGTGTGTGTCAGTGGCCGACAGTGGCATCGTAACTCCCGAACGGAAACGATTTTGATTGTTTTGATTGAAAGGTTGGGAGTGTTTTTAGCTGTTTTATCAAAATCGCTTCAGCCGTTCCAAAGTTATCAGCTCTTTTGTTAGCTGCTGCAGTAGGAATTGTATTGGGATTTTTTACAAGCTTTGATTTATCTAGCAATGTATGTATGTTATGTAAGTATGTAAGTTCGGATGGAATCTTGCAAGTTAAACTTGACCAACTTCCCGGTTTTCGATTAGACTGAAAATTTGCACGCATATATATATTGCGTGACAATGCAATATTATTACCCTGGAGCTGATCTGATAGAGTCGGAAGGTGGCCATAGGAACTCCTGTACTAAACAAGATAGATCCGTCGTGTTTGGGCTCATTTTACTTGTCTTGGCTGGCACTCTGCTGTTATATGATATCCAGGATCTCAAAAGCTTGTATTTCAAAAGTTATATTTTTATAATAATTTATTTAATTTACCTTTAAGTTTGGTAAATTGCAGAACAAAAGTAGATATCACATAACAAGAGATAGTCGTTTCTAAAAGGTATGTGTAGGTTTGGTATGAGCAGTTGAGCACATATAAGAGCGCTTGGAGACAAATAGAAAACCCAATTCAATAAAGTTTCGATTGGGAATTTATTGCCGCAACTAAATACACTGTCTTGTATCTTGTGTTAAATCATCTCATAGATAATTTTAGCCAAGAAATTGAATGGGAATTGAGCATGAATTATATTTTGGAGGTCAGTTCGCCTCAATATGCCATTTTGCAACAAGCCCACGCGTTTTGTACTACAATAGCTCGGTGGGTAGTCTAGTCAGTCATTGTGTATCTCTAACTACCTAATAAGCAGCTACAAAGTAACTCTTCTGCAAGCTTCCTGGTTCATAAAGTCTTGGTTAGTTCGTGTTCGTTAACTTGAGTTATTGCAATTTCTAAAATCCTTTTCGAAAGTAAACATGGAAGGCGACAGAACTATTGCCAAGTATTTGAGTATGCCTAAAACATTATTGATAATGCTTATTTGAATTCTATACTCGGTTCAAGTCGGTTGTGCCATTTTTGGCGAAATTCATAGAACTACCCAGCAAAAAGTATCTGAATTTCTAGAGTAAATCATAATCCGTAAGAGAAGTTGTAATAATAATAATTATTATTATTTTTTGCGAAAAATTATAATAATAATAATTATTTTTTAAAATAATAATCATTATAATTTTACGCAAAAAATAATAATAATTGTTATTATTATTTTTCGCAAATAATTATAATAATTATTATTATTTTTCGCAAAAAATGGCATAACCTGCTTTAGCCGTGTACATAATTTAAATAGTTCGCACGAATCGATGTGTCACCCATATACCTAATATTTTTTACATATTGTTTTTTTTTTCAAAAACGGCTCAGCCAATTACCATAAAATTTTCATGGGACCACCTCAAGAGTATACTCTTTTGAAATAAAAAAAGATTTTCTTAAATCGGTTATCTGTCGATAATATCGAACAACACACATAAAAAACATACAGACGAACATAGGACATCCTCCTTTTTGGGAGTCGGTAAAAAGCATCAAATCGCCGCAAACCTACGATCGGAAGCTTGACCACAATTCGCTGACCTTTCCGTTGCGATTAGATAGCAGCATTACACAAGCCACTTATAAAATGGGTTACGTAAAGAAAACAATACCAGACGATAAGAGGCACGTAATAAAAATCTGCCAAAAGTCTTCTGACCGCCTACCGTTGTAAGATCCTGGTTGTACAGCTATTACAACCAGAAAAATAATGTGGTCGATCGAGAAAATCCAAAGGCGATGCATTGATTTTAGAAAGAGACATGACAAATATCTGATTCGGTTGTTGTTGTCGGATTTTTAGACAAGGAACGTCAAATGCCAATACTTATTTCCACAGATCTATTACAACTAGAGAGATAGCTCTGTTGTCACCTGAGGCAATTCTCAACCACAAAAATGCATGGAAAATCTTGCCCATGGCTGTCAAAACTGTCAAACTTGAATTTAAGAGAAAAATCTCGGTAACTGTCTACTGAATCGAGATATTTTTCATGTCTCTTTCTAACTCATGTCTTATTAAATCATTGCATCTCTTTCTTTCCTTGATCGACCACATTATCCCTCTGGTATATCTGTGCTTATTTCACAATTTTGATAGCAGCTTGGAAGATTTTCCATGCATTTTTGTGGCTGACAATGACCTAAGTGACAACAGCGCTATCTCTCTGATTGTAGTAACTCTGTGGTTCTGCTCCCAGTGGATCCCAGGTGAGATATATTATGTACGTAGGTACCCTCTCTACATTTGCATACATTTAGTTGCAAAGCGATTACTCTACCAGGGTGGTGTTATAGAGTAACATGCGTGCTGTTGTTTTACGTTTTCTAAATCATTTTTGACCAACAAAACGGAGAAGGTACTCAATTCAACGCGTATATGTTTTTTCTGTATAACCACGTAGAACTTTTTTCATAGTAGTCCGAATTCGATATTTTTTTTTTATTGGAAAGGATGTACTTCAAAATTGGTCCCAAAGAAAATTTTACCGAAATTGACTGAGCCATTTTTGATAAATCAACAATAATGTGAAAAATGATAGATAGATAAACTCTTTATTGCACACTCTTTATTGCATTGCAGAATTTAACAAAAAGAAAAATGCTAACATCGATCCGCGCGAATTATTCGCGGATTCTGTACACGGTCGAAGTCGGGCTTTTTTTGCATAAAATAATTATATTCAGCACATTCTAAAGACTTACCCGATGATGAAGCTAAAAGATGGTTGTCTTTCTACGATTGTAAAAGAACACCAATTTACTTCTTTACTGTTATTATTAATCCAAATATTATTTTTAATGCTATGGATAATGACTTGTAACAAAATGTTATCAATAAATTGATTATGATTGAAGAAGGAGGAGCTATGAAGGGTTCTTAATCATCCACGAACCCTAAAAATGAGACGAATTAGAATTTTACAGCAATATCTATAAATACCCCAATTCAATTAATTAACTTTCGCAGTCCAATTAATGGCATTCTTTGTCTTCGGAATGGACAATTTGGGACCCCTAATAAAAGTTTGATTAATCGGATCACTGAATCGATTTCCTATCGATTCGAACGCAAACAACTAAACCCACCACAATAGAGATAAATTCGGATTTAAGCAACCGTAAATTAATTACAAAGCAATCTCTAAAAACAAACCTGAGAAGAATAGACGCGATTATTCCGATCGGGCTGACTCGAATCGAATTAGATTTTTTGTATCGATTTCGTTTGCGATCAATCGTTTACCGTTAGTACCGTAAGCTGGATTCTGATTTATATCGGAGTCTAAATTAGGGCTGCCACAGGGGATCATAATGGGCTTCGTGCTGTGGTCATTAGACAAGATTGCCTGTTGACAAAATGACCTCATTATTAGGGTACCTCTATATCTTCTTACCAATCTGTGTCAATGCGTAGGTTTTTCTATCAAGTTATTTGATTTTATTGAGAAGAAGAATGAGTATAATTAAAACGACGAAAAGTAATTATTTTATAGATGTGTCGGATTACCACTGATTAATGCTTAGATTTTTCTATCGTCATTGTAGTAAATTATGTTTTTGTTTTAATTTTGTAGGAGAAGGAGTATAACTCAAACGTAGAAATTTCAAAAAATCTGAATGTTCATATTCAAGGATCAGAGTTCAATAGAAAATGATTTCCAATAAGGAAAGCTTTTTTGTAATACAAAGAATACCTATGTAGCTACGTTTGAAACGTACAAAGATACATATTCGTTTAATACTTTTAAAGCGAAGTAGCTCCAATTTTTGGTTTGGTGTCACTCAAGGCACTTTACTAGTACCTACCTATTAAATTTGTCTCTATCTATATGAGTAGGTTTGCCCTGTTTTTAGCATACTAAATATTTTAACAACATGAAATGCATACTAAAGCGTTTTAAATAATTATCTTGTTCGTGTTGATAGAAAACAAACGCCGAATGAGTTAATAATGACTTTATTAACAAGTCACGCGATCATATAAATCTAATAATGGGCTTGAAAACAGCAATGTGATTATATCAGCAGTTTATATTCTAACTTAAGTTTATAATTTTTTTTTGAGTTTCGACAAATGTCGCAGATCAATAGTTGTTAGTTTTGATGTACAAAATAAGCCCCTTAAGTGATGCTAATTGATAAAGTATAACACTGTATATACACAATTAGGCATATTGATGATTATATCCTGCATTTGACACATTAATATTATTATCTAGATTATTCTAAATAATAATAGAGACAAAACCTGATTTCATTACCCTTTTTCAGTCCAAATTGTCGTGTAAAATATATTCACCCAAAAGTAAAACGCTATTACTCAGTTGGTTAATTCAGAGTAACGGGCATTTCCAGTCCATTTATCTGTAAATTCACTCGACAACACGAGCTAGAACAAACTGATGAATATTCTGTGTCACAGAGCAGATGACCGAAATGGACCAAAACAGCTTGTCCCGTGCCTATCACAGCCAGGGATGGGATTTCGAAGATTGTCGACATCGAGAAATATGATTAGGAAGTAAGGTAATCGATACATCGGTATCTGTTGCTGTTGTTAGTGTTATTGTACCTAAGAGGTTAAAATCTGTTAGCGAGCTAATCATGACCAAAATGAATGTCACAGGTGCAAAGTCGATAAATATCTGAGCCTGTTTCACGCTGTGACAACTCGTCATATTTTACTGAAATTCGGAAAACAAAATGAAGTACGAAAAATCAAGGGAAAAGATGTCGGCGTATGAACCGCTGTGTGCACGAAGACAAATCAAGAAAAGAAAATATAAATGAAACTCCTGTAATATTTCTGATATTTCATGATTTTACGGTTATGACTCTAATACTTCGAGCAAATATTGCACGAAGCTTCAATATGAACATGTAATGAATAAATATAAAATAAATTACTCGGCTTAAACATTGTTCGATAAAATCGTACCATCTCGATATCACATTCCATCTCTACTCGACGTACCCTCCAACAATGACCACATTCACGGCAAAACATCGGATAAAGTATAAACCATAAAATATTCATAATTTCTGGACACAATGAAGCCATTAAAGTCAATATTATAATACGCACACCCCAATGAATAATACGAGTTTTGTTCTGGACAATAACCCTGGAATATTTGATGTTCCGCCATATTTAGCTCATGTTTATTTGAATAAGATTGACCGATTTTGACGAGGCGCCGACATCTGTTTGGCACAGTTTATAAATTATGATTTTTGACCGACAAAAAACCGGAGGAGGTTCTCGTCTAGTATTTTTAAGTGTAACCACGCATAACATTATTACAGAACAGTTCGATATTTTTTTTTAATAGAGAGGTCTCATCAGAGATTGTCCCGTTTAAATTTAACGAAATCAGCTGAGCTATTTTTGATAAATAACAATAATGTGAAAATTACTACATCGTTCCGTGCGAACTATTCTAATTCTACACATATGTACACAGTTGAAGTCGGTTATACCATTTTTTGCGGAAAATAATTACAGAAGACAAATATAAATTACATTCATCTATAAATGAGCATAAAAATCTTAGTTAAACGTACTGAAAATAAAAATTCCGGAGATCCAGAATTCATAATCACTACATACTACTACTACTACTACTACTTAGTATAAAACAAAGTCGCTTCCCGCTGTCTGTCCCCATGTATGCATCTTTAAAACTACACAACGGATTTTAATGCAGTTTTTTTTAAGATAGAATGATTCAAGAGAAAGGTTTAAATGTATGTAATACACCTGTACGTAGCCCGGGTAGGTCGCTAGTTTTATAAATAAATAAATATTTGGGGACATCTTACACACTCTTACACCCCAAACTAAGCAAAGCTTGTGATATGGCTGCTAGAGACTGATAAACTACTAATTATACATACATAGGTATTTTTATACAGGGTTACAGGGTAAGTCGACCTATTCCCGTTAAGGGTGTGTAGTTTACTTTGTTTCTGACTAATTTGACTATGAAACACACTATCCTAAATATAAAAAAAACAGATATTTGAAATTGGTAGGTATTTATAAAATTCCCAATTTTCGGCTATCAGCTCAGCTATTTTGAAACGTGTAATTCGTATTGTTAGTTTTATTTGATTTTTACATGGAAAATAATGTTACTACCCAATATTGTCCGTAAAATTAACCTTTTACAAAAAGTATTTGAATTCAAATATCTCGAAAACTGTGAGATTTAGGATATGGTGTTTCATAGTCAAAACAGTCAGAAACGTGGTAAACTACACACGCTTAACGGGAATAGGTCGACTTAGCCTGTAACCCTGTATACATACTTATATAGATAGTAACTAAATAACACTCAGACACAGAGCAAACACCACATTCATCACATAAGTACTGCCCTGGGTGGGGATCGAACCCACGCCTCTATGACCCAGTGGGTGGGTTAGGGTCATTAACCACTGAGCCACCGAAGCAGTCAGTTTTAATGCTGCTAGTTATTACGCCAGCAGTTCTAAATATAGATAATCTTGAATATTCCGTAATTACAAATCGTACTAATGAGCAAAACCTATCCTATGAGCTTTTAATATTCATGTAATCGAGTCCCAAGTTAACTACCCATAAATGAACGACGAGATTTTATTTATCTCGTAGAGAAGAATCTTACACATCAACTCGATGCGTTTGAATTTCAACGTGTACAGAAAAGATAACCTGAAATCTATTTTTTCCATTTTCAAAGGCTCCTGTTATTGGCGAAAACGTAAAAGAATTTAGTGATAACACTGGCAAATGCAATACGCAGATATGTAATTAAAATCAATTTTACGATGCAAACAAAAAAGGCGCAATTACAGACTACAGACCCATCGACTTGGCATTTTTTATTATTATACATATCCAATTATTTTAGTTTCAGCAAAATTGAGAGCGAGCCAGGTAGGTACTAATATGATAACTAAAGCAGTTCCATAAAGGAAAATTGTAGTATTTAAGTTTTCCTTTATGAAACTGCTCCAGTTGCTGTTGTAAATTAAAGCTAATGTTCCACTATTCACGTTGATTCTCATTTGAGTCAAAGATCAAAAGATGCGTTTGTAGACTAAAACCATCGATTAGGAGGAAATAGTACCGACAGGTTTAATGTTTAATGATATTCCTTTTTAATCTTTCGGTTAATCCTAACACTTAGTAAACAACGTTTCCGCTCATTAGCGAGATATTTCGAAGATATAGAGGGCTATACAGAATACCTGTATATATGATAAATAATGAACTGAAAGGTTACACACAAAAAAGGAAAAAACGGAACCCTTACAGGATCACTTTGTTGACCGTCTGTGTGTATGTCAAGACTCTTTATCTCGGAAACGCGTTAAGATACCGTGTTGAAATTTAAACTGTATACGCACATCTATGGTATCTTAAAGTAATATAAAAGAAAAACTTCTCAGTTATCGTTAAAAAAAGTTAGAGCCGTTTATGTCGTAAAAAACCGCATATTTCGACACTCACGAAAATCAAAACCTACAGAGTACTTCCCGTTGACATAGAACTATGAAATTTGACGAGAAGCATTGTCTCAGAGTACACATATAGGAATAAATTTGAAAACTCTAGATTTTTATTTAAATCACAAAAAATAGGGCTTCAAAATTCACAAAATATGGGTTCAAAATTCAAAATGAGTAAATCGTACCATGTAAGGTATAGAGATCCCAATTTTGTGAAATTTTCTGGATTTGTACGGAACCCTCGATGTGTGAGCCTGACTCGTAATTGTCCGGTTTTTTATTTTCCTCAAAAGAGTAATTCTGCGTGACCTGCAGATCAACTAAGAGCTATTAATAGAATCCAAAATTACCTGCAATTTTAAAAACCTTATTTCAAATGCATTAGTAAAATAAATTACAGAATAGCAACTTGTTAAAATAGGTAGATCGATAGCTTAAAAGTAAACGATAGCTTAAAACTACTATCATCCAAGATGAACGATAAAACAAACAAAGCAGTCATTGACTGACATCCCTGACAGATACCCTCACCAAAACAACAAGCTTCTGTCGTAAACCCTACCCTTACACCAATTTTAGCTCGACCAATAAATATACTGATCGGATTGTGGGGTGAATTCAATGAACGAAAAATCAGAAGATTCAATATCTGTATTACTTACTCGTGCGCGAAAATGCTATTTATTGGCTGATGTTAATAATAAAACGTAGGTTTTGCACAATACATCCGATCGGCCGACGCTATAGAGAGCTATGATTGAACCCATGACAGATGGTCCTACAATGAAAGGTATTGTTGAACCAATTTTCGATCGATAGTTTAGGGGCATTTTTGCGCATTCATGCGGCGATTATTATAAGATCAATATTTCATCCGATAATGATGTTCACTAATACAATGGGAGTAGCAAAAAGTTTAACTAAAGAGGAAATATTTTTTTCAACTAGATACTTATTTGAATCCTGACTAATATTATTATTAATGTGAATGTAAGTTTTTGTTACGCTTTCACGCAGCAACAGAGCAACGGACAGACGTGATTTTTGACACAGTCCGGCAAAGGTTGGGAAGTGACATAGGCTACTTTTTATCCCGAAAAAAGGAAAGGTTCCTGTGGAATAGTATAAAAAAAAACGCGGGCAAAGCCGCTGGCAAAAGCTAGTTATAAAATAGATCAAACTATAGCAACCAATATTATGAATGTATTTCACTCTATCTATTATAATATATGTAAGTATAGTTGATATAGAACTGGTAGTTAGTAGTGAAAAGGATGTTGATAAGTTATCGCTCGATATAATCGATCCGCAGGTCTCAAGCAGAATGAATCAAATAATGTTATGAAGGACGTTTAAAATAAGCAAAACTTCCAGATATTCAATAAAGGAGTTGAACGGAACCATTTTATAAACAAAACATAAGAATGATCGGAACGTCAAAACCATCTATGATACATTGAGAAAGAAAAGCGATAGCGAATGGCGAGGCAGGTAATGTATGTAATTAATGGCTTCATACTTTTACTAGAATATGACTCGGAGGTAGAAAGCATAACAATCTATCTATCTATTCACAGGGTGAAATCAATGTGAACGAGTAACATGCGCTAACTAAAGACAAGGCAATAATATCGCGTGATATTCGAGAACAAGGTTTAGATAAATAAGATAGAGAAAAATAAATGGTAATTGGATGAAATTTTATGATCTGCGATTGTGTGTACGTAAAAGGAATGGACAAAACCGCATTAAAGATATGAGCATCTTATTACTAGTGTTATAAAAGATACAGGTGGTAATAAAAACTAGACCGATGCTAATTTCAATCTAGTTAACAAAAGTCTGCACGCTAATTATACAGGTTGGTTTATAGAGGTACATATAATTTAATTTTAAGCATTAACAAACGGAACACTGCAAAATGATTAAAAGTGGGAAATAAAATAAACTAACTTCGTGGGGTAGCGTAAAGGGTACTAGAACAGAAACAGATAAAATTGCTGTCTAATTGCTCAAGACAATTAGATCTGCAATAAGTAGTTTTAAAGAAAAATGGAAAAAGATTGCAAAAGAGCACAGAAATAATGAAACATTCAGGGAAAGGCGTAATAAAGACATAAAAACAACAGTTTCGCTCTCGGATTACGAAATACAAAGTCACGCTTGTTGCAATTTGTTCACAGATGAACAGAAATCAATTTCCATCGAGTTGCGTGATGTGATGATGCTCATAGTTACCCTCAGTAACATTACATATTTGGAAGCAACAGAGTATGTGCTACCGGTCCGTGTTGATCGATGACTAGAGCATTTTTTTTGGTACGAAATCGAAACTCAAAGTTAAAAATATTTCATCATTAAAGTTATCGAAGATCATGTACAAATTTGGAAACAGAACTATATGATGCTGTAAGGGTCTAACATTGTAAAAATTGATCATTTAAGTTACCGAATATGATTTTGAGAGCAAACTATTTTGCCGTCAAAACATGATATTAGAATTTGATTGGATGACTTCAGTATTATTTTAGTATTGGTCAGTCAATATAATTTGACAAAATGAAAGTTCAAAACGATTATAGAATTTTCTCAGGGATATGAAAGTAAAGAGAAAGAACTGGAGTAATGTGATATGATAATCACAGCTAGAAAAATGAAGACGTTAGCTATTAAGAGTCATAATTCACAGCTCATAATGTAAGTGAAATTGAAGCCAGTACTCAATTCCATAATTCATTAGAAGTACGCGGTAGTGAATCTCAATTTGATAATAAACAAAAGAAAGTCTGACACTTCTGACACAGTTTTTATAGAAGTAACTCATACAACGCTTTTATATTTATTGTGGTTTATGACTTGAACAAGACGTTTTGTAAGGAACTTGCGGTGAGTTAAATAACTGTTAATCGTTGAAAGTGAATGGTATTATAGAACAGGTACGAAAGAATTCTTTGAAAAATGTTCCGGAATGAAAACGGTGAAGTTCTTTATAAATTAATTAGGACAGTACGAATGAATGCAGACATTGCGAGATTGTGATAAATTTTACATGGAGATTAATTGGAGAATACCAATTAGTAGAGTAGTTTATTAAGAAAGTACAAAACAGCAATACTTTTTAGATCTAACATATTACTAGCATATAAATTGATGGCAGTCAGTTTTACAGAACATTCCTAACCTAGATAACATCAGGGGGGTCTCTACAGTGCTATTTAGTAATTAATTCAAATAACTAAAATGCAATAGAAGTTAAGACTACTATTTTAGACTGTTCTGTCCACAATAAGTAAAAAGTTACCTACATGCCAAATTCGTTTTGTTTTAGCTGGTGAAACTTATATTTATTATATCTCTATATGGGTACCGTTAATGGGCATGGTTTATGTCACGGTTAAGTACTTTATCAAACGAGTACATTGAAAACAATGGAACTTTCCTGCGAAGGTTCATAAATTCTATAATCCCTTGTGGTCGTGCACCTGAATTAGTCGTCGTTCATTATGCAAATGTAACCCAATTCCCCACAATTTTCTATGCAAAACGAGACCGGAACCGGTACTAAAGTAAGCCAGGGCAAAACCTGTTGCATAAAGCGGTATCATCGCATAATTCAAGATCATCGACTTTAATGATACTCTCTCAAGCAGTGAAAGTATTAAAATTCGAGCATTTATTGCGCTCTCGATGGTAATGGAGTAAATTGAGATTACTCGGAATTGGAATGGCACTAAAACAAGAGTAAGCGCTAATTTGCTAGTCGATTATGAATTTAAAATTAACTTGATAGGTGCAGTGAATGACCCCGACGTAACTTCATGGAGACTTTAATGTGAGCTTTATCTTTTTAACATTACAGATGATAATATCTTTAACACGTACAGTGGGAGCAGTGGAGAGGTAAATATTGCCCGTGGGCGAACTTGTGATTCATTACACGCAGACGTCCCATCCAAATTAAGTGCACGAACCACAGTGAAATAAAGCCTAAATTTAATCAAAAGCGCAAACATTAATTCCAAACATTGTAAATGGATAAAGTTTATTACAGTTTGCTGTTTGTTTTGGATGTTTATTTGCGAAACGGTGACCCTTTCTAACGGCTGATCTACTGAACAAAGATCTGATCATTCGTGTTCTAGATCTGATAGAAGAGATACTGTTGGTGTACCGAGTGTATACCGAACTCCAAAGTGCGTTAGTGTACTGAGTGTATACCGAACTCCGAAGTGCGTAGGTATGATTCGCGTTCCGACCGTTTGTATGAAGCTAGAATACTGTTAGCTATCATTGCCGTGCTACTGATCTTAGCAAGAGCAAAGATGTCAAAAGTCAGAACTGTATTGAGAATGATTTGTATGTAATCTGGGTTCATCATATTCAGCTTCTCTGGAAGAATGTATATAACAGTGCTTTGAACAGGCGATGCGTATTGTTCTCTATCTAAAGTTTATATCTTTGCATTTATAATATCGGTGTCATGATTTATTTGTACAAAAATTTCCCAGAAGCGATACATAATTTGCATTAACCAAAGTAGAGTAATATTTACAAGCATTAAAAACCAGCGGAGCATCTCAGAAAACTCTTATAGTAAACAAGGTAATTTTGAAGATGAAATGCGATGTTTACGTCAAAGCAGTTTAATTTTATTACCGTTTAAAAGTAAAACGACGTAAAATAAAGTAGCTTAGTGTTTAAAGTAAATGAACTAATTTTAGTTTATGGCATCCAAGCGTCATTTTATTTCGATTTTCAAGAAGATTTCCTTAATCATGGTAACGGACAGAAATCTTCCTGATGTGTCTGGAACGTTTTATTAGGATAACAGACGATTTGATATTTTAGGAGAATTTTCACAAAACGGAGACGTTGTATGATTGCCATATTTTAGTTGCCTTCCGGTGGCGACTAGGGTGACTTAAAGTACAAAGCACTGGCTTGAAGACACTGGCAAGAGTTAGAAATATTTAGTATTAGAAAAAAAAGGAGAAAGGACTGGCAGTCTGGGATTTTGAATTCCAGTTGCCTGTTTTTCGTACTTTATTAATTAAATACCTAACTAAACGGTTCGTCGTCATACATGCATCTATAAAAATATTTAAGAAGACTGTGAATCAACCACTAAAAATTAAAATGTTTAACCCTAGCGATTGAAGTATTGATTGCATGAAAAAAAAATCACTCAAATTAAATTATATTTAGCAGTAAATTATTTACAGACTATTGTTTTTGTATGGCCAAGTTCGCGGTTCACAATTGCCTTAATAACTCCATCATCAAACAGGATAGTACTACGTATTTTATACCAACTGTCATCATGAGCTTCAGTAAGCAGCACTCGTAGCAAATTGGGCAAATCAATCATCAAATATTGTTTGTTGTGCCGACGATAATGGCCTATATCTATGTCAGCGATACATTGGTCGAAATGCAAACAATTGGTCACAGTATAAATATAAATTATGATTATGTTAACTATAATATTGGTTCTTATTAGAACATAAACTAGCAGGAACGCAATCGTGTGTGATCGATTTAATGCTGTTTTACTTACAAAAACGTAAAGAATCCAATGATTCAATTCAATAGATGATTTTGACATTTTTAGTCACAAAATCTTGTATCCTTTTCTAACAAATAAAATTAACCCAGCTCTTTCAGGATTTTATTTCTTTCGACTAGGACTAGCTAGGACGTATAGGTGCAAAACTTTACCAACACTCATAACTCAATGTTATCATTAGAAAACATTTGACTGTTGTTCGATAACCATTCGCCATATTTGTATAGTATTTTTTTTTAATTTATGTTTAGTTTGAAGATTACCGCTTTTGCAGTTTCTTTAAAACAGTCGTGTCCGGTAGGTACCTACTATTCTATGTAAAGTGCTGCGTAAAATAGGTAACAAATTAAACAAATGTACCTAATTTTGAAAGAGTGGCAACACCAAAGATCAGAGAACAAGGTTCTCTGTTCTCTGATCTGTGGGCAACACACAAAGTCGTCCGTAAAGTTTCGTATACTCCGTTATACCTAGCCGTTTGAAAATCAATTATATAGAGCTCCTGAATTGATTGTAAAATGAGAGAACGTTTTGGTCTTTTGGTGAAAGATTTACACCAAACAATTACACGTATGAAGCATTTGATCGATTTGGAGCGTTCTTTAGTTTTGACTCGGTCATCTTTGTTTTCAATTTATCGCCATTTTACGACTGCGCTTGCTTCAACCAAATCGTAATGCTCGTGACATGTGGGAATTCTGTGGTGAATTGGTAATGTATTCAGTTATTTTTTTGGTGATCGAGTTGTTACAAGAAACTAGATGTTTGTCTCTTTAAATATTAGTACCGATACCTTAATGTAGGTACATAATGAGGTACAACGCCGTAACAATAACTCGACGCATCACTGGAATTTTTAAGCAATTTTTACTGGATCTTAATAAACAGGTAGAAACTTATATTTAATAGACGATGGTTCTGAACCTTTCGTGCGGGAGTCCGACTCGCACTTGGCCGGTTTTTTTTGCAAACCGTACTTGAGCGCCAAAATAACGTCACATGGTCAAGCGTCTAGTTAATGTGACCGCGTTGTATGTAGATGATCGTCTAATTCTTTAATTAATCGTCTTTATTTAAGTCGTAGGTAATTATTAAAATTGGCTAAATATAGGCTAAATGAAACATCTTAGCAGCTGCGAAATTAACTACAAGTTGCAGGAAACGTCACATAGTCAAGCGTCTAGTTAATGTGACCGCGTTGTATGTAGATGATCGTCTAATTCTTTAATTAATCGTCTTTATTTAAGTCGTAATTATTAAAATTGGCTAAATATAGGCTAAAACTTACATCTTAGCGACTGCGAAATTAACTACAAGTTGCAGGAAACCCAATCCTCGCAAAGCTCTTTAATGAGCGTCTATCAGCTTGTAGCTGACGTCACAGCCGCCAATATGTTTGATTCCACCTTTAAGGGCATTTCAGATTGTATGTTCCTACCAAAACAACCTATAATAATACAACAAATAGAATTGCCAGCTATTTATAGCGACTAGTATAAATAATTTATACACTATGCATATTCAAAGATCAGTTTCCATTTCGCGTGCGTACCAAATCGGAAATACATCGGAACTGCTGACTATGCGACTGCCAAGCTAATCCAGTCTCTAACACCATGGCATAAGTCATAAATCACTATCAACCAACTATTGACTTATTCATTTTCTTAATTACTCAAGGAAGTTGGTACGTATTTGTAAAGAGAGAGGATACTCGTACAAAAGAAGAACTATGGAAATCATTGCAAGCGTCAGAGTGTGACAGCGTTAGCATTCTGTAGCGGAAGAAAGTGATAGAAGATAACGTCAGTTATGACAGGTGCAGCTAAATATTGGTTAGTAAGCTACCGTGTCAAATTGACAAATGTTATGATTGGGGTAAATCACGATATGACAGAATAAAATAAATAACTTCGAATGGCAACTACGTATTAGTTGAAGTTACCCAGATGTATGCTTTTATAGCTGAAAAAGTACCTATTTCTGTTAATTGAATCTCCTACTGAAAAAAGATGTTTTCTTTTCTTATTAGATACTTATCTCTTTCTTTCTCGTAGTCCCTGTGTGTACCCTGTTACAGCTATGACTAACTATTATTATATCTAACTAATAATAAGTATAGCAAAAAACTCTATATAGGCAGGTATCGTATCTAAATTAATAAATTGATGAAAGGTTAATATGTTTAAGATAGGTATCTATTATGTGAATTTTGGTACCAAACTTGAATAATGAAGAATTATGAGATTTTCTTGTTTGATTTTATAACCAGAGTTACGACATGATATTAATTAGTATGCTTGGCTCACTGGACCTTACTATTTACGATACAGTCGTTGTTTTATCTATCGTACTAATGTGCAAAAAACAATACTTAGATAGATACCTATCTGTACATTGAGCTATATACGTAGTAATATAGCTCGATGCCTGTTTAGTAGTTTTTTCCACAGATATTAGTATTACACCTATGTAAGGTGAAGTTGGAACCGTATTATGGCAACTTTATTGTTTTCCTAAAGAATCGTCACGCTGGATTGGTCTAATTAGAAATCTATAAGGAATGATTTATATTAGAACGGGACGTGCACGAGACGAACCCGGACGGGGCTTAGTGTCCTAGGTATCCGGGCACGCACAAAATTTATGGAGCGTGTGACGGGACACGGACGAGTCCCGTCCGCGATCCGAATCATCCTTATGAGAGGCCTAGTTAGGTATGCTCAGGGGTCAGCATCCATCAGGTATCTATAGGTACAGTTTTAACACTAAATACTAGATTCACGTACGTACCTACTGACTACATAATTATGTATTAAAGTAGCAATTGCTTTAACTACCAAACAATTTTTAACTAAACATCATATTTTATAATACCTATCTAAATGCTGAAGTTCTTTAACATTATAACAATTAATAATAGATTGATTAGACAATAAATAAAAAAAAATATCCAACAGAAAAAGTGGTTCTTCCGAACATCTCCCGCAGAGTCGATGACTGGTAAAATATAGTTCTAATCTTTGACAAAATGTTTTAGTAAGTTCAATGGAATGTGTAATTATGATAGAAACACGTAGATGACAAATATGCAACACACAGAGACAATTCATGCAATTAGATATCAAACCAATGCTCATAATCTAATTCACTGACCTGTTAAAAACGCTGACAATCACCATTGTAAACAATCCAGTCAAAAAGTTCAAGCGGGTAGTTCAATAATCCATCAACGCACTAAGTCGCAGGAGAAACCAAGCACATTTCCACTAAAATGCACATTTTCCCGAAAACGAATTTTGAATTCAAAATTGGAATGTTCGGAACACGCGAGCGTGGCATCACGAGCGGCGACGCGACCACACGCGGCGAGAGACAGCGAGCAACTGGCGTTCTGATTGGCTGATTTGCCAAGCGCTGCAGTGCAACATGCGTAAGCGCATCGCGTCTCGTTTCGTTCGTTTGCCGCTGGCTCCGCTTCGGAGATGCAGCGCGTGCACTTTGGGTGTTTACTGTTTAGGTACTATTTAGTCTTTACTGCGTAAAGCGCATCTATAATCCGATATTGACTCGATTCACCTTTGTCGGCGATTTTAGTGGACATTGCCATTAATAGGCTTATGGGAATTTGTCGATACTGTCGTCTAGTAAAATCATAAAATGTAATGCAATTTTACAGCGGTTTTTTACAAAGTAGGTCCTACCTGGTTATAAAAATACGATCATGCAGTTCTTAAACACTATCATTTTCGGAATCTTCGATTATACTCGTAGATATTTGGAATACACAGTATATACAACTTTTCACAGATAAAGTAATACAATCCACTACCTACTCGTAGATGTACCTAATAGTAAGTAGTAGTAATAATAGGTACCTACCCAACTTAAATAATGACCCCGAACCCTGTATTTTAATTATAGGTAGGAACCTATACTATGTGCGTGTTGATTTAATCAACACAACCGATTTTGTAATACGGAAGTTCGATGCATCTACTTATGGCTAATGGATGCACTTGTCATAAAGCACGTGCGAACACTGTGAACCAAATGTATCAATAACATGGAACCACACTTATCTATGCAACTATGAAGCACTTAGCCACTTTTGGCTTGGTTAGTAGGCTTTGGATTGGTGATCGCGGGTGGCATTTACAACCAAGCGCTGCGGTGGCTCGGATGACACTATTAATTGGTGGTTTCAGTGGTTTTAACCGTTTAGCCCTGTGAGACAACTTCAGGCGGTTTAGAAACTTTGAAACCCACAAAACAAAACCATCCCAAGATGAACAAACGACGCATTAGATAAAAACCGCGTTCAGTTCAACCTGTCCTTTTTTAAATCTATAGGAGAGGGCTGTAGGAGAGGCAGAAACCTTGCGAGACGACACCGCGCGCTAGCACTCGCCTCGAGAAAGATCGACGATTGCTTTCGAAACTACATAATTATAATAGGCGTGTTATAACTATCAAACCACGTGAGTTCAGTCCCATAGGAGAGGCCTGAGTACAGCAATGGACACTAGAGGCAACCTCCGGTCGAGCGGCTGCCTCTAGTGTCCATTGCCTCAGCCTCCACGCCTCGCCCTGAGCGAAATAAGGAATAAAGTTGCCTCAGTCCGCCTAAGTAGAGGTTGCCCGGCCAGAGGCTGCTCACATGGATACATACCTTTTTGACTCAACCTGTTGATAGCTTCTACGTTCTTAGCCCTGTCACGACGATATTATGAGATAAAAATATTATAAGATTGAATCAAAATAGTGGTACGATAACCATGATAGGCATGCTTCCATTTGAGATAGCTCTGGAAGCAACAGTTGGCCGTGAATCACCGTTGGCCACATCTTGGATGCAGGCAGACCTCGCCAAGTTACGCGACGCATATTGATTTAGATTTCTCGCAGACTATTCAATCCGTTGATAGCTTCTACAATCTCAGCCCTGTCACGAAGATATTAGGTACGAAATAAAATTGATTATTAAAATAATTTATTTATATTCCGATTTATGCTTTTTGTAGACGCTTTAACTACAGTTATTTTCCGGAACAGCTTCAAAACTACTCACTTTAGGTTACTAAAGTTCTTACATGATTCTTAAATGATTTATTGTAAAATATTGTTATGAAATTCTTAAACTAATAAAAAAAATATGTACAGACATATTTGTATATATATATAATTATTACAATGATAGGCGAGTAAAAAATTATCATGGAGCTAGACTAGGAAATTATTGTCGATTTCTAATGTAATCCCAACGTACTTTATGATTCTAAGCTTACCAATCAAAAGCAAAACAATCGGCACGTTTGTACCGACCTAGAAAATATACACGAGCAATCTAGGTGCTCTGTTATCTTCGATTTCATTGCATTAGTAAGAGCTAAAACAGCTCACAGGTACATTTCTTAGAACTACAATGCGACATCTCGATTAGACCCTAGCTATTAGCTAGGTGAAATAATAATATTAAAATTATATTATTTAATTCAATTATATTATATTGTCAGAATATAAAACAGACCTTTAAATGAGCACAATCACAAATTGTTAAATAATATTGTCGTTTTTCTGATCTGGACACTTAAATATTTTGCGACTGACCAAATAATTGCACCCATAAAATAAAGCGGTAGCATCACAGCCTAGAAAATTAAACTTACCTCGTTATCTGTTATCAAGAAACTACAGTAAAGTACAGTAACTAGCTTTATCTTCAACGTAAACATTATAAATTCTGGCAAACAGTTTGTTAGCTCTGAACTCCCGTTATTATGAACTCAAACAATATAGCTGGGAAGTGGGAATATTCCTAACTTTGTAGTATCGAAAGCTTTAGTGGGATACAATAGAATATAGGAGTTAATTTATATTAATTAGTTATCTAACAATACAGAAAGCGCATTTATAGAACGTGTATTTTGAGGGAGAAGTAGGTTAGAGTGGATATAAATTAAGTTAACTGGAACAAAAAAAAATATAATCATGAACAACTTTGTAAGACAAAAGATAATTTTAAAATGTTTCCTGTAATTTGTGGTGTCATTTATCGAAATGAAGTAAAAATCATCCTGAAATAAGCTGTATATGTTAACTAGTATGGTTTGGGGAGTAAAACAAGGGCAGAAGTAACGTGAGCATAACCGAACTCCTGTCAGTAATTGTAAAATGAAAAGGAAAAAAGAAAAGTTAAGATTATGAAATATCTCTTATTAACTATACGAGTAAGTATACAACAAAATAAATAGAACCACAGACTTAAGCTACTACTACACAAAAAGTAATTGGATCATCCACATACCCTTGAAGGTCTAAAGATAATTCAAATGCTCGAGCTCACTGTCAGTTGGCAGCATGTCTAGTATGCTGGCACGCTGGCAGCATTACCACGCTAACCTGCTACCTACACGTTGCGCCAAACAAACATCAGTCAGAGTTACCAAATTCTTCAATCATAAAAGTTATCAAGATTTAAAATCTTCCTCATTCCAAAGCGTATAATAGAAGGGGACGCCCCACAGAGCATCGACTGGGTCACCATACACGTTGTCAATAAGCTTAACTTTTTTGTACACCTGTACTCGCTTTATAATACTTATACTCGCTTTATACTCGTTTTTGAGATGTAGAGGTTGGGAACGGTTTAATGAGTGGTTTTACAAAGGGTTGTTTCAGATTTACAATGAATTTCTTTTGTGGGTAATGAAACGAGAACTCTTTAGAAGGTGTTCGTAGCTTTGGATATTTGAAGCGTTGTAGGCTTGTTGTTTTATTTATTTTGTTACTTTAGCCATTATTTATATTACTTTAGAGGTTACCTCGGTTAAAACCAGTTAGATACTTTAGACCACTTGAACGTCTAGATTCCAACATACATTTATAACAAAGCAAAAGTGGATTAAGTCCTTGCTCTCTTTTTTATTTACTGAAAACTCTTTCAAGGATAGTCTGATTAGATTTCTTCTACATCTAGATGTTGTTTCCTTGAGTAACCTATTTCTATTTCTTTCACAAAGTGGACAGAAAGCGCAAGGTTGTAGATACTAGATGCAAGCCGTTTGCGATTTGTGCTTTTGGAAATCTACTAGGGAGTCCTACGTCCAGTAGTTCAGCCCTACGTCTGAAATAATATGATGAGATAATTACTGTACTGTACCAGCCTTATTAATAGTCCACTGCAGGACGTAGGCCTACCCACGAAGGGTGATTGGGCCATATTCACCACGCTGGCCCAGTGCAGGTTGGTGGATTCACATACGCCATCGAATTTCTTCTACGGACGTATCCATTATAAATATAAGGAATCATATACGTAAGGAATCCATTGTAAGACCTAAGACCTCACGATTGTAGGGCGGCTATCATTTCACATCGGTACCACAAGACCACCACGACTTCGGATGTGATAATTACTGCTTTCATTTTAAAGTTAAATATGGCTAAGTATTTTTTGTTGTCACAAAAACTGAACAAAAATTGTGTTCAGTCGCCCGGAGGTGCCGATGACTCTTTTTTACTGTTAGCCTTAAGTTATTATTGTTCATATTCGTCAATATTCTAGCTGTTCTCAAAGCATACATTTTTCTTTCATCAGCTAAAAGGCAAAAGTTCCACAGTACCCTTTTCATGATAAAAATAGCTCCAAGTGCTCCCTTGACGGCAGCAAGGTGGAAGGCAAACACCCCTAACGTACCTAGAGAACTCGAAATATAACTGAGCGCGGCCAAAGTCGGGAACTAATTCTATGCTGCCAGGGCGTTCACTGTGCTAACAAGAAAACGCACGTGGCGCCACCAGTAGCGCGTATAGTTGTCTTGCGAATACTCTACCAAAATGTTCGCAATATCTTTCTTGACATAACTATCGTCCCACGAGAGCCAAGTGCCATATAGTGTTACTCGAATCAATTTGAGGATATGTGACCTTTGAAATAATGCTATTTTTCATGTGAAGAATGTCCAATACCAACCCATTGTAACTATTTTTTCGGGCGTAACGTATTGGACCAATTGTTTTTATACTCATGTCTAAGTTTATCTGTCGCATTAATTTATTAACTACCTAATTAAATTTCAACTTGCCAATCCGTTGGGCTATGTCGGTAAATTTTGGTTCTTCTACGGATCTCTTCATTTTTGATTCGATCTCGCAGAGAGACTCCGAGCATAGCCCTCTCCATAGCTCGTTGAGCTACTTTGAGCGAATGGGCAGGGCACATAGCGCGTAGGACTGATTACCGATGGGGTCGAAAAGTTCTCGAGTGGAGACCAAGTACCGGCAAGCGCAGCGTAGGACGTCCACCCACAAGGTGGACGGATAACCTCATTAACCGCAGGATCGCGCTAGATGCAAGCCGCTTCCAACCGTCTTATTAGAGATCCATAGGAGAGGCCTATGTCCAGCAGTGGACTGTTTATGGCTGATGGATGGCTGGAATTAAACACCATCCCGTTACTTAATTTACCTGATCCTAATAACTTTCCAAATATTTAAGGAACAGCCCAAAAAATTACTTCCCCTAATAAATGTGGATCTCTTGACAAATGGTGGTACACACAAATCTTCTTAACTATTATGACAAAAAAATTCGATTGACATAAAATCAAAACTTAAAATATAAAAACGATTTGAATCTAAGTAAAACGCCTTGACTTGACTGGACTGGATAAAATTAGAGTATTGTGGTCGTAATGTACAAACTGGAATAGGCTAATGTTTAAAAAACTTGTATTAAAGGTTTCAGTAAAACGAATACTAATCTAAATAATCAAGAATACTGAAAACGGAAGTAACCAACCAGACATTAGTAAGTAGAGAGTGGAGACATACGATCAGCTTTAGGCCGGCTCAACGAACCGAGTCGACTCACTGTAACGGTGGCCCGAGGACTAATAAATGTGGATCTCCCGACAAATCAGGTCGCCCGGGAAGGGATTTGGGGCAGGAATAGTAAATCCCGCTCTATTAATGTTTGTTGTGTAAAGGTTGAACGGCCAAAACTGAGGTATGGGAACGTAATGTCAAAGGACAAATTCGGGAGATATATATCATTTGTTTTTTTTTTTATTTAACCTGTACTGTCTCACTGCTGGGCAAAGGTCTCCCCCAATTCCTTCCATTCCTTTCTGTTTTGTGCTACCTCCGTCCAATCCTTTTTAAACCTCTCGATTTCGTCGCGCCATCGTGTTGGAGGACGATCTCGGGGTCGACTGGACAGAGGAACCCACTCCGTTGAGACCTTTGCCCATCTGTCTGGGTGCATACGACTCACGTGTCCCGCCCACTCCCATTTGAGCTTTGCTGATTTTAGTCCAACGTCGCTTACGCCTGTCATGGAACGCAGTGTGGTGTTTATTTGCTTACAATAATTAAATTGTAGAGGCGAAAGGAAACGTCCTATGCCGACTCCACCTAGTGGGAGAAGACCTAAGGGCAAGAAGATGATGACTGATGATGAATTACATTGTAGTCAGTAATCAGAAATATTATAATATTATGTTCACAGAAAATCTATATAATCTGTAGAGAAATCGAACGATGGACCAGACACTGACATGATGTTTTTCATGTCAGTGTCTGGTCATCGTCTTCATAATAAAGTCATCAAGCAATTGTAATCTGTACAAGATAGTATCAATACTTTCTTGAAGCATATTTTGAACGCACTGGTGTACACTGTATAGACACTTTCCGGCAAGCCCTCATAATATAGCCCATAATTATAGCTTTTCCTGCCTTCTCAGACATATTGCAGACCGCCAATACGGATATTCGTACATTTGCATGTCTGATGTCGAGTGAATCATCGATGCACTTGAGTTGCACTAACCACTGGGTCACTGTCTTGTCTTGTATGATCGAAGCATCTGTTACCAATTAGGAAGCTTATTGGGCTTTAAGTGAACTTAATCATAAGTCCATGCATTACTAATACCTACTAAGTAAGTTTGAATTAGCCGGGTGGCTAGCCCCAGTGCACGGTAATGATCTATACTCTATAAAATTTAACTTGATCTCTGCGACAGCTGTCAGAAAAATCATGCCTATGAAGTCCTGAATTTCTTAATAGTACAGACAGTACCTGTCAATGTCATACTTTACGGGCATGCCGATTAGTGATGGGCGACGAATGATCGTGACCACAGAGTTTTAGATAGAGTTTTAATTAAAATATCGAGAGTTTAAACTGACGATATTTTAAATAAAACTTAATTTATCATTAATTTTATTGTATATTTTAATATCATAACATTTTTTACATGTGTAATTAAATTAAACCTAATTATATGTTACATTAGCATCGATAATAGTGAAAAACGTCGAAAAATGCTATCGTTACATTATTATGAGTATTTAATTAATATCATAACATTATTTACATGTGTACATACTTGATCGTAAGTAAATAAAATCCAATTTCTCACCTTCAACTACTCATGCGATTTCATTACAACATTGTTTGAAAATCGATTTTTTCCATCACCATCTCAACTCTAAATATGTCAATATGTAACTGTCACAGATATCAAGTTAAATTTTATAGAGTACTAGTTTTTACCCGCGGCTTCGCTCGCATACGCATTATATCATTATAATTTATGGCCTATGTGTTATTCTGATATATATGCTATATTATTGCAAAGTTTCATCTCAATCCGTTCAGTAGTTTTTGCGTGAAAGAGTAACAAACATCCATACATCCATCCATCCATCCATCCATCCATCCATCCATCCATCCATCCTCACAAACTTTCGCGTTTATAATATTAGTAGGATAGTAGTAGTTATCTTAGATATCATTACCGTGCCCTGTGTCTTAAAGCCGCCTGAAGGCCTCTGACATGGCTAAACGGTTATAACAACCGGCCCTACAATTATTTGTGTTGGTATACTATAACTTTAGAACCTATTTTTAATAACCTTAGCCGTAGTTTTGATAGCATCGTCTAAATTCATACATGGGCTTGATGTTAGCAAATCTAGAATTTATATATTGTCATTAGATCTTTTTAGGCTAAGAACAAACGATGTGGTTTTCGCCCACGGCCCAGCTGCCGTGATTGCGATTGGCCTTCAATGCAAAGTTGCCTACTTATTTTTAAAGTGAATGACTTATAACTACACTGTCTTATTGTATAAGCCACAGAAATTCCGTCAAAAACCGTGAGATTTTATTGAAGCTTTGCATTATTTTATTTTCAAATACCTAATTATTTTTCGCAAAAAATGACATGACTGACTTCAACCGTGTACAGAATTCGCGAATATTTCGCACGGATCAATTAGCATTTTTCACATTATTGATGATTTATCAAAAATGGCTAAGCCAATTTCGATAAAATTTATATGGGACCAATTTCGAAGTATACTCTTTCCAATAGTTACTATCTATATAAGTATGTATTTAAAAATATGTGTAGTATATCAGTCTCTGGCAGCCATATCACAAGCTTTGATTAGTTTGGGGTCAGAGGCCGTGTGTAAGATGTCCCAAAATATTTATTTATTTAATAAAAAAGAATGATTGAAATCAGACCACTATGTAAAAAGTTAATGCGTGGTTACACATAAAAAATAAAATCAAATATACGCGTCGAATTGAGTACCTCCTCTCCGTTGCATCGGTCAAAAAAGAGCAAAAATGATAGTTATGCTATTATTTTTATAAAGCTATTATTCAGGCACACTTTGTACCGTACCTAAATAATAGCTTTACTTGTTTTGCTTCATTCTGTCACGAAAATATTTCGATGGGTATTTACCTTCCAGATATTTGTTTCCATACAATTATGATTACGTAAAGATATTACTAAGATATTTAGATATAATACTTGACTGAAAGTGTATCGAAATCACGATAATTTTTATAACTCCTTCAATTCGTAGTGTTCGTAATAATCATTTCCTTGTTACCGTATTTGCATAACCGAAATCGAAACCGGAAAATAATTTCCTTATCTGTACATTGAAATCGAAAAAACTTTTCGGCGCCAAATATCTTTGCAAAGGAGTCAAATTTCGTCGAAACGTGCAAATAAAACAGCGCGACGCGTGCTTGTAATGTTTATTAATGATTTGTTCGTGAGTTTTATATTTATTTACATACCCAGACTCTGTGAAAAAGATTTGTTGTTATATTTTAACATCGCCCTTTGGTTTGACTCGCTGTCCTATAGAGACCATTTTTTCTGCGGAATCAAGTACCTATAACTATACCAAGCGAGTGTAAATCTGTTTAACGGTTTGATACTACTAATATTTTTACTCAAGACGTCTCGTACATATAAGTTTCTAAAGCAAACGATAACTATTAGATATCTATCGTTTATTCAAAGTAGGAGTACAGATCTCGTCGAAATTAACCAAATTAATGAGCCATTAGCTTCAACTTTTTCCAATAAACGAGGTAGACAGATGACCTCATTATGACTGCAGGATCGCGCTGGATGAAAGCCGCTTCCTACTGGTTTTAATAGAGATCCATGCGGGAGGCTCATGTCCAGCTGTGGACGTCCCATGGCTGATGGATGGATGGAATACTAAACATGCATCAGTCTCCAGAGTTTTCTACGTTTTGGAAATCTGTTGAAGATAAAATTGGCAGGTTTTATTTTTATATAGTTAGAGTATTGTGTTGTGAACTTGTGACATAACTTCGCATTGTCATCTTGTCACAAAACATAGGTACCAAGTCCCATTAGTTTAAAGTTATAATTACATCGCATAGCTGTCAAAAACCATAAAAAAAACATAATGGACAAATTGTATGCAGTTAAGTATCCGCTAAAGACTTCTTTTCGATACCCCAAGCATTTGGCAAAGGTCAGAGACCTTTCTTTGAAGTTGCTCACAAAAGGACCTTTTCAAAGGGCCAGTGTATAATTAACACAGTGTGGAGTCGAACACTGTTCTAATCGTTTTCCCAACGAAACTGGTGATCATTTTACTGTGACCGTTTAGCTTTAACGATGTTTGCGTCGCTTTTGAAAGTATTAACCTTTTGGTAATGACTTTATGCTTACTGCCTCAGTGGCTCAGTGGTTAGTGACAGTGATTCCTGGGCCAAAAAGTCGTGGATTCGATTCCCACCCAGGGCAACGATTTTTGTGATAAACATAGGTGTTTACTCTGTGTCTGAGTGTTATTATCTATTTGTATAAGTACATACTTAAAAATATGTAGTACAACAGTCTTTAGCAGCCATATGACAAGCTTCGCTTAGATTGGGGTCAGAGACCGTGTGTAAAACGTCCCCGAATATTTAAAAAGAATATTTCATTTTTTAAGCGCTTTACTAACATTTTTCAATGGGCAGATTTACCATAGAGTTGTTGTTGTTTATGATTCCGTGGTGTCCCACTGCTGGGTAACCACCTCCCCTCGAACATTCGAGTTTTGGTGGTTCTGTGCTGATGTTCGCTTACTCTCGTGTTGAAGGTGTTTTCGGCTAAGTCTTCGCGCGAAATATGGGTAACAAGTAACAAGTGTTCTAGAAGTTATAAGAACACGTAGTACCTAATAGTAACACATAAATTAACAAGAACATGTAGTAACACAATGAGTCGCGAAAATTTAACAGTAGGTAAGTACAGTGTCTTTTGGCTAAGGTTTTCACGATGAAACACGCTTGTATCGAAGTAACAAATTATTTGCAATTTGTGGATGTACCTATTGTATTTTGTATCTATTGTGTATGATTGTAACCACCGGAAATCATTCTCGCGAGCATTTTAGCACTGAACTCTTCGTAAAAAGTTGAACTATTTACGAGCTTCGACCAATACATTTTAGTCAAGGCTTATACGGGTCTATTCTATTCTAATAAGCATTTTTTCTATACGACAAGTGAGTAAATCGACCGGTACATTTTCAAAATTTACATATTTTGAGATAATTAGGGGAATTGGCAGGGTATTGTAAACTCTTATACCTACGAATACTCGACACATTTTTTTTCGAAATATTCCGGTAATGAATCCGACCGACGAAATTGTACTTGCATTTATATTAAACAAATTCAACCTTTAGAAAGTAACTTAAACTCTTGCATATCAACATTTTCAAAACACGAATGTTAATATTCTTTCATATCATTCATCATTTTTTTCAAGATAAGTGTCAGTTAACCTCAGCTCCTTTCCATTTGACTCCAAATCTGCCGAAATCAGTTGAGAAATTACCTGCAACAAGAAGAATTTAATGTTAGAAAGTGTATAAATGTTATTAACCAGAGAAATCTTTTGATAAGTGGAGCAAAACATTATGGGTTTTAATTGCAAAACCGGCCGAGGTGACCTCACGTACGTTAGTTACTATAAGGGCTATTTTATTGACGTTATACTTTTTTGGTTAGACTTTCTCGTACTCTACTTTTTACTTTATTTTGCCAACCTTGTTTTGCAATATTAGTGTCAAACCAAAAAGTATTTACTCCGAGATTTATCATATGCGAGTAATAATCAGACACACATATCATGTTAATCTTGCATTATTCATGGCAACACTTAGATAACAATTTAATTATTTAACAGCTCTGTGGATTATTGACCCCGCTTTCTGTTGGTTCCAATTGCAATTTTCAAGCAGCCAGAATAAGCTATACGCTATACTGGCTACTGATTAATAACACTACTAATTAGTGTTTAAACGCCTACCAGAAATGCTCTTCTTTTGCTTCCAATAAAATCTATATTATACCTGTCACAATGGATAAATGATCGCCAAATTATATTACAAAAGTTTAAAGATTTTTTTTTAATACTTTTATTTTTGTGCGGTAAAACTGTTTAAAACAGCGTTACAGTTAATTTTAGACCACTAGGTCTACATATTTCATCTTCGGCTACAACTTCGCTTTCCATCAGACTTGGAAGCCCCATTATGTATAAAAAATACCTTGTAAAAATGTCCAACAAGTTCTTGACACTCGTCATCTCTAAACATCCAAAGAGATTAATTTTCATATTATACCAATGACATATTATGCAAACATAATTAATTCATACTCCAACAATGGGCATTACTGGTTTTCGCAACCGGCCCGTCTTGTTATCGCGACACCTGATCTTCAATTGTTATCTTCTCGAGCTCAGTTCTGATGAGAGTAATATCGAGATTATCAGGTTTGACTCGAATTATTTACATTTACATCTCATGTCATTAACATTATCATTTGCTAAAAGGATCCCACCAGTGTGGGTCAGGTTTGTGTGTGAAAATTCTTCAGTAATTGGTTTCAATCAAATCAAACTAGCAGCCGTATTGTATACGCGTTCTGACGTTTGGCTTTGCTTTTTCTCCCGCTCGCTCTCGTAGTTCAAGTAACTGGTGGGAGCCGGAGAAAAAGCGAAGCCAAACGTCACAATCTGAGGGCTAAGTGCGAGATTTTCGCTCGAGCTCGATCGCGTTAACGTTTGATGTGATGTGATTTATGTATATAGAAATGGCATACCGCCATCTTGTGTCACGTACAGAAAACTGAACAGCTAAGTGTGAGTATTTTTTACGGTAATGTAACGAGCGCCAAACCGATCGAAAACGAGCGCAGCAACGTCTGTGATTGGCTAATTTAAGCGTGTGTGTCAATGTGCTGTGTGTGCACGGCGCGCTCGGTCAACGCGACGTAAAAGTAATTTGATTTGATTTGTAAATCTCCCACTTGACACTCTGTACACAATATGGTCGCAGCGCTGTCAATAGCATGTTTAGAAAAATGTCTATTTTAAACTCAACGTTAAACTCGTATATTTAATCCCTAGTAATCTCCCACAACACGGCAGGTGTCTATTAGTTTAGATTAATAAGCGCGGGTAAAAATTTAGTTTTTAGCTACTATAATAATTTCATTTAAAGTTAGGTCAATGTATGAGTCAAAACATAACTCTAAATCAATAAATGTTTCTATAATCGAGGACTGAAATAGAAACGAAAAAGATGACTCAATACTCGCTTATGCTCTCACTTGGGCTTACGACTTATGAAGCTAATTAAATAGCGAATGAATCTAAAACTAATTTAATTCTCTGACTTCAAAAATTGAGCTCTTAAACTGAATTGAACCGAATCTTGGGTAGCATTTCACTTCCACAGGAAAAGTAGATCACGATAAATATGCTTAGTTCCTGTATCGATCTACTGCAGTAAACTACTAGAACTACCGATAGTTCCTTATTACTACTATTACGCTCATAATTATCTTTTCCTTATTAGTCTTATTGAAGTATGTGGATAGAGATTTGATACGATTTTTTTCCATTATTTTAGTTTACGTTTTCGAAGCATTCTACTTCCTTCATCGTCAATCGTTCATGTGTAGATGTATATTGTATACATTCAGTTTGCATTGCGCTAGCTTTTAAAAAGACCACTGTTGAACACATTCACGAAGTGCGCTCCATCCATTACGCTGGCCCAGTACGTTTTGATGGAAGGAACCTCAGTAGTAATGTCAACTTTTTATTACGGATTTATTATGAGAATATGAAATGTAAAGTTTTTTTAGGGCTCCGTACCTCAAAAGGAAAAAACGGAACCCTTATAGGATCACTATGTTGTCCGTCTGTCCGTCTGTGTGTATGTCAAGACTCTTTATCTCGAGAACGCGTAAAGATATCGAGCTGAAATTTAAACTGTATACGTATATCTATGGTCTCTTGCAGTTGTGTAAAAGAAAAATTTCTCAGTTACCGTATAAATAAGTTAGAGCCGTTTATGTCGTAAAAAACCGCATATTTCGACACTCACAAAACCAAAACCTACAGGGTACTTCCCGTTGACATAGAACTATGAAATTTGGTAAGAAGCATTGTCTCAGAGTACACATATAGCAATAAATCTAAAAACTGTACATTTTTATTTAAATCACAAAAAAAGGGCCTCAAAATTCACAAAATATGGGTTGAAAATTCAAAGTGAGTAAATGGTATCATGTAAGGTATCATTTAAAAGAGCTTCATTAGCACATGCTAAAATAGATTTTAATTATTTGAAATGTGTAAAAAAACATTAATAACAATTAATGTATGACGATAAAAGTGAAAAAAAAAACTTATTTGTCGATGATATAGTTAGTAAGTTGTTAAAATCTCTACCTATACTAATAGAGATTTTAATAAGTTACTTTCCAATTTTGTGAAATTTTCTAGATTTGTACGGAACCCTCGGTGTACGAGCCTGACTCGCACTTGTCCGGTTTTTTATTAGCTATAGGCTATAGTGTTAAATAACCTTTTGAGAAGTGTGACCATTTATGTGTGCATGTCTGCAATTTTATAAGCAGCTTACTCGAAAAAAGTACTTTAGTAGTAGTTTTTCGAGTAATTCTAGTAATCTTTTGAGTAATTCTTTTGTATTCTGAATACTCAAATAGTTTTATTTTGTATTTCCTTATACACAGCTGTATGGGTCACATTCAGCTGTTGTAACCACTATAAATATTTAGCTGTTCCTTCTATAGAATTGTGCCCTGAAGACCAATCAAATTGCTTCCTCATAAGCTGTCCGCTGTAGGGAATTAGACCATAAGAGCAGTAATTAATGGTTGTGAAATTCATATTGAAAGAGAAAGTAGAGTACGCATTACGCAGTAAGTATCTAGTCATTAGATGGGTATGTTTATATATTTATTGTGAGGAAATTGACGTCTCTATGAAGTCTAGAGCATCAGAAAACTCTTGTAAAATACATTTAACGATTCTCAAGACTAAAGGTCCTTACATACGGTCCGCGGACGACGCGGCGGACCGGGCGGACCAAAATTAAAAAAAAACTGTCTTCTTGGCTTTTGTTCATTTGACACGAACGACTGTCTGTTGTATGATCCGTAAACCTCATCTTTCACATCAAATATCTTTTAGTTTGTGGACTCATTGGGTCATTGTAGCTATGGTTTAGTTTTACGGTGTCGAAAAAAAACACATTTATTGACACGTCATTTTAAGTATAAGTGAACATTTTTACCAATTTAAAGCATGTTGATTTTAATTTACGCTTCAAGTTTGAACGAAGTCCAAAGATTATGAAATAAACTCCCCAATTCCAATAAAGATCCAAATTATATGTAATTCGAAATTCAAATCAAACTTTCACAGCCGCTCGCAACGATCCAATTTAAGGAACCCTTACAACTTGTGGCGTCTAATAAAAAGGGTTACTTATTTGACTGTTTAATGCTTTTCGGACAATAGACTGGGCATTTTACACACTGACCCGATGAATTCGAGAAAATGTTCTCACAAAACTACAATGGGACGACAAAGGATGCTGTTATTCACACAGTTAGCTCTATGATGTTAGACAATGATGTTTTGTGAATGCATGTCATGTGTAAGTGAAGTATTTCAAGTAGCGCATCTACAGAATGATGACAGGAAAAAAGACGGATAGGTATGACTAGGATATCTTCGTAACCACGTAGTAAGCCCGATTACAGAGGCGCCACCGTAATTATAATAGCTAAATAGCATAGATCTGTTTCTTTTTCACTTTAGGCATTCTATAGAGAGAACGCTTTTTACGTTGCTATTAAATTTACGCTGGCGCCACTGTAATCGGGCTTATTATTGGACTAGTTTTGGACTAGGTACTTAGTCCTAAAGTCGACTAGTTATTTTAATTTGTGTCATAAATAATAATATGCCATGTTTTTTCAGGTTCGCACTCGTTAGTTATTATTTCTGTAACTCAGAAACTCGATAGATATATGTTCTGTACTGCATCAGCCTTTTAATAGTCCACTGCAGGACGTAAGCCTATCCACGAAGGGTGATTGGGCCATATCCACCACGCTGGCCCAGTGCAGGTTGGTGGATTCACATACGCCATCGAATTTCTTCTACGAACGTATGCAGGTTGCCTCACGATGTTTTCCTTCACCGAAAAGCAAGTGGTGTTTAGTTCCGTACATAAATTCCAAAGAACTCATTGGTACGGGACCGGGATTTAAACCCACGATCTCAAGATTGTAAGGCGGGCATCACTACCACTAAACCACCACGGCTTATATCTAGATATCTGTACTGAAGCAGAAAATCATAAAAACTAAGTATTCTATGATCAAACAAATAGCTGCAAACTTGGACATGATCAAGTATATTAGTAACAACTCATTTTTGACCGACGAACCACCGGAGGAGGTACAATTATTATTACACGCATAACTTTTTTCATAGTAGTCCGATTTCATTTTTTTTTTTATTGGAAAGAGTATACTTCGAAATTGGTCTCATTTAAATTTTATCGAAATTGTCTGAGTCAGTTTTGATAAATCAACAATAATGTGAAATATGTTACATCGATCCGTGCATAATATTTGCGTTCTAGCGATGCGCCCCGGCTTCGCACAGGTGTATTATGCATATAAACATTTGTTTTGAATCACTCTATCTATTAAAATAAAATGCATCAAAATCCGTTGCATAGTTTTAAAGATATAAGCATACATGGGGACAGACAGCGGAAAGCGATTTAGTTTTATACTATGTAATGATTCTGTACACGGGTGAAGTCGGTCATGCTATTTTTTGCAAAAAATAATTATGTATAATTTTTCTTCAAACACTTTAGCTGAGTAGAAAACGTACCACCCTGTAGTTCTAAGATCTAGTTTACTAAGCAAGGTGCAAATAAACAAGTGTCACAATGGATTCAAAGACTACAATGAGACGAAAACAACGTAGTAAGAGCACCCTTTCATCCCAACCCTTGCAAAGGTCAGTGGCCTTTCATTCCGCCCTGGCGACCAACATTGGGCTGCGGTTTGCATGTTGATGCTGGAACCTTTTTTGTTGGGAAGTACCTAGGTGGAAAATAGAGTTAGCTATGTTTTTCTTCAGTTGAAGAAGTCAGTAGTATCAGAGCGGTACCATAATATTGCATTGTCACGCGATATAAATATGCGTGCAAAATTTCAGTTTAATCGAAAACCGGGAAGTTAGTCAAGTTTAACTTGCAAGATTCCACCCGAACTTACATACATATATTGCAAGTTAAACAAAAGCTTGTAAAAATATATTTAGTTGGAAAATCATTCAGCATTCCACAGAATATAAAAATATGTAGGACAGACTGAACGGAAAACACTTACAACGAAAATACCCCATATTTAAATACATGTATGCATATATACATGTATACTTACCCGTGTGCATGTAAACTATACTGAAGATTTAACACCTAATACCAGAGTAAATACATTTAGATCAAATGTTTTTGCATCCAAAATACCGCTTTAAACATTTAAAATTATCAACGTTTAACCCGGCAAAAACAAAGAGGAAAGAGAATAATTAAGCACTTAACGAGAGAGTTACATAATACGCCAAGACTAAGAGTTCAATCTTTCATTTTTAGTATTATCGTTTTCTTTACTAAGATATTTTTGCTCTAAATAAATTTTACCTCAATAAAAGTTTAATTGCTTGACACGCCTACATCTCTGACTATTATCTACACGATCATATTTTATAATATGTTTTTATCAGTATTTTACTTTTACTGTACTGACAGTAAAGCCGTGGTGGTCTAGTGGTAATGACATCCGCCTTACAATCGTGATGTCGAGGGTTCAAATCCCCGATCCCGTATCAATGAGTTCCTTGGAATTTATGTACGGAATTTCACACCACGGGCTTTCCGGTGAAGGAAAACATCGCGAGGCAACCTGCGTGCGTCGGACGAAAGTTCAAGTCCGAAGAAAGGCGAAGTTCGATGACGTATGTGAATCCACCAACCCGCACTGGGCCAGCGTACAAAAGGTTGGTACAGTACAGTACCTTTACTGTGCTACACAGGGTTATTTCTAATCAATTAGCATCCTTCAAGGGGCTTATTCTGTACATCAAAACTAACAACTTTTGTTCTACGACTTTCGTCAAAACTCAAAAAAAAAATTTGTTGTTCCATAGAAAAAATTGGTTCACCCGCGACAAAATGTAAGGAACAACAAAAATTTTTTTGAGTTTTGACGAAAGTAGCAAAACAAAAGTTGTTAGTTTTGATGTACAGAATAAGCCCCTAGAAGGATGCTAATTGATTAGAAATAACCCTGTATAATATTTAACAATAAGTTGTATCAAAAAATATATGTACATATAATATATACCAGCATCTATACAGCTTAGATACATGTGCACTGATGTCATATTATCTGTTTAACAAACAGCAAAATATCTCCGCTCCACTCATTAATGTATATTGTTTCTCGCTAAGCAAATATGGCTTTTATGCAGTAAATTTATGGACTACAATGCTCGGCCCAGCTCCGCCTATTTCTGCTCCGTTCTACTTAGCCATATCTCTAGAAAATGATATGTTACCACCCATTTGCTTCTATTGCCAGGAAATTACCACGTCTAGACTCGATAGGTACGGGTTAATTTATTGCGGTGACTGTAATAATGGCTCTTCAAAGGTATTCATTCTGTAATTAAAACATCCGTCACTTATCCACCGCAAAGCTAGTACTTATAGTACCTACAGACACACGCTCTCATACTTTGGTCGTGAGCTTGTGAGCCACAAGTGGCAATGATTTTAGGAGGCTCTAGAACTAATATAATCGCGAACAGAAAAAGATGAATTCGAAATATTTGTTAAAAATTATTCCGATTACGTTAATTATTATTTACGTTCTTATATTTTTTATGAGCTATCTGACGGACTAATTACAATGTTTTAGTCATTTAAATTATCCCGATACTTCTTGGGGTCATTTATACATTTAAATCAACCATATCGCATTATAGTTATGTATTTTTTCAATTTACACAATGTAAAAATATATAATTAAGTAAATTTTTCGTAGTAATTATGACATCTAAAACAAAAATAAACTTTTATGTCGATGATATCACTTAAAATGGAATGGGTTTTCTCAAAACTTTAGTTACAGACAAAGACTGTATCAAAAAAGGGTTTTCAGTTTCATTTCTTTGAAACTGTCTATGATTACAGGTCATATTTTTCAACCAGTCTAAAAACGCTCTCAGACACAAAAAAAAAAAACTATTTTTTGACATCGTGAAACATCGAGTATGCCAGTTTATTAGTGCGCTCCTCTAACCACCATTTAAACTTAAAAGACATTCCTTTCAAAGGTGAAATTGGAGGTATTAAGCCAGACGCGACCCCACAATGGTTCCTAGCCTTTGTCTGCTCTGAATGCTCCTTTGACAGTCGTGGTGCCTTTATTTGAATGCCAACTGTCACTATGGCGTGCTATTGACATTTATTATGGTGTTTCTTATGGCGTCTCATGTGTATCGATCTATTATAGAAGGTAGTTACATAAGAGAAAGCGCGGAAACTTTAGTTAAGCTTTGAGAACATAACTTTCTTCTGCACCATAAACGTTAATCGAAGCTATTCAAAATGTAAGTTATTGCAAATTGTAGGTCATGTTATGTGTTATGCATAAATTATCCAGTACAACGTAGGTACGACATTATGACCATGATGATATAATCTAATCAAGACAGCAAGAAAGCGCTGGATCCAGGCCGCTTCCAACAGGTGGTAGTAACTTATAGGAGAGATCAATGTCTAGCAGTTGACGTCCGGCTGATAATGATGACACATATTATGGTCACTCATTTGGTGAACATTCTATAAAAAAACCAGACAAGTGCGAGTCAGGCTTGCACATTGAGGGTTCCGTACAAACACGTTGTTAAAATAATTAAAAACTTGTTTTAGCGTGTGCTAATGAAGTTATTTTATATGATATCTTACACGATACGATTTATTTTGAATTTTGAACCCATATTTTGTGAATTTTGAGGCCCTATTTTTTGTAATTTAAATAAAAATGTACATACACATGTACATGTTTTCAGATTTATTCCTATATGTGTACTCTAAGACAATGCTTCTCACCAAATTTCATAGTTCTATGTCATCGGGAAGTACGCTGTAGGTTTTGATTCTTGTGAGTGCGAAATATACGATTTTTTACAATGAACGGCTCTAACTTTTATAAACGATAACTGAGAAGTTTTTCTTTTACATGCCTGCAAGAGACTATAGATATACGAATACAATATAAATTTCAACTCGATATCTTTACGCGTTCCCGAGATAAAGTGGAACTTTCCCGAGGTTAGCGGAAAATATTATACATATATAATATATGTAAAAATTTTCCGCTATACTATTTTCCGTATAGTAAAATATTTTTTCAGTTTATAGGTACAAAATTTTCGGTAATATTCTACTAAACGAATTTACTAAATGCATTTTTACATAACTGCTCGGCTATTATAGCGAACCGATTAGCTATCAGTAGGTTAATAATATTGTAGAATAATAATTTAGTGTTTTGTAGATTTAGCTATTTATTTTACTAAACAGGTTCATGACTTTTTTACATAACTTTTCGTTTAGCTAATATTAACCAAGCATTTAGCAGTCCTTCGGTAGCTAAACAGTTGTGTGAAATTTTACGTGAAATTCGGTAAATAACTTACAACAATATAAATAACCTATCAAAAGCGACAATGAAAAATCTACAATAATATTACACAACACAGCTTACCCGATGTCCTACGAAATAATACAAGAGTCCCAACTTATTCATCTATTCAGGTCCAAAAATTATCTGAAAGCTTGAAATTCAGCACACAGTCCATGTGCTCTCTGGCTAAAATAGGCATAGGATTAAATCTCCCGATGTCCCGGACGTGGTTTAGAATTGATTGGAGCTTTGACAAAACACGCAGCGGATATTGCACGCTGTACCCGCAAGCGTATATTCACCGCACAAATATGCCGGATTTAGCAAATAAACAAGATGACACGTCGCGCGCTCAAGCGCTGTCAGAGGTAGGTATGCTCATCGTTATCAACAACTTTTACTAAGGAATAAGGGATAAAGTAAGGGAAGCCCAAAACTGCTAATTAATAATTGTTGATTCGTCTTAGCGGTTTCATACAGTCATGTGAAATAACAAGAATAATATAAATATAAAACTTTTTTTAAACAAGCTTTTCCTGATCTAGTTCTTACCAAGAAGAATCAAACGAGCTAAACTCGATGGGTTTGCGTCGTTTCGTTACACAGTTTCTAGGACTACCTTCCAGCTCCATCATCAGACCCTGGTTAAAAGACAAACTACTCGTCAAGACGACTCAAATGAGCCCAAACTCGATGAGGTTGTGTCGTTGCAAAGTTCCTTTGGCCACCTTCCAGCTCCATCATAAGATCAGCACCATGTCATCATAATATTGCGTTGTCACGCAATTTACACATGTATGCAAAATTTCAGCTCAATGGGAAACCGGGAAGTGGATCAAATTTAACTTGCAAGATTTGATTACAGACCCACAGACATCCAACGGGACAGGTGAAACTAAATAAAAGCATGTCAAAAACAAGGTTTGTTTTAACCTGAAAAGAAGAAAGTAACTGAATAAAAACTGCTTCACAGCACCTTCAACTTCAACAGAGTACTTAGACAGTACACGGTCTGGCTGGTAGAAGGTGCAATATCCTCCTGGGTAAATATTCAAAGGTTTCAAGCTCGAATGTAGGTCGGGGCGAATCAGGACTTTTCATTTCGAGATGAATTTAAAACACGAGCCCAAGTGGCGAGATTTCCTTTGACAAACCTTGAAACTTCCGGAAATGAACGGTTAAAGTTATTGACTTTTAGATTCTTTATCCCGAAATTAAAATTTTAGAATCTGTAATATCAAAAGTAATATAACATTCAAAATTCAAAGGGAAGCAGAATATTCAAAATTTTTATAAGATCATTTTATTAAAATAATGTTTCTCGTTTTGAAAAAAGTGTGTGCAAATGTTTTTTGCAATTTATTTCGAGATTAGTCCCGAAGTTTTGCTATCTAAAGTTATCCATAATGACGAGGTACAAAACATGCTAGACAAAGATACAGATTTATTACGAGAATATGAAAATGTAAAGGTTTTTTATTAGCTATAGGCTATAGGGTTAAATAACCTTTTGAGAAGTGGGACAATTTATGTGTGCATATGAGCAATTTTATAATTTTTAAAAAATATAATTGAAAAAAGTTTTTTTTCGGGGACATTTTTACACACGGTCTTTAGTAGTAAAATACTTTTTTCTAGTAATTCTTTTGTATTCTGAATACTCAAATAGTTTTATTTTGTACTAGTTTTTACCCGCGGCTTCGCCCGCATACGCATTATATTATTATAATTTATAGCCTATGTGTTATTCTGATATATAAGCTATATTATTGCAAAGTTTCATCTCAATCCGTTTAGTAGTTTTTGCGTGAAAGAGTAACAAACATCCATCCATCCATCCATCTATCCATCCTCACAAACTTTCACGTTTATAATATTAGTAGGATGTGTTATTCTGATATATAAGCTATATTATTGCAAAGTTTCATCTCAATCCGTTTAGTAGTTTTTGCGTGAAAGAGTAACAAACATCCATCCATCCATCCATGCATCTATCCATCCTCACAAACTTTCACGTTTATAATATTAGTAGGATGTGTTATTCTGATATATAAGCTATATTATTGCAAAGTTTCATCTCAATCCGTTTAGTAGTTTTTGCGTGAAAGAGTAACAAACATCCATCCATCCATCCATCCATCTATCCATCCTCACAAACTTTCACGTTTATAATATTAGTAGGATGTGTTATTCTGATATACGAGTATAAGCTATATTATTGCAAAGTTTCATCTCAATCCGTTCAGTAGTTTTTGCGTGAAAGAGTAACAAACCATCCATCCATCCATATATCCATCCTCAGAAACTTTCACGTTTATAATATTAGTAGGATAGGATTGTTTAATTTTGCCTTTAATTGCCTTTGTGATCAACTACTAGTATAGGCCGAATCATACAAGTAGGCGGATGTGAAGTTAGCTACAAGCTGCGCAATATCCAATCCTGACTGAAGCTCACATAAAGCTGCGAGTTGATTGAATATTGCAGCTTGTAACTAACTTCACATCCGCCGACTTATATGGTTCGGCTTGTAGGTACATGTGGTCGTCACGGACGATTTACTGTATTTTACCGGGTGGCATTTTCTAACTGAGCGCTACCGTGGCTCGGATGACACGTTAAATTGTAGGTCCCGGTTGTTTTAACCGTTTAATCATGTCAGAAGCCCTCAAGCGGCCTAAAAACTCTTACACCAGGGCTAGCCTCCCGGCCTATATGAACTTACTTACTTACTGGCCTTTTATCAATATATTATTAGACATAATCTAATGAATTAATCAATCTATTACAAGACGGTCGTTTGAATTTTAGCGCCAAATATTTAAATTATAAACTAGTTCAAAGTGGCGCTAGTGATAAGTAACTTTGCTTTGTCGTTCCTGTCGAGGTACATTCATAAAACAATTTAAATAACAATCTCATTTAAAAAAAATAATTTAACCTATACAACTTTGAAGTGTAAGTAATAAGTAAATAGCTTATTACAATAAAACGTATAAACGTTTTATTGTAATAAGCTAATATAATTTATTTTAGCTGAAACTTGTGTGAAAATAATAATTACATGAGCTGATGACAAGACAAGGGCTTCATCATCGCCAAAATATTGCGTAAGTTGAAACGTAAGCTGATTGTAAAATTAATTAAAAAAAAAGAGGAATGTCAGATTATTGTTGTTGTAATCGTTCCATTTTTAGTATTTGATCAATAAATTGTAATTATATATTTGTATTATTCAGGTTCCTTTCGCCGAAATACACGTTGTTTGCCAAGGCTATAAATTATTATTCAGCGATGAATTATTTAATTATTACTAATCGCCTAACTGAGCCATTCGGTGCTCTCAGTAAAATGAAGCATTGGCATATACCTATGTCTTTATTAACTGTTTTAGTCAAATACAGGGTTATTTCTCATCAATCAGCATCCTTTTATGGGCTTATTCTGTACCTACATGAAATGTAACAACTTTTGTTCTGCGACTTTTGTCGAAACTCAAAAAAAGTCAGTTGTTCCATACATTATTCGGTCGCGGGTGAATGATATTTTTCTATGGAACACCAATTTTTTTTTGAGTTATGACATTAGTCGCAGTACCAAAGTTAATAGTTTTGATGCACAGAATAAGCCCCTAAAAGGATGCTAATTGATTAGAAATAACCCTGTATATTACCAAAATTATGATGGTCAAAATTAATATCAACATTTATCATCAATAAACATTTTCAACTTAAGGCGGAGTGCCTCCATACAAATTTCACTTGACCTTCTTTCGTAACCTGCTATGATTTTCAACTTATTATTACTTAAGATAGACCTAATCTAGGCTTTTACATTGGCGATTTCAATAATATAATCATTTTATAGCCGAGAAATACATTATTTCAATCCAAAAATTTGGCTAATTTTACATTTGTAGTAGTGCAAGTTTTACTAGCACGTCATAATAGTTGACGTAGATTTTGAATGCTAAAAAGGACGTTGTCAGACTGTGCAATGCAAGAATAGAGCGGCGCTATATCGCTGTCTTGGCGCGACGCGACGTTGCCGCTTCGCGTGAAAACATTTTTTAGCATATAATCAAAAGTACAAAAACCAAGTTGTTTTCTTTACAAGCTATTATTTAGTTTCACCTGTCCTAATGTCCGCTTACCGACTGAGCTGAAATTTTGCATACATGTGCAAATCGCGTGACAATGCCAAATTATGATGATATAGTGCTGAGCTGATGATGGAGCTGGATAGAGGTCAAAGGAACTTCACAATGAAATTACACAATCTCAGAGAGATCATCGTAGAGCATCGTAGAGTTTGACCTTTTTTGAATCGTCTTGACGAGTAGTTTGTTTTTCAATGGTAACCAGGGTCAGATGATGGAGCAGGCAGAGTCATATGAACTCGGTATTGACATGACATAACCCCACCGAGTTTTAGCTCGTTTGAATAGTGTTGGCGAACAATTTATTTTTAGATGGTTGTCAGGCTCTGATCTGATGATGAAACTGGAAGATAGTCATAGGAAATCAGAAAAGAAATAAGGCAACCCCATCTAGTCTCGGCGCTTTTGTTTTGTCTTGATAAGCACTTTGGTGCTAGATGGTAACCAGGATCTGATGATGGACCTGGAAGGTGGATTTAGAAACTCAGTAATAAAACGACATAGCTCCATCGAGTATGAACTTGTCTGATTTTTCATGACGAGTACTTTGGCGCAAGTTGGTAACCAGGGTCTGGTGATGGAGCCATAGGAACTCAGTGATTAAATGACATAACCTCATCGAGTATGGGCTCGCTCGATTAGTCTTGACGAGCACTTTGGTGCTACATGGTAACCAGGGTCTGATGATGGAGCTGGAAGGTGGATTTAGGAACTCAGTAATGAAACTACATATCTCTATCAAATATGGACTCATCTGATTTATCATGACGAGTACTTAGGTACTAGACGGTGACCAGGTTCTGATGATGAAGCTGGAAGGTGACCATAGGAACTCGGTAATTAAATGACGTCACCCCATCCAGTCGGGTCGTTCCCGTAAGTTCTACTATTAGTTCTACTAGTAGAACTAGCGGCATTAGAGGTGTCACAGTAACAGCTGTCAAATTGACAGCTGTCAAACTTCAAAATGATTTATCTCGGTTGTTATCGATTGTAGAACACTGCTGTCTTCACAAAAGTAATAGAGCTCGACAAGATCTACATTTCGGATGACAGCTGTCAAACTTCAAAATGATTTATCTCGGCTATTATCGATTGTAGAACACTGCTGTCTTCACAAAAGTGATAGAGCTCGACAAGATCTACATTTCGGATGACAGCTGTCAAACTTCAAAATGATTTATCTCGGTTGTTATCGATTGTAGAACACTGCTGTCTTCACAAAAGTGATAGAGCTCGACAAGATCTACATTTCGGATGACAGCTGTCAAACTTCAAAATGATTTATCTCGGTTATTATCGATTGTAGAACACTGCTGTCTTCACAAAAGTGATAGAGCTCGACAAGATCTACATTTTGGATGACAGCTGTCAAACTTCAAAATGAATTATCTCAGTTATTATCGATTGTAGAACACTGCTGTCTTTACAAAAGTGATAGAGCTCGACAAGATCTACATTTCGGATGACAGCTGTCAAACTTCAAAGTGATTTATCTCGGTTGTTATCGATTGTAGAACACTGCTGTCTTCACAAAAGTGATAGAGCTCGACAAGATCTACATTTCGGATGACAGCTGTCAAACTTCAAAATGATTTATCTCGGTTATTATCGATTGTAGAATATTGCTGTCTTCACAAAAGTGATAGAGCTCGACAAGATCTACATTTCGGATGACGGCTGTCAAACTTCAAAATGATTTATCTTGGTTATTATCGATTGTAGAACACTGATGTCTTCACAAAAGTGATAGAGCTCGACAAGATCTACATTTCGGATGACAGCTGTCAAACTTCAAAATGATTTATCTCGGTTATTATCGATTGTAGAACACTGCTGTCTTCACAAAAGTGATAGAGCTCGACAAGATCTACATTTCGGATGACAGCTGTCAAACTTCAAAATGATTTATCTCGGTTATTATCGATTGTAGAACACTGCTGTCTTCACAAAAGTGATAGAGCTCGACAAGATCTACATTTCGGATGACAGCTGTCAAACTTCAAAATGATTTATCTCGGTTATTATCGATTGTAGAATATTGCTGTCTTCACAAAAGTGATAGAGCTCGACAAGATCTACATTTCGGATGACGGCTGTCAAACTTCAAAATGATTTATCTTGGTTATTATCGATTGTAGAACACTGATGTCTTCACAAAAGTGATAGAGCTCGACAAGATCTACATTTCGGATGACAGCTGTCAAACTTCAAAATGATTTATCTCGGTTATTATCGATTGTAGTACACTGCTGTCTTCACAAAAGTGATAGAGCTCGACAAGATCTACATTTCGGATGACAGCTGTCAAACTTCAAAGTGATTTATCTCCATTGTTATCGATTGTAGAACACTGCTGTCTTCACAAAAGTGATAGAGCTCAACAAGATCTACATTTCGGATGACAGCTGACTTCAAAGAAATAGATTTTGTCATATTGTCATTTGAGATGTAGATCTCTTTGAGTTCTATCACTTTTGTAAAGACAGCAATGGTCTAGAATCGATAGTAATCGAGATAAATCACTTTGAAATTTGACAGCTGTCATCTCAAATGTTGATCTCGTCGAACTCTTATCACTTTTGTGAAGACAGCAGTAGTCTATAATCGATAATAACCGAGATAAATAACTTTAAAGTTTGACAGCTGTCATCTCAAATGTAGATCTTGTCGAGCTCTATCACTTTTGTGAAGACATCAGTGTTCTACAATCGATAATAACCAAGATAAATCATTTTGAAGTTTGACAGCCGTCATCCGAAATGTAGATCTTGTCGAGCTCTATCACTTTTGTGAAGACAGCAGTGTTCTACAATCGATAATAATCGAGATAAATCACTTTGAAGTTTGACAGCTGTCATCGGAAATGTAGATCTTGTTGAGCTTGATCACTTTTGTGAAGACAGTAGTGTTCTACAATCGATAATAACCGAGATAAATCTCTTTGAAGTTTGACAGCTGTCATCCGAAATGTAGATCTTGTTCAGCTCTATCACTTTTGTGAAGACAGCAGTGTTCTACAATCGATAATAACTGAGATAATTCATTTTGAAGTTTGACAGCTGTCATCTGAAATGTAGATCTTGTTCAGCTCTATCACTTTTGTGAAGACAGCAGTGTTCTACAATCGATAATAACTGAGATAATTCATTTTGAAGTTTGACAGTTGTCATCCGAAATGAAGATCTTATCGAGCTCTATCACTTTTGTGAAGACATCAATGGTCTAGAATCAATAATATGCTAGATAAATCACTTTCAAATTTGACAGCTGTCACCTATGCCACCTGTCAAGCCACTAGTTCTACTAGTAGTACTAATAGTAGAACTTACAGGAACGTTCCGACTCGATGCGGTTATGTCGTTTAATTACTGAGTCCCTATGGTCACCTTCCAGCCTCATCATCAGACCCTGGGTACCATCTAGTGCCAAAGTACTCGTCAAGACGAAACAAACGAGACGAGACTTGATGGAGCTATGTCGTGTAATTACTTAGTTTCTATGACCACCTTCGAGCTCCATCATCAGAGCCTGGTTACCATCTAGCACCAAACTACTCGTCATGACTATTCAAATGAGCCCAAACTCGATGAGATTGTGTCGTTTCATTGAGATGTTCCTTTGGCCAGCAACCTTCCAGCTTTATCATCTGATCAGTCATCATAATATTTCATTGTCACGCGATTCGCATATCATCCAACTTACTGGGACCAAATTATTAGGTAATCTATGTACAATAAATAAAGAAAAAAAATCTTCTGCAAAACTGAACATTTCGAATCTAAGATTCGAACTCAGTACTTCAGATTGGAAATCCTTTACATCACAGTACAACTTTGCTATTTGAGAAGATGACAATGTGACCAATTTTGATGTATAGTTATTACTGTTTATTTCATTTGCTAGTGTGTGTGTTTTGTTTACACGCACGAGAGTAGATCTTTTCATTGACCTTTTCTCAGGAGTTTAGGTACCAAAAGTTTCAATTGTGTTTTATACGCCTAAAGAATGAAAGGAAATATTCTCAAAAATACTATAAATTTGTTATTTCTCGCTAAATAATGAAAAATAAATAAATAACATTAGTTTCGAAGAAATAGCGCCATCTCCCGGATTAAGTTGCTTAGCTCCATGTGTCAAATACCCTTAAACGCTTTTCTTTGACCTAAGTCTTTTTTGAAGAGATTTTAATAAAACACCCACAAGAATCGACATCGTCATTTCTAAGTATTTGAAGAATAAAGAATTGCTGTCCGTTCCTTTCCCTTAAATTAAATTTCTAAATAGAATACCAAAATAGCTCTAATTCTATTTCATTTTGTACCTTTCATAAACGAGTTTCTACAGGGTTATTAACAAAGTGTCCACTAAGCCTCGTAAGAGCCATGAAAGGATATTTTAGTTTTATGATAATTATATTTTTTGGTGAAATTTTTGGTTGACTTATACATATAGAATTATAACATATAATTTCAAGAATTTTGTTTTTAAAATAAATAATTAAATATTGGTGGACATCAAAAAGCAAAGCGTGTGATATGGCTGCCAGAGACTGATATACAACATATACATATTTTAAATACGTATATGTACATACTTATTATAAATAGTACCCAAATAACACCCAGACACAGAGCAAACACCTATGTTCATCACATTAATGCTTGCCTGGAGAGGGGATCGAACCCACGTCTCTAGTATTTTCCAGCCCCCCTACCGCCTAAGCAATAGCAATCGTAATAGCAATCGTTTATGACTTCATTTTAGTTATTTGGCACCGCCTGTGTGACGTTAGCCATCAATTGCTTTGTGCGGATTGCGAAAGCAATCGTTGAATGAACAACTTTGATGGCTCACGTCACATAGGCGGTGCCAAATGACTAAAATGAAGTCATAAACGATTGCTGTTACGATTGCTATTGCTTAGGCGGTAGGGGGGCGGGTAGCTGGCCGAGACTCAGAGTTTCTACCGCCAAAAGAGCTCTGACATAGATACTTTACATTTTTCATGATAATAATTCATTACTAAGCCAAAAAGAGAAGATTTAGGGCATCATATTATCATTGCATTGTGAACAGCTTCTACTATTAGCCCAACCCAGAATTCGAGAAAAAGCCGTTTTATACAACATCGCAATCTGGAATCGAGAAAAATAGCAACTGACTTTTTTATTGAATTCCGTGTTAGCGCCCTGGTACAAATTGTTCATAATAATGGTCTAAATCATTATTTTTCAGCTAAATATACCCTTTTAAAATAACCCTGTATAGAGTGAAGTACGTATTAAATTACATTGACCAGTGCTCGAGAATTTAAGGGGTCTTTTTGAAGTTTATATTAGAGAGGGTCCAACCCTTTATTGTCACGTTCAAAATGTGCTGGTTCTTCGCAAATGTGTCAGTTCTTTCACGTATTTGTTATTTGTAACAATACAATATTATGATAAGGCAAATCTGGGATTACAAGGGAGTTGAGTGTTTTCCGAAAATAAAATAAGGTGTGAATTAAGCGGTTAGCAGATTAAACTAATTTTGTTTCAATCTAAACCATCTTGTTAAGCATTTATTAAGCAACTTGTGGTTATGTAGACATTAAATCAGTGACATCTAATATTTTACAAGCTTTTATTTAGCTTGCAATGTATGTATTCAAATTGTGGTGGCATCATGGAAGTTAAACTTGGCCAAATTCCCGGTTTTCAATTAAAGCTGAAATTTTGCATGCATATGTATAATGCGTTACAATGCAGTATTATGGTACGATGGAGCTGCCCTCCTACCGCCTAAGCAATAGCAATCGTAATAGCAATCGTTTATGACTTCATTTTAGTCATTTGGCACCGCCCATGTGACGTTAGCCATCAATTGCTTTGTGCGGATTGCGAAAGCAATCGTTGAATGAACAACTTTGATGGCTAACGTCACATAGGCGATGCCAAATGACTAAAATGAAGTCATAAACGATTGCTATTACGATTGGTATTACTTAGGCGGTAGGGGAGCTGATCTGATGATGGAATCTGAAGGTGACCATAGGGACTCCTGTACTAAACAAGATAGACCCGTCGTGTTTAGGTCTGTTTTACTTGTCTTGGCTGGCACTCTGCTGCTATATGATATCCAGGATCTTAAAAGCTTGTATTTAAAAAGTTATATTTTTTATAATAATTTATTCAATTGTCATAGCAAAATGAAATAAGCCTATTGCTCTGATATTATGTTACTGGGATCTAAATTACAGAGACTCGAAGAGTCTATAAAAGCTGACCGTTTTAGTTTTAGGTAAGTTTTTAAGTAGTTCTGCAAAATTTATCTGCCAAGACTTAATGCTTAAAGATTTTTTAGCCACGCGGATAAATAGCTAAGATCATCATGTTTTTTTTTCAGGTTACTTTGGGATCTTTTGTGAATAATGTAAGCAAAAGCAATCTGGAATCTTTGTTCCAGATCTTTTTTGTTCAGCGTGAGTTGCAGATGATTGAAGCCGTGGTGGCTTAGAGGTAGTGACATCCAACTTACAATCGTGAGGTCGTGGGTTCAAATCCCGGTCCCGTACCAGTGAGTTCTTTCGAATTTATGTACGGAATTTCACACCACTGGCTTTTCGGTGAAGGAAAACATCGTGAGGCAACCTGCATATGTCCGTAGAAGAAATTCGACGGCGTATGTGAATCCACCAACCCGTACCGGGCCAGCGTGGTGGATATGGCCCAATCACCCTTTGTAGGTAAGCCTACGTCCTGCAGTGGACTATTAAAAAGAAAAAAACGGCTGATACAGAGTTGCAGACCGAAAATACAGCGAATCATTTAAATAGTTCCCGAAAAAATTTAGATACCAGAGGTATAAAACGTACTCGAATACCTAATGAGATTAGGTGGCGTAATTTATGCTAATCTAGTTCGAATTCGGTTTTGGGGGACACATTTTGTACGCCGAAATCGAAATTTGTGTATGGTGCAGAATTTCTACCCGAGTTGCAAAGCCACTTCAATATTGCATAGTTCGTAAGTTGACGTAGGTAGTGTACCTGAACTAAAGTTGCTATCATTTAGATATTACAATAACTGCAAAGGTTGAGATGACAATGGTATAATAACATAGAAATTGATTCTTATGGAATACTTGAAAGGTCCGTCAAATGAATCTTGCGTAGTGCCCAGTGCCTAACAGATTTCCATGTCTATAAAATCTTTATAATTAGCCAGCTGATATTGTTGCTCAAATTAGAATGCTATGTTATTGTGTCAACTCATAAATTTAATGTTGTGTTGGATTACATACTTATTTGATTCTTTTAATACTAGTTTCATCATTATTATAATTTTATTGATGTCAAAAATGAATTCATAAGCTAAAGCAAACTAAAATTCATAACTTAAAATATGTATTTGAAACTATGCATTGCTCAAAAAAACTGTTTAATAACGATAACGATAACGATAACGATTATTATAATAAATATTATTATAAATGAATATGAATTTTGATTTTAATATTACTGCATTGCATACTCAGATATTTTTATAGATATCTTTGATATAAATTGCCTAATTATGTGTTTACAAATAAATGAAATAATCTTGAACATAACATAAATGTTGAAAGTAAGTAGGTAATGAAGAAAACAAATAGGAAGTACTTATCACAAAGTCAGAAACATTCCTACTTTAATTTATCTCACCCACAACACTTTAATCTGCAGAAAATGAGACCTAACAGCAAGTGATATATGTACCTACCAGAAGATATTATGCTTTAGAGTTTATGATAAGGCCCCGCAGTGTACGTAGAACATATTTTATCCGACTTCCAAAAAGGAGGAGGTTCGATGTTCGTCTACGTATGTATTTTTTTGTGTATGTACATCGATATTTTCGCTAGCTATAAATCCCGGGCCAGCTTTAAATTTTAATAAAAACGGCTGAGCCGTTTTTAACATCAATGTAAAAATTGAATTCATCGATAATATAATTATATTATATCATAGCGATAATAAAATTATATTATATTATGTTAAGTATATATTTAATTATACTATATCATTATATTGCACATAATGTATTTTAATTTGTAAATAGTAGTTAACGTGTATTTAATAAATATATTCATCGATTCGAGCGAACTATTCGAAATTTGTACACGATTGAAGTCGATTGTGCCATTTTTTGCAAAAATAATTATTATGTACTAATCTACTGCTACTACATAGAAAGCAATTGGATCATCCACAGACCATTGAAGGTCTAAAGATAATCCAAGTGCTCAAGCCCACTGCCAGTTGGCAGCGTGCCCAACATGCTGGCAGCATTGCCACGCTGAATGGCAATGCTTATACGTTGAGCCAAATAAACACCAGCATTTTGGTCACGCGTCGCGTCTACCAGACGCTCAGAAAGACTTTTGAAAACGAGGTGAGCTCCCGGCCCCCACGGACCCAAAGTCTCAATTCCAAATGGCTCAAATATGTAACCACTACCGAGGTTAGCATATTTGCGCCGCTTGTGCTGCTCAGCCGAATTGGCCTCCGCTCCAGCCCTACTCTGAGTCTCAGGAAGATGTGACGGTGCCAAAGTATCGACGCAAGTTGCGTCCCATACTAAGGGCCGTCTACACTTCCATGGGACCAGCGTCATGCCGTCAGGCCTTTTGCCATCACCACGCGCCAACCCACTCGGTTCGAGTACGGCTGCGATATTGGCGGTGACAAAAGCCCTGCGTATGACATCGTTAAGGCTGGCGTGGCGTCCAATCCGACCAGCGCTTCTTGAGCAAGAGAGACCGTGGTGACCGAGCTGGTCAACTGCAGTACCACACTGACAGCGATGGGCCTCACAACACCTTGCACCCAAGCGTAAGCTGACAGCTAGACGAAACGCAGTTGGTTGTGGTTACCAGTATTGAAAGAGGGCAATGCTCGCAACCAAAGACCGGACTCCCATACAGAGACTGCAAGGATACGAGCGCGATCCGCGACGCTAGGACACGTATCTAGAAGAGATTTCCGTGCTAGTTCGCAGATCGGCCGATCCCACAGTCTCTGCGACGATAAAGTCTTTGGAAGCTCGGTATTTGGGCAAGCGACCCTCCAAGCATTCGTTGCCTCATTCAAATGAGCTACATTTACGCCAGAATGGCCTAAAGAAGGTGCGAGTATTTTTTCAATCAAGTTCTAAGTACTATGAATGGAGGACAAGAAAGCTGGTAAAGCAACACTTGAAATTTGGCGGACCCCCAGGCCTCCAAGCCTAACAGGCAAGGAGGCTTGTAGCCACGCCCTTTCACTCATGTCAATATTCAAAACCGATACTAGGGACTGCTTTACAACATCGTCTAAGCTCATTGTGTTTCCACAATTGACTACATCGTAAAGCGTACATAAATTTTGGAACAAACAGACAACATCTTATAATGGTAAAAGCCATGTGGGCGTTAATTTTGAGTAGCCTATCAGAGGCACTCAAAAAATTTTGAATTTTTTCTTGAACGAAAGGCGGAAAAGACTCATCTAATATCGGCGAACCTAGAAGGCGAAGAAAACACTTGTCTACCGATTTGATGTTAGATGCCAAATCATTAAATTTGTTAAGTATCAAATCTTTATCCGGACATGAGTCGCAAACGAAAAGTTCGCATTTCGAAAAATTTAGCTCCAAACCAATTAGACGAAACTCGTCAATAAGAATTTCCAAATCACGTAGGACTGTGCTCGCATCGCCACCCAAAGTCCCGTCATCCAGATACCAAACGTTGAGTTTAGATTGGAGACGTTGAACAATTGGATGAATGGCCAGGCTGAAAATGGCTGGTCCGAGAGGGTCACCTTATTGACAGCCAACGGAAGATCGCAAAACATCATTTTTGTAAATTAATTTAGTGGGTTTGTCGTAGCATTGCCAAAGAAAATTGAAAAGATACTACTATTGATCTACTGCTACATAGGCCTACCCACGAAGGGCGTTTGGGCTATATCCACCACGTTGGCTTAGTGCATTCATGGTTTCACGCTATAGAATTTCTTCTACAAAAGTAGGTATGCAAGTTTCCTCACGATGTTTTTCTCTTCACCGAAAAGTTATCAAGTTCCAAAAAACTCATGGAATTTGTATCCACGACGTTACGATTGTAAGTCTAGCGGCTCTAGCGTAACTACTACTAGACCATAGTATTTCCTAGCTAATAAAAGGCTTGTGTCTCAGTGTTTGTTATTTTCATTCCTCCGAAACGAATAGGTTACGATTTATGTGATTTTTTGGTGTCTATTTGGTAGGTTTGAGATTAGGTCGTAGGCTACTTTTTATTAACCCAAAGTGCTAAGAGTGGCTCTCCATTTTTTTTTGCCCTTGCAAAGCAACGTTTGCCGGGTTAGCCAGAAGAGATATAACAATGAGCTACACATGTACGCAGAATCAAAATTAAAATCGAGTACTACAACAAAAGCTCTGCGACTTTTTCTACCATTGTCCAAATCCGGGGGCCATGTTAATATTAGATGTTATTACAAGAATTAACATAATCGAAGCACTCATCTGGAAGACTACACAGGGTTTTGGAGAAACACAGGGGGTGACAGAACCACCAGTTTCAATCAATATTGGCTATAGAAAAATCGTCTTACATCCCTTGTAATACAGTTCATTGTGGTGATTTTACCTATTGGTATAGTAAATACATTTTCAAAGGGTAGGGTCATTGACTCGATTGAGTTTTTGCGATAAGGTTTTGAGGTGTTAATTTACACAATTTTGATGCTATCTGTAATTTGAATGGCGGAATGTGATTTTGTTATATGATATTCATAGGTACTTATTTTGTTTTATGAGATTTTCTTTTTTTTATTGGAGCTACAACCAAATTCGTACCTAGTACATGCAGTCTGTTACATTATGCTTTAGTAGCAAGTAATGAATAATGATAAGAACTAATAATTTAATTTATCACAGAGGTGGTAATCAAGACAATCTAATTACTTTTTGTATGTATTTACGTCTGTATTTTAATGTTAATATTGTCGCTTTGGTGGTGAAGAGAGCTAAGCTAACCCACAAAATCAAGTTTAGAGGAAATGCAATTAAGGGACAAGGGTCAACTACAAAATATATTTTTTAGTATACCTTCTAAACCATTGGTTCGATTTTGATGAAAATTGAGTCGTATAAAGAAAATGTCCTTATTGAATCCTCGTTTAAATATAATAATTGGTAATTATTATTGTAACTAATTTAACTAAAAATGTGGGTTTACCTCTGTTCACCACCAAAGCGACGTCATATAGATTTGCGCCAATTTTATATCACTCTCAAAATTATGGAAAATAAAATTGTGAACGTAAAACATACTATGCGTTATTCAGAAAAAAAAGAAGAACCTGCGCCAACAAATACAATTTAAAATACTCCCTTAGAGTCGGGTGAAAATCTCTGAATATAAGTTTTTAAGACTTCCTTCCTGCAAAGGGTATCATGCATTTGTGTTTACCCAACATTGCTCTTACAAAATAAACTTTAGCACATCGATCTTAGGACACAATTTCAATCAACTCTCCCTTCCGATGTTTGCGATTTCCGCAAAAAACAGTCTTGCCATAAAAATAACATCCTAACCGTGCGTGTTCTAGTAATAAAAATGACAATAATTTTTCTGTACATAATAAAAGTACTGTGCCCAAATTGTTGAGAGGGCGACACTTTTATAGAGCGATAAAATATGGAACACATCATATAGCTCAAGGGCCAGTCGTTAAAATTGTATAGTTTTAATTCACCATTCTCAACAAGCCGTAAAGTCGAGAGATGGTTGGGGTGGAGTCGGGTGGATATTTGATGGATATTGGATCCTTTGGGCAATCTTACGTTAGTTATGTTCCGTGCAAAACTTGTACCATATGCAGCTTAGAATTGATTGATGACGGAAAGTTATTGTTTCGGCTGTTCCTCTGATTATTTGGGCAGTTGGTAAACTAATGCGACAGTTTAACATTTACAAACACACCTTATGACCTTACCAAAACTACAATATATATACATTTAGTGCCAGTGTAACTAAATGACTTTATGATATAAACTAGTGCAAGTAGACAAAACATAGGTAAACATTAGAGAAATGTCAACATCGCACCTCTGTACTGTACTGTATTAGCCTTTTTAATAGTCTACTGCAGGACTTAGGCCTACGCACGAAAGGTGATTGGGCCATATCCACCACGCTGGCCAAGTGCGTGTTGGTGGATTCGAATATGCCATCGAATTTCTTCTACGGACGTATGCAGGTTGCCTCACGATGTTTTTCTTCACCGAAAAGCCAGTGATGATAATTCCGTACATAAATTCCAAAGAACTCATTGGTACGGGAGCGAGATTTGAACCCACGATTGCAAGGCGGGTGTCACTACTTCTGGGCCACCACGGCTTTCAACATCGTACCTCACAAGTAAATAATTATTTTTCGGAAAAAATGGCATGACCGAGTTCAACCGTGAACAGAATTCGCGAATAGTAGATACGCACGGACGGATCGATGTAGCAATTTCACATTATCGTTTATTTATCAAAAATGGCGTAGCCGATGTCGATAAAATTTAAATGGGACCAACTTCGAAGTATACTTTAGTACTCTTTCTATGGTCAAGATGAAAATTTGTTCTAAATTAATAACATAATGATTCAAGTTTGTAAAGAAGAGACTTGTGACTGATAAATTGGCAAAAATGTAGGATTTATGATAATTATGGAAACAGAGGACAAGAATATTCATTTTCAGTCCAATTCAATTAGTCCATCTAGTGTAACGTCACTCATCATATTTTATCAAAACAAGCTAACAAATATATCGTCGTCTCGTTTAATATCAGCGCACTGAAATGAGATAACAACACATTTTGCAGTTATTATTCAAATGCAAATGTACGAAGCATTGCTTGAACTACTAAGCGGTCAAGTTAACTGTCAGTATTTTGCATTACGAGTTCACACGGTCAAGTTTCCTGGATCCATTTTACGGCATCCGCAAATTAATCAATTATAAGCAGTAAATTATTGATTTTTAATTGATTTATTTAGCGCCATCCGGTGGTCGCCATCTCACTATAGTTTGCCCGAGACGGGTTAGATTTATAATTTGCCATATCCTGTTTTTCTTCTGTCGTAAAATTAAATACTTTCTTTCACTATAATTTTGGAAATAAGATGATTACATTACATAATTTTTTGTAGATTGAGAATCTCTTGGTTGACAGTGTAGCGTCTATGTTTTATTACGTGAGCTAATCTTCGATAGCACATAATTATGCATATTATCTTTAATTAGATTGATTTATATTACTTGTATTAGTAATAAAACATTACTTAGATGGCGCTGATTAGGTGTACTATAGAAGTAATAAAACCTCAATCCTACTACGAGTAAAATTATAAACGCGAATATTGAAATGTATGGATGCTTTGATTATTAACAAGTAAATAATCAAAGGTATGGATGTTTGTTCCTCTTTCACGCAAAAGCTACTGAACGGATTGAAATGAATTGACTTTGCAATAATAATGTTTATATGTCAGAATAAATTTATAAAGATAACGCGTGAATCGAAGTTCGCCGAGTCAGCTAGTTTGCCATAATTCGAATTAGTCATAAAATTGACAAATTTTAGGACACTACAGGATAATCTACGAATTTTAAACACAAAAATGTTTAACATAAAACGAACTAGAAATTATCACAGTGTTATATTGTCATGTCAATTCTATATTTAAAATCGGCTTCGTAGAAGTATGTATGTACATGTTAAAAAGCCATTGCATAATTGAAAATAAATAAAGAGCCAGGTAAAAAAACCGGACAAGGGCGAGTCAGGCTCGCACATTGAGGGTTCCGTACAAACACGTTGTCAAAATAATTAAAAACCTGTTTTAGCATGTGCTAATGAAGTTGTTTTATATGATACCTTACATGATACGATTTACTCACTTTGAATTTTGAACCCATATTTTTTAAATTTTGAGGCCCTATTTTTTAGTGATTTAAATAAAAATGTACAGTTTTCAGATTTATTTCTATATGTGTAGTCTGAGACAATGCTTATCGCCAAATTTCATAGTTCTATGTCAACGGGAAGTACCCTGTAGGTTTTGATTTTTGTGAGTGCGAATTATGCGTTTATTTACGACATAAACGGCTGTAACTTTTTTAAACGATAACTGAGAAGTTTTTCTTTTACACAACTGCGAGAGTTTATAGTTATACGTGCACTGTTTAAATTTCAACTTGATATCTTTACGCGTTCCCGAGATAAAGAGTCTTGACATTCACACAGACGGACAGACGGACAGACTGACAACAAAGTGATCCTATAAGGGTTCCGTTTTTTCCGTTTGAGGTACGGAACCCTAAAAATGTCTGAGGTGCCACAAAAAATGAAAACATACGCAAAATCAAACAAACCAAGCCCAATATAATATTTATTTGTTTGTCTACCCAAAAATATTCAAATATATCCCAACGATAACATTGAAGATCACACAAACATCATAGACATAACTCCATAACGAGGGGTCCATTGTAACCCGAGAGACCCACTTCAAATTACCCTCCATTGTCACCTTGGCTTCTACATTCGCATACTTTTTTGCAATGTTAGAAAAACAAACTTTTTGTTTGGTTTGTGTATCTTTGAAACTCGTCTCATGTTAACGATGAGCGATGGGTGCCATAAAAATAGGGTTGCTAACGAAAAATTAAAAGTTCGGAGTGCAGTTCGATTTCTATTGTAAATTTTTGATAGTTTTCGCAATTTTAAAACACATCCATGACAAAATAAAAAAAAATTCAAAGTCAAAGTGGAAAGTAGTCCTACCTACAAGATGTACAGATAAACTTTATTTTACAATTAAAATCACAGGATCGCCGTGGATGGAAGCTGTTTCCAGCCGATTTTATTGGAGATCTTAGGGGAAGCTTATGTCCAGCAGTGGATGTCCAAGACCAAGCTGAAATGACGACGACAATGAAATATCCGGTACAGTGCGATTTTAAATAAAGTAGCTTACCAGGCGCGCAGCGGTGGCAGGTGGTGTATTGTCACTCACAACCGTGCCCTAAGTGGGCCATTTAAATAGAGAAGTTGACTAGTCTTAAATTAGTTAAAAGTATTAAAATTATTGAATTCTGCAATTAGTTATGATTCGTAAACAGAAAAAATAACTAAAATTGGCTAATCCAGTTCTGAGATATAAGAGAGATTTTGGTAGGGCTTAAGATTAAAAGGGGATGCTTTGTCTCTTTCCCACAAAGCATAACATAGTACGGCGAATGTATGACACTTAAGAACCGTGACGTCATATTCTGCCATAGAGTGCTCTTTGTCTAGCAAGAAAATAAAATGCTTGTACTTGCTTGTCTTTATTTCTTTATAAGTTGATTTTATTTTTGTTTTCGTTAATCGACTCTGTTTATGTAAATGTTCCAAAGTTGATACCGGTCGTAAATTTTTAAAATCCTAAGGTCTTGAATTCTGAGAATAGCGTATAAATCCCAAAAAGTCAGGACAAATGGCGAGTTATGGTAACACTGTTATAAAACTGGCCTTACATTTAAATGTAGACTTTGACACAATGATTTTAAAGCCAAAATTGTTTTTAATATAATATAGTCCTCGTTAGTAACTCTATAGCTTTTCGGGGAAAAAACTTCAAGGACCAGATGGTAAAGTTTCACGAGCGGCAATCTTATCATTTGGGCGATAAATTTGGCATCTGTTAATTGATGTCGATACTAATGAAGCATTAGTAATTATCGTTATTTTGGGATCATTGCACTGACACCATGTGTTTTGTTGATAGTAGTATTGTGACATTCCGCCATCATTATTTCAATTTTTAGACTTCCAATTAAGAGAAGCTACTATCGTTCGTCTGTATGTATATTTTTTGTGTATATTCGTCGATATTTTCGCCAATTGTGAACCGATTTACAAAATTATTAGAAAAAATAATTTTGAAGTCTCATTAAAATTTTATCGAATCGGCTAAGCCGTTTTTGATAAATCAACAATAATGTCACATCGATTCGTACAAACTACATATTAGAATTCTGTTCACGGTGGATGTCGGTGTTGCGATTTTTTGCGAAAAATAATTGTATTTGAATTAATCCAAAAAAAAACATGATTATGCCTAAGTTGAGTTACCAGTTGTTCAAGTATTGATAAGATTATTATCGGAAACTAGAAAAATATAAGGTGCAAAATAAAAAAATCTTTCACTGACCGGTCGAAGCGGACGTCTCATATTTCTAACAAAATCGACTCGATTTCTAAAGCTATTTTTCTAAAGGGTTTTACCAAAACAAGTTTATTTTGTCACAGAAACCCGTCTATGGGATTTTTTACTAGCCCTTAAGAAAAGCTCTTAAAGTTTTTGTACTTTTTATGCAATATAAATTATGGGCCACTCAAGTTTTTGCTACGTCATAAATTAGGAAAGTGCTTAGAGATTATAGTTTCATTTTTGACCGACGAACCACCGGAGGAGGTATACAATTCGACGCGTATATTTTTTTTTTATGTATAACCACGCATAACTTTTTTCATAGTGGTCCGATTTCAATAATTCTTTTTTTATTGGATTTTTTTTTGATTTATATTTACTTCGAAATCGGTCACATTTAAATTATATCGAAATCGGGTGAACCATTTTTGATAAATCAAAAATAATGTTAAAAATGCTACATTGATCCGTGCGAAATATTCGCGAATTCTGTACACGGGTGAAGTCGGTCATGCTAATTTTTGCAAAAAAATAATCTTGTGTAAACAAAGATTTATTTTTACGGAATCTCGGCTCTTTGGACTAGACGAGCACACATTTTAGATTTAATCCGTCTTACCACTAAAGATTTAAACACGCTTTAAACACTGTTTTACCCTGCAATTTGTACTGTTAAACACAGTCTAAGGCATGCGTAAAACTTTTGTGGTAAGACGGTATGATTCTCTATATCTTCGCTAGTTACGAACAACATTCTAACGTTTACTATAACGGCCAAAACCCTGAAAATATGACACTGCAATATTAGTAGGACCACGGGCACGAAATTTTTGCCAGTAGTTCTAACAGAGTGCTTGGTAGGACCACGGGAAAAATATCTTGCCCGAGGTCCTACTAGTAGTACATCTGGTAGGACCACGGGCAACAAACAATTTTGACAGTGTAAGCCGAAGTCTCGGTTTGGCAAGATTTTACATGTAATGTTTTTGGTAGAATAGGAATAGAACTAGTACGAAATGGTAACCGTATTTAAGGTATTTAAAAAAAATAAAACAGATGAGACTCTTTCGAGTGATAAATGCAAACATACAAGCCATAGGAAAATAAACAAAAACGTAAGTACGCACTCAAACAAAATACTCGTATATCGGAGTCGTCAGCATCGTGACATTTCCGTAATATTCCGATCGCGTGCTACCAAAATTTTATTTATCATTCATTTAACAGGGGAAATATTTTAATACTTCAGTCCTAATTGGCGGTAGTTTGTAAAGTTTAATTGGCGCAATAAATCGCGAGGAAGATACGATGCGTTGACGGTCCTAATGGACAGCATGGCGTTAAGGGTGTTGCCCCACTAGGATGCGTTTTTGTGAGTCGCGACACACCACGGCGACAATCTGAGCTGCATTTTTTTAACGCAAATAGATTTCTGCTAGCAAGCCACAAAGTGTTTGAAACTGTATTAATACGAACAAAACTTGTCCATTGGCAGTTTCGAAAATGGGTGACAATGAACTAGTCTCGGTTTTTTTGCTGTCCCGACCAAGGATAATATATAGGCGTTTTCAAATCTAGTGCAGACAGGTACTTTATAGGTGTCTGCAAAAATGTAACAATATAATAGGTCATAATAATAGGTGTCAGTAAAAATATAATAGGTCGGGCAGCTACCTGGTATCAGAGTTCGTAATCCGCCTTAAAGTCTCTGACTTGACTAAGCGGTGTAAGCGGCCGTTAATAACTTGTTAACATTAATTTTAAACGACATATTTTCATTATATACCCAGAAGCTTAATTGGAATTGTTATCATTTGAAGAAACGTAGGCCAAAGGAGCTCATTGGTAATGTATGATGATGATAGTAGGTACTTATTAGTTAGGTAGCCGTGGTGGTCAAGAGGTATTGACACCCGCCTCACAATCGTGAGGTCGTGGGTTCGAATCCCCGATCCCGTACCAATGCGTTCTTTAAAATTTATGTACGGAATTTCACACCACTGGCTTTTCGGTGAAGGAAAACATCGTGAGGCAACCTGCATACGTCCGTAGAAGAAATTCGATGGTGTATGTGAATCCACCAACCCACACTGGGCCAGCGTGGTGGATATGGCCCAATCACCCTTCGTGGTTAGGCCTACGTCCTGCAGTGGACTATTAAAAAGGCTGGTACAGTACAGTACAGTACAGCTAGGCTAGGTAAACTAAGCATTGCTATTCAGCGTGGCAATGCTGCCAGCATGCTGGGCGCGCTGCCAAATGTCAGTGGGCTTGAGCATTTGAATTATCTTTAGACCTTCAAGGGTCTGTGAATGTTATTTTTTATGATTGTTGTTTTTTTTATTATGTTGTAGTTAATAATGGTAGAGCTTATTTTATTAGCTTGCAACATACAAAGTTAAAATGTTTCTTATCAGCTTTTTAAAATTTTATAGAGTAAAGTCGTATAGAGTGCCAGTGCAGTTTGGAATCTGTTTATGACGGCCGAGTCATTAAACGCGAATCATATACTTAATTTTAATGCTGGGGACATGTTGTCACTTAAGGTTTTTTGGTTCGGCAGTAAAAGTTGAAAGAAAAGTTATTAACCTAGCAGAAGGGTGAAATGGTACAGTAACGACTTGTTTTCAGAGATCGTTAAAATTTATTTTGTCACTATATAGAGACAGTTACCCATAGGGGGTTATAAAAAGTATTCCTTTAATTTAAACAATATTAATCACAGTAGGTATTTGTTCTCTCCGGTGTAAGTTACGTAAATTGTATAGATGACAAAACTTATTGAAATACATTTGCAAGCCAAAATCATTGACTTATACATATAGTATGTACCTACATAATTATGTGTAGTTCAGTTCTGTAATATCATTACGATCCTAAAATTTTATACAAAATTCAGCATTTACTACTTGAATAATATCATAATCTTACCCAAAATGTATTTAATATTATTGTTTGTTGTATTTAATATTACTGTTTGTTAGAACTGACCAAGACAAAGCTGAAGCTTTCGCAAAGCATCTCAGTCATGTATTCACGCCAAATAAAGCTACTCTAAATGCAGATGAATCAGATATCGACCTAATTCTTAATCAAGATCTCCAACTTGACCTACCTCTGAAATTAGTAACACCTAGAGAAATACTCAGGAACCTCAAGACCCTAAAGAATAACAAAGCTCCAGGGTATGATCTTATCGACAAAAAGGTTCTTGAGGAATCACCATGTAAAGTCATGGTTTATCTAACTATACTATTTAATGCAATGTTCAGAGTTGGATACTTCCCAGATCTTTGGAAGGTTTCAACTATCAAAATGATACATAAGCCTGGTAAACCAATACATGAAGTGACCTCATATAGACCAATTAGCCTTTTACCAATTATGTCCAAATTATTTGAAAAATCAATTCTACGCAGGATCATGAAAGCTATCACAGGAAAATCAATTATCCCAGACCATCAATTTGGATTTAGGCAAGAACATGCTACTGTAGAACAAGTCCATAGAGTCGGCAGAGTAACAAGAACTTCGCTTGAAAAAAAAGAATACTGTTCGTCAGTCTTTTTAGACATTCAACAGGCATTTGATAGAGTCTGGCACAAAGGCCTGTTGTTTAAAATAAAATCGATTCTACCACATTCATTCTATCAAATCCTGAAGTCTTACCTGAATGACAGATTATTTCAAGTGAGAGAGAACAACAGCACTTCAAACTTCTATGAAGTTCTTGCAGGAGTCCCACAGGGTTCAGTACTTGGACCTGTTCTATACACGCTGTACACACACGACTTACCGCAATGCCCTGGTGTCACTGTTGCAACCTTCGCGGATGACACAGCCCTGTTATCCTCAGACAAATGCCCAACTCAAGCTTCCCGGGTCCTCCAAAGCAACTTAGATAAGATAGAGGAATGGCTAGCTAAATGGAGGATTGTCGCCAATGCTTCAAAATCGGTGCACATAACATTCACACTCCGCAAAGAAGATTGCCCTCCAGTCAGACTGAACGACACTCAACTAGCACACCACAACACAGTTAGATATCTGGGGATGTACTTGGACCGCAGACTTACCTGGCAGAAACACATCCTTACAAAACGGGATGAGATAAACCTTAAATACAAGGGTCTCTACTGGCTGCTGGGTCGTAACTCAAAACTATCAGTCGATAACAAGTTACTGTTGTACATACAATTATGGGGCGCAGCTAGTGCTTCTAACATAATGGTCATCCAAAGGGTACAAAATTACATCCTAAAGCAAATATCAAACGCACCATGGTTCATCAGAATCACAGAGGTCCACGACAATCTTGATGTGGCCATGGTGAAGGAGGAAATAGAGTCTCATGGAGAGAGATACAAAACAAGGCTGGAAAATCATCCGAACCCCCCGTGCGGGCCAACTTACTATCCCTGAAACCATACGTCGGCTCAAAAAGCGGCGGGATATTTTTGATCAGGATTAACAATAAATAATCCATAAATTAAATAGGCTAGCTCCGCTGGGAGCTGCACCATAAACGCCAAAATTAACAGAACTCATCTGCTTATAGTCTTAAAGACTGATTGCAAGATTTATATACAGGGTTATTTCTAATCAATTAGCATCATTTTATGGGCTTATTCAGTACTTCAAAACAAACAACTTTTGTTCTACAACTTTCGTCAAAACTAAAAAAAAAATCAGGTGTTCCATACATTTTGTCGCGGGTGAACGATATTTTTCTATGGAACAACAATTTTTTGTTTGAGTTTTGACAAAAGTCTCAGAACAAAATTTGTTAGTTTTGATGAACAGAATAAGCCCCTACGAGGATGCTAATTGATTAGAAATAACCCTGTATTAAAAGGTTACACAAAAAGAAAATCAAGATTTAAAGTTTACAACCTTCCTTTGACACACAAAAAGCTCCAAGCAACAGTACAAAAGGTCCTTAAAGCACAACCCAGAAAAATCTAATTGAAAGTTGAAAAGTCCCGCTCCACTCGTCACTTTTATCACGTCAAGTCCCTCAGCAATCTTAATGAGCCCAATAAAAACAAAATCCCGACAATGTAATAAAAAAGACAGTATTTTTCCGTCCGGAGGAAATAATTAAGAAATGTAAAAGTCGCTGGTGTTTAATTAAATCAGAAGATGTAACGAAGCGGAAGGTCACGGAAGCACAAACGAACTTTGGCATGGGGTAAAAAACTAGAGACTAGAGGTGGTGAATTGTGACGTAACTATCCTTTTATGTGACTGATGGGTGCTTCCATAACTGCGCTACTATACGGGTTTTTCGGGTTCCGTACCCAAAGGTCGAAAAAAGGACCCTATTACTAAGATTCCGCTGTCCGTTCGTCCGTCCGTCTGTCTGTCACCAGGCTGTATCTCATGAAACTCATGATAGATAGTTGAAATTTTCACAGGTGATGTGTTTCTGTTGTCGCTATAGGAACAAATATTAAAAACAGAATAGAATAAATATTTAAAGGTCAATATCCCGTACAACCTTGAAGGAATGAGATAAGACGTCCCTGCATACAACAAATTAATTTGATTTTTGCCGTTTTTTGCTTGATGTTTAATCACGGTAACAGGTAGACGCTTGAAATGGGACTAATGGGGATCCCATACGGTACGCAACCCTTAGTGCGAGAGACCGACTCGCACTTGGCCGATTTTTCAATGGTCTACTGCTGAATACAGGCATAATTACGCACGGTCAGATCCATAGACCATATCCATCGCAGTGACCCAGTGTCGATTGGAATCTACCTACCAATGCCTCTTCGAATGTTTTCTATGGGCGTATGCAGGTTTTCTCACGATATTTTTCTTTACCGCAAAGCCAGTGGTCAAATTTGCTCCCCCACTCGTATACTATGACTTAGACGGTTACGCTAACTAATATTTATAGCACTAGGTTAAACAATAAAGAACCCTGTCGCGTATATTTTTATACAATTTTACCGATTTATATATTTAAATATTATATTTATTTAAGTCTTATTATTTATTTATTAATCTTTTGAGGACGAAAGAGATGAACTTTTAGTGGCAAAATAAATTATCATAATATTTTAACTGTTAAAGAATATGTAGCAGCGAAATGCTAGCTAAGACAATAAAAAAGAGCTCAAACACGACGGGTCTATCTTGTTTAGTACAGGAGTTCTTATGGCCACCTTTCGACCCCATCACCAGATCAGCTCCATGGTACCATATTATTGCATTGTCACATGATATACATATGCGTGCATAATTTCAGCTCAATCAGAAACCGGGAAGTTGGTCCAATTTAACTTGCAAGATTCCACCTGAACTTACTTAGGTACTTACTCATACTCACTTATTGATACATTTTAGTACACGTCATATAATTACATCAAACAATAATTTAATAATTTTAATACAAAATAAAATCGATTATGTTCTTACCTAAATAGATAGATAATTCTTTATTATTATTAGTAACCAAATACAATACAAACACATGAAAAATAAAAACATTAAAAATTTGTTATACTAAATGGCGGCCCTATTGCTTCAAGCGATTTCTTCCAGGCAACCATGAACGGACAGGAAATAACACATTAACTAGAGCGGCCTTAGCAAAAAATAATTTAAAAATAAACAATAAACACTTATAACAAACAAAAATAAGCAATACTAACACCTAACCAATAAATAAATAATATTTATTGAAATAAATATATATGCCTACCTAGACACATAAACATACATGTATTACATAATACAAAAATAAACTTACTTATATGATTACATACATACTCGTAACATCCATTGCAAGTTAGATAAAAGCTTGTAAAAGTAATTAGTGTCAAAATATAAACTATTTTTGTTCGGCACCCATTCATTCAAGTTTTTAGAACAAGAAAGTAATGCTCGAAGTGAGCCCAAGGAGCCAAAGTAAGCCGTAAAGTTTTGCCGGTTCTAATGAGGGTTTAGTGAATAGAGTTCCGAGGCAACCTCGCCCCCATTACCTTGACTTTGATGTTGGTTTTGTGAACGTTTCCGTTATATGAATATCATCATCATTATCTGTTCTGAAATTAGGCTTTCAGTGTCATCTTTCTCACTTTTGGAAGTTTTTAGGGTTCCGTACCTCAAACGGAAAAAACTGAAACCTTTTAGAATCTCTTTGTTGTCCGTCTGTGTGTATGACAAGACTCTTTATCTCGAGAACGCGTAAATATATCGAGTTGAAATTTAAACTGTATACGTATATCTATGGTATCTTGCAGTTGTGTAAAAGAAAAACTTTTCAGTTATCGTTTAAAAAAGTTAGGGCCGTTTATTTCGTAAAAACAGCATATTTCGACACTCACAAAAATCAAAACCTACAGGGTACTTCCCGTTGACATCTATGAAGTATGAAGTTTGGCGATAAGCATTGTCTCAGAGTACACATATAGGAATAAATCTGAAAACTGTACATTTTTATTTAAATCACAAAGAATAGGGCCTCACAATTCACAAAATATGGGTTCAAAATTCAAAGTAAGTAAATCGTATCATATAAAAGAACTTCATTAGCACATGCTGAAATAGGTTTTTAATTGTATTAACTATGTGTAATTTTCGATGAGTGACGAGCAGGGACGTTTTATCTCCGGACTAGTAACGCTCTACCATTCGCACTCACTACATTCTGTCAGCTTTACGTGAGGCGCGGGGGAAAAGTCTTCACTCAAATTTCGACCTTAAACATATCAGGGTAAAGTCGAAACGTTAACGGGTGACGGGTTTATGGAGCGGAGAGAGCGAGAACAATGCACCCAGATGCTGATAATCCATTTTCGCCTTAATTGCTTGAACGCTTAAGTCTAAAATTGTGTAATAAAATGTCCGGTGTCTCTTTTACGTGTAGGCACAATTTTTCTTATACCGTGGCAGAGGGGTACGCGTACTGAATTCTTCTCCACAATAGACAATAATAGATGGTAAGGTAAGGACATATGGCTGAATGTTGCATAAACATGGGAGGATATGATTCTCGATCTTTGGCGGAGACTCCATTACTGAATCGATATATTCGATGCCGGTCCGAGTGAACTATTTTAAGTTTTTATATAAAAATAAGCTTCAATGAAACAAAAAAATACTTACATGTGAAACGTTACACCATCTTTTTGTAAATTTGAGGTATAAGATTTATTTTCACACGTTCTAACTGCACAAGCTGGCATTTTTTCAATGAGCACTTCGCGCAGCGGATTCAATCAGATCACTGTTGAAATATCAATTGGTAAGTGGTTTTTATAAACGTGTAAAAATTATAGTTCTCATACCATGACAGAGGGGTGCGCGCGTAGAATTCTATTCCCGAGGATAACTCTTCCAAGGCGACGAGAAAAAAAAAAGCAACACCTTGCTTCCCAATTTTGTGAAATTTTCTGGATTTGTACGGAATCCTTGATGTGCGAGCCTGACTCGCACTTGTCCGGTTTTTTTCCTCTTTTATTCTATTTTCCCATCTTTTTCTCTTTTACTCAATTATTATTAGTCTCTCTCTGCTCGTCTATTGCTGGGTTAGGTAATGCAACTCAAAAAGACTTAGGTGAGAGTGAACAGCGTTTGACTGCGACCTATGATCATTGAAGTATAATACACGAGAACTGAAGATTGTTGTCTATGACGACGTCAGCCAAATGCCGGCGTACGCCGGCGAAGCGCGCCGACCGGCCTTAGTCGCGATTAAACAAAATGGTTGAATATATCAGACGTCAAAATATTATTTAAAAAATTAAAAATGGGGAAATGTGTAGTCAAAACCTTTTAATCCCGTTCTCAATTTCTTCATAAAGCTTCTGGAATTTATTTCCACAAGTAAATACGGTTTACACTATTCGTATTAATTGAAACTATCACATATAATATCATGATTTTAAAAGTAAATAATTTTACAGTTGGTGATGCCAGATGAAACATGATTTTGTTTCCCCATAATTATGGGAGATTTCGACTAATCGATAATTACTTTTTTGATACTATAGGATATCCGCAGACAAAATACGTAAAGATAACGATAAATAATGAATAAAAGCCATTAGAATATTACGAAAAGAAACTAACTGGATAATAATAGTAAATAGTGAAATAGTAAAATTACAATAGATTACAATATAACTTCAATAAATACTAAAAATACAAGAGTACACCGATAATAACAAATCCGGTACCTAGATTAATGGGCGGCATTAACGTCTACAGCGATTTTAAATAATACTAATAATCATTACTATTTTTATAATTATTGATAGTTATGAATCAAGCAGCAGAATCAGGCTTAAATAGGTTACGTTTTGTAATTATTAGTTTAATCAAATAGCTCGACGGCAACAGGTATCTATGTCCGGAGATTGAAGTACAGGTATAGTATAACATATTAGGCTACAATTTTCAAAGAAGTTTTACGTGATACAGAGATACTGAAAAAGCGCTGCGTGGTATAGGTACGTATGAGTGACACAGACTGCACGCGGGCCGTGCGGGGTGCGTGGTAACTAGTGGTAAGAGCTTACGAACTCGGGCGCGGGTGGCAGTGTGGCAGTGTGGCTATGCTAGCTGTTAGTCTGTTATATTTATTATTGTTTATTATAATTGTTTACTCCAACGGTTCCAGAATAAAAAAAACATCACTGCAATTTTCAAAACAATATATTGTAGATTCTTCATGCAATGCTTTCGAATTTTCTTATGGAATATCCTGTCCTACAATATGACACGTTTTTGATAATTAAGTATTATTATGGCGATAATTATTTTAATTATCAAGAACGAATAAATATTGGTCGGATAAATGAATAAAATATTATTTGTATTATAACTTTATTCATAATTACATCATATTATATTTGATTTTGATTAATGACTCAAATTCATAATGTTATTACTAAAATGTTGATTATTAAAAATATCGGTTTGTATCACTGACATTGAGAAGATATAGTAACATTTTGGGGAAATTACAATCTAATGAACTGGCACCCTAAGTAGGCATTGTCCGACTAAATTTAAAAATATTGCTATTTCTGTCATTTTCAACGTCTTACCGTACTTTAGCAACTAGTGTAACAGGGATAGAGATATGATTCTTTGATTACCTACCAACGATATTCGGGCGGTTAATGTGTCGCCATGCCTAGCAACGCAGTTGTTTGAGTCTGCTTATCTAGACATTAAACATCATTGCCTATGATAAACAAAGGCAAATAGAGAATAGGATATAGAAACATAAGTAAAAGAATGCACTGTCGAAAGAAACAACGTACTTTTTTCTTATGTCAATTAAACAAAAATTGATAAAGATATAGCCCGTCAATGCTCCGCGTAACGTCATGACTAGAATACAAAAGTCAAAAAAAATTAAAAACTATATTACAACTGTCTTATTCATATCTGTTTATACAGCACACGCGAGAGTGAGTGGAACAAAATAAAAACGAAATGTCTGTCAAAATCACCAGTTGGAATGTCAAAATGGTTAAAATTTGGTTAGATTAAGTCATATTATGTCTTTTCCGGAAATTTGAACCCACTAGTTCCAGTAAGAAGGTTCTAAACCCTTCTAAATTACGTAAGTTCGGGTGTATGTGCATCTTTATCTCACACCTTTTAAATTTCATTTTTAAAATGATTCAAGGTGATGTATTCTCTTGCTATTAGTACGATTTCTATCTTGTAATTTTTCTAAGACAAAGGTTTAGATTTTTCACAGAGAAGTGATGTCACAAGCTTTGACAAGGTTTATCTTTGCCATTTATTTTTGATTTATAAAAGAAAAAAAATGCGTGTCCAAATGATTTTTTTACCCCGTCATCATGCCTATTCTGGAACATAATAATTGCAAACCGCTTGCTTATTTGTTCTTTAGGATCAGTTTTCTAGTAGTGAAATTCTTACTAAAGTCTGACGAACGTCTAACATATAGGATTTCTTTTTTTTTCAATTTTATGCTTGTGAAAACGCTCACTAAATCTAAAAGAGAATCAGCCACCTATTTTTGGATCCGCGGCTTCAGCCGTGCGTGCATAGAGAATGACTTGTCTTTCAAAGTGTGGGAGGGCGTAATTACTTTTAGGGAGGTAATTACGGCTTTCATATACAGCAAAGGTTAATGTTATTTCAAGGCGAGATTAATTTTGCAATTTGGATATTTAATGAGGGCAGAATTTTGTGAAATTTTATCAAACATTCTTCGTTTAGCAAGTTTACAATTGAAATATTAATATTTTTATCACATATCTAAGTAAATAAATAACAGTTTACACTCACTTGTACGGTCCTAATGAACTTGTCTTGTCTTATTTGACTTTGCTTTTTGTCGTCGTTTTAGCCATTGGATGTCCACTGCTGGACATAGGCCTCCCCTTAAGATCTCCGGTTAGAAGCGGCTCGCATTCAGCGCGGACTTGCGGTCTTGATGAGGTCATCCGTCCTTGTGGGTGGACGTCCTACGCTGTGCTTGCCGGTACGTGGTCTCCTTTCGAGAACTTTTCGGCTCCATCGGTTAACAGTTCTCCGTGATATGTGCCCCGCCCACTGCCATTTCAACTTGCCAATCCGCTGGGCTATGTCGGTAACTTTGGTTCTTTTACTGATCTCCTCATTCCTGATTCTGATTTGCTCTTTCACGCAAAAGCTTAGGTACTGAATTGAGATGAAACTTTGTAATACTAATGCTCATAAGCCATAATTTATAAAGTTATTGTGTGAAACGAAGTTCGGCAGGTTAGCTAGGGATATAATATTTACAAGCCATGGTTTCCGTGTAGACTAGGGAACCCTAAAAAGCTTACAACTCTAAAATTCACTAAAACTATCTGACAATTTCGAACCAGGAGCTGGCAACTATGGATAACTTTGTTTTGAAAATCAAACGAATCGAAAATGAAATCGAATCAGCTTTGGAATGAAGTTGTAACAATTTCGACATGCCATCCAGCTTTTCATACTATAAATTGGTTAGGTAAAGTTTTGGATCAATGCAGTACATTGTGAATGTTATCCTAGCGAGTGAGAGAATAGACAATGTACTTTTATTAGCTGATTGATTTGTGACGCGCAATAATATTTTTTTTAACCGAATTCCTTAAAGTTCTATGTTTATCTGTATTTTTTTTGGGTATGTTAATCGACATTTTCGCTAATTATGAACCGAATAAAAAAAAATTTTTTTAGATCGAAAGGTTATACTTCCGAAGTAGTCCCATTTAAATTTTATCGAAATCAGCTAAACCGTTTTTGAACAAGATTATTTTTTGCGCAAAATTAGTATGACCGACTTCACCCGTGTACAGAATTCGCAAATATTTCGCACGGATCGATGTAGCATTTTGCACATTATTGTTCATTTATCAAAAATGGCTCAGCCGGTTTCGATAAAATTTAAATGGGACCAATTTCGAAGTAGGTATACTCTTTCCATTAAAAAAAAAAAGAATTATTGAAATCGAACTACTACGAAAAAATTATGCGTGGTTATACATAAAAAAAAATATATACCTATACGCGTCGAATTGTACGAGTATACCTCCTCCGGTGGTTCGTCGGTCAAAATTCAACAAGAATTGAAAAATTGTATTCGCTGGGTGCGCGACGGCAGCGCCAACTAGCGGATGAACTTTAGGCGGACTCTGAAGTGAAGTTGTTAAAACTTTAGTGGAACAGGTTGAGATTAATTTACAAACAGAAGATTGCATTGAATGTCTCAAGTACTTTTGTATTTGTAAAGAAGAGTTTGTAGTTTATAGAAGTGATAATATAGAAATTGACCAAAATCTAAAACAGTTTTACGGAGAGAATATTGTGATTGAAGAAGACAAAATTATTGATTTATGTTGCAAAACAATTAAACAGTCAAACTACGAAGAGTGGCATACTGCCAGAAGATTAAGAATCTCATCCAGTATTAATGTACATCATATAAAAGTGCGAAAATCAAAATCAATTGATAGTTTGGTACATAATATGCTGTTCCCGAAATCAATTAATTGTGAGGCTACTATTTATGGAAAAAGTAATGAAAGTCATGCGCTACAACAATACCAAAAGGTTTACAACTGTCGTGTGATAACAGTTGGAGAAATTGTGAGCAAAATTCAGCCTTGACTCTGCACAAGCATAGATGGAGTTGTCGTACATGATGGATGTATTAAAAAGCTGGTTGAATTTAAATGCCCAATATCGTGCCATAACAAAGCTAACCAAATTGCTATTGTTGTGTTCTGAAATAAAAGTACTTGAACTGTGTTATTGAATTTTTTATTTTAATCATTATGAAAATGTACAAAAAATCCCAAACAACATTCATTGGTTTATTTACCTAGTAGAAAATATTGGAGACTGCAAATTTACTAATACACAGCAAATATGCAAAATATCATCAATGTGGCAAAACAAGTTTTGAGGAATTTTATTTAATATTTGATAGAGTCTCAGCCGCTGTAAGTAGCATCTGTCTCATCTCGTGAAAATTCCGAATTATTCTGCAGAAAAGGTGGCATAACAATTCCTATTTCTTTTCCACTTTCATCTAAAATTTTTTTTATTTGTGGAAATCCTTTGTCAGCCAAAACAATGTCTCCATTTTGTTCGTGCTTGTGGAAATTTGTAGAATTTACAAGCACTGTTTACGCCAGTGTTTTTACAGTTATCAACACAGCAGGTATCGTGACCCATATTTCTTTATTTTTAACGAAATACAATAAACAACAACACTCCACTATGTATACGCAAGGATGACATCCGCCGCGAGTTCCTTTTTTAGCCACGGCGGGCGCTGCGATCGATTCGTCTGTCCCTACTCCCCGCTTTGCACCCAGCGAATACATCAATTCGAGCGAATTATTCGAATTTTGTACACAATGGAAACACAGTTTTGGTCTTTTTTTGCGAAAAATAATTATGTAGATAAATGATACGGCTTGTGAAAGAGTTACGAGTTGAGTATTTCACTAATGTAGTACTCACCTCTTGTCTAAAATAATAATCAAATAGGAAATGATTTGCGTTGCATAAACTATTTTCTGTCTCATTTAGTTTCACCCTGCATGGTACAATGCACACTTAGATGCAATTCATCGACAAGGTGGACTGATGAACCTAATGATGACCGCGGGAACACGCTGGATGAAGCTACGCAGTAGGCCGCGGTAATGACGTCGAGTTGTTTACACCTTTATTCACACATTACACCTAAGTGCGAGATTTATGGTTTTATGACTCGAGCGGGGTCGGCCTTTGTCTACCGTCTATTGTTTAGTTTTTTTTGGTGTTTTCTTATTGGAGAAACAATAGGGAAGTCTCGAACTTTCTAGTTGTTTACTTGTTAACACAATAGCGTTCATTAGATCTAGTAATGTCACGAATTATCTACTGAATTCCAGACTGTAATAACGGATATAAATACGCCGGCCGACCCTTGGGGACTCAGTTTTTCGTTTACCGTCGAAGCGAAAACATCTCGTGTTCCAGTGCGATTGTGAAGTGACTAGTTTGTGTGAATATCAGTGCCAGTGTGAAGTGTTTGTACGAACCAATTGTGTCGTGTGTATTGTGATTTTGTGCAATAAAGTGCAAAGTGAAAATCGGCGTTTTAACTGATTATCCAAGAACCCATTTCTTAACAGTATTATTAAGTATATCTTCTTTGACGAAGCCGCTTTCAACCGGTCTTACTAAAATCCATAAGGGAGGCCTATGTCTATAAGTGAACGCCCTACGGCCGAAGATGATAATGATGAGAGCATAAGAGAGAATTTTGTTCGATAGTAATTTTGAAAAATACATGTTTATTCTAGCGATGCTGTGTCATTAATTGCAGTCGGACCATTGTAAATAAAAATATCAGCGCTGATTTTCTAGAGAAAGACGCAACATTATTTCCTACACGTATCTCAAGATATTTTACAAAGAAACAAGTCAGTCTCAAAGGACATCGTAGTGCTGGGATATTGGCTGAATCAGAAACTGAGATATTTTAACAATCTGTACAAAAATATTATTGAAGATAAATAAGGTTGTGACTTGTGAGGACTATGTAACAGTGCCTTAAAGTTTTATCCACATATATAAATGACTGAATCAAGGGGGCCGTTCAAGTATTATGTAAGCAGTTTTATTACAATTATATACCCCACCTCCACCCTTGTCAGCAAAAGTAATCAAAGTTCTTACCCCTCCCCCCAATCTTACGTAAACATTGGTACCTGTATAATTTTATTTATTTTATGGATTCATGAGCAACAGATTTAGCATAGAGGCCTTTAACACACATATGCGAAAAGAAATAAATAACTATTGGTGACGTAATCACCTTTTAGACCCCCCCACCCTGCATGTCATCAAAAATAAGCAAATGATAAACCCCTCCACCCCCCTATAGTGTTTAGGTACGTAACACTTGAACGGCCCCAAGTCCCAAGGCAATGTTTTTAAAATGTAATGTATAAAAATAAAATAAAAAGTATGCGTAACCCGTCCATTATTACTTTTTTCCCCGTGCTAGTAGCTTATTCTGGACATAAAAACTAACAACTTTAGTTCTGCGACTTTTGGGCTACTGTACAAAGTCTGGATCCACCTTGCTAGATCTCCTTTTATCCAAAAACTATATTTAAAGTTAAATAATCCAAAATTACTCAAAAACATTAGAAACTTACGCGAAAAAATAGAACCTAGAACCTAGCAGAAAAAATGTGGTAACTTAACATTGATTCTACACAGATCTATAATATAAAAAAATATCTTTATTACCAAAAAGAGAAATGAAATTACAATGGTTCTGCACTAATTTGACAAAACAAAGTGTAGGTATATACATTATTTCAAATCATGTTGGACAGCGGACCCCAAACTAAGCTCTAGGCTTGTATCTTGGGGTCCGAGTGCGTCATTACCAAAATTAAAATAGAAATAGAAAGTACATAGAAACAATAATAAATAGGAAACTAAACAAAATTCAAATGCGTTAAATTAAGTTGACTCTCAAATGGCAATGCAATGTTATAAACATGACTTATTATACGTATGCCTGTGTGTGTGTGTGTGTGTGTGTGTGTGTGTGTGTGTGTGTGTGTGTGTGTGTGTGTGTGTGTGTGTGTGTGTGTGTGTGTGTGTGTGTGTGTGTGTGTGTGTGTGTGTGTGTGTGTGTGTGTGTGAGTGTGTGTAACACTGCAATACACAAGATCTCATGAGAGTCAAAGTTTGTAGTGTTACATGTGTGTTTGTATGTATTATATCTAAGTTCCATCAAACTATTATTTATCTACAACCAAGCTGAATAGCAAATATGTGTGTCCCAGACCAATGTGACCGACATCACAATAAAGTAGTTGTTGGACCCAATTATTCAGTCCGGGCTTCGACATCACTACTCGACGAGAATGGCCACTGACAAACGACTCGGCCGGCGCGTGTGGCAAATAGCGACTTGTCGATGCCATCCCCTTTCGCGCTGTGAAAAATTATGCGATACAGTTTATTTATTTATTTTCTGGTTTAAATTGTGTCCAAAACATCGCGTATTTCAACAATAGGTGTCGATATTACATCGTTTGTGCCGCAATTTGACTAGATCTTTCTAAACTATGGGTTTAGGCATTGTTTTGAGTGGCATAGGCCACTTAAAACTTATTACATCATAGCGAATATTTGGAATCACTATTGCGTAATAGTAGTATTGTCTAATTACTTATCACTTTTATCGCGAATTAACAATGTGTGTTATGGTCCAAAACTCCCAAAGGGATTTTTCGTCGCCGATTTTTATTCGAGACATTGGACGCCTCGGTTATTTCTAATCAATTAGCATCATTTTAGGGGCTTAATAAGCCCGATTACAGAGGCGTCAGCGTAACTAAATTAGCTAAATACCATAGTTTTGTTTCTTTTTCACTTTAGGCATTCGATAGAGAGAACACTTTTTACACTGCTATTTAGTTTACGCTGGCGCCTCTGTAATCGGACTTATTCTGTACATAAAAACTAACTACTTTTGCTCTGCGACTTTTGTCAAAACTAAAAAAAAGATTGGTGTTCCATTGCTGATTTTTAGGGTTCCGTACCTCAAACGGAAAAAACTGAACCCTTATAGGATCACTTTGTTGTCCGCAGTTTAAAGTACAACTCGATATTTTTACGCGTTCCCGAGATAAAGAAACTTGACATATATACAGACGGACAGACGGACAACAAAGTGATCCTATAAGGGTTCCTTTATTTCTGTTTGAGGTACGGAACCCTAAAAATCGAATGGAGTCGAATTGATAACCTACTTTCTTAAAGTCGGCTAAGCATTCTTTACTTCTTTAGAGGGTTTATTACAAAGCAACAACATACCTATATCTTACTCCACACAATAGGTTTACACCAAAGCTAATCTGCCTTTAATCCACCTCACATCGTAAGGCTGAACGGATTATGATCAAATTGCCTATGATTAACCGTAGACGGCGTAGAAGACTGATTTGCAACATAATAACCTCAATTCCATTGTGCTATTTTTATACTAATCTAATTTTCTTACTAAAAATTGGTATTTATTATTTATTATTATTATTTAATTTTAATTTATTATTTATTATTACATGTCAAATTTAAAATAATAATTTATAGGTTAAAATAAAAACTGTCACGCTTAAAACTACGCACTAATAAAACTATTTATATAATTTGCCTAGATGACAAAAGTCAGTACCTACAGTCCTTCGAGTGCGGCCCCTCTCCCAAACGTGCCCATCAAGCTCGCCGCGTTACCTCTCTGGATTGCCAAGGAGATGTGTCCATCTAATTTTCTTAGTTCTAGATTCATCGTTTTTTGACCGACGAACCACCGGAGGAGGAGGTATACAATTCGACGCGTATATACACTTATCGAAATCGGCTGAGCCATTTTTGATAAATCAACAATAATGTGGAAAATGCTACATCGATCCGTGCGAAATATTCGCGAATTCTGTACACGGGTGAAGTCGGTCATCCTAATTTTTGCAAAAAATAATCTTGTTTCCTTGATCTAGCCAGCTGGGCTAGAATACGGACTACGAAATAATACTATCTACGTGTCAGAACGAGATAGAGTTATAGTGAAGTGTATATCTGTCACTTTTTCACACATCGACAAAACTCTTTTTGTGGTTATGCTAAGCTAGCAGATTACATTACTGTGGTGATATGTTAAACGTAGAATTGATGACACTAAAGCCTAAAGCATACTAACTGTACTGTACTCTATCAGCCTTTTAATAGTTCACCGCTGGACGTAGGCCTACTCACGAAGGGTGATTGGGCCACGCTGGCCCAGTGCGGGTTGGTGGATTTGCATACGCTATCCAATTTCTTCTACGGAAGTAGGTATTCAGGTTGCCTTACGATGTTTTCCTTCACCGAAAAGCCAGTGGTGTGAAATTCCGTACATAAATTCCAAATAACTCATTGGCACAGGACCGGGATTTGAACCCACGACCTCACGATTGCAAGGCGGGTGTCACTACCTCTAGGCCACTACGGCTTTACTCTACCAAATCTAAGCTTAAATTACACATGACACCCAAATTCTAGTAAAATTGGAATCAATCTAGAGACACACAGTTATGCTTGACTACGAATAAAATGTTTGTTACCATAAGGCCTAAAGAAAACCCTAAAAAAAACTGCCCAGAATGGAGCGAATAGTTAACACAAAAAAACATATTACAAACAAAACATAGAGCCGGTAGAGCTCTGTAGTTTGTGAATCCTTTGAATAAATGCCATATTTGCTCAGCGAGAAACAAAAACATAGTCGTGAGCATTGCAGGGCTATATTTTGCTCTTTTCGCTATGCTATAGTGTAGTGTGCTCTGACTCAGTGCTCTAAATTGTCATATGTCACAAAATACAAGGTTATCCAGAACTGGCGCACTAAGCCAAGTTCTATAAAAAAAAACATGTTTTATTCACATGAAAAGGTGAAAGTTATGGTCAAACATAATAATTTAAAATTAAAAGAAAAATTAAATTACCAAATCACATATCATTATTATAAATAGTACAAGGTCTGTACTATCACCTAATAATTCAATAATAAAAGTATCAAGATAGTTTAGTTACTGCAGATGCACTGCGCCGGGGCTTTATGACTCCGGCCGAGTTGCCGCCGTGCGTAAAACCCGATTTTGAGATACACAATTTCGTTGTAGCCCTCTTAAAGAGGTGAATTCAACCATCATTATGGATAACTTTTACTATGGAACAAACCCGGGATTCAAGAAAAAAAAACATCATTCCGAGTTGCATTTTTCTATGGAACAGCTGTTTTTTTTGTTTCGATTTCTGGGTTGGCCCCATAGTTTCGATCTCTGGGCACCTTTCGGTACAGGGCAGGTGGACCCTGTGTTTGTAGTGCAATTGTTTTTGTTATAAATTATGTTTACGATATCAATTCCGTACTTTCTTCCATAGCAATCATTTTCCACGCCTACGTAATGCCAGACGCTTTCATTATTCTGCTCGGATTATTCCTATTACTCAGAAAATTCAGTCAAATAAAACAACCGAAAAAGTTTCGGTCTTAATTGTGACAGAGTTATTACAGTCCTTATTAATTAAAAATCCGAAAGTATGTTTGTTGGTTCGTTACTACTTTAGGCAGCATCAAAAAATCGATAGATTTGTTTTATAACCTCGGCGCAAAAATAAACTACGGGGTGCTATAAGTTTGACGTCGTGTGTGTATGTGTGTATGCGTGTGTGTGTATGCGTGTGTGTGTATGCGTGTGTGTGTGTGTGTGTGTGTGCCTGTGGCATCGTAGTACACGGACGGATGGTACCTACTGTGATTTAGTTTTTTATTTGTTTGAAATTTATGAAAGATATGTTTGAAATGATTTTTATCGTGCTTCACACACGTTACTAGGTGTATAGAGACTTTCTTTTTGTGATAAACATTTCAAAAATTGACGCGTTCGCAGGATTTGAATGTTTTGAAAGTGTTTATCACAAAAAAAAAGATATGTTTCATCAAAATCGGTTCAGCCGTTTCACAGTTATCAGCTCTTTTGTCAGCTGCGGTAGAATCTCATTGCGTTAGGAATTTTTAAATACTTTTATTTCATTTTTGACAAGGTTATATCCAAACGTTGGAATGTAACTTAAATAGGCATATTTTATCCCGTAAAAAGAAACACAAAATCCTAGCACAAAACTCTAAATATTACGCGGCTGAAACCACAGGCAAAAGGTAGTACATAGTCTGATAATTTTCTCAAGAACTAATACTTAGAATACTTAGGTCCTAAGTCAACTTTGTTGTTTGTACGGAGATGTAATTTTGGCATCGCACCAAAAGCTAGCAGACTAGACTAAGTTAGTAGACAGTAAAATGGCATCGGACAGGGTAGGATAGTTGGTACTATTAGTTAGGCAACTTAGTAAAATATGTGTCTATGTTGACGCAGTTGTATTCGCTGTTCTATATTAAAGGAAATAGCGATTGTTACTTATAGTACCGGCCTCATTAATAATCCACTACTCAACCTAAGTCGAAAATAATGTGGTTGAAAAATTCCGGTAAGCGCAACGGGTAAGTTTGTACGTCCATCTTGGTGGACAGACTACTTCATTAATACCGCAGGATCGCGCTGGATGCAAGCTAATTCTTACTGACTATGAACACAAGTGGACGTCTTATGGCTAATAGATGAATGGAACCCAACAAGAACGATTTGACCGTATCCACCACGCCGCGCCGGTCTAGTATGGGATGGTAAATTGGTTGGATTAACACACGCCCTAAAAATACTCTACGGTAGATGCAGGTTTCTTCAAAATATTTACTTTCACCGCAAAGCTAGTTTTTTAGGGTTCCGTACCTCAAACGAAAAAAACGGAACCCTTTTAGGATCACTTTGTTGTCCGTCTGTCCGTCTGTGTGTATGTCAAGACTCTTTATCTCGGGAACGCGTAAAGATATCGAGTTGAAATTTAAACTGTATACGTATATCTATAGTATCTTGCAGTTGTGTAAAAGAAAAACTTCTCTGTTATCGTTTAAAAAAGTTAGAGCCGTTTATGTCGTAAAAAACCGCATATTTCGACACTCACAAAAATCAAAACCTCCAGGGTACTTCCCGTTGACATAGAACTATGAAATTTGGCGAAAAGCATTGTCTTAGAGTACACATATAGGAATAAATCTGGAAACTGTACATTTTTATTCAAATCACAAAAAAATGGGCCTCAAAATTCACAAAATATGGGTTCAAAATTCAAATCGTATCATGTAAGTTATAGAGATTTTAACAACTTACTTCCCAATATTGTGAAATTTTCTGGATTTATACGGAACCCTCGATGTGCGAGCCTGACTCGCACTTGTCCGGAATTTTTAAATCTGTGCAAAAATGAATTTCAAAACTCATTGGTACGGGAACGGGATCTGACCCACGACCTCAATATTGCAACGTGTGCGTTACTACTACTGCTACTACTATGCAACCACGAAATTTTTATCATTTAGTTAGTTGTAAAAAAAAAAATGGTCAGTTCCTAGTCAGTTCAAACGCAAGGGTTGCCAGACAAAAGTTCAAAATTAAAGCGCAATCCATTGTCACCTCCACAACAATGGATGCGATTTTTTAATTTCCGATTTCGAGTATCCAAATTTGAACACGCGCTCTACAAAATTAATTAGTTACATCAATCACAGCGTCAATGCTGTCATTTTTACACCGGCCCACTGGTTTTGAAAAAGGTAAACTGTGACAAAAAATTGTAACGTGATTCGACCATTGTGTCCCAACCCTTTTTATTTTTTAAAAACTGTGTAGTGACGTCTGTGAGGCGTAGTGGGGCGTAGATGCATGTGGGACAATATTTTGAATTTCTTTGTACGTGATAAGTAGGAATTTATTCGTTGGTCGTATGTTTTCTAGGGATCGTTGATTGTGCGCACTTTATTACGTAGAGTAACACTTATTTTAAAAATTGCATATTTAAAATAATTTTAAAAAGGTGTTAGTTACCTATGATCTGAGACATAATGGTGATATGTACGGGGTTATTCCTAATCAATTAGCATTCTTTTAGGGGCTTATTCTATACATCAAAACTAACAACTTTTATTCTGCGACTTTTATCGAAACTGAAAAAAAATTGTTGTTCCATAGAAGAATATTGTTCACCCGCGACAAAATGTATGGAAGAGCTGATTTTTTTTTAGTTTTGACAAAAGTCGCAGAACAATAGTTGTTAGTTTTGATGTACAGAATAAGCCCCTAAGAGGATGCTAATTGATTAAGAATAACCCTGTATAGTGTGACAATACTCGGCTTTGGTTCGATCTCGGTTACGTACTTACCGATGTATTACATAGGTAATACTTGGTGTTTGCGCATTCTTCCGATACGACTACTGTTTAGGGGTTATCCAGAACTCGTGTACTAAGCCAAAAAAGAGTGGTACAGACTGTTCTGTGGTACAGACCATTATTATGTTTGAACAATTTTTGCTATACACCATAGCAATCCAGATTCGAGAAAAAAAACCGGACAAGTGCCAGTTAGGCTCGCACATCAAGGGTTCCGTACAAACATATTGTTAAAATAATTAAAAACCTGTTTTAGCATGTACCAATGAAGTTATTTTATATGATACCTTACATGATATATTTGACTCACTTTGAATTTTGAACCCATATTTTGTGAATTTTGAGGCCCTATTTTTATGTGATTTAAATAAAAATGTACAAGTTTCAGATTTATTCCTATATGTGTACTCTGAGACAATGCTCTTTGCCAAATTTCATAGTTCTATGTCAACGGGAATTACCCTGTAGGTTTTGATTTTTGTGAGCGTTGAAATATGCGTTTTTTTACGACATAAACGGCTCTAACTTTTTTATACGAACGGTAACTGAAAAGCTTTTCTTTTACACAACTGCAAGAATTCATAGGTTTACGTATATAGTTTAAATTTCAACTCGATATCTTTACGCGTTCCCGAGATAAAGAGTCTTGACATACACACAGACGGACAGACGGACAACAAAGTGATCCTATAAGGGTTCCGTTTTTTCCTTTTGAGGTACGGAACCCTAAAAATTAGCCGTTCCATACAAAATTGCACCTCAGAACCGATAAAATGTAAACAGCTTATTTTTTTCTCGAACACCGTCCTGACCCCTTAGTCAAAGTTGTTCATATTGATAGTCACCTCTTTTTGGCTTAGTTACAGGGCAAGCCGATAACGCTGTATGAAGCAGTAGTAAGTACAACACAGATAATAACATTTTAATTTAAGTATGAATTCGAAAAACGCGATTGTATTATTCAAATGTGCCAATTGTACACAATTCTAATAATAAAGTTTTTTTTTCAAATAGGTTTGCGTTTGACTACACACTGCCTGATGTTAAGCAGATATGCGGTCTAGGATGTAGCACGCTTACCTAGAAGATACCTATTTACTCGAAATTTGAAGTAGGTGACATTGTTCTTTAGCGGAAAGACAGACTCAGGCAAAGCGTTCCACATTCTGGCAGTTTGTACGAGGAATGTGGACTCAAAACGCTTGGTTCTAACGCGTGGGATGTCCACCATAAAAGGGTGGCACTTTGGTCGCGACTGTCCAGCCGTACGATAGAAGAAAGGGCCAGGTTGGACCAGATTGTGCAACTCCTGGGTGCACTCACCGAGGTGTATCCGATAGTAGGCAGACAGACACGCCACCCTACGTCGATGCTCGCGACTGCAGCTTCGACTCAGTCAAGGTTTCGCTGCCTATCAGCCTCCTGGCTCGCCTTTCAATGGAATGGACTTTTATGAAGAACATTTTTTCCTTTCTGTGTTGGAAACTTTATGAATATTTTTTGAATAATAATCAATTATTTGCAAAAGAATATCTACAACAAATAGATACTTCAACACGTTGAAATTGACAAATTGCGGATCATTATTTCACGGAAAGATATTCTACCAAGCAGTAGGTACGAATAATTTTTATTATTCTTTATACAGACCCTTCAAACTTTCACCTTTTCCTTTGACAATACGAAGCGTGACATACAAACGTACATTCATCATCGGACTGTATTTACATATGTATAGAGAATGTGAATATGACAGCAATCTATCATGTGGTGACAATATGCACGCGCCCTTTCTTACTTTTTAATAAAATAGCAGTGCTTAATTAAATTAGGGGAAGATTTACTATTAACAGTATTAACTGACTTGAATTTTGTTCTATTACGTATTGATAAGAATAAATTAATCTGAGTGAAAGTAAAGGGCCTAAATCTACCCGTTTCAGTGCGAAAAAGATGAAGTTGTAAGCTTTGAAAGTGCTTGTTTTTGAATACTCTTGATATACTTGTAACTTAGAACAATCCAATTTTAGAGACTGAAATATCTATCAATCGAATTCTATGTTTAAGAAATCATCAAATTAAGTATTAGTACCTATAAAATTAAAACAAAAAGATCACAAATATTATTCGCTTTCAATTTTGAAACCAATAAACGAGAAACAGGTTTTAATTTTAAAAAGACGCTCATGCGCACTTGCGCAATTTGTACTAAAAGTTAATAATCAAAATACAATAATTTTTAACATGAAGTAAAATTTTATTACTTGTTTCTGTAATATAGAAACAGTAAAATGTAAACACTGTGGGTGCCGTTCGATCACTGCATGATATGAATTAATTCAGACCATAGACATAAACATGCAACTTCAGAAAGACCGGGGATATAAACTTTCAGAAGTCGTATTTTTTTTTTTTTTTGAGACATAAGTTTTTCACTATATATTTCGATCAATAGATTTGGATATACTTGCTGTACATAAAATAGTTTATAGGAAACCAACTAACCGGTCTTACTGGAGATCTTTAAGGGATACCTATGTTCAGCAGAGAACGTCCTATGGCTGTAAAGAAGAAGAAGAATATTAAAAAGTCTTAAGCGCTATAGTATAATATGTTATTTTGAAAATTATAAAATACAATTAAATGTGCCATCAGCACTTTGCTCAATTATTTGTTTATTCTACAAGTTTTACGATATCGAATCTTATTATCGTTAAATAATAAAAAAACGTATCGAATATTTTAGACAAGAAGACACAATTTTATCAATTCTATATAATTAATATTATATAGATTGTTTAACATACAAACTGAAGTAACCGAATATTAGCATAGACGAATATGATATTAGTTATGAAAGAACCCTATATTCACACTGAAAATATTTTCAAAGCCACTGAGACAAAGTGACACAAGATTAGTCAAATTTTAACGAAAATCGTTGATTATTATATATCTAATGTTAGTGAATTTTATCAGATGAAATTTTGGACAGAGATGAAGTACCACCTCTTGTTTGTAGAATTTATAACTTGATGATCAAGAATAAATTCTGAATAACTATGATGCGTGCGCGCATCACATTTGAATAATGAACAAAAAAAAACATTTGCATTTTGACATTTGTTGTTGTCTGAGTGACATATGGAAAAAAGTGTCAATGTGAAAAATATGACTTTATTGTTAGTAATCTATTTTTATGGAAAAAATATTTTGCACGCTTTATTAAAACGGTTTGAACATTGTTTGAACAGAAATGCATTCAGTATAAATCAGTTCAAGTGTATATTGATAAACTCTGAAGATTCATACTCGTTGGTACAACTACTATAAATAAGGTATAGTATGGTTGGGTATATCTCCTTGTGACACTTTTGATCGTCACTTTCGTGGCTCCTTTTATGTTTTGCTTATGTTTATAAATTGCTAGTTTTTACCCGCGGCTTCGCCCGCATGATATTTTGATTTTTGACGCAATATCATTATAATTTATAGCCTATGTGTTATTCTGATATATAAACTATATTATTGCAAAGTTTCATCTCAATCCGTTCAGTAGTTTGTGCGTGAAAGAGTAACAAACATCCATCCATCCTTCCATCCGTACGTTTCGCGTTTATAATACTAGTAGGATAGGATTTTTATTAAAACAAAGGCCGTACCTAGCACTTGAAATCACAATTAAGATGGTATAATATATAAATTTAAACAAACGTTAGTCTCTTTTGAGATCATAATTATTTAATATATAAATTGGCCACGCAAGTAACGCTCACACTGTTTGAGGACTCATTCAGGACAACTTATTTCAGGCTAGTTTTGGGTGGAAATGTTATAAAAATGATATTTTTCTTTAGCACTATTATTTCATTTCGGTTTCATTCATATTCTACCTTCGAGCGAGTATCAGGTAGGATCACGCTGGATGCGAGCCGCTTCCAATCGGTCTTATTGCAGATCTATAGGAGAGGTCTATGTCTAGCAGTGGACTCCAATGGTTGTAACGACGACGTCAAGGTAAATAAAAAACCGAACAAGTGCAAGTCAGGCTCACACATCGAGGGTTCCGTTCAAATCCAAAAAAAATCTCAAAATTGGGAAGTAAGTTGTTAAAATCTCTATACTATAACCACCGACAAAAAAGTTTTTTTTTCAGCTTTCTCGTCATACATCGAAAATTACACATAGTTAAAATAATTAAAAACCTGTTTTAGCATGTGCTAATGAAGCTCTTTTATATTATACCTTACATGATACGATTTACTCACTTTGAATTTTGAACCCATATTTTGTGAATTTTGGGGCCCTATTGTTTTGTGATTTAAATAAAATTGTACATTTTTCAGATTTATTCCTATATGTGTACTCTGAGACAATGCTTATCTCCAAATTTCGTAGTTCTATGTCAACGGGAAGTACCCTGTAGGTTTAAATTTTTGTGAGTGTCGAAATATTTTTCTTTTACACAACTGCAAGAAACCATAGATATACGTATACAGTTTAAATTTCAACTCGATATCTTTACGCGTTCCCGAGATAAAGAATCTTGACATACACACAGACGGACAACAAAGTGATCCTATAAGGTTTCCGTTTTTTCCGTTTGATGTACGGAACCCTAAAAATGAGTAATTTTATACTCTAGAAATAGAAATTTGAAATAACCCGAGCACAAAGAGTAATTAGAAGTTGGGAACATTTGTCGATTGTTCCAGCTTTCACATAAACCCAGAACTTTAAGTTGGGGGGTTGGGGGCTAGAAACTTAAAAAGCTCAATAAAATAGCCTAAAATTATGTATGCTTGCTAGGTGTTAACATTGTTGAATATAAATTGTTTTTTAGCTTTCGCCTTCACTCTCATTCGCCGATAACCCTTATTTTGAGCTGATCTTGGCCAGAAATTTTGGCTATACTTCAGACCTGATTTATGAGATTTTTCAGTGTACCTACAGATATTAATTAAACTTTATACCTACAATAAAATTTATCTTATGCAATGTATCACTTCTTCCTTCATCAAAAAGCAGATGTTCCGTATAAAAAGTTCCATGACTTTCGTCAGATAAAATGCCTGAAAAAGTGAATTCTAATGGCTGCAATTTCAGGATTGCTCCAATATTTTCACGGTGAATGTTTATCGTTTTCACATGTAGGACGCGCACTGTTGACATATTATGCCTTCCTTTACCTCTTTCATTAATTAGGCTTAATTTTACCGCTCTTATAGTAAATCCAGCAAATCGGCTGATGAGTTTGTAAATGCTAGGGTACAAAATAGCAGTCTATATATAACGAAGTGGGCTGAACTAAACTGAAGTTTTTGAAATCTTCTATATTTTTAGAGGTTTGAGAGTACAATAGATTTCAACCATTATATTCATCGGCATGGCTGGATATCGCAGCCCAAAAAAACAAAGCTCTGTTTGATTTGCCAGAGCACGTAACTGGTTATGCATAAAGGGGATACGAGTGTTAGTGAAAAAATATTTGCTCAGTTTCCGCGTCAATGGATTTATTGCTTTGCAAATTGATCGAGTTTTTGTGGTTGGAAGCACTTCAAGTGTCGCTGTTTGTGGTTATTTCTTTATGGGAAGATATCATTGAAATTTATTTAGTGAGTATAGGCCGGAGGGAGGGCTAACTGGTGTCAGAGTTTTTGCTGCCTGAAGACTTATGACAGGGTCTAACGGTTAGAACAACTTACAGTGACTACAGAATCGCCCAATAAAGTAGGTATCCCAAAACTAAAATTCTTTTAAATAACTAATGGTTTTTCACTCTAAATGGGAGGTTGTGAATTCTGTGATATTATTTATTTTTATCCTAGAACTCCGACTAGAACTCATTGATAAAATGAATTATAAAAATAAAACCTTTTCTGTTTACAACACACTCTACGTCATTTGCAGTGAAATAAACTAAATACCTGGTTAGGTTTGGATATAAGTCCTTATACTCAGTAAATGAGGTTCATCAACAACCATATTCCTCATGGATGGTCTCACTCATAGTCATAGGACACAATTATTAAGCCTCTTCTTTAATTTTTAGGGTTCCGTACCTCAAACGGAAAAAACGGAAACCTTATAGGATCACTTTGTTGTCCGTCTGTCCGTCTGTGTGTATGTCAAGACTCTTTAACTCGGAAACGCGTAAAGATATCGAGTTGAAATTTAAACTGTATATGTATATCTATGGTTTCTTGCAGTTGTGTAAAAGAAAAACTTCTCAGTTATCGTTTAAAAAAGTTAGAGCGTTATGTCGTAAAAAACCGCATATTTCGAAACTCACAAAAATCAAAACCTACAGGGTACCGTTGACATAGAATTATAAAATTTGGCGAAAAGCATTGTCTCAGAGTACACATATAGGAATAAATCTGAAAACTATATTTTTATTTAAATCACAAAAAATAGGGCCTCAAAATTCACAAAATATGGGTTCAAAATTCAAAGTGAGTAAATTGTATCATGTAAGGTATCATATTTCTTCCCAATTTTGTGAAATTTTCTGGATTTGTACGGAACCCGAGGTGAAGGTGTGCGAGCCTGACTCGCACTTGTCCGGTTTTTTTTCCAAAGTCATTCCCATTTTTGTCTCAGTTTAAGGAAATATCTTTCAATTTAGCTAGAATCAAAACAGAACAATTACAAAAATTATAATTCAAACTCCTACAAATATCCTACAATTCAAGTAACGTGCAAAATTATTTTCATAAAACATTTAATGCGATTTTGTAAATTTACGGCACAGTGACAGACCGAGAGTGAAATAAATGTTGCGTGAAAATCGCACATTACCGTAAATAAAAGGGATGTGACAATATCAACAATGGCTACTCCAGTCAACAATAACATGGCTTTAACTTCGACCCCTTTGGTGAGCAAAAAACGATATACTTAAAATGTTGACTTTTACTGTTCATCGTCATAAATAAAATCAGCTGTTGCACTACAGCTGTATGCGTATACTGTTGTACACAAAAATGCCCGATTTCCTGATAGGACCAAATGAATACCAAATGTCATTGATTTGCGTCCAGCGCTATCAAATGCAGTTTTATTCGGATCTGCCCACCGCGAGTTCACAGCAAAAAGTACGAGAAATTGAAATGCGGTTTTGCTACGAAACGTTTCAGCTTGTAGCTATCGTCACAGCCGCCAAGTTAATTGTAATTCACAGCTGCATAGCCGCGATAATATTTGGTGCGACTTCTTTCTTTCTTCTTGCATGTGGTCTGCCGCGCAGTCCGCGGACCGTGCTCAGAATTCCCGACCTACGCAACAAACGGAGCATAACAATTAACTCTCCTACATCCTGTAAAACCAGAACTCTACTAGCATTACCCTAACAATATTAATAGAACATCACGTCACAGTTTCTGGTCACCGACAATTGGCATCCGACACGTGTCCGTTATTAAATTATAAAGAAAATAAACCGGTAAATTTAGTTTATCATGTTCGAGTTAGTGGACTTCAATTTCGTGTAGTAATAAATCGTTTTAGTATTTCAGGATCTAAATTTTTGTTTAATAGGACTTAAGCGACACTCATTTTTGCGTTTGATAAAATTTCAAGTACCTCCAAGTAGAATGTCTTATTTGACTTAATTTCTAAGGTCTTTTAGACGGTGGTTTGGACAGAAGCCTTTCACAATGATAGGTACTTCCTAGATGTAGCCATGTCTGACATTTTTTTTTAATGTTTGAGTGCCAAACGTGTTCCAGTTATAAATTAACTATACCAATTTTTCTTTGTTCTGCGTAATTTTAATGACATATTTTTGTCATTTACCTTTTTAGTTTGAGTAGGTAGGTACATCTTAGAAGCAAGGATGTTAATGGTACAACTTCTATGCCTCACAGTCTTCTGCCAATTTTTCACTCTCTCATAAAAGGATAGTGGGGGAGACCTTTGCCCAGCAGTGGGCCAGTCTAGGTTGAAAAAAATACAAATAGATATAACATGATGCTACAGAAAATATTGTAAGCAAGAACCCAATGCAGACCCAACTCTAAGGGGAAGACACCGGAAGGTCTTGCCACGTGGCTGCCCAGGTGGGTGTGATTTTTTCCCCCATTTTTTTCCCTGGCTCGTGTCGTAAAGGAAATGACTTTAATAGTTCGCCACCGGGCCGCTTCAATGGGCGCCTTATTTTTTTAGGATCGTGTAATTTTATAGACCATGGGCTTCTATGGGTGATTTATTGAGAAGGGGTGTGTTTGGTTTAAAAACAAATCATTGCATAAAAGTTGAGCATCGCCTTGAGGGTATAATTTTCCCTATCTGCTTGTTTAGAATCTAGCCAAACCTTTCAAGTAATAAAACAAAGATTTGTAAGGTGCACCTGTTTATTAACAAGTACATCTATATCTTTTATAGGAGGATCATCAGGAGGCCCGCCAAAAAGTTTTTCAAAACGAAAGACATATTAGGATTTTCATGATGTGGTAAAAAAAATTTAAGGAAGATTATGATATCCCAGATTAATTATATTCGTCATCTAAAAATATTAAGGACATACATAATTGTATACTTAATTTATATTTACTTTGGGGCTGTTACTGCAGGGTTCAGAGTTGGTGTGGTTGGTCCCATAGTATTTTTTTATCTCGATGTTCTAAAGTCTTCCTTCACAGTTTGTGTGACCATCAGTAATCAGGTAAGTAAGTAAGTTCGTATAGGCCAGGTGGCTAGCCCTGGTGTCAGAGTTGTTAGGCCGCCTGAAGGCCTCTGACATGGCTAAACGGTTGAAACAACCGGGACCTACAATTTAACGTGTCATCCGAGCCACGGTAGCGCTCAGTTGGAAAATGCCACCCGCGGTCACCCATCCAAATCCTGACCGTGCGGAACGTTGCTTAATTTCGGTGATCGCTGACAAACACCTAGTCAAACTACGCTACGAGCGCTACTAATTAGGTAAAATGAAACAAAATTAGGTAGGTAGATAGGTACCTACCTAAGTTACTTAAGTTAGACACGGTAGATAGCTTCCAAATGAAGCTTGTCATAACACGAACGCCAATAAAGTTTGACTAACGATGTTATTTCAAGAAACAGATGTTGAACAACTCCGTAATAACTTGAGACAATTTTCTTTTAAGTAAATGACGCATATCGGGTCAATTTCTTTGTTCCTTTTTATTGTAGAGTTAACGACTCGTGTACTGTTCCTTAATTTAAAAATTATTATTAATCGTTATAATGCTGCTTTCATTTGTACGTATGGATCTTAGAAACTTACGGTTCCGAACTTTTAACGCATAGTGTATTAAAACTTGTATATTGCTGTAAGCCATACAGAAGTTATAAAGGCATTTTCAACTACCAAATTGTTACTATCGAAAACAAAGATCGGAGTTCCAGAAAAATACCAACAAAAGACCGACAAGAACAAAACGCACAAACGTTCCTTTATCATCAAACAAAGAGATGCGGAGGATACACGCCTTTGCAAGGTCTTATCGATAATTTCTATGTGAAACAATATATTATTCCCTTTCTATGGCCTATGTCTAACAGAGGACGTTCTCACCTAACACGATGAAGGTTTTAAATCCCATATACAGTGTAGCGTTTTTTGGGAGAGGCCTACGTCTAGTTGTGGTCTTAGATATAATGACTACTGATGCTGATGAAGTAGGCAAAACTATGGGTGCTCGTAGTTTCTCAATAAATCACAAAGTGAGACTGCAGTGGGCCCGACACACTTAAGTAAATCTTATTACCCTCCTGTGGCCTGCCGGTCTAAACCAAAGATAATGGAGCTAGTAGATCACACACCTATTCTATGCTTGAACGATTGAGCTACTGGAGAAGGGTATGACGCGCGTACGCCTTGTTCATGGTATACGACAAGTACAATACATAGCTCGTTTATCAAAATAACTAGGTATCAATTCGATTTTCAGTCTATGAATTGGTCTCACCGAACAAAGTGCATTCGTAAAGATAGCAATAATTGCGTGCAGTTCACGTATGGGCTAAATACTTTTAGATTCTATGCGGTTGTTTATAGTCCTTTAAATAATTGTCGAATTTTTAATCCTACCATTCGATCAAAACACAACGTTGTTTCTTGATCAAAGGTTTGTACTGAATTAGTTTGCTTTATTTTTCTACTACAGCCCACCAGTTTTTATGCTATTTGATTTTTGTAGGCGCTACAATTTTTATTTAAACTGCTACATGGAAGATGGCTAAAAACAACGTACTTTCTCATTCAGGAAAGGTATAAAAAGTATAAAAGTGTAAAGGTAGGTCATGTCATACTCTTTCTCGATTCGTAATGCTTGTTCCGGTAAAAGAAAGTTTATTGAAGATGAAAATTAAAGTCACAGGTGGGGTGATACTTTGTGCTAGCAAAACAAGACGTTGTTTGCCAGTAAATGAATTACGCGACGTGCTCTTGAGGTTCCCTTCTCTAGGGTAGTACGAGCAGGGGAGGTACCTATCGGCCGCGTTTGTAACTCAATTTTGTAACCCGTTACAAACGAAGAAAATTTTCTCCTTTCTTGTTACCCAGTTACAAACTAGTAAATATTTCAAAGGACTTCGAAATATTTTTAAATAGTTGGCCTTCCGATTGGACACGATATGAGCAGTACGCCCGGACGGACGAAAGTCTAATAAGGTTTATAAGAAACAGCAAATTAATAACCTATACCTAGCCAGATTAAGAAGATAGCTAGCTGAAAGAGAAAAATATAGCTAGCTATCTACTGCTTTTCATGTCTGTTTAAAGCAAGTCTACTCTACAACAAGGCGTTGTTTGCTAGTAAATGAATTACGCGACGCGCTCCAGAGGTTCCCTTCTCTAGACTACTCTAGAGTAGTGAGAGCATGGGAGGTCGCTGTCCAATCGGACACGATAATTATGGGTAGTGAGCTCAGACGGACGGAAGTCTAATAAGGTTTATAGGAACCTATAAAGAAGACGAATAAAAATAAGCTAGATTAGATCTTTGTGGCTAAATTAATGGCTATCTAGCTGTGTACTGGTTATTATTTCTGTTGCAAAACAAGCCGTTGTTTTGCTAGTAAATGAATTACGCGACGCGCCCCAAAGGCTCTTTCACTAGGGCAGTGAGAGCATGGGAGGTCGCCGTTCAATTGGACACGATATGGGTAGTGAACTCAGGCGGTCGGAAGTCTAATAAGGTTTGTAAGAACCCATAAAAGAAGTAGGTATACCAATTAATTGGAACAGTGTGAACGCATTACCTTGCATAAAAAGCAGGTTGTATATGAGCTTATGATTTCTAAAGTATAATGTAAGCAGGATTTGTTTAGATTGGACTTTTAAAGTTTTGCCTCGGATATCAATAGTGTTTTATTTACAATTTTTTTATCAAATATGTTTTACCTATAAGAAATCCCACATAATGAAAACTATAAATTTTATTAAATCTTACATTTATTTAAGGGCTATACAATTCCCTTAGACATACCTATATTAATAAATCATTGTAGAATACATAACTACCTGCGTGCTTCATATTTTGAAATAATGCGGATTGCTGGAGTTTAGTTAGATTTTAGTGACATCTGGCGACATATAGTAAAGCTAATTATTCAATTCTATTAGATAGACATCTAGCGCGACAATACGGAACTAAAATGCCGTTGCAGATTCTGATGCAACTTTTAATTGGTTTTAATATAGATTTAAGATAAGTTATTATATATAACTACGACAGATGATGTTATTTTAAAAGTATTTCATTTATAATCGTTGTAGAAAGTTATGATTCCTTATTTACATTTGCTTACTTATTTTTAAATGCATCACCTATGAATACACACTATTCTGCTAAAGCCACGCTAAAACTTTGTTAAAACTTGCGTAACTCTCATCTTGAAGGACACACGACTTTATACGAAATTCAAATTTGGTTCAGAATGTTTGTGGTTCTACAAAAATAACGAATGTACCTATTACCTATAACATCATGACACTCTCTGGCCATTAAAACTAAATAATTGATGTGCCTAAGTAAAAATAAATCAAGTCAATCCATTGTTACGTTTTTGTGCGCAAGAAAGAGTAACAAACAATTTAACTAACACACTTTAGGATTTACCTATAGTGTACAATTTCAACTAGTAGAAATATCAAAACGCTTTGATTCAAAATTTAAATGCTGCGTACTACTAACTGTAGAGATACGAGAGTACAAGTAGGTAAGTATAGGTAGTTTGAGTGAGAACAACAGTGACTTCAGAAGCTTTATTCAATTTCTAAGCATCCACCCGATACTTGCACAGTTTTGGTAACTTATCTCACTTATCATCGCATCAGGTAGATAGTCAAACTTACTCCATAATAGGACCAGCGCGACAAGGCCTCTGAACGCGATCTCTTCAATCGATTTTCAGAAGCTCAGGGCTCTAGTTGCTTTGGTCGTTTTAAGATAATATTTTCTTGTAAGCGATATTTCTCCAGCCCTCGAGATAAAGTGAGGGTATAACGAGGCGTTGTCTTTGACAGGTTATACCTTTGGCGCAGGTGGTGCGTTATTGGTGACGCCTACGGGAATTATGATGATCTTTGACTGGGATTGAGTTGCTCTTTCTTTTTGGTCTGTTATTTTTGTAATGGATAGTGTTTTGACATCTTTGATGGCTTGACCGGTTGACATCACTGATCAGAGGACAAGGTGTCTCTGATCTGTGGTTGATATATGTTAATAAATTTGATGTAGACTGTAGACTCCTAGCCACCACTCTTTTCATGTTTGTTAGACAAAGACGGCTCCTATGCGTACTCCGTAAATAGGTACGGTACGGTACTCATTTTAAATTCTAAAGTAGGTATCTGGAAACGGCTATTGAGGCGCTTCGTCTAACGGACTTCAGTGGTGTCTACTCCTTTGATTTGAGATGTAATTAAATAAATAAATAAATATTTTGGGACATGTTACACACGGCCTCTGACCCTAAAGTAAGCAAAGCTTGTGATATGGCTGCCAGAGACTGATATACTACATAATTATACTTATTTTTAAATACATACTTATTTAGATAGTAACTAAATAACACCCAGACACAAAGCAAACATTTATGTTCATCACATAAATATTTGCCCTGGTTGGGATCGAACCCACGCCTCTTTGATCCAGAAGTTAGGGTCACTAACCACTGAGCCACCGAGGCAGTCCAAGTGAATTGTTTTTATGTTAACAAATTCCGCAAATATTTTTAGACATATTAAACATAAAATTTAATCATATAAAAAAATGGACAAGGCGTACTATAGTATCAAGGATTATATTTCTGACAGGGATTCTATGCGCGAATTGACTTGTTATTGACTTATATACATTTATTATTATGATTTTCCGATTTATTAAATTTTTATTGTTTTGTTATTGTATGATTTTAAGTTGTTTTGTTTCATGTAATTTATTTGAGTCCTGCGTTTTGATGTGTGAATATGTGCCTATATTTCAGAAATAAATGAATTGAATTCAAATTGTAGTTCCTACCAAAATCGAATAGCAAAATTCATTACTTTTGTTACCAAGTAGTGTACAGCTGTTCGCAGACAAATTAGTTACTTCTATAATGATGCTAACCTACATTTTCATAACTCCAATAGCTCACTGAAGACCTGCTAGCTTAGCATACGACCAAAAAGTTGTTCATAGTGATGGTCTTAATTACCCCTTTTCGGGTAAGTACTGGACCAGCAGATAACCCTGTAGAGCCTCTTACAGCGTGACTTCAAATTCTCAAGTTCGCTATTGTTCCAAGCTCATGTTGCATTGCCATCGATTACTTTTTCTACCATATCGTTACACGGCTCGTTGCGTTACCAACGGAGTATTTGTCTACCGTTGTTGTGTAACTGAGGTGAACAGGGATGGAGGCAGGATGGGGGAGCAGACAACCTAAAAATGTATGTGTGAATATAGGGGCAAATCCTACTAGTATTATAAACGCGAAAGTTTGTGAAGATGGATGGATGGATGTTTGTTACTCTTTCACGCAAAAATTACTGAACGGATTGAGATGAAACTTTGCAATAATATAGCTTATATATCAGAATAACACATAGACTATAAATTATAATGATATTGCGTCAAAAATCAAAATATCATGCGGGCGAAGCCGCGGGTAAAAACTAGTATCATATAAAACAAAAAATAGAGGGGAACCTGAACATGTCACGAGTAAAAGTTTTAAAGCCGTCTTACACCGAGATGGTAGGTACAGAAATAATAATGTTGTTGATTATTTTAATCGTATTTAAATATTATAAATACCTATAAATTGTTTTTGAAAATATAATACAGTATTTCATGACGTACGATTTTATTAATTTAAACTACGGGACTAATCGCGCACTATTATTACGAGATAAATAAATACATCTTGTCCCGACGATTGTCTACCCGTGACCACGATTGACGCAACTCGATCGAAACGTCGTCGGGATAATGAGGTATTTATTTATCTCGTAATTTTGGTGCGCGATTAGTCCCATAGTACATAATAAAAATATCCTCAAATCGCGAAAGGTTAAAAACAACATAATTATGTGGAAATAAATAGAAATAAATCCATTGTACAAAATGTCGTTTTTTAACTTTCGCGATTTGAACACATTATTATTAAGTATATACTACGGGACTAATCGCGCACTAAAATTACGAGATAAATAAATAGCTCCTCATCCCGACGTTTCGGCCGAGTTGTCTACCCGTGACCACGGTCGATACAACTCGGCCGAAACGTCGGGATGAGGTGGTATTTATTTATCTGGTAATTTTAGAGCGCGATTAGTCCCGTAGTATATAGTAATAATGTACAAAATGTCGAAGTAAAATTGATCAACACAAAACTAAGATGTTTTATATACATGCTGCAGGACTAAGTGGTTGACAACAGGGCAGGTAAACCCACCAGCTATAAAAGAAATGAAAAGACTAACTAGCCCCAAATTATATCATCCTTATGCCGTCTCTGTTTCATATAAGCAATCTACTATCTTCATAATTAGATGATTGCTGAGCCCGGAGGCTTCGTATCGAATGGCTCAATTCAAGCCACGCATTTCGTCGTAACTGATCATAAACAATTATCCCTCCTTTATGTACCAACCTAAATGAGTAAGTAGCAACTTTAACAAGACTAAAATACCATGGAAATACGCTGAAGAATAAGTAAAAAATAATTATTTATCGCCAAAAATAGCATAAACGCCTTCAACCGTAAACAGAATTCGAATAGATCGCACGGATCGATGTAGTAATTTTTAAACTATTGATGATTTATCAAAAATGGTTCAGCCGATATTGATACAATTTAAATAGGACCATACATGAAGTAGGTATGATCTACGAAAAAAAAACATCTAAATCGGTTCACAATTGGCGAAAATATCGTTTTTTTTCCCTGACCTAACCTTAACCTAACCATAGCAGAACCATTATACAGTTAGATGATTAATTACTAATTTTGTTTGTGATTTAATTTGGTTCGTTGAATGGTATCCTTAACTTATATGCCTACGACAGAGCAGACATACACTAAATATTTATTTAAAACAAGGCGCAAGGATTTGAAGATGAACTTCAGCAAAGTAACGCCTGATTCAATAAATTATCAATGAATATGAGTAAAAATCGTGATAATTGAGATAGGTAGTACATAAATTGAAATTGAAAAAAATACACACAGACGAACATAGTACCTCCTCCTTTTTGGAAATCGATTAAATAAAGGTACAAAATTATGGGTAGTCATGATCATTTTGCTGTAGAAAATGCCGGTGTAGAATGAACATAGACCTCCCTCAAAGATTTCTTATAGTATCCAACCAGAACGATCCTCAAGCCATATGTACAAGCATACCTAGTGAGAAAATGTCTGGTCGTGAGTAAGGAAAGTGTAGTGGTCTTTATCCAAGCAACAGGTACGAGCGATGGTTATAAATTGCTGAGCTGTAAGGTATTTTGGGGCTACTCTTTTCTTTTGCAGATGATGATGTTAGTCCAAAATTTGTTTGTGCATTGTGCATAGATACTTATAATTCACATATATGTATCACTATAATCCTTTCCCCTCTTAATTAGGTTGCCTGGAAGAAATCGCTCAAAGCGATAAGGCCGCCGGTTTTCGCACTATTTTAATATATTGTACTCTTTTATTGTTGATTGTGTGAACAATAAAGCGTTTCTATTCTATTATATTATTCTTTATGCAAATAAAAATTAACAACTTTTTCACTCATTACATTTTGTATTATGTACCTACTTTAAATTACTTACAAATAATAGTCTAAGAAAAGACATCAACGCGTGTGACGTAACAAAAAAACGTCACACAAATTAACACAAACGTCACACAAAAAAACGTAACAAAAAAACGTCACACAAATTAACACAAACGTCACACAAAAAAACGTAACAAAAAAACGTCACACAAATTAACATTTTCAAAAACTATTTCGCTTTTATAATATGAACACCAGTCATCTATATTCCTCTTGTTTATTTCTTTTTTACCGCCTTCCAAAACCGAAGAGGTCCTATGTTCGTCTGCATTAATTTTTTGGTGTATCTATCTATATTCATCGATATTATCGCCAGTTGTGAACTGAATCAAAAAAATATTATTTTGTTCGAAAAAATATACTGCCAAGGAAAACGGACACACTCTCCCAAATAAATAATAAATCCTATATAAAAATGGACAGACTCGCAACTATACGGCGTTGCTCCAGGCAATGCAGCCCAATCAAACATTCTCATTTCAAAACTACCTTCAAAACTTTTCGACGACCTGCATCGCGCAAACGAAATATTCTCGCACGATAGTTCGTATTCGCCGATTCAAAAGTTCCAGTCGGTGTCTATGTTTACTCAGGGAACCAGCCCAGGGTAGCTGGCCCAAGTACCCCGTTGCCGAGCCCGGTGGCCAGGAGGCATTACCTGCAAAGTGGGTGAAAGGGATCCAGGCAGCCGCGGCAACTGTGCTGCCTTGGCGAAATGTACGGCGAATTTATATCGATATATAGCCGGCAGTACCACTGCAGTATACACTTTGACACCAATTTTGCTAGGTTTTTTAACCAACTTCAAACAAGGTTCTCAATTTGAATGTGTGTTTTTTTTGTATAACATAAACATACAAAAAAGATTAGAGACTCTGTCAATTATTTGTTTTACAACTCACGGGTTGCCCCGGATCTTTGAAGGGCATTGATGGGACCGAAACCAACACCAAGAGGCCCTTTTACAATTATTAAGTAAAAAAATACAGTTTTAGGCTATTTTAATGAATTATTACATGATTATAAGCTGGTCTATGGAATGAGGTGCGGCACCCGCCAAGTGATGCCTCATTTCAAAATATTTAGGCGGGTGGTGACTTGCCATCCACTAAATGGGCCCCCCATAAAGGCTACCGTAATTTGGCGCCGGAGGGGCAACATTGGTGTGGACGGCTTAGGGTGTCGAGAGGTGTGCTGCGCTTTCACTAGACGCTACTCGCGGCGTTATGCCCTTTAACACTTCCACCCTGGAGCGTAGGTTCTTAGCTCTTGCGGTTTCCACTCCAAACCGGCCAGTTAAGGCAAGAGAGGAGTCAGGGGTCTCATTTAGCCCCAGGGAATCAGGGTTCGCGGTGTCGCCACTCACCGACGGCTCGCCACAAAGCCGCCCCTGCGATATTATTATTATGAACTGAATTTTCATGTTTCTTGTGTTTTGTAGGTTTTAGATCCCATTTAAATTTTTACGAAATCGGCTGAGTAGTCTATGAAATATCAACAATATTGTGAAAATTATAACACTGATGGTACGTTGATCCGTGCGAACAATTCTATGTATAGGTACAAGGTTTAAGTCAGTTAAATGCCATATTTGGCGGAAAATAATCATTTTCCAAAAGATTTCCACATTAAAAAGCTATTATTGTTAGCTTTTTACTACCTTAATTTCCGATTGAAAAATATTTTTTAGAGTTCCGTACCTCAAAAGGAAAAAACGGAATATAGGATCACTTTGTTGTCCGTCTGTGTGTATATCAAGACTCTTTATCTCGGGAATGCGTAAAGGTATCGAATTGAAATTTAAACTACATATATACGTATATCTATGGTCTCATGTAGTTGTGTAAAAAAAAAACTTCTCAGTTACCGTATAAAAAAGTTAGAGCCGTTTATGTCGTAAAAAACCGCATATTTCGACACTCACAAAAATCAAAATCTACAGGGTACTTCCCGTTGATATAGAACTATGAAATTTGGCGCGAAGCATCTCAGAGTACACATATAGGAATAAATCTGAAACTGTACATTTTTATTTAAATCACATAAAATAGGGCCTAGATTCTCAAAATATGGGTCGAAAATTCAAAGTGAGTAAATCGTATCATGTAGGGTATCATATAAAATAATTTCATTAGCACATGCTAAAACTGATTTTTAATTATTTTAACAATGTGTAATTTTTAATGTATGACGAGAAAAGTGAAAAAAAAAAACTTTTTTGTCGATGATATAGTATAGAGATTATAACAACTTACTTCCCAATTTTGTGAAATTTTCTGGATTTGTACGGAACCTCTTTGTGTGCGAGCCTGAATCTTATTTGTCCGGTTTTTTTATAATTATAATACAAATTATCTGCTTGCCCTGTATTTACTAACGCAAAACAACTTGATTCATATCATCATTATGAATAACTTTTACTATGAGGCTAACCCGGAATTAGTGGATACTTGAAAAGTCTTCCGCGCGTGGACCAAAAGTCCCAAATTGACGTCTTATGGTTAAAACAATAATCATAACTGACCGAGTGAACGAAGTGAAAGAGGCCTTCGCTCTAACTCGACGATTTTGTTGTCGTCTGTGTGAATGTTGATTTTACCTACTCTACAGGAAAAATATATTTGCAGCAAATTCCTCCCATAATTCATTTTAATATTATATTATCGGGCTGAATGTGGACCTTCAAAAAGAGTCTTGGGCGATTCGCCCCGCGGGCCCAACCGCATGCGGGGCGAAACGACGCAAGACTCTAAATATATCAGCAGGTAATATGATATTTGGTAAGATCGTATCATCATTAGTAGCCGTAGGACGCACACTACTGGAAATAGGCCTCTCCTATGGATTTCAAATAAGCTCGGTTGGAAGTGGCATACATCCAGTACCATTATATCGCAGGTCCAACTAGTCGGTAGACGTCCTACGCTGTGCTCGCCGGTGCGTGTTTTTTTTTTTTTATTTTTGTTTTTTTTTTTTTCCATTTCAAATTGGTTTGCGTTTGACTACACACTGCCTGATGTAAAGCAGATATGCGGTCTAGGATGTAGCACGCTTACCTAGAAGATACCTTTTTACTCGAGATTTGAAGACTTTGTACTTTAACGGAAAGACAGACTTAGGCAAAGCGTTCCACATTCTGGCAGTTCGTATGAGGAATGTGGACTCAAAACGCTTAGTCCTAACGCGTGGGATGTCCACCATAAAAGGGTGGCGCTTTGGTCGCGTCTGTCTAGCCATACGATAGAAGAAAGGGGCAGGTGGGACCAGATCGTGCAACTCCTGAATCTACATTCGAGAACTTTCTTGAAAATAATGGTATGTAAAAAATCGGTCTAAACTTCAAGAGTGAGTCGGGATATACATAGGTTTACGACTTACGATGATTCGGTAATTCGGTTGAAGAGCTGTGTTCGCGAGGTATTGTTCAGAGATCTACTGTACTAACTGTACTGTATCAGCCTTATTGATAGTCCACTGCAGGGCGTAGTCCTACTCAAGAATGGTGCTTGGGTCATATCCACCACGCTGGCCCAGTGCGGGTTGGTGGATCACATACGCCATCGAATTTCATCTACTCACATATGCAGGTTGCCTCACGATGTTTTCCTGCACCGAAAAGCCAGTGGTGTTAAATTCCGTACATAAATTCCAAAGAACTCATTGGTACCAGGATTTGAACCCACGACCTCACGATTGTAAGGCGGGTGTCATTGCCGCCTTTGACTGCCTCGGTGGCTCAGTGGTTAGTGACCCTAACTTCTGGATCAAAGAGGCGTGGGTTCGATCCCCACCCAGGGTAAATATTTATGTGATGAACATAAGTGTTTGCTCTGTGTGTTATTTAGCTACTATCTATATAAGTATGTATTTCAAAATAAGTATATGTGGTATATCAGCCTCTGGAAGCCATATCATAAGCTTTGCTTAGTTTAGTTAGCATGTGTAAGATGTCCAAAAAATATTTATTTTTATTTATTACCACTAGACCACCACGGTTTACAAAGAACTACAGTTATGATGAATTAAATACTACATGTAATGTCAATACACTTCGGTAAGTGCGCCCAGGACTTGCACAGTCTAGTCCCACCTGCCCCTTTCTTCTATCGTACGGTTAGACAGACGCGACCAAAGCGCCACCCTTTTATGGTGGACATCCCACGCGTTAGAACCAAGCGTTTTGAGTCCACATTCCTCATACGAACTGCCAGAATGTGGAACGCTTTGCCTGAGTCTGTCTTTCCGCTAAAGTACAATGTAGGTGTCTTCAAATCTCGAGTAAATAGGTATCTTCTAGGTAAGCGTGCTACATCCTAGACCGCATATCTGCTTAACATCAGGCAGTCTGTAGTCAAACGCAAAACTATTTAAAATAAAGAAAAAAAAAATGCTAAAGCTATTGCATTATTTGCATTACACTATCCACGTTGTGTTTACAGGATATAGAATATCGTTCAGGCTCCCCACAAATCTCCCGGCGCAGCTGACGTGCGGTTTCATTAAATCCTGTGTTTTGCTGAATATCGCGGTTACTTTGTTCTATGAAATAGAGAGATAGCTACAAAGCTTAGGGCTAAACAAATCTGTATATTCATTAATAAACTACGCTTTGACTAAAACTAGGTAACACAAGTCTTTAGAACCGTTTACAACAGTTTGGAAATAAGGAAAAAATATTATTTATAAATTGAACCAACCAGATTGAGAACTTTCTACATTTACTACAGAGCACACGCAAATAAAGCCGTGGTGGCCTAGAGGTGGTGACACCCGCCTTGCAATCGTGAGGTCGTGGGTTCAAATCCTGGGCAATGAGTTCTTTGGAATTTATGTACGGAATTTCACACCGCTGGCTTTTCGGTGAAGGAAAACATCGTGAGGCAACCTGCATACTTCCGTAGAAGAAATTCGATGGCGTATGCGATTCTACCAACCCGCACTGGGCCAGCGTGGTGGATGTGGTCCAATCACCCTTCGTGGGTAGGCCTACGTTCTGCAGTGGACTATTAAAAGGCTGATATAGTACACGCAAATACTCGTATTATAATATATTCTGAGATCCAGATCCAGAACAGATATTTTTATCTTTTGCTCTTTTGCTCGGTCGGGAATCAAACCTCACGGCAACAAAACTATTGTTTCTAATAAAAATTATAACCAAAATACGAGTAGGTATATCTTTTTAAATACAAGCATTCTGGGTATCACGTACTTAGCAGCAAAGAGCTAGCCAAGACAAGTAAGTGAGCCCAAACACGACGGATTTTGTTTAGTGCTGGAGTTCCTATGGCCACCTTCCGACTCCATCATCAGATCAGCTCCGGGAAGTTGGTCAAATTTAACTTACATAAGTACATCCATTGCAAGTTAAGCCGCCATCCAATCTCAAAATACCTGTAAGTATAGAACCCTAGTCAAACTGACTTTTCTCCATCAAACCTTGAAATTGTCGAATAAAAAAACACACAATATTCTTAAAACTATACGGCAATACCAAACTCAACGGCGGACTCAATAACTCGAAACACAATTCAAAAAACTTCGCTCGATAGAAATTAAATGCGAAGATACCGCTTTTTAGAACAAATTCATGATTTCTAAGAAAGTTTATTACATTTTTGGGCACTTTTCTACACGTTTACAATTTTTTTTGAATCTGTTATTTATGCACATGAATTGAACTATAGCTTTCATCCATAAAGTTTAGGAATAATTATTTTTTGCAAAAAATAGCATGACCGATTTCACCCGTGTACAGAATTCGCGAATAAATTGCACGGATCGATGTAACATTTTTCACATTATTGTTGATTTATCAAAAATGGCTTAGCCGATTTCGATAAAATTTAAATGGGACCAATTTCAAAGTATATTCTTTCCAATAAAAAAATAATCATTGAAATCGGACTACTATGAAAAAAGTTATGGGTGAATAAATTGCATGGATCGATGTAACATTTTTCACAATATTATTGATTTATCAAAAACGGCTCAGCCGATTTCGATAAAATTTAAATGGGACCTATTATATATATATATATATACGCGTAGAATTGTATACCTCCTCCGGTGGTTCGTCAGTCAAAAAGTGGTAGGTAATATCAATTTTATATTGATTTTTAAATGCGAAAATCGGGCGAAACCGGGGGCGTATTGATCTTCATCTGCTCATATGAAATATTACGCTAATACTATGGCGCCTTAAATATAACCTTGTAAAATTGGTAGTCTGTAAAGTTAGTTTACGGATGATAATTTTACGTCATAACATCATCAAAAGCTATAGGCGATCGAGCCTCTGTATCGCTAGTTCCGCGCTGTCGCTTGTACGTTCGGCTCAGGTGGAACGTGACAATAAATCATGCTTTTACGTGCGTGCAATAGGCATTCATCGATTTAAAGACGTTATCACGCCAAAAATTATAGATTAAAATTTTACTGAATCTCTTAATTAGTCATGGTAGGTCCAAATTTCAATTTTATGTTTCTTGCGGGAACGAGATCGTATTTGGAGGAACATTTCCCATATTCAAGTCTTTTCCAATTCTAGAAAAACGCTAAAAGCAGTTCTACGAAAGTGTTTTGGCGTCGCGTTGTCGCCTCATCGCGGCGACACGCTGTATTTTCATTTGCTTTTTACGACAAAGCGATGTTTTTGCCCGCTCCTTGCTGGGAGGGACTGATTGAGAATGTGTGTTTAGTGTAGTGTCAAGTGCTGGCTAACATGGATAGATTACGTCAGCAGTGTTGTTTATTATCGCCTTTGTATTGGTACTTAGAAATAATTTTTCATCACATCTATTCGAAAAGGACTACTTGGTTCGCCTTTAAGTGCGCCCAAAGGTGGTGTTTTCTATAAAGAACTTTATAAGTGCGCCGGAATTATCTTTGCCGCGCACTTTTTGAATTTGGAAGTATTTGTAATGTTACTGTTGAGCGCCAAGAAAATGAATGAAAAAAATGTAAATAGGTAAAAGTAGATACCATTTCATATCAATTTAGTTATTGCTCTACGTTTTATTAAATAATAATATTACAATACAAAATAAAAAGTTCTAAGTTATCGTATAAAAAAGTTGGAGCCGTTTATGTCGTAAAAAACCGCATATTTCGACAATCACAAAAATCAAAACCTACAGGGTCGGTAAACGGGAAGTCCGTTGACATAGAACTATGAAATTTGGCGAGAAACAGTAGTACAGAGTCATATAGGAATAAATCTGAAAATTGTAAATTTTTATTTAAATCACAAAAAAATGGGGCGTCAAAATCCACAAAATATTAGTTCAAAATTCAAAATGAGTAAATCGTATCATGTATGGTATTATTTAAAAGAATTTCATTAGCACATGCTAAAACGGGTTCTTAATTATTTTAACAATCTGTAATTTGTGATGTATGACAAGAAAAGTGAAAAAAAAAATTTTTTTGTCGTTTGTTAGTATTATTATAGAGATTTTAACAACTTACTTCCCAATTTTGTGAAATTTTCTGGATTTGTACGCAAACCTCGATGTGCGAGCCTGACTCGCACTTATCCGGTTTTTATTTAAAAGTTATATTCCTATAATAATTTTTTTATTGAACCTATATATACGTCGGACACGAGACCAAGTAAAGAGCAGCAGCGAACATGGAAGATCTGTTTTAGCGCGAACGAGATAGCTGAATTGATTGATTAATTTATTCAGAAGCATTGGCTAGAAAGTATAGTCCTTGAATCTTTATACAGCAAAAAGAAAAAAACATGGTATAAATATTACCTTTACAACAATCTCGTCCTATTAGCAATTCGGAAAATTAAAAACTCACATTTCATTTAAAACGGATCTGAATTTATTTAATTTCATCAAAACACGGACTTCGCGAACAATCCGACACAAATGGATTCCTGACATGTCCATGAATACCAACCTGTCACAAAAGCGGGCCAAAATTGGGTCATTTCATGAAAAGCCGCAGCATTTTATTTTGAAAACACGCTTGTTTTTAAATGGGTCAATTTTCGTTGTTTCGTTTAATTTTACGACTATAAAGTAAGTAAGTTCGTATAGGCCGGGTGGTTAGCCCTGGTGTCAGAGTTTTTAGGCCGCCTGAAGGCCTCTGACATGGCTAAACGGTTAAAGCAACCGGGACCTACAATTTAACGTGTCATCCGAGCCACGGTAGCGCTCAGTTGGAAAATGTCACCCGCGGTCACCCATCCAAATACTGACCGTGCAGAACGTTGCTTAATTTCGGTGATCGCTGACAAACACCTAGTCAAACTATGCTACGAGCGCTACTTTACGACTATGTATTATATACAATGGCGAAATTAATTGCTATTATGTAATATTAATAACTTTCTACGCTTTGGTACCGACTATAGGTACTTGGTAGACGCGAGTAGTGATGAAAACCGCATTGGCATCTACCAAGTATCAAACACTTTTAGTTGTGCTAACAATAAATAAATCATAATAATAAACTATTTTTTGAAATGAGGCATCACTTGGCGGGTGCCGCACCTCATTCCATAGACCAGCCTATAATCATGTAATAATTCATTATAATAGCCTAAGAAGTACCTATTCCCCGTCTTTACAATAGTTTCCCTCTTCCTATCACCCAAAAACTGTATTTTTTTAATTTAATGATTGTAAAAGGGCCTCTTGGTGTTGGTTTCGGCCCCATCAATGCCCTTCAAAGATCCGGGGCAACCCGTATGTCGTAAAACAAATAAAATATTTTATTACGTATTACAACACGTGGAGGTACTTACAAACAATCTTAAAAATGAGGTGCGGTGCAAAGTCACAAAAGTTAAGTACCTTTAAAATATTTGGACCTTACACTAAGTCTCGTAAGAGCCTGTATAGCAAGGTACATTTTTCTATTGGTCTTTTGACCTTTAAATAAATAGATATAAATATTTTTGCACATCTTACACAAGGCCTCTGACCCCAAACTAAGCAAAGCTTGTGATATGGCTGCCAGAGACTGATATACAAAGTATACTTATTTTAAATACATACTTATATAGATAGTAACTAAATAACAACAGACACAGAGCAAACACTTATGTTCACCACATAAATATTTACCCTGGGTGGGGATCGAACCCACGCCTCTTTGATCCAGAAGTTAGGGTCACTAACAGTCTCACCGAGGCACTATAGGTACTTGGTAGACGCGAGTTGTGATGAAAACCGAATTGGCGTCTACCAAGTATCAAACACGTTCAGTTGTGCTAACAATGACAGAGCAGTGTTGTCAATGTAAACAAAATTAGGAAAATGGCACACCGGCTACCCCATTTAGGCCGCTTCTTATTTTGCACAAACCCTACAAACCTCCTTCTTTCGTTAATTTTATTACCACACCTCTCTTTACCTTGTTCGATATACTAAACATTAAACAATTATTATTAAAAATAAATGAGTGCTCTTTTTAAAGGAACATGGCATTTTATAGTTATCATCATTTAAGATTTGAGACCAAAAGCTTGGCAAACGCGTCCCTTTTGTTAAAGTTCTGTTGTTACATTACAAACACCTCAAATAGTTATTTATGTGTTTTCCAATAGGCGTTATTACAATAAATAAATAAATACTTAAGTTATTAGAGGCGTTTTGTACTCAAGAAATTTTGCATCTTTTCTGCAAGATGCTTCTCGAAACCCAGGTGCAGTGTTATACGGGAGCATACCTAATCTTTTCTTGACTAATACATGGCAATAGTAGAAAGGAGGTCATCGTACATACATAATTATTATGACAAATAAAATTAATATATACAGGGTTATTTCTAATCAATTAGCATCCTCTTAGGGGCTTATTCTGTACATCAAAACTAACAACTTTTGTTATGCGACTATTGTCAAAACTAAAAAAAAATTGTTTTTCCATAGAAAAATATCGTTCACCCGCGACAAAATGTATGGAAAAGTTTTTTTTTTTTTTGTATTGACGAAAGTTGTAGAACTAAAGTTGTTAGTTTGATGTATAGAATAAGTCCCTAAAAGGATGCTAATTGATTAGAAATACCCCTGTATAGCATCTTACAAAGATTTCTAGTTTTACAACAACACCATCAATTGTAGGGTGTTCAATTGTTCACAGCTGGATAGTAGGTAAGCACTTGGAAGTGACTTGCATCATAGAAAAAATGCCTAGTCGATCCTTGCATCCAACATGTTCCTGAGTTAGATTAACATCCTACGCTGCGGTTGCGGGTGCGGACAAATGGTCTCCAACAAATTAAGGTCCATAAAAAAACATAAGGTCCTATTGCTAGGCTGTTCCTACATCCTGCATGTTTCGGTGAGGGCATTTGTGGTATAGGTCCGGTAGTATACACAATAATTTACCAAAAATCATATTGGAGTCTGTTAGTGTGGCTATATTTAAAAGGAAGCTGTTTAGTTTACTAGCATCAAAAGCATATTATAAGGTGCAAGAGTTTTTGGATGACACATTTTAGTACTTAGTTATATTTTGGAAGTTATTGTTAGACTATTATGCATAGTTAAGAATTGTTGATTTTATTGACTTTTATAATGTTAATTCTTGCGACATTTTATAATGAAATTTTATTGACATTTTTTGTAACAATCTATTTAAATATTGTATGTTCATTATGGACCACACTGTTGGCACTTTTTAGAACTAAGACCTTATAATGTAACACAGTTTGACAATAAACTTTATCTTATCTTATCCATCCATCAGCCATAGAACATCCACTGCTGGACATAGTCCTCCCCTACGAATCTCCAATAAGACCGGTTGGAAGCGGCTTGCATCCAGCGTGATCCTGCGGTCTTAATGAGGTCATTTGTCTATCTCGTTGGTGGGCGTTCTACGCTGCACTTGCCGGTAAGTGGTCTCCACTCGAGAACTTTTCGACCGTTATGTGCCCTGCTAACTCAACTTCACAATCTGTTGGTTGTACCAACAAAGTTAATTCAAGTGACAGGTAAGATAAAGACGATATTCTCGCCCGTCAGTATGTTTGTTCCAATTGTCTCGAAAGTTGGCGTGACGCTACCAGAGACAAACAGCCGTGATGTCCCAATAAAAAGTTATTTGCTGTATTATGCCGGCGCCGCTGAGGCGGCTCGGACCAATCGATCGACAGGAACTTTAGACCTGGAGACGTAAACACTCTAGCATTACTAGGACGTCCCATTTTACGTAAACACCTATACTGAATTAGTCCGATCAGATAAATACATTGTCACTTATCCACCTTGAACTTCAAGCAAATATCAACAGAGCCATAGTCCCCTCTACCATAGTCGGTGAAGGACAACATCGTGAGGCAACCTGCATACGTCCGTAGAAGAAATTCGATGGCGTATGTGAATCCACCAACCCGCACTGGGCCCGCGTGGTGGATATGGCCCAATCACCCTTCGTGGGTAGGCCTACGTCCTGCAGTGGACTACTAAAAAGGCTGGTACATAGTCCCCTAGTGAGAGTAGCGCCGTAATACATATCCACTTGGGATATTTACATGAAATAATTTTCAATGACCCGTTTTCTCGAATCTCGACAGTATGTCACCTAATTAGTGCTTGTCACTGAGACCTTTGGCATCGTGCGGCGTTGTAGTAGGCTTGCAATTGCCTTGCGACTGACTGAAAAGTCTGCCCACTACGTAGCTTGGGCAGAATTATGGCTCGGACACTTTTTTGCACGATTGTGACTCTATAGATATTTGCTCGAAGACCTTGAGATAAAAAATCTCGAAGACCTCCTAAAATTGGAGAAAATGTATAATTTTCGTTGTGAAGATGAAATAGTTTTTTTTCTTTTTTATGTCTTAATTTTTTAACCGACTTCCAAAAAGGGGAGGTTCTATGTTCGTCTGTATGTATTTATTTTGTGTGCGTTCATTGATATTTTCGCCCATTGTGAATCGAATCAATAAAAATATATTTTTTAGATCAAAAGTGTTTGAGGCGATCCTATTAAAATTTTATCGAAATCTGTTAAGCCGTTTCTAAAAAATCAAAAATAATGAAAAAATGTATATGCATCGAGCGAACTATTCGAATTTTTTGGTTCTGCCATGTTTTACGAAAAATAATTATGATTAATTGAGGAGAGAAAAAATGTGTCTAATATGTTTTAATAATCTAACTGACGGATTGATAATCTAACTAACGAACTAATTAAAATAATATTTCTTTTATACCTAGTCGTCATGTTTATTGGAAATCTATACCTAATGTGCTTATGCCTACCTTGAAGCTGACAAGGTGTTAGCTACAAGGTAGGCGTAAGGGAGCAACCATCATGAAGGCATATATTTTCAACGGTGGACGTTATATGGCTGAGAAAAAGAAGAAGTATATTTACTGAGATTTTATTTAGAAAATGGGAATTATAGTATATTTTGATATTCTAAGTGGCGGACTAATTAAATTTTTTAGACGTCTAGCCTTTTCTGGATGGTTCTGCCGTAATAAATAATCAATATTTTGGGACACCTTATACACGGCCTCTGTACTGTACCAGCCTTTTTTAATAGTCCACTGCAGGACGTAGGCCTACCCACGAAGGGTGTTTGGGCTATATCCACCATGCTGACCCAGTGCGGGTTGGTGGATACGGCCTCTGACCCCAAACTAAGCAAAGCTTGTGATATGGCTGCCAGAGACTGATATACTACATATACTTATTTTAAATACATACTTATATAGATAGTAACTAAATAACACCCAGACACAGAGCAAACACATATGTTTATCACATAAATATTTGCCCTGGGTGGGGATCGAACCCACGCCTCTTTGATTCAACTTCTGAATCAAAGAGGCGTGGGTTACTAACCACTGAGCCACCGAGGCAGTCAGATGGGTATACGTAACGGTAAGCGTTACGTATGCCCATACTTCCTCGGATTAAGCGAACGCATAGCTCATCCCTTCACTTAATTTAAAAAAGTCTTACCCAGTCTGCTGCTGCTCCTGGTTCTCATCAGCGTCGTTGCTGACGATGGAATCCAACATCTGAATCTTCAGCATCGTTGGTTAGTTGGTCACATGACAATTATTTCACTAACACTTGTAACACACTTCTACACACTCGATACTCTACTCGCGATGGCACCCAACTCTTTGGTACAGTTTGACCTGAAACAAAAACAAAATTATATTAATAACGTTATTTCAAAGAGTCGTCGAGAGAAAGTCTATATACTTTAAGTTTGTACGACAATCTATCTAAATATAGATCTACATAATCTATGTAAATATACACAGCATAGGTATTTTTATTAATTTGCTGTGTATGTCCTTGAACACCAAGTTGTACCTACTTATGGATCATACCTACTTATACGACATGATCCATTTATTACAACTTTCCCTCACCATCTGAAACCACTCGTGGTATCAGATATTAAAAAGCGCAAAAATGACTGGGGTGGTTTTTAGAAGGTTGCCTTTAACGTTGTACGTTCCGGTAGCAAGGTTCAACTTTAAACGAAATTTGAGAATTTTCATTGCGTTCTCCTCAACTAGTGGCCAATAATTATTTTTCGCGAAAAATGGCATGACCGACTTCAACCCTGTACAGAATTCGCGAAAATTTCGCACGGTTCGATGTAGCATTTTTCACATTATTGTTGATTTATCAAAAATGGCTCAGCCGATTTCGATAAAATTTAAACTTCAACGTATATTCTTTCCAATAAATAAAGAGTTATCGAAATCGGACCACTATGTAAAAAGTTATGCGTGGTTACACAAAAAAGAAAAAAAAAATATACGCGTCGAGTTGAGGACCTCCTCCGGTGGTTCGTCGGTCAAAGATATAGGTACGGCCTTTGAGAAATGATTACTACGTAAATATAGCTCAATGGATTCGGCACGTATACGGCTATTTGGTAAGCAACACCAAAACAGATGTATATTCAACATACATTACCTTCGTAAATAGGTACATCACAATAAGGCTTCATCTTTCCCATAGGTTTAGAGCATAATTTACAGGTCTAGGAGTACACCCATTATAAGCTTTGGTTCCGAAATAGTTTTTAACTAGTTACAAACTGGTGAATTCAATCAATTGCTTATAAATCTTTACCACGAATAAAAATTTTTGAACGCTTTTGAATTTTATTTTGAACTAGTTTTTACCCGCGGCTTCGCCCGCATGATATTTTGATTTTTGACGCAATATCATTATAATTTATAGCCTATGTGTTATTATGATATATAAGCTATATTATTGCAAAGTTTCATCTCAATCCGTTCAGTAGTTTTTGCGTGAAAGAGTAACAAACATCCATCCTCACAAACTTTCGCGTTTATAATTTTAGTAGGATAGGATACTGCAGACAAGCTTATCCTAATTTGGGAATAACATTTTTCTGAAAAGCATGCCAGCTTAGAGTATTTATAAGTACTTTAGTTATTTATTCTCTAAGCATGCCAGTTTGAGCTGTCTATCTAAGTGTGTAATAAGCGTCAACGCCGTCAACCGTTAATGACTGAATACGGGAAACTATTCCAATCAATAGCACTCAGTCTCGAAACTTTAGAAAACCGGGACCGAGACTAAAACCAAGACGATTATTACTATTTTGGAGTTTGCTATGCTGTGGTGTACTTTTTTTCCAGTTACAGGGCTTGTTGGACACTTGTACTGAGGGCTAAGTGGGAGATTTTCGCTCGAGCTCGATCGCGTTGACGTTTGATGTGATTTCTATGGAAATAGCACAGCGCCATCTTGTGTCACGTACAGAAAACTGAATAGCTAAGTGTGAGTATTTTTTACGGTAATGTAACGAACGCCAAACTGATCGAACACGAGCGCGGCAACGTCTGTGATTGGCTAATTCAAGCGTGTGTGTCAATGTGCTCGCGTGTGTGCACGGCGCGCTCGGTCAACGCGACGTAAAAATAATTCGATTTGATTTGCAAAACTCCCACTTGGCACTCAGGTCTTTGTACGAGAATGTATAGTCAGCTCCTTAGTAGCGCTCATATCGTAGTTGGCTTAGGTGTCACTTAGCAATCACCGAAGTTAAGCTACGATCGGCATGGTCAGTCTTCTAATAGGTGACCGCGGGTGGCATTGATCGCTGACATAAGTTAACACGTTTCAATGCGAGTAGCGAATGTAGTAACCGTTTAGCTACATCATGTAAAACAAACAATAACAGTTTATTAGACAACCACATTACATAAAAAAAAACAAATTATCGGGACAAAACAATACAATTAATAGGTTTCTAACTGCCGACCTTATCGCTTTAAGTGATTCCTTCCAGACAACCAAATACGGATGAAAAATAGAAGTTGACAAAAAAGCAAAATGGTGTGTAAATCCGTATACTCATAAATTATTATAAAAATATAACTTTCTAACTACAAGCTTTTGAGATCCTGGACATCGTATAGCAGCAGAGTGCCAGCCAAGACAAGTAAAACGAGCCCAAACACGACATGTCTATCTTGTTTAGTACAGGAGTTCCTATGGTCACCTTCCGACTCTATCATCAGATCAGCTCCAGGGTACCATAATATTGCATTGTCACGCGATATACATATGCGTGCAAACTTAATCGAAAACCGGGAAGTTGGTCAAGTTTAACTTGCAAGATTCCACTCAAACTTACATACATTGCAAGTTAAATGTACCAGCCTTTTTTTTTATGGTCCAATGCAGGACGTAGGGCTACCCACGAAGGGTGATTGGGCCATATCCATCACGCTGGCCCAGTGCGGGTTGATGGATTCACATACGCCATCGAATTTCTTCTAATGACATACGCAGGTTGCCTCACGATGTTTTCCTTCACCGAAAAGCCCTTGAAATTCTGTACATACATTTCAAAGAACTCATTGGTACGGGACCGGGGATTCGAAGCCACGACCTCATGATCGTAAGGCGGGTGTCACTACCTCTTGAGCACCATGGCTACGGCAAGTTAAATAAAACCTTGTAATAAGTAAATACGAAAGAGCTCGTAAGTATGAGTTCGGGTTTGAAGCTACGATGCCTCGCTTGTATGGCGAACGATATCACCACCGGTCCACTACGGCTACCTATTAATACTTTGGAATTTTTTAATTACTGGTGTAAATTTTCTCCAGTTATTGGTTTTACTTTGTGGAAAATTGGCAATACAGTCTTTGTAGACTTTTCAACATGGCGGCATTGAAAGTTTTAGTATTCAATCGTAAAGTTTTATGACTTTTAACAACGGGTCTATTTAAAACTTAAAATAACTTGAAATTGCTTAGCTAGTTTATTCTAGCCTGAAGATATTTATCGTTAATAATATATACTTTGTTGAATATTATAATGCATTTCGCCTGATTTTGTTACCGTCTTCCAAAAAGGAGGAGGAGGTACTATGTTCGTCTGTATGTATTTTTTGTGTGTTTTCATCTACATTTTAGCCAATTGTGAACGGATATCAAAAATTATTTTTTATTTCGTAATGACAATACACTCCCGAAACGAAACGGTCTCATCATTTTTGATAAATCAACAAATAACGGTTCGTGCAAACTATTTGAATTCTGTACACGGTTGGGGTCGGTGGTGCCATTTTTAGGGTTCCGTGCCTCCAAAGGTCCGTCTGTCCGTCTGTCCGTCTGTCCGTCTGTCCGTCTGTCCGTCTGTCCGTCTGTCCGTCTGTCCGTCTGTCCGTCTGTCCGTCTGTCCGTCTGTCCGTCTGTCCGTCTGTCCGTCTGTCCGTCTGTCCGTCTGTCCGTCTGTGTGTATGTCAAGACTTTATCTCGAGAACGCGTAAAGATATCGAGTTGAAATTTAAACTATATACGTAAACCTATGAATTCTTGCAGTTATGTAAAAAAATAGCTTCTTAGTTGCCGTATAAAAAAGATAGAGCCGTTTATGTCGTAAAAAATTGCAACTTTGCTCTCACAAAAATCAAAACCTACATGGCGAGGAGCATTGTCTCAGAGTACACATATAGGAATAAATCTGAAAACTGTACATTTTTATTTAAATCACAACAAAATAATAATAATAATAAATTTTTTTGACATTTTGTTGAGGCAAAAAACAGACAAATACACAATTATGTAAAAGCCCTCTTAAAAGCAATAAAAAAAATTAAAAAACTGCAAAGGGGAAGTCAAAACTTCTACGTCGGTGGTGTCGAGTGATTCCACTCTCTTTCCACATCAAGCAGCACATTGCCAACGATGTTACGATCCATACCAACAATACTTCTCGTCCAGCCAAAGGGGTGGGCCGCCGGGGCACACTTCCCGCGTAGAAACGGACTTCCCTACCAACACATTCTAAAACTTCTTAACTACTCAAAACTGCAGCAAAAATTTCGTCATCGCGATGCAGAACGCATATAGAAAAAATCCGTGGGATTCCGTAATGTTGAAGTTTTTTGGATAGGACGCAGGTAGTAAGGGTGGTTTTTGAAGGTATTTGGAGAACTTAAACCGCGTTGACGTCGTTTTGACTTGGGTTCGAATCTTGGTTTGATGTATTTTTGCAGTTTGGTTGTGAGAAGTACTCGGGTTTTTGTTTTAAAGTTTGCACGTTAATTCTGAAATTAAATTATGAGGTAATTTAGATAAGAATAAATGTAGGAAAGTTATTTAGAAAAATGTCAACAGTTTACTGTGTCGAGATTTTATTTAGTTTTGAATTCAATTCATTGCCATTTCAGTCTATACCTAATGTGTAAAAACAGTGTTTCATTTTTGTTTTGTGGTTATAAATAAAGAGTTTTTTCTGTATGTATGTCTACCATTGTCTCGATGTTTGAATTTAATGAAACGTTAAAAAATATTTGCGTTAGACTAATTCTTAAGTTTTAGTTTGCTCAATACCAAATGAAAATATACTCTATGTTAACTACTCCAAGTTTTAAAGCCAAAGTGGCACCGTACTCGTCCACAAAAGCTAAAGTCAGAAACACTCGTAGCAAAGTTATCTTTTAATCCTCAAACAAAAACAACAATAAATTGTGGATGTTTGTTCGTCTCAGGTGCTTTCTTTAATAACACTTGAATATTACACGAATACCCTTATCTCTAGACGCGCTATGGACCAGTGACTAAGGTTTCGGTGATAAATAAGTTCGGAAAGGCCGCGTGGCGAGCCCTGGTGTCAGAGTTTTTAAGCCGCCTGAAGGCCTCTGACATGGCTACACTAACAACCGGGGCCTACAATTTAAGATGCCATCCGAGCCATGGTAGCGCTCACTTGTTCGGTAGTAAAATATTTTTTAAGTTGTCGGTCATCCATCCGACGGCTAACCGGTGATGAATGATGATAAAACAAGATGTATAGGTCGAATCACACAAGTCGGCGGATGTGAAGTTAGCTACAAGTTGCCCAATATCCAATCCCGACTGAAGCTCACATAAAGCTGCACGTTGATTGAGTTTCGCTCAGCTTGTAACTAACTTCACATCCGTCGACTTGTATGGTTCGGCCAATAATAATGGTGTCCTCTTCTGCGCAGAGTTCTCGGTTTGCTAACACTTTGTTATTTTTGGTTCTGTTACTAAAAGTTACATCTAAAGTTGTAAAAATTTTTATGCAACCAAAATATTTTCATAACATTTTTATGAAAAAAAATAAAATAAAAAATGAGACCTATATTTGTCAAATAAGACATGAAAACAATTCGTACCCATTTTTATTTCAAGATGGCAGCCGTAGGACAAGCGTGGCATCCCCAAAAAATAATTACACTAGAGAGAGACACTACACTCCTCTGAGATGCAACTCCAAATGTAACTTTTCAATGGACTATAGACTATAGTATAAATAAGTTTTTAAAACTCTGTGTGACACTGCATAGCGCTCGGCACTCTCCTGAAATGTTATGGTGCCTTAAAAATACGCTAGAAACGTTAGTTATTTATCAATCAAAAGTTATTAAAAACATATTTTATCCAAAATATACGAGGCAAATATTGCATTGAGCAAAGGTACTGTATTAAAGTAAATTGTGCTCTATGTACACAGCGATAAGGACCGTCATTTTGCCTCTCTCGAAACGGTGGCTGGCAAAATAAAGTTACAAGCGTACAAGCATGGTGAAATTATTAATAATATTATTATTTCATTATGACGATTACATGTACTCAAATTTGATTGTTTAGATAACATGAATTCATTAATTTATTATATTCATGACATCAGTATAATACGACATAAAAAAATTGACGTAAACTAAAATATCTTATCTAAACAGAACTTCGCAAATTTTAATTATTAAAATTATTTTTTCTGAAACTCTTTTTATTTAATTGTTTTTTTTTGATTATTTTAGAACAACGCGGGACAGTAGCAATGGCATCCTGAAAATGATCGTTGGTCGCTTTGACTGCCCCATCCAACATAAATGGATGCGCGTAGCTACGCCCATAGCTATGGGTGACAAATTATGACATTTCAATTTGATATCTTCTTATATATAATAATCTTAATATATATAAATCTCGTGTCACGATGTTTGTCCTCAATGGACTCCTAAGCCACTTAACCGATTATAATAAAATTCGCACACCATGTGCAGTTCGATCCAAATTTTAATTTATTTAGCCACAGCAACGCGTGACCGGGTCAGCTAGTATTTTATATACATTAATATTTTTTGACTGATTAGATATGGTTTGATTAATTTTAGAAGTAAGATGATTATTTATTTAATTTTATATAATTCAATTTTATCATTGTGTTAATTTAATAACTTTGTTGTTTTATTATTAAAGCAAAAAAAAAGCAAAATAGGTGTCAAAGTCGCTCCCCTGCGGTGGTTGAGAGACCACAGTAAGCTGAAGTCCTGACCGGGGCAGAGAAGAGAGGACTACGCAGCCAATCCTTCTTCCCGCCCATCACGCGCACATTCACACATTCACTATGCTATAGGAACTAGGAATCACGGGGGGGCTCGGAAATCAGTTACGTCTCTCCGATCTCAATAATCGCAGGCTGAATCATTCAACTTGGCGGTTGTGGTGTTAGCCACAAGCTACAAGTTGCACTTACAACCCAATTCCTCTTGCAGCTGCTAAGAGAATTTCAGGCAGGATTGGGATATCCGCAGTGCAGCTTGGAGCTAATATCACAACCGCTAAGTTGTAGGATTTGGCCTTTACGACTTCCCGAGAAGAGCTCGGACACCCTACCAATGCACTCAAATATTCGTATACAGGCTTAGCATGGAAAAAATTTCGTTTGCGCGATTCAGGACTAAGACCTTTCTGTAACTGTATATTGGAAATTCGAGTAATTTTTTGACGCAATGAGGGAGGAAAAAATTGCGTAGGAAAAAGGTGCCAGATGTAGCGATAGATAAAACGGTATTTGCAGTCTATATTGAGTAATTAATTAAAAAAAAAATGGAAAGAGTTAATTCGTGATTATATGCCATCTATCAAAAGACAAATGAATTAGATACTAATTTTTTATAATAAATTGAGGGTAGATAGATTATATTTTTGCGTGAAAAACTCAAGCGCGCACTAGTTTACTCCGTGTCACCACTGAAGTCCGATAGACTCGGCGCTACAATCGCTTTAATCAATGTGTCTGGAAACATTGTTTTTTGTACTGAGCTCTGAAAATTCCTGCACTACGAAAAGCAACAGCCTACAATTAATATACTCATCATTTATCATTGTCTTTAGGAACCAATGGAACCAATCCGAAAATTGCGTAAAATAAATTAGCCGTTTTAATACAAAAAGTAAACTCTAAAAAAGTTACGACAAAATATATAGAACAACATCTTTCTGAGATATAATTCGTGCATATTAAACATACATTGATGAGTATGTGTATTATCTTCTTTAGGACTAACTGTAATAAAAGTGGTTTCGTTAAAATGAAACCTTTTTCATGCAAAGAACATTCCGTAAGGAGGAAGGAGATTATTTTTGTCTTATTTTTATTATCGTATTATGTATCAAAAATTGTGATCTTTGTACGAATTAATCATTATTTTTTTATCCTTATTTAGTAGTATTATAAATCTAAAACTCTGTTTGTTGGTTTGTTACTTTTTCATGCAATATCAGAGTAACGGATTGACCTGATATTTGGCATAAGTATAGGTCAAATGTTGAAAACTGGCATGGGCTAGATACTTTTTATCCCAAAAAAAAAAAAGTTTCCCATAGGATAGGCAAAATATTTTTTAATAGGTTACCAAATTTATTTAAAAAAAATATCAATATAATATATCCATGTCCAATATAGATAAGCGAAACGATAATGTATGATAGGTGACATTGGCTGCAAACTTTCGTGCATAGAAGAAGGAAAAAAGGGAAAACATCCTAAGACATGATCACTGCAAAATGGCGCTGAAAAGGTGTAAAAATAGATTTTGTGTAAATAAGAGAATTTTCCTATGAGGCAGGGTAAATATCAAAATATGACGCGGGCAAAGCTGCGGGTCAAAACTAGTATGGAATAGAATGCAAAAATTTCACAATGAAACGTAAAAAATTTCACAATGAAATGTAAAAAAGGTGTCAAAGTCACTCTTCTGCGGTAGAATGAAACCCGAACTGGGGCATAGAAGAAAGAATGCGCACCTAATCCTCTCTCTCGCCCTTAAAGCCTTGTTGGGAACACATAACCTAAACTATGCTATAGGAACTTTCATTACTGGAGGGGAGTTCGGGGATTCATGTCTGATCGTATCGCTAACGATTTCCCGAGAAAAGCTGGACACCCAACGAATGCAATTCAATAAGCGTATACAAGCTCAGCACGCAAAATATTTCGTTTGCGCGATTCAGGACTAAGACTTTTAAGTAACTGTATATCGCAAATTCCACTAACTTTGTCAAAGAATGAGACTGGAAAAAATTGCAACTGACAAATTTTGCAACATTTGGTGATAGATAAAACGATCTTTACAGTTTTTAATGTGAAATTAATTTAAAGTAAAATTAAAAATGCTCATTCGTAATTACATGCCATCTGTCAAAATACCTGTGAGTTGTTAGTATTTTTTTTGTTATGAAATGAGGGTAGATTTACATAATCGTGGAATTTTGCTCAAGCGCGCGCTAGTTGACTCCACGCCACCAGTGAGTACTGAGGCGCTACAATCGCTTAATCAATGTATTTGTAAACATATTTTTACACGATTTACATAACTAAATACATCTTCTGAACATAGCTGTAAATTAATGCACTATTATTTTTTTTAAATCACATAAATTAAAATTTTTGGATTTTATTGTGACAGTAAGCCCGATTACAGAGGCGCTAGCGTAACTATATTAGCAGATTCCTATATCTTTTATTACGAACAACTTTAACTTTAACTGTTAGCCATGTCAGAGGCCTTCAGGCGGCCTAAAAACACTGACACCAGGGCTCGCCTCCCGGCCTATACGAACTTGCTTCCTTACAATGGGGCCAACTAGCAATTTGAAAAAAAAAAGCAACTGTTTCGTACAACTTCGAAAACAGATGATTTTCTTTCGAATTCCGGGTTATTAGCCTCATACCAGAAGTTATTCACAATGATAGCTTTATGTAATCTATAGGTACAGGGTTATTTGCTTACCTTGTACTAAGCCGAAAGGGGATTCAGACCATCATTACGAACAACTTTTACTATAGGGCCAAACCAAAATTTGCTGTTTCATACAATATTGCAACTCGGAACCGACAAAATGTATGAAACAGCTGATTTTTTAATCGAATTTCAAGTTGGCCCCATATTTAAAGTTGTTCGTAATGATGGTCTAACTCACCCCCTTTCGGTTTAGTACAGGGTAAGCAAATAACCCTGTAATTCTATAACTATGGTATAGGAACTCTGATAAAAATCCATAAATCGTAACCGTAAGTAAATTCAGACCGTAGAAAAGTTAATTTTGCTATCGACAAAATGTATGGAACAGCACTTTTTTTCGTGATTTAGTTGGTGCCATAGTAAAAGTTAGTCATCTTGATGTGCTTAAGTTGCTTTTATAAGGCTGTGCGTAAGTTACCAATTACCCAGTATACAATGTACTTTTAAAAAGTTATGTAATTATAGTGATAAGTTATCTTTTCTGCAAATCTCTAAATAGAAAGGATTAATGTAAAATTGTTTCGTTTTTCAAGAATTTTCGCTCCGCCCTTTACTGTAGGTAGATATAGATATTGGCCTTAATTTATACTCATGTGACTTGGTGTCAGAGTTTTTAGGCCGCCTAAAGGCCTCTGACATGGCTAAACGGATAAAACAACCGGGACCTACAATCTAACTTATCATCCGAGCCACGGTAGCGCTCAGTTGGAAAAGGCTACCCGAGGTCACCCTTCCAGGCTGTGCGTAAATGACCAATTACCCTGTATACTATGTATTATGCTCCAAGTAAGTAAAAAAAGAAAAATAAAAAGTTATGTAATTAGAGTACTAAGTTTTCTTTTCTGCATTACTCTAAATAAAGTATAAAATTTAAAAAAAAATATGAATTATTTTTCGCAGAAAATTGCACCACCGTCTTCCACTGTCTACTGAGTTCGAATAGTTGTGACATTCATGTACATTATTGTTGATTTATCAAAAACGGCTCAGCCGATTTCAATAAACTTTAAATGGACCTCATCGAGTGTGTCGTTTCGAAATAAAAAAGATTTTTTTTTAAATCGGTTCACGATTGGCGAAAATATCAATGAACAAACATTAAAAAAAACTGTGCTAACTCCTTTTTGGAAGTCGGTAAAAATTGGGTGTCAAAGGCGCTCTTCTACGGTGGGGGAGAGAACAGTAAACTGAACTCAAGACCAGGATGTGGAAGAAGGACGTACCAGCCCGCCTCTTCCAGCACCCTCTGAACTGTCACAACCATGCATACTTTCTAAACCATGTTGTAGGAACTCTGACATTCCCTTTTAGGAGGGGCTCGGGAATCATTCACACATTATTTTTAGTCGTATACGAGATACGACTTCCCAAGAAGAGCCAGGACACCCGACAAATGTACTTCAATTGTCCTATATAGGCTTATCACGGAAATATATTTCGTTTGCGCGATTCAGGACCAACACCTCTCAATAACCGTAAATTGGAATTCGACTAATTTTGTGATGGTTTTAAATCAGGAAAAAATTAGAACTGACAAAAGCTGTAAGAAGTGGTACTACATGAAACAATATTTACAGTTTATGATTTGAAATTAATTAAAAGTAGAATTGGAAATGCAAATTCGTAATTATATGCCATCTATCAAAAAGTAAGAGAATTAAATACGATTTTATAGTTATTTAAAATTGAGGGTACATTGATATCTTTTTGCGTGAAATTTGCCCTATTTCGCGCCACTACTGCAGTAAGGTAAACATGGCGATTGAATTGCTGCAATCAACTTATCCAAATTTGTAAAGTTTACTCAGTTACTTTGTCCTCAGTCTAGCTAGATTGTGGACAACTGGATAAGTCAAATAGATAAAATAATAATAAACCTAAAAAGTTAGTTCCAAATCTTGACACTTAGTTTTTTGCACAGTAGCTACGCGAAGTTTAGTAAAAAATATTCTGACAGTGTTGTGTTAACTGTTAACTGAATCATATTGTCTTCATTATCGTGTTTTAATTCAAAGTTTTATTCAGTCATTTTATTATCATTTTTTACTGTTAATGGAGTGCCGGAGTGAAAAGTTATCAATAAGTAATGTTTGAAATTACTTTCGTGACAATTTTAGGTTATAGTTACATAATCCGATGTCAGTAACAGTAAGTATTGAATATATTTACTGCAAACCTATTTGAAATAATATTTTTAAAATTGTTTCGTTTTCAAGAATTTTTTCTCCGCTCTTTACTGTACATAATGGCCTTAATTTATAATACCTATAATTTCATATCAGAAAAAAAATCAACTATGTCAGCACTCAGGACAAAACACACCAAAAAGTTTGTGTTTGAAGTAAATAGTAATTCGTATTTAGTGAAAAAATATTGAAATTGCACTTCTTATAAATATTCGAGAAGATGTCCAGAATATAACAAATCGGTCAAGTGCGGGTCGGACTCGCGCAGGAAGTGTATAGAAGCCCTTATAAATTAACATATTTCATTTAGTTACTTATTTTTAATAGAACAATATAACTTAATATTCTGTGAATATTTCAAGCATCTTCCTGTGGCCGTTATTAATATCGAGCAAAAAAAATCACGTTTCTTGTATAAGAGCCCCCTTGAATATTTATTTTATATTATTTTTTTTATATTTAAAGTAAATATTTAATATTGTTTAGTGAATATTATATGTCAAGAATCTACTTATCACTGTTATATTAACATCGAGCGAAAACGGCAAAAAATTGTTTTCTGAGGGAGGTTCTCCCTTAAATATGTTATATTTATTTTTCAGTGCCATCTGTGAAAATGTCAACGTTCTAGCTTTCACCGTTCATAAGATACAGCCCTAAGACAGACAATTTTTCAACTTTGCGTACGGAACCCTAACACAGGAGGATCACGACTCTCAGCTTATAAACAGCAAAGAAATTGTGTAAGTACTTGACATAAAGAAAAGTTTTATGCTACAGATGAATTAATAAGTCGATTGAATACTGGGATCACCCAAATTAAAACTCAGAACACGATATTGGAAACCTATCTAGAGATGTTATTTTTGTTGCAAATAAATTTCTGTATTCTGCATTCTAAAGCAGGCCTATGTACAGTAGAGTACGTACTATGGCTCATACAGTGATGGTGACGATAGAACAAAAAAATATTAAAAAAAAATAATTACAAACAAACTTTTACTGAACAAATTCTCACCAAGACGAATCAAACTAAGTAGCTAAAATTCGATGTGGTTCCGTCGTTTCATTACAGAGTTCTTATGGCCACCTTCTTGCTCCATCATCAGACCCTGGCTGCCATTGAAAGACAAATTAATCGCCAAGACGATTCAAATGAGCCCAACCTCGATGAGATTGTGTCGTTTCATTACTTTGGCCACCTTCCAGCCCTATCATCAGATCAGCACCATGTCATCATTATTGCATTGTCACGCGATTTATACGTATAAAATATGTAAAATTTCAACTCGAACGGTAACCGGGAAGTGGATCTAATATAATTTGCAAGATTTGATGACAGACATAATTATAATAATAATAAATAAATAATACTACATATACATATTTTTAAATGTATACTTATACAACGTGTAACGGAAAGACTGTATACATACTGAAAGTACCAAATCAGATAACGGTAACAAACTAGATGGGCATGTTTAGCCGTGTAAGTTCGTTTGCTGATTTTTAATCTTTTTTTGAAAAACTAGTCATTTTTATGACTAATTCATATTTGCACAGCACTATCACACTGTACAGCTGTGAGGTCAATAACACGACCTTGCCCATCAAAATCAGACCACACCTCCTTGAACTGCTGTCCTTTTTTTTCTGGTCAGTCATATTTAATTTTTTTTTAAAAGTGAATGTTGTTATTTTGGCTCGGAATTTCGAATACAGCATCTATATAAGGTATAGTATCAACCCACTTTTTATGTATACAGTCTTTCCGTTACATGTTGTATACATAGTACCTAAATAACACCCAGACACAGAGCAGACACCTATGTTCATCACATAAATGTTTGCCCTGCGTGGGGATCGAACCCACGCGTCTTTGACCCAGAAGTCAGGGTCACTAACCACTGAGCCACCGAGGCTGTCGGTGCCGATTATATCGGACAGGTGAAAATAAATAAAAGATTGTAATAAATAAATAGTTTCAAAAGCACTAGAAAAACAAGCTTTGCCAGTGCCTATCTTCCGGCTTCATCATCAGACCTTGAAACCTAATCGTGGTCAAAGTTCATTACAAGACTTTTTTAAGAAATCCAAAACAGCATTGATACGATTTTCCATCATGAAGTTCCAGTTCATATCTTCCGGCTCCATCATCATTATTGTATTGTCATCAGAACTACATACAGCTGCCAAAATTCACGACCCTTAGAATATGGTTTAATTAGTTACCTTATATTCCATTACATAGTTACATACTGTACTGTACTGTACTGTACTGTATCAGCCTTATAATAGTCCACTGCAGGATGTAGGCCTACCCACGAAGGGTGGATTGGGCCATATCCACCACGCTGGCCAAGTGCGGGTAGATGGATTCACATACGCCATTGAAATTCTTCTCCGGACATATGCAGGTTGCCCCACGATGTTTTCCTTCACCGAAAAGCCAGTAGTGTGAAATTCCTTACATAAATCCCAAAGAACTCATTGGTACGGGACCGGGATTTGAACCCACGACCTCACGATTGTAAGGCGGGAGTCATTACCTCTAGACCACCACGGCTACACATACAGTTCGACCTAATAAAAGCGTGTTAAAAACTACTAGTGCAGTACCTTTTTTTTTTTAACCCAGGAAAATCCTTTATGGATACCACGAAACCTGGGCAGGCCGGTGGTTATGTGGGAGTCTCCACCGCTAGTCGATGGCATACCCACTAAAAACCTGGGGTGTTTCCGCCACTGCGCCGTGTGTCGGGGCTACGGGCACGCTTCCGCACTCCTCCGCGGCACTAGTGCAGTACCTAACTAGTTCAAACGTATCCCTAAAGTTGCCCTATATGTATAAGTACCTACTTTGCCTCCCCTGGTTTTCCATTATAATTTATTCATAACATAACCTGACGTGCCGATTGTTGCGTACACCTTATGTTTTGCCTTGAACCTGATTAAATATTAATTTTCATGAATATTATAGTTCGGGCGGTGTTCGTAATGGGAGCGAACAGATTAGGTAATAGTTAGTACGTAACCTCAAGCCTTAGAAGTTCCCAGAAGTTCTGTAACTTCAAACAGGAAGATTATGTTCACTTTTGCTCGAGTTAAGTACGAAACGTAATTAAAGTTTAGTCACGTTATACATTTCATGTTGATGTGAATTATAACTTCATGTCTCGTGGATTTACTCGCTTGTTGATAATTAAGCAATAAAAATAAACGGGCAAGTGTGAGTCGGACTCGCGCACGAAGCGTTCCGTACCGTAACGAAGCTCCCCTAATATATTTTAAACTAGCTTTTACCCGTGGCTTCGCCCGCATGATATTTTGATTTTTGACGAAATATCATTATAATTTATAGCCTATGTGTTATTCTGATATATAAGCTATATTATTGCAAAGTTTCATCTCAATCTGTTCAGTAGTTTATGCGTGAAAGAGTAACAAACATCTATACATCCATCCTCACAAACTTTCACGTTTATAATATTAGTAGGATTATTTATTTTTGAAGGCAATAAACAATTTAATATTCTGTGAAGAAGTATCTTCTTGTTGCCGTTATTAATATCGAGAAATAAAATCACTTTTCTTGTATGGAAGCCCCCTCTATTATTTATTTAATTTTAATTGAGTTATTTATTTTTGAAGTGAATATACAATGAATATTCTGTGAATATTTTAACCTGTCACCGTTATTAATATCGAGCGAAAAAATTTTGAGATTTTTGTCTTTGATTTGATTAGATTTTTTTCTTTTTGATTATTTTATCTTTTTTTAGTATTTGCGGCTACAGAAATACATCACCTGTGAAAATTTCAACTTTCTAGCTATCACGGTTCATGAGATACAGCCTGGTGACAGACAGACAGACGACGGACAGCGGAGCCTTAGTAATAGGGTCCCTTTTTACTCTTTGGATACGGAACCCTAAAAATGATCCTTATTAACTTTCAACTAAATTACATTTTTACTAGAATCTATAGACTCTCTCCTGCTCGCGCTAGTTTGTGCATAATACGCGAGAGTGAGATAGAAATCGAAAAAATAACAATAGCAAGCTTACCTGTTATCACGCACTCGCACAATCAATTTCTTTGTGGTTGGTTTCATTTTCAAAGATTTCGATAAAAAGTTTAACTCTGGTCCATCGAAGTGGATACGGCAGAATCATTCTTCGTGGGTATAAGCCTATGTTGAGCAGTGTAATAATAAATAAAGCTGGTACAGTACGGTAGTAGTCAATAAGTTCAAACCTATGGTCATAAATATTTTTTTACTTTATTATTGTTATGTGCTACTTAACGTCAATAATATAATATTTATTTCGGAATAATAATAAAATTGATATTTAATTATTTAAGTAAATAAAAGTCACTTTAATATTAATAATAATATAATAATGAATGAAAGTCCAATTTTTTATATTATTTATATTACATAATCTAATAATAAGATTGTCAATTTCAGGAGAATCTGCCTATAAAGGAGCAATACAATGACGAGGCAAAAAGGACGTCAAAAGTTCTCCGACATGTGGGTTGAGGCTGCCAGACTGCACTCGGTGCCAAACTCCGGCTGCCGTCGATAGAGGTAGCCAACGGGTTCAATCAAGTCAGTACGAGTACAAACGCACGAAATAAGTCTTTACGACAACTAAGGAATTACTCCAGCTCCTGGCACTGGTTCCATGCGGAGAAACGGACGCCCACAGAACTAACATTTAGACCTCATACCAACAAATTCAACAAAAATATTTCGTTTGCGCGATTCAGAACTTTCTACCTGCTCCTATTTATCTATTTCCGAACAATAGAAAAGATTTGAAACTCCTATTGTTATCCCGATAAAACGGACAGTTGTATCCTTTTTTGCGTCGATTTGGGGTGAATTGATAGCACCGGGTTCGAATCCCGTTGAATGGTTTTTCATTTTGCATGTTTTCAAACGGATTTCGAATTGCCGCAGAGTGCACTGTAATTGGATATCGGTTTTGCGGGTACGTTCCTATTGGTTTTGGTTGAGAGATAAGGATTCTAACTGGAACAATGGGCTAGAAACGCTCGTTTATTGCGTTTGTATTTTCAATACTTTTTAAAAAGATTTTTAGTCTATGTTGTTTAAACAGGATGTTTACGCAAAACCAACATTGCATAAACATACACTCATAAAATATGTGTTGATACAATGATGTTGAAATTTTTACAAACAAAATGATTCCATTCAAATACTTCAAAATTCTCCCTTCTATTTAAAATACTTTGAACTGCTGGTTCTTAATTCTCACAAGTATTACTATACCTACTTATACGGGACTTCCATGTATGTTTGTATAAAAAGCCCAAAAATAAATTGGAATAAAAAAGAAACCTACTTATAAGAAATTAAGAAGAATCAAATGTTCAATTTCCACCGACAAGGTGGACAGATGACTTGTTCAAGACCATAAGGACCATGGAATCTACTTCTTACCGGTCTGACTACAGATCATCGATCATCATCATCATAATTTAAGAGCACGGCTCTTGTCGGTGGAGCAACTTCCATGTATAGCGATCTTCTGCTAGTGTGTTCACCTCCCTGTACGACATGCCTGCCTTTTCTTTAATTTGGTCTAGAAATGCTCATCTCATAGATGATCGATATGAAATTTAAAACAGAAATGCCAAGTCAATGCTACAGATCTATAATGGAGGCCTCTGTCCTGCTGTGAACGTTATATTTCTGACAATGATGACAATGAAATTTCAATTTGGTCTAATTTCATGTTATTGGTATTTCAGGCAAATTGAAGCAGGTCAAGAAAAGAAAAAGAGAAGCGATTGAAAAACACATATCACTGGCGAAAAAAACTCGAGGATGATTCTAAAATACCATTGAGGAGCTGATTTTGGTAATAAATAACTCTATTATATTATGTACTTATTATAACTCTATTATATTATGTATCTATTATATCTTAATAACGAGGGCGGCAGTGCTAAGGAAATTACAAGGAGAATACAGATGTCCAAATCAGCGATGACTAAACTCACTCGGATTTGGAAAGATCTACGGCGTAGAATCCTGAACGTTACGGAAGGAGGAAAGAACCAAAATTGACGCATTTGAAATGTGGTGTTGGAGGCGAATGCTTCCTATACCTTGGACCGCGCGCCGTACCAACGTATCCATTCTTAAGGAGCTCCGCATAACAACACGACTGTCGACGACTTGCCTCCAGAGCATTCTAAACTACTTTGGCCACATTGCTCGCAGAGACCCAGACAACCTGGAGAAGTTAATGGTAGTAGGAAAGGTCGACGGGAAAAGACCACGCGGTCGATCTCCTACAAGATGGACTGATCAAATAAAATCTTTGATCGGCATGCCCATCCCTGACGCCATGAGATCCGCTACAGACAGGTCCGAGTGGATGAGTATTGTCCAAAGGATGATCCGGATCAAAACGCTCCAATTTAGACGCGACCTTCAGTAATGAAGAGCACGACTAAGAAGAAGAATTGTATTATGTAAATAAATATAATGTAATATATTTTGTAATGGATAGGCTTCGAGCAAATATTTATACTTCTAAAGAGTAACAATCGTGCAAAAAAATGTCCGAACCAAAACCCTGCTCGAGCTACGTAGTGGGCAGGCTTTTTAGTAAGTCCTAAGGCGATTACAACGCAATGCCGAAGTATTCGGTTCCAAGCACTATGTGGGTGACATAACGTCGGGATTCGAGAAAACGGGTCATTGTTTATGCAAATATGGTATGTATGACGGTGCTCGGTTATTTTTTATTACTTTCACTTAGGGACTGTGGCTCTGTAGATATTTTACTCAAAGAGGATAAGTTAATATAACAACAGCTGAAAATGTTCCTTTATTCAGGGACGATCTTATGAAGAAGAAAGTTGTTAAAATAATGAGTGCAATGTCCCTCCGTCTTAGTACGAGACAAGGTTAGAACAAAGTTAGTGTATTACATGGGATGCGAGCTTTTTACAAAATATAAGGTTGCTTGTCAAAGTGTAGGGACTTTTATATGTGCCTATCACTAATAAATGTTTATTTATTTTAACATCTTAGATTAAATTTTTACATTAAAAAAAAACATATATAAAAACATTATGAAAACTTAACCTAGGTTACCGTCGGCAACGGAGCGGGGCTCAAGCTGCCGGTGGGGGGGGCTACAGGCTGAGGAACCTCCTGACAATGCGTGCCGTGTCCAGGATCACTGCCTTTTGAATATGGCCCTTGACCCAACCGTCTAGCGAGAGCCTCTCGAGACAATGATCGTCGAGGCAACATCCCACATGGCGGTAACCTCGTGAGCCAAGATCCTCGCTGAGCTTGTCCATCTCAGCCTTCTTGAGGTTCTCATCATGTGACATGGTGATGTCGACGAGCACTGCCCGGCGCTGGGACCGGTCGACCATCACAATATCAGGCCTATTGGCGACATGCCTATTACTTATTAATATGAACCATTTTTACAGTGGGTCCACGAAATCGAAAAAAATAAACAACTGTCTATTTAAAAAGCTCACAGACCTCTTGACAAAATGTACTTACGGGAAAACTATTTTTTTTCGAGGGTGTAAAAGAAGTCTGAAAATAATGATGAGGGTTATTATCATTTTAAGCAATTACGAAAACAATGCGAGCCAGTCCGTGGCCTATTATCATTGCAAGTAATACAACAACAGCCTGCGTTGTTATAATTTTAAAGAAGTATTAATACAGCGCGGACTAGATCACGGACTATTGCATATTATTATTAGCATGTGCCAAGATAACGCGGGTCGAACCGCGGACTATTATTTTAAGCAACAACGCGGGCCAAACTGTTGGTTATTATCATTTTAAGTACCTAAGTATTAACACACCGCGGGCTATTATCATTGCAAGTAATACGACAATGCAGGCCAAACGGTAAGCTTTTATAATGTTAAACAAGCACTACGACAACGCGGGCCAAATGCGTGCTATAAATTATCATCTTAAGTACAAAGAATACGCAGGCTAAACCGTGACCTATTATTATTTTAGGCAAATACTATGACAATTCTGGCTTCTGGCCAAACCGTGAGCATTATCCTTGCAAGTAATACGACAACGTAGGCCAAATGGCAGGCTGTTATAATTTTAAGCAAGTATTGAGACAACACGGGCCAAACCGCGGACTATTAGATATTATTATAAGCAAGTACAAATACAACGTAGGTCAAACGGCGAGCTATTTTCATTTTAAGCAAGTATCTATGTAATAAGACAACGCGGGCGAAGCCGCGGGTTTTAAGCTAGTAAATATTATAAAACATAATATTAATACACATGGCAATAATAACAAATATACTAAATACATACATAGACTTAATATATACATACACAAATACATAAGTACCTAAATAATTAACATAAAGATAGATAGTGATTATAAATAAGATTTTTGAAAATAGGCAGTGACTTGGCCTGCCTGATGGCAACAGGCAGCTCATTCCAGAGACAGACATCTTGTACAGTGAACGATTTAGTGTAGGATAGAGTATAATATCTAATAATATACCACACCATCAGCTATGGATATGCTCTGAAAGTAAACAATGAATAAATGAATAATCTGAACACTTGCAAGCATGTTTGATTAGATCACGGAACAACAGACATGGTAGATTTACTAACGTAGGTGTGAAATTGTTTTTCTATGACGAATCCTATAGCATACGAATAAGCAATTAATTAACCACTTCCTACACATTTTGCATGTAAAGGTATGCAAAAAGGTTTTATTTTGATATAATACAAATATGAAATGAAATGTTTGCCGGTATTTTAGGAACATTTTTTGTTGTTAATGTACTTAAATAGTTGCTGGTAAATCTGGTTTAAGAATATTTATTAATCACAAAAGAATTTACAAAAATTCGCTTACTGAGATGACACACTTTTCATAAGTACATTGTTGTTTTGAAGCGCAAAGTGCAGACTTATCCAAAATAAAAAGTAAAAAGAAACTATAAAAACATTGTTTCAGCAAACAAAATTTCAGCAACACTATACATATACCAAGTACCTAAAAATCAGCAGTATAAAAACATTTTTTTTTATACATATGAGGTAGTTTTACTGTTTTTGAATTGAGTGAATATCCTATGACCTGATGCTGACGACGAAAACCGATAAAACCTAGCGTAATATTCTATAAGTAGAAAAAACATAATAGCACACAAAATACAAATTCAAAATAATTTATTTACCAAAACTTTTACAAAAACCTTAATGATTAAATTAACAATGAATATTATTTTTATTTAAGGAAGTCATATTATTTTACAATTTAAACTAAGGTTAATATATGCAAATAAAAGACATCTTCACCAAAGCAAAAATAAAGTTTCACAGTTTGATTGTGAGACCTGCACTAGTAACAAGTACTGTATCGCAGGGCTCAAACAGTTCTAACGAGTTACCAGACTAAGCATATTGGTACGGCTTTATTGAACAAATTGTCTGAAGGTGGTGTGATGTGTGTGTGGTGTGTATGTGTGTATGTGTTTGTGTGTGTGTGTGCGAAAATGATCGATGGGATAGAAAACTTCGCGTGGAGTCATTAATCTACCTATGCGCAACGCAGCCAATAGATCTCAAGGATTGCAGAGGTTCCAATCTGCTTCGAATCGATCTTATTGGAGATCTATAGAGGAGGCTTATATACAGCTGTAGAAGTATAAGCTTATGACTGAAATGATGAAGTTAATTAATCATGAAAAATATATTTCTTTCAGCTCGACATTCTTCAAAAAACATGCGACATGAAAATGAAAGCAGCCATAAACCAGAAGAATTCGTCTCCACATTTCATACTGCTTTCACCATCTATAAGTAGCATTTGAGTGAGCAAGACAAAACACTAAGACCACCACCACGCTTGCCCGATAAGGGTACTACTACACGCTTGACTGAGATTGTTGATTAAAAATGAAAACTCGATGCATCCGCGTGAGGCCAAACGGAACGGGTCAGGCTCGATATCACAAGGCCAGATCCGATATATCATTAAGTATCCATACGTTATTATAACAATAATGAGATATTTAGATGCAGTATGTTTCTTGAACCGTGTAGGATGTATTATTGCTTAGCACTGCGCTACAAGGCCACAAAAGGTGATGACAATACCTTGCACGCTGATTTTGGCTATAGTTACTGATGAGTCCTCACATAGCTGATGTACCCAATTATAGAAACGAATGTTGTAGGATAATAGCTACGAGTACATGTGAGGACTCCATTTATGTAATTGTATGTGATACTAAAGAAAACGTCGGTTTTTACTCACGTATACACGGGCACGCGCGTGCGCCAGTCGACGGGAGCGCGCGTATTCCCTGGTGAAGGAGTACTAATTACTCTGAAACCGGTCGGGTTCCCAGCGGCCCGGCCGCGATATTATACGTGAGTAAAAACTTGTTTTCTTTAGTATAATGAATTCTCACGCGAGTTTTAATGAAGTGATTGTATGTGATGTTGGTCGGCGGTATATTTTTGAGAAAAAGGTAAACGTAAAAACCAGTTTCTCAGATTTACAGACGTCCTGAAGAGGTATATGAAGGATTGGTAGGATGGTATCGTATCTTCATCATAGAAATCCAAGACTGTCGGCCATAAGTCGTGGAGATGTCAAAGAAAATACACGTGAAAGGTGAGAAGTTCTCGAAAAAACAGCACAATAAGTCACGAAAAGCAAAACAGACGCAGTAAGGGTAAAACAGATATGTCCAACCCAAAACCGTGCTATTATTTTAAGGAGCTCGACTGACTAAGATGGAAATATACAAAATACTCTAAACAAGATGTCATTGCACAGGTCTTATTACACCCAGTTAGAATATATGTTGGTGTTTTCTGTAGGTGAAATATAGTTTACGGTAAGAGAATAAATTTCCAATAAGAATTGAATTATGATTTGATTCTAGTCGGCTTGTACGCAACGTGATTTTTTGATTCTAATCACATACATAATATGAAAAACTTGTTGGATCATGATCATTTCGTGGCAATGGCAATTTTTTTTTCATAGATTTAGATATTTATATAACATATTTTATCAAATCTTTTGGAACCAAAGTCTGGCATCCTCTACCGCATCCTCGGTAGCCAAATTAAGGTTTCTTTGGCTGCAGTTTTTCGGTGAAAGCGGGCAAACTATGAGGTGGCCATAGTTTGTGTGGCAGCACCGCATTCGCACTGGATTGTTGGATGCACACAACTTTCAGCTAGTAGATTTAAAAAAAACTATTGTTGTAATATTGCACCTTTGACAAATGTATAAAGTTATTATACTCATCGTTATGTACAACTTTTACAAGAGGACCATTTTAAAAATATCCCAATAACATCGGCGGTTCCAAACAAGTAGTTAATTGATTTCAACAATTTGAATAGAATACCTGATCTTATGCAATTTTGGATGATTCCATAGTAAAAGTTTTTCAAAAAGATATTTATTTCTAGCTCTGTAAATAAGGCGAATATGCAAAACGGCATAGTTTTCATGTCTAGCACCGAGCAGTCGTATTTTTTCATCTAGCAACTAAATAAAATTCTAGATTCTCAACTAAATAAAAACTATCTATATCTCAAGATCAAAGAGAAGAAATTCACTCACAGAAAGTAAAGACTTTGTAAAACACGTCCAATTTAAAAGTTTGTTATCGATGGGTCTAGCAATCAATATCTACCCGCAGCCTCTAATTTGAAACTTCTTATCTCTTTTAACATTCACTTTAACTTCATACTAAAATTTTAATTCTATTTCAATAGCATTTTCTTTGCAGTTGTTGTTTTTTTGTATTCTTGTTATAGTCGAGATAAATTAAACACATAGACTTCTTATATCTATTAATGACATGGACAGTCTTTTAGTAAAATTAAACTTACTTTGCGTGTTAATATCTTCAATATTTTTTAGTATCTACTTATGTCGGTTTAAGAAAAACTACTTATCTTTAATCATGAAGTAGTAATCCACTTACATATATTATACGGTTTTAAATGAAAGCATTAAGCAAGAACAATTTGGCTTGTGAAGATTCAAAAGGACGCGTCCACAAAATGTATGGAGGCTGGTTTAATAATAATCACCACAACATGCGTTACATCTCGAACAATTTTTTCTTTTTTGAGTCTATTACACCAGTCGAAAAGTCGCCCTGCGATTTTTTAAATTAAATTTGAATTTCTAAGGATAAATAAATATATTTAATAATAATGAGAATATTATCGCAGGGGCGGCTTTGTGGCGAGCCGTCGGTGAGTGGCCGGCTTGGAGTGGAAACCGCAAGAACTAAGAACCTAAGCTCCAGGGTGGAAGTGTTAAAGAGCATAACGCCGCGAGTAGCGTCTAGTGAAAGCGCAGCACACTTCTCGACACCCTAAGCCGTCCACACCAATGTTGCTCCTCCGGCGCCAAATTACGGTAACCTTTATGGGGGGCCCATTTAGTGGATGACAAGTCACCACCCGCCTAAATATTTTGAAATGAGGCATCACTTGGCGGGTGCCGCACCTCATTCCATAGACCAGCTTATAATCATGTAATAATTCATTAAAATAGCCTAAGAAATACGTATGGGGAATACGTATTTACAAAAGTTTTCGTCTTCCTATCACCCAAAAACTGTATTTTTTTTACTTAATAATTGTAAAAGGGCCTCTTGGTGTTGGTTTCGGCCCCATAATGCCCTTCAAAGATCCGGGGCAACCAGTGAGTTGTAAAACAAATGAGAATATAATAATAATAATGAGAATAGTAGATTATTTCTTGCAACTGATAAAGCAACCTTCAAATAGCTAAAAGAAAAGCATTTTTATCAATTAGACCCAATTTTTAATGATATTCTATAAATATTGCTCTATCTGGGATAAACCAACTTTTTATGAATTCTATAATTTTACCAAAATATGACATAAATGTGGAGAAATCAGGTAATTATGTAAGTAAAAGACGATACAAGCTCACATGCAAAATGTATGTGTATTTCCATTTCTTTTGAGAAGATAAATATAAAAGCAGGCTTTTAAATGATGCGTATATCATCTTGGTTAGATATTTTTCTGAATAATATACCATTTGTGGACGTCTCCTTTCAATTAGAAATGAAGGTTTAAAGAGATGTACCGCGAGGTCTACTGTTAGGAGATCTACTAATTAGCATACATTAGTCAATATTTCAAAGTAGCGTTTATCGTACTTCTGAACTTTATTTTCTTTAGCCACATACAAGTCGTGGCACGTAAGTCTAGCGCTGAGCGAAATGTGGACATTGGAGAGGATGGTTGCGCATGGGCTTAGTATGGCGGTCACCATGCGCAGCAATCCTTCCACACTACCCTCAGCGCTCCGACACATACGTTTCGCTACATGTACTTACAATCTACATCGACATTCATCCATCACAAGGTGACGTCTACAAGTGGTATAATATTCAGAGAAAAATCGAACGAATATGATATATACATCATTTGAAAGCTATATTTATGGGCTTCTCAAAAATATTTAGTTAGGATTTTTTTATTCCTCCATTTTTTTTCAAAATGTGATAAATAAATTGTATGAAAAATATCAATATAGCTTTGTGTTTTTTTTAATTTGGCAATAATAAAGTGCTTTTATCGCTTTATTCTTCCACATGCATGTCTTAATTTGCTTAAATTAAAAGTTATGACAGTCAATGTGACAAAAAACACTTAAAAACTGTGTCTAATTGGTAAAAATGCTTCTATTTAACAATTTGGAGGATAATTAATCTGGGTTGATAGAGATAAACTACCTATTGAGCCAAATATATTTATTAAACCTAATAGATTCAAAATTAATTTTTAAAAAATCGGAGGGCTCTTTCTTGATTTTAACTGATGTAATAGACTCAGAAAAATATGAAGTTTCTCGAAACGTAACGAGTGTCGTGGTTAGAATTTTTGATTATTGTTATACCAGCCTCCATACATTTCGTGGACATGTCCTTTAGAATTACAGCCCGATATTTTTAACATAGTAGGTACCTGTTTACTTTATTGAAGACGCCCATATTGAACTTTTGCGTACATTGACAACTTTTTATTGATGAGACGTTCTACAAAGAATTGAACCAGCAAACTTTTACAAACTTTTCGATGTAATGTAGACGTTGAATAATGTGAAACACGTTTTTTTCGCTTTTATCGACTTTATAAGAAACTTTTCTTTTTTATCAGCTTTTGAAATGTATGTGGAGGCTTGTTTGGAAGATGGTGGCATACTGGCATACTTTTAACAGATTTAGGGTAATCTTGGTACAAAATCAAAAGTTTTATGAATTTATGGATTATTTTGGCATTGTTTTTATGGTAATCCTGAGTACTTTATAAGCTTCTTAGCACTTAAGTTTTGTTAGATTGCAAGTGTTGCGTAATAAAAAAGTATAGATGGAGTTTTTAAAAATCACTCAACTGTTTGCTGTTCCGTCTAAGTAGGTACTTTGTACAGTTTCTCTGGGCTTGGTTTACTTTTAACTACCAACCCCAAAAAACAGAGGTGTCAGGGAAGTCACTTTGACGAATGGATTGATCTGATGTTTTTTTGTTGAAAGCTCATGCAGGCGCGATAGCTCTTAGTTATATTTCAAGTTTGAACCAAAAATAATATTTAAGTATTTTTTTTAATTTCACACATGTCGGTTGGGGTTACACACACGTAAGATTTTTTTGTCTCCACAATGTCTTATAAATCGATGTTCGCCAGCTGCACGCACGATAAAGTGTCACGTTCCGCCTAAGCTGAGCGTGGAAACGAGAGCGCAGAACAAGCGATAGAGAGGGACGATCGCCTAAGCGATCGGCTTGTTCCAGTTGCTGATTAAATAATGCGCACGCCTATAGTTCGAGGTTGCAATTGGTGCTTACACCCGAGCTAACTATTCTGCTTTACATCTCGGGGTGAATGCATGATGTCTATTGCCATTATGATGGTTAGACGTACGCGAACTTTTTGAAAGAAAGAAGTTTTTTTTTAAATTACTTACCGCCCTAGGGCTTTGCTAGCTACGTTTATTTATTTACATTATTACCCTGGAGCGCTAATTAGTCACCTACAAGCCCCATTTGGAGGTAATAAGAACCTACTTACCGAACATGAGCGATGTAAAATAATAGTACATTGTTCACCGAGAGGAGAAAGTGACCGATTACCGTCGAGGGTGTCGTTTAAAACACCCGAGATCGGGAATCGCACTTTCTCTCGAGTGATACATAGTGCTTTATACTACACCTACGAGGAATAGTACTTTTCAACATTGAGTACATAGACCATAACGTACTTGGTTTGTATTTTTGCGCTTTTTCACTGAAATAAGCTGGCAAAACAGTTTCAGAAAAAGATGTCGCATTTTTCTCATTTCTCAAACAAAACACAAATTGAAAATGGCGCCAATGGCGTCTGTAATTTTCACATGTTCTTCTTTCAAATTGTTTGACACCATCCAACACACAGCTAGTGGCCAGTGTCATTTTGCGAACTTGGAGATAAAAACTCACTGTAAAAACTTTTTGGCTTTTGATATTTAGGTTACCAGCGCAGTCTTACCCAAAATTAAAAAAGAAAAACCACGTAAGAAATGGATTTTCATACACTTTTCTCTCCCGCTCAGATGCGTTTTCTCGCCGCATATTTGTTCGATATGCAATGACATACTTTCTACCGTAAATTTGATAAAGTATCAAGGTACTTTCCGAGCAGGTGTAGTATAATAATTATTTATAGACTTGCGTTCTATAACATATTGCATGCGAAGATGCGGCTTAAGATGTAGCACGTGCACGTAAAAGATACCTGTTTACTTTGGATTAAAAGACACTTATAAGGTTTACTTTAAAACGCTAACCAAAAGTTCGAAAATAGATTAGCGACTAAATGCAACATAAAAAGAAAGCTATAAATATTTTACGAAGCTCATAACTTCGTAAACTTCTTTTTTACAATTCTGTGTCTAAAGTTGTAAATTATGAAGACGTTATTTTAGCCGTAAAATCGCTACTGGATGAACGTAAAGAATTCAAGGCTGGAAGTTTTTTATTGCATTAGGGATTTCGCTTTGAAAAATTGTTTCGCGGATTGAGGCGGTGGCAGTTTTATTTCAAGTGTGTCTTTGGGTAACTTAGATAATATTTTTGACTGCCATTGAGAGCTTTCGTCGTTTTTCTAAAGCGTCTTCCAAAGCCTGGCCTATTATTTCAACTTAGACCTAGGGACTTTACGGATGAATTTCTTTTTTTTCTCGAAATTTATTTCAAATTATTCATTCCACGCAAAACTTTAGTAGGTACTGGACATGGCAATTTTTTAAGAAACTATGGACTGCAAGGTGGCAATGTGTGAAATGGAACGTTAGAAAAAAGAATAATATGGCCAATGCTGAGGGCAAATAGTTTTGGAACTGTCACTGTCAAATAAAAATTAGGGGACATCTTTCGCACGGTCTCTGACCCCAAACTAAGCAAAGCTTGTGATATGGCTGCCAGAGATTGATATACTATAAATACATATATTGTAAATACATACTTAAATATATTTACATCAAATGAACCAACACTATAAGTTGTTGATGTCACAGATATATTAGCAAGAGGATCTGAACCAGAAAGTAATGAGACTCAAACAGATTCTCAAGCAATAGATGTTGGAAGTTCAGAAAGAGAAATAAGAAGTTCAGAATCAGAACAGGACAGTTCATTAAGAGAACAAGAAAGTTCTATAAGAGACCAAGATAGTTCAGTAAAAGAACATGAACATTTAGAGGGGGGCCCAGTGGGGGTAGACGACGCTGATTTCATGATTCAATAGATGCAGTTCATGTAGAACCAGAAGTGTATGTCAATGAGCGGCGTTATCCTTTGAGGGATAGACGTCGAAAGGAAGAAAAAAACATGGTTTATATCAGTTGCTAGGGTAACAAAGACTGACAGTTACAAACTATATATAAACTATTTTCAACACCAGTCGTTTGAACTATAAAAATAGGGCCCCTAATTCTCTATCGACCAAACGTAACGTAAAACGTTAAGTATTTTTATTTCCGTGAATTTCGTTTGATAAAATGTTTTTTAAATGTGAAGATACATTAAAACGAATAATAAACCGTTTAGATATATAATAAACATGTTATTTGAAATATAAATATTTTTCACATTAATTTCTTAAAAACAGCTTAAAGCACGTTACGCGCACGTTTTCATACACAATCACCCTGCAGTATGATTTGTGCTTTGTTCGTAATTGTGATTTATATTGCTAGATATAATATCTTTTATTTTCTCTAAGTAGGTATCAGTGAAATTACTTTCGATTTTGTCTCAGGCTTTCTTAGCCCTAGTACGACTCTGCCAACTTACTTTCATTAGTGAAATGGTTTTTTATCGTAATATTGAGTGTTAAAGTATGATAGTTCTAAGTGGTTGTGAAATTGAAAATAGTCTTCGTCTAGAATCTAGATTACGATAATTTACAAAAATACGGGTCTCCATAGTGCTATTTGAAAATACCAAAATTAAATTAATTTTCCGCAAATGCTCGGCGTTGTTAGTCGGGTCCGTTATCGCGAAAGTTAGGTATTTTGGACTGAAATAATGTTAGATGTTTTCAAAGTAGTCCCAAGAGGAACATACTTTTATGATTATGTTCATTTGGAGTTAGCATTAGTTTAAAACAAACTATGTATAGTAAATATAAATATTTTTTTGACAAAACATCCTGCTGTCTTGATGACGTCATCTTTCCCTTGTGGGTAGACATCCTTCGCTACGCTTGCCCGCACGTAGTCTCTACAAAAATTTTTCGACCCGTTTCAATTTTTTATACATAGGGTATTGCCCAAATTAAAAGCAGCAAGGTAATTATTCTCCTACATGTTGACTTAGGAAGTACCTGGTAAGCTTTTACTTGTATCTTATAACCCGTACTTATATTATAAACAACTAACGACCCGCCCCAGCTTTGCACAGGTGTGTTATACATATAAACAATACAATACAACAACACTTTATTAACACCAACAAGAAAACACAACAGAAGAAACAAAGACAAAAAAGGCACAAAAGGCGGTCTTATCGCTAAGAGCGATTTCTTCCAGACAAACTTTCTTGGATGCCTGGAAACGTAAAGACGACAACGACGGTGTAAATGTAGAGAATAAAATAATGAAAGAAAGTTACTACAAATTCCTAGTCAACAATAAAATAACCTTCCTCTTGAATCATTCTATCTATTAAAAAATCAAAATCCGTTGCGTAGTTTTAAAGATATAAGCATACATGGGGACAGACCGCGGGAAGCGATTTTGTTTTATACTATGTAGGGATAGTGATATTGTCCATTACAATTGTCGAACCTAACCGATTTTCCTGTTTATCCAAAATACTTTCAGTTTACTTTGTTTTCTTAAAAGTAATCAAATATAACCGTCACCAAACAAAGGAGTTTTCCGAAATTTTATTTCCTCTAAAAACCAACACGTTTGCTATACCGTTCGGTCAAAAGCTTCCGAATAGGGTCACCAGATAGTTGGTGAAAAGTTCGGAAATAAGCATAGTTTCCACAGAAAAAAATATCCGATATATCGGATACTCTTTGCAGTTTGCAAATCTTAATAGTATAGCAATGTACCAATAATCATTTAAATAATAGAATAATTTGGAAAATATCGGTGTTAAAATGGTCTCCCGATGGAGTCTATATTTTGTTTTTTTTTAATTCCGTATAGGTTTGCGTTTGACTACATACTGCCTGATGTTGAGTAGATATGCTGTCTAATAGGGTGTGCACGCTTACCTAGAAGATACCTATTTACTCGGGATTTGAAGACACTCACGTTGTAAAAGTAGTGAAAGTACGGAGACCACCAATCATCAACCATCATCACCAAAGTAGCCTGAATTGCAACCACCAATAGTCATTATTTCAAGTGAAGCTATGGGGATCGGCGTCGTGGGACAGACTGAGTCCCGTACTAATAAGTCCTTTGGAACATAAGTGTCGATTTTCACACCACTGGATTTTCGTTTTCAGTGAAAGGAAACACCGAGAAGAAACCTGCTTACGTCTGTAGAAGAATGGTGGCGAATGCGAATCCACCAACTCAAACTGGGACAGCGTGGTGGATGTGGGCCTTCGTGGGTAGACCTATTTATTTAGCAAAGACTTTTAAAAAGACCAGTGCCTGTCATTTCCTTAAATTATCAAAAGCTGGAAGTTTCAGAAGAATGCAAAAAATCTGCCATCTCCCAGAAAATCTCGGAATATGGTAACTCTATTTCCGACTAAATTTAGTTACAGAGTGGAGTAACGCTCCACGCGTTAAAGGGTCAAGTTGTGTAATGTAATTTTGGCCCAGTTGGGTTCTCAATCCTTTCATTGGATCGAGGTTGTTTATATGGACCAATGGCTGAATGCTCGACTGTAACTATAAAAATAATCTAAAAATTTCGGCGAACGTGGCAAAATTTGATGATCTGGAATTCCAAAATAAATCTAAGAACGACACATAAGAGAGGAGACCTATGCCCAGCAGTGGGTCGACACAGGCTGATGATGATCTATCTTATTTCTCATCAAGGCTAACTAATGTTTTACAGAGTAATTTATTTTGATACCGATGGATAGCTGGAGTTGCGCTAAAGGTTTGATATAAAATAACGTGCTTGAAAAACTTCAGCAGCATGGCTTGCATACGCACCGCGACATAATAAAAATATAATTAGTCGGTCAAATAGACCATCAAAAATATTAGACACGTGTTTCTTTTTTGGCAATTTGACAAAAAATGATGTATATATAGCCTGTTAAAGTTCAGTGTAACGTCATTAACCTACTACAAATATACCGCTACCGATGCCGGCTAGTGACGTCACGGGCCCTTACTCTCAAATTTGACACTGTTTTTTCTTGTCATTAATTGTTTGATTAACAAAAGAAAAATACGCGTCCAATTTTTATAATAATCCAACTAAAGGACTATTTACAATTATGATATTTATACCCAGTAAACATGGCGATTGTACCGACGTGTCCAAACGAGATAAATGTATGCATACCTCAATCTATCACATTTTCACACGTAGATTAAATGATGCCTTGGTGTGTATTCAAGCCGTGTACCTCCAACCACAAAACAGCAGAAACTAGCTCTCTTTTGTGGGTCCAACCTTTAATAGAAAACCTTAAAAGTTATACTAACTAGAAATATTTACTGGAAACTCAGATTCTTTTTCTTTTCATTTGATATCAGTGTTTCTAACTACCTATTGCTAGCCTTTTCAAAAACCCGTTAATGGCAAAATACCTCAAACATTACATTTTTATACCCAGTAAACATGGCTATTGTACCGACGTGTCCAAACGAGATAAATGTATGCATACCACAATCTATCACATTTTCACACGTAGATTAAATGATGCCTTGGTGTGTATTCAAGCCGTGTACCTCCAACCACAAAACAGCAGAACTAGCTCTCTTTTGTGGGTCCAACCTTTAATAGAAAACCTTAAAAGTTATACTAACTAGAAATATTTACTAGAAACTCAGATTATTTTTCTTTTGATTTGATATCGGTGTTTCTAACTACCTTTTCAAAAACCCGTTAATGGCAAAATACCTCAAAACATTACATTTGGGACTAATTTTAAAATACATATTTCTACAGTGTTACGGCGACGCCCTTCGCAAAATTAAAATTTTTTCACAACAAAACAATAAACATCTTTATTCGTAATACCAATAATAATGCAGGCCACGCCACAATATTGCGACACCAATATTAATTACCTTCCTAAGGTTGAGAGTTGTTTGAGCTGTTTCCACACGAATGCATCCCAAGGGAGCCATCGAGTGCTTTGATCCTCTTCAGCATCCTTGTTATACCATTATAAACTTTATATAACAGATGTTTAAGGTCCAAGATGTAGCGGATTTTGTTGACATTCTGAGGTTAAGAGGAGGCTACGTAAATGGCGGTTGATAGTTTATAGGCCTATAAAGCTTCTCCTTACGTGTGGTACGTTTTTTCGCATCTACTGAAAATTATGACGTGGAATGGACGTATTTTTAGACCTTCATACCGTGGTGATCAGATGGTTTTGTATGGAAGAAAATAAAATGGTATGTATCATTAAATCACTCACTTTCATTTAGTTATATATTCTTATATCTAAAATTATTAGCAGCTAAACGTTTTTGCCTACAGCGCGAATATGGAGTTCTTCAGGGCACTATTAATTGTTATATTAAGCAGAATAGTCACTTGAAAACTTTTAAGCCCCTCAGCCCTTAGCCGTGCATGCTATGTACTTGCCTTGCCATATCAACTTGCTAATAATATATTCATATCACTGCTCATCGCCTCTGAAACTTCCTAAACTGTTGAATTATGTTGGTGCCTTTTTTTGTTTCGATCTTCTTATTCCTGATTTATCTCGTTGCAGTAGATACAAGCATATTATACCTATTCAGCCCTTTTTACTTTTCGTATGTTTCTGTCTCCACTCATCACTTTCAGTTCATCATCATCATTATTCTCACGAAAGTACGTCCACTACTTAACTGGTCGTAAATCTCTACTAGATATTCTCAATAACACTGCATTGAAACGGATGGATCTTGGTCTTGGTGTTGCGGCCGTTTTGAACCGATAGAAATGAATTACATTCTTATAATACTCGTACTTTGCTACCCCAGTTGCACTAACACAAATCTTCAATGCTTGATCCTGCTCTTTCTCGGTATCGTGATCATTACGAATTACGTTTTAGAGATCTGGGTCTCTATTTTTGTCTGTTCACCTCATCATATGACTTCCAGTTATTTTCCTATTATTAATAAAACAATGTTCATCAAATTTCATCTGTTTCGTAATTTTCATTGAGTCATAAACACCTTGTTTATTATCTCGATCGGGATCGACGTCAGTAATTTCGTGATTTTATTATAGGATGTCCCGATTACGACGAGCTATTATTCAATTGAGTTCAAGGTGACTCATAAAGGTTAAGGTTAAATTGGATTAATTTGCCTGTCAATATAAAATTTAAAACATTGCGATATTACTTTAATAAAATGTGTGTTTCTCGATGAACTAGGTACAACAAAATTGAATAATATTGTTACAATAATATATTATTAAATTCTATTCGTGTTAAATAGATAGAATAACTTTTTATTTTTATAAAACTATTGAGATTATTGCCACTGTTCTAGCAAATAGCAATCTTTTCCAAACGTATGTATTTATAACGTAGGTAATCCAGTATGGTTAAACTCACTCATATCAATATTAAACCGTCGAAATCAAAATTTATATATTCTACACTCGTACGTAAAATAGTCACAATTTAAATCAATCATTTTTTAAAAATAATTATAAATCAGCAAATGTCAAATATATTGAAATGTAAAGTAGATCATCATCATCATCAGCAGTATGACGTCCACTGCTGGACACAAGCCTCCCCCATCCAATAAGGCCGGTTGGAAGCGGTCTGCATCCAGCGCGTTCCTGCGGTTTTAATAATATCGTCGGTCCACCTGGTCGGTGGACGTCCTACGCTGCGCTTGCCGGTGCGTGGTCTCCATTCTAAAACTTTACTGCCCCATCGGCCATCAGTTCTCCGAGCGATATGCCCTGCCTATTGCCATTTCAACTTACTAATCCGTTGGGCTATGTCGGTAACTTTGGTTCGTCTGCGGATCTCCTCATTCCTGATTCGATTTCGCAGCGAGATTCCGAGCATAGCCCTCTCCATAGCGCGTTGGGCAACCTTGAGCTTATTCATAAGGCCCACAGTAAAAGACCACGTTGCAGTTAGTATGTAAAGTGCAATGTAAATTACATTACTTCTAAATAATACGTCTAAAATAGACCCGGCAATAAATATCACAAAGATGTATTTTTCCCAATTTATGGCAAATAAAATTTTGACTGCCTAGGTAGTCTGAATTTTATTACTGTTTGGTTTGTTGTTTGCCGTAAAATTAAAGCAATTTTATTCAGATAGCTATCTTTCTATGGGGTTTCCGAGATAAAACTGTAGCCTTCTTAGCATATGCTTGAGATCTATTTCACACTTTGGGCAAGAACAATGACATAATTTTTGCAGTAGATACAATAATTTTGGAAGATAGTAGATAATTATATAATAACGACTACAATAAAAATAAAAAATACATAACTTCTAACTATAACTGGAACTATACTTCTGAGGTCAGGTCGTGTGTGATGTTAGGATTGCATTGGTTTTATTTGGTTTTATTTATCTCAAATTTCAGGGTAAAGGAAAAAAAATTGGGAACAAGATCATTGTTTGATACCCAAAAATCAAACTGTTAAATAGATTTTCTAAAACTGTTTCGTACTTATACTACCTCTTTTCAAAGTGAGCTAGAAAAAAAGAATCCTAGGGCTATTAGATAGGTATTATTCAAATGATGTTTTATACCAAAACCAAACCTTCCAAGTATAACAAACGTGTGGAAAAATGTAAAAAAACAGCGAGTTGGGCATCTCGCACGAAGTATCCTATAATGTCCCGTATAAAACCTCTCAGCCTCATTTCTAGTTACACGTTGCCGTTATTAAAATCAAGTGAAAAACGGCAAAACAGGTAATCGCATTTTTTGCATGGGAGCCTCCTTAATTATTTATTTTTTCTGTTTAATATTTAGCGCCTATAGAAATACATCATCTGTGAGAATTTCAACTGTCTAACTATCACGGTTCATGAGATGACAGACAGACGGACAGACAGCGGAGTCTTAGTAATAGGGTCCCGTTTTTACCCTCTGGGATGTAAGTCTAAAAATGGATCACATTTCCGACCAAAGACAGGGTAAGTGTTTGATATAACACCTAAAAACATATCGCACTAAACACACCCAGGAAACTTTAAACTTTTGTCTCTAGAAGCATATAAAAATGTAGATCATAAAAAATATTTCAATTTCCCTATATTCTGGAGACAATAACCCAAACCAACTTTATTAGGGAGTTTATATCACTTTCCAACTGTTAAAATCTGGTTTCCTTTACCGCTACCCATTACTTACTTTACGAGGATGGGGTCGCAGTAAAGTTTGCAGTAACATTTTGAAGCCTTTGTGGCCTCAATTTTCTATTGTAAACTTGTTATTGTAGACATTTCCCTTGATCAGAGTCAATTATTGCTGCTCCACTAAACTTTATTTACGATCGTCCAATTACGTAGGACTTGACATTATTGTCGTAAAGTTAATAAATTGCAAAATTGTTGCGCGCCTGATTGATATCCATTTCTCTATAGTGGTTGTTGCATTGTCTAATAGGACAAGATTAGAAGAATAGGTGGTAGCGCCATCTCATAGCCCCGTGAGGTCGTAGAAGTCTCTGTATTTTTTTTTTTAAATGACATCTTATACACGTTCTCTGACCCCAAACTAAGCAAAGCTTGTGATATGGCTGCCAGAGACTGATAACTACATATATTTTAAATACATACTTATAATAGATAGTAAGTTTGTACCTAAATAACACCCAGACACAGAGTAAACACTAATGTTCATCACATAAATGCTTGCCCTGGGTGGGGATCGAACCCACGCCTCTTTGATCCAGAAATCAGGTTCACTAACCACTGAGCCACCGAGGCAGTCAATTGTACATACACCTACATCACAGGCCCTGCATTTTATAACATAACCCTTGAGATAATGCGCAACATTTTTGTTTCTTTATATCATCTTCGTAGGATGTTCAGTAGTACCTACACTGTGTGCGAGGGCTGCTTTGCAGTATTATTATTGATACAAAAATTGCAGTAAAATACGGCAACTCAAGCTGTGTTTCTGGAAAATACCGCAGACTTTTAGTAATATACGGCAATTCCAGACTGTCATAGCGCTTAGTATATTTGGCCACCAACTCGCCTGATGGAAAGCAAAGTTGCAGCCAAAGATGGAGTATGTAGACCTAGAAGATACCTAGAAGATATGGGGAAAAAAATGCCGTGCACGCACGCCATAATAGTAAATTCTAGGGGAAGGTTGGTGGACACCTAGGTATCTTCTAGGTCTACATACTCCATCTTTGGCTGCAACTTTGCTTTCCTGATGGAAGCGAGTTGGTGGCCAAATATACTATACAGGGTTATTTCTAATCAATTAGCATCCTCTTAGGGGCTTATTCTGTGCATCAAAACTAACAACTTTTGTCAAAACTCAAAATTTTTTTTTGTTATTCCATAGAAAAATATCGTTCACCGTCGACAAAATGTATGGAACAGCTGATTTTTTTTTTGAGTTTTGACAAAATTTACAGAACAAAAGTTGTTAGTTTTGATGTACAGAATAAGTCCTTAGAAGGATGCTAATTGATTAGAAATAACCCTAGCTTAAAAAAATGGACCAAAATACGGCAATTTGATAGTGGAGATAAGGCAGTCCAGATTTTTAGGTAATAAATTTTTAGTATTATTTATGCTGTAAGTCGTTAGAAGCTTTTATCAACTTAAATTCCTTAGAGATGTACGTTTCAATAAACTCATCGTCATGTGATGAAATGTGTTTTTAAAAATTCTGAGAAGTCAAGATATTCTTCACTTTCATTTCATAAATGTTGTAGAAAATCTACATAAAGCTAGATGAGAAAATATGTGGTTTTAAACTCGTTGATTAATAAATAATGTAGACCACTTTTACTTTTAAATCAATCGGCAATGCAACTAGGATTTGTGTGCGTCACGGTTGCTATTAAAATTCAATAACCGTAGCTATAAACAATGGCAACAATAGACACTATGACAAACAAGCCGTGAGCTACGATATGCACACGTGTGCTGACGATACTTCGGTGTTCCTACCACTTTATAGGCAGTGCGTTACCTTTGGTTTTGCTTGATAACTAGTAATTCTCCGAACAGTAGATCTCGTGACACATCTCTTCAACTGAATATCCTTAAGCCTATATCTTGACTCACTCGTGACCAATTTGGTTCATACCCCCTCCAACCGAATATCACCGATGACAAAACAATTGATTATGTATTTATATATATATATATATATATATATATATATATATATATATGTATTTTTAGACGTAGTTAGTATATTTATAAGATATATAGGTATAATATTTCTCACAGTATGTATACACCGCCTACCGTATTCCTTATTTAATTTATCTCCAGTTCATCCAAAGGTTGTCTAGTAGAAATCGCCAAAGGCGATAAGGCCGCCCTTGTACAACATTTGTGAAGATCTACTTTAATGTATTTATGTTATATGGTGTACAATAAAGATATTGTTTGTTTGTTTGACAAAAAAAATCATTACCTGATAATAAAACCTGAGACACTACTATGGACAAAAACCAATATCTGGACAGACGAAATCAAAATCGCTGTCTTGAAACGAAGATCCCTCTCACTTCGATCGATCAATCAATAATATTTCATTGACCATCAATATGGAATGTAAGAAAAAAATACCATGTCGAGGTCATTAACGCTATGAAAATCTATTCCTACAAATCACAAAATACTACAATCGAATTTTACTTTGTGCTAATAGAATTTTCGGAACTGCTATAGGTAAAATTTTTGGAACTATTTTCAGACTACTGTACTGTGTTTTTGCGAAATGTACCTATAATAGGTACAGACTGCCGTAAGCCAGCCTAAAAATTAGACAATACAGCAGACAATTACGTAGGTAGGCAATCACAGTGTAGGACGTCCATCGACTTGGCGAATCGACGATCCTACTATAATATTATAAACGCGAAAGTTTGTGAGGATGGATGGATGGATGGATGGATAGATGGATGGATGGATGGATGTATGGATGTTTGTTACTCTTTCACGCAAAAACTACTGAACGGATTGAGATGAAACTTTGCAAAAATATAGCTTATATATCAGAATAACACATAGGCTATAAATTATAATGATGTATTGCGTATGCGGGCGAAGCCGCGGGTAAAAACTAGTATATTCATATTTGTTTATTTCATAAAATGTATTTACATGTCAACATAATTCATAGTACATATTTGTAAGTCATCAATATATATAAAAGAAAGTCGTGTTAGTTACTCCACTTATAACTCAAGAATGGCTGAACCGATTCGGCTGTAAATTGGTGGGAAGGTAGCTTAGAACCAGGAGAAGGACATAGGGTACTTTTTATCCCGTTCCTTTATTTTTATTTTTTTAATAGTTATTCATATTATATCTTTCCTAAAAATCGTTAGCGAAACTGTCACCTATCACAACGACGCTAATAAGCCCAATTTCAAGGCACTATCGTAATTATAACAGCTAATTAGAATATTTCTGTTTCTTTTTCACTTTAGGCATTCGATAGGGAGAACACATTTTATATTCAAATTAAATTTAAGATGGCGCGTTCATAATTGGGCCTGATATGGATTGACGAAACGTAATAAGATGACAGGTGACATACATTGACTGAATACTTTTTATGAATGTCACGCTTAGCATAGCAAAGAGACAAATTGTCTTTTCACCATTATATCTCCTCGAGAAGGAAATGTAGTATGGATTGACAATGACAACAGACATTAAAATTGGAATAAAAGGTTTTTCCCTATGCCATGCTATACATATTAAGATGACGTTTAATACTGTGCCGTCATTTGGTATGACATTAAAAATATTTTTAAATATACCATTATACCATGTTTCTTTATTCTACCTTTATGGTACAGAATCCATACTAATATACGAAGAAACGGATCGACTTGATTTTTAGGAGTAGTATGGCATGAGTATAAGTATCTTGACTCTAAGGTTATTAACCTTGATTGTGAACTGTGACCTTGACACGAACATACATTTCTGTTGGTTTGGTTAGGATTGAACAGTGATAAAAGTGCAGCCCGCCTCAGTTGCGGCACTCCTCATGAGGCACGCAACTTGCCAGCCAGCCTCTCAGTTGCTTTAGTTAAAAAGCCCAAAAAAGCGGCCCCACCACGAGTGCAAACTTCTAAGCTGCCAAGGGAGAAAAGACCTAAAAAGTCGGGAGACCTCGAGCGCCGCCTTCTCAGCTGTCTCAGAAGAAACACAGAGAAGCGGCTCTATCTGGGATTCCTGCGCCGCCCATAAGCCTCGGCTACTAAGTTCCCCCGCTACGACAAGGCGGGAACCCGTACACTCTAACCTTATCTTAATCAACAGAAGCATTTATAAGTATAAAGTATTATGATGTCAGGTTAGGTTTGGACAGTGGCAAGGTGCAAGGGTACTTGACTTTTTTTATAGAGCAAGTGCCTTTATTAACTACCACTAAATACAAGACTTATGATGTGAAACTTCATAAACTACTACTACATAACAAGCAATTGGATCATACACAGACCCTTGAAGGTCTAAAGATAATCCAAATACTTAAGCCCACTGCCAGTTAGCAGCGTGCTCAGCATGCTGGCAGCATTGCCAGGCTGATTGCCAATGCTTATACGTTAGCCAAATAAAAACCAGCATTTTGGTCACACGTCGGGTACACCAGACGCTCAGAAAGACTTTTGAAAACAAGACTGGCCACCACGGGCACAATGTCTCAATTTCAAACGGCTCAAATTTGTAACCACTGCTAAGGTTAGCATATTTGCGCCGTTCGTGCTGCTCCGAATCGGCCAACGCTCCAGCCCTTCTCTGAGTCTCAGAAAGATGTGACGGCACCAAAGTATCGACGCAAGTCGCGTCTCATACTGAGGACCGTCTACACTTCCATGGGACCAGCTTCATACCGTCAGGCCTTTTGCCATCACCAAGCGCAAACCCATTCGGTTCAAGTACGGCTGCTATATTGGCGGTCGCAAAAGCCCTGCGTGTGACATCGTTCACACTGGCGAGGCAACCAATTCGATCAGCGCTTCTTGAGCAAGAAAGACGGTGGTGACCGAGCTGGTCAACTAGGGTACTTGAATAGGTGAGAGCGCTCAGCTATGTGCGGCGCGGCAGCAAGTTGGGTCGACTATCTCGACGATATCATCAATACCGCCGGTCGAGCCTGGTCACGACCGGCAAAGAGCCGAGGCAGATGTCACAGAAAAAGAGAGGCCGATAACCAGCAGTGGGACAAAGAAAGCTGCGGATGATAATCATGACGAAACTTATTAGAGATTGACTGTTTCTTGGGTTTGAAATGATTGTTTGCTACAATATGTGTGTACCGTTTTACATTGAATTGGGGCTAATATTTTGTGGCGCACTTACAATTACTAACTTCGTATCTGCCGATTTTAGACCGTTACTCTCTTTACAAAAGTGAGATAGCTCAACCAGATATACATTTTGTATGACAGCTGTCGAATATAAATTAGTTTATCTCCGTAACTGTCAACTTTTGATCAATGCTATCTTTACGAAAGTGAGATAGCTATACCAGATCTACATTTAGGATGACAGCTATCGAACTTAAAAGTGGTTTATCTTCGTATCTGTCGATGTTAGACCATTACTGTCTTTACAAAAGTGGGATAGCTCAACCAGATCTACATTTTGTATGAGAGCTGTCGAACTTAAAAGTAGTTTATCTCCATAACTGTCAACTTTAGAACAATGCTATCTTCACGAAAGTGAGATAGCTCAATCAGATCTACATTATGGATGACAGCCATTAAACTTAAAATATCTTAATGTAGGTATTTTCGTAAGGTTAGCTACCTACATTCATTATCTTTCGCGGTACGAAGTTCGCCGGGTCCGCTAGTATATAATAAAATTCAATTATTAACATTACTTCATACGTACCAGTTCTTTCCCACCGTCCACCTCCTGAGACCACCTGGGTGAAACGTGGAAAGTTATTTTTTACAATGGCTTACCTCTCAGATAAAACTTGAAAGCCCCTAATGTGATATTGGTGACGGTACACCTGAGAAAATTTGGTGCTGGCCATCTATGGATGATAAAATAAAATATGTTCCTAAACCTATTTTATGTAATTAGCCATTCATCACACTTTTCACATTATTAATCACATGTCTTAATTTATTCATTATTGAAGAGAGATTACATAACTAGGTGGACGGTGGATACTAAATATTTCCCAAAGTACACCCAGGTGGACAAAGGTGAGCCGTTGTAAAAAAAAAAACATTCCTCGGCTCACCCAGGTGGTCTCGGGAGGTGGACGGAGGGTAAGCACTGGTAAAGACCTAACCTAATTAAGAACAAATTAAAGCGTCGGATGCAAGCTGGTTCCAACCGGGTTCCTTATTAGAAGTCCAACGGATAATGGATAGGGGTACTTCTTCGAAGACAAAATTTTGGACGTCTATGGGTTTTTTTCTGAAACCAACAAACAAAACAGTGTGTAATTTTTTTTCTATACAGTTTATCTTTAACTCTACCTGGGACAAGTGATATTTTTCAAATCATTGCAGTCCAAGTATAAATTAAAAATATTTGAAGTTTGTTCTCCTGATTCATATACCGCGTCCGCTTGCCATTTTTCGAAAGAAAATGGTCGATATCGCATTTTCCCTTTGGTAAATCATTATAAATTATAATTATATCAAAAGGAAATGAATTGCACTTTTACAAAAAAAATGTGCATTAGCTATAACTACCTTAGTATGTTTATAAATAGGCTAATAAGAAGTGTCCGGCATATAATACTGATTAATGTGGCGTATGCTGCGCTTGACCGTGCTTGGTCGGGTGATGATGATGAGAGCCTGACTTCTCGCGCAGGGGGAAGCCAGTCGTGCAACAGACGAGCCAGAAGGTGGACATACGGCTGGTTCGCTTGGATCCCGGAGTTATAAGGATAAATGTCTGATTCATCTGTGCTTAGTTCAGGTGGCATTATGATTACAATGCCTGTTTTATAAAATTTATTTTATGGTTTTACAACTTCAATCTGTATTTCGTGTAATGCTTTTGGGTTATAGATTCAAGTAGAAAAATTACAATACTGAATTCAGTATGTATGATGAGTTATGCATGTATTACGGCAAAATCCTGATTCATCTGGCCTGATTCATATGGTCAAAACGCCATATAAATCATAAAATTCATACTGAAAAAGCTTTGAATATAGCTTATATAGCCCAACAAGACCTCGATCACGACAGTTTTTGGATAGAAACTTCGTCAATCGATGAAAAAAATAATTACTCCAAAATTCACCAGAGATGTCTTATCGACCCTTCTTCAGAAAAACGTGGATGAATCGTTCAGACTCAAACGATGAGGGCATTTTTGTGTTTAAAAAGCTTCAGTAAAATAAACTTATAAAAGAGTCTCACACTGCTGGTGAAGGTATGATTACTCAATCTTCCATTAAAAAATCAAGATCTCGTCAACAAGAACAAGGTTTTAAAGATGACATTGAAAGTAGCTCGGGCCCTTGCAAAAAGCTCAAGATTTATTTCTTGTAGTACTTAAATGTGACTTCATTATTTATAGTTAACGATACTAAGAAAAATTATGTTTCTGTGATAGTTACCAAGGAAGATTACTGTCAAAAATTCCATTTAATTGAAGTTGATCACATGTTTCTTACTTTAATCTTATTTTTTTCATTATATAATAAACAGGATTCGTGAATTGTACATGGAAAAAAATAAACAGAGAGAATAATATAATGTACCAATTACTATACTTACTATTAGTTCAGTTCAGTTCATTTATTCTCACATAGGTACAATAATGCACACTTATGAATGTCAAAAGTAAACAATAAATATAAATTAACATAAAACAATAAAACTAACAGAATGAATACATTTTCATTTACAAATACTGTCACATGTCAGGTTACGCAATGAATTTTTGTCACACATAAAATCTTTTACACTATAGTATGCTTTTTGTATAAGAAAATCTTTGATAATATTTTCAAACATTGTTTCATTTTTCTTAATTATTAACTTTCATGTACCTATTTATCAGTAACAAATATTAGTAATAGTTCATTTATGTAATTTAAAATGTTTTCGTTTACCCAGGTAATTATATTAAGTATTACAGTTTTTAGATTTCTAAAATGTAATACAAGAAATATTTTTCATTCGTCAACTTTTTTTCGTGCTGTAGTGTTAAAATTTTATGTACGTATATAAAATATGATTAGATTTCCCTATTACACAGCCAAATTAAATAGTTTTTCATTTTCAGTTCTGTTCTGATTCATCTGTAATCAATTCTGATTCATCTGGGCACAAAATATTTGAACGTAGATATCTTAAAAACTACTTAATAAAAACAAGTCCCTCATTGAAATATATGTTCTTTAGTTATCTTTTTTACATATGAACATGTGCGACAGAGCTGAAAGTGAAATAAAATTTTGGCCAGATGAATCAGTCAAAGAATGAAATTTCGAAGAAGTACCCAGATGGATGGATGGATCCTGCAGAATTGAGAATTTTATCTTTCAGAATCCGATTAAAATTACCATTCATACAGACGGACAGACTGTAACATTCCATTCTCTATAATTCACACTTTAATAGCACGTAGTGTCCTAAAATTAAAGTCGATAGCACCGATCTATTGTTCGAGCATGAATATTCGATGCGCGTTAAATATTTCGATAGAAAGTCCACTGGGAGTTATTCCATGCACGGAGCGAAGGGATAGTGACATTGACACGATTCGGGTGAGAGGTGAGAGCATATTCTACTTTAATGGGTGAGAATCTATTTTGTATTAGATAAATATCTATATAGATGTATTAGACTATATAGGTGCCTACTTAGTTTTGACGCTACTGGTTTTCGGTAAAGGAAAACATCGTTAGGCAACCTGCATACGTCTGTAAAAGACATTCGATGGTGTCTGTGAATCTACCAACCCACACTATAGGTCAGGGAGGTAGGTATGGCCCAATCACCTTTCGTGGGTCTGTTAAAAAAGTTGGTACAGATGAGAACTTAGTTTTATTGCTATGTTTTACTAAAAGAAATGGAAAGGAATATCTAGAGTTCACTAAAACGCTTGCAAATAAATTGGATCTTAAATACTCGTAGTTGTCTATACATGCTTAGATTATGTCGAGGTGTCTACTAAAAACACATATTTTAAGTGTCGCTGGTGTGCAGTTTTCTTTGCTGCTTCGCTTAATTGGTACAATAGATTTCCAGTATTTTAGTGTGCGCTATCTCTTTTTCGTGTTTCTGATATGAAAATACAGAAACAAAAAGTTTAGGGAAATCAGGGTCTTCTGAACTATAGCTCATCGGAATAGAGAAATTAAAATATTTTCAGCTAAAATACTTATTATGAGTTTACGAAAACTGGTTTAGCGACCATGAGTATATAGTGTTAACGAGGCTTACAGACTGAAAAAATGAATAGTGCTCCGTCTACACACAGAAAGTGCATCAATTGACTTTTAACGTTAGTTTTTGTTTATTGCACTTACATATGACGGACACCGACAAAGTGGACAAATTATCTAATTAAGACCGCTGGAACACGCTGGATACAGGCAGCTGCCATATCGTCTTATTGGAAATTCATAGGAAAGACCTAGGTACAGAATTGGACGTCCTAATGCTGATGCTCTATATTGCCGTCTATAACCTAAAAAGCCGTTAAACCACAAAACCTAATTTTAATTTTTAACCTTAATTTTTGGGTATCAACGAAAAGCGCGGGACTAGACAGATAAATTACTTTAACTATGATTTAGACAATTATTTGCAAAAACGGCTTTTAAGATAAGCTCTTATTTGTAGAATAATGATGTTTTCAAATAATTATGGTATCATAGCGGTATTTAAGTTATGTTTTGTTGGATGACGACTTTATTGACTTGTAAAGTAGAAATAAGAATGTCAATAGCGGTGTTTTCACAATTTTTACCTTCTAAACTATAAACGATATAAAAATAATTCTTACAGTGACCGATAGATAATTTTAAACTCTATAAGAATGTGTTTAAAAGTAAAAAATGACCCCTTGTGGCTTAACTGTGTTATAGCTTGTGGACGGCAGTACAGTAGTCTGTGCTGATGATGTTTACGATGATGTCCCTGATAAATCTACAGCATATTTATTTTGGTACGTATTTATATGACGTATATGTGTCTGACGTGTGTATGACGTGTATGTCTTTGAAGTGTTACATCAGCTGTAATCCTCCCACATCCACCAGTTCAATTTGTTACCAATCATTGGCCCTGTTACACAACGCAGTAAACAGCTCGATAACGTTTAAACAAACACCGGCGGTTAGTTTTTACACAATTCTGCCATTGTTCATTAAACTCGATCGGTCTCACGTTCTAGTATCAGCTATTGTGGATGGCAACAGTCGGGGTTTCGTTACTTTTTGTTACTTATGGGTTCTTACCTACTATCTTACTAATCAAAGTGGAGTGCGTTGCGACACAGGCCCATGCGCTAGTACCTACTAGAAACTTGACCAGTAATCTCGAACCTACCTACAGCCATGGCCAAAAGTATTAGGCACCATGTATTTTCACTCTATCTTCTAAACTAATTTCACTCCTTTTTGGCATTTTTAACAAAATTAGGTGTCAATTTAATCACATCAATAGAAATGAAAGCTTGTTTACTTTTAGAGTTCAGAACACTAGTGACCAAACATTGACTGATAAGACCGAAAGAAAACCGAATCCTTTGTTTTCGGTTACCAGGTGTTTTATGACCTTAACAAAGAGCCGCTTGATATTCTAAGAAGTTATTTATGACCCCGGTAAGTCATTTAAGATAAGCACTCAGTTATTTGTAGTAAACATGCATTTTGATTTTTTAAAGGTGCCTAATACTTTTGGCCAAGTCTGTATTTTGTACCAATTTGCGCCTGTCCTACCAAAACACCGAAACGAGGCAATTTTGCAACGATATACGAGATTGTTTGAAAATTCTTCTAGGTTTCTATCACATTTCAAATATTCCAAAAAAAAATTCCTATTTGCGGCAAATTCTCCCGATTTTCTATCGAATTTCAAGTTATCAAGATTCGAACGAAAAAGAATACCATAGGCTATTATTGTATAGTGATCAGACCGATTTTTGGTACAAAACACTAGCGATGCCCTGTGTAATAGGGCCTATTCTGTGCAAAGCACTGATATTTTTTGGCAGTTCTTCCGATTTCGCATTTTGTCATTCGAGACCACTGAACTTGACAAAGGCTTAGTCTGTAGTCAAAATTATAGTCCTACCAGGGTACTGACTAAAACAATGTGTGAGTGATTTCCCATCTACAAGTTTAAAGAAAAGCAGGTTTATCCACAGGAAATGTTCAGATTTTTGTTTATGATTTTCTTTATAAGTTATCAATAGAGTCTTGATTTAAATTTCAGCCACTCTGTTTGGTTGAACGCACGGCTACCAGCTGTCTGCATGCGCAATGCTAGAACGGAACAAACTTTAAAAGTTTTCTCCTAGTTTGCTTTACGTTATTTGAACTTAAGAAAAATACTAAGGCGAAATTAAAGGGTTCAAAAGTGTTTCAGATCTTTAATAATTTAGTAAGGAAAATATAGTAGGTAGGTATTTTATATCTCCATGTAAACCAGAACCATCGCTGGTATCACAAAAAGAATTAGCGGTTCCACACAAAACGCTGATTGTCTTTGGAAAAAATATGTACAAAACTCAATTAATCTTTTGCAATTTTAGGGGTTTGCCTTGTAATAAAAAAGTTGTTCATAACAATGAGTACAGTCAGAATTATGAACATCGTCTAAAACATCCAGTACTATAACCATTACATATGACCATTGGAAGAGTTATCCTAAGATAATAGACCATGCATATGACCATATCCAGGATATGAAATACATGCAAATAAGCACGGCCGTAGCGTAGCACACTTTTCTCCAAGCCATTCGGGTCATATTCAACCCCCTGAAACTTCGATAAACGCTACACGTCTGAATTAAAATCTTCCCCGGATCTGTAATACTGTACATCACAATGAGGCGTTTTCTAAAAAAAAAACTTAGTAATGAAAGTATCCAATAGATGGCGACAATAGTTTGAAATCGTCGATCCTTTGACTATGGAAATCGTACTGTCATTGTCAAGATGTCTACTTCTTCTTTTTTATGTTTTGGCGTCGCATTGTTGTGCATTTGCCAATATCAAGTATTAAGATTCAATAATTTTTAGTAATATTTTATCAAAATAGTCACGTCATAGTCCAATAAAGTCGCGGTCAAGTCTAAACGTAGTCCAAGTCATACCTCAGTAAAGCATTGGAGACTTTACTATAGGTTTCTCTCTCTCACCCTATTCCAGTTGACACTGACAGATCAATTTATATGACTATTACCCCATCTAGTAAGTTTTGTGAAAGTATTTTGTTTTTTTTTTAAAACGCCTCATTGTGTACAAAAGTGTAGCCTTTTAGATAAGCTTGCTACAACAGTGAAACTTAATATCATCTGCATGTTAATTGTATTAATGCTTTTCCATCATTATAAACGCATTGTTTGCAATAACCATGGGAGAATAGCATGTGACATCATATCCCCTAGAAACTACGGTGTAATCGTTCAAGCCATCTATGGGCCATGATCGCTTTGAGAGATCGCAATGTGAACTTGTTTTGTAAATGTCTTGGCGCAAGAGCTAATGTTAGTGTGTTTTAATAAATAAACCACTAAACCAAACTGATTTGTTGAACCAAATCAAGAATCGAGAAATGAGTAAATGTAGGGAAGGTTTTTGACGGTGTTTGAACGTAGGTAATAACCGAAAAACGTGGATAAAATTAGGTCAATAAATATATACTATTCACTAAATACCTACATCAGTGTGAATTGTAGGCATATCTGCTATATTTTAATAAATAAACCACTAAACCAAACTGATTTGTTGAACCAAATCAAGAATCGAGAAATGAGTAAATGTAGGGAAGGTTTTTGACGGTATTTGAACGTAGGTAATAACCGAAAAACGTGGATAAAATTAGGTCAATAAATATATACTATTCACTAAATACCTACATCAGTGTGAATTGTAGGCATATCTACACTAATAATATAATAATAATAATAATAAGTTGTGCGATCCGTACGGCTCAGAACTGGAAAAGTCCTGGGCCGGACGGGCTGCACAACTTTTGGATAAAATGGTTTCGATGCTCGCATGACCGCTTAGCCACACAATTCCAGGAAGCCCTTGAGGTTGGTTCTCTACCTAGCTTTTTCACCACCGGTGTCACCTTCCTGCTCCATAAGTCCGGTAGTACCACGGAAGCAAAGAACTATCGACCAATTACATGCTTGCCTACCATCTACAAGCTCCTCACATCCATTCTGAGCATCAAAATTAATGCGCACGTCGTTGCGCAAAACGTTTTGGCTTTCGCTCAGAATGGATGTAGGGTTGGGTCCCGTGGTACTAAGGAGCTCCTCCTCATAGACATGACCATAAGCCAGCAAGTCCGGCGGAACAAGGGAGCCCTCTCTGCCGCCTGGATTGACTATAAGAAGGCCTATGACTCTGTGCCTCATTCGTGGCTCGAGAGGATTTTAGAGTTGTATAAAATCGATACAACTCTAAAATCATTCTTAGTGTCATGCATGGGGCAATGGGCCACGGTCCTTCGTCAACCTGGCGGTGGAGATGGCTCCGCTGGCCCGCAAGACTTGATTAGGATTGAGCGGGGAATATTCCAGGGTGACAGTCTGAGTCCATTGTGGTTCTGCCTGGCCCTGAATCCTCTCAGCACTTTGCTGAGGAATTCAGAGCTAGGCTATCGGCTTCGCAGACAGGGTGAAGTTATCTCTCACCTGCTGTACATGGATGATCTCAAGCTGTTTGCACCGAAATACCAAGACCTGGTGGAGCTGCTAAAAACCACTGAAGTTTTTAGTAGGGCTATCAGGATGGAGTTCGGTGTAGATAAGTGTGCGGTCATGCATGTACAGCGTGGGAAAGTTGTGGATTCTCCGAATCTACAACTTTCTGAGACGATGACTATCAGGTCTCTCTCCGAAGCCGAGACCTACAAGTACCTCGGTATGTCAGAGTCGTTGGGTATATCGGCAGTGGACATCAAGAAATCGGTGAAGGAGCGCTTTTTTTGTCGTCTGACAAAAGTACTAAATAGTCTTTTGTCCGGCGGCAACAAGGTGCGCGCCTTCAATGGTTGGGTGATGCCGCTGCTGATGTACTCCTTTGGCATACTGAGGTGGACTCAGACTGAGCTGGACGCCCTGGATAGGAGGGTCCGTCGACTGCTCACTTTGCATCGCATGCTACACCCGCGCTCGTCTGTCATGAGACTGTACATTCCGCGGAAGTGTGGTGGCCGAGGCTTTTTAAATGCCAAAGACCTCCACAACCGCGAAGTATACAGTCTCCGGGACTATTTCCGAAACAGCGGGCGTGGAATGCATTGCGATGTGGTGGCAGCTGACAGAGGCCTCACCCCGCTCTCTCTGGCGAAGGAGAACTGGCGCAGGCCATCGGTGCTCAGCACCGATGATCGCAAGGCGGTATGGAGGAGCAAGGAGCTGCACGGGCGGTTCTATCGGGCCCTAACAGGACCCGATGTGGACCTGCTCGCGTCGGTGGCCTGGCTGCGCTTCGGTGACCTCTTTGGGGAAACCGAAGGTTTTGCCTGTGCAATTGCGGACGAAGTTGTCTTGACGAACAACTACCGGAAGTATATCCTGAAGGACGGTACGGTCGACATTTGTCGGGCATGCCACCGTCCCGGAGAGTCACTCAGGCATATTACTTCCGGTTGTTCTCATCTTGCCAACGGCGAGTACTTACACAGGCATAACCAAGTAGCCAGGATTATCCATCAGCAACTTGCTCTTCGATACGGCCTTGTCGAGTCTGAGGTGCCGTACTATAAGTACGCACCGGCACCAGTTCTCGAAAATGGTCGTGCGTTGCTTTATTGGGACCGCTCTATCATCACGGACAGGACTATTGTCGCCAATAGGCCTGATATCGTGGTGGTCGACCGGTCCCAGCGCCGGGCAGTGCTCGTCGACGTCACCATCCCACATGACGAGAACCTCGTGAAGGCCGAGAAGGACAAGCTCAGCAAGTACCTTGACTTGGCTCACGAGGTCACCGCCATGTGGGATGTGGACTCTACGATCATTGTCCCGATAGTCGTTTCGGTAAACGGCTTAATAGCGAAGAGTCTCGACCACCATCTTAAGAGGCTCTCGCTAGACGGTTGGGTCAAGGGTCAGATACAGAAGGCGGTCGTCCTGGACACAGCGCGCATTGTCAGGAGGTTCCTCTCTCTGTAGACCCAACCACCGGTAGCTTGGGCCTCGCCCCGCTGCCGGCGGCACTCTAGGTTTAGGTTTTTTTTATAGTATTTTGTTTTTTATTATTTAAATATTGTAAAAAAACTTAAATTTAAGACAATAAATAAATATGTGTATAATAATAATATAAAAAAAAAAAAAAAATACCGCTGTCAGACCAGACGTCTATAAAGATCAAATTTTGTAAAAATTGTATTTTATTACTTTTTCTAGCATTTTTCTGCAGTATTTCAAAAATAACAATAACTAAATTATATTTCCATTCAGTCAGATATATTTTACAATGGAACTGTGAAAAATAGAAAGAAAACTCAGACACCAATACCTATTTGACATTCAACATGACACGTCAAGAAAATAACAGAATCAAATCAGAACAATGTTTACAAGGTCTAAGACAAAAATAACAGCGGATACAACAGGCGCACGACCACCACCATCGCCCGCCTCGTCGTCAGCTCCGAGCGCATCGTCGGGTGATGATTTCCACACCACCCGCGAGACGAGCGGCTCGTCGAGCGACACGAGCGGGCCACGGACGCCGCCGCCGCCACGACCACCAGCGCGACGACGAGGCCGTCCACCGCTGCCGGCACGCTTGGGGCCTGTGGGGCATCCTGCCCCGCCATCCGCTCCCGCTACCGGTGGCATAGTGCGTCGCATGCGATGGACTCAATCTATTAACGAGAATTGCATGCGCGCGTACTTTGGGGCTACAGAGGGGGGAACTAACTTGACAGCGTACTGTGCCAGAATGCTGCCTTTGTTTCAGGCCCTTGAACCGACCGTGGCCGTGACTGCCCAACGACTGTCGGATCAAGTGCGGGCTATCCACCGGTGCAAGCTGCTGGATCAGTCCGTAATTGATCGGCTCCGCCTGGAGTCGCTGCCTACTCGCCCTACTACTTCCTCGACGCGGGACCTGCCCGTGCCTGTCGCGTCGTCAGCCCCGACAATGGCTTCAGTGCCGATGTCGGCGGCGACATCTGCGACACTGGCTGATCCTGCAGTCGACGAGGGAGATGGCGCGAGTATGAGTGTATCTAGCCAGGTGAGTGAGCAACTGAGGAGGGCTTTGGAGGACGCGATTTCCCAGTATCGGTTCGCACCCGACTCTAGGCCGCGACTGCCACGTTTGCCCACCCATAGACGTAATTTGGCGCTAATGGCAGCCCTAAACCCTTTGCTAGCCTCGTATTTGCGGGCTAGTGAAGGCCTAGTCGATACCCACTCGATCTTGTACTGCGGCGCCATCGCGGCGTGTCGCGTTGCACGTGTTAAGTTTCCGGACACTAACCGTGCACCGCGACCCGCCGGGGGTGTGCCCGCGTGGCAAGTGCGGATCCAGCGGCGTATCGACTCGTTTAGGACTCTCATAGCAAAGCTAATTTGTTTCAGCCGGGGGAATAACCGCCCCCGAGTCATGCGTTTCGTGACACAAGCCTTTGCCGGGACTGGTATCAGACCCCAGCACTATTTGGCCAGTGTCACGGAACGCATAGACTATCTGAAACAAAAAGTCTATGCGTGGGCAAACCGCATTCGTCGCTACAGAGAGCGTGTGGACCGATATTGGCTAAATCGCCTCTTCCAAAGTGACCAAAGGAAGGTGTACCGAGGCTGGGAGAGAAGTGACCAACGTGTGAGCGAAGAGCGGCTACCGGATGCTAGCGCCATGAAAGACTTCTGGCGTGGCATCTGGTCGGTGCCCGTCGAGCACACGGAGGGTGAATGGATGCGTGTTGTTGAGCGGAAATGCGATTCCATTGAAGCCATGGGATCTATTTTAATAGATCCCGTAGACGTTAGTTGTGCAATCCGGACGGCTCAGAACTGGAAAAGTCCTGGGCCGGACGGGCTGCACAACTTCTGGATAAAATGGTTTCGATGCTCGCATGACCGCCTAGCAACGCAATTCCAGGAAGCTCTCGAGGTTGGTTCTCTACCTAGCTTTTTCACCACCGGTGTCACCTTCCTGCTCCATAAGTCCGGTAGTACCACGGAAGCAAAGAACTATCGACCCATCACCTGCTTGCCTACCATCTACAAGCTCCTTACATCCATTCTGACTATCAAAATTAATGCGCACGTCGTTGCACAAAACGTTTTGGCCTATGCTCAGAATGGATGTAGGGTTGGGTCCCGTGGCACTAAGGAGCTCCTCCTCATAGACATGACCATAAGCCAGCAAGTCCGGCGGAACAAAGGAGCCCTCTCTGCCGCCTGGATTGACTATAAGAAGGCCTATGACTCAGTGCCTCATTCGTGGCTCGAGAGGATTTTAGAGTTGTACAAAATTGATACAACTTTAAAATCATTCTTAGTGTCATGCATGGGGCAATGGGCCACAGTCCTTCGTCAACCGGGTGGTGGAGACGGCTCCGTTGGTCCGGAAGACTTGATAAGGATTGAGCGGGGAATATTCCAGGGTGACAGTCTTAGTCCATTGTGGTTCTGCCTGGCTCTGAATCCTCTCAGCACTTTGCTGAGGAATTCAGGGCTAGGCTATCGGCTTCGCAGACAGGGTGAAGTTATCTCTCACCTGCTGTACATGGATGATCTCAAGCTGTTTGCACCGAAATACCAAGACCTGGTGAAGTTGCTAAAGACCACTGAAGTTTTTAGCAGCGCCATCAGAATGGAGTTCGGTGTAGATAAGTGTGCGGTCATGCATGTACAGCGAGGGAAAGTTGTGGATTCTCCGAATCTACAACTTTCTGAGACGATGACTATCAGGTCTCTCTCCGAAGCCGAGACCTACAAGTACCTCGGTATGTCAGAGTCGTTGGGTATATCGGCAGTGGACATCAAGAAATCGGTGAAGGAGCGCTTTTTTTGTCGCCTGACAAAAGTACTTAATAGTCTTTTGTCCGGCGGCAACAAGGTGCGCGCCTTCAACGGTTGGGTGATGCCGCTGCTGATGTACTCCTTTGGCATACTGAGGTGGACTCAGACTGAGCTGGACGCCCTGGATAGGAGGGTCCGTCGACTGCTCACTTTGCATCGCATGCTACACCCGCGCTCGTCTGTCATGAGACTGTACATTCCGCGGAAGTGTGGTGGCCGAGGCTTTTTAAATGCCAAGGACCTCCACAACCGCGAAGTATACAGTCTCCGGGATTATTTCCGAAACAGTGAGCGTGGAATGCATTGCGATGTGGTGGCAGTTGACAGAGGCCTCACCCCGCTCTCCCTGGCGAAGGAGAACTGGCGCAGGCCATCGGTGCTCAGCACCGATGATCGCAAGGCGGTATGGAAGAGCAAGGAGCTGCACGGGCGGTTCTATCGGGCCCTAACAGGACCCGATGTGGACCTGCTCGCGTCGGTGGCCTGGCTGCGCTTCGGTGACCTCTTTGGGGAAACCGAAGGTTTTGCCTGTGCAATTGCGGACGAAGTTGTCATGACGAACAACTACCGGAAGTATATCCTGAAGGACGGTACGGTCGACATTTGTCGGGCATGCCACCGTCCCGGAGAGTCACTCAGGCACATTACTTCCGGTTGTTCTCATCTTGCCAACGGCGAGTACTTGCACAGACATAACCAAGTAGCCAGGATTATCCATCAGCAACTTGCTCTTCGATACGGCCTTGTCGAGTCTGAGGTGCCGTACTATAAGTACGCACCGGCGCCAGTTCTCGAAAATGGTCGTGCGTTGCTCTATTGGGACCGCTCTATCATCACTGACAGGACTATTGTCGCCAATAGGCCTGATATCGTGGTGATCGACCGGTCCCAACGCCGGGCAGTGCTCGTCGACGTCACCATTCCGCATGACGAGAACCTCGTGAAGGCCGAGAAGGACAAGCTCAGCAAGTACCTTGACTTGGCTCACGAGGTTACCGCCATGTGGGATGTGGACTCGACGATCATTGTCCCGATAGTCGTTTCGGTAAACGGCTTAATAGCGAAGAGTCTCGACCACCACCTTAAGAGGCTCTCGCTAGATGGTTGGGTCAAGGGTCAGATACAGAAGGCGGTCGTTCTGGACACGGCGCGCATTGTCAGAAGGTTCCTCTCTCTGTAGGCCCAACCACCGGTAGCTTGAGCCCCGCCCCGCTGCCGGCGGCACTCTAGGTTTAGGTTTTTTTATAGTATTTTGTTCTTTTATATAAATATTGTAAAAAAACTTAGATTTAAGAAAATAAATGAATATGTTGATAATAATAATAATATCGCAGGGGCGACTTTGTGGCGAGTTGTCGGTGAGTGGCGACACCGCGAACCCTGATTCCCTGGGGCTAAATGAGACCCCTGACTCCTCTCTTGCCTTAACTGGCCGGCTTGGAGTGGAAACCGCAAGAGCTAAGAACCTAAGCTCCAGGGTGGAAGTGTTAAAGGGCATAACGCCGCGAGTAGCGTCTAGTGAAAGCGCAGCACACCTCTCGACACCCTAAGCCGTCCACACCAATGTTGCCCCTCCGGCGCCAATATACGGTAGCTATTATGGGGGGCCCATTTAGTGGATGGCAAGTCACCACCCGCCTGAATATTTGAAATGAGGCATTATTTGGCGGGTGCCGTACCTCATTCCATAGCCCGTATTAAGTCATCGAACAGCACATCACAATAGCCCGATATACTGTAAGTCACATCTAGCAATAGTTTTTTCATTCTACTTTATGTACTCAACATTTTATATTAATTTAATAAAAAAAGATGTAAAAGGGCCTCTCAGTGTTGGTTTCGGCCCCATTGATGCCTACCAAAGGACCAAGCTTTGCTTGTGATTTTAAGTGAATAAAAATAATAATAATAATATCGATATGTATCGCAGGGGCGACTTTGTGGCGAGTCGTCGGTGAGTGGCGACACCGCGAACCCTGATTCCCTGGGGCTAAATGAGACCCCTGACTCCTCTCTTGCCTTAACCGGCCGGCTTGGAGTGGAAACCGCAAGAGCTAAGAACCTAAGCTCCAGGGTGGAAGTGTTAAAGGGCATAACGCCGCGAGTAGCGTCTAGTGAAAGCGCAGCACACCTCTCGACACCCTAAGCCGTCCACACCAATGTTGCCCCTCCGGCACCAATATACGGTAGCTATTATGGGGGGCCCATTTTGTGGATGGCAAGTCACCACCCGCCTGAATATTTGAAATGAGGCATTATTTGGCGGGTGCCGTACCTCATTCCATAGCCCGTATTAAGTCATCGAACAGCACATCACAATAGCCCGATATACTGTAAGTCACATCTAGCAATAGTTTTTTCATTCTACTTTATGTACTCAACATTTTATATTAATTTAATAAAAAAAGATGTAAAAGGGCCTCTCAGTGTTGGTTTCGGCCCCATTGATGCCTACCAAAGGACCAAGCTTTGCTTGTGATTTTAAGTGAATAAAAGATAATAATAATATTATAAAGAGGAAAGATTTGTATTTTTGTATTTTTGTATGTAACGAATAAACTCAAAAAGTACTGGACCGATTTTAATAATTCTTTTTTTAATTAGAAAGCCACATTATCACTGAGTAACATAGACTATTTTAATTGCAAGTAAAAAATAAGGATCCCTATTAAAACTATAATAATGTTACCCAAGGTGTAAAAAAATGCCTAAAATATTCTTTACATCGCGTGCGCTGCGAAAACTATTGGTGATGGAATAAAATAATGTACTACGACTTTATAGAACACACTATAATTTACAAAAAATGCCGCGACAGAGATCTAACTATTATAGTTAAGCCGTAATAACTGTTCTTTGATTCTTAAAAATTAATTGAAATACCGTCGCAGGAAAAGGATCTTAATTTGTATCTTGGTATTAATCCTTATCAAAATAAATTATTTCATATTCAAGACTGTTTCAATAGCTTTATGCAACTTTTTAAATTATTCAATTCAGACATTTTATTACAAAGATATCACGAGTTCAAAAATGTAAGTACATAATTATTATAAAAGTTCCGTTTCGCCGCTCTCCCCGCTTGGCAATTCATGTACTTTGTACAATGTACATAATACAAAATTCACTTCGAGCAAATATCTATAGTCACAATCATGAAAAAAAGGGTCCAAGCCAAAATCCTGCCCAAGCTACGTAGTGGGCAGGCTTTTTAGTTAGTCGTAAGGCGATTCCAAGCCGACTACAACGCCGCGCGATGCCAAAGTGCTCGGTTACAGGCACTTATTAGGTGACATAACGTCGAGATTCGAGGAAACGGGTCATTGAGAATTGAGAAGGGTGCTTGGGCTATATCCACCACCAGTGCCAGGGCCCAGTGTGGGTTGGTGCAGATTGCCACACAATGTTTTCCTTCGCCGAAAAGCCAATGATTTGAAATTCCTTACATAAGTTCCAAAGAAACTCATTGATACAGGATCGGGATTTGAACCCACCAACTCACGATTGTAGGACAGGCGTTACTACCACTAGACCACGAAAGTTATATATCTCCGCCATTAGTGTGTCGATTTATGTTTTATTGGTAGTAAATAGGTATGCAGTGGCGTAGCGTGCCTTGGAGGAGCGCTGAATCAAACATAGTTGGGGAGCCCAAATCACTCATTTCTCACAAAAGAAACAAAAATGCTTGCATTAAATTGAAATAAATATATACAGCCTTACCGCAAAAGATTTAAACACGCTTTAAACACTGTTTAGCCGTACAATTTGTACTATTAAACATTGTCTAAAGCATGCGTAAAACTTTTGTGGTAAGACGGTTATTTATATGTTGTCACTTCCTCCTAGAAATTGAGCTAGCCAAACAATTCAAATGAAATATACACTTTTCTTGCCTTTTTTTCAGGAAATTGATAATTGATAATGAATAGAGTATAATTACCTATATCAGCTAAGAAAGTCTAGCTGAAGACGACTTCAGTTGTTATAAAATTTCTGCCTCTTAGGACAACTTTTGGAAGAATGCTTAACTCGGGAAAAAAATAGATGATTTTTTTTCGGGAAGCACGAGATTAAGTGACATTGTGGATAACTTTTTACTAAGTTTTGCTTACACACGTTAAAGCCCCTGTAGCCCGGGAGCCCTGTATTATTGACACGGCTGATATTGCGGTAGCTACGCCCCTACACATAGTATGTGAAACGAATTGTCGATGGGACCTTAAAGTTCTCGAATGTAGACAATGTATTGGCAAGTGTAGCGAAGGTCTTCACGTGAATCTAAGATCTGGTCGTGACGTCCGGAACACGTTGGATGCCAGCGCTTCGATTCCTTCCATCACAGCTCTTTGGGTTAGCAAGTTGAAGAGGCCTTAGGTAGGGCACACAATTCGTAGACGTAGAACTGATGACCAATAATTTTCAAAGTTCTCGAGTGAAGACAAGATCAAGAAACTAACTTACATGGGTAGAATGTATAGATTGTTGGTCTCTAATATTTTAACGTCGCTTTCATTCTCATCATTGTTATGTTCTCATCATATATTATGTACAGGCACCCGACACATACGAACTCACTTTTATTTAGATATGCCAATACCTATCTATCTCTTTTTCATAACTTCGAACAGTTTAAGACTACGGAAACTCTCGCGATTTGGGTAGGTTTTAACTCATCATAATGGTTCATGTATAGCCAATCATACCCGGGCAAAGCCGGGACGGGCAGCTAGTCTGCTATATTTAGGGTTCCGTACCTCAATCGGAAAAAAATGGAACCCTTATAGGATCACTTTGTTGTCCGTCTGTCCGTCTGTGTGTACCTATGTCAAGACTCTTTATCTCGGGAACGCGTAATGATATCGAGTTGAAATTTAAACTGTATACGTATATCTATGGTCTCTTGCAGTTGTGTAAAAGAAAAACTCAGACGTTTAAAAAAGTTAGAGCTGTTTATGTCGTAAACCGCATATTTCGACACTCACAAAAATCAAAACCGTGTACAGGGTACTTCCCGTTGACGTAAAACTATGAAATTTGGCAAGAAGCATTGTCTCAGAGTACAGAGTCTCAGGGCCTCAAAATTCACAAAATATGGGTTCAAAATTCAAAGTGAGTAAATCGTACCATGTAAGGTATCATATAAAAGAACTTCATTAGCACATGTTAAAACAGGTTTTTAATTATTTTTACAATGTGTAATTTTCGATGAATGACGAGAAAAGTGAAAAAAAAAAACTTTTTTGTTGATGGTTATAGTATACAGATTTTAACATCTTAGTTCCCAATTTTGTGAAATTTTCTGGATTTATATGGAACCCTCGGTGTACGTGCCTGACGCACCTGTCCGTTTTTTTTAAAGTTTGTCTTTGTTTCTGCTGTTTGTCTGTAAAAACATATTTAATGTACATAAAATGTTAATACAAACAAGCAGGCAAGTACTTTTTTGGATTTCATCTTTGCGGATGAAATCAACATATCGAATACTGCCTATTGACATTCAGAAAAATATGTAGAAACTATACTTATAACACTTAAATTTACTTTAATAACTACTAGGTTTGTTACTTAATACCATGCGCTTCAGTTTTATTAGTTTCCATCTCAAATGATTTCGCTTTTCTTTAATAATAAATCTAAGGAAAAGTCTTTGCTTTCTCTTTCTTTATTGTGGTTTTGAGATAATATAGCTAAGCCATCGCCTTTGGCTACACTGGCAAGTGGATTCTTCGGAAAAGGCGATTCTGATTTTATAGACGTAGGTACTTAGTTGCCATTTTTGATGACAACATGACTTTAATAGTAGTTATAGTACTAGTTAGCGGAATTTGTGATCAAACTTCTGTCCAATTTGCCAAAATAACAGCCGTATATTCCAATATTGAAGGGCGATTAGGCTATAATATTCTATATCTACCATATCCAATATGCTGCTAGCTCAGTTACAGTTTAGTGGATGTAAAGATAAACATACTACAAATTACTCTAATTTTGCTCATCGAAATCTTTGGAGTAACGTTTGTTTTTTTAGACATATATAAACAAAACAAACAATATTTTCAATGGCTCAGAATCTTATAAAAACATTTATTACTAGTTTGACTGATCATATTTAAATTTGAATTATTCTTAAAATAATTCATAAATTATATTTATTTGGCTCACTTTGAATCGTTATTCTGGTAGGTACATCAAAGTCCGCTCAACATTATTTCGGTCAGCAAAACTATTGCGTGATAATGATAGCTTCCATTCCATTGTTTGAGAGCTTGCTTCAAAGATCAAGGTACCTTCTCGTGTTGGCGAAGAATAAAACGTAGTATGTGGAAAAGGTACCCAGACAAAGGTATTAAACGAAATAGAAGGCGCGTGCAGAAAAAAATATTTGCTTGAGACGCTTAGGGCTCGTACCACTATCAATATAATTTTCAGATGTTGGGCGTCCCTGAGCTTCCTCTGTGGATGTCCAACATGACCAATAGGAAGTGGCTTGCATCTAGTGTGACTATTATGTATCAATATTTTTTCACAGTTACTTATTTAGAAATTTTCTTTTTGTGACTAACATTTCAAAGATTGTAGAAGTTGATAGTAAAATGATCACTTCACTAATTTGGCGGGTTTGTAGTACAGCATTTCCAAGTATCTGGGCCGGAATCCCAGAGCGATGCACGTTCAAATAATGAGAGCACGTCAATTTTGAAATGTTTATCACAAAAAGAATTGATGACTGAGATTTTTAAGATTTGAGACTAGATATGTATATTTCTGATGTATGAATACTGATTTTTATTGGACAGGAAATATACCCCAAATGGTTGGTTTCATATAAACGTTATCAAAATTGGTTACTTGGTATTTGAAAAATTAACAATAATCTAACAATGGCAATGGCCCAATCACCCTTCGTGGGTAGACCTACGTCCTGCAGTGGACTATTAAAAGGCTGATACAGTACAGTAACAATGACATACATCGATTTGAGCGAACTATTCGAATTTTGTACAGATTGTAATAGTTGAAGTCAGTTGTGTTATTTTTTGGCGAAAAAATAACACATTATTATTATAGCCTTAGTTCACTAATACGTTTTGCCTTTGGTGTCTTGAACTCAAAACCTTAAGGCAATTGTGATTGTGAGTCGTCTACTTGTCCATACAAAAACAATAAGCTGTTATCTACCTCTAAATATTATCCGTTTGGAGTTGATTTTTTTCATATAATCAGCACTTTAATTGCTATATAGAATTATACGTCTTACAGTTTTTTATTTGGCCTTAATATGACGTAAATGCTTATAACTATAAGTCATATTTTTACGCAAAAACTTGGCTGCAAAGCATGCACAAACTAAAAATTATTCTGAAAAAAGAGACGTACGAGCGTGCTCTATTTTTATTCTAGCGATTGACACCAAAAACATAACATTTTGTTACAATTTACGGGGTGAAAAGAGTTTTCTCCCGGAACGTAAATTATATCAAAAATGTACTCAAAATTTTCTCGGTGTCCTATAGAAAACGCGAATATAGTGGTCGATTCACGATCCTCCCAATTTTTTGACGAACATTACCTAACGTAGCAACTAGCAGTAGTTGTTATAAACTCTGAATACTTTTTTCGAACTTTTTATGATCAAAAAGTTTATTAAATAGGTTGAAATAATTGAATTACACGTTTCTCTCAAAATTAAAAATGCCGTAAAATATTACGTTTATAAAAAGGTTGTATTAAACTGTTATTCTTCTTAAAATCTGGCATCTACCTTGTAGTATCATGAAAATATTTTCCAACACATTTTTCCCAGAGCTTCTACAAAATCATTTTCCTTGGGTAGGCAGCGAATGGACCTTTATTACACCGTTGATTCGATAATATTTCTACGTTCAAATTGTTATTTTCGCAAGAAAGCAAAAATTGTAGACTGAAATTTTCTCCAAGGAAAGTGTAGACTCAGAAAATCTTATTTTCAACTTTATGACGCAGCTTTAAGGGTTTTTTACGTTGATTTTTGCCGCTTCCCTGAGGGCTACGGATACATTATGTATGAGAACATAACAATTTGCAGGTACGAGCTCGCATCGTACAAAAAGTATTTGGCTAAGTGAAATGAGCAATTTAGGTTTTTTCCTTTGCTTACTTTCTTCTGAGGATGTTCGTACTTCGTACGTTTATATTTTATCTCTGAGGTTATACCTTGATTCGATTTTACGGACTACTGTCTCTTTTTGAGGACAGCAATGTTTTTCTGGTATAAGTTTTTTTATTACTATTTTATTTGGTAAAAAAATGTACCAAACTAAAAGTGGCCGCCACGGTGAGCGTAATTTTGTTTAGGGAATAATATTTTTACTGCCAAGAATAGGCATCTACTTAAATGGTGTTTTATTACAGTAAAAAGCAATCGTATATATAGATCAGGTAGCTTGTCATGGTGTGAGATATTTATAAGATGAATCTTAGGAAAACAACGTTATTAGTATTAGTACTGTACTGTACTGTACCAGCCTTTTTAGTAGTCCACTGCAGGACGTAGGTCTACCCACGAAGGGTGATTGGGCCATATCCACCACGCTGGCCCAGTGCGGGTTGGTGGATTCACATACGCCTTCGAATTCCTTCTACGGACGTATGCAGGTTTCCTCACGATGTTTTTCCTTCACCGAAAAGCCAGTGGTGTGAAATTCCTTACATAAATTCCGAAGAACTCATTGGTACGACACCGGGGATTTGAACCCACGACCTGAGGTTTATAAGGAGGGTGTCACTACCTCTTGACCACCACGGCTCGGCCATTAGTATTAGTAAAACACAGAAAATATAAGAAAAGCTCTTTAAAGAATAACTAACTAGAATAATGAACTGAACTGTCCTGTAAATTAAAGGACGGTTTTATCGCCTATAGTGATTTATTACGGGTAACCTCAGCATTAAGTAGATTCGTATGAAAGGATATATTTTTGTATTTAAAAAATAAAACAGTTTAGTAAAATACATATATACGCACCAACTTAAATTACCTCTCAAAGATACAATCTACGCGAATTGCAAAGGAAATTGGCTTTCCATTTACGTTAACAGTTTTCAATCATTGCTGCCCCATTTCGAGCGATTGCTTGTTACTACACAATGGGGGAAACTAAATATAAATCACACAGTACAAACAAACAACGTGAGATTCGTTAGTCGAATACACCGTGTTACATCCTACATACGTGTTTGGAATGGCACGATTGCTTATAGCCCGGGAGGTAAGCGCAAAAATTGCAAGTATTTTCTAAAAGCTGATTTTTTTGGTATTACGTTATCATGGTAGTGTACAATGCCCCGTAGTCAATCAGTTGGGTTCCTTAGAGTTTAGACATCCATGTAAATTAAAAAAAAATAGTGTCTTGTAATTGCTTCTAAAACCTGAAAATTGGAGCACCTACGGATAAAAAAAATTGAAAAAGTTTAATTACTGTTAATCGCCTGAAAATAAATATGTAACGGGGTTTGTCAGTTAGGCTTTAAAGTGGTGCTAGAAATTTCAGGTAAACTGTAGTTAAACGGTTTTCTAATTATTTTTCTACCCGTACACCAATTTTCAACTTTTAGAAGTAGTTGCGAGATGGGTATGGATTGTATTTTTTTTAAATCATTCAGATATCTACACCAAACAGTATTATTATACATGCACACCCTCTAATACATCAAACATACTGACAAACAAAAACATGCAATACATACAGGCACGCTACACATAACAAATGTACAGAATAGGCATACTGTACATATACCTACTAACATGTCAACTTAGTCGCGCAAAATTCTACTCGTTACCTCATGTTTTGGGTCACCAAGACACAGGCTTAGCCTAGTTTGGGGCCCACTAGTAATACAAGACCATGTTAATAGCTATTAAGTAACTACCTTCCAATTCCGGTAAATTTGTAAATTTCAGTTAGTGCTTTTACTTCTTGTCTACCTATACTTATCTGAATTGTAAAAAAAAATTCGTTTAGTTAATAAGTACTTAAATTGAATCTATTGTTTAGTGTTCTTAGGTTAGGTATTTATGAATAAATATTTTTTTTTATTTTATTTGTCTTTTATCTTCTTTGACCGAACGCTAGGAACTCAGCTGACTGACTCCGGGGTATTGTTGCACACCACCATGATAACATAATTCCAAAGATTCAACTTTTAGAAAGTAATTGCATTTTGGGCGCTTACCTCCCGGGCTACTAATTCACAGCTGACGATACGATAAGCTTTGAGAAGTCTGATGATTGTATAGAGACTGTAGGTATAGAGCAGAATAGGCATGATGGCTGGGTAAAAATTATTAGATTAGTAAGTTAAATCGTCCGTAGAAAAAAAATCGATGGCAAGTATGATGGTGTGTGAATCCACCAACCCGCACTGGACCAGCGTGGTAGATCTGAACCAATCACCGTTCGTTCAGAATAAACCTACGTCCTGCAGTGGACTATTAAAAGGCTGGTACAGTACAGTATAGTACTCGTATTTCAAAAAACAATAATAGTGATGAAATGGGGAAGTTTCGAACATTTACAAATAATGTAGAGACAATTTTGAAAGATTTGTTACTCTGGAGCTAAAAGATGTAGATGCTACGTAGAAATATTGAATTCGGTTTGGAAAACCAAATTTAATTGTTATAATTGTAGTGCTCAAAGCGTAGTTTGACCAGTCGAAGTTAAGCAACATTCAGCACGGTCAGTCTTGATGAAAAAATCAATCTTGATAATAGAATATAGAGATCAATTTGACTTCAATTATGTGATAAATATTTTGTCATTGATATTTCGATTATTAATTTTTGTTTGTTACTTATTGTTATTATTTTTTACTTAATGAATTCAATTTATTCCTTATTTAATAATTTCCATGTAACAATTAATGACGTGTAACTTATTGTTATAAATAAATGAGTATGAGTGTGAAGGGTGACCGCGGCATTAACTGAACGCTACCGTGGCTTGGATGACACGTTAAATTGTAAGTCCCGGTTGTTTCAACCGTTTAGCCAGGTCAGAGATCTTCAGGCGGCTTAAAAACTCTAACACCAGGGCTATACAAACTAACTAACTTTCTTAATGATAATAATGTGCCAGCTAGCAAATTGATGCGACTATTGATAATATCTATCTGCCTCGTCGACTAGCAAAGTAACAAGTAATTGTACACGAAACGATACGACATGCGACGAAATCTCAAGCTAATATCCAAAAGGCAGTGACGAGGAAATTTGAAATGACGTACTCGTACGTTGTCTTGTGATCAAAGGCTTCCAGAAAATATTTTTTGATTAAACTGTTGATACATTTTTCACGTTGAAAGATGATATGAATTAAAGTTAGCTGTACATACAGTACATATACATACAGTATATACAGTACATATACAGTGATAGCCGTGGTGGTCAAGAGGTAGTGACACCCGCCTTACAATCGTGAGGTCGTGGGTTCAAATCCCCGGTCCCGTACCCATGAGTTCTTTCGAATGTATGTACGGAATTTCACACCACTGGCTTCTCGGTGAAGGAAAACATCGTGAGGCAACCTGCATACGTCCGTAGAAGAAATTCGATGGCGTATGTGAATCCAACCCGCACTGGGCCAGCGTGGTGGATATGGCCCAATCACCCTTCGTGGGTAGGCCTACGTCCTGCAGTGGACTATTAAAGAGGCTGGTACAGTACAGTACAGTACATAGTACATACATACAATTGATAAAGCCGCTTTCAACCGGGCTTATTGGAAATCCGTATGCGAGGACGTTCATTGCTGGACGTATGTAGTCCAGCAATAAACGTCCTACGGTCCATAATGATAATGATGATTACAGTATAGTAGTTGAAAAAGTTTAAATTGCATTGGTTATGGTTCAAAAACACAGAAACAACACGAGCGCACTCACCTTAAACAGTTTTAAGTACAAATTGAAAAATTGTCGATGAGCCAATTTTTCAATTTGTGTGTGTGCATGTGTGTGTTTGTGAGTTATTTAATAAAGTGTAATTTTGACATTGATGTTTTAAATAAATTATTTTTATTTATTTATAAATTCATCAAATTCATAGTTTGTTTGCACAAATTGAAAAATTGATGCCTTGCAATTGAAAAATGAATGAATTGAGCCAATTTTTCAATTTGTGCAAACAAACTATGAATTTGATGAATTTATAAATAAATAAAAATAATTTATTTAAAACATCAATGTCAAAATTACACTTTATTAAATAACACACAAACACACACACAATTGCCTAAACTAGGTTAAACCTGTGTTTCAGGCTGAAAAAGAGCAAAAAAAATATAATTATAAATAAAATAAGTATTTGCTACCTAAAACTAAGTAAAATACCTCTAAAACTGATTACAGTGCAATCGTGTGACGTACTTAGTAACATAAACAATATATCCGACAATATATAAAAACCTATCTAATGTTTTATACATTACTAAAAAATTGAAGACTAAGCTATAAAATATATGTCTACCAGCGATGCCCTGTGTAATAGGGCCTATTCTGTGATGTCTACCTAATATTTAAAAATTGCACGCGAAATTTGTAAACCTATAATAATATGAAAGTTAAGATTGCCTAATGCATGATTGCATTTTCATCTCATAAATAAATCTCATTGTAAATGATTATTGTACATTAACGTATATAACCTAGATTAATAATTGGTCTCGCTCAGTCAAACGGATATACTGAATAACGGATATAATTAATCTAAGGTAGGTATATATGTAATATATATTTAATTGAAATGATATGTAAACTATGTGTTTATCAATAAAATATGACTTTGACTTTAACAAATTATGAGCGATGGAACCGTAGGTCATAGTAGAAACTTTAGCAAGTGGACGGACACGAGGTTTACTACCAACCTATCTAATACTAAAGTAACAAGCAAGGCAAGTCGATTCCAATAAGATCTATTGAAAACTAATACGGAAGAAATGCTAGTTATTGCAAACATCTCTTGACTCGCATGCCAAGGAAGGGTTATGTTTTTATCTCAAAAAATCTTAAGCCATAATGAATATGCTACACTTTGATTTTGTTAATCTATCTTCAATGTCCTTTTTTAATAACCATACTAAAGAGCATACTTCTAATGTAATACCTATTCTTACTCATATTTTAAATACCAAAGTGTGCTTAATGATTTGTTACTTTTTCACGGAGCAACAGAGCAATGGATCGATTTGATTTTCGGCATAGATATAGTTCAAAAGTAGGAAAGTGGCACAGGCTACTTATTATCCAGGAGAAATAAAATGTTCATATGGGACAAAACAAAAATTAAAACATGACGCGGGCGAAGCGCGGGCAAAAACTAGTACTAAATAAAAAACAATTTATCATCCGCAGATCCTTGAAGGTTTAAAGCCATGTATTCACTGCGCAACATTTGTTTATAAACGCTGTTTCTGAAACAAAATATATATAATACAAATAATGCTTCAGAGTCAAAAAAACACTGCGAGTTTATCGGTATGTGTCGGTAAACATCTACGTGATGTTTCAGAAACTGTGTATCCGAAACACTGTTGCTCAGTGAATACATGACTTTATTATATTATAAAATGCAAATGTTCAAATCCACTGCCAGTTGGAAGCGTGCTGGCAGCATTACCACTCCCAATGGTATGATTATACGTTGAGCCAAATAAACACTAGCATTTTGGTCATGCGTCGACCATCTTCCACCTGTAGAATTTACCTAAAATCTGACGGTGCTTTCAAGCGTAATTAACCAGATTTTGCTCTTTGCAGTGAATTTTCATAGCATTACCTACAATCCCGTATCCACTATAGCGGATTCGCTGCACTTTGAGCGAATCTCTCGTGTAGTGCATGAATTTTAAAGCCTGCTCAGAATTCGGCCATGAATAGAATGCCTACACTGAAATACTGAAATGTTGGTGTTGCTCCTAAAAATACAGACATTTTTATATTACACAGTTTTATTATATTACTTGAGTGTAGAAACGGAAGTTAATTCGATTTAGTTTCAAGTTATATTTGTTGCCATTACTTTTTATTGATCATGTGAGGAAATTCACGTGACTTGAGAAAACGTGCTGCAGATAAGAAAAATGCAGAGGAAATAGGCCGTTTATTCTTAACTTGTACCGCCTTACAACTTAAAGATTTAAACACGCTTTAAACACTGTATAACCGTGCTATTTGTACTGTTAAACAATGGCTAAAGCGTGCGTAAAACTTTTGTGGTAAGACGGGTAGAGTCCAAAATTGTCTGACACGCTAATCTTATTTTTTGACCGACGAACCGGAGGAGGTATTCAATTCGACGCGTACAAAATTTTGTTTTATGTATAACCAAGCATATTTTGTTTCGTAGTTGTCCGACTTCAATAATTATTTTTTCATTGGAAAGAGTATACTTCGAAATTGGTCCCATTTAAATTTTATCGAAATCGGCTGAGTCATTTTTGATTAATCAACAATAATGTGAAAAATTCTACATCGATCCGTGCGAAATATTCACGGATTCTGTACACGGGTGAAGTGGGTCATGCTATTTTTTTGCAAAAAATAATCTTGTATTTTATGAGATTAGTTAGGTGGCTAGACGAGCAAATATCATAACAAGGCATTATCAACTGTAATTTTGAGTTCAATATCTTCTCTTCAAGCTCCCAGGCGCTCGTCACTTTGAGATATTAAAATGTTAAACCTTATATTGCTGTGAATTTTGCTGTTCAAAACACAGAACCTAATGCTTACAGCTGTTTAGCGGATCCCCAAAAGAGCCCAAGTTCGGGAATACAAGCTTAGCCCAAGTAGGTACACAAGTTTAGCCAACTAAGTATTTTAAATAATCACACTCAAAAATGTAATTCTCGAATGAAAACCACGCATCGGTAAGCGCTGCTGAAGATATCCATCGAAAGGAAGGAAAGACGATCTGAATAAGACTGCAAAAGCACGCTGAACCCCAGTTTCAGTGTGTCACGTCATCACTATACTCTATAAAATTTAACTTGATCTCTGCGACAGTTACATATTGACATATATAGAGTTGGGATAGTGGTGGAAAAAAATCGATTTTCAAACAATGTTGTAATGAAATCGAATGAGTAGTTGAAGGTGAGAAATTGGATTTTATTTACTTACTTAATTATTATTTAAGGTCACTTGACCTTAAATAATATTTAATTAATATCATAACATTATTTACATGTGTACATACTTATGTACACATGTAAATAATGTTATGATATTAATTAAATACTCACAATATGTAACGATAGTATTTATCGACGTTTTTCACTATTATCGATGCTAATGTAACATATAATTGGGTTTATTTAATTACACATGTAAAAAATGTTATGATATTCAAATATGCAATAAAATTAATGATAAATTAAGTTTTATTTAAAAAATCGTCAGTATAAACTATCGATATTTAAATTAAAACTCTATCTAAAACTTGTAGTCACGATCATTTGTCGCCCATCACTAATCGACATGCCCATAAAGTATGACATTGACAGGTACTGTCTGTACTATTAAGAAATTTAGGACTTCATAGGCATGATTTTTCTGACAGCTGTCGCAGAGATCAAGTTAAATTTTATAGAGTATAGTAACACTCACCGGTCGAACACTTGTAGAGAAACACTTTTTATTAGTTTTCCTACATTATAAAATATAATAAGTTTAATAAATAAATATAATACCTTTATGTTAGTTTCCCTACATTATAAAATACTAGCGACCCGCCAGCACGCACAGGTGTATTATACCTACATATAAACCTTCCCTTGAATCACTCTATCTATAAAAAAAACCGCATCAAAATCCGTTGTGTAGTTTTAAAGATGTAAGCATCAAAATCCTTTGCGTAGTTTTAAAGAAATGTAGTGATAGTGATGATAGTGATATAAGTATAAGGTCTCCCTCACGTTATAAACTCCGAGGTTTAACGTTGACTGCCTAGAATCCCGAAACAATATAAATATAAAATAGTTAACGTAGGGAAAGTAACAATAAGGTTAGTTTGTCTACACACTTTTGACTTAGGCACTGAGTATTGAGCACTATAGTAGTATTAGGTAGAGTCCATAATAGTGTACTTGCTAAATATAATTAACTGTTACTCCACTACTATGAACAATCGTTATTTATCTTGATCCCCATAAAACTGTATAAAAACTCGTTCACATTTCAGGATAATTTTCAACTGGTATAAAGGAAAATGCATTTTATTTCGTTGCTCGCAGATTATATGATTCCAGGCACTGGGTCGGAGCTTGAACCCGGGCGCGGAGTTAATATCAGCCTAAAAGGTGCATTTACACTGAAACAGTGCCGCTCCTAGGATTTCGGACGGTTATGAGTATGGATTCTATATGTCAGAATCACAGAGCAAATAAAAAAATCAAGAGAGAACGTCGTTGAACATACAAGTGAGGCCGGTTTTTTATACGTGAGTGCGTCGCTGTTGTGCCGCCATAGTTCGACTAACAAGCCAAGGTGTAGTTTCCTTGTACGTTGATGTGTATGTAATTGTCTGTAGACGGCGAGGCGTAGTTTTGGTCGGCCTTACTTATTTGTTCACAACATTCTGTCTTTATTTTTTTATTTGGTCTGAGGTCAGACTTACTATTGTGACGCAGTAGGTAAGCCGCGCGGTAATGACGGCGAGTTGTTTACACCAAATGCGAGATTTATGGTTTTATGAATCGAACAGGATCAGTCTTTGTCTGCCGTCTATTGTTTAGTTTTTTGTTTGGTTGTTTACGAGTTAGAGAACAATAGGGAAGTCTCGAACTTTCAAGTAGTTTACTTGTTAACATAATAGCGTTTATTAAGATGGAATAATATTGCGAATTATCTCGTAGGTTCGAAACTGTAGGAAATAACGGACATAAATACGCCGGCCGACCCTTGGGGATCAGTTATTCGTTTACCCTCGAAGCGAAAACATCTCGTGTTCAAGTGCAGTACTAGTGATTGTGAAGTGACTAGTTTGTGTGAATATCGGTGCGAACAGTTGTGTCGTGCGTATCGTGATTTTGTACAATAAAGTGCAAAGTGAATAATCGGCGTTTTAACTGATTATCCAAGAACCCATCTCGTAACAGTATTATCATCTCTGTTGCTGTAGTGCTCTTATTAAAAGCAAAGAAAATTGTTTTGAGCTTTTATTGGAATCTTTACTAAAAGTATATTTATTTATTTTCTGGTTTATTAGTTTATAATTATGCTTATTGGTTTTCGTGTTTATTTGATTTGTAAGTTGATTTAAATATCAATTCGACAACCGCTTTAAAACCGAAGGATTGCGCTGGATGCTAGCCACTTATAACCAACAACGATAATGTTTTAATGTTCACACGTTATTTTGAAATCAAAGTACTACTCGTAAGTAATTAAATTAGTTTGGTAAGTTATTAAGCTGCCTGAAGGCATGGATAAATGGTTAAAACAATCGGGACTTTTTTTTAACCTGTATCGGCGCTTGGGCCTGTGGAATTAGGTTGTGCTTTGCTGTAAATATATTACCTGCGGCCACCCATCCGAAGACTTACGCTGAAGAGAAAGTTACACTAAGCGTGACTAGATGGAGGGAATGCTTTACTCTCCCACTCTCAACGAACGCCATGAATAATATGAGCCGCTCGAGCAAATTGCTAGGAACACCGAGTGTGGAGGACGCAGTAAATTACTTTCAAGTCAGCCAGATTGAGTTCTTTGCATGCGACAAGTGAGGGCTTGAAGGTGACGGAGTGATTATAAAAAGAAATTAAGAAGTAGGTACAGGGATTTAGTTGCGAGGTTTACCTACTGCTATGTTATAGATCAGGGATATTTTTAAGCCACGCACCCAGAGAATTTTAGTATTTATCTAGTAAGAAGCCGTGGTGCTTTAATGGTAGTGACACCCGCCTTACAATTAATTTATGTATGGAATTTCACACGACTGGCTTTTCGGCAAGGTAACCTTCATACGCCCGTAAAAAATAATCGATGGCGTGTGTCAACCACCAACCCGCACTGGCCCAGCGTGGTGGATATGGCCCAATCACCCTTCGTGGGTAGGCTTACGTCCTGTAGTGGACCATAAGTCCTTTAATCATACCTGTTTTTCAATCGGTCCATCATGACAATCATCTCATGTGTTACACCAGTAATTTATTTAATTCTAATTGCTCACTTTACTCCGCATCTTGCTTCCCATCCGTTTTATTTCTTTCATAAAAATGAAAAACCAATATTTGACTACATTTACAACGCTTCAGGTCAAAGAGAGAAAGAGAGAAAGGTCAAGTCCCAGGGCAAACTAACTAGCAATCACAAGTCTAAGGGCCCTCGACTGCCGGCGACCGATCGTCAACATCGGACTCCAATCACTGTCGAGATGGCTTAACATTTAACATCTGTGTATTGGGAATTCGAGACCTATTCATATGGGAGTCGCGGGTTTGATCACAAAACTAATTCTCATCATAATTCTCAGTGGTAGGACGTTTACTGTTGCATATAGGTCTCCCCTGTACCTAGATTTATTATGTTACTAGCAGACCCGCCGAAATTAGTTTCACGCAATATCTTAATTGACCGAGCGTAAGTGAGGTCTCAGAGTCTACTGGGACGAGCCGGCACTTGGGTGTATCTTTGTATGTATATTTGTTCGACGATAACTCAAGTACCGCTCAACCGATCTCCATGAAATTTAGCATGAACGTAGTTTATATTTATAGATTTTTTAAGTTTGAATACAAGCCTCTTCTGTTCAGTGGTTGCGAAGATACGAAGGCCGTGGTAAAAAGAGGCAAAACGGCGCCACTTTCTGTGGGAGTGGCGGATGACTATTTTAAACATTTCATCGAATGTTATCTATGTATTCAACATTTGTAAATAAATCGCTAACTTTTATACAGATATTGTTACATTTTTTGTAAATCCCAGTAGGTATTTATGATATAAAATAGGAATAGCGCGATGTCCAAGTCCGGGGCGAACTACTAGTAAATTATAGTTTATGTTTTATTCTGATCTGTGATGTGATGCATTGCTATTGCAAAATTTCATCTCAATCCGTTCAGTAGTATTTGCGTGAAAGAGTAACAAACATCCATACACGAGTATGGACATACAAACTTTCGCGTTTATAAGATTAGTAGGATTAAAGCTTTTTTTCAACTGAAGTTTCAAAGTTTTCAAAATGGAGGAGGTCCTGAGTAGAACTGATATTTGTTTTTTTTTGTCTGAACAAAGCTGCTTTATACCAATTATTTAGATCGATTTTCATACAGTAGGCATATTCTTACATAAGTGTTGAAGCCAGCATACCAGAATGGTTGGGTCATATATCATACAGGGTTATTTCTAATCAATTAGCATCTTTTTAGGGGCTTATTCTGTACATCAAAACCAACAACTATTGATCTACTACTTTTGTCCAAACTCAAAAAAAAAATCAATCAAAAATAAAAAAAAATCAGCTGTTCCATACATATTGTCCCGGGTGAACGATATTTTACTATGGAACAACAATTTTTTTTGAGTTTTGACAAAAGTCTTAGAACAAAAGTTGTTAGTTTTGATGCACAGAATAAGCCCACAAAAGGATGCTAATTGATTAGAAATAACCCTGTACATGTATAGGTCAAAAATCGTAACGTCAATCACTAAGTACTCTTTAAATACGTAGTTTAAATCAGTTATTATTATTGTGTTAATATATATTAATATCAAAAAAACCGGACAAGTGCGAGTCAGGCTCGCACATCGAGGGTACCGTACAAACACGTTTTTAAAATAATTAAAAATCTGTTTTAGCATGTGCTAATGAAGTTCTTTTATATGATACCTACCTTACATGATACGACTTACTCACCTTGAATTTTGAGCCCATATTTTGTGAATTTTCAGGCTCTATTTTTGTTTGTTCAGGCTCTATAAATAAAAATGTACAGTTTCAGATTTATTCCTATATGTGTACCCTGTAGGTTTTGATTTTTGTGAGTGTCGAAATATGCTGTTTTTTACGACATAAACCGCTGTAACTTTTTAACCGATAACTGAGAAGTTTTTCCTTTACACGACTGCAAGAGACCATAAATATACGTATACAGTTTAAATTTCAACTCAATATCTTTACGCGTTCCCGAGATAAAGAGTCTTGATATACACACAAACGGACAGACGGACAACCAATTGATCCTATAAGGGTTCCGTTTTTTCCGTTTGGTTCCAACTGGTAAATTGACGTGATTAAACGCTCAGTAATTCGCGATGAAAATTACATTTTTCTGTTATTCTTTGATAGGTTTGCTTTTGACCTCATCCTGGCTGACCATAAACAGAGATGTGGTCTAGGATAAATAATTTCCTTCTAGGTAAGCGTGCTACTTACCTAGAAGGAAATTATTTACTTCTTATTTTTAAGACTATCATTATTATACGTGGAAGGAAAGACAGTCCCAGACAAAGAGTACCCCATCCTTGAATTTCGTACTAGAAACGAATGAAATAATTATTTTTCGCCAGAAATAGCACGACTTCAATCATTACAATCTACGTACAAAACCTAAGTTTACCATAAAAAAAGAATCATTAAAATCGATTCGAAATTGGTGGAATCATCACGTAACATACATAATAATATAAATAAAGTTTAACTTAAAAAAAACTAAAAAAAACACTCTTAAGAGTCATAATTTTTTTTTTAAAAGCATTGTCATCGGTCTTTGGTAGGTGTGCAAGCGTGCAACCCGCGGAGGAGTGCGCAAGCGTGCCCGTAGCCCCGACACAAAGCGTAGTGGTGGACCACCCAGGGGTTTTGGTGGGTATACCGTCCAGCAATGGACGGGGACTCCCACATAACCACCCGCCTGCCCCGAGGTGCGGTGATATCTTTAAAAGATTTCCCCTGACTAAAAAAAAGGTGTGCAAAATTTAAAGAAAATCTGATCACTCAAAGTAGGTCAAAATCGAGCTCAAACGAGTTGGTTACAAGCAAGCAAGCAAACAAATAGGTGAAACTAATAAAAGCATGTTAAAAAAGAATTCAGTTGATTTAAGAGCCTTCTTTATTAAAGCCAGTTGTAAATAGTGAAAACAAAAAAAAAACTATTACTTAGAAATTAATTACTTGTTAGAAATCATAATGATGATACAGTTCTTGTCTAAATATTAATTCACTATTAATTGCACTAATTGCGTGCGTAGCTCCATTCGTGACAGCAGAGTAACTGTAACTTACAGTAACAATCGTGTTTCCGTTATATACTATTAATTTATTTAATAAACTATGGCATATACACTGACGCTTAGTGTAGTAATTATATAAGACTATATTTAATTAACCGGGAGCTCTCGCGCAGTGCACTTTGTTGAGAATTATTTTATTTATATCAAATTGTTGTAATTTATAAAGCGTTCATGGAAAGGTCTGCGAGATCGAATCAGGAATGAGGAGATCCGTAGAAGAATCAAAATTACTGACATAGTCCAGCGAATTGGCATGTCGAAATGGCAATGGGCAGGGCCCATAGCACGGATGACTGATGACCAATGTGGTCATAAAGTTCTCGAGTGGAGATCACGTACCGGCAAGTGCCGCGTAGGACGTCCACCCACAAGGTGGGCGGATGACTTCATCAAGACAGCAGGGTCGCGCTAGATGCAAGCTTCTGTCAACCGGTCTTATTGGAAGTTTTTAGGGCAAGCCTATGTCCAGCAGTGTCCTATGGCTGAAAATAAGATGAAAAGACAAGGCTCTGTTTTGCCAAGTGCATGGATTTCAGAGATCACACATTCACATAAACACAAGTACTTATCATAATGGACAAATTACTTTTTGTACGGAAGGTATAGTGCGTGCCACCAAAGATGGGACTTGACGAGCGTCAGTGATGGGGGATCTTGCGCAGGTACAGTCGTCTACAAACTAACTATCCAGAATTTGTATATTTATTACCAAACCAAACAAAAACCAAAGTGGTTTCTAAAGTCTAATTTTTGGTGGCAGATAGTATAAAGCTCGAAACATATTATCGGACGCGGCTTACGGACGCGACTTAGCAATGTGCACAGTCTTAAGACATCCGGTGTGCCAGGTCGCACTCGGACGTCCGAAGGTGACGTCCGCGACTTATGCCCGAAAGCGTGCACGGCTCAGTGTACTTTCATAGTTGCTGCTGTCAGTCGCGTCCGATAGTATGTTTCGAGCCTAAATAGGCTGTTTACATGGATGTATTTTGGCTGGTTATTTTATTTAGAATTTTAATTTCTGGAATATTTTATTCACTTTTTGACGCGATTTATATAATCATAGTAATATTATGAAGACTATGTAATAACAAAATCAAAGGACGGTTTTTTCTATTCTGTATTTTTTGGCTAAAAATAAAATAAAACCCACCTTTAGACATCGTATGCTTAACGTGAAAGCCGGGGTAAAGCTGTGTTTGTTTCATCTCACCTCACGTGTTGACTTACTAACACGTGTACGTAAGTAAACTGGAACCAATTAAATTACCTGAAAATGAAAAGGGAAAAGGTTAGTATTAATTATATTACTAAGAGTGTAAAAATGTGAAATCTGTAAAAAAAACCAGACAAGTGTGAGTCAGGCTCGCACATCGAGGGTTCCGTACAATCACATTGTTAAAATAATTAACAGCCTGATTTAGCATGTGCTAATGAAGTTCTTTTATATGATACCTTACATGATATGATTTACTCACTTTGAATTTTGAACCCATATTTTATGAAATTTGAGGCCCTATTTTTTTGTGATTTAAATAAAAATGTACAGTTTTCAGATTCATTCCTATATTTGTACTCTGGACAATGCTTCTCGTCAAATTTCTTAGTTCTATGTCAACGGGATGTACCCTGTAGGTTTTGATTTTTGTGAGTGTCGAAATATGCGGCTTTTTACGACATAAACGGCTCTAACTTTTTTAAACGATAACTGAGAAGTTTTTCTTTTACACAACTGCAAGAGACCACAGATATACGTATACAGTTTAAATTTCAATTCGATATCTTTACGCATTCCCGAGACAAAGAGTCTTGACATACACACAGACGGACAGACGGATAACAAAGTGATCCAATAAGGGTTCCGTTCTTTCCGTTTGAGGTACGGAACCCTAAAAACTACGGTTTGCTTTCAGTAAATACCGGCAGAAGTGAAAATTTGAACATATAAAGTATCATTTATGTGGTAAAATACAATATCGCACACGCACACTCGCAAGTGCCCTGCACCATCTTACTAATATTTGATCAGGTCACGTGTCCTGACGCGAGTTTAACATTTTTTACCTATTCCAAAAAGTGCATAACGCCGCTAAAGAAATTTTCAGCAATTTCTATTTGTACACTTTAAAAAAAAAAGTTACATAAATTACAAAACTGGAATTGAAAAAATGACAATGCACATTATCCTCGCTTTCTCTATCCAATTGAATGCAAGCCGCTTAACCGATCTCAATGGAAATCTACAGATAGGCTTATGTCTAGAAGTTTTTTTTTTATTTCGAATAGGTTTGCGTTTGACACTGCCTGATGTTAAGCAGATGTGCGGTCTAGGGTGTAGCACGCTTACCTAGAAGATACCTATTTACTCGGGATTTGAAGACACTCACGTTGTACTTTAACGGGAAGACAGACCCAGGCAAAGCATTCCACATTCCGGCTGTTCGTATGAGGAATGAGGATTCGAAACGCTTGGTTCTAAGGCGTGGAATGTCCACCATAAAAGGGTGGCGCTTTGGTCGCGTCCGTCTACTTCTAGACATAAGCCTATCTGTAGATTTAGTCGATTTAGTAGATTTAGATTTATCTGTAGATAAAGTCTACTTCTAGACATAAGCCTATCTGTAGATTTAGTCGATTTAGTAGATTTAGATTTATCTGTAGATAAAGTCTACTTCTAGACATAAGCCTATCTGTAGATTTAGAGTCCTAAGTTACAGTGATGACGATGACGACTTTTAAAGCATCTTTTGTGACTTGGTATATCATATTCCTATACCCAGAATAAAACTGATTCTTTAGGAGAATTTAGCGCTACAGAATAAATCTTTCGAATTGTGTTAAAGGGAGACCATAAAGAAAATCTTTTAGCAGAAGTCAGCATTAAGAAACATAATATAGTTCTATCCAATTGTGGCCACAAACGAAATATAACCAGCAACTAATCCAACCAATCTCCACAGAAATCTAACCTAAATACAAATGTATACAAATCATAATAGGAATTTCGATACAACACGTTCAAGAGTACTTCAACGGAATAAAATATCACCAACCAATACTAAGGCGAACCGAGAATTGTCGATATTTCAATTGAACGTTTAATATAACATAGCAAAGAATCCGAAGATACCTCCGTGCGACCTTTGATTTTCGCCCTTCGAAAAATATGCGGGGAAAATGCTTTTTGACGCTCGGTTACGTATTTTATTGATGCCAATTGGATATTGTCTTGGAATGTTGCCACGCCTTTGGGTATTGTTTCAAGTACAAATGGTTTGAAACAAGATAAAGATAATACTTGAATCTGCGATATAAGAACTATATTAAACAAAAATGTGCTGACATCATTGTCACAGAATTTTCCAAATACCCTATCAGGTCTGAGAATATTATTGATTATCCTATGCAGAATACAAGTGCTTCTAGATAAATAACGAACGTAATATAGGTTATTGTAGTCATCAGTATTCAATTTAAATTCAAAAGTTTGTCTTGTCATACGACCAACACTGAAATAGCAAAAAAAGATTCAGTAGCATACATTTTGTTAAAGGGTCACTGAATATTTTGTACAAAACAGCTAAACACGATTTTAGTATTGGACTAGAATCTTTAAAATTACATTCCAAATTGGAGTAGGATGTAGGCTAGTGGCTATAAGCCGTGGTGGTCTAGTGGTAGTGACACCCGCCTTACAATCGTGAGTTCAAATCCCGGTCCCGTACCAATTTGAGTTCTTTGGAATTAATGTACGGAATTTAACATCGCTGGCTTTTCGGTGAAGGTAAACATCGTGAGGCAACCTGCATAACATGTCAGTAGAAGAAATTCGATGGCGTATGTGAATCCACCAACCCGCACTGGGCCAGCGGACTGGACTATTAAAAAGGCTAATACACTAGGCTATTGTAGGGGTATAGGAATATTATGATTTGCTAATCTGCTAATTACTATTACGTTTTGTTAGACGTATTTATATTAGTGCGGCTAAGGAACAACTGCCTAGCAATATGATACGCTCTACTTTATAAAACACTAGTTTTTACCCGCGGCTTCACCCGCATACGCAATATATCATTAAAATTTATAGCCTATGTGTTATTCTGATATATAAGCTATATTATTGCAAAGTTTCATCTCAATCCGTTCAGTAGTTTTTGCGTGAAAGAGTAACAAACATCCATACATCCATCCATCCATCCATCCTCACAAACTTTCGCGTTTATAATATTAGTAGGAAGTAGGATGTGTTATTCTGATATATAAGCTATATTATTGCAAAGTTTCATCTCAATCCGTTCAGTAGTTTTTGCGTGAAAGAGTAACAAACATCCATACATCCATCCATCCTTCCTCACAAACTTTCGCGTTTATAATATTAGTAGGATTGTCATCATTATGCGACACTCAGGTCACCTACCGCCACAGTGGTCTCATAGTAAAAGTTTAGAATAAAGATGAGAAGGTACAATGAAATGCGCATCAGATATATAGTAATTTACCAAAATCCGGAAACTCATTAGAATCAGCAACAATGTTATAATGATCCATTTCATCCATCAATACAGGATCTTCTGGATTACCAGTAATTTATCTATGAACCCCGAATAGTTTCTAACACTCCCAAGGTCAAGGTCCCTCTATTCACAACTATCTCATCATTCATGTCGAAGATAAAGCGAACATCTCTATTCAATTACCTTATTTCGGCAATCGTCCTTAGTTACTGAGATTAAGGAATAAGCATTACCAAAGCGGTGCGGAGCGGATACTTGCAAAGATCGACAGAGTAGTCTGTAAGTCTACTACGAAATTGGGGAACATATTTTACTCGCCAAAACGTCAAAAGAAATTTCAATTTATGGTCAAATCGTCCACACACGTAAAGTAGGTACAGGTTTGCTGAGAAACAAAACTCAATCACATCCGAGTAAATTTTGTTTTATTCTTTACTAAGGAAATATAGAACTTCTGGATGATCAGTTGGTACGGTACGAAATATCTTAATAGTTACGAAACATTCGGCACGATCAGTTTTTGAATGGGTGACTGGACATTTAGAAGTAAGGAAATATATAATTTATGTATGATCAGTTGGTACGGTACGAAATATCTTAATAGTTACGAACATTCGGCATGATGGTTTTTGAATGGGTCATTAGACATTTAGAAGTAAACGCTACTGTGATTCGGGTGACATGTCAAACTGTGGGCTTGGGGGTTTTAGCAGTTTTGCCATTTAAAAGCCGTTAGAGGTCTCCATTTGGCATAAGACCTGTTGCAGGGTTTCTTCCCTATGAAAGGGGGTGGGTAGATATACCTACACTTATTAACTAAGGTTGGTAAATAAAATCCAAGTGTTCATCACCGGCATGTTTTTTTGTTTATTATGATTAATCGACTCCCCTCCCAGGGTGTCTTACAATTATTTACAGTGAGTTCACCAACCACCCAATTAAGTGGCGATCCAAGGGTTGGTGAATTCTACGTCAACTGGATACAACAATTCAAGGGGAATGCAGACGGTGAAGCCGTCTGATCCCAAGGTAAGTTTATATGTAACAGTGATCCGAGGAACGGTCAATTTCAATTAAGTTGAATGGAATAAAACGGTGGGTCGCTTGGTCGAGTTCTATCTTCACTTAAATTTATGAACACAAAATAGGTGGATCCATCCTGTGGTAAGAGTAGGTAGTTGGTCGACGGTAATCAAAGGGAACGAAATACCTCCGGGGAGCACCGTCCCTCCTGCATGCGCCGCCGGTTAAAAATTGAAGTTAAATGTAGACTGCCAATACCTAGGCAGGGCTCACGTGTATATAGGTGGTCGCCCCGTCGACTGGGTGCACCAACTACGCCCAGGCGGCTAATCAATGTGAGCCCGGTTGGGGGTATGCCCAAACATACCTCACCTAGACACCCTGAAATGGATGGAATAAATCCATGTCAACACCGTGTAGGAAGAAAGTACAAAGATTAAAATTACATTTTCTCAGGTCATAAATGAGAAAAGGGGGTATAATTGGGCCTCACCACGTGCAGGTGCTCGTGGACAAACTGTTTAATAAAGGTCTAATAGTCAAGTAGCATTTTAGAAGGAGGTATTACTCGGAGTGGGTTTTCCACAAAAAGTCAAGAATCTCAACGATTTTACATTAAAATCGGGGAAAATTACACCTCGCCACGACCGTAGGGCCGTGGGGAAACTGTTTAGCACAAATGTGAACATCTAAGAACATTCCAGAAGGTTATTTTGCACTAAGTAGGTTTTCCACTAAAAGTCAAGAATTTCAGCGATTTTACATTAAAATCCGGGCAAATTACACCTCGCCACGACCGTAGGGTCGAGGGGAAGGTTTTTATCCTATATTCAGTAGTCAAATAACAAAATAATTGTATTTTTCAAGACATGTGGCTGGCCCAAAAACGCATTGAAATCACATGTTGAAGTGAACATTTTAGGATAATAATTTAGTGAAATCGATAAAAGAAGTAGCTGCGCACGCGCTCCAATACGATTTAGTATGTATTTCGTGCATTATTTGACTAACAAAAAGTATGAATTGTGACGCGTCACCACATACCTTGTTAGGGGAGAAAATACAATATAGCGGCGCGAGGCCGCTCCACACCGGTTTCAACTGCGGTGCATGGCTCGCGGGGCCTCTCGCTGGACTCCTGGGCCGAAGAGACGCCTTTTCTTTGGCGTTTAAAGCTAAAAAGACCGAAGCCCGGGTCCTCTCGTAGTCATCGAGTCCTTGCAAATCCGTAATGCAGACGGCGGGGAAACGTTAACAAAAACTAGCAACTGACTTAGCAAACAATCGAATTAGAATCGAATAAAAATAATACCATGAGAGGAAATGACTCCCAAAGAAAACGTATAAATACTGAAAAGGTAAGATTAATAATACTAAGACTTTTCCAAAGGTTTCACTTTATTTAGTGGCTTTAAATAAGCGTTTTGTTTATGAAAAGAAGACGCTGATATGAATTACTCGAAAAAATAATCGAATCAAAATCGATAGTTTGTATCAAACGAGTATTGATTGGGAAACTGGATATCACTAGACAGGTTGACGTTTCGTTCTGACCAATTAGAAGCGCCCAGACTGCTGACAACTGTCAAATAAACTAATAGTGTTCCGTTTTACACAGAAATTAAATAAATGTAAAATTTAATGCTACAGGCCTGCACGGTTTAATGCACGGTTTGGAACCGAAACTCAGCTACAAGCGCTAGGACGTATGCGTAAATGGTTATAAAATTGAGTAAAATCAAGAGCGAGCATTAAATATCTCTATATTGGATGAAAATATGAAATATGAAGAAATAGCATAGCAGGCGATTTATAAATCATTTTCTAACGTTTGAGAAATTGAGCTTATTACAATACTGTGCCGAACTCCGCACATTTCCACACCGCTCCGCTCCGTATCGGTGGGTCTGAACTAACTGAGATCAACCGAGCCCTACAGGGACTACGCTCGATGGATTTGTGTAATCCCTTTTCAATCAAGCGCCTTGTACTTGCTGGGGAGATGACGTGACTTGTGTATTTTTATTGTACCTAACTATTTCTAGGTTAAAACAATTCGTGCTACGTCTGCGCGGTCTTATATTTTATTTATTACTACATAGCTGCTCGTTCTGGCTTCACCCATGTGCCTATTTTTTTCTTTTTCTCTTCTGATTCAGCTACAGGACGTCTACTGCTGACATATGCCTCTGTTATAGATTTGCTCGTTTTATGATATTGGTGCAGATGTACTTAAATACATAGATAGACTAGTTTTTACCTACGGCTTCGCCCGCATACGCAATATATCATTATAATTTATAGCCTATGTGTTATTCTGATATGTAAGCTATATGATTGCAAAGTTTCATCTCAATCCGTTCAGTGGTTTTTGCGTGAAAGAGTAACAAATATCCATACATCCATCCATCCATCCAGCCATCCATCCATCCATCCATCCATCCATCCATCCAACCAGCCATTCATCCATCCATCCATCCATCCTCACAAACTTTCGCGTTTACAATATTAGTAGGAAGTAGGATAATTCTTTATTAGTTTAACCACAACTACAATACAAAAACACGTAAAAAACATTACAAATTAGTTATACTAAATGGCGTCCTAATCGCTTCAAGCCATTTCTTCCAGGCAACCAAGATGTTTTTTTAATCCTACCTACTAAGTGTCCTGTCCACTGTCATATTAACTTGATCATTTACCTATAGACTACGTTATAGTAAAGTTTCCTAATTAGGTTTTCAAAATTTCCAAAAAATATTTTGCATATGCAGCGATACGTAAGACATCTACGTAACGCTTGGCAGAACAGTTTTTTTATATCTTACGACCTGATGGTAATGTAAAGGGGAGTTTTGAGAGACCAATGTTTAGTAGTAGACGTCCTACATCTGCAATGATCATCTTTATCATTATTATCAGACGTAAGACGTCCACTGTTTGACATGGGCCTCCTCTATGGATTCAGACCTGTAAGAAGTAGCTTACATCTACCGCGATCCTACGGACCACCCACTACTTAGACAGATGACCTCATTTAGACTGCATTTAAATGACGGCGATGAATTCTCTTTGCTTCAATTTTCCTCTCATCTTACTTAATCATATGGTAAACAATTCATAGACAGAATCCTAAGATAAAACCGCAATATTCATATTTCCCACACGTGAGCTAGAAATAGAATGCATCCCGAGAGAGTCAAACGTGTCAAACTATGCACATTAATGCATATGCAACAACCGCTTGGCATCAAAACTACGTATTTCATATTAGCATAGTCTGTTATGTTGCAATATTAAGCAGAATACCGTTGGTGTGGTCCGGATAACATAATTGTATTAGCTAAGGGAGATATGTAATTATAGCCAGCTGTATGGTAAATTTTGGAGACATTACATCTAAGTTAAGTCGGAAAATTAAATATGAGTAATAGGACACCATTAATTAGCGTTAAACTCCAAGATCGAGTGCGCATTGCGGAAATCCGACGAAGAACTAAAAGTTCGGGACGTTGGAACCGTGGTCATGAAACTGAAATGGAGCTGGACAGGTCACATAGCGAGGCGAAGTGACGACAGGTGGAGTAAGGCTGTCACAGAATGGTGGCCGAAGCAAGGTAAGCAGAGCGTTAGTCGTCCGGCTGCAAGATGGGTTGACGATATAGTCGAAATCGCGGGTCGAACCTGGACACGATTGGCACAGGACCGCGGCAGATGGCACAGTAAGAGAGCGGCATATACCCAGCAGTGGGATAAAGAAGGAAAGGTGATGATGATGATGAATAGGACACCACCCAACTAACCAACCAAACCACTTAGCTTCTTGCCCTTATCCCACTAGGTGGGGTCGGTGCAACACGTTACTTTTCGCCACTTCACTCTATCATACATCATCTCATCATAAACTCCTTTCTCTCCCATATAATCTTTCACACAATTCGTCCATACTTTTGTTGGTCGTTCCCTCTGTGACATGACTTTTTTCCCATATACCTTGCATGATGTTAAATAGGTGGTGTGACATTTATCACCATAGGTACAAGGTGGTGTACTGTGGTTGGTTGGGTGGACATTACCCATTTATTACTCCTATTTACTATAGAGACAATATACCTAAGTGGTGTGATGGACCTAAGAAAGTATGATCTTTTTGACCGACGAACCACCGGAGGAGGTATATACAATTCGACGCGTTTTTTTTTAATGTATAACCACGCATAACTTTTTTCATAGCAGTCCGATTTCAATAGTTCTTATTTTATTGGAAAGAGTATACTTCGAAATTGGTCCCATTTAAATTTTATTGAAATCGGCTGAGTCATTTTTGATAAATCAACAATAATGTGAAAATTGTTACTTCGATCCGTGCGAAATATTCGCGAATTCTGTACACGGGTGAAGTCGGTCATGCTAATTTTTGCAAAAAATAATCTTGTTTATAGTAAAGTGTTCTGTAGTACTAGCGTTTTATGGTGCTAGGGGTTCCAGAAATGAACTTGATAGGTATATTATTCTCTACTTTTCGAATAAATGGAAATAAACTCATTTGTGGACTATATGAAGATGAAATTACGAGATCGTTAGAGTTATATTTATAATACAATCATTTTATAAAGCCGGAAACATACTGGCCGCGACTTAGCAGTGTGCACAGTCTGAAAACATCCGGTGTGCTAGATCTCTCTCAGACGTCCGAACGCTCAAGGTCAGCCCAAGGTGACGTCCGCGACGTCCGATAGTGTGCACGGCTCAGTGTACATTCATTATCTAGATACCTATCAGTCGCGGTTGTCAGTCGCGTCCGTAAGCTGCGTCCAATAGTATGTTTCCAGCTAAAGTGTTACAAGTTTTAAATATATTATAATTAATAAGAATTAAACAATATTTTTTGTATGGAGCATTAAAGAGGCATGTATTTTTTACTTCATTGTATATTTCTATCTACACCTTTATACTTGTCTAGTTAACAATGAGAGTGCTGGCGAAAAACAAAAAAAAAATTGAAATTAAAAAGAATTACGGTAACTCATTATGCTTATAGCAAGTAATTTATTTTCACCTACCAAAATTACTAAGAAAAATCCGAAATAAAACGGAGCCCAATTTCCTCAGAAACGCCAACAAAATATCCGATTTACGAGTAAGAATAAGGAAGGCCTTAAAAACATTAATAAACTTTTTCCATCTCGGTTAAAATACCCATTTCTCGTTTCCTCAGATAGACAGCGACCAAGTATTGCCACATATTTTTTTCAAAAAAGGTCTCAGTTTGTAGCATTTTTTATTTTTTTACTTTTTATTCTAAAAGATCTACAAAGATTTGAATTTATTGGCGGAAAAAGTTTTAAACTAACGAGATTGGTATTGAACCCCTGGATAATTGATCAAACGGAGAGAAGTTTATTCCCCACATTGGATTGCTTTATGCCTCACAACCTCACAATATCGATTATCATCATCATTAGAAAATTTCAGTCCACTTGGGAAGGAATTTATTCTCTATTTCACCTATATAATTATCCCTTTCTATATTATTATTTTTCAAAAGTGTTTGTCTATATTGTAATTCTGTAATTTTTATTTGATTATGTCTGACATCTTTTAAATGGTTTGTTTTTGTATGCTGAATTATGACTCAATGATTGGTCGAAATAAATGATTTTTGATTTGATTTGATTTTATATCAATGTCATATTATTGCCTCAAAACGATACTAAGACGATACCCACGAAATTATTTCTACTCAAGGTTTATCAAGGTACGAAAAAATGTGCGGTCAATGTATATTTGTCATACCACCTGCTCGAAAATGACTCATTATATGTCGTACAATCTCAAAGTAAAACAAGTAATTATTATCTTAACACAATTTCGAGGGCTATGGCAGGTCAATAATGTTGTATGGAACTCTCTAGGGAGTAAAGTCATTTAAATTTGGAACGTCTAATTCGTATGAAAATTTCTTAACATAGAACATTTAAGGATATTGTAAAGAGGTTTAAGGATATTGTGAAGCCGTGGTGGTCTAGTGGTAGTAACACCCGACCTGCAATCGTGAGGTCGTGGGTTCAAATCCCGATCCCGTACCAATGAGTTTCTTTGGAACTTATGTACGGAATTTCACATCATTGGCTTTTCGGTGAAGGAAAATATCGTGAGGCAACCTGCATACGTCCGTAGAATAAATTCGATGGCGTATGTGAATCCACCAACCCGCACTGGGCCAGCGTGGTGGATATGGCCCAATCACCCTTCGTGGGTAGGCCTACGTCCTGCAGTGGACTATTAAAAAAAAAGGCTGGTACAGTAAAGAGGTTTTATTCGATTGTAGAACCTCTTTGGTGCCCATATCAGTTCGATTTTATGGAATAAAGAAAATCTTTGCAATGGCCGTGTTAAGCCTTGATACTCGAGCTGGCCATGGTCTTATGTTTTTTACGTAGTATTTACATTATCTGTTTTATTACGGACTTGTGTGCTTTTCTATAAAAAATTGTAGGTGTGATCAATGCCGAGTTGCCCAGTGAGTACCTACTTACACTAAGTGAGTTTTAGTATTACTTAAATTCCTGGAATTTTATTTTCTCGCAGGAGGTATGAAAAGTAGATTATGCATCACTAAAATAAAGTCTGTCTTCTTGTGTCGTATTGGGCAACTTAAACCCGTGACGTAAGTCATAACTTGGTTTTCTTTGTACATAATCTACTATTGTATAAATATGAATAATTCCTATAGATAAAAATTACCAAGTTTTTGTTAAAATATTCATTCGTCAAAGAGATTGCCTAAATGAAACAGTTAAGTCTGTAACAGAACGATACAAATACTCGGAAAGCCTAGATGCCCACAAAATCCTTAAAATGGCAACACTCCAGCGAGCGAAGGCGCAGTAAATAATTTATTTAGAAGTTATCTACTGAGTGAAAACTCGATGAGATTATGTAAATCTGCCGCGCAGGGAAACTCATTTCTTACAAGGACACCTGGAATTTTGCTTCAAAGAGGTAGTGTTTGCGATGTAACGATTATATGAGTAGGTAAGCGGAATACTTTGAAGGCTATTTATAGTTGACACACCTAAATTCAATTAAGACGTATGCCCCTTTTGTGTGAAATTCTATAAATACAGGGTTATTCCTACTCAATTAGCATCCTCTTAGGGGCTTATTCTGTACATCAAAACTAATAACTATTGTTCCGCGACTTTTGTAAAAAAAAAATGGTGCTCCATACAAAAATTTCGTTTACCCGCGACAGAATTTATGGAACAGCAGATTTTTTTTGAGTTTTGACATAAGTTGCAGAACAAAAGTTGTTTAGATTTGAAGTACAGAATGAGCCCCTAAAAGGATACTAATTGATTAGAAATAACGTTGTATATTTTTTTACTTCTACTAAATAAACTACTGATTTTAAGTTTACGAAAACTTATCTATTGAGAAATCACGAAAAGGTGTACGAACATATAAAAACCAAAATAGCCGTTAGTATATGCACAAAAGTACAACCGCTGATTTTAACCCTAGTTTTAGTTGATACAATTTTGTGCACTGACTGAGTATTTCGGTTTATTTTGTTTGTTTCTGCTTAAGATCAGATTAAAAATGGTTTAAACGCGAAATTATCTAAAAATGGTACTAGTATCGAGTAATAGCCATGACAAAGCACTTATTTGTGTATACAAACATAAATAAACCCAGTTGCATCCCAACAGTTTACTAGCCGTCCCAACTTAGTATGCAACGCGCGTTCCACCTGTATTTAGTGCAGTGACTTGCTCATTACTAATTTAGACTTGTCATTTCAATGGCGTTCTGTGAATACGAAGCTAAATGCATGTATGAGCATGCTATTGTATTTTAATGGATCTCTATTTTATTGGAAGGGACAGAATGCTTTTTGTAAAAGATAATAAGTATATTACACGGACCTGCCAAGTTGGTTATGAAATGGATTGGTTTTACGTCGTTTGTACATCAATTTAGTTGACCTATAAGCAAGACGTTGAACAATTTTTTCACAAATATAAGTAACAAAAATTTGTTGTTCCATAGAAAAATATCGTTCACCCGCGACAAAATGTAGGTATGGAACAGCTGTTTTTTTTTTAGTTTTGACAAAAGTCATAGAGCAAAAATTGTTGGTTTTGATGTACAAAATGAGCCCATAAATGGATGCTAATTGATTATAGGTAACCCTGTATACTAAACTTTGCTTATGATGTTTAGTTTAGTTTCCACTGCCCACTGTTTCGATTGATTCGTTCGAACGTCGAAGTAGTGAGAACATGAATTCCCAATAGTTCTACTGCATTTAATTCAGAATGAAACAAAACAAAAGGACATGTCCACAAAATGTATGGAGGCTGGTATAACAATAATCAAAAATTCTAACCACAACACTCGTTACATTTCGTGAAAGTTCATATTTTTTCGAGTCTATTACAACAGTTAAAAACAAAAAAGGCCCCTCCGATTTAAAAAAAAATAATTTTGAATTTATTAGAAAAAATAAATATATTTCGCTTAATAGGTAGTTTATCTCTAGCAGCCCTGATTAAGTAACCTCCAAATGGTTAAATAAAAGTATTTTTACCAATTAGACACACTTTATAAGTGATTTTTTGTCACATTGTACCTACTAACTGGTGACACTGGTAGGTTATAATTTTTAATTTTAGCAAATTAAGAGATGGATGTGAAAGAATCAGCTACGAATGCAAGTAAAATAACGATAGAAGCACTTAGATATTATTGCTAAACTAGAAAAAATAATAAGCTGTATTGTTATTTTTCAAACAATTTATTTTTCGCATATAAAAAATTGGAGGGGTGAAAAATTCTAAATTAAATATTTTTGGGAAGCGCATATAACAAGCTTTCAAATGTATATATCATCTTGGTTCGATTTTTCTCTGAATAATATACACCTTTATATAGAGCGTCCGACACGAATTCCCATCTAGTCTGAAATATGAGGGAAAGCATAACCAAATTGTCCCCCTAAACAACCAGTAGCTAAACACAGTTTAAGCTAGGTCCAGTGGGCAGTAACCGTTACACTTTGCGTCATCGTAAAGTGGTTTTACAGCGCCTGTATAATCCATAAAGTAGGCAATATCCCTTACAAAGCGTCCATTCAGCTACTATCTGGTCATTTATAGCGAGAGATGAAACAAGGCGCAGTGCAGTGATGGGTAGAAATCATTTATCGATATCGATTTTTTGAGACTATGGTATCTTTACCAACAAACAGTCAAATTATAAGTTTCAGTGTATAATTTTTATTTTAAAATTGGCGAGTTATTTTTGGATTCATTTTTAATTTGGACGTAGATTGCAATGGTTGAAGGCAGTTGTGACGTTTTTGCCAAAAATGATTATGACTTTTTACCTTGTTCCTAATTATGTAATAAAACTTTAGTAAAATTTGTAAACGATCTATTATTACAAAGTCGTCACCTACTCGTAGTTCTTTGTGGTGATTTTGATACGCGGAAATTACTGTACTGTACCAGCCCTTTTAATAGTCCACTGTAGGACGTAGGTCTACCCACAAAGGGTGATTGAGCCATGTCCACCACGCTGACCCAGTGCGGGTTAGTGGATTCACATACACCATCGAATTTCTTCTACGGACGCATGCAGGTTGCCTCACGATGTTTTCCTTCACCGAAAAGCCCATGGTGTGAAATTCCGTACATAAATTCCAAGGAATTCATTGGTACCTCGGTCGACCTCACGATTGTAAGGTGGGTGTCATTACCACTAGACCATCGCGGCTTATACCAATATACCACCACGGCTTATTCGGAAATTACGGCTACCTTAATTTCCATTTATTTCCATTGCACGTGTTTTATATATATAATTGAATTTTCATGACTCCTAATTCAAGCTGCTAGGCATTTAAAGTCACTTTTGAGAACCAGAAAAGGAATTTCAAATTCCTTATGAAAGTAGGCCTCTGCAAGCCTCATATTATATTACCTTTGGACTTGTTTGATTTAAGACATTCAATCAATTTATATCAATAGATTAAAGAAAGAGCACAATATTACTGACATAGGAACTAATAACTTTCTGCACACCAATTATTTATTTATCATTCTGAATACGAGTATATAATCTTTGGTTACATTTTATTCGATAGCAAAGCGAACGGGTTTTATTTAGTTCTAACACGTAGCTTCTGCTGAATATGCTTATTTAGAATACGGAACGCGTGCCTACAAGTTACTAAAAGTATATTTCTATGCGGAAAATAACGTTTGTGTATTGATCCAGAGCATAAGGAAAGACCTACGTAACATGCCTAAGCTTAGTTTTTAGGTCAATATCAAAAGCCTAGTAGGAAAATATTCTCGGAGTAAATTTAATTTTGAATCAGGTAATTTCTTGTATAAAACAGTCTACAAGTCAGTATAATTATGATATATCATGCTCGCCTGTTTTATGTGGCTATAAGTAATTTAAAGCATTTCTTAGTTACTATAAAGGATATAAAATAAACACACAAAAATACCTACCTATCCGAGAGAGACATACGAGTAATAAAAAGATAGTAGGTATTTTTGAAATAAAATTAGCAATTAGCTACCGAGTACCTACTTACTCAATTTTTGGAACCGACCCAGTCGTTTTAGTGACTGTATTCGTAACAACCAAAAATCCAAAAAAATAAATACTTTATTAGTTTACAAGGGTTGGAAAAAAACAAACACTAAACTATCGATTTCAGTGCTAAATGTGGTACATCACTAGTCGGTGCCGCAGTGTCGAAAGGATGCATCTGACTCAGGATGAGTCGGCGAACTTCCTCTAACTCACATTATCCTCACATTGCGGGTATTTTCAATTCTTCTTCTTCTTCTTCGTGTCGATGGTTCTAAGGTGATAGATCTAGACTGTGATGATCTATCTAGATAAGCTTTGCCCAGTGGTTAGAGACTGCTACTCCAGGAGGGGTGGCCTCCACTAGATCGCTCAGTGTGCAGGTGTTTGGGCACTGAGGACAGGACAATAGGTGTTGCATTGTCTGCACAGCTCCACAATCGCACTCCACTGAAAGCATGTCAGAGAAACCCCATTTGGCCATATTAAACTTGCAGCGGCCAACTTGGGTCCGGAGTCGATTCAGCGACTTCCACGTTGGCCACGCTACATCATTCCCTGGGGGGAGTTCTTCCGCTGGCTCTAAGAAGTCTTGTGGTGGGGGACAGGTTTCTTGCCAGAGTTTGCAGCGGGCCTCGCTGGGGTGACCGATTAGGGGATTTGTGAAATTCTTGCGACTTTTGAGACGGTTGGCAGGCTGTACTGTCTTGTAGAGAGGGTATCTGTGGTCGTTTTCTTGTTTTTGTTTTTCAATAGAGCAGGCAATATTTCGTCGGACTTTTGGGGGGGCTATTCCGGCGAGCGGATATAGTAAGCTAAGAGGGGTGGGCTTGAGGCAGCCAGTGATCTTCCGGCATGTTTCATTGAGGGCGACATCTACTTCTTTAGCGGGGGCGGATCGGTGCCACACTGGGCACGCGTATTCTCCAGCTGAGAAGCAAGGTATTTTCAACGAAGTCGAATATAATGATGAATTAAATAACAATACAGAAAAATACTCAAACTTTAACTAATTTTATAATAAGTATCCTATGTTTTTTATTGTAATTTAATGTTTAAACTTAGCACTTGAAGTGTTTTGATGCTAATTTTTACTTTACCTTACTAATTCTGATTTTTTCGACAACTGTCTCGGATTGCGCAAACAATCCTAGTTTTTAATTAAGGGTTGCCATTATTAACAAAAAAAGAAACCAAGCATCAACTATCGATGTCGGTGCTCAGTATACATCACTACTGATAATTAAAATCAACACCAATTCGAAACTATCGATATTGGTGATTAGTGCGTTGCATCACTAGTCGGTGCCGCAGTGTCGAAAGGGTGCAGCACTTCAGCCGTCGCTGACATCTGACTCGAGAGGGGTCGGCGAACTTCCGCTAACTTATATTATCCGCACATTGCGCTTACTTTTAATGTCTGGTTTGATTTAAAAGTAATTAATTAGAACATGGCACTGAATGATTTGTTGATGTTCTGTTAAACAATGTTGACACTGTAGAAAGCTCTAATTGCAAAAAATACTGTTTCTTTCGTACATGTTTATTTATTATCTAATTAAACTATATCGCATGCTATAGGTGAAACAGAAGACTTCCAATACTAGGCCTGCGTACCATACGAAGCCCGCACGACGCACGTCCCATGCATTTTGTGTAAAAGCCTGGACGGGCCCAGTGCGGGCGTCGTACAGTCCACGACAAAAATGTATGGAACGTGCCTCGTATGGGCCCCATCCGCCTCGTCCTGCACCCGCCCCGTCCTAATATAAATAATCCCTTAATGGCTTTTTTTGTTGTGTCTTCAGACTTCTATAGACCTACACGTCCGTAAATAAAATCGATGGAGTATTCTACCTATGGGAATCCACCAACCTACACTGAGCCTGATTTAGCCAAAGGTCGTCGTGGACTTATAATATGCATTTGTTTTTGTTCAGCAGTGAATTATTAAAAAGAAATCAAAGTAGTCTCAAACCTTTTGGTCTGACAATGGTCAGTAATGTATCCAATCCATATCAAATTATTCATTATTAGCCATTTCTACTTTATCGTACTGTAACGTGACGCAACATAAGAGAACGTGACATAACATAAGAGAAGAAAGTTTCATATTACTGAAGATTAATATCAGTATGTAATTACGAAAATCCTAACAGTTCAGCAAACGTGCCTACGTCCTACCTACGTCTTACAAATAAAGTTCGACCTTCATGTAATCGCGTAAAAGCAAATCCTAATTATATAAATCATATAAGTCCTATATTCCTAATCTTGTTATCTAAGTACACTAATCAAATTCTCGTTTGAAGAAGATTTTCTATTGTTATCTTAATTTACAAAGGAAAGTTCTAAGGCGCAATAAAAGGAAAATAATTTCTTATTGATGTACAATCCATCACCACATCAAAGAGAACTAGAATTCAAGAAATTGAAGCTTTCGACATTTATTTCTCGACATTTTTTACTTTACCCTTGAGTAAGACGTAAATAGTGTAGCGAAATTATCTACTATAGATGCATTACGAGCGCCACCGTTGTTTTTCCGAAGAAAACTTATAGGAAAAAAAATAGTACTTTTAGTTGGTCAACTTCATCTATAAGTTGCTGGTTTTCCACTAAGTTTTCGATGACTATGATTGGTGATTGGTTACAAGACCGTGCCTTAATGTTTTATTCGTTGAAAAGATTGAACTACCTAGTTCTATACAAAGTTTATTTTTCAGTGTAATAATGATGGTTTTAAGGTATTAAATACATAAGGGCCTATTTGTGTCGCCTAGTTCGTGTATAGATTTATAATTGTTATATAGAAAATGGTTTTTATTGGTATGGTCATTGTTTTAGTCGATTTCCAAATAGGGAAAAGTTTTATGTTCGTCTTTATGTATTTTTTGTGTATGTTCATCGATATTTGCGCCATTGTGAACCGATTTATTGGAATAAACTAAACATTTTTATTACATTCTGGAATGATGCGTAAGTACAACGCGGTCACATTAACTGGACGCTTGGCCATGTGACGTTATTTGGCGCTCAAGTACGGTATGCAAAAAAACCGGCCGAAGTGCGAGTCGGACTCCCGCACGAAAGGTTCCAAACCATCTTCTATAAAAGTTAAGTTTTTACCTGTTTATTAAGATCGAGTAAAATTGCTTAAAAATTAATGCGATGCGTTGAGATAATGTGACCGCGTTATACCTTACTTTTATACCACACTCAGGATTTTGAACTATTAAATTCAATATTCAGAATGATGACCTACCAGCCAGACTAAAGTGTTACTTGTTGTATGAGGCGATTAAAAAAGCTTATTTATAACCCAACCCAAGCATTTAACACAAAATTAGAAACTAACCGCCTTACAACAAAAGATTTAAACACGCTTTAAACACTGTTTAGCCGTGCAATTTGTACTATTAGACATTATATAAAGTGTGCGTAAAACTTTTGTGGTAAGACGGTTAGAGTTGAAAATTAGCTAAGTCATAAAAATTCTCTCCTACATCCAAATATGAATGATATTAGCCTGTGATATTAGCACATACCTTAGCATATATTGTCATTGTCAAGTCCCTGCCTGTTTGAAAGTACAACAAATAAAATAAGTAATTTCCTGCATTGTTCTCACCGAAAAGGTATTTAATTTGAGTCTCACCAACGTTCCGCTTACATTTTATAAAGCGCCTACTTTACAATAGACATTACACCTGAAGCGACTGCTAATGTTATAGTTAGTAAGCTAGAGGTAGGTAAGATCGTATACTCTATTACCTCTACATACCTGCTCTTGACGATTTTAAATCAATTAGATTTTTTTAGTCATAAGTCATTTATTCGTAAAATGGCAATTTACACGTCACATTATATGTATACATAGAAAACATTCAATACAATATTGTAATACATTTAGAATTATGAAAAAACATAGAATTAGTCATCTAATATATTCATATCGAAGTTATACATTACATATATATATATATATGTTTTATTTGCCTGCCGATATTGCTTGGCAACTTTTGCTTGGATCATGAAAATTTAATACAAGTTATTTTTTGCAATTATGCCGTATCAATCTATCTCTGTCTAATAAGTAATAAATCACAAAATTAGTCCCACGTTGGAACAAAATCAAACTGTAGAATAATTAAGCAGGATACAGAAAAAAAATCTCTACCATTGACCACATCCATACCTTGGAACTGATAATAGAAAAATATTAAGAACAACAGAGCTTTTGACACTGTCTCACACCAAAGCATATGGAAAACTCTGGAAGCTCAAAATGTGGAGATTAAGTGCATAGAAGTATTAAAACAAATAAACGAAAAGAGCACTGGTAGAGTTAATCAAGAAACCATTGGCCCAAGCTTCCCAGTGAGTAGAGGCGCAAGACAAGGAGACCCGCTCTCTCTCAAAAATTTTCTAGCTATATTACAGTCTATTATCAGCAAATTAGACTGGTAAAAACAAGGTTTGAATATTCAAGGTAAATATCTAAACCACTTAAGATTTGCTGATGATTTAGTGTTGCTATCCGAATCAAGTAGCCAACTGCAATGTATGATTAAATCTTTACATGACGCTAGCATGCAAGTAGGCCTACAAATAAATAATTCGAAGACGAAAGTAATGTTAAATCATACAAAACTAAGCATAACAGTGGGAAATGATGATCTTGAATATTTAGAGCAATACATTTATTTGGGGAAACAAGTTGGATTTAACCGAAATAACAAAGATCTAGAAGTATTTAAAAGCGATATGTCTGTAAAATCAAAAAGAAAGTCATGGACTCGTGTCTTATCCCTTGTCTAACATATGCATTCCAAACATGGAAGTTTACGAATAAAGTAAAAAATAAATTAACTACTTGCCAAAGAGGGATGGAGTGCATCATATTAAATATAAAAAAATACAAAGGATGAGACATTCAAAAATAATATCCAAGACCAAAGCTAAGATCAAATAGATGCTCTATCCCACGCCCAAAAACTAAAACTGAAATGGGCCGCATATGTAGCGCGCCTGGCAGACCGCAGATGGACCAAAACTGTAATAACTTGGAAAAGAACCACCAGGTAAGCGCTACAAAGGAATACCCTACACACGATGGGAGGACGTCATCAAAAAAATAGCTGGCTCAAAATGGCACGAAATAGCTCAAAATAGAGAAACATAGCAATCTTTGGTCCTCCAAAGAACGGCCTTCATCTGGGAGGGGTTCGTGATATACACGACACTCTTTATTTTTATTATTTGAAAATTTTCAAAAGTCAATTGTGCTGTCAAATCGGAAATATAAGGCTTTTTATTTATATATCTCTATAACTAAAAATTTAAATGATTGTTGTTCGATTTGATAAGATTGATGAAAATGTTAATGAAAAAAGAATTAAACTCTAAAAATTACATACTAAAGTAACATAATAATAAATCTAATTAAAAAAATTATTTTGATTTGGAAGGTGTTCGAATTTGTACGTTTTGGGTTAATTTTTTATCAGACAGGTTCATCTATGCTAATGCGTTGGCAGAAACTGCTCGGCTCTCGCGAAGTATCCATAAAGAGTGAAATCGATGGAGTTATTATTTAATATTTTCACGAGCAAATTATAATTGACGGGTGCCATTAATGTCGGGCGAGTTGTTTCGACGCCCTCGGAAATTTATTTAATGATAACTTAACATCGTCATTAATTAGTACAGATCGGTTTATGTTTTCAATTTATTTAATGGAAGCTTAGCCGTTATGAAAGTTCAAGGGGCATACTATTAAGGGGATAAGTTCACAACATAGAGTTCTTTTACATATTCCGTTTGTTTTTCAATAAGTTGTGTCTATGAGAAGATATGGTCTATTGTAGAGTAAGAGCGTCTGAAGCCGGTTTGTTCTCTTGGTTGGTTGCTGTCTAGTATTTCTGACATTCTTTTTAGAAGCATCATAGCAAAAACTTTGTTAGCAGTTTGTTGTAGACAAATTGGTCAATAGTTTCCCAAGTCTAATGGATCACCTTTTTTATACAGTAGAGTAATTATGGATGTTCCCCAATCTTGTGGTATTTTCTTTAGGATTATTATGTCATTAAAAAGGTGTTTTAGTACAGGTACAAAGGGTTCAATAATTGCTTTTAGAACATCATTTGTTATTCCGTTATGCCCGGGACTCTTAGACAATTTTGAATGCTGGATTGCATTCTTGACTTCGCTTTCTAGGAATAGTGGTATGTCATTACCAATTTCAGATGTCGTGTCACGTTGTTGTTGCGTTATGCATAATGTGTATTCAGTCTTATCGTTTTCATATAGTTTGGTATAGTATTCTGTAGCAGTCTCAACAAGTTCTCTTCTATTTGACAATATTTTGTTGTTTTTGCTTATTAAAGACACAATCCAGGACTTAGTATTGTTTAATCTTAATTTTGCTCCTTTGACAGAAGATCTCTTGTCCAATTTTTCCTCTATTATCTTATTATACACCTACTGTTTAAATAAATAATAATCTCCATAATACTTAAATTGTAATATAGGTGTAAGTTTTTAGAAATAAGTTATTTTGCATAATAAAGAATTATTATTATTAAATCGATTATTTCCACCACTACCTATCTCAACTCCAAAAATGTCAATCTTCTATGTCAATGTCACTGTCGCAGAGATCAAGTTAAATTTGAAAGAGTATAGGCCTCGTTTTGATAGGAAACATAGTCAAAACGAGAGCTAGTTTAAAATATAGAGCTAGTAGATCTAGACATCAAAAAACAATTTACCTATATCTATAATTTATCTATATGTTTTATATTCTCGGTCTATTTGTTTCCTTACAAGTTTATAAAGTGCACTAAGCTGGTTTTTTCCGAGCGTGTTTTATTTTCTTTATGTTTTAGTCGAGTTCTTTCATCAATGAGTTTCTCTACGTAGGCAGATAGAGGCATTTTATCTCTACTGTTTCTTTTGGTTTTAACTGATTGAGTTATGGTTTTTATTAACTCGCCATAGGCTGATTCCATGTCATGCAGTTGGATTTTGGATATATTATCTGCAAATATGCTTTCGAAAGATGAATGAGAAAATAGAAAAGACAAAATATCTTAAAACCTTAAATTAAGTTTTTGCATCTAAGAAATAATGTCCGAATTGTTTCTCACACCCTCGTCTATAATTTAGAAGTTTATAGAATTATACACGAAAACAAACATCATTAAATTCTCCAAAACTGGTTCGAAAGGTAGATTTTTATCAGGTACAAGGTAAATTTGCAGCTTTCACGGGCACAGAGGGGCAACTTCGCTAAACTACATATGAAAACCCTTTTCGGTGATTTCCCCAAAGGTTTACCTACTAGGAAACGTAGCGAGATCTGTGCCAAGTTTTCATATCAGCTCCGTAGCAAAGTTTGAAATCCAATGAAGCGGAAAATTCATCCGTATCTCGTAGGTATAAGTATGAAATGTTAGTTTGCGGAAATTAATAACATTGCATTTGTTATAAATATTTATGCTTGTAGGTAAATTGTTTTTTGATGACTAGATCTACTAGCTCTATATTTTATGTTTCCTATTAAAAGTAGGTCTATACTCTTTAAAATTTAACTTAATCTCTGCGACAGTGACATTGACATACAAGGTTGACATTTTTGGAGTTGAGATAGTGGTGGAAAAAATCAGTTTTCAAACAATGTTGTAATGAAATCGAATGAGTGGTTGAAGGTAAGAAATTGGATTTTATTTACTTACTATTATTTAAGATCAAGTATGTACACATGTAAATAATGTTATACTGATAATAATGTAACGATAGTATTTATCGACGTTTTTCACTATTATCGATGCTAATGTAACATATAATTGGGCTTAATTTAATTACACATGTAAAAAATGTTATGATATTAAAACATACAATAAAATTAGTTATAAACTAAGTTTTATTTAAAATATCGTTAGTATAAACTATCGATATTTTTGTGGTCACGATCATTCGTCGCCAATCACTAATCGACATGCATAAATTATGACATTTACAGGTACTGTCTGTACTATTAAAAAATTCAGGACTTCATAAGCGTGATTTTTCTGACAGCTGTCGCAGAGATCAAGCTAAATTTTATAGAGTATAGTAAAAATTAAAACTAAACTGAATGCTTTACAGTTGTCATTTTGTCGTAGATTATTTTCAAAATTAAGGAATTTAAGCATTCCGTTGCCATTCATCGTCACAATGGTGCCAGCAGCTGGATACGCTGCCAACTGACAGTGGACTTGAGTATTTGGGTTATCTTTAGACCTTGAAGGATCAGTAGATGATCCAATTGCAATATTAGTGTATATTTTTTTTTATAGATTGACGTAGGATGTCCACCACCCACGAGGTGAGCGGATGACCTCATCAAGACCGCAGGATCGAGCTGGATGCATGTCGCTACCAACCGGTCTTATTGGAGATCGTTAGGGGAGCCGTATATGTCCAGCAGTGAACGTTCTATGTCTGAAAATAAGAAGAAGATATAGTTTTAGCTAAAATAAAGTATTTCGTTGTAGAAATTTAATTAATTGCTCATTGAGGATAAGGACCTTAGGATCACGAAAAAGTATATGAACTGGTATAGGAATATGAGGTCTTACATGAAATACTAAGTCTGTCGAAGCCCTTTTCAGCTACTTCATTGATTTATAGGAAAGAAAAAGTTCAAGCTTATATCACTGAACGTGTTATAAACTAGCAACTAACCATTAACTAACTATCTAGCTAGCAACACGACCTACACAAACTTACTTCCATTTTCAAAAAATTCAATTATCCTCATTCGTAAAACTCACACGTCCGCGCGGCAAAATGCGACGAGATGACGTCACACAACCCTCGCTTCGTTATTGTAATGAAATGTTGGACACTAATTAATTTGGAGCGGACGTGGAATTGACCCGTGGCCTGTGCTCAGTGCTGTTTTTACTGAAACGTGTCGTGCAGTGAATAAGCTCATATTTTTCCGGTATATTATTCATAGCGTAGTTTGACTAGATTAATGTTTACTAAGCGATCACCGAAGTTAAGCATCGGCTAGCACGGTTAGTCTTAGGATTGTTGGACTCATGGAATTTGCAGCTGACGAACTACTACTACTACGACAAATTTACGCGAATTTTGAATGCTTGTAAAATCAAAACTACTGGGTAGTTTTAAATAAAACAAAAACTAGTGTATTATTATACATAAAAGCTTTACTGTTTCAAGTGAATTTACAAATCTATGAACATTCATCATTGGTTTCTTTTGTTAACACGCTTTTTTTAGGCCGACCTGTATGTAACCTCTGTAATGGAATATAAGGTAACTAATTTAACCATCTTCCAAGGGTCTTAGCGTAATAAAAATTGGCAGCTGTATGTAGTTCTGATGACAATACAATATGTCGAACTGATCTGATGATGAAGCCGGAAGATATGAACTGGAACTTCATGATGGAAAATCGTATCATAGCTGTTTTAGATTTCTTAGAAAAGTCTTGTAATGGACTTTGATCACGATTAGGTTCCAAGGTCTAATGATGAAGCCGGAGGATAGGCAAAAAAATAATCCGATTATTCATTGATTGTCCTTTGTTATTGCCGTTTGCAATTTTTTTTTGACGAACCACCGGAGGAGATATACAATTCGACGCGTATATATATTTTTTTTTATGTATAACGCATAACTTTTTTTGTAGTAGTCCGATTCCAATAATTATTTTTTTATTGAAAAGAGTATACTTTGAAATTGGTTCCACTTAAATTTTATTGAAATTGGCTGAGCCATTTTTGATAAATCAACAATAATGTGAAAAATGCTACATCGATCCGTGCATAATATTTGCGTTCTAGCGATGCGCAACGGCTTCGCACAGGTGTATTATACATGTAAACATTTCTCTTGAATTATTCTATCTACTAAAACAAATTACATCAAAATCCGTTGCGTAGTTTTAAAGATATAAGCATACATGGGGACAGACAGCGGGAAGCGACTTTGTTTTATACTATGTAATGATTCTGTACATCTTGTTGTAAAAAAAATCGTTTGTTTGTTTGGTCGACGGAGCATCAGATCGAATTTAATTTTATAAACTTGTTTTTATCTCGGAAAATTTTATACATCCCGTGGGAAGCCGTAGACAAAATCCAGCAAGTTATTAGCAGCCTTAGAGCAATGGATATCAGATGTAGTTTTGTACATTGTAATAAGATCAGTTACTGTTAATTTTTAACGGTGAACAAACTCCACACTTTGCTTGTGTATAAGTATCTACATAGATTACAGAGTTCCAGACTGATGCAAACTTTTACATCCGGAATATAAGCTTAATCATTTTGACAATAGAGCCGAAAATCGCACGAAGTCTTAGTTAGGGATTTCTTTTTGGAATTCAGATTACAATGTGTCTCAAACAAAGTTGTGTGTCTGTGTATGACAGGGTAGTATATAAGGGTGATTTTCCAATCGGAATGCTCTACACAATTATATAACCATTTACATTAAGATAAGTGGTTTAACAGAGAGGGTAATGTTAAGATGATGTGATACGCGAATAATTCAGTACTTATACAAATAGAGTGTAGTTGGACTCTACACATATCATAACGTCTTTAACTAGAATCTTTAGCTCAAAACACACACTATTTTGGCTTGCATGCCGTCATTTAAAAAAGCTTCATTGAGCCCGATTCCACTAAATTTAAGCCAAGCTACGCTATAAAAATATTCGATCTTAATGACTGGATATTAAAACTGATCTACACGGTTTAGCTTAGGTAAATGGAAAATCACTCTACATACTGTACTGTACTGTACCAGCCTTTTTAATAGTCCACTGCAGGACGTAAGCCTACCCACGAAGGGTGATTGGGCCATATCCACCACGCTGGCCCAGTGCGGGTTGGTGGATTCACATACGCCATCGAATTTCTTCTACGGACGCATGCAGGTTGCCTCGCGATGTTTTCCTTCACCGAAAAGCCCGTGGTGTGAAATTCCGTACATAAATTCCAAGGAATTCATTGGTACGGGACCGGGATTTGAACCCACGACCTCACGATTGTAAGGCGGGTGTCATTACCACTAGACCACCACGGCTATTACAGCACTCTACATACAGCAAGAGGTAATGTTATATATCCAGATGCGCGCTACCGTTGCTCGGATGACACGATAACTTTTGGGTCCCGTTTGCTTCAACGGTTTAGGCATTCCAGATGCCTTCAATACTCTGTCACCTGTATGCTGAGTGTGAGTTTTGTCGTAAACATGACGCACTCTTCGGCGAGCGCGTAAGAATGTAATTTGTATGAAGAAATGTACAGCGCCACTAGCGGCGCGTTTTTGAAACTCAACAAGTTCATACAAATTACGTGCTCACGCGTTCGCCGAAGAGCGCGTCATGTTTACGAGAAAACTCACACTCGGCACCCGATTTAAGCTAACTTACTTTTTAGGTGTAGGTGCTTTAGTGCCAAGACGTTAGCTCATCGTTTGTATGACTTAGTAAATAAAACTATTTAGCTGGTATGTAATGTGCGCGGTTACATCGCTCGATTCAAGACGTTAAGCGTGTTGCCAAGCGTTTCGCTAAGCGAAAGATATAGTCGCGCGTAATACATTTAATGTGTCAGTTCATTTAATCAATTAAACTCTTGCCGCTAGCGTGTCACTTGCGGTGTTGCGGTGTGACTGAGCCCTAAGGTCGGCACGTCCGGTCTGTAATTGTCAGACGAGACAGTATCTGTACTGTAGTTTATTTATTTATTCTGTGACAGTACAAGGGTGAAATGGGCTTATTAACTGGAAGGGACTTAATGAAAGTTGTTTTTGGTTTGTGTCAAATTTAAACTAAATGTGTCAACTATAATTTTTACAGGTACAAGGTAACTCAGTATTAAAATTTCAAACTTAGTTTGTAGTTTTTTCTTACTAAACTAATTACCATTTGTATTACTTTCCAAAAAGAGGTTAATTTAGTTTGAATTTTGTTATTTTATTACTAGGTATGTGAACGTGGCTATCCTTATTTTTTGTATATTAGAGTGCGGAAAATTGGAATCTGTAATTTTCAAGAATATTAGTCTCCGGTTTCAGCTAATATTCTAGTAATTAATTAGATCAGATATGAGTACTCGTACAAATAATAATAATAAGCTTTCTCAAATATTTCAAAATGACTTGAATAATCGTCATTTGGCGTCTACTAATTTAGATTTTTTTGTAAACGTTTGTACTTTAGTAAATTTTAAAGTTCATTATTATTTTTTATGATCTAACTGAAACTGAAAAGCGGCTTCAAGCAGAGGCTATAAAAGTTAGCTGTGCTCATTCTGTATCCATCAACTTTCTGATTATTTGGTTCCGAAAGTTAAATTGTTTCCCATCAATTCTGGTACATTGTACGCAATTTTACAGGGTTATTTTTAATTTCTCACAAAGTTTTAGGTAACATCTTATAAAAAAATGTGGTCGATAAAAGTAGGCTGCTGAAAATATATCTAGCTACGCCAATGTCAAAATTAATTAAGATAGGTACTAAATAATACAAAGTATAAAACAAAGTCGTTTCCCGCTGTCTGTCTATCCCTATGTATGCTTATAATATCTTTAAAAGTACGCAACGAATTTTGATGCGGTTTTTTTTACTAGATAGAGTAATTCAAGAGAATGGTTTATATGTATAATACACACGGGGCGAGTCGCTAGTAATACTAATAAACAAAAGACAAAGGAGAAACACAACTCAAACAACGAAACGCAAAACAAAAAATAAATACAGCCACCTAAAATAAACTTAAAAGTCGATGGTAACAATTGAGCAAGTAAAATAAATACATAAGCAAAGAGATATATTACTTGCTCTAAGATGGTAAATAGGTATTATGCTTAGTCACCTCTCTTGGTCTTTAATGAAGCTAAGCACTATCGAAGCTACATTTAAATCTTTTGAGTAACATTCAAAGTTATTTTAACCCGTGTCACTGCTCCACTACCATAATTAGTATAAGAGCTTACAACTTTATTAAAACTTCAAAAGTCTAAAAAATTACCTACTTATGACACATTTTCACAATCATCTTTGCAAATAGCCCTGTACAAATTGGAGCTTGGGTTGAATTTCAATTACAGCAACTTAAACATTGTTCATTATAAATTTCAGCACGAAAATGCTTTCAATCGCAGAAGTTGTTCAGTCGACGCCTCACTGGAGTGCTTTACGTGATATATGGTCGAAATGACTCGTCAGATGCCTAATCTGACCTACGACCTTTGGTCTGAGGATCCACATTCGTAAAGGTGAAACCGGTATACACGTCTCTCTTGCATAATAAATATAAAGCGGTATAAAGCTGTTGTCGCAGTTGTGTATATAATTTTAGTAGATGATAAAATAGTTAGATTTCAAAATGAAAAGTATCATTATAGTTACATTTCACAGGAAATTTTATCTAATTTTATGTGACGATATTCTTAGCTACCACATGAGTGGCAATACCTATAGTGTGATCACTCAAAACTGAAGCAATGAGTCCATAAAATTAAATCAAACATCTGAGTGCAAGAGACAAAAATATGAAAAATGTATGACAACCCAGCGCTTTAATGTGGTAATGTATAACTATAAGCTTTCGGCTCTTTTGTAAAAACGCGGTACTTTGGAGGGTACAATATTTTGCATGGCGTGTCGAGTAGTAGTCAATGTCGTATTCATATACAAGCAAACGTTTTAACATAAAAGCTGCCATACATTACCACATTATGACTAAGTACACAACGTGAACGCCACGGAAAGCTCCAAATCAAAGCGCATAAAATACCGTAATAGACTAAAGGATATCCAGTCCCCATTTTGTACCGCTTTTTTCTATCAGATACAAAGTAAATTCATGGGAACCCCGATTTATATCGCCACAAAACAGATTGCGGCCTCTTTCGGCTTTTTACGGCGCCTTTATGTAGATAGGCGTATTGATAATGCGAATAGTGATTCCTTAGCAGGTTTGTTACTCATAAACAGCCTTCTTTGGCAATGCTTATAATATCTGTCTGTCATATTGTACAGGTATAGGCGCAATATGATAGAATAACGGTATATACCTACGATATCGAAGGCAGGCATATGTCTATAGGGTTATCCAGAACTGGTGTACAAGCCGAAAGGAGACGACACAAGTGACACAGACTATCATAATGAATAACTGTTTCCGCCAAAAAATACCGGTAGACTGGACTCCAACCAATCTACTAAATCGTGCTGGGCCCATATAATAATTAAAACAATAGGAATTCGATTACCATCAATTCGCGAATGCTGCGGCGCAAGCCGACGAGTTCATTCCACCCTGGAATTAACCTAAACTCGTCCCGAATCCTACCCCCTTGGTCGACCAAAACTAAATGGAACGAACTCACAGCTGATGAGGTGTCTTCAGGATTCTATTGCATCCGCCGCCAATCACTTGCACTTCAAATCAACAGTCAACACAAATTAGGCGATCCGCGCCCCACTTAATATAATTGGCACACTAAGAATTAGGCCGCTAATCCTAGAATCGTTCCGCAGACGTCATCCGCGACGGCGTCCAAGTCACACACTGCCGTACTTGCACCGAGCTGAGTAACTCGCGCGCAGGGACGGTTTTATTCTCAACAACCACCCGTCCCGGCTGGAGAAGCCAGCCGCTAGTCTTAATCCACCGGGAGCCGGGAGAGCGTCGCTATAGCCCGCTGTAAAGTCGAGCCTCTGACCAGCACTTCGGCGACGCGAGGAGTCCCATCAGGACCCATAATTAACTTTATAATGCGCCCCCTGCGCCAAAACAATGAAGGCAAATTCGCTTCCTTCAACAAAACCAAATCCCCTTCCCGTGGAGGATCCGTCCGATCTGTCCATTTAACCCGTTGTTGTAAAATGTGTAAATACTCTAAAGACCATCGACGCCATAGGTCTTGACCCATTTGTTGTAACATCTGAAACCGCGACAACCGTGTCGTATTGACATCCGTCCACGGATACTCTGGCAAAGCCGCGAGTGGCTGCCCAATCAAGAAATGACCTGGGGTGAGGACCTCTAGGTCGTTTGGGTCGGAAGACAATGGACAGAGCGGACGTGAGTTCAGAACAGCTTCCACCTTACAAAACACAGTGGCAAGCTCTTCGAACGTGAGAGCCGTCTCTCCTAATATTCTCCGTAGGTGCGTCTTGGCTGACTTTACCGCGGCCTCAAATATACCTCCCCAGTGGGGACAATTTGGCGGACTCGTTAGCCAAGTTATTCCCCTCTGGGCAAGAGCCTGACTTATACTATTTCCATTAGCTTGTAGGAATTTACCAACTTCCTTTAAATAATTGTCTGCACCCTTATAGTTTGTACCATTGTCAGACCGGATCAGTGACGGGAGACCTCTTCGCGACACGAAACGGTCTAGAGAAGCAATAAATGCCTCAGTAGTTAACGAGGATACCGCCTCGAAATGAACCGATTTTGTCGATAAACAGACATATACGCATAGATAAGCGCGAGTAACCTTAGCGTTTCGTAATGTAGACGATTTCACATAATATGGCCCGGCAAAGTCGGTAGAAACCCCATCAAACGGCCTCGCTTGATTGACCCTATCCGAGGGTAGATCACCCATCTGTGGCTGCATCGTAGCTGCCTTGACCCTATAACAAGGTATACAACGAAATATAACACCCCGGACAACCCTCCGGGCCGATAAAATCCAAAATTCTCGTTGTAAAATTGCAAGCAACGCAGTGCACCCTGCATGCGCGTTGCGAATGTGTCTGTCTCGCACGATAAGTTCTACCAAAGCTCCCTGCTTCGGAAGTAGTAACGGATGCCTACTCCCATATGGAATGTTAGCCCTTCGAAGGCGGCCTCCGACCCGCAAAAAACCATCAGAATCAATGAAAGGGTTAAGCCGAGCCACGGCTCCCTTCAACTTCGCGCGTCCTAAGCGTAAGATTGATAATTCCGCCTTAAAGCAGTCCGACTGAATAATCTTGATCCAATATAACAACGAGCTTCGCCGCTCCTCCGGCGTCGTAGTGGGTGAAAGCTGCTTCCGAGTCGGGTGGCGGCAGTTGTGGATGAAGCGTTTTATCCAACTGGTCACACCCAGTAACTTCTCCAAACTGCTGTATCTCCCCACCAACCAATCCTTATCCAATTTTGGTTCAGTTGCCACTGCATTCACGCGCAACTCCGGCAGCACCGATAGTAACCTCTCCTTCCTTGGAGCAGGCCAAGAGGACTCTGGTTCCAATAACCAGTCCGGTCCCCACCAAAGTGGGTGCTGCACCAGCTCCACAGCTGTACAGCCCCGAGACGCACAGTCAGCCGGATTGATTTCGCCCGGAACGTGTCTCCAATCAATATGAACTTCGGCATTCTGAATTTGGGAAACCCGGTTTCCCACAAAAACATCCAGCGTGTGCGGTGCGGCTCCAAGCCACGCCAGGGCCACTTGGCTGTCCGACCATCCGTATATCTTCTCAATATTTACAGTGGACGCTAACTCCTTGCCAATGTGGCATAACAAACGCGTTAAAAGGTGAGCCCCGCTCAGCTCCAATTTAGGTATTGTCAACCTGGTCCGAATAGGAGCAACCTTGCTCTTGGCCATCAGTAATACGACGGAGACCCGGCCCTCGGCGTCAACCGCTCGTACATAAACTGACGCCGCATAACCTCGTTCTGAGGCGTCACAAAAGCCATGCAGACTGGCTTGGTATTTTCCCGGTGGCAGTATTCGTCGAGGAAGGGCAATCCGATTGACCTCCTCAATGGTATCAAGCAATTCAAGCCATGTGTTCAATGGGGCTCCATTGAGTGGCTCATCCCACGAGATACCCAGTGTCCAAAGTTCTTGTAAAAGACATTTGGCTGAGAAGATCACGGGACTAACCCAGCCGTTTGGATCAAAGGTCCGTGCGATGGCGGATAGAACAGTCCGCTTTGTCCACACTTGATGTCGTTCCAGATCCACTTGGAACGTAAAGGTATCAGCTACTGGCTGATATTTCATACCCAACACAGCTATCATATTTGGGTCCTCTCCGTCCGCGAAGAGGCCCGGATTCTGCTGGTGTTCTTCTGGGATACCTTCCATTACCCTAGGATCATTCGACAACCATTTACGCAGTTCATAACCAGCTGTCGCCAGTATGGCAACCAACTCGTCGCGTAGAGTGATAGCTTCCTCCCAAGTCTGCGCACCCGTACAGATATCATCCACAAATAAATCGCGACGCAAAACTGCAGCAGCCCGAGGGAAACGCACTCGCTCACACTCCGCTAACTCACGGAGCACGCGAGTCGAAATCCAGGGACTCGACCTCAACCCATACGTGTTGGTGTTGAGCTCATATACGACCACTGGGTCGTTGGGATTTTCACGCCAGAGAATAAGCTGAAAGCGTCTATCTTCTGGGTGAATGACAGTCTGACGGAACATCATCCGGATGTCCGCCCCGAAAACTACCTGATGTCTCCGAAAGTTCAGAATGACATCGACAACGTCACGATTCAATTTGGGACCCGCGTGCAAACAATGATTGAGAGCTACTCCCGTTGAGGTAACAGCAGAACCATCAAATACGGTCCTTAATTTACCCGTAGATGCCTTCAGCACCGCATGATGAGGCAAGAAGTAGTGCTCAGTCGAGCTCCAATCGACTTGAGCAGGCGACATGTGACCTAGTGCTTCATATTCACGCATGAAGTCGATGTATTTTTCCCGGAGAACTGGGTCTCGTTGCATACGTCGCTCCATGGACAGCAGTCTTTTCTCGGCCAACGCTCTAGAAGACCCCAACGAGGGCGGCGAGGTAATAAAGGGTAGCCTAGTCATGAACCTTCCTGACTGAAGCCTAACCGTGTTGTCCTTAAAGAACGCTTCGCACTCGTCGTGATTCGGGTCTACCCGTGACGCCTCAGGGGGTTCTTCCACCTCCCAGAACTTCCGCATAATTCTGGCAAGGGCTGAACTAGCGATAGTGACCGATGACTCGCCCTGAGTTTGGTCCTCAAACACCGGACCCATGACCGCATGTCCAAAAATAGTAGAAATTGCTACCAAGGAAGAAGTCCCTAATGTCTTCTGTCTTCCCGTTAATACCCATCCCAATACATCTGCTCCGATTAGCAGATCTACAGGGCCTGGTTGATGAAAGAGTGGGTCGGCCAAGTCCAACCCCTCTGTCAGCGATACCCTTCCCGTAGGGATATCCACTGATGGATGCCAACCCACCACGGTATCCAGTACCATGGCGGCAACAGAAATCCTCAGCGCTGGAGTGTGCACCGAAGAAAAGGAGACGTATGTATGGCCCCTCACACCCAATACTTCCGAATCACCCACACCCAGTATGGGTTTCGATGCGCGTTCCAGCTCTAAACGCAATTTACGTGCCACACGCGTTGTTATTAGACACCCCTGTGCCCCCGTGTCAAGAAGGGCTCGTATCCGTACGCTGTCCCCCCTTGTACCCCAAACGCGGACCTCCGCGGTAGGTAACAGCACAGTTTGTGGGCCTATTGCCTCAGAGGAACCAGCTAGCTATTGACTAGCTGGCGGAGAACAATTTGGATAGGCCTGATATTCCGTGGGACGTGCGGGACGCACGCACAGCGTCCTCGCCGGCACCACGTACCCGGCAGCCCTGCCGGACCGATAGTACGGTGGGTGATACTCCAACCGTGGGTACTCATGCATGGGCGGCGAGTACCGCTCATGTTGCGAGGTCATTACCTCCTGGCCTCGTGATGGGGGATGGCCGACCGCAATTGGCGCCGTTGCCGAGGCCCCCTTCCCCTTATCACAATTTGCCGACCCCTCCGCCCTGGAGTGGGTGGCCATGCTCGCCCGAGCGTAATAAGGACCGGATGCGGCCGCCGCATGTCCGGTTACCTGAGGGCTCTGCCCTCCAATGCGCTCACTAGAGGACGACCCCCCCCAGCCCCTGTGTTGCACTTGACCTTGTGCCCGGGCACCTCCTCCGTCCCTCGGAGAAGAGCTTCGGGGGGGAGCGCACCCGCCCGTGACAGACGCCTTCTGTTTGTCCTGGTGGCCTGCGTCACCCTTGTTCATGCATAGCATGGGGTGGTGCGCGCCTCCGCACCACGTGCACGGTTTTGCCTCGGAGCAGTCCCTGTGAAAATGTGCCCCAGCGCACGAAAAGCATAGGTTACTGCTCTTAACGTACCGGCGCCTCTCCGGTACCGTCAAGGTTTTAAAGGAGCGGCACTGCAACAGCCCATGTCCTTCTTGGCCGCAATGCCGACAAGCCCTTCGAGCCTCGCCGGCAACCAATGTAGCAACCCTGTTGCTGCACTTCCAATTCGGTGTTGCGCGGACGTCCTTCCCCCGCGCCCTTCCTCCTCCTCCCGAAGGCCCCCCTGGGATGCGCCCCTGCGCACTTGAGGTAGCTTCCGGGGCCGAGGTTTCGGCGATCCTGGCCTCCCATTCGAGGAACTTCACCAGATCCGTGAACTTGGGGAGGGCGTCGACACCCTGAGCATCTGGACCCGCACCGTGCTCTCGCTCGAACCTCGAACGCAGCTCGGCTGGGAGTTTGCCTAAAACTAGGTGGACGAGCAAGTATCCACTCGCCGACTCGTCCACTGGTAACCCCAGAGTGCGCAGCGAGTTACACGCAACTGTTAGAGGCGTGAGCAACTTATGCCGAAGGTCCGCCCTGGACCCTATCTTCGGCAGATTCAGTATCTGGCTCGCATGGACGTCCGCCAGTAGTCGGACGTTTTGATAGCGGGAGTTCAACAGCTCCCAGGCGGTATTATACTGATCATCTTCGACCCGAAGATGCCGGATGAGCGACTGTGCCTCGCCCTCAAGTGTCGACAACAGATACGCCATTTTCTGTGCCGACGTCAGGTCCCTTCGCGAGTCGACCAGCGACATAAACATATTTTTAAAGGACACCCAGTGTCCCACGTCCCCATTAAAATGGGGTAATTCCAAAGTTGGCAGCCGGCCCGTGACGCCATGTCCCGGCTCTGTCTTTGTTCCACCAGCGACTGGCGGGCCACCCACCTGCGCCGCCTTCATGGCCTCCACGGCCTCCATAATCTCATCACATGTTTCAGAGATTTGATTGAGATCTGCCTCATAACTGGCAAATATCTCTGGCGAAGGATCAGTGGCCATTAATGTCATGAAAGCGTCTTCAGCGCTCTCAAGTCTGCCACGCGCGGCTTCCGCGCGTAGACGTAGTGCAGACTTCCGATCCGGTCGACCGATAAGCCCTTTAGCTCCAAGGAACCATCTTAACTCCTTGGCTAAAATGTCCTTCGCCGCATGCCGTGCCATATTCGAAGTAAGTGAAACGAAAAGGAACGTAAATTAAACAATAAAAACAACTGTGATCCGTAAATAAAAGACCAAAAAATGACACAGTTAAACTTGGTGACACCCCGAGTGACAACAGCCCAAACTATAGGTAACAATCGCAAACAATAGTATCACAATAGTAGGTACACAATTATAACCTACAGTGAAATTATAATTTAATTTTAATATAAATGGTACGGAACCCCGTGGTATATTAAGCTGAACCCTAAATTTTATTAAAACTTAAGTATAGTTTTAAATGCGACCGCGCACTAAAATGAAACTAATAAAGATAACGGCAAGCGTACACAACCTACTCTAATGTAAACAAACCGAATCAATTCCTAGTTAATTACCATTGACTAATAAATATTGAAGCAATTTAAAAGCCAAGCCTACGCTTCTTATGGATAATTTCTAAAGTAAACAATAAGTACCACGCAATCGTGCGACTTAAAATTACAAAACAAACAATTATCAATTGCGAAAATACGAAACAATAACAAATAGCAATAATGCAACACAATTATCCATATGCAACCCTACTAAGATTGCTAATAGTAATTTATTTACGACAAACTAATGAGTTGAGTTTTACAAATGTACCTACCTTTTACTTTTAATACGACCGCGTATTTATTACGATAAGGTGCTATACAATGCAAAACTATTCCACAATCGTAGTAAACCTTCACAGTAAAATGAAGTCAGTTTACGATTTACCCACAATTTAACCAAAAAACAACCAAATAAAATGACCGCATTTTACATCTAACTTACAAATAATACAATATTAAATGCAATTTTCAATTCCGTGGCACGAAAATCACTTCGTGAGAACCACGCTTCTGCTAACAAAATGTTTCCGCCAAAAAATACCGGTAGACTGGACTCCAACCAATCTACTAAATCGTGCTGGGCCCATATAATAATTAAAACAATAGGAATTCGATTACCATCAATTCGCGAATGCTGCGGCGCAAGCCGACGAGTTCATTCCACCCTGGAATTAACCTAAACTCGTCCCGAATCCTACCCCCTTGGTCGACCAAAACTAAATGGAACGAACTCACAGCTGATGAGGTGTCTTCAGGATTCTATTGCATCCGCCGCCAATCACTTGCACTTCAAATCAACAGTCAACACAAATTAGGCGATCCGCGCCCCACTTAATATAATTGGCACACTAAGAATTAGGCCGCTAATCCTAGAATCGTTCCGCAGACGTCATCCGCGACGGCGTCCAAGTCACACACTGCCGTACTTGCACCGAGCTGAGTAACTCGCGCGCAGGGACGGTTTTATTCTCAACAATAACTTTTCTATGGGTCCAATCAAGAATTCGAGAAAAAGAATCAGCTGTTTCATATAGTTTGTGGATTTTGAGTAACAGTTTTGTATAAAACAACTGACTTTTAGGGTTCGGTACCCAAAGGGTAAAAACGGGACCCTATAAGACTCCGCTGTCCGTTTGTCTGTCCGTCTGTATGTCTGTCACCCACCAGGCTGTATCTCAATAGCAGTGTTAGCTAGAACGTTGAAATTTTCGCATCTGACGAAAAGCGACCAAAAACAGAAAAATATAAATATTTAAGAGAGGCTTCCATACAACTACAACAAACCTGAATTTTTAGCGGTTTTTTGAAATATTTACAGGATATTTAGTTAAATAGTAACTTTTAAAATAAATAGTTAAATTAAAATAAGATAAATATTTAAGGGGGGCTCACATACAAGAAACGTGATTTCTATGTTCGATATCAATAACGGCAACAGGAAGCGTTGCACTGTTGCGTCGAAGTTTCACTTCTTCCGCGCGGAGGTGCTTCACTATGATTTCGAAAGATATTTTCATCACATCTATTCGAAAAGGACTACTTGGTTCGCCATTAAGTGCGCCCAAAGGTAGTGTTTTCTATAAGGAACTTTATAAGTGCGCCGGAATTATCTTTGCCACGCACTTTTTGAATTTGGAACAAATAAGTGCGACGGAATGGTCTTTGCCGCGCACTTTTTGAATTTGGAACAAATAGGTGCGACGGAATGGTCTTTGCCGCGCACTTTTTGAATTTGGAAGTATTTGTACCTAAGCTGTTAGCCATTTTCTTGGCGCTGAACAAACGTTGTAAATATAAGTTTTTATTTGTTTTATTATTAGATGTCATTTAATTTAAATTTAGTTGTTAATCTACGTTTTATTAAACAATAATATCACAATAAAATATGAGGCGCCTTTTATTTTCTCATAGAGCTGATGAAAAGTAGAGTGTACCACTCGGGCGCAAAATATATTTTTGGTTCGGGCGACGTACTTTGAATCCCTCGCTACGTTCAGGATTCTACTAAAGAATCCCTCACTTCGCTCTGGATTCAAAAAAGCGCCCTCGCCGTAAAAATTTTATTTTGCTCCCATATGATACAATCTACTATTTAGTCACAGGTGCACAAAATTATATGGCTACAGCTCTAATTTAGGTATGTGTCGATTTTATAAACATTTGCGTAGGTCTTCCATCTAACGGGAAAATTATACGAGTATTTGTTTAGTCATGCGTGTAGAGCCAGTTTTTTCTTTTAAGGCTAACCATATACGATAAAACTAATCTGATATATCTTCTTCACACTACAGTAAAAATAAGGTATGTTTTGACTCATAGACGAGGTTTTTTTAATCAGTGGTCATTGGGGAATCTCAAGGGATCCATTTGAAAAGCTTAAGCTACTTTGGCCGTCCTATGAAACTTAAGGAACAAAATGTTCTTAGTATTCACCCTGTAATTTTCAGCAGTAGATGTCCTACAAGGTAAGATACTACAGAGGTACAAGAAAGAAAAATCTCGCTTTTAGAACTTGTTCCATAAAAAGTTTTTTAATAACTTGTACTGTGCTGTGTATGTACCTAGTATATCAGCCTTTTTAATAGTCCACTGCAAGACGTAGGCCTACCCACAAAGGGTGTTTGGGCCATATCCACCACGCTGGCCCAGTGCGGGTTGGTGGATTCACATACGCCATCGAATTTCTTCTACTGACATATGCAGGTTGCCTCACGATGTTTTCCTTCACCGAAAAGCCAGCGGTGTTTAATTCCGTACATAAATTCCAAAGAACTCATTGGTACGGGACCGGGATTCGAACCCACGACCTCACGATTGTAAGGCGGGTGTCACTACCACTAGACCACCACGGCCTCATTAATTACTATTACACGGGTTAATAACTTACTGAATTCGTATCTATTTTCTAGTGTCTATAACGAGCGATCTTCCGAAAATAGCCTGCCATTTTAATCTTAGGTTCTAGACATATTTAAGCGTAAGCACTAGATTTCATTCACTCTACTTCAAGAAACCAACAGGGTATGTTTTAAAGTAGTGTAATGAGTTAATATTATTGATATAGCAAACAAAACTGCTGTACTACTAACGAAAACAACTTCATATCAATACCATGATAACCATGTACAAATATTGCATAACTGATTCTTGAGTCTGGTGTACAGAATGCTGTCCCCTAAAAAAAAAATGTTCCCTAAATTTTTATAGATTTTTATTAAACGTTTTTTTTGACGACATAATCAACCTATTTTTAGGCTTCAAATGTGCCCACGAGGAATTTTTCACAAGTTTTCTACAATATTTTGTGGTAACTGTTAGGTTTCGTTCCTACGTTTTTTTAGCCTAAGCACCTACTCTAATTTTATTATCACCTTCAAGAAACGTTTCTTCCCTTTGTGTATTCAGCTTTCGGAGTCTTTAGAAAAGGTTTTTGTTAAATCTACATTTTAGCTTAAGGATGAAAGTCGGGGAGGTTTCCGTGGTCCGGAAATTCCTGGCTAAAACGGATTACGGGAAACCTTGACCGGTATACTTAGAAAACTCATCTAGTAAAGTTATTTTCTTAAATTCACGTGTTGTATACGATGAAAAGCAGGTGGCTAGCCCTGATGTCCCTATCTGTACCAGCCTTTTAATAGTCCACTGCAGGACGTAGGCCTAGCCACAAAAGGTGATTGGGCCACCATGCTGGCCCAGTGTGGGTTGGTGGACTCACATACGCCATCGAATTTCTTTTACGGACGTATGCATGTTGCCTCACGATGTTTTCCTTCATCGAAAAGCCAGTGGTGTGAAATTCCGTACATAAATTTCAAAGAACTCATTGGTACGGGACCGGGGATTTGAACTCACGGACTCCATTCTAAGGCAGGTCTAGGCCACCACTGCTTTTTTGTCCCTATCTAAGCTGCCCGAATTCCTTTGATTTGGCTAAACGGCTACGCGATCTCTATTATTATTTCACTTTTCTCGTCATACATCGAAAATAACACATTGTAAATATAATTAAAAACCTGTTTTAGCATGTGCTAATGAAGTTCTTTTATATGATACCTTACATGATACGATTTACTAACTTTGAAATTTGAACCCATATTTTGTGATTTAAATAAAAATGTACAGTTTTCAGATTTATTCTTATTTGTGTACTCTAAATCTAAATCAATGTTTCTCGCAAAATTTCATAGTTCAATATCAACGGGAAGTACCCTGTAGGTTTTGATTTTTGTGAGTGTCGAAATATACGGGTTTTTTACGACATAAACGGCTCTAACTTATTTAAACGATAACTGAGAAGTTTTTCTTTTACACAACTGCAAGAAACCATAGATATACGTACATAGTTTCAATTTCAACTCGATATCTTTACGCGTTCCCGAGATAGAGAGTCTTGACATACACACAGACGAACAGACGGACAACAAAGTGATCCTATAAGGGTTCCGTTTTTTCTTTTGAGGTACGGAACCCTAAAAAAGATCAAAATCAGATATTTTGTGAAAAGTTATTAGTGATTAATACATTAAAAATAGGCGACAATATAACTTCCTCCGCTCAGTCCTCTGATTCGTCGGTTAAAGAGTTGATAGCAGTTTTTGTCCTTACTGGAACGCGACATATCGACGATATTAGCTCACTAATACTCACTAATAAGGACCTAGCGTTTCAAACCTGTTGAAACCGACGTCGTCTTTTCTATTAAAAATTTGATTCAATATCGGAGTGAAAATCCAATAAAAATCAATAAAACAACAGATTGGCACGACAGGGCCGGCGCGCTGTAGCCGTTAAGTATAGAAAGGAGTAAGGTTAGATCACAGAGTGTTCTATATGGGTCTGTAACTAACTTTGGAACATTTAGTACAGTTAGTACTTTTAGTATATTATTTAGTTTAGTTTAGTAGTATAGTTTTTAGTTGGACTTTTGTGCATAAACTGACCACTATTTTGGATTCTAGCCGCCATACCACAAAAGACTTATACACGCTTTAAACACTGTTTAATCGTGCTATTTGTACTGCTAAACACTGTCTAAAGCGTGCGAACTTTTGTGGTAAGGCGGGAGGTGTTGTTAACACTACCTATTTATGGCCACTAATTTAGTTTTCTAACTTACAACGAGCAGTTAATTTCACAAAACCTTAAAATAAACGAATTTCGTGCGCAATCTAGTTTGAAGGAATATTTATTTGAATCGATTTCTTAGTCAATTTTTGTGCTGCTTTTTGATGACGTTTAGAAAAATGTTTACTAATAGACCCATAACTTCCACCTGATGATGACTTTGGTTTTGTTTTCTTATAGTTAACTTTTGTTTGCGTTACATCAAAATAATGTTTCTTCGTATTATCCTTAGTTTCATATTTTTTCTGACAAAATTAAGTATGACTCAGAAAGGGTTTTAACGCATTGGTTGGTATCGAGGAGTAAATGTGAATTTATGTAATACTAGCTTTTGCCCGCGGCTCCGCCCGCGTGGAATTTGACTTTGGAACCTTTTATTTTTTTGGGATAAAAAGTAGCCTATGTCACTTTCCGACCCTTGAATTATATCCATGCAAAAATCAAGTCAATCCGTTGCTCCGTTGCTGCGTGAAAGAGGAACAAACCAACAAACTAGCAAACTTTTTGGATTTATAATTATTATTATATTATTTTACTATTAACAGTTATACCATCTTTGTTCTCATTTTACTGACTGCCTCGGTGGCTCAGTGGTTAATGGACCTGACTTCTGTATCATAGAGGCGTGGGTTCGATCCCCACCCAGGGCAATCAATTATGTGATGAACATAGGTTGTTGCTCTGTGTCTGGGTGTTATTTAGGTATTGTCTATATAAGTATGTATTTAAAATATGTATATGTAGTATATCAGTCTCTGGCAACCATAGCACAAGCTTTGCTTATTATGGAGTCAGAAACCGTGTGTAAGATGTCCCCCAATATTTATTTATTATTTGCAATTACCAGAACAGCTAAAATCTATAGTTCATACATTTCCTCTGTTCTTAAGAAACTTTTCTATCAACACGTTAGAATAGGTAAATATTTGGTTGCGTCGTACCATACTGTATCGTGTGTATTTGGTATTTCCTTAATTCTAAAGAAGTCATGAATGTTTGTAGTTTATTAACGTAACATTGCAATGCAGGAACTTACTTTCTAGTAATATATTTTAAGTTAACTGCATTTTTTACGTAGCTATATGATTTTATTTTATTAAGATATATTACCGGAAATAAACTGAGTTTAACAAAATAAATTTAACTGTAACTGTCTGGAGTTTACGCGGAACTGGTATTTGAAAAATATAACATTTTCTGTAAACAGTTCAGACAAAGATAGTTTATAGGTACCTGATAGTTGATTGTACAATTTTGTTGGTTTCCTGTGTACTTATTAAAAAAAAAAACCGGATAAGTGCGAGTCAGGCTCGCACACCGAGAGTTCCGTACAAATCCAGTAAATTTCACAAAATTGGAAAGTAAGATGTTAAAATCTCTATACTTACAATCATCGACATTTTTTTTTATTTCACTTTTCTCGTCATCCATCGAAAATTACACATTGTTAAAATAATTTAAAATCTGTTTTAGCACATGCTAATGAAGCTCTTTTGTATGATACCTTACATGATACGATTTACTCGGTTTGAATTTTGTGCCCATATTTTGTGAATTTTGTGGCCTTATTTTTTTGTGATTTAAACAAAAATGTACAGTTTTTAGATTTATTCCTATATGTGTACTTTAAGACAATGCTTTTCGCCAAATTTCATAGTTCTATGTCAACGGGAAGTACCCTGTAGTTTTGATTTTTGTAAGTGTCGAAATATGCGGTTTTTTACGACATAAACGGCTCTAACTTTTTTAAACGATAACTGAGAAGTTTTTCTTTTACTCAACTGCAAGAGATCATAGATATACATGTACAGTTTAAATTTCAATTCGATATCTTTACGCGTTCCCGAGATAAAGAGTCTTGACATACACACAGACGGACAGACTGACAACAAAGTGATCCTATAAGGGTTCCGTTTTTTTTCGTTTGAGGTACAGAACCCTAAAATATTATTGTCTGTAAAATTAGTTTACCTACGGACAATAATTTAAAGTGATAACGTCATAAGAAAACATGGTTGAATCAATAACTGAAACAAGCCGAACGCTCAGGCCCATCGTGCCTCTCTATCGCTTGTTCCCCGCTCTCGCTTACACGCTCGGCTCAGGCGAAACGTGACACTTTTTCGTGCGTGCAATCGGCGTTCATCGATTTATAAAACGTAATCACATCAAAATGCGTTTTAGTGTTGGGGATCTAATTAACCCGATTAAAAGTCGTCTACGTTCGTTTATTACCTAGGTATATAAAATTTAATGTACATAATGTCTTGTAATCACCACTGATTATGGCAAAAGTAGTTTAAAAATAAAATAGTTTTATTTGCTCAATGTATTGACAATCGTCGTCACTCGATCGTGTAGAGTGTAGTGTCCCACGCCATTTTCCAATTAACGGCTTTGTTTTGTTAAAACGTCTATTCCAAAGATATCAGTTGAACTAATAAGGTACTAAATACTTAAAGAACCTATATAAAGGGGGTAACTTTATGGGTAACATTGGTGTCGTATGAGATATTTTTATACTTCAAGTACATACATACACACGTTTGAAACTAGGTAGGAAACTACGGTTTTTTGAAACTACATGAGAAACCTATTACTTGCTGTAGTAATAGGTTTCTCTTGTAGTTTCAAAAAACCGTAGTATTTGTACCTTTGACTTTTGTTTTACCGTGACTTTTGTTACCAAGTTCTTAGGCGATATTCAGCACTTTATTACATAAAAACCTTGGTACGTGTAACACAGATCTAAATGGAACACGCCCCTTCATCTCAACGGCTACAGGGCTGAGACGCGGCTGATCTTAGTCCGTAATAACAGGGGCAATATCCACGTAACAAGGGTAATATAGTGCCGCCCCTGCCGCGGGCTTCTGTGTCGAGTTGATTTACTCGGTTATGTCTGGAATAAACCCATTCGACTGGCTGACTTGGTGAGATGTATGTAGTTTATTATTGGGTTCCACTTTGTACATGAGTTGTTCGACTTTCAGTGACATACGTAAGACGCTCAAAGCACAACAAGATGTGTAGACTTTTGAGTCAACCGGGTATATCTCTAGACTACTGTATAGACTCATGTAGAGTATAGTCCATTGTACTCATAATTACAACTGTTTTTTTACAGTGGATACTCTAAAAATGCGTATAATAAACGTACCATGATATCGTAAGGCAGACATATATGTAACAGATGGCTACCTACCCGCTTAGCTGTTTACTTTAAGCAGAAGTACTTTTTTACTATAGAAATAAACTTATAGGTACTGTAGTGTAGAGTCCAGTCCACTGTAATCGAATTAAAAAAAAATACGTGTAATAAAAACAAGTGCGTGAAGTCCCTTCGCGCGGAAGAAGTGAAACTTCGACGCAACAGTGCTTTCATACCCCGGAGTTTCACTTCAAAATCAGATCTTTCATACATATTTTCGATTTCGAGTTGCGATTTTTTAAATGAACAGATTGATGAAGAAAAACAGTTGATTCCTTTTTCTCGATTTCCGGCTCAGTAATCTTTTCTGAATCACTATCACTTCACTATCACTACATAGTATAAAATAAAGTCGCTTCCCGCTGTCTGTCCTCATGTATGCTTATATCTTTAAAACTACGCAACGGATTTGATGCGGTTTTTTTAATCGAAAGAGTGATTCATTAAATGTATATGACGGAGTGAGACAGCATAGCTAGTTTTAGTTGAAAGCAATAGTGATGATTTTAAAGTGGGTATCACCCAAATGGGGTCGCACGTGGCAACACTGCATGCTTGTGTCGGAATGAAATGACTTTGACAGATGACCAAAAAAACGTCAGGCCATACCGAGCGCGAGGCGGATTGCACCCGTGCAAATCCATTGACTTTGAAATCTATTTCCATCCTCGATAATTTTTGTTAAATTGAATACCAAGTGATACTAGGTCAATAAAACCACCCGTTGCAGTAGTACAGTGTTTATTTTGGTGAGATGGACAACTGGAGACCGCCGGCGAGGTGTACCAATGAATGACCCACAAATAACGATGTCGGGTGATTGAGACGGACTCCGACATATATAATACACCTGTGCGAGGCTGGGGCGGGTCGCTAGTAACTCAATATAATGAAAACAAAAGCCAGATATTTTTTTTTCATAATCAAGAAGGAATAATTTCAAATTCGCATTTCCTAAGCTATCTCAAAAACATTTAGGCAACCTAGATTTAGTAAAACAATTGTTGTTCACCCTGTAAATAGATTTAGTATATTGCTATTTAGCTTAATACCTTTGTACGTACGAAACTAATCCCTTTAAATTATGTTTATTGAGATCCTACAAAAAACTCATAAAATATTTCAAGTCCAATAAAGAGGTCTTATTGTCAGAGAAGCGATATCAAATAACACAAGTACGAAAAGCAAATAAAATTACACGTTTTATTGTCTCGGTATTGTATCTAAGAAGATGATATTTTATCGAGGTTAAGTACTTAAGATATGATCCCTAACGACTCCATACAAAATTTGATATCCAAAAGATAGCTGACTGTAATTTTATAAGGGAAATTCGGGACGCGACTAGGTTTAGTATTGGAAATCTGAGATTACAATACTGCCGTAAAATATACATATTCTTAAATCTGAGCTCGGTTTAACCTTGTTTCGAATTTGAAATTGTTTTTACGTGTTTTAGGTTAGGTATTCGATTGTAGCTTATCTGGTACCATTTAAACGATAATTGCTTGGAATAGGAATGCCATCAGTTGCTTTCAAAGTATTCATTTCTATTTCAATTTGTCAATCCTTTAACTTTGAACTTTGTAGAACTTTGGTTCAAGGGATCCTTATTTCTGATTCGATCTGGAAGAGCGATTTCGAGCATAGCCCTCTCTCTCGCTCGTTGAGCTGCTTGGATAACGTGACTATACCGCTTTAGGCGGGACAGTCCTACTTTCAGGCAGTCTGTCCCCCTGTCCCCTGCGAGGCCTACATTGTCTCGCCTTTGCAAACAGACCAAAAGATAATATAAATACTAATAACTACCTACTATAAAATTACCGAAAATAACCGAAAATTTTTCGCACTCACCTCGCTCTATAAAAGCAAGTAATAAAAGTCGCTTCCAACATGTCTTATTGAAGATCCATAGGGGAGGACTAAGGGAGGAGAGTCTAGCAGTAGATGTGTCTTATGATGGCTGGTAGATGGTGGATGGAAAACACTAACAACTTTTTTTACTATACATTCCGCAGATGTCCCGCTCAGGCAAAAAAAAAATGGTCACGTTATATTATAATACTTGTATTAAATTGGTCTACGGCACAGGTCTGCGGTAAGTCGTTCGGGCGTGTTGATTTTGCCAAAAATATTAAGTCTAAATATTGGCAGGGGACTACCCCTGTCACTGCCAATATTTAATAACCCAGTAATTGAGAATAAACGCTGGAAAATGAAGACTGCAATGCTAGAATTAAAAAAAAAACGGACAAGTGCAAGTCAGGCTCGCACATCGAGGTTTCCTTACAAACACATTGTTAAAATAATTAAAACCTGTTTTAGCATGTGCTAATGAAGTTCTTTTATATGATACCTTAAATGATACGATTTACTAACTTTGAATTTTGAACCCATATTTTGTGAATTTTGAGGCCGTATTTTTTTGTGATTTAAATAAAAATGTACAGTTTTCAGATTTATTCCTAAATGCGTACTCTGAGACAATGCTTTTCGCTAAATTTCATAGTTCTATGTCAAAGGGAAGTACCCTGTAGGTTTTGTTTTTTGAGAGTGTCGAAATATGCGGTTTTTACGACATAAACGGCTGTAACTTTTTGAAACGATAACTGAGAAGTTTTTCTTTTACACAACTGCAGGAATTCATCGATATACGTATACAGTTTAAATTTCAACTTGATATCTTTACGCGTTCCCGAGATAAAGAGTCTTGACATACACATAGACGGACAGACGGACAACAAAGTGATCCTATAAGGGTTCCGTTTTTTTCTTTTGAGGTACCCTAAAAATGCACGTACCCGATAATTTATAAAATCTCAACCGTCATCCAAGTACTATATGACAAATAGCAATAAGTATACCGAAGAATTTTATGCTGAAAGTCAAGGATTTTACACATGAAGAAAAGAAAGCTTGAGTTGAAAGTTAATTAGTTTGTATTTTAATACACTTTAGTTTAAAAAGATGACGAAATTGAAATATTTATTATTTTTAAGTCTTGTTAGTTCTGCATCAATGTGTTCTTACCTACTCCTAATTAAAAACCGGACAAGTGCGAGTCAGGCTTGCACATCGAGGGTTTCGTACAAACACATTGTTAAAAGAATTAAAAACCTGTTTTAGCATGTGCTAATGAAGTTCTTTTCTATGATACCTTACATGATACAATATTTACTCACTTTGAATTTTGAGGCCCTATTTTTTGTAATTTAAATAAAAATGTACAGTTTTCAGATTTATTCCTATATGTGTACTCTGAGACAATGCTTCTCGGCTAATTTCATAGTTCTTTATCAACGGGAATTATCCTGTAGGTTTTGATTTTTGTGAGTGTCGAAATATGCGGTTTTTACGACATAAACGGCTCTAACTTTTTTAAACGATATCTGAGAAGTTTTTCTGCAAGAGACCATAGATATATACGTATACAGTTTAAATTCCAACTCGATATCTTTACGCGTTCCCGAGATAAAGAGTCTTGACATACATACAGACGGACAGATGGACAGACGGACAACAAAGTGATCCTATAAGAGTTCCGTTTTTTCCGTTTGAGGTACGGAACCCTAAAAATTGTAGGTATGGATAGAATAGGCCGGTTAAAGTAGCTTAGGAGTTTTTTTGATAATTCTAAAATTGAATAATCATGATATTGGCAAATACATGAAGTATGTGCCTTAGTGTCAGTAGTACCATTGATTTGTTCCATTGATGGTACAGGTGACACAACTTTGTATCCTTAGTACCATTAATGGTACTAGTGACATTTATTTAGGATCAGTAGTACCATCGTAAATATTGATGTATCGGAGAAAGAGGAATACAGCGCAAGTGGAACGTTATTTTCATTTCCAGGATACATTGACCGGTAAAGCAAAGAAGCTAAACATTCAACCAAAAAAAAAATGATACAAATTTGAACAAAATTATTGGGTTGTGCATTGTGCTCCCACTTCTGCCTGAACGAGATATTGAGGAAGGGTGGAATTATGTGCTTGCAGAAAGTCAAGTTATTGGTACGCACGGAAACCTCAGACCATTCTTGTGTTAATTTCAAAACCATTGAATGCCGAAGAAAGTAACATGGTGTTGTTTTGGCGAAAGATATAGAACAAATATAACGTATGCGAAGGGTGGAATGGGCAATTGACTGCCTCGGTGGCTCAGTGGTTAGTGACCCTAACTTCTGGATCAAAGAGGCGTGGGTTCGATCCCCACCCAGGGCAAATATTTATATGATGAACATAAGTGTTTGCTCTGTGTCTGGGTGTTATTTAGTTACTGTCTATATAAGTATGTTTTTAAAAATAAGTATATGTAGTATATCAGTCTCTGGCAGCCATATCACAAGCTTTGCTTAGTTTGGGGTCAGAGGCCGTGTGTAAGATGTCCCAAAATATTTATTATTATTTATTTATTATTAATTTAACAAAAGTTAAGACAAGACCCACAAAAATAGGCCATCTTTTGAAAACGTTAGGAAGTTCCAGCATTCACCGCTGTAAGAGCGATAACAACAATGCCGTTTAAAAACGGTCAAAACTCGTCATTGAGCGAAGTGCATATATTATATAAAGCATGTTCGAAATTGCAGCATGTAATGGTGAAATTAATGTGCCACTATTTCTAGAAAAACTACGCCGGTAGTTGTGTAACTTTATTTTATTTGCTTCTAGAAGTTACGTTTTTTTTTAATTTTATATTTTTGTGACAATACAAAATAAATGCATGCCAAAAATGAACTTACGTGGAAAATCTTTACTTTTCTTTAATAGTACTTGAGATACAAAGTTGTAGGTATCACTAATTGCATAGGTTAACAATTATGGGGGAATATCCTCATTTTTCTTTAATGGTACTAGTGACATTTATTTAGGATCAGTAGTACCATCGTAAATATTGATGTATCGGAGAAAGAGGAATACAGCGCAAGTGGAACGTTATTTTCATTTCCAGGATACATTGACCGGTAAAGCAAAGAAGCTAAACATTCAACCAAAAAAAAAATGATACAAATTTGAACAAAATTATTGGGTTGTGCATTGTGCTCCCACTTCTGCCTGAACGAGATATTGAGGAAGGGTGGAATTATGTGCTTGCAGAAAGTCAAGTTATTGGTACGCACGGAAACCTCAGACCATTCTTGTGTTAATTTCAAAACCATTGAATGCCGAAGAAAGTAACATGGTGTTGTTTTGGCGAAAGATATAGAACAAATATAACGTATGCGAAGGGTGGAATGGGCAATTGACTGCCTCGGTGGCTCAGTGGTTAGTGACCCTAACTTCTGGATCAAAGAGGCGTGGGTTCGATCCCCACCCAGGGCAAATATTTATATGATGAACATAAGTGTTTGCTCTGTGTCTGGGTGTTATTTAGTTACTGTCTATATAAGTATGTTTTTAAAAATAAGTATATGTAGTATATCAGTCTCTGGCAGCCATATCACAAGCTTTGCTTAGTTTGGGGTCAGAGGCCGTGTGTAAGATGTCCCAAAATATTTATTATTATTTATTTATTATTAATTTAACAAAAGTTAAGACAAGACCCACAAAAATAGGCCATCTTTTGAAAACGTTAGGAAGTTCCAGCATTCACCGCTGTAAGAGCGATAACAACAATGCCGTTTAAAAACGGTCAAAACTCGTCATTGAGCGAAGTGCATATATTATATAAAGCATGTTCGAAATTGCAGCATGTAATGGTGAAATTAATGTGCCACTATTTCTAGAAAAACTACGCCGGTAGTTGTGTAACTTTATTTTATTTGCTTCTAGAAGTTACGTTTTTTTTTAATTTTATATTTTTGTGACAATACAAAATAAATGCATGCCAAAAATGAACTTACGTGGAAAATCTTTACTTTTCTTTAATAGTACTTGAGATACAAAGTTGTAGGTATCACTAATTGCATAGGTTAACAATTATGGGGGAATATCCTCATTTTTCTTTAATGGTACTAAGGCTACAAAGTTGTGTCACTTGTACCATCAATGGAACAAATCAATGGTACTACTGACACTAAGGCAAGTATGTGGTGTCAAATTCATCACTATGGTAGGGGAGCCTACGGTGCTAAATGGGAATTTACTCGAGCATCATAAAGACATGTTATACCTATTACCTCCCCTACTACTTATGATAGATGATGAAAATTAGAAATTATCTTCCATTACAATACTTGGAATAGAATTGGTACATATTTTATGGTTACCCGTACAGTGACCTCAAACATGAAGTGAATTCTTAATTCTATGTTATAACATTGCATAATTACAGTAAAATTATCGCATCTCATTCACTCTCGTTCTTATTCGCGTATTCAAGAACGCGGAACGGGTATTCCGTTCATCACGTTCATTATGAAGAAATTGTATTATTTTACAGTAGGACTGATATAACGAAGTTGTATAATTCATAATTCATAATTCATAATCTTTATTTGCGTATATGGGTATTTACAGAGTAATACAGATGTTATGTACATTTATGACCGCCATATTCCACCTTTCGGCGTGCAAATTTGGTTCAATTATTTTAGTTATTATTTACATTTCACAGTATTAGTAGGTACTTAAATTTTTACAGTTTCGAAATGAGATCAACGAAAAAACAAACAGAAAACAAGGCAAAACGCAACCACAACTTAAACAATCAAAATAAAAACATAAACATTGGATTCGTAAACATCACAGGTGAGCATAGATTAAAACAGCAAAAGAACGAAATGGATAAACAAAACGTCAGTGTCATTTTGTCACCTTAGTTGTCATTATAATTATCAGCGGTCCATTCACGGTCGTACATTTCCGATTAAGTCTTGGTCCAAAATAATAACTTCAGACAAAAACAAATTATAGGTGTAATAAAAATGTCAGACGTCTACAAAATCAAAATTATACAATGTTAAGAAAAAATGTCACTTATATTTGTGAATGTCAGATAATAATAATAAAAGATATTGATTTATAATGTCGGTACGGAGTTAATTTATAAATTAAATAATACAGTTATCACTGGTATGTCAAATAGAAAAAAAATGTACATATGTCAAACATTAAAACGACTAAAATTTATCAGTTAAATACTCATTGATCGAATAATACGCCTTTCCTAATAATAGACATTTTAATTTGCATTTAAAAATGTGAGTCTCGTCAGTTTTTATTATTTCTTTTGGTAAATGATTATATATTAGCGGAGCCATGCATAAAACACTATTTGACAGTAATGTTGTCCTACTTTTAGGTAAAATGAGTTTGTGATTATGTCTTGTACTTTTAAGATTTTTATACAAATTTAGATTATTGTGTACGTACATTGCACATTCATAGACATAAAGACAAGGCAGAGTTAAAATGTTTAGGCTTTTAAAATATGGTCTGCAGCTCACTCTCTGCCGAAGCTTACAGATAGCTCTTACACATTTTTTTTGTGCTTTAAACGCCGCTCCTTTATCAGTACTATTACCCCAGAACATAATACCATATCTAAGTAATGACGAGACATGGCCGTTATACGCTGTCAACACTGTTGGCTTATCAACTATTTTTGATAACATGTAAAGTGCGTATGAGTGTTGGTTCACCTTAGTAACCAAGTCAGCTATATGCTGCTTCCAACTTAGAGCACAGTCAATGTTTAGACCTAAAAATTTTGTCAGTTCTACATTTTCGATCTTTTGTCCGGAGTGCTCAATGCTTATTTCATTTAATTTGTTTACTCTGTTACGAAACGTCATTATTTTAGTTTTATTTAGATTTATTTTTAAATTATTAGATTTTAACCATTTTATTACATTAATTACTGTTTCATTTATATCATTTTCAATAGATTCATTATTTTTGCCTGTAAAAAGTATGGTGCTATCATCGGCAAATAGAACTGTGGGATGTTTTGTGACTTTAGGAAGGTCATTAATATAAATAATAAAAAGCAAAGGTCCTAATACACTCCCTTGTGGGACACCATATTTCACTGTTTTATAATCTGAAGTGTATGTCATTTCTTTTTTTAGTCTTGAGCAAATATGAATGAGTTGGGTGCACTGCATGCGATTTGTCAAATACGATTTTATTAAGTTATATATATTTCCTCTGATACCATAGTCATATAGTTTTCGCAAAAGTACCTTATGGTCTACGTAGTCAAATGCTTTAGTCATATCCATATATAGGGCACATGCAGGTATTTTCGCGTTGATACTTGTCATAACAGTATTCAAAAAATTATATATGGCTTGGTTTATAGTCTTTTTCTTACGAAAACCTATCTGTTCTGGAGCAAATAGATTTTTGCATTCTAAGAAATTGTAAATACTGGCATATATGACCCTTTCAAACACCTTTGATAAAACTGGCACAAGGGCTACAGGTCTGTAGTTATTTATATTATGCTTATCACCTTTTTTGAGAAGAGGTCTTATTATAGTTTTTTTCAATTTATCCGGGAAAGTGCCGCTACTAATGCATGTATTTACAATATGACTTAATACGTGAGATACAGTTATAGATACCTGTTTAAGTACTTGAGTAGAAATATTGTCATAGCCAGTACTGTTGGTATTTTTTAGTGTCATAATTATTTTATGGATATCTTTCGGCGTAGTAGGATTCATAAATAAGGAATTCACATTGTTGATGTTATTCGAATAGTTAGTCACGTTAGTTTCTGTACTAACAACAGGGCTTTGGTTAATAAAATGCTCATTGAATAGAGTTGCTGTTTCAAGAGGATCTTTTACCAAATTTCCACGTATTTCAATCTCTATGGGCTCTTTCGGGAGGTTATTTTTTGTGCCATTTATAATCTTCCACATAGCTTTACTTTTATTTGTAGCATTGCAGATATATTTGTCATTTTGCGCTTTTTGGGTAAGCTTAATGATGCGATTTAACCTCAGAGATAATGATTTGAATTTTTGTTTGTTATCCTGGTTTCTATTTTTCCTATATTTCCACAGAAGAGCTCTCTTTCGCTTACAGCAAATTTTGATGCCTTTTGTAATCCATTTTGGCTTTTGTCGTGATGTTATCTTTATTCTACGTACCGGAAAGCACAAGTCATAAAACAATGTGAATAAGTCATGAAAATCGTTAAAAGCTACATTTGGGTCATTCTGGTTTAGTATGTCAGAGAAAGAGAGGGAGTTGAGGCTTTCTTTGAACTTGTCCATATTTTCTTTACCATAATCACGTCTTTCAATGTACCAGTGTTTTATTAAACACATTGGCTTCACTGGACAAATTAGTAATTGTGCTGTGTGATCTGACATAGCAAGCTCTAAGATTCTACTTTTACATTTTCGGATATTAGAAAGAAAATTATCTAAACATGTTCCACTCATTAATCTAGTAGGTTTATCAACCATAATTTTTAGATTGTAAGATGAAGCTATGTGCTTAAACTCATTTACTTTATTGTTTTCCTTCAGCAAATCGATGTTAAAGTCCCCACACACGATGACCTTTTTAGTACCATAGCTTACTTCGACAAGCAAAGAATTTAGTTTGGCAAAGAAAATATTATAGTGATGTATAGACTGCTTTGGAGGTCTGTAGATACATAAAACTATAATCTTGTGGTCAATTAATTCTATGCCAGAGCACTCAATGATACCTTCTACACAGTGTTTTTGTAGTCCCGAGACCTTTGTGAACCTATGATTATTATTGACTAAAATACATGCGCCACCATGTCGAGATTTACGACAATATGATGATCCGAGAACAAAATTGGAAATTTTCAATACTTTCTTGTCCTCATTTTTCATGTTATGTTCGGTGATACATAAGACATCTACGTTAGTTTTTTCTGACTCAAGAGACTCTAAGTTAGCAATTAATAGATCCGTTTTGTTTAGTAGGCCATTTATATTCTGATGCATAATTTGTAATTCTTTAGTGACGAAAAAATTTATTTATATTCGGATTATCGGTTGTCCCATCATTTACTTTATGTGACTGTGGTCTAGTATATGTTTGGGTACTCTTATTCGTATTATCGGCTGTCTCATCATTTACCTGATGTGACTGTGGTCTGGTATATGTTTGGGTACTCTTATCGACTTGTTCAATCATAGTTTTCTTAATCTGACATATTGTGTTTATATTTTCTATTCCTTCAACGTTATTAAAGTTTTCCTTATTGTTTTGATGAAGTATGAAGTTATTTTTATATGTTATGTGTAATATTTCTTTCAAAACATTTCTACATATACCTATACAAAAGTTGTGGTTTTGTGGTTTATACATATTATAATACATATTTATATAGGTCGCATGATTATATTGGTTGCATATAAATTTCAATTCATGGTTTAATTTTTGTTCTCGAAGGTACTTATTATACAAAATTTCTGGTATTATAACATTAGTGTTGGAAACTGATTTCAGCCAAAAATGGAGACATGATTGAAATTCATACGGTACACGATCATTTGTTCCCGCAAGCAAAACGACACAATCGTTTTTATTGTAGTTTACTATTTCAGTTGTATCTACTATATCATAGAGCCTAGCACCAGGTTTGAATATACACTTTACATCATAGTCATCACCCAGTAACCTTTGTAAGGTAGTTTGCATGTGCCGTCCTTGATTGTCTGCCAAAATAAGAATTTTTTTCTTAGTGAGCGGGATTAAATCTTCTGCCTTGGACGTACTTTGTTTAGGTGTGTAGTCTTGTTGAGGTATTTTTTCATTTGATTCAGATGGATGAGGAGATTTTACTTTTTGCGTTGCATAAGATGGGTGAGGATACTCCACTTCTTGAGCTGTGTAAGATGGGTGACTAGATTCTATTTCTTGCGTTGAATGAAATGGGTGAGGTGATTCTACTTCTTGAATGGTGTGAGATGGATGAGGAGAATCATTTGTGGCTGTGATCAGATCTTCCGCCTTAGACGTGTTTTGTTTAGGTGTGTAGTCTTGTTGAGGTATTTTTTCATTTGATTCAGATGGGTGACGAGATTCTGTTTCTTGCGTTGAATGAAATGGGTGAGGCGATTCTACTTCTTGAGTGGTGTGAGATGGGTGAGGTGATTCTGCTTCAGTGTCTGACGTTGTTTGTGTACATAAGTCTTGGTTCTGTTTTACTCTAGCTGCACGTAATCGCTTTCGCACTATTTCAGGACTATTACATTCTTTTTCTAAATTTGAACGAAATATCCTTTTTCGCGTTATGACCGGACTGTTTGCATAGGTTACTGTTTTATACCTGCCTACAACTTTTTTTAGGTTTTCATTTTCAGTTTGCAAACGGTTCGTTTCAAGGCAAAGATTTTCTATCTCATTATTTGCAGATTGTAAGTCAATGGTAAGTTGATCTATTCGTTGACTGAGCTCTGTGTATGTGTGACTTTCATCTAATGTATTGTCTGGTAGGCTTAAAGTTGTGTATTCGTGTAGGTCCGATGAGTTTGAGAGGTTGTTCAGGGAGTTCGACTTTGCTTTCATAATGGGCCGAAATGTTATGTTATTGGAATCCATATTGTGAAAATATATCAGTCCGTGAATAGACGACTTTATTTTATTTGTCTCAGTTTGTCTATGAAAAGAAGTTTTTGAACGCAATGTTTACTGTGGCTGTCAAAGTCACTTACGAAAAAGTCAGCTGTTGTCAATTCTGTCATTCAGTGTCACATCAAAGGTTGTTGTCGTGTTTTGTTAAGATAAACAATTTGTTGCCAAAGTGTAAAAATCGCTCAAATTCAAGTGTAAGCAACGGTCTGGTGATTTGAAAGTGGACGACTTTGTTTTCAGACTATATGGCGTAATGGTTGTGTTTTTCAAAGCTCACCGAGTCGTAGTCAATCCCAGCACATTTGTAGGTTATTTTTCTTGACTATTATACTTCTTTCACTCCAAAAAAACTTGACTAGATAATTATTTTTATTTAAAATTACACAGAGCTTTCGTATAACTTGTTGTCGTAGCTGGGGTTGCCAGCCGAACATAAGGTGATCTTTCTGCCTACATTTTTTTGAACAGAATTTTGGTATTATTACTAAATCTCTTCACCTTCTCATTTTAAACGACTTCAAAAAAGGAAGTTCTCAATTCAAAATCATAATTCAACGAGTCATCCGAACCACGACAGAACTGTAGGTGCAACACAGGACTTGACCTGATTAAGACCACATGATAGCGCTGGATGCAAGCCGCTTGCAACCGATCTTACGTATTGGATAACTATAGAGAAAGCCAATGTAAAACTGTCAATGCCCACTTTGTCTGTGAACGGCTTAAACTACACTATGTTTGCCAATACGTAGACTTCATTTGAGATCTTTACGGTCCCATCACATCGACCTCCCACTTTTCGAAATATGTGCCCTGGCCTCTGTCGAAATCCGCTGGGCGATATCGATAACTAGTTCGTCTACGATTCTCCTCATCCTCACAAATTGCAACCAATGACGTTAATTACTACTGATTTTAATAGTGAAGTAAAACTAGTTACAATCTGCGCGCTAGATGTAGATTTCACTTCATTTTCTAGATGTTTTGCTCGTGTGCAATAGGATCATTATATTGAAGGCCGTGGAGATTACTAAGCTGCATTCCTGCGAATTGTAACTGAACTAGTAGAATGGTCTAAATCTTTCAAATCCTTGCAGGTTTGCGTTTGACTACATACTGCCTGATGTTGAGCAGATATGCGGTCTAGGATGTAGCACGCTTACCTAGAAGATGCTCGGGATTTGAAGACACCTACATTTCACAAAATTGAAAAGTAAGTTGTTAAAATCTCTATACTATAACCATCGACAAAAAAGTTTTTATTTTCACTTTTCTCGTCATACATCGAAAATTACTGAAAATGTTAAAATAATTAAAAACCTGTTTTAGCATGTGTTAATGAAGTTATTTTATATGATACCTTACATGATACGATCTACTCACTTTGATTTTTGAACCTAATATATTTTGTGATTTTCGTGGCCCTATTTTTTTGTGATTTAAATAAAAATGTACAGTTTTAAGATTTATTCCTATATGTGTACTCTAAGACAATGCTTCTCGCCAAATTTCATAGTTCTATGTCAACGGGAAGTACCCTGTAGGTTTAGATTTTTGTCAGTGTCGAAATATGCGGTTTTTTACGACATAAACGGCTCTAACTTTTTTAAATGATAACTGAGAAGTTTTTCTTTTACACAACTGCAAGAGACCATAGATATGTATACGTATACAGTTTAAATTTCAACTCGATATCTTTACGCGTTCCCGAGATAAAGAGTCTTGACATACACACAGACGGACAGACGGACAACAAAGTGATCATATAAGGGTTCCGTTTTTCCTTTTGAGGTACGGAACCCTAAAAAACGATTGCGTTTTTTTGATTGGTAGCGTTCGGAAATGAATAAAGTAAGTTCGTGGAGGCTGGGTGGCTATCCTTGCTTTCAGAATTTTAAAGTCTCCTGAAGGCCTCTGTCAGAGCTAAATGGTATAACAACCGGGATCTACAACCTCATCCGAGCCACGGATCCACAGTGTTGCAGATGTGCGGTCTAGGGTGTATCACGCTTACCTAGAAGATACCTATTTTCTCGGGATTTGAAGACACCCACGTTGTACTAGAACGGGAAGACAGACCCAGGCAAAGCGTTCCACATTCATTATTAGTAACACCATTGTTACATGTGAAATTAATTAATTAAATCAATTATACAATTCCTCAATTGGTACTTACACTACATAAAATAGACAGAATTTGACCTGAAGACCTGATGAGTAGGTACTCGGAACTTCGATTCATCATATTAGCTCCAAGACGTCCACTGCTAAATATTGCCCTCTGATATTGAAGCGACGTGAATAGCGATGTATTCCTCCCTTCATCTGCCCAGCTTGAGGGCGGACATAGCAGCGCTTGTCGGTACGTAGTCTCCGTTCGAGTAGGTACCTACTAATTGAACACACCAGTCATCAGTGCGGCGTGCTATTTGCCCTGCGCAGTGCCATTTAAACTTGCCAATCCTGGGATACCCACTATCCGTTGGGATACTGTAACTTTTTAGGCTTCTAAAAATCATCTCATTTCTTATTGGATCTGGCAGAAATACTCCGAGCATAGTCGTTCCTTATCAATACAATTTTAAACATTTAATTTTCGTCGAGTACCAGTGCCCAATGCTCATATATATAAATGTTAGTTTTGATGTACAGAATAAGCCCCTAAAAGGATGCTAATTGATTACCTACGAGTATATCCCTGTATAATTACTCATAGATGACTTAGTAAACATATATATTAGCCATGAAAGATAGTAAAAAAAAGTTACGCTGACGCTTTGGTGCAAGATTCTATGAGGCTCGTGCTGTCAGTGTGGTATTGCAGTTGACCAGCTCGGTCACCACGGTCTTTCTTGCTCAAGAAGCGCTGGTCAGATTGGCCGCCACGCCAGCCTTAACGATGTCATACGCAGGATTTTTGTCACCGCCAATATCGCAGCCGTACTCGAACCGAGTGGGCTCTCGCGTGGTGATGGCAAAAGGCCTGACGGTATGACTCTGGTCCCATGGAAGTGTGGACGGCCCTTACTATGGGACGCAAGTTGCGTCGATACTTTGGCGCCGTCGCATCTTTCTGAGACTCAGAGTAGGACTGGAGCGGCGGCCAATTCGGCGGAGCAGCACCAGCGGCGCAAATATGCTAACCTCGGCAGTGGTTACATATTAAAGCCGTTTGGAGTTGAAACATTGAGTCCGTGGGAGCTGGGAGCTCATCTTGTTTTCAAAAGTATTTCTGAGCGTCTGGTGGACTCAACGCGTGACCAAAATGTCTTGTATTCATTGGTAGTTAATAAAGGCACTAATTGCCCTATTGTAATGGAGCCCAGTCATTTATACAATAAAATGTATCAATTATGTTATTTTAATTTCAATTATTTTATTTGGTATACATAATGACAATGATAATATTATTATAATTATTTAATGTAATTGACATCCTCGTGATGAAGTGTTTGTCAATAATTGGTTATTGTTCTTGATAATGATTGAGACTGATTGACATGTAAATGAAATATTTTATGAATAAATTGAATATGAATATTTACTGAAAACCATAATAGTGAACTCGAGGAAATAATACGTACAATTGTACATACATATCACGAAGGAACTAGCGGGTGCATGGTGAGTAATTTATAATAATGTGTATTTAATTATTTTTTGAGTTATCTACTTAATGTGCTCAAGTAGAGGTCATGTCATAGCTTCTGTTTGTCACAGAGCTTGGAGTAGACCGACACTGAAATGTAATATCTAATACCTAGTGTTTACAAATGTATGACGAGACCCAAGAGCAAAGAGCGTGACGAATAATTCACTATTTCACTTTGTAGTGAAGATTTATATTGAAACATCGCGTAAGAGTTAGAAGTATGTACTTATTCCGTCCTACCACAAAAGTTTTACGCACGCTTTAGACAATGTATAGCAGTACAAATTGTACGGTTAAATAGTGCTAAAAGCGTGTTTAAATCTTTTGTGGTAAGGCGGATTAAGTTTTATTTCCGCTGCTGAGACAAATAAGCGGTAAGTAAGTACTTACATTTATTAAGGTGGCGACTTTTTTGTGAAACTTAGTGAAAAATCAGTATTATAAGTTTTAATGTGTCTTTAATTGTTAAAAACCTTATTATTATCCATCACATTTCTTAATTTAAAAGCGTGCCGTCTTAGCACAAAATTTTACGCACGCTTTAGACAATGTTTAACACTACGAATTATTACACAGTTAAACAGTGTTTAAGCGTGTTTAAATATTTTGTGGTAAGGCGGGTAATGTCTCTAAAACTTAACATTAGTATCACTAGCATTACTACTGTCTACTAACTTTAGTAATAGTTGTTTTAATTTTTACCATATTTTCCCTAGTCACATAGTTTCGCGGAAATCTTTCATTTCTTTTATTATGCTGTGCAAAGATAAAGAGTTAAATATATACTGCGTAATTGTACAAAAGCTTCCGCGAAACGTTCTGGGCGAGGTAAACAAAGAAATTACTTCCAAGGATATGAACACTTTCACAATAAATTGTTCAGAACATTAAACATTATTTTTCATTACAACGAATCGTCTTCTTCTTTTACATTTACACCTTCATTTTCTATCTCTTCGTTCGCATCAACTAGCATATGATGTGACGTATTTTGTATCAATTGTAGCTCTGTATTTGAAAATAATTTAGCTAATTCGATCTTCATTATAGCTTGTTCTCGAGCTGGAAATTTTTTGAACGTTTCTGCGTAGCTGAGAAACAGGTGGTCGATTCCATCGTGTTCTTTCTTCTTTAAATAGTGTATTACTTTTCTCACGTCGTCGTTGTTACTGTTTTTTGTTCTTTGATTTTGTCGTCGAGTTTGACGTTGAGTGAATCTTGTGTTTGTTGTTGTCGGTAAAGCAGGCAAATCTGGTGGTGTCGTAATATTAGGCGATATAGGTGCAGCAAAATATTGTGCCAGCTCCGAATTATGGGCTTGGATACTTAGTGATGGCGATGAAGGAGTTTCAGCTGGTTCGTTCGAGCGGGAATTGTAGTCGTCTAAGAAAGCTAGCTGGGAAGACCAAATGTAGTACGAAGTTTTCTTGTTAGAGGCGGCTGCTACCTTTAATTGCTTTTTGTATTTTGTGTACCCGTCTCTGATGGTCTTCCATTTGTTTCTTACAGCTTCACCTGTGATTGAAAAATTTGGTTGAGTGATTTTTATCAGTTGTAAAATACTGTAGGTAGTTAAAGTTGGTGCGTAAAATATATCTAGCGTACCAATGAAGTCAATAGTCATCCCAGTCTGCTGGTCGACTGCCGATATAATATAGCTAGGTGCAAGAGTGTCCAGTGCTAGCCAGAGCATTGTAATCCGTAAGTCCATTGCAGAAAAACTACATTTGATAAGACAGAAAGAAAAAAAAACCGGATCAGTGCAAGTTAGGCTCGCACACCGAGGGTTCCGTACAAATCCAGAAAATTTCACAAAATTGGTAAGTAGGTACGTTGTTAAAATCTCTAACTCATCATCATCATCGACAAAAGTTTTTTTGACTTTTCTCGTCATTCATCGAATTTTTTTAAAATTATTGAAAACCTGTTTTAGCATGTGCTTATGAAGCTCTTTTATATGATAGGTACCTTACATGACACGATTTACGCACTTTGAATTTTAAACCCATATTTTGTGAATTTTGAAGCCCTATTTCTTTGTGATTTAAATAAAAATGTTCAGTTTTCAGATTTATTCCTATATGTGTACTCTGAGATAATGATTTTTGCCAAATTTCATAGTTCTATGTCAACGGGAAGTACCCTGTAGGTTTTGATTTTTGTGAGTGTCGAAATATGCGGTTTTTACGACATAAACGGCTCTAACTTCTTTATATGATAACTGAAAAGTTTTTTTCTTTACACAACTGTAAAATATCATAGATATACGTAAACAATTTAAATTTCAACTCGATATGTGTACGCGTTCCCGAGATAAAGAGTCTTGACATACACACAGACGGACAGACGGAGAACAAAGTGATCTTATAAGGGTTCCGTTCTTTTCCGTTTGAGGTACGGAACCCTAAAAACGATAGTTATTACTTTTTTATTTGCAAGTAGGTACGTACTCGTATCAATCGTATGGAAGGTATTTAAGCAGTGGACTCACGCACCAACAATACGACGTTCGAAACATCTCCGCCCCGTCCCGTGTTGGTGGAGCCTGGTTCTCAAGTCGGCGGCGGGTCGTCGGCTTCGGTGTGTAGACTCCTTAACTTATAAATAAACAAACAAGTAAGTCGTCTTACCACTCAGATTCAGTTCCCGTCCAATAGCTTCCCAAGCAGCAAGCTTAAGCGACACATTTTTGTAATCCTTGTGACACACGTCATACAAGAACTCGTGAATTTTGACGTGACCTATCAAACATTCGACTATTTCGTTATCCATATCAACTACCTATTAAACTGATAAACAAACACGGTACCTATATTTTAATATTTCTGTGATAAAGATAAGTAATTGCGCGTCCCGCCGAGCGCGACGTGTTTGCGCTTGGCTGGCTGTGATACTAGCATAAACAAAATGGCCGTCCGGCCGGCGACGCGTTCGGTCCCCGTCCCGCCCCGCTGCCGTGCTGCCGCTTCCCCGCCGTGGCCTGGCGTGGCGGCGACTTGACGCGACGGGTGGCGTTGGCTGTTTGCAAGGTCGCTTTCAAACTGTGCTACCTACGTCCTACGTATATTTATTACAATTTATTTATTTGTTTATAGGCGAGCAGTGTATACTGATGTGCCTATATCAAGCAGTGTCGAATAAAATTAGTATTTATCTGTCAAGGAATTTTTTGCCTTCTTTATCCAATCCAGTCTATTCTTAAATGTGTTTATAGTTTTTGCCGAGATAACATCCTCAGGCAACTTATTCCAATGGTATACAACTCTATTGCAGAGGATGTGGTGTGCAGTGTTGGTTTGCGATGGTGTAGGCTGTAAGAGGACTCTATGGCGTCTGCTATCGCGCATATTTTCCTTCAAGGTGTACATGTCGTGGGTATCCGGAAGATTATAGAAGCCATTGAGAATTTTGAAGGTCTCAATCAAGTCTCCACGCAATCGTCGTTCTTCGAGGGTCGTGAGACGAAAAGCTTTTAACCTTTTTACTGTTATTTATCAAACATTATACCTAAGTACGTTGCACTGCACCCTGCACAGCGCTATAGATGTGGCGTAGTGAACTTTTTCTTGATATCACTGTATGACTGCACGCAAGCTATAAAAGTAAACTGCTGTCCATAAATGCCGCTACCGGCCACCAGTGGTTCTTACAAAAACGTCGGTGGTTTCGGTAGTAGTTGTAGCTTTCGTTAGTGGTTGGAAAATTACAAAAAACCAGTTCTTACCAAATCATAATAATCAGGAATCACATGCAATTGAGTTGAGACCAATGATATCTCACTGGTTGAGACCTTCTTTTTTACGAATAAGATTTTTAACAGTGCCTTTAATTTTTCACACATTATTGGAAGAATGCGTATCTGTCGACTCAAAATTTTTAGTTATTCGAAGTGCACTTACAATAACGTAATTGTAACGTAGTTGTGTACCTATGTCCATAGCACAACTAAACAAAAACTTTAAAACCTTACATGAGTTGAACAAGTGTTATACTTAGGTCCCGGCACGTAAGTTGAACAAAAAAATATCACTCTCTCCCTTTCGTTAGCAGAGAAAACAAAAGAGAGGTAGCTATGGTTTAACGTTCAAGTTGTTTGCTGGCTACTATACTTGTAGCAATGAAATATGTATATTTCATTGCTACAAGTATAGTAACTTAGTATACTGATACTTGGGGAATAAAGTAAAAATCAACGAAGAGTTTGTATAGATTTCATTCTGTATTCAGAATGAATCCTATACAAACTCTTGAACAAAAAAATATCACTCTCTCCCTTTCGTTAGCAGAGAAAACAAAAGAGAGGTAGCTATGGTTTAACGTTTACGTTGTTTGCCGGCTTACACAACTTGAACGTTAAACCATAGCTACCTCTCTTATGTTTTCTCTGCTAACGAAAGGGAGAGAGTGATATTTTTTTGTTCAAGAGTTTGTATATCTCTTCGTTGATTTTTACTTTATTCCCCAAGTATCAGTATACTTTGCACATTTTAAGGATTCTTTTCGAAAAAAAAAAAACACTTATTTTCCTCTTCATGTTAGACTTGTTAATTTTTGTAGGAGTTTTTTAAAAATAAACTAAAACAACATTTTCCCCAATGTTTGCAGCGAAGAAAATGAATGTAGTATGGTTTCATCTAAATATGGGTCAGAGTTTCTTTGGTTACGGGGTTATCTGAAAATTACGAAAAAGAAGCCGTGGTGGTCTAGTGGTAGCGACACCCGCCTTACAATTGTGAGGTCGTCAGTTCAAACCCCCGGCCAATGAGTTCTTTTAATTTATCTACGGAATTTAACACTACTGGCTTTCGGTGAATAAAAACATCGTGAGGCAACCTGCATAATATATGTCCGTAGAAGAAATTCGATGACGTATGTGAATCCACCAACCCGCACTGGGCCAGCGTGGTGGATATGGCCCAATCACCCTTCATAGGTTGGCCTACGTCCTGCCGTGGACTATTAAAAGGTTTATACAGTACGAAAATGTTTTGCGAAAACTTGTTAAAATTTGATTGAGATAGGTTCGCGTCTAACTGCTATAAATAAAAAAAAATATACTACATTTATAGGGTAGGTGCACCAGTTGTAACCACTGTCACGGTTTTGGCCATTCGATGTCAAAATTATTACAATAACTATAAACAACGTAACACCATAAATAATGTTGTGAATGTCAAAGTTTGTAAATTTCTTTAAAGATGTTATTTTAACATTAAAATTTTCTACACAATAATTAAATCAAAATGGCTTAAAATGACGCTACAGGGAACTAAATTCTGTAAGCCGAAAATATTTTTTTAATAGAAGCAATATTTTCGTTACTTAACGTTATAAAATCACAATGTATTTTTTGGTTCTACAGTTCTGTATTGTGTAGTTGTGGCCTACCACAACTTCTGTAGAACCACAGTATGGACTAAGTGCCGCTTCGCATCGGTCTTATTAGAAATCTATACTTATATCCTTTACTTTTGACTGCCTCTGTGGCTCAGTGATTAGTGACCTTGACTTCTGGATCAAAGAGGCGTGGGTTCGATCCCCACCCAGGGCAAATATTTATGTGACAAACATAGGTGTTTGCTTTGTGTCTGGGTGTTATTTAGGTACTAACTATATAAGTATGTATTTAAAATATGTATATGCAGTATATCAGTCTCTGGCAGCCATAACACAAGCTTTGCTTAGTTTGGGGTCAGAGACCGTGTGTAAGATGTCCAAAAAAAAACCTACTAAGTTCAGAAAAGAGGAGACCCATGTTCAGAGCACCTCATTATGAATATCATTAGCTCTGTACAGTACTGGTGAAAACGTTTGATACATCTGGGTAGGTACTCGATAGTAGAGACCATAATAATCATCATTTTCATCATCATCATAATCATTTAAAAAAAAAGAATCATCAAAATCGGTTCACAATAATTATAATTGGCGGAGGTTATCGCCTACCTACAAAAAAAAACATATCTCCTCTTTTGAAGTCGGTTAAAATACGTTTGGAGTGTAAGAAGTTCAACATTTCGTAATTTAGTCGTGCATTTACACCCTTAAAGAGCGTTTTTCTATTGCGTCCTGAATGAATCTTGAGCCAATTGGGCGGCCATTTTTGCCTTAATCAGGTCCTCAAAACTTGTGATAAGGCACGCTTCGCCAATTTTAGGGGCCTTAATTGCGTAAGAGCCCTTAAGGGACTTATGATTGCGGATTACGTGGTTCCTCCGTGTATTATTATAGCTGTAGCTTTCGGCACGTTTAGGAGATAAACTTCCGTTGTATATTAATTTTTGACCGACGAACCACCGGAGGAGGTATACAATTCGACGCGTATATATATAATTATATATATATATATATATATTTTTATATATAACCACGCATAACTTTTTTCATAGTAGTCTGATTTCAATAATTATTTTTTTATACTTCGAAATAGATGCCATTTAAATTTTATCGAAATTTATTGAGCCATTTTTGATAAATCAACAATAATGTGAAAAATGTTACATCGATCCGTGCATAATATTTGCGTTCTAGCAATGCGCCCCGGCTTTGCACAGGTGTATTATACATTTAAACATTTCTCTTGAATTACTCTATATATTAAAACAAACTACATCAAAATCCGTTGCGTAGTTTTAAAAATATAAGCATACATGGGGACAGACAGCGGAAAGCGACTTTGTTTTATACTATGTATTGATTCTGTACACGGGTGAAGTCGGACATACTATTTTTTGCAAAAAATAATTATTGTAGACAATGTTAATTGAAATAATTGTCGGAAATCTAGTTGAATCAACGGTAAGCCGTGGTGGTCTAGTGGTAGTGACACCCGCCTTACAATCGTGAGGGCGTGGGTTCAAATCCCGGTCCCGTACCAATAAGTTCTTCGGAATTTATGTACGGAATTTAGCACCATTGGCTTTTCGGTGAAGGAAAACATCGTGAGGCAACCTGCATACGTCCGTAGAAGAAATTCGATGGCTTATGTGAATCCACCAACCCGCACTGGGCCAGCGTGTTGGATATGGCCCAAACACCCTTTGTGGGCCTACGTCCTGCAGTGGACTATTAATAGGCTGATACAGTACAGTACAGGACAACGGTCAGCTAAAAATATGGAGATGTGATTTAGATGCATTTAGGAATCACTTACCCATACATAAATAATGTAAGAAGTTGGTACGTAAAGTTCGCAATAAAAGTTGTTCATAATGATGAGTAAGTATCGTTATGAACAAACTTTATTATGGGACTAACCCCGAATTAACAAAAAGAAATCATAATCATAGCCCATGAATTTTATCAAGAGACAGATAATTTTGATTTCTAAAACCGCTATTCTTCGCAATTTCAGGGCGGGTCCCATAGTAAATTTTGTTTTTGATTGGAGGTATAGATATCTCTTTTAATTCCTGTACTTTGCAAACAACGCCGTAGGTATTACAAGAATACCAATATTAAATAAATTGAATCAAAACTTTAAAGTGTCGTATCTATTCTAGACGTACGAGTATCTGTATGAATTTAATTTTTATTAAAGAGAAGTCTATAGGGTTATCTTGAATTAATTTGATCTCTGTGACCCCAAACATTCTACCCTTTATTAAGCGCACCCCTATCCGCAAACTCAGTTATACAAAGGCACACACGTGTCTGACGCAATAGGTCTATTTCGAGTACAGATTATAAAGCGATAGATGCATATTAAATCTTTGTATAGTATTTTAGATGTCTATTTAACCTGTATCTGCACCTGCACCAGACTATATATTTTATCATACCAGCGTAATAGTCCACTGCAGGACGACGGCCTACCCACAAAGGGTGATTGGGCGATGACCACGCTGGCCCACTGCAGATTGGTGTATTCACATACGCCATAAAATTTTATCTACGTACGCAAGTTGCCCCACGATATTTTCCTTCACCTAAAAGCAAGTGGTGTGATATTGACAATAGTTAGGCATATAATTTGCATACTTGAATACTTCATCATCCATCCATCCATCAGCCTAAGGACGTCCACTGCTGGACATAGGCCTCCCCTATAGATCTCCAATGAGACCGGTTGGAAGCGGCTTACATCCAGCGCGATCCTGCAGTTGTCATCCGTCCACCTTGTGGGTGGACGTCCTACGCTGCGCTTGGCGGTACGTGGTCTCCACTCGAGAACTTTTCGACTCCACCGGTTATCAGTCCTCCGCGCTATATGCCCAACCCATTGCCATTTCAATTTGCTAATCCGTTGGGCTATATCGGTAACTTTGGTTCTTCTACGGATCTCCTCATCCCTGATTCGATCCCACAGAGAGACTCCAAGCATAGCCCTCTCCATAGCTCGATGGGCTACTTGGTGCTTACAAATTAGGCGCATAGTGAGAGACCACGTTTCTGTCCCATAAGTCATCACTGGCAACACACACTGGTCGAAAACTTTCGACTTGAGACACTGAGGTATGTCGGACGAGAAGACACTACGCAATTTTCCGAACGCTGCCCAGCCGAGTTGGATTCGGCGATTGGCCTCTTTCTTGAAGTCGGACCTACCTAACTGGACTACTTGTCCTAGGTAGACGTACGAGTCAACAACTTCAAGAACTTCATCATATTACTAGAAAATACGGTGATAGCCTAGAAAAGCTAATGGTCACTGGACAAATAGAGGGTAAACGTCTTGTAGGCCGCCATCCGATGCGTTGGTCTGTCCAGGTGCACCGACATGATTCCTCAGAGTTTTGACGCACTACATGCACCTAGAAACAGTAAGGAATGGAACTAAATCATCCGAGATAAATTAGTGGAAGGCGTCGGTCATTCAAACATGAGGAAATAGACTAGGGGAGATTAGCTTCGAATAAACATCTATAGAGTCACAATCGTGCAAAAATAGTATCTGAGCTAAAACTCTGCCCAAGCTACGTAGTGGGCAGGCTTTTTAGTTAGACGTAAGGCGATTGCAAGCTGACTACAACGCCGCGCGATACCAAAGTACTCGGTTATAAGCACTAATTAGGTGACATAACGTCGAGATTCGAGAAAACGGGTCATCGTGAATTATTAAATATTAGTATAAAATATAATTTATTTTTTATATTTAGTTATGGTGACCGAACTTTATAAATACCTATCTAACATAGACATTTGTCCAGAATGGTGGATCAGACTATGTTTTAATGTCATCTTATCTCATAATAATAAAATACCCATTTTTATAGCTAAATAATACACGGTCGATAACAACACAAACTGCGTTTAATTCCGACCGCCAGGCAAGTTATCCTTCTGTCTCTCATAATCTGCATATAACGCCTTTAATCAAGGATTAAAGTACGATTTATGAGACCGTACTAAGTTACTAAGCCAAACCTAGAGTCTAGTGTTTAACCTGCGGTTTCAGCGAGATCTTCGTGTGAAGCCCAACTCCTCTGAAGTTTATCTTGTATTGAGGTGGCGTGAAACAACCTAACGTGTGTTAGGATGAATAATGTAAATGTAAAGTTACTTTGTTTCAGGAAAGTCATGAAGTAACATTGTAAGTTTGAGGGAGCGCAAGAAAGTTATATCTGTGAAAAATGTCTAATCTTGGAAGGTGTTTTGTAGTTATAGGATTTTCTTGCAGAACTCGCTCGCCGATGTATCCAATGTTTCAGAATAAAGGGTAAATTGACGACATTTTTCGGTGTTATGTGCACGGTGTTGCACCATGTAGAGTTTTGAGCTATACTTATTCCAAGAGATCAAATTCTTAGTGGCGTTGATCTGTTTTGAGTACCCGTAAAGGGTGTTCGATCGTACATGACTTACAGTAGAACCTCGTTAAGTCGAACCTCGATAAGTCAAAAACCTCCAAATCTCGAAAAAATGTTTTGTTCCCTTCCCTTAAAACACCAAAACCTCCATTACTTGAAATCTTGACCCTCTGTTAATCGAAATAATCACCGAGTCCCTCCAAGCCATTTTGGTACATATTTTCACTCTATAACTCGAAAAATTAAATTTGACCTCTGTATCTCGAACATAGGACCGTTTAATTTTACAACCTTTACAACTTGATCATATGGAATTTATTATCTCTATTGTTCGAACAAAAATAAGTTACCGACTTTAAGAACTTGCCGACAATGTGAGTACACTATTGTTTCTTAGAAAACATTTTAGGAGTATACAAAATAAATTTATGACTCATGGAAACACGTGTTTGCTTGCTTTGTGTCAGGTGTTCAATTTTGATTCCCTTTGAAATTTAGCTAAGCCAGTCATTTGTTTTCGACTTAAATACCGTCAGAAGTAGTTTGGTTCTACTGCAATACACATCAATTAGTACAACAGTTAACATGAGTGCTGTGAAACGTAAACTAAAAACTTTTAGTCTTGCTGAAAAATTAGAAGTGCTCGAAGCTGTGAAGAGCTGTCAAAAAAAGAAAGATGTTGCTGAACAATTTGGCCTGCCAATGAGTACTCTTTCAACAATAATAAAAAATGAATCAGACATCATGAGAAAAATAAAAAACGGTCAAAGTTTGTCCTGCAAAAGACGACGAATTGCAGAATATCCGGGCTTGGAGGAGTGCTTACTTAAATGGTTTGAGCAGTGTCGCAGCCAAAATATTAGTGTTAGTGGACCACTGTTACAAGAAAAAGCCCAAATATTCCCTAAATCATTTGGACTCGTTAATTTCAGAGCCAGTAATGGATGGTTAGAAAAATTCAAAATATGTTTGTCACCTCTGCAAGTTGAATTTTTATTTATTTTACCTCTCTAATTCAAAATTTATAAGAATAAGCCTCAAACTCTTTATGTCGAATCAAAATCCGCCTAAGTCGAAATCCTCCATAAGTTGAAAACTCTATAACTCGAATTTTTTGGCGTCTCCCTGGATGTTCGACTTATAGAGGTTCTACTGTATATTAAATTATTAATCTTAAAACACTATAAAATCATGTTTAGGTTTGACATAAGTATTCGAGTTCTTAATTTGTTATTAGTTACAAGAACGAGTATCAGCTCAGATAGTAAACAAAGTCGAGCTGTCGCCGGCTTATAATATGAACAGTAGAAATGGGCAACTGCACCCATCTCTACCAGAGAAGATAACTCGGTAGGGATAAGTGCACTACACAATTGGTCAGTAAACCTATCGCTACAAGTAGAACTAAATCTACAAAAAGTGCATTTATCCCTACCAGGGGGGATAGCTCATACTTATCCCTATATAAGTGTACCAGCCGCGCTAATCATCTTGGCTGCCGTTTCTAATTTTATATACCTATACAGGGTTATTTCTAATCAATTAGCATCCTTTTATGGGCTTATTCTGTACATCAAAACTTTTGTTCTGTGAATTTTGTTAAAACTCAAAAAAAAAATGAGTATTCCATAGAAAATAATGTTCACCCGCGACAAAATGTATGGATGGAACAGCTGATATTTTTTTTGAGTTTTGACAAAAGTCGCAGAACAAAAATTATTCGTTTTGATGTACAGAAGAAGCCCCTAAAAGGATGCTAATTGATTAGAAATAACACTGTATATGAAAAAATGAAGCATTTTCATACATAGCTCATGACTGGTAAGAATTTTCACCTATATTGTTAATCCGAATGTGTGTTTGTTACTCTTTCACAAAGCAACAGAGCAACGGATCGACTTTACTATTAGCATGGATTATATAGTTTATAAGACGAAGAGTTCATAGACTTTTTTAAATCTCTGTAAAACTAAAAATTCTTATGAAATAACACTTATCTCGCGGACGAAGCCGCGGTGTAAAAGCTAGTTTTTTTTTATGAATAATTTATATAATATATCACATTGTTTATTTCAACAGACATATATCTGGCTTGCTCGTTTTGTATCTACTAAAAACCCAGTTTAGTTCACCACATGCCATTTCAGTAAGTAAATAAATATCGCAAAATAAAATCAGTGAGGCTTTAAAAATAAACCGGTACATCGATTTTTGTAGAGTAAGAAGTGGCTCACGGCGCGGCTCTACCAAATCTAATTGCTGAGCGTCTCGGAGCTCATGAAATTTAGATGAGGCTCTCGAGGCTCTGGACGCCTGGACAGATGAGTTTAGGTCATAGATATTTAGAATCGTACTTCTATTCAGCTACCGACAACTTGTATGTATCAATACTCATGTACTTGCGCGGATTTGCAAAATTTTTAGGGTTTCGTGCCCAAAGAGTAAAAACGGGACCCTATTACTAAGACTCTGCTGTCCGTCTGTCCGTCATAATTATTATTAACCATTCGTAGTAAGAATGTGTAAATGATATACTATGACAATAAATATAAAATACTTATAAATAAGGGGGGCCCTCCCATATAAGTAACATTATTTTTTATTTTATATTAATAACGACAACAGGAAGATGCTTGAAATATGCACAGAATATTAAGTTGTATATTCCCTACAAAAATAAATAGTTAAATTAAAATAAAATACTATACGGAACCCTTCGCGTACGAGTCCGGCTCGCACTTGGCCAATTATTCAGTGTTGTGTTGTGTGAACGCCATCGTTTATGGAAGACACCAGATGGATTTTCTACCTGCATTTTAATGAAATTATACACTGAACGAAATTGATATCGACACCGCTTTGAAAGACAGATAGAATCTTTGTTTAATTCTTGAGGCTTCATTTTTTAATCGCGAAAGCCGTTCTAGTTTTTTTCGTATCCGTGAGCGCATTTAAGTAATTGGTTTGTTGTTCTTTGTAAGTAATATTTGTACAATTAGTGGCATTACGCGTAGTTGAAATTTGAAACAGAGTTTTGTGTCAAATTGTGTTCCCGATAGTGGGGACAACATGTCCCATAACGTGATATCTGCGGTTTAGATTCTATGACTGATCGTCGGCCTTTCACAGTCGCGTGTTGAACTGGTGATGGAATTATTCTATCAAATAAATGAGTGCTTACCTACATATCGAGGTAAAAATAGTTTCTCATTTATTTTTATCTCAGCTTTTTTGTCAGGAGGTTTTCGCGTGGGCTAAAAATGATTGGATGGCAGGTTGAATTTAGCCCGTATTAACATATTTATCTGCGGCTATTTGGGGTTTAGCTTTGTTCATAATAATGGTAAAATGAAAGATTTAAGGTAAATAGCGTTACACACCATATCACATCATTAGGATACACAGTACAATAACGAAATGGAGTGAATGAGTTGACCAAGTTTTTATATTACAGTAGGAATAATTAGTAGGAGTAATATCTCTACCATCAATCATACTTATTGTTGCTAAACAAATGTCAAATAGTAGTTTTGTGCGAACACTTGGAGGCACTCAAAGCATTTATATATTGGTAAATGTATAGACAGGCAAGAGGCTGGAAATTAGGTATATGTGAAATTGTTATAAATAAAGTACTAACTCAAATCCATATCTATACAGTTTATCTAAAGACAAATGTACCTTATTAGTATCTCTTTCGTCCAAATAGTATGTAGCAAATAACTAAAAATTGGGATAATGAACCAAATAATAAAAGAAATGGAAGAGAAAATGACATCGGTACCCTTCTCAACAGTCTTAATCAAACAATAATAGTTAGAACATAACTACCTTGAAGAAAATTAACCCTTTTCTCGGTTCGGTAACAAATGTCACGCCTCCACAAAAGGCAACCTTTGAATTAATAAGCCACAAGTTTGGGCACGGCCAACTTTGGTCACAGCCACAATGACGCGCGTTGATTGACGAAATTGGCGGCAAAGTGGTGACAACAGCCAAATGGCCGCCCAAAGATTGATGAGTTAACCTCTGGCAGTGAATAAGTATAAGTTCCAGTAAGGGATGTTAAGTGCGACATGGAATGTCAATGAAAATCCTTTTTTCACAGCCTTTTCTTGTTGTGAACTGCTTCTATAATTCTAGTACTTAAGGCAATCGTGAGCCGCCAACTTGGTCATACAAAAACAATAAGTTGCCTACCTCTAAATATTATCAGATTTGAGTGTTTTTAGGGTTCCGTACCTCAAATGGCAAAAACGGAACCCTTATAGGATTACTTTGTTGGCCGTCTGTCCGTCTGTGTGTATGTCAAGACTCTTTATCTAAGGAACGCGTAATGATATCGAGTTGAAATTTAAACTGTATACATATATCTATGATATCTTACAGTTGTGTAAAAGAAAAACTTCTCAGTTATCATATAAAGAAGTTAGAGCCGTTTATGTCGTAAAAACCGCATATTCCGACACTCACAAAAATCAAAACCTACAGGGTACTTCCTGTTGATATAGAACTATGAAATTTGGCGAAAAGCATTGTCTCAGAGTACACATATAGGAATAAATCTGAAAACTGAACATTTTTATTTAAATCACAAAAAAATAGGGTTTCAAAATTTACAAAATATGGGTTTAAAATTCAAAGTGCGTATATCGTATCATTTACATGTCTACATAATCGTATCAAATAAAAAACCTTCATTAGCACATGCTAAAACAGGTTTTTAACTATTTTAACAATTTTCGATGAATGACGAGAAAAATTAAAAAAAATAAACTTTTGTCGATGATGATGATGATGATGAGTATAGAGACTATAACTACGTACTTCCCAATTATGTGAAATTTTCTGGATTTGTACGGAACCCTCGATGTGCGAGCCTGACTTGTACTTGTCCAGTTTCTTTTATGTAATCAGCACTGCATTCGCTAAGATTAAACGTCTTAGTTTTCACATGTTTTTATGTGACCTTAAATTTATATGCCTCTAAAAAATTTATATATTTACTTAAAAACTTGGCTAAAAAGTACATAAACTAATTTTTTTAACTGAAAGAAAAAAAATGTACGAGCTTGCAATATTTGTAACTCAGGCGGTTGACACTAAAAAATAACATTTTGTTACAATTTAAGGGGTAAAAAGAGTTTTCTTCAGGTACGTAAATTTTATCAAAAAGATACCGAAAATTCTCTATAATAAATAAAATTCTGTACAGAAAGCAGTGGTCGATACACGATCTTCTTAAGCCACTAATGTGACATTAATGGGACAGATCGAATATACAGGGTTATTTCTAATCAATTATTTCTAAAATCTAGAGGCTTATTCTGTACATCAAAACTAACAACTTTTGTCCTACAACTTTCGTCAAACCTCGAAAAATATGTTTGTTGTTCCATAGAAAAATATAGTTCACCCTGACAAAATGTATGGAACAGCTGATTTTTTTTTGAGTTTTGATGAAAGTCGTAGAACAAAAGTTGTTAGTTTTGATGTACAGAATAAGCCCCTAGAAGGATGCTAATTGATTAGAAATAACCCTGTATATGGAACTGAGATTGCAATAACAATGCTACAGGAGGCTTACGGACTGCAATTAGGTAGTTATAAGTAGATGTTCCTAAAAGTTCGTATACCTAGGCTGGGTGAGTAGCCCGTGAGAGTTTTTAAGCCGCCCGAAGGCATATAATTTAACGTGTCATCCGAACCACTGTAACACTCAGTTCTAAATGCCACTCGCGGTTACTAATCTGAAGACTGACCGTGCTGAACATTACTTAGTCAAACTACGCCAAGAGCGCAGGTACCTAGGTAGCCAGAAATATTGTATTATAAACAACTCAATATTATACAAAACAATTAATGAATTATAGTATTTAGTGTTAGTAGATAACTACAAGTAATAAGCCGGTCTAGTGGTAGTAACACCCGACCTCCAATCGTAAGATCGTGGATTCAAATCCCGATCCCGTCCCAATGAGTTCACACCATTGGCTTTCCGGTGAAGAAAAACCTGCAAGGCAACCTGCATACGTCCATAGAAGAAATTCGATGGGGTATGTGAATCCACCAACCCGCACTGGGCCAGCGTAGTGGATATGGCCCAATCACCCTTCGTGGGTAGGCCTACATCCTGCAGTGGACTATTTAAAAAAAGGCTGTTACAGTACAGTACAGTATATAACTGGCTGAAAGTACAAACAAACTATCATTATCCCGTAGGGACTAATCGCGCACTAAAATTACGAGATAAATAAATACCTCCTCATCCCGACGTTTCGGCCGAGTGGTGCCGACCACGGTCGATGCAACTCGGAAATTCGGAATACGTCGGGATGAGGAGGTATTAATTTATCTCGTAATTTTAGTGCGCGATTAGTTCCGTAGTAAATAATAATAATGTGTTCAAATCGCGAAAGTTTAAAAACTACACATGTACAGACAGACGTCAGAAAATGAAACAAACTGGCACTCAAATCATATAAATAATATGTAAAGTATATTTTCGACAAACATCACTAAAACTTTATTGGGTTGGGCTTTACAGTACACGTACTCGTAGATTGAATTAGTAGTAATATTTGCTACTGACATTATGGCGAAATACAAAGTTTCGTACAAACCACGGAAATCAATATAATTAAGATTGATGGGGGAGTTGACACTTTGCAAATAGTTTCTATAGCATTTCGGAAAACAAGAATACCAACTTGTTAATTATTTGGATCTGATTTCAATAACACAAGTTTCATTCAAGGGACTTTCTGTATTTTGTATTTTAAAAAATATTTTTCTGTACTGGACTTTACAACCTCTGAACATATAAGCTTGGCTCTCAAAATATCTTATAGCTATAAATGCTTATCATATAGCATTGAGGAAAAAAATATGTGGTGCTAAGATCAATTAGTGTATTATATGGATACTGGATAGGTAGTTAGGTAGCTACTTGGCTGTTGCATAGAAAAATGTTTATTTCCTAATAACTGTCATTGGTAGTAACAAGCTATGTACCGAGTGTTGTTTAAGCTTAAATATACTAATTAATTATATGATTTTATCGTACTTCACACACTAGGTTTATCATATAAATGTTCTTGTTGTGTAAACATTTCAAAAATTGCCGCGCTCGCAGGATTTGAACCTGCATTTCTGGGATTCCGGCCCAGATGCTAGAACGCTGTACTACGAAATTAGTGAACTCTTTATCATACTAATTAATTTGGTTTAATTTAAACTTAAATGAACATTTCATCATCATCATCATCTTATTGCGGCCCACTGCAGGGCATAAGCCTCCTCCCCCTTACGCCAACTATCCCTGTCCTGTGCCAGTCTCATCCAGGTGTTGCCGCAAAACTTTTGGATATCACGCCACCGTTGTACGGGTCTACCGGGACTGCGCTTCCCGTCACGGGGCATTGAAATGAACATTTATAATACAGCATATAGGTTCTAATTTTAGAATTATGTGTATTATTATATTATATGGTCGTTAATAAATAATTCAATAACTGAGCTCCTGTACTGATTAGATACTGATTCGGTACCTGTGCGTAGTTAATCATGTGTGATCAAACAGTAGCTGGCAAGGATGATGGGAGAGGGGACAGAACTAGGTCACGAGTACTAGTAACAGCCGGTCCACATGGTGCTGTGCCACAGTACAACGTGGTAAATATGCTGCAGAGACAGGACTCACAGAGATTCAGCGCCGCAACGGAAAGGTCTCTTATTGATCTGTGTACTGCACAGAAAAATGCCAAGTCGATGACTGCACCGCTTCGGCAGCGCGCTGCATACACCCAATGTTACCACTTTCAGTGCTAGATTTGGCATTATTTTCGCAAGCCTAGCGCTAAAATTAGCACCTAGAACTCAATCTAGCACTATTTTAACAGCAATTATTTTTCTTTTTACCTTACACCAAAAGGTCACCTTACTTGGTCACCTTAGAACAAAATGCAGCCACTACATAACGCTACAATTTTATACATTCATTCTTCATATCCGAACAGGGGCCGTATTTCGTACGCCCGTACGCGTTCTGACTTTCCACTCTCCTTTTTCTCCTGTTCGCGCCAGTTACTCTCGCCAGGAGCGGGAGAAACAACGAAGCCGAACGTCAGAGCGCGTACACAATACGTCCACAGGGCTCAAAAACTTCTACGAAAATTGCCACACAAAGACGCTTTGCTCAGTTCTCAGGCCCTTGAAACTGAATCCTACACAGCCCCATGACAAGAAAAAAATAGACTAGGTAGACTCAGTCGGTCCTCCTAGGCGCCACATGTGCTTGCTCTACCGCACAGTGTGGACCATCTCTTACACTCCAAACACTCCATTTCCCTACTGACGCTCTAGCTCTGATCTACCTGGTATTGACTCTTAAATTTTGTGTAGCGTTCACGGAAAGGTGAAACTAAATGTACGGTTATTCGTTTCATTTATTCTGTGATGCTCTATATAAATATGGGAGTATTGAAGTGAGATAATAATATCACAACCGCATTGAGAAACTTGGGAGTTATTTGGAGTTCTTGGACTGACAATCCAGCGTTAAAAGAGAAAAATTACAATTATTTATAAGTAATATTATCATCATAAAAATAATTATTTATACAACTAAATGGAATAGTATTTACAGAGAAATGTGTGTTAACAAGTAACATAAAACTGGCATTATATTAATACATTTTGTATTTTCACATCAATTGTCATGTACATAGGAACATGATTTCTAAATTCTACGATTCCCTTTGCCGTTAATCAGGCGGCTTCTAGATGGTCTTACTGGAGATCGCCTGCGAAGCCCTGTGTCCAGCAGTGGCCGTTCTATGGCTGGAACGACGATAACGACAATCGCTTTCAGTTTAATTTGACTAGAGGTGCTGTATATGTAGTAGTAAGATTTGATAAAGCGTTTTTTTTTTTCAAAAAACCCTAGGTATTTTGCACGGATAATTAGATATTTCTCTATCTTACTGAAAAAAGTTAGGAGTTTGCAATACGAGTTGCTCTGAAGATTTGATAACCATATCTAACCTTTACTGTGATTGGCTTGATTTTGTTATACTGGCTAATAAAAGTTGACCTTAGATTATTGTATGTGTTTATTCCATATTGTACCTTGTTGTTTTTTTTTGAGTATTTTTCCAACCTTATAATTCTTGTCTTTTTGGCCGCTTCGTAATTCACCTTGTTGAAGCGTCGCTTGTTGATCATTAGCTCTATATTTTTTTGGATAACCGTTTCACTAGACATTTACTTAAAGCTTAATTTCTCTTCATCCAAACCTAATTAATATTCTTTCTAACACATCCTCGAGTCAAAAAACTACGTCGTCCATCTCTCCTTCCAATTCATTACAACACTAATATACCCTTGCCCTAAGTAAATCCGCCCTAAATCCGCCCCATGTATCACGGGCTCGCTCGAGTGTGGGACTGTTTACATTTATTTAGGAAATAGCGGATATTGCGTGGGTCCGATACATTTTACTTGGAAGGTAATTTATTTTTAGATATGTGATGGGTTTGCTTTACTTCTGGCGGTCAAAATTTGACGCCTGACTGGGCAGAGGGATGACAGAATTAGGTTCTGACCAATCGAGAGATATGTATCTAAAGATAATTAACATTTTGATGACGTATCATTATTGAAATTTGTAATTTTCTGGTAATTAATATAATTAGTATTAGTAGTATTTTGAACAGTAGATCTCGCGATACATTTTTTTAACTGAATCATCATAAACCTATATCTCGACTCGCTCTTGACCGATTTGATTCATACTATAATAGATCCAACCGTTTATTTTCTTTTTGACAGCACCAATAGAACGTAACTGCGTCATGTTACGCAAAAGTTCACTTTTAAATGCGAGGTTTTAAAAATATGACAAATATATAAATATATAAATTCAAAGTGAGTAAATCATATCACGTAAGGTATCATATAAAAGAACTTCAGTAGCACATGCTAAAACAGGTTTTTAATTATTTTAATTATGTGTTTGATCGGAACCCTCGATGTGCGAGCCTGACTCGCACTTGTCCGGTTTTTTCTTGATAACGAGAGTGACCTCTAAAAGGTCCTATGTTAAAAATAGTTCATCTTGATGTACTAATATATTGTGTTCAAGTTATCAGTGACCCTATATATCTTGAACTAAAGTAACGGTAGCTGTTAGGCCAGTAGTACCTTTCATTCACGCGTCCATTCATGTTTGACTAGTAATGCGTGGAATGAATACCGTAAACATTACTGGCGATCACTCACTTTCTTTTGTCGTGGACACGTACGAGTACATGACAACACTCTAAATTAAGATTAGAAACAGCATTTTTCTCGTAGAAATATACTTTTCCTCATAACGCTCTAGATGATCTCGTATAATATCTCGTTATTGCTGCAGCAACAATTGTTTGGTATGGTAACAACTACAGTAGTTCTTTAAAGTTCTTTTGGTGGGTTCCTTAGAATGCCTCAGAAATATCACATCACTAAACAAATCAGAAAAATATGTTTGTTTGTTACATTTTCACACAGTAATAGAGCGACGAATCAACATGATTGCCAGAAATACAATAACCCTGATTACAGAGGCGCTATCGTAATTATAATATCTAAATAGCATAGTTCTGTTTCTTTTTCGCTCTAGGCATTCGATAGAGAGAACGCTTTTTACGTTGCTATTAAATTTACGCTGGCGCCTCTGTAATCGGGCTTAATATAAAAGTCAGGGAGTGTAATAGGCTACTAATTTCACGCGGGTCAAAAGTCGGATTTCAAGACAGTTTCTTATTTAATGTTCAGTGACCTGATTTCAGCGTAATAGATAACCAAGTTTATAGTATCAGATAGGTACGTGAAATAGTACTCAACGCTTAATCCGCCCAATTTCATCTGCCATCTCTACGCCAGCTCTGGATTTCCGGGGATTTAAAGATTATGCAAGGATTACGCTGTTCGTTCACCAAAAAAATGTCTTCCAAATTCAAGGTCGAACAAAACTGGAACAAAATCATTCGATTTCTGACTTATTTTTTATTTCGTTCACAGAACTCGATTGGAAAATGGAATGAAGTAGGTCTATCGATAAGTGAGTGCCTAAGACAGATTGCTCGATGTATTTCCCGACGTAAACAATTCAGCCTCTTGGAATCGGTAAAATTGAATTCTGTTAAGTGTCAGATACAAATCGCCCAAAACGTAAGAAATATTAGATAAAGAGCGAAGAAAGATGGTCTTGATTTAGAATTTATAAAAGTCTATCAATTTCTTTCACGACTATGTATCACTATCAACGCATAAGCCTAAGGACTAGCATTTTTATAAATGCCTTTTTTAATATACAATTTTATTATTCAGATTTAAGCGTAGCGTAGGACGTCCACCCACAAGGTGGACGGATGACCTCATTAAGACCGCAGGATCGCGCTGGATGCAAGCCGCTACCAACCTCTCTTATTGGAGATCTATAGAGGAAGCCTATGTCCAGCAGTGGACGTCCTATGGCTGATGGATGGACGATGGATAGATGGATGATTCAGATGTTATAATCTTTCACAAATGTACAATAAGTAAAAGGGTTTTGGATATCTCCATCAAAATATGATCTGATATGCAACCCTGAGCATAATACCTAACGAAATGCGTCGTATTATCTGTTTCAAATTATTTTTCTTCGAGGGATGCGAAAAGTCGTGAAAACCAACTGAAATGGATCTCTTTGTATTGAAGCCTCGTTATCGAGTGCTCTGAGGCGAGAGCTCCAATTTTTCTCTCGAAATATCGATACAGAAGTATTTAAAGTCCACCTTCATTTTCGTTTTCTAAAGGGTTGGTGCAGATCGAGCTTGAATTTCCTTTAAGAACTCAAATGTTCACATCTAAAATAAGGGGCATTGTTGAGGAGATCTGACCCATTTCAATGTAGATTTGAATTTTGTTTATTTGTGAATTTTAGTATTATGCGATTTTTTCTTTTATTAAGTATTTTGGATAAACGTGAAATTGTTTTACATACGAACGAAGATGGTAAATGCGTGAAATGATATAACGCAATTACTGGACTTAGTAAACACCAAATATTTTGAAAAATAAAATACCAAGATACTAACTCAGCTATTACGTGTCGCGGAATGTAAAAGTGTCAATGTTGTTTCTTAACCGACGAAACAGATGAGTCGACGTGTATATTTTTATACTCTATAAAATTTAACTTGATCTCTCCGACAGTGACATTGACATAGAAGATTGACATTTTTAGAGTTGAGATAGTGGTAGAAAAAATCGATTTTCAAACAATGTTGTAATGAAATCGAATGAGTAGTTGAAGGTGAGTAATTAGAGTTTATTTAATTACTATTATTTAAGATCAAGTATGTACACATGAAAAAAAAAAATGATATTAATTAAATACTCATAATAATGTCACGATAGTATCTACCGACGTTTTTAATTATTATCGATGCTAATGTAACATATATTTGGGTTTTATTTAATTACACATGTAAAAAATGTTATGATATTAAAATATACAATAAAATTAATGAGAAATTAAGTTTTATTTAAAATATCGTCAGTATAAACTATCGATATTTTAATTAAAACTATCTAAAACACTGTGGTCACGATCATTCGTCGCCCATCACTAATCGGCATGCCCACAAAGTATGACATTGACAGGTACTGTCTGTACTATTAGGAAATTCAGGACTTCATAGGTGTGATTTTTCTGACAGCTGTCGCAGAGATCAAGTTAAATTTTATAGAGTATAATGAATACGCGAATAACTTTTCACACAGTAGCCCAATTTTGAATTTTATTTTGTATTGGAATTGGTCCTCAAGGACGGATGACATTAAGACTGCAGGATCGCGCTGTAAGCAAGCCGCTACCAACCGGTCTTATTGGACATCTTTAGGGGAGGCCTATGTCCAGCAGTTGACTTCCCATGGCTGAAACGACGAACGACGATTGAAATAAGTACCTATCTCTCGAATTTGGTCCCAATTTCGTCACAATTGGTATTGGTATTCAGTTTAGTTGACTGATAGAATATGTTATACCTACCGTATGCATCAATGAATCGTACCATGTAATGCTTTTCGAGTAGAGTGCTGTAGAGTCTTGAAATATCTAATGTTTCTGCTAGCAATCGATTACAATAATTATAAGGAAACCAATTTTGAAACATTAGAAAATTATTTTCATAATCGCATGCTATGCTATCCCGTTCAAGCTAACATAGATTTACAATGTTCGCTCCTGCTCTTACACCGTCTCCTGACCATTTGCGCATACGTCCTAGCAGGCTATCGTTTATCTATGTGTTTCGTTTGTAAGATAGGTATTTATTTTCGCGCATTTTATCTAAGGTATTCAAACGCTTAGATACGTGGTAGATATTGCACGCTAGTGGTGTAACAGATTAGATTAGGATGCATTGCACTGGATTAAGCTGAGCAAGTCTCATGACGCAAATCAGCAGATTACGTCGTATAGATTCCGTGCCGCTTATCGTACTCTACTACCATACAAAAATAAATGGATACTAGGACTATTATCAATTAATTTTACCACATAATCCCCAATTGAAACGTTTACCATCGTTGTAGAAAAAATATATTTAAGATTTATTTAAATGAAATATTTAGGTTTTATTTAAATACTAGCTGACCCGGCGAACTTCGTCCCGCCTAACAGTCGATTAAGGTAGCCTAAGTTACTCCTTATTACATCAGCTACCTGTCAATAAAAGTCCCGTCAAAATCGATCCAGCCATTTCAGAGATTAGCCTGAACAAACAGAAAGACACACAAAAATTGTAAAAAAAAAAAATTTTAGTGTATGTACCGTATATATTAATTATAAGAGGTCTATTCATATGCATGTAGTAAAAAACGGTTATTTCAATATTACAAACAGACACTCCAATTTAACTTATGTGTATAGATGTATAGATATCGTTGCGAGGTAACTTAAAGGTTGATAAAACAGAAGTAGACAATAGACTACGCTGTCTCTATAAAAAAACGGTTAATATAAGTTGATAATATTAAAACCTATTGTTTTGTTTTGTCCTTATAATCTTTTTTTTTATGTAATGTGGTTGTCTAGTAAAAGTGTTATTGTTTATTTGTTAGATATCTATAAGAGAATAAGCTGTGTTGGCAAAACGGATCGTCTCGTCACGATGAGTGATCCTGAAGTGAACGACCACTTCAAAGTAAAAGTGCTACGCATTTGTTTGAGTTCAAGTATTCGCACAAAGTAAGTACCTACCTAAATACCGTACAAACTTATCTTCAACTGAAGGACAGAGCTACAATCGCATTATCAAACCATTTTTGATTTAAAAATTTAATTCCACTGATTAATCACCTCTAAAATAAGTTGTTCTGTATCTTGAACGCGATCAACTCATCCCGGAGTCGAGAATGCTTCCGCTCCACTCGTTGGAGCAATATCCGCTCGTACTGCGCGGCCACTAGTACGGCCCGGATACGAACAGGTTCGCTTGCCCGAAATTAACTTCAGCTGTTTTTATCCTTTTTGGGGTTTCGTATCGGTTTTTTACATTTGAGTAACGAGACTGAGACTTGAGTGAAGAAATTTAATATTGCCCATATTTCTTTGCAATGAGCCCTCATTGGGCGTCTTGAAGGCATGATGATCTAGAGGTAGTGACACCTGCCCTACAATGATGTCGTGCGTTTAAATTCCCGATCCCGTACAATGAGTTCTTTGGAATTTATGTATGGGATTTCACACCACTGGCTTTTCGGTGAAGGAAAACATCGTGAGGCAACCTGTAGGTATACGTCCGTAGAATAAATTCGATGGCTTTTGTGAATCCACCAACCCGCACTGAGCCAGCGTGGTGGATATGGCCCAATCACCCTTCGGGAATAGGCCTACGTCTTGCATTGGACTATTGAAAAAAAGGCTGGTACAGTACAGAGAGCGTTTTGGAAGCGCCTGCGTCGTTATGACAAAAAAATTCTTATGGCACGTAGGTTGTTTGTTGTTTATTCATAATAAGAGATTATTATTGTACTCATAATGATTTATAACCAACTTATACTATAGGACCAAAACAGAAACAGCTTAAATTGACTTTGGAATTGGTATCACTATAAAAGTTGGTATAGGTAATTAAGAGTATGATGATCGTACAGGCATATGTCGTCTAAAGAAACAACATATTATAGTGGAATCAAAGAGTATTCATGAGTAGAAAAGATACATAAATAAACAAACCGCATACATAAATATCTCGCAAGAGTATCTCTATATTTATTTACTTTATGTATAAAGAAAGTGTTTTTCTACTCAATAAAACACTGTGACATTGCATCATGTCACAGAGATAAGCCATTGACACATTGTTCATAGATAGCTGAAATTGCATAATCAATTGTTTATCTTATCGGAGCTGGAACCGTGAGATACCTGGAAAAAAATCTCTATTGGCTTAGTAAGGGTAGTGCTTAAATGGTTTGCTGCTAACCTAATCTGGTCAGCAATATGTAACAAAAATTGCTATTGAATCAGGCAAGAATATCATTTTTTTTCTCAATGTAGTTGTTAATGTTTCCTTTATACAGCTCGAAAAAATATCGGAACTTTGCTGTTAATTTTTAACCCCATATCTCTTCGAGTGGTAGAGCGCCATCTTTATCTTAATACGTTATACTTAACCTTAATAGTACCTCTTTTAACTATTATTAACTAATATTTTACTTTAATATTATTTTTAACTATTTAAAACTAATAAAACTATATTTATTTTCGTAAAGTTGACATTAAAAAATCTTCATTAAAACTAGCGTGAGGATTCATTATTAAAATGAGCGGGCGTCCGTTGTCGGGGGCGCGCGTATTCCCTGAAGAAAGAGTACTAACTACTCTGAAACCGGTCGGACGCATAGCGGCTCGACCGCTCAAATAATCGTGAGTTGTATCCGGTGTTCATATAAATTAAAAAATCTGCCAAAATTCACATTAAAATTCTTCATATGACATTAACAAATTAACGAGCATAAAAAATACAGACTGCAAAATAAAATCAAATTTGGTTTGGTCAAATGTTTAACAAATACAATTACCTACTGGCTACTGCTGATCAAAAGCAATTCAAGGAACAAAACGGGTTTCACAGCTGACCGTTCAAATTACCGCATAGCTATGCTCTTCACGTCCTAGCCACAATGTTTTGTAAAGTATAATGTACCTGAAATACCTGAATATCTACTTTAGCTAGATAATAAGATACGGAGCCATACAAAGGGTTAGGAGATTCTGCAAATGACCATAAAGAGGTGATTTAAATGGCTCTATATTTGGAGTAATGTACGCTTTATGCTGGTTTATGAAGTCATAGTTTTTGCTATATTTTTATTGGCTTACATAGCGTAGATATCGTGATTTGACTATGTTTCTAGGTAAAAAGTAAGTTCATATAGGCCGGGTGGCTAGCCCTGGTGTCAGAGCTTTGTTCTTTTTTTTCAGCTTTTTTGGAAATTTTTGTTTATAAGTGATTTTCAAAGTTAAGCAACGTTCAGCACGGTTACTCTTTGGTGACTGTGAGTGGCATTTACAACTGAGCGCTGCCGTGGCTTGGATGACACATACGATATGACCAATCAAGAGCTCCAATTATTTTAACTGTTCAGTCGGCTTGAAAACACTGACACCAGGGCATGCCATTCGGTCCGTACGAACATATAATAAAATATATCTCTGTGAGTATTGTTATATTCGAACAGTCTCTGGTGAAACCTAAGTACGAGCGCAGCGTAGAATGTCCACCCATAAGGTAGACGAATGACCTCATCAAGACCCCAGGATCGCACTGAATGCAAGCCTATTTTAATCGGTCTTATCTATAGGGGAGATCTATGTCCAGCAGTGGGCATTCTATGGCTGAAACGACGAATATTTTATAAATATTCAGCCCAAGTAAATATAAAGGTTCGTCGCCACTAGTACCATAAACAGTTCCATGATGACACTACTGTTAATAATTTTCAACACTAGTACCATTCAGAATGAATCTCGAAATAATGGAACTAGAGTTAATTTTGAGTTTACACTAGTACCATTCACAATTCCATGATGGAACTACTGATAATGAATTATAACACCAGTACCATCCTTAGAGTTTCGAATAACAATGGAACTAATATCAATTTTGTTATTATTATTATTCCATGATGGAACTACTGATAATGATTTATAACACCAGTACCATCCTTAGAGTTTCTGATAGCAATGGAACTAATGTCGATTTTGTTATTATTATTATTCCATGATGGAACTACTGATAATGATTTATAACACCAGTACCATCCTTAGAGTTTCTGATAGCAATGGAACTAATGTCGATTTTGTTATTATTATTATTCCATGATGGAACTACTGATAATGATTTATAACACCAGTATACTGAGTGTGAGTTTTGTCGTAAACATGACGCGGTCGCCGCGAGCGCGTAAGCATGTAATTTGTATGAAGAAATGTACAGCGCCACCAGCGGCGCGTTTTTGAAACACAACAAGCTCATACAAATAACATACTTACGCGCTCGCCGAGTAGCGCGTCATGTTTACGACAAAACTCACACTCGGCCTACTGTACCATCCTTAGAGTTTCTGATAGCAATGGAACTAATGTCGATTGTTATTACTAGATCCTTTTTATATTATATAGTTATAGGTAAGTAAATATTGGCACTTATGAAATTTTCCACTGTGCAAAATATAAAAACCTATAGAGGTAAAAAACATCGCTTTTAATAAAAAAATATTGAAAATAAATGAATAATGTTAACAAAAAAAGACAACCATTTAAATCTCAATCATTTATTGCGACGTAATATTTACAAAATGGTAAAAAGTAACTACTAGTTCATCAAGTGAGGCTTTTTGATAGGGTCTAGCTACAATACATTTGTTTAAAAAGGATTGCACTGGTGTTAAAAATCATCATCATTACCTAGTTCCATCATGAAACTAAATAGTACTAGTGGAAACTCAAAATTAACACATTATTTCTAGTTTCATATTAAATGGAACTAGTGTTGTAAAATATTAACAATAGTTCCATCATGGAACTGATATTGGTACTAGTGGCGACGAATATAAAACAGTTTGCTCGTGGACTATCTGTTTTTAATAATAATTAGATTCGATGGCGTGAGATTTTTCAGCCTGTATCAGCTGAATAAAGATTCGTTAATTCTGGAGTGATATAGACATAAGTAATTAATGTTTTCTTAGGAAGATCTTGAACAAGCACTGATGTTATATCGAATGTACATAGCTCATGAATCTCTGGGGGAAAACGAACAGATTCCATGTTTAGACAAATTTATTTGAGCTAACAATGAAATGGAGTGAGAAAATGTTACTGATGTAGCTGATAACTTCAAATAGGCCAGGTGGCTAGCCCTGGAGTCAGAGTTTTATGCCGCCTAGTAGCTGTAGTCTCTTGTAGCCTATGACATGGCTAAGGAATTCTAAAAACTGGGGCCTACAATTTTACATGTCACCCGAGTCACGGTAGCGCTCCGTTGGAAATATTACCCGCGGTCACCAATCCAGAGACAATAAAAAATTGCCTTAGAATATTTAGTTAAAAATATTCTTAGAATATCAAGAACCTGTATACTAAGTTTTGTCAATGTTCGTTGTAGATGAGAAGTAACATTCAGAGTTTTGGGGGGAACACGGAAAAGTCATGTCGCCTCATTGTATTATTTTGTTAAACTTGTGTTTTTATCAGTGATCATTAGTGAAAAATTGTGGTATTTCGTTGATTATGAGCTGAATTACGTGCATGAGTGAGGGCAAGTGATATAATGTGACGTATCATGTCGTTCCGTGTTGTTACCAAAACTCCATAGACACCTCTAGTAAAGTCTCCACTGCTTTACTGAGGTATGACTTAGACTACGTTTGGACTTGACCGCGACTTTATTAAACTATGATGTGATTACGACAGTGACTATTTTGATAAAATATCAAAAATTATTAAATATTAATACTTCACACTGGCAAATGCACAACAATGCGGCGCCAAACAAAAGAAGAAGAAGTTACATTCAAACTAACTTCCGGAGAGATGAAAAATAATTATCCCCTCTGTAGTATGCTGAAAAACAATTCCTAAGTTATCATAAATGTTTAAGTATAATATTAATTATATGTTTAGGTTAGGAAGCACCATCGCTTCCCTGCTTATTTAAAAATAACCAAAGCTGCGTATATACAGACGCTTAAAATAACTAATATTATTTCTATAAACGTAACATAAGCTTAAAAAAGCATTCGTAAAGGTTTCACAGCTATTTTTAATTTCCTTCCAATAAATCGAGTGAATAACATTGTCTCTGCATTTATAAGAGTCGTGACCTTTTCAGGAACGCAATCCAATTGTGCGTAAGACTTAAGTAGACAAGAAAGTAACTTTTATTTCAGGAATTAGACGTTTTAATTCGCTAAGTAAAATTATACATTGACCGACAACGAAATTAAATTTTAGATTATTTTTCTTCATTCTGTAAAATTATATAATGAAATGATAGTTATAGTTAATTTTTTTTAATAGCAAACGTTTGACTGTGAAGCTGAAAATTAAGCAGCCTTGGTTCATTTTGGTTGTTTTTGTTTTTACCGACTTCCGAAAAGCAGGAGGTTACTACTAATTTTTACCCGCGGCTTCGCCCGCATGATATTTTGATTTTTAAAGTAATATTATTATAATTTATAGCCTATGTGTTATTCTGATATATAAGCTATATTATTGCAAAGTTTCATCTCAATCCGTTCAGTAGTTTTTGCGTGAAAGAGTAACAAACATCCATACATCCATCCATCCATCCATCAGCACAAACTCGTCTTCGTCTGAATGTTTTTTTTTATTTTCGCCAATTCTGAAACGAGTCAAAAAAAATTTTAGTCCAAAAAGGTATGTTATCAAAGGTATACTCCCGAGGTGTTCCCATTAAAATTTTATTAGAATCGGCTGAGCCGTTTTTGAAAAATCAACAATAATGTAAAATTTGTAAACATCACTTCGAACGAACTAGGTACCTATTCGAATTTAGTACACGATGGAAGTCTGTTTTGCCATTTTTTGCGAAAAATAGTTATCCTGTAAACCGTTTTCGAAACCCCAAACGGAATTATCTCGAATTTTAAAAGGTCGTGTATAAAGCCTATTTCAGCTTCCAATTCTAATAAACCAATTATGTTTTAATCCCAATTCCAAAAGTCAATTTTACTTTGACATTGACTTAAAATATTAATCATAATTCAATACCCTTTCATAATCTCTGAATGGTACTCCATTCACGTTTGCAAAACTCAATATTACCCTCAAGAACCGGCAAGAATCCCATTGAATTCTTATATTCATAAATATTCAATATGACGTGAAAAAATGTTGACAGAAGCATATATCGCATCAAATGGATATGTTTATTATTGAAACGCAAAAAGTAAACACACGGCTCAACTGTTTCTACGATTAATTACACATCAAATGAGCGATTTCGATAGGAAGCAAAACTCCGGTGAAACTGATAGGTAATTACTGAGTAAGCTAGTTTTCCAAACGTGATAAATTAGACTAGTTTACCTGAAAATGTTGCAGTCAAACGCGATGCCTTCACGAAACATCCAAAAACACAAAACACTTCTGTTACTTTGCACTATGCACTGTATTTTAAAGGAATAGTTGCTATTTTCTTATAATGTTCACTTTGTTTACATTCGATATCGGAATATGTTACGACGCTTCGAGCGGAGAAACGTGGTCTCTCCTTGAATATACGATCCGAACTGAATGTAGAGCCGGCGATGCCACAGTTTCACTTCAAGTTAGTGCGGGGAAAATGCTGAATTATGAGAAAAGTGTAGCATACGGTACAACTTTTGTACTAAACAAGATGCAAGATGATGTGTTTAGTTACCCGTGTAATAAACATTACCTTGCGTTTATGATTGACTTGCATCATGTCTGTCGAAGTCGTGTACGTTGGGCGAAGATTGTACCTATTTGGTATGGATACAGCGTGTGTTCTAGATTCCTAGGTGTCAATACTGTTATTTTGGCTACTACAAATTCAAGAGCAAACAAAAGATGTATGAATAGCCAGGTGTTAGGTAAAAACGGGTGTAGTCGGTTACTTTGTTTGTGTTAATGTCATTGACTTTTGCAAAATAGTTTAATTTTCAGTAACTACGCGAAAATTAGTTCTACGAGTATGTTCTTGATTTTATATTCCCTGCATAGGTGTTGTGTTATCTCTCATTGCATCGTTACTAAAAATGGTGTTGGATTTAAAATATTTAGGACTTTTTTGTTTTTTACATTCGAAATTACCTGAACTTTTTTTTAGATTTAGATTAGAAGCCTACCTACAGGTTTCTAAATATTAAGAGTCTGTAAAAATATGCTGGCAAAAATAGTGGATTACAAAATATGAGCCCCAACTTAAAGTGAAACCATACTATTAAGTCAATTCGTTGCTCCGTTGCTGAGAAAAAAAAAATTGTCCTATCCTATGGGAACTATGAAACTTTTCGGGGTAATAAATAGCCTATGCCACTTTCCATCCTTCAAACTTTGTCCATGCCAAAAAAAAGTTAATCTGTTGCTCCGTTGCTGCGTGAAAGAGGAACAAACCAACAAACACACTTTAGAATTAACAATATTAAGTAAGGATTCACCAACCCGCACTGGGCCAGCGTGGTGGATATGGCCCAATCACCCTTCGTGGGTAGGCCTACGTCCTGCAGTGGACTATTAAAAGGATGACACAGTACAGTACAAGTAAGGATTAACCAAGCGAACGAAGTGAGAAATAACCCTAATTTTGATTTGACGATTTTGCTTTCGCATATCCGGATTCACATTTACAAATCGTCGGCGATTTTTATTGGCGGGTTATATTTCACAAAAAGATATATTTTCTCTGGTATACTGTCCGGAGAACAACTAATTATATTTGACATTGCCTTAAGTAACATTAATAAGAGGAAACGTTTTCCGTTCACCATAATTATTTTTTTGCAAAAAATAGCATGACCGACTTCACCCGTGTACAGAATTCACGAATATTTCGCACGGATCGACATGACATTTTTCACATTATTGTTGATTTATCGAAAATGGCTCAGCCGATTTCAATAAAATTTAAATGAAACCAATTTCAAAGTATATCCTTTCCAAAAAAATAATAATTATTGAAATCGAACTACTACGAAAAAAGTTATGCGTGGTTATACATAAAAAAATATACGCGTCGAATTGTATACCTCCTCCGGTGGTTCGTCGGTCAAAAATACTAGTTCACAATGATTTTCTCGTGCTTAGTTTCAGCTCATACGTTGCTCAACAGTCCTGTTATTATATTTTATTATTTTTACAAAATTAGTACATAAATAATAGGCTAGCTGACAATTTTTTTTATGTTCTCTTGTAACTGCTAACCATAAACAGAGCCGTATGAAAAAAAAAAAAAATAAAATCAACTTAGAAATAAAGGAGTTACAAGCATTTTATTTTCTTACTAGACAAAAAGGGCACTATAGCAGAATATGACGTCACTGCCCGTGTCATACTCGTACATTCGCCGTACTATGTTATGCTTTATGGGAAATGGACAAAGTATCCCCTCCTAATCCCTTTACAAGAAATCTCTGAACTGGATTAGCCAATTTTTGTTATTTTTTCAGTTTACGAATCATAATTAATTACAGAAGTCACTAATATTTTTATTTTCGGTATGCGTAAAAGGTCACGAGGCCGACTAAGAGCGAAAGTACGCATTGAAAATCTATCTTGGTAAGAACGTGATAGCATTATCATAGGATTTGATTTATTAAAGTAATTTTCAAAATTTCCAGACATAAGTGCGTATTTGCACTTTATAGTAAGCTCAGTTTACCGCAGCCGTTGCGTGTAACCCTGTACAGCAGCACTGCATGGAAAATAAAGCTAATTCAGTTCCACTTACCGTAAAGGGGCCAGCGTAGGGCTTCGGTGGAAACTTAACCGCATGTCACTCTACCAGAGCGTGACGCAGGGGCTACTAAGAACAAACAATGGTTGATTCTTTAGTTTCATTTTTTTTGTTTTATCCAAGACAACATAGCACTTAAGAAGGACTTCCTAGTGTATGTCGAACGGTTCTGACAAAGTTTGCATACCTAATATGTTTTTTAATTTTAAATTTGAAATGAAACATCGACGGCTAGAGTAGAGAAAGAGCCAATTTGGACAACTTAGATTGCTTTGCTCAATTCGTTCTATGCAATCTGTTGTTGAATGTTCTAAAATATAGCTTTCATTTCACTATCTATATACACTAATGGGATCGAAAAGTTCTCAAGAGGGAACTACGCATCGGAAAGCGCACCGTAAGACGTCCGCCCACAAGGTGGAGAGATGATGTCCAGACAGAAAAACGCACAGGATACAAGCCAACAGGTCTTACTGAAGATACATAAAAGAGGCCTATGTCCGGTACTACTACCGGACATAGTGCTCTCTTATGTATCTACACGTCTACACGTTTTATGACTAATGGATGGATGACTTTTTGAAATTACCGGAATCAATATGATAGTTATTTTATTATTTATTATGTAATTATTTAATTTTTGAATTTAGATTAACTGGTACATAAGTAGTATCTGTACTAGTGTAAATATATTTTTTAATTTTACATGTAATGATTAATTACCAATAAATGATTTGTATTTGTATTTGATGATGATAGTTAAGTGATAACGGCAATATTTTAACTATTTTTCATTATAGCAATATTTATCATTCAAACTAGCTCTGTAAATATTCTGCAAAATAGCTTTCACCTATCGATTTGATTTTTTTTTCATTCCATACTAGTTTTTGCCTGTAGCTTCACCCGCAAAATATTTCGATTTTTATGCTTTCCATGGAACTTTTTATTTGTTCGCGATAAAAAGTAGCCTATGTTAATTTCCGTCTTTCAAACTTTGGCAAAAGTCAAGTCAATCCTTTATTGCTCCCTTTGCTGCGCGAAATAGGAACAAACCAACAAATAAACTTTTGGATTTATAACATTAGTAGGAAGTAGGATAAGGATGAAGCCGTGGTGGTCTAGTGGTAATGACACCCGCCTTACAATCGTGAGGTCGTGGGTTCAATACCCGGTCCAGTATGAATGAATATCCAATGAATTTCTTAGAACTTATGTGTGTGAAATTTCGTACCACGGGCTTTGAGGAAATATTACTACGTAGTAATATAGCTCGATGACCACGGGCTTTTCGGTGAAGGAAAACATCGTGAGGTAACCTGCATTCGTCTGTAGAAGAAATTCGATGGCGTATGTGAATCCACCAACCCGCACTGGGCCAGCATAGTGGATATGGCCCAATCACCCCTCGTGGGTAGGCCTTCGTCCTGCAGTGGACTATTAAAAAGGCCGGCCTGTATCTGGCTCATATCCTGTAGTGTACTGTACTACAGGATATGAATATAGATGCTTTCACCATTATTTACCAATACTGTAGTAGGACTCCAATTTCCGATGCGGCTTCAAACACATCGGAAAATTACTAGTTTTGTTTTATCATTGCAAGTGTTCCGATTGAATGAAGCTGCCATGCGGTCGGTGCGTGCATTCGGCATTCTTTTATACAAATAACAACACTTACTTATTCCTTTCTTTGATTGGTATGTTGAAGAGGAAATGTTTTGCATATTAATATGCTACATAGTTTTATAATTGGTTTGAAGCGATTTGAATGCCACGATGATGATCGCGGACTGAATAGTGTAAGATGTCCGATATTTTACGTTTCGTGTCAGGTTGTCGGGAAATTGCAGGTATTTTTTTTAAATTCAGCACTAAAACAATTTTCAGCCACTTTCATCCAGAATTTTGGTTATCAATTGTCGCTCAATAGATACTCAGATAAAATAATCCACAATTTCACTAGTAAGTATGTTCGTATAGGTTAGGTGGCTAGCCTTTGTGTGCCATCGCTCTCGAACGATTGAACCAATTTTCATTTTCTTTTTTGTTTGAAAGGTGAATAAATCGGGCGTATTCTTAGCTATGTTTTATCAAAATCAGTTCAGCCGTTTCAAAGTTATCAAATCTTTTGTTAGCAGCCGTAGAAATTTTATTACGTTGAACATTTTTTTTAAATCTTTATTTTATATTTCCTGTATAAGTACTTCATATTAGCCTAGCTATATTATTACTTACTAGCGACCCGCCCCGGCTTTGCACAGGTGTATTATACATATACACCTTCCTCTTGAATCATTCTATCTATTAAAAAAACCGCATCAAAATCCTTTGTGTGGTTTTAAAGATATAAACATACATAGGGACAGACAGCGGGAAGCGACTTTGTTTTATACTATGTACTTAGTGATAGTAATACTTTTTACTTCGCCACTAATAGTTTTCTCAACACATGAACTCCCCACTAAAACCATTTTCCTCTATTTTTCTTGAAAGGATGAAGAATGTAGTGAAATGAAAATTGTGAGCAGATTCCCTTAGAGAATTCTAGGTCGTAGCTCGACCTTGAAGATTATATTCACGCCGAGAATAAGCTCTACCGAGTAGTGTAGGAGTCAACGGTAAAATTAGATAAGTTGTTGAGTAAAAACTTCGGTTTAGGAATCAAAAGTGAAGTTCTATGCTATTTTGTAATATAAGTAGTTTGTATAAATGCCATAGGTAGGTTATATGTTTTGCACGATATTAATATTTTGTACCTCTACAGGGTTATCTGCTTACCCTTTACTAAGCCAAAAGGGGGTGATCAAGACCGTTACAACTTTTACTATGGGCCAACCTAAAATTCGAGAGGTAAACCCTGTATAGCATTTTTGTTGGTGGTTTTTTTGTTTGGTTCTGGATAAAAGAAATCTTTCGTTTCTCGTTAAAAAAACTTGAAACATGGGACTCTTGACCTCTAAAAAATGTGGTGACAACCGTTCCAATGCTGTCAAGCTGTCATAATTGTTTTGGAAAATAGTTAATTGCACGACAACGATTGAGGGGAATTAAGAAGATCGTGAATCGACCATTGTTTTCGCGTTTTCTGTTGAACATCAAGAAAATTCTCAGTACATTTTTGATAAAATTTACGTTCTGAGAGAAAACTCTTTTCATCTCTTAAATTGTAACAAAATGATATGTTTTTGGTGGATTGTGCAATTTTAAGACGTAGGTAACGGACTTATTTTTTCTGAAAGTTTTTAGTTTTGTGCAAAAATATGACTTTTTAGAGGCTTATAACTTTAAAGTCATGTAAAAAACTGTAATAAGTAAGACGTACATATAAGCCTCGCGATTGAAGCGTTGATTACACAACAAAAAAAAACCGGACAAGTGCAAGTCAGGCTCGCACACCGAGGGTTCCGTACAAATCCAGAAAATTTCACAAAATTGGGAAGTACGTTGTTAAAATTTCTATACCTACTTATTCATCATCATCGACAAAAGTTTTTTTTTTCTCGTCATTCATCAAAAATTGTTAAAATAATTAAAAACCTGTTTTAGCATGTGCTAATGAAACTCTTTTATATGATACCTTACATGATACGATTTACGCACTTTGAATTTTAAACCAATATTTTGTGAATTTTGAAGCCCTGTTTTTTTGTGATTTAAATAAAACTGTTCAGTTTTCAGATTTATTCCTATATGTGTACTCTGAGACAATGCTTTTCGCCAAATTTCAAAGTTCTATGACAACGGGAAGTACCCTGTAGGTTTTGATTTTTGTGAGTGTCAAAATATGCGGTTTTTTACGACATAAACGGCTCTAACATTTTTAAACGATAACTGAGAAGTTTTTCTTTTACACAACTGCAAGAAATCATACTCGATATCTTTACCCGTTCCCGAGATAAAGAGTCTTACATACACACAGACGGACAGACGGACAGCACAGTGATCCTATAAGGGTTCCGTTTTTTCCGTTTGAGGTACGGAACCCTAAAAACACTAATATTGGATAATATTTACAGCTTATTGTTTTAGTATGAACAAGTAGCCACCTCACAATCAGCTTAAGTCAAATTAATGATATTTAGCTTCATTTGACTTTGGTTGTTGTCAAGTTTATACTACTGTGAAGATATTTGTTGACTATTCAAAATTGTCTCTGACAACCGACTGACTGACTAATTAATGAACTATGAATAGCCCATATATATATAAGTTACTCTCTGGAATAGCCGTGAAACCAATGCACGCAACTAATGACTCAGGTACGCGGCTGAGTCGCCTAAAATATAAAGGCGCGGAAAAAAGACCTATGCTCCCCGCCTTTAACCGTGAGTCGGCGTTGACTTTGTACAACCTAAAGAAAAGTCTCAGAGGAACCTTCAATATTTTTCCTACTATGGACTTCTGGCATTTTATTGATTTATTAAGACGCCGATTGTATTTTCTAGCATAATATCATTACAAGTTTGTAAAAAGACCTATTAAATGAGACCCAAAAAATGATAGATAGAGCACTCTACATAATTGATCGGCTTTTAGTGTTATTTTTCTGAAAACAGCTCAAGTCAAAATCTAAGTTATATTCAAGTTATTGTTCATAGAATTATTTTCCGCAACATAAGTAATATGAAAAGTATATTTACTTATAGGTACGCTACTCGCTACAATTTCTGAAGCAAAGTTTACTTGCAAACAGAAACATTAGAAACATTCTTAATTTAAAGTTTGAAATAATTGATTTTGAAGATAATTGTTGTTCCGCTATATTTTAACTTCTAGCGTACAAAGCTACACAGAGCTTTGACTTACAAAAATTAATCGGAACTTGAATAACCTCGTGGAAATGGAAATTTATCTATTCTATCTAGGTATTTTAAGTCAAACACAGTTATGCATTGTAATCAAAAATATTGCAAGGACTTTTCTAAAAATTGTATGCGTTCGTTGAAATGACAAATCAAACTTGAAAACGATTAGCGTTGCAGATCGTGACACCATTCTGGAAATGCTATACTTGCTTATCGAAGAACAAAACACGGCTCCACTCCGCTGTGGGGAAATCTAGGCTGCAACTCCAGCTGTGGGATAATACAGTTTTCTCCCCTCGGTGTACAATATACACCGAGAAAAGAAAACAATCTATTTCTGTTCGAGAGTATGTTTAAAGGAAACTCGAGAACACAAATAGAACTTTCTCCCGAGTGATACATAGTGCTTTATACTACACCTACGAGGAAAATAAAATACAATATTTCTTAACTAAAGTTTAGGACGTAAGTTAATTATGACTTCTTGGGCTGTATTTTTTATTTCTGGTAATTTCATTACAAAATCGTCACTTTCACTATCAGATGACATTTTGGGAAATTATTTAGAAAATCAAAACTAGGTACTGGTAAATTATCAACTTAGTTGAATACAAAATTTAACGCAACGTATTAAATTGCCGCGCTTTTTTTTCGCATTGCAGAATAAGGTTGCCATCCGCATTTCATTAAAAATAGAAAACAAAAAAAAATCCGCCTCTTTTCTCTAATTATTTGTTATAAAACCTTTTTGAGATGTGAGGTTTATATATTTCCCGCCTCTTTTTCTAAGTATTTCATACAAAACCTTTTTGGGGTTCGACGTTTGTATTGTAAAATAATAGACAATAGACAGTTCTTAACTAATAAAGTCCTAAGACAAAAATAAAATTAAACAAAACCGCAAAGCAATCAACACAGCAAAACAAAACAAAATAAACATCATAAACAATTACTCTCAATTATTTTACGATGTTATCCTACTTAATTACTTAATTTTATTTTTGTCACAACCCGGTCCCACCTCAGCATAAGCTTTTATGGTCGCTGTTAAAAAACAAAAGAAAGCTAGTCTGGCAGTAATGGATTTTCATACAACTTTCCTGCCCTGCTTTGGAGGGCAGTAATAAAATTCTATTTAAATTTTCCCGCCGCACATTTTTAAGGAAGAAATTACGAACTTTGTAACCCGTTTATGAACGAGTAATAAATAAGACACTTTCCGAGTGGGTGTGGTATAATAATATTTTCTTGCCAAAAATGGCATAGCCGGCTTCGACCGTGTACAGAACTCGAACAGATCGTATGGAACAATGTATCACCTTTGTAGTAATTTTCACATTATTGCTTATTTTTCAAAAATTACTCATCCGATATCGGTAAAATTTAAATGGGACCACTGTTGAAGAAATATCTAAGTAGGTAAAAAAAAATTTCAAAATCGATAATCGGCGGAGTAATCGCGTATAGTAAGCGCCACACAAATCGGCAGATGAGAAGTTAGCCGCAGATGACACTTTGCCGTGATTCGCTAATTATTGCTGACGCCGCGTGTCGTAGTGTTGAGCACGGGTAGGGAGCGCGCGGGAGGCATGAGGTTGGACAGCGTTCTGAGCATAACTTCCCATCCGCCTACTTGTGTGGAGCTTAGTAAGTAAGTAAGTAAGTTCGTATAGGCCGGGTGGCTAGCCCTGGTGTCAGAGTTTTTAGGCCGCCTGAAGGCCTAATTAAGTATCGCCTGGAGCTTAGTATAACATACATACAAAAAAGTATACATTCAAATTGAAGAAACTCAATTTTTAAGGTCCGTTAAAAAGGTCGTGAACAAGGCCTAAATTAAGTATCGCCTGGAGCTTAGTATAACATACATACAAAAAAGTATACATTCAAATTGAAGAAACTCACCGTCTAACCACAAAAGTTTAACGCACGCTTTAAGCAATGTTTAGCAGTACAAATTGTGCCGTTAAACAGTGTTTAAGGCGTGTTTAAATCTTTTGTGGTAAGGCGGTCAATTTTTAAGGTCCGTTAAAAAGGTCGTGAACAAGGATGTTAAAAGGTTTAACCTTTGTTAAACAGAACAAGTTAGGTAGGTACCTATTATACAGCAATATCAATGTCATTAGGAAACCTTTGAAATTAGTTTCATTAGTCAATTTAATCTACTCCATCTTGTCGTATCTCTCCTCTATGTAGCTTAGTTACTGTAAAATTAATCCTAACTTGATTATTCCACGTGGAAGTGACACCCCTATTCTAGGTCACGCACACACCCACACGCGAGTGTAAATGATTAATAATTAATTAACACGTCAGCTCCTGTGAAATTTAAATAACTTGTCACCTGAGCGGCGGGTAAAGTTTGCTCAGGTAAGTTTGTAGTAGGTAAATTTGCCTGTTTTGTTAGTGTTTAGCTGATGTTTAGAAAGGGTGAAATGACGGCGTAGCTACTGAAGTGGTTTTATCATTATTATTATCAATATGCTTGTTAAAATCATCATCGTCGCATCATAGATTTCCCTATATATTCCAATAGGTTTGTATTACAGAGCCTTGCATCTAGCAATAATTCTGCGTTTTAATAGAATGAGACAAACCAAAGTTAAAATCATTTTAACTTATGTTTTATCATTTTATTTAGGTACTTATCTGGGATACTTATAAAAATATATAACATACATTAAATTACCAATACATTTGTTTGTTTGTTGTTAACGTCGTTACCTATCATTTTCAGCTTTCAGCGTCATCAAGCAGTTGAGACGAGGCATCGGGCCGAGAAACGAAAACGAGTACTTTTGAATGCGCGATATGAGAGGACGAATGATATTGATTCAAATTTAAAAAATATTATAAATAAGGGAAAATCTTGAAAAATTTAATGAATCGGACAAAATTCTGAAAAGAGACCGGCTTTATTAAAAAAAAACTTACAAATTTCTCACCAAAAAAAAGTTTAATAATTTTAATGTTCAGAATTATCATCGACAACACCCCATTATTTTTTACGAATAAAATAGCCAGATCACATTTTTATTTAACGAACTGAGAAGTTATTTTTTTTTAATGTGTAAATTATGAGTAATTAATAAAAAAACTACTGCCGCCCGCCGCTCTGGCGCGATCCTGCCGAGCGCGACCGCGTAAAATTTGTCCAAGTGAAGGGGGTACTCGATTTTTGAGAAACAATAGTTCGTCAATGCGTCACCTTAAGCACAGAATGCTGTGTGAGTTTTGTCGTAAACATATGCGCTCGCCGAAGAGCGCGTCATGTTTACGACAAAACTCACACTCAGCATACTGATCTCTTTAGATCTAAATGTTTTTAAGCAGGCCTTCAAACTCTAACACTAGGATTAACCACTCGGGCTACATGAACTCATTTACTTACGCTTTTAAGCCCTTTTTCTTATTGATATGCTATGTTATCATCGGCTTGTGCAGTAAAAAGTTTATCTATGTACATATAATTGCATCTTTTATATTCCAGCTATTAATATCTATATTTTTCGGTGTGCTAGGCGGAAATTTGAAATTGCGTCTATAAACTTACTCTGTTACAACTGCCTTGGTTCATACAAAGGGAAGTTTGCTGTCGAATGTATAGTTTATCACGTGTCTATAATATCTACTTCTCTATATCAAAGGGGTACCTAACAAGAACTCAATCAAGCATTATGAATAATTTGTACCTTGAATATTAAGCATGTATCTGTTTATAGGAGAACACGAGTGATTATTATAATATTATAGATGAACATTTAAGTTTGTTTATTACGCTTTCACGCTGCAACGGAGGAACGGATAGACTTGATTTTTGGCATAGATATAGTTCAAAAGTTGGAAAATGACATAGACTACATATTCCAATAATTATTTTTTGCAAAAAATAGCATGACCGACTTCACCCGTGTACAGAATCATTACATAGTATAAAACAACTGTCTGTCCCCATGTATGCTTATATCTTTAAAACTACGCAACGGATTTTGATGCAGTTTGTTTTAATACAACAAAACAACAACAACAAACAATAACACTTTATTAGACAACCACATTACATAAAAAACAAATTACAGGGACAAAACAGTACAATTTATAGGTTTCTAACTGGCGGTCTTATCGCTTTAAGCGATTTCTTCCAGGCAACCAAGGAGTTAATAAATAGAGTAATTTATGAGAAACTTTTGTATGTATAATACACCTGTACGAAGCCGTGGCGCATCGCTAGAACGCAAATATTATGCACGGATCGATGTAACATTTTTCACATTATTGTTGATTTATCAAAAATGGCTCGGCTGATTTCGATAAAATTTAAATGGACCCAATGTCGAAGTATATCCATTATTTTCATTAAAAAAATAATTATTGAAATCGGATTACTATGAAAAAGGTTATGCGTGGTTATACATAAAAATAAATATATATACGCGTCGAATTGTATACCTCCTCCGGTGGTTCGTCGGTCAAAAAAATAATAATAAATATAAGGTTCCTGTGAAATAGCATAAAAATCAAAAATTCCGGGCTAATTGCCGCGGCAAAAGCTAGTAAGTCAAAAAAATAATAATAAATATAAGGTTCCTGTGAAATAGCATAAAAATCAAAAATTCCGGGCTAATTGCCGCGGCAAAAGCTAGTAACACATAACTGTAAGTTATTAGGTGCGAGTTTAAAGTACTACCTACATTGAATTAGACATTTTCTCCAGTGTTAAGATACGTAAACAATGAACATAAAATGAATGTAACATCACATTTCAGCGCTGCAGGGCGCCCACTTAAACTGAAGTGGTACTTTATTTTTACAATTTTATATCATAACGTGAGAATATAAAACGACCGCGTTACTTTTTTTTATTAATATTTTAGCTCTTTTTTGCGTCTTAGACAGTAGTAGCTTTTATCCTCGGCTTTCTATCGAATAATTTTCAATTTTACAATTACATCCATGCAAATAATAAAGTCAATATATAATTTCTTTGTTGTTGTATGAAAAAGTAACAAAAAGCCCACCATATAAAACGTTCGCAGGATTGAGAACGCGTCAATATTTGAAATGTTTATCACAAAAAGAAAGTTTCTATACACCTAGTGTGTGAAGCACGATAAAAATTTCATTGATTAAGCAATGCGCCATTTCTCGTTAATGGTAAGAAGTTCTAATAATTTCACATTAAGTGACTGATTGGTTTAAAGCAGTTCTCACAGATGGCGCTTCCAACAATGTAGTAGTTGGTAAAAATGATAAACACTTTCACTAATTCGACGTCTTCGCAGACAGCGTTTTAGCTCAATTGGACAAAGCATCTGGGCCGGAATCCCAGAGAGATGCAGGTTCAAATCCTGCGAACGCGTCAGTTTTTGAAATGTTTATCACAAAAAGAAAGTTTCATATAAAACATACCATTTTGTGCTATTCCTTTTTTAGGATTTCAAAGGATAAAAACGGGACCCTATTACTAATTTAATTATTTTTCAGAGTATACATTTTAGAGTATCATAGAGTATTATGATACTCTCAAATCTATAAACTATATCTATCCATGCAAATCAAATAGATCTCTTCCTGTTGCTTTTTGAAAGAGTACTTATTAAAAAATACAACAAACATACTTTCTTACTCAACGGATACTACTTTGTAACAGAAAGTACCTGTACTTAATACCTCCAATTAACCATTCCCGTTATCCATTCCCTTTTATAAATATTATTACTGAAAGAAAACTGGACAAAACCCCTAAATTGGGACCCTTTTACGGTGCGTCATTTAGATTTGATTATTCTGTAAAGGTATCCCTTTGAGCACGTAAATTCGTCCAGGGACGAAACAACAAGCATGCCGGCGAACGAAAGCCTTCCTTAATTAGGCCCACAGAAAAGTTAGAATTATGCTGAAGAATTAATGAAACCCTTGTACGGTGATATCGTAGGAGAAAGTACACGGTGCAGCCATGCGATTCTGTAATATAACTCGCTTGCGTGACCGTCGAAGTGAGCACCAGTCTAGCGGTGAGATGTCAAATTCGTATTCTACAAACTCACCTAGCGCTACAAGCGCCACCCGCGTGAGTACGAAGTGATATGAACTAATCTTGGGTGATCAATGTCGCCGTTCGCTATGAAATTCGTATTCTACAAGCACAAACTCACCTCACCTAGTTATCACTCCGCTTAAGAATCTCGATTTCTAATGTCAAACGAAAAGTTACTAATTTTGTAGCGATTATTGCGTGAGGAGTGCGTGAGTTAATACATTTCATATTAAAAAAACCAAACAAATTGATTTTTGTGTTTCATATAGGTAATAGTTATTGGTGTTAAACTTTCTACTACAGTCATTAAGGTAAGCTAGTGCAAGATACACAAAAAATAATGTTGAAATCTTTGGAGAAATGAAGTGATTGTGTGACTTACTTGTTTTGTGCATATTTCAGTATGGCTCGCTCTTTTCTAATGCTAAGTATATTAAAAGAAGCCAAAGACTTAGACTTAGGGAAAGCCGCCGTCAATCATATGGTTTGCGACGGCTCTGTTTGTTAACACGAGAAGAAGAATATATCAGGCTTTATAGGCTTTCAGAAAACTTAATTGACTGTCTTGAAGATGATTTACAACCTTATTTGACGAATCAACGATGTATCCCAACAAGGACAAAGGTATCTTTATAAAAATATGACACAAAAAGCTAAATAAGTAAATACTTGTACCTACATTGCATACATTTTATGTATGTACTATATTAAAGCCTACAATCTTAAAATGATTCAATTTTATTTTTGGTAATATAATATTATATAGGGTAATAAAAATAGGAACTTTTAAAAAATTTGTATTTTAATATCAAAATTGTAACGTTTTCACAATTACATTTAACTAAAACAAGTATAATTGTGTGATTTACAAGTAATATTAACAGATAATAATATGCTTATCCTAGTGTTAAAGTAGTGTGTTAATTGTTAATGAATTTAATTTAATTAAACCTAAAAGTATTCCTCCTTACCCTAGCAGTAAACATAAGTGTATTTATAGTAAGAAGAATCTTATAATTGTATGAGAATAATTCTATTTAATTAAATATATATCTATAGAAAAATTGTACTTGCAAAAATAAACCCACAATACAATATTGTTTATTTACTTGAATAAATTATTTTTGGTATTATGCTTAAACATAATATATATATATTATAATGTAACACAAGTATAACAAATAAATTCTAAAATTAAATTAAACTCTCTGGTAGTTTTTATGACAAAATATCAGATAAAATAATGACTTGAAAAGAAATTTGATGCTTGGATTTAGCATTTTTTCTTTATTGGCGGAATTAAGTTATCCTTTTTAATATTATCACGCGAAACGCCATGCATGTTAATATTAAAAAGGATAACTTCGCCAATAAAGAAAAATTCCAAGTCCAAGTTCCAAATGTTGTTAAGTTAATTAACCTTAGAATTAGAATAGACATACACACACAGTGTTTTACAATAATACATTATTTATTAGACTAAAATAAAAATCATAATAAGTATATCAGGCATCCACGTCTTCGTGGCTTCAATACGAAATAATTATAGGTCCAATGAGGGAATAATGTTTGTAAACTGAAGTATTTTATCATTCAGAAAAAAATAATATAGCATGTATTATAACATTTAAAACTCCCGATATTTCAGAACAAAACTTTCATAAACTAGGTATGTTTTGTAAAACTTGGATTTGTGTCCCTGGTATACAGCACTGGTGTACTAAGCAGAAAGGAGGTGAAAATATGATTTTTTTAATAAAGCGTGTGATAAATCGCACAAAATTAAATCGCAATAAGTTTAACTCTTGAAACCATAGTCTAACTTAGCAATGCAACAGTCCTAGCCTGAATGCTATGGCTATAAAAATATTAAATATAATGCGATAAAAATATGTATAAAAAGTTGCTAAAAAATTACAAAAAATAAAACAGTTTCATGAAAAAAAATAACTAAAAAAGATGATTATCTAGAAAACATAATAATAAACCATTGCAATACAAACAAAATATAAGGTCATATGAAGCTATAATTATTTATAGAAAACTAATGTTACTTAAAAACTGCTTGTAAATGTAACATATTACAAATAAATATGTTGCTATAAATAATTGAGAATTATGTATTGAAAAATTAATAAATTGCCTAATTATTTAACATTCCATAGATCTAAGGAGTAGACTTTATTAACAAAAAATTAACTGATATGGAGAAGCTCGAAACTAAATAATGATTACTCATTATTAAATAAATTTCTTGGCAAATCACAAAACAAAATATTAACTAAGCAGTAGGTTTTTTAATAGCTTCACTCAATGCTTTAAGGCCTTTGCCTAAGGTTTTTATGGCTTCAGCCATCACAATATTTTGCGATAACTGTTGCTCAATTAACTGAGTACTTACATTGTTGAGAGCCTCCAATAATGTATGTTCTCTTTGAGCTGTACGTTCTAGGACAGCTCTTAAAAGAGATGCATTACTCTCCTCCAAATCGATACGTCGTTCTTCGAGTCTAACAAATCGATCAGTGACATGAACAAACTGACTTTGCCTTTGGCTTGGTGGTGACGACGCTCGAGCCCGAATTCTTCGTCTTCTCGGAGTGTTTGGGAGAGAACTACGACGATGTCGTGGTGATTGTGCTGGTGTCGTTGGTGAACGCCTTCGTCTTATTGCTGCTGGTGCTGCTGGTGGTGGTTCAGGAGTGGCTGGTGCTGGTGGTGGTAGTGGTTCAGAGTGCGCTGCTAGAGGAGCTTGATTGCTTATTTCAAATATGGTGGGTGATATATTTGATATGAGCTCTGGGGTACACAGTTCTTCAGTAGTGTTTTGTGGATAAACTATCACTGGTAATTCTATTGTTATGTTGCTATTGGTTTGGGTATTTTGAATATTGGATTGGACTGAATCTTGAAAAAGTGGTATTGCTAAATGAGTGTCTCCAGTTGCAAAGCTTTCACCACCCAATAATGCCACAATTCTCTCTTCTAATGTTGATATTTCTACTTGGACACCCACTCCTCCACCAGTTCTACGCCTGTTGGCAGCTCGCTGTGCAGCTTTTTTTTTGTTGCGCTTTTTTTATCTGTCCAATACTTCATCCACTGTTTTGAACTTTTTATTGCACCACCACCAACACTATTGAGTGCAGCTGGATCTGTTCCCAGAAGGCTTGAGCTCTTTGCCTTGCATTCTAATTTTTTAGATGTCCTTTTGCTATATCAGGATTATTTTCTAGTTGGTCGAGGAGAATATCTATTTGAGTTGCATTTGGATACATGGAGCGCTCACTAGTGTGGCTGAAAATAAAATAAATAAAAATTGTAGGTAACACTTGTAACTAAACTTGCATAAAAGGTACCTACAGAGAAGAGATGGCATTCGAAATCGAATCAGTGGTTATTAATTTATCTGATATGTAAGTAATCTAACAAGAATCTAAGTAGGTGATAAAATAATGCTTTTTACCACCCCTTGCAGGATCGTAGTAACTTTAATGTATAAACCTAATGAAAGAAATAGGTAAAATATTCTGAATATCATGAAGAAAAATACAATTACAATATAAAGACACTTACCTCATGATGAAATTTATTTTCTGTCAATGTTTTCAATCTCGTGTAATATAAATAAAAGCGTCCGTAATGAGCTGCGTTGTAAAAGCTTATGCAGTTATTCTTTGTTAAAATATAATCACACAGTAACATTTTGAAGTGGTTTGAAAATATTTGCCACAAAAACTACACTTAAATCCAAGTTGAACCAAATAACTTTTGTTACAAGTGGAGCGCCGAGCAAGCCCCGTGTTATTTTGATACTTTTAGAGCAATCAATGGGATCCTAACATTCCAATGCACATTTTGAAACATTTTACTTCGGTTTCAAGTCAAATTAATATCAAAAACTTCGAAATAAAGTGTAAATTACTCGCTTGTTTACTTTGTTTACAAAATTGAAGAGTCAAAGAGTATTTTTTAATGCGGTTGACATTTTTGGCATATCGCTTCTAAGTTAATTTGCCAATATTACGATATTAAGATTTTTTGTAGATTAAGGCAATAACTTATCACAAATTATAAGTTGTATGCATTTTAAGTTTATAATTAATGTGTATTTATAAGAAAATCAACTTAAAACCTAAAGAAATCAAAGTTATTAAAAAACCGATAATACCGATTCGAAGTAGTACGACGTGTAGCGCACCTATTAAATCTCCCTCGGCGACCATTGGTCACTTATGATCGTCTCACGTCGGCCGCTTTTATTTTACGTTGAGAATTCCAATTCGGGTGTTCGCTTAAGTGAACGTGAAGTGACAGGGGAGTGAGGTGAAATAAGCTCACGCAGTTATGCGTAATACGAGAATCGCACGCTGATGTATAATAAAAACTGGGAAATTCGGTGTTCTTGAATATTAGCAAATTTATTTTTATCTGATTATTTTTACGAAGTTTTCGTACAGGCGGAGTAAGGAGGACTTCACTCACAATGTGTTAATACTCTGACGTAACGACTGTCTATACATTGGCGTGGTTAGAGAGAGTTCTCTCTAGAGAGCAGTTGCTACATTATACTACATTTCATTTTTAAGGTTCCGTACCCAAAAGGTAAAAACGGGACCCTATTACGAAGACTCCGCTGCCCGTCTGTCTGTCACCAATGAATCTCACAAGAATATCAAGTTGTATATTACCCTCAAAAATACGGTACAGAACCCTTTGTGTAAAAAGTTATGCGTGGTTATAGATAAAAAAATATATAAGCGTCGAATCGAGTAAGTGTACCTCATCCGTTACGTCGGTCAAAAAGTACTTTAATGAGAGTTACATAAAACAAAATGTAAGAAAATTTGAAATATCTGAACGAATGGACTAACGGAACAAGATTCTGAACTCAATTAGCCAAACTTCTCAAATTAAAACTTTATCGGTTCGCTGAAATTCTGCGATGTTTCTTTTGAATATTTATTTTCATTCAATTTTTAGGTCTATGGTGCCGTATAATACTTTAAAACTGCATTTAATTTGTTATTTTTTAAACTGACTTCAGAAAAGGAGGTCCTCAATTCGACTGTTTTTTTGTGATGTGCGTTTTGTGATGTTACGCGATTACCCCGCCAATTTCATGAATCGATTTGGATAATTGTTTTTTTGTTTGGTAGAACGGACTTCGGAGGTGATTTCATTTAAATCTTATCGGAATCAGAGTCATATTTCGAAAATCAACAATGATATGAAAATTACTAAGTACATCGATGATACATTGATCTGTGCAAACTATTAGAATGTTATACACGGTAATAATAAATTATGCGCGTTACTTACACGTTAAATGGCGTGATGAGATAAAGAAAAAAAAATAGAAAACAGCCCAAAGTTGAAAACATGATTGAAAACTCTAAGATAATGCTATGTAATCAACGACATACCTACTTAACTTGACATCCTACTAATATTATAAACGCGAAAGTTTGTGAGGATGGATGAATGAATGGATGGATCGATGGATGGATGTTTGTTACTCTTTCACGCAAAAAATACTGAACTGATTGAGATGAAACTTTGCAATAATATAGCTTATATATCAGAATAACACATAGGCTATAAATTATAATGATATTGCGTAAATTTTTCAAAATATAACGATAAGTGTTAAGTAAGATCTGAGAACTCTGAGAAGCTATTGTAACGCCGTAGGCGACCGTTGTATACCTACAACGTTTACGTATCACGTAAACACATACCTGTGTTTACGTGATCCGGTTCTGGGAAGCTCTATTGTTCTACGTTTTTTTTTGGTGCCTTTTGTATTCGGTTTTATGGCTCTGGCTATGTTTTTTATGACTCGAGGGGGATCAGTCTTTGTATCTCGTCTATTGTTTATTTTTTTGGGTGTTTACGTAAATGAAAAACAATAGGGGATTCTCGAACTTTCAAGTTGTTTACTTGTTAACACAATAGCGTTTATTAAGATCGAGTAATGTTGCGAAATATCTCGTAGGTTCGAGACTGTAGGAAATAACGGGTATAAATACGCCGGCCGACCCGTGGGGATCAGTTTATTCGTTTACCGTCGAAGCGATAACTTCTCGGGTTACAGTGCGATACCAGTGATTGTGAAGTGACTAGCTAGTGTGAATATCAGTGCCAGTGTAAAGTGTTTGTGCGAACCAGTTGTGTCGTGTGTTTTTGTGATTTTTGTGAAGTGATTGTGTGTAATAAAGTGCAAAGTGAATAATCGGCGTTTTAACTGACTATCCAAGAACCCATCTCGTAACACTATTCTAGAGGGCGCTTCAAGAAATGTCAAAAAAAAGCAACTGTCGAATCGAATAACCGTCAAATCGTTTTTTGTTTTATTTTTTGGATTTTCCACTTCCTTTATTAAGAGTGGTAAGGTAGGGCTTCGGGTTTGAAAGACGGAACGTGACATAGTGTACTTTTTATCCCAGATAAATAAAGGGTTCCCATGGGATAGCACAAAAATCAAAATATCATGCGGGCGAAGCCGCGGGTAAAAACAAGTACGTGATATTTGAGCTACTGAGAGGTTAGTCCAGGTTTACACCTAAATTGAAACTACAGTTGTTTCCGTATGAGCGGGAAACGAGGAAGAACTGAGCAAAAAGTAAAAAGCCACACGCAAACGCGAAAGTTTAAGTAAACTAAGCAAAAACTGAACTAAGGGCTCTGATTACACGTGACATTGGTGTTTCCGCATTATGGCGGACTAAGATTATGTCTTCAAAGCCGAACTTCAACTGACTAAACACTGGATCTACTTTCTGTAGAATCTATGGGTGGAGACAACTATGTACTAAAGATAAACTTCAATTAAGCTTTGGCCGATAATTTAAATTTTTAATTCCATTGTCTCGAATTATTTTATGCCTTCAAGGCTTACTATCGCAGTGATAGATAGTATACGCAATTCCAGGTTGTAGTAGAGATCCCTTTCTATTGACAGAAGCTGAATGATAATCAATCATAGTTACAGTCGGTGGAACATCGTAATCACAGGCTATTTCTTCTTCGCCTACGAGATACAGCAGATTTAGTTGTGGGCAGGCCTGGAAAATGTATAAAAAAGCAGTAAGCACATAGATTAGGTTCTTCTTCTGTTCGAATCAACGGATCGATCATTAAATTTGCTATGGCTAGTTTTTGTTTGAACAACCACGTAGATAGGCCTACGTCCTGCAGTGGACTATTAAAAAAGGCTGGTACAGTAAAGTAACCAGTAAGAGTAAGGGCCCTCACCCATGGCGACTTTTTGTAGCGATGCAGCCACGATGCGGTCGCCAGCTGTGTGCCTTCGCTTACGTAACCACGATTCAGTCGCGATGCAAACGCGCTACCGTCGCGCATTTGTCGCGATGTACTCGTATATAAGTAGCCGGCAAACAACTTGAACGTAAAACCATAATAGCTACCTCTCTTTTGTTTTCTCTGCTAACGAAAGGGAGAGAGTGATATTTTTTGGTTCAACTTACGTGCCGGGACCTACCTATACTAAAATGCCTGTGATATAGTCGCGATGCTGTAGCGCCAGTAGCACTTTAGCATCGCGTCTGTAGCGTGTTTGCATTGTGCCTGTAGCGCGTTTGCTTTGCGTCTGTCGCGCAATTACATCGCATATTAGTAGAAATGCAATCGCGCGATTACGAAACGTGCGTCAGACGAGCTACAAAAAGTTGCCCTGGGAGAGGGCTCCAAGAGGCCACGGAAACTGTGGTGGTGTTGGCCTTGTAGAGATCATCTTGTGTACAGTCGCATGTTTTATACCGTGCCGGTGTTTTTAATAGTCAACTGGTGAATATAGGCCTACTCAAGTAGAGCAATTAAATTATATCAGTTCAAGTTAGTGTATTAAAAGCTTTGAAGCTTAAGTAGGTTTTCTCACAAGGTTTTTTCACCGAAAAGCCTGGACGAGCCTTTTTTAATAGTTCATAGCCGGACGTAGGCCTACTGACGAAGGGTGTATGGGCTATATCCATCATGCTGACCCAGTGCGGGTTGGTGGATTAACACACGCCATCGAATTCCTTCTACTGACGTATGCGAGTTGCTTCAATATGTTTTCCTTTACCGAAAAAGCCAATGCTGTGAAAATGTATCCATCCATCATGTTCCTACGGTAGATATCATAGATAAGTATGCACAGAATTCGTGCAATATTGCCAAGTGATTTTTCCAAGATTTTCTTCCTTTAACTGTGAATTAATAAAATATTTTTAATTCACAGTTACAGGAAGAAAAAAACTTACATATATGCGGCCGTCAGGTATAATTAAAGGGACCACTCGCTCGCCTGCAGGAATCATGGTATCTTGAGACCTTATTGGAATTGCAGCCCTTCCTAAAATTTTAAAAATTATATGAATTAGAGAAAATGTAATATCTAAAACTAGAGATACATGTATTGAGATATGAAAATTTGTTTCCCGCTATCCCTTTAGTAAGGTAAACTACAATATAGGTGTCTTCAAATCCAAATTATGTAAACCTTCAAAGTAAGAGTGGTTAGATTTCATTCTCTATTCCACTTTAAACTCACGTCCTGGTTAACATCACGCAGAATATGGTCAAAAGGATCCTAAAACAAGTTAATAACACAACCATCATCAGCATCTCAGTCAACGCAAACGCAAAGGCAAATCAATTTATCCTCATCATCATTTGCACCTTAATTGAGCTCAGGGCAAATCAGCTTCCCTGTCTTGCGCCGATGATATCCAAATGTCTCTAATATAAATGTTATTCAATGTTATCATACCATCAACAATAGTCTTCTGGAGTCACATTTATCATGACGTAGCCAAGCTTTTAGTTAGAGACTTACGCCATTAGATAACTTAAGACAATTTTAACAAAGTTAAAAGCTGTTCGTAGGTAACCAGTATCTGTCAGTTTTTTGATTGACCGACGAAACGGAGGAAGTACTCAATTTGATGCGTATATTTTTTTATGTGTAACGCATAACTTTTTACATAGTAGTCTGATTTCAATGTTTCTTTTTTTATTGGAAAGAATATTACTTTGAAGTAGTTCCCATTTAAATTTTATCGAAATCGGCTGAGTCGTTTTTGATAAATCAACAATAATGTGAAAAATGCTTTATCGATCCGTGCGAAATTCGCGAATTCTGTACACGGTTAAATACGGTCATGCCATTTTTTTTCAAAAAATAAGTATATCAGCGTTTGTCTTTTATAAAGTTCGCTATAATTATCTTTCGGTTATACTCTTCTCTACTATTTTACTATGGAAATTAACGTGGTTTTCGCACATTATATACTATATATAACGGGACTGAACTCACGTGTAGGGTTAGTCACATACTGTTAGTATGAAGCTTTATAATTATTTAATTCAGTTAATATTATATATTTTTTCTGCAATTGTTGTAATGATTCGTATAATTTGATGTATTATATTTTATTTTTAATTAGAATGAACATAATTTTGAAATATTTGAGAATTTATTTTGTATTAAAATTATTAAATTATTATTTGATGATTGATGTAATTAAATGACGTGTACTAAAATGTATCAATAAATGAATATGAATATGAATAGTCGTAACAACTATAGTTTCGGTCGCATTCGGCGACCTTTCTCAAGTTGGCGAGTGCTAGCACGCGGAGCCGTCTCGCAATGCACATAGAAGAGAAGAGAAGAAGAGAGAAACACACACGTGACACGTGAGTTCAGTCTCGTTATATATAGTACTAGTTTTTACCCGCGGCTTCGCTCGCATGATATTTTGATTTTTGACGCAATATCATTATAATTTATAGCCTATGTGTTATATAAGCCTGATAGCCTGATATATAAGCTATATTACTGCAAAGTTTCATCTCAATCCGTTCAGTAGTTTTTGCGTGAAAGAGTAACAAACATCCATACATCCATCCTCACAAACTTTCGCGTTTATAACATTAGTAGGAAGGCAGTAGGATAAAATCTCTTCTCTACTCTTCCAACCATCCTCACTCATACTCATCAATTTTTCGAATCTCTTCTATTCTATTTCATGAATCAAAACTACTTACCAAGTATGCCTGTTGATCCACAAGCTTCTGGGGCACAGTAGCCCAACGTCAATATACTAAGAATCAGCAAAATAAACATAGTGACGGCCATTTTTAAAGGATTTCAATGCATTTGTTGCAATTTGTTTTCTATTTATACAAAAACTAATCCGTGACTATCATCCATTACCACACTTTGAGTACTAATTAAAGTGTTTAATGACGCGCATGCTGAATACGGTAAATAATTGGTAGGTACGGGACCCTCCGTAAAATCTGGATTTGTTTTGTGATAATACTATGTAAAGTTCTAAGACAATGGAATATTGGAACATTCCATATAAAATGTGTACCAATGTCTGCCGGTGTCGGAGAGCCTATAGCAAATTTTGAACAACTTTTACTATGAGATTAACTCTGAAAACTAAAAAAAAACCTGCTGTTCCATGCGATTTTGAAAAGTATGAAATAGCTGTTTTTTTTTGCGTTTCCAGAGTTGAACCCACAGTAAAAGTTATTCAAATTTGCCATATAAAGGGTTATTTCGAATCAATTAGCATCCTTCTAGGGGCTTATTCTGTACATCAAAACTAACAACTTTTGTTCTACGACATTCCTGAAAACTCAAAAAATATTTTTGTTGTTTCGTAGAAAAATATAGTTCACCCGGGACAAAATGTATGGAACAGCTTTTTTTTTGAGTTTTGACGAAAGTCGTAGATCAAAAGTTGTTAGTTTTGATGTACAGAATAAGCCCCTATAAGGATGCTAATTGATTAGAAATAACCCTGTAAATCACCGCTTAAGGCTCCGACACCGGTAGACAAACACATTGTATAAACTTTGAAGAGACTGCAGCACATTGGTATTAATTTAATTCATTACATTCAAAAAGATACATATAGTGTTAAAGTTTTAGTGAGAACAAAATCATTTATTTTTATTGTCTTGTGACTAGCCTTATTATTTTGAAAGCTTTTGCCAGCGGCTTCCCCCGGAAGGAGATTTTATGACACAATTCTGTTGCATTTCCTCTTGGAAAATTTCATGTTATGAAAAGAGTCATAAAGATCTGTCACAAGCTTAGGAACTACATACTTATCAGTATTATATCTCTATGTTTTTAACAAATTGACGACTGATACATTAAAGTATATTACATAAATATGTCATTATAGTCTCATACAAAGTAAAATTTAGACTTGCGTGTACACTATATGATTAAAACTTTCAATCAAAATCACCCAACCTTAAAATAACAATTGAGGACCTTGCAGCAAAAAGGGGGCAGATCCAAATTTTAGCCGTTACTCGATTTTTCACCTACAATTTGAACAAAAATTAGCGCTATCGTTTGATGCATGAACGAGGCAGATCCGACGAAAAACAAGCACGGTACAATAAAATTTGGATCTGCCACCCTACTCCGTTTGGTGCAAGAAGGAAGCAGGTCCGGACCTGCCTCCCTTTTGCAACAAATGAAATCATTGCATTATTCGTAACAAATCAGTGCACGTTTTGAGCTCCGCCCAAAAAGACGTACGTTTTGTTTTATTAATTGCAAAATTAAATACCAACTATTGTTTTACGTCGAATATTTCAGATTGTGTGTAAAATGAGTGACTCTGAGCCGTTTAGTAGCGGATCGTCTGATTATTACCAGCCTCTTGACTACGACTTAAGTTCAACCAGTTCATTTGATGATGGAAGGAATCTTCATTTGTCAACATCTCAAAACCAATCTAATGAGAATATCGATCAAGGTATGAATATTTCGGATGAATCTAATATAAATAATCCAAGCCCATCGACGAGTGGCATAATCTCAAAAAAATTTTTAACAAATGCAAAGAAGATACGATTCAAGATATCTCAATATCGCATTTTTCAATACAGTAAAGACCACATTGAAACTATTGCAGTCAGTGTTACAACAGGAACGCCTGTATTTGATTATTTTCAGATAATGAGAAATGTTCAAGCCAACGTTTCCGTCCTGCCTCAGAAACTGCTATATGACCATGCATTGCCGTTGAAAAAGGCTAAATACAAAGATGTTATGCAACTGGTAAAGAATTATGTTCCACCAAACAAACTGTTTTTCTACAGGGCCCTTAAAAGTGAAACTGTTGGACCGTCAGATGACATTTCTAGCGAAGACGACGATGATCAAGCTGAAGTTGACCTTTAAATTTGTAATTTTTGTTAAACACTCGTTCATTTTTCTCATTCTTTTGATTGTTTAATATGTTACGTGCAGATTAATAGTTCTTGAAATAAAAAAAACCTATATTGATGTGTATTATTGTCTAAAGTACAAAATAGGGTAGTAGTTTTTTTTAATTTTGGGGCAAAACGGAGGCAGATCCAAACTTCAAAAAATCGTAATAATTCTAAAACTTATCTATTTCCCTCAAAACTTTTGTAATATATGTAAATATGCTTATATCATACTATAACATATAAATTTAAGACATAAGTGTAAGAAATTAAGTTTTAAACAGTTTTTTTTACATACCCAAAAGTTTTGAAACATGGATTTGCCTCTTTTTTGCTGCAAGGTCCTCAATTGTGTAATAACTTAGTGCCTATTCAGTTTTTGCTTAGAAATAACTATCGCGATTTGAACACATTATTGAAAAATGAAAATGAAAAAAATGAAAAATATTTTATTTAACAACTTATGACAAATACTTGTAACAAATTAATTTCGATTGCCCTACTAGGCTGAGCCTGTATCAGGGCAACCTGTGAACCTGATTACAAATGTTTTTAATTATCAGACCCCGTTTACAAGACAGTCTTTTTATAAATATTTTACACAGCTTACAAACTAAAACGGTTTTATATCTAAAACTTCAAATTAATAATTCTAATGTATTTTCTTTAGAATGTCCTCCGTGTCATCATATGAAAGAGATCTTAACCATTTCAAAATTATTATAATATACTACGGGACTAATCGCGCACTAAAATTACGAGATAAATAAATACCTCATCATCCCGACGTTTAGGCCGAGTTGCATCGACCGTGGTCACGTAAGGAGTCTACCCGTCTACCCTCATCATGGGATGATGAGGTATTTATTTATCTCGTAATTTTAGTGCGGGATTAGTCCAGTAGTATAATATAATAATAGAAAGAACTATACCCTTGTATTATTCTAGATCAAATACTACAGTATAAAAATAAATCACAACCCCCAAAACATTTTCAAATTCATTCATGTACCTCATCTACATCGATTTGTTTTGGCGCTCCGCAATTTCTTATTCTTAAAATTTGGAAGCTAATGTTTTTCTTTTGATTAAATTATTACAAAAACAATAATTATACTCTGTTGTTTACATTTTTAATTCTTTGTCTTGTAAATTTTACCACATTTAGTGGCTTTTGCCGCAGTAATAGACGGTATAAGCTTCTGCAGGAAACTTTACGGGTCCTCTTCTTAGAACAGATACTGTATGGTAGTCGATAAACTCTAGTCTTGGGGCAATGTCGTAATCACATGCCACTTCTTCATAGCCAATGATATGAGGTAGATGTTTTAGTGGACAAGTTACCTGAAAATGCAATTAATAATTATTTTTCTCCAAAAATGGCACCGCCGACTTCAACTGTGTACAGAATTGGAATAGATTTTACATTGTAGTTAATTTTACAAAAACAATCCCGCCATATACATACGTACCAACATTTTTTAGTCCACTGCAGGACGTAGGCCTACCCATAAAGGGCGATTGGGCCATATCCACCACGCTGGCCCAGTGCTGGTTGGTGGATTCACACATGCCATCGAATTTCTTCTACGGACGTATGCAGGTTCAGTTGCCTCACGATGTTTTCCTTCACCGAAAAGCCAGTGGTGTGGAATTCCGTACATAAGTTTCAAGGAAACTCATGGGTACGAGAGCAGGATTTGAACCAACGGCCTCAAGAATGACATGCCAACGTTACAACCACTAGACCACCATCAGCACAATCCCGCCGATTACAATAAATGTTAAATAAAACCGCTTATGAAAGTATGAGCTACCAACCAAGAAAATAATTATCAAAATCAATTCATAATTGACGTAGAAATCATGTAAATTCACACAAAAAACATTCAGTCCTAATGACAACGTCCTTTTTAGGGTTGTTAAAAATGTAACCTAATTGAAAACTTTCTCTGTTGATGAACTCGGGTCTATAGGTACATTTTTTTTATTTAAGTTGCCTTATAGTAGCTTTGTATGAAATAATTAACATTATTTTAGCTTTTTAAAAATTTGACTTTTTCTTAATTTCGAGAATTATAAATGTAAATTTTTATGAAAAATAAAAACGCTGAAAGACAATAATTAGACAGACAAGCACATAATACGGATTGACTGATGGACAATCGAGTGATCCTACTAATATTATAAACGTGAAAGTTTGTGAGGATGGATGGATGGATGTATGGATGTTTGTTACTCTTTCACGCAAAAACTACTGAACGGATTGAGATGAAACTTTGCAATGATATAGCTTATATATCAGAATAACACATAGGCTATAAATTATAATGATATTGCGTAAGTTATTCATAATATAACGATAAGTGAGAAAGAATTCTGAGAAGCTATTCTAGAGTGCGCTTCATTAAATGTCAAAACAATCAACTGTCGAATCGAACAACCATCAAATCGTTTTTGTTTTATTTTTTGGATTTTCCACCTCTTTTATTAAGGGTGGTAAGGTAGGGCCTCGGGTTTGAAAGACGGGACGTGACATAGTCTACTTTTTATCCCAGATAATTAAAGGGTTCCCTTGGGATAGCACAAAAATCAAAATTTCATGCGGGCGAAGCCGCGGGTAAAAACTAGTCTTATAATAAAATTGTAAAGAAGGAACTTGTATAAGTAAAAATTATGTACAATTTTTATTTATTAGAAAGAAGGGACTCTATCTACTTACATCGGGGCCGTCAGGTATTTCGAGATAGAATTCATATTTCCAAGCAGGCAACACCGTTCTATGAGCTTTCACCATAGTTCCATTTCTTCCTAAAATGACGGGAAAAAAACCGGACAAATGCGAGTCAGGCTCGCACAGCGAGGGTCCCGTAAAAATCCAGAAAATTTCACAAAATTGGGAAGTAAGTTGTTAAAATCTCTATACTATTCATCGACAAACAAATTTTCCTTTTTTTCACAAAAATCACACTTTGTTAAAATAATTAAAACCTGTGCATGAAGCAGCATGTGCTAATGAAGTTGTTTTATATGATACCTTACATGATACGATTTACTCACATTGAATTTTGAACCCAAATTTTGTGAATCTAGGCCCTATTTTTCAATGTGATTAAAATAAAAATGTAGTTTTCAGATTTATTTCTATATGTGTACTGTAAGACAATGCTTCCCGCCAAATTTCATAGTTCTATGTCAACGGGAAGAACCCTGTAGGTTTCAATTTTTGTGAGTGTCGAAATATGCGTTTTTTTACCACATAAATGGCTCTAACTTTTTTATACGATAACTGAGAAGTTTTTCTTTTACACAACTGCAAGAAGTCATAAATATACATATATAGTTTAAATTTCAACTCGATATCTTAACGCGTTCCCGAGATAAAGAATCTTGACCGACGGACAGACGGACAACAAGGTGATCCTATAAGGGATTCATTTTTTTTCCTTTTGAGGTACGGAACCCTAAAAATATAGAAAGGAAACATATCTTCTTAATATAAATTGCGCGTCACATTGTTTGTCTGTGATGGATTCCTAACCAAATTTTCACACTATGTGCAGTTTGATACAACTTGAAAAATAGGTTAGTTTACATCTCAATTTATGATCGCATTTGTTTATTATACTTTCGAAAACTGTCCGTACCGGGGCGAAGCCGGGATGGGCAGCTAGTTTACTATAAACCTTACAAGGAAAGAAGTAGGGTAAAATTTTTATACAGGTAACTCATACACACCTTTTAATGGCGAGTTTAGTATGATAAGATGAACAATTTTTAGTAGGTATAGGGCCCACTCCAGCCCCCCTTCCGCCTAAACAACAGCAATCGTAATAGCAATCGTTTATGACTTCAATTTAGTCATTTGGCACCGCCTATGTGACGTTAGCCATCAAAGTTGTTCATTTAATGATTGCTTTCGCAATCCGCACAAAGCAATTGATGGCTAACGTCACATAGGCGGTGCCAAATGACTAAAATGAAGTCATAAACGATTGCTATTACGATTGCTATTGCTTAGGCGGTGCGTAGGCGGCGGGGGGGCTGGACAAAAAAAACTGTTCCGTAGCAACAATTGTCTAAATACTTTTTAACGATTAATAATATTATGCCGTCTGCCGTTTCGTCTAGATACTCCTAATCCTTGTGAGTGACGATTTGATGGTGGTTTACCTACTTGATGATCCTAATGATGCGGTCTAAGTGTGATATCCCACCGTTTTTATTCTATTTTTTTAAAAATACTTACCTATTATGCCTGTTGTGCCACAAACGTTTGGGTTTGCGTAACACAATACAGACATACTGAGTAAAAGCAAAATATACTTAATTACGGCCATAGTTAAAAAAAACCAAAGCATATGTTCCAATTGCTTTTCTATTTATACAATTATTATAAATCTGTGACTATCATCAATGATTACAGTATAAGCAGTGACTGATTAATAAGTGTACAAAGACGCGCTTATTGGATAAGGTAAATTATATGGAACGGACTACAAAGTCTGAATTGTACGAGTAGATAAAATTTTTATAAATCCCAAGACAAAATAAAATCCGTGAACGAATCGTAAAGAGAGCTATGTATTTTTATTAACATGAGCTTTATAAAATAAAAAAAGATAGTTATTTTACAGCAAAGAAGTTAAATATATTTTTGACCGACGAACCACCGGAGGAGGTATACAATTCGACGCGTATATTTTTTATGTGTAACCACGCATAACTTTTTTTATAGTAGTCCGATTTAAATAATTCTTTTTTTATTGGAAAAAGTATACTTTGAAATTAGTCCCCTTAAAATTTTATCGAAATTGGCTTAGCCATTTTAGATAAATCAACAATAATGTGAAAAATGTTACATCGACCGTGCATAATATTTGCGTTCTGGCGATGCGCCCCGGCTTCGCACAGGTGTACACACACACACACATACATATAAACATTTTTCTTGAATTACTCTATCTATTAAAACAAACTGCATCAAAATCCGTTTCGTAGTTTTAAATATATAAGCATACATGGGGACAGACAGCGGAAAGCGACTTTGTTTTATACTATGTAACGATTCTGTACACGGGTGAAGTCAGTCATGCTATTTTTTGTAAAAAATAATTATTAATGTAAGTTGTGCTACATTATCTGTACTTACAAGACAGCTGTGACAGGAGCGGTTTTTGAATATTATGTAATTTTTTATGGCAAGTTCATACGAACTTGCGTTCTACTTCGCTTTCTATTGGCCTATACAGGCCGGGTTGCTAACCCTGGTGTCAGAGTTTTTGGGCCGCCTGAAGGCCTCTGACATGGCTGTACTGTACTGTACCAGCCTTTTAATAGTCCACTGCAGGACGTAGGCCTACCCACGAAGGGTGAATGGGCCATATCCACCACGCTGGCCCAGTGCGGGTTGGCGGATTCACATACGCCATCGAATTTCTTCTACGGACGTATGCAGGTTGCCTCACGATGTTTTCCTTCACCGAAAAGCCAGTGGTGTGAAAACTGACATGGCTAAACGGTTAAATTAACCGGAACCTACAATTTAATGTGTCATTCGAGCAATAGTACCGTGAATTAAATTTAATTGCCAAAACCATCAACCCTTTAGCAATAAAGTTCTTTCTCTCGATTCGCTGTCAAATCTAATCAAATCTTAACAATATAAGAAAACATTTTTTTTAGTTCATTGAATTGTATCTCTCACTATTTTTCTCGCTCGACATATTCGTGGATTTCCACTTCCACTTAATTATTTGAGTCGAAAGTTGCGATTTTCAAAGCTCGGTTAATTTCCCTCGGGTTCTCTAGTTCACAGAAGATATCGTAATTTTAAGGATTCCTAAAACTTTCATTTGACCAAAACCTGTTAGTAACTACATTAAACAACTCGAAGTTACTAAAACAAACAGAAATAAAGGGCAAAGTTTGAATTAGATTGACCTATCTCAGGAATACGAATGTATCTTTGCGGTGTAGACGTCCTTTTCATCATCTAGTTTAGTACTATTGATAAGTGAATATTATATTACTTCACCACATGCTCAGACCAAAAAAAAAATAAAGACAGAATGTTGTGAACAAACAAGTGAGGCCGACCAAAGCTAAGCCTCGCCGTGTACAGCAAACAATTACACACACATCACCTACAAGGAAACTACTCATTGGCTTGTCATTCAAACTATGGCGACGCAACAGCGACGTATTCACACATGTATAAAAAAATCGTTTTCACTTGACTGTTCTCTCTTGACTTTTTTATTTGCTCTGAGACCTTTTTCTTGTTTCCTTTGTTTGTTTGTTTCCTTGTTTCTGCGTCTAGATCATGAACTTACTATGGACTTGACCGCGTGTTAGGTATGAGATACTTAGCATTTTTTTATTATACAGGTCCAAAATATTAGCCTAGTGTTGACTTTGAAGTTTGTCCGCTATAATGCTGAAACTCCAAATGAAGATCAAATGATCTGCACTGTGAGTGTGCACTCGAATTCCACGACCTGATTCATTCATCTCCTTTTCACTACAGAACAAGCCGGAGGTCGCACAAATACCATCTCTACATAGTCGACGTAAGTACCGCCTGCTCGTACTAAGCGATTCGCTTCTTCCTTCATAATGCGCACCGCTAAGGATTGGAATGTTTTAGAACCTCCTTCATTGTTTTCTGATAATTACAATTAGGATATTTTCAAGTCAAGATTGAATAGGTATCTTTTGGGTCGACATACTTCATCTTCGGCTACAACTTCGCTTTCTATCAGACGAGTTGCTGGCCAAATGTAGCTATATTCTACATTTAAAAAAACTTGTCTTAAGTTATGACGTTGACTACTTGGGAGTTTTTATGCATTTTGGACGCCATTTTGTTGTGAACATGTCTTACAAATTTTCTACCTTAGGACTGTTCTTACTGTCTTTCATTAAGCTAAGGTCTAAATACATTTTACATCTGAACAACTCCCGGCCGGCGGTGACCTTCCGTGGCCCACGTGGAAGTCGTTAAATCGACTCCGGACCCAAGTGGGCCGCTGCAGGGATAACCTCGTGAAATGGGGACACTCAGAGAGCGCTCAATGCGAGTGTGGAGCCCCGGTGCAAAACATGCAGCACCTGCTTGCATGCCCTCAGGGCCCAACCTGCACTCTCCAGGATCTGCACCATGCATCTCCTCGCGAAGTGGCAGTTGCGAGACGGTGGGAAAAAACCTTATAAATATATATTTGGATTATCGACACGACGAAGAAGAAGAAGAATACATTTTACAAAGATTTAAAGCTGTTTTTCACTACACTGAGCGAGTTAAGCGATTCGTTTCGAGGATTTTATCACAGCGCATCACTCTTCTGCACATATCATCCCTGTCAGATATGCAGCCTAATACATCGTTTTCACGTCATCAATACATTTTACAAAGATGAACAATCAATACATTTTACGTATATGGAACGTTTCTTGACAGCTTTTGTGGAGAAAAATACGTATAAGGTTCACAAACTTTCCTATTGGTTTCATCACAGAACTAATTCTCTCTTCTGTGGGTTTCATATATGGTAATCTTAGGTACAAGTAAACCCAATTAACTAGGCGTTATTTTGTAAAGAATAATTGCATTTTGTTTCGCAAAATATCTTTCATCTGAAACAAACGGCCTGGTAACTTTAAAATTAAACAGTATAATCATGTGTCTTTGAACTGTATTGTATTGTAGGTACTTACCGGACTTATAATAGTCGTCTGAAGAAAAACATAAGCTAATCGACATAGAGCGATTAAGGCACATCTACCACCACGTAGGACTAATGCGACTTGGAGACTACATACAATATATGCTATCGAATTCTTAGACGTATGTACTACGTAAGTTGCTTTGCAATGTTTATTTCTATCTGTTACAATATAATTTAATGTTTGTCTTCACCAAAAATGCTAATGTTTTTATTAACCCACATAAAATGAGAATTTTCATGTACAAGCTACCAGGACTTCATGAATCTTTAGTAACAATCATAAGTCATCATCATAGTGCATACATTGTCGATACTTGGTACCCAAATCAATCAATATCGCAGGCAACCGTGTGGCGAGGAAGCGCGGCCGTTTCGCGCGATGATCATCCTTCCCGGGACTAATAGGATAATTTGGTTCCGCAGGGGTCCGACCCCTCGTATTGGCATTTCAATAAAACTGATTGGGTTTATAGAAAACTAGATGTTTATGACTGTCTGGGCCATGTGGGTGTTGGGGATGATGGGCAAAATCAACTTGGTTGATCAATTTTACTTGTATCGCGAAATTACATAAACCTCACGATAATACTTGTTATTTTGGTACTTACGTTCTCTTTTATAATATACGATTAGGCATTTCGTATAAAAATATTTAATGTTTATACCACTTAAAATTTAACTTTCTGGTACTATATGAGATAGGAGTAGATTACATCTTTTACTTGTAGACTATCAATACTTGAAAAACAAAATTAATGTGTCTGAAATATGTTAAAAAAGCCGTGGTGGTCAAGAGTTAGTGTAACCCGCATTACAATCGTGAGGTCGTGGGTTCGAATCCCCGTACCAATGAGTTCTTTGGAATTTATGTACGGAATTTCACACCACAGTCTTTTCGGTGAAGGAAAACATCGTGAGGCCACCTGCATACGTCCGTAGAAGAAATTCGATGGCGTATGTGAATCCACCAACACGCACTGGGCCCACGTGGTGGATATGGCCCAATCACCCTTCGTGGGTAGGCCTACGTCTTGCAGTGGACTACTAAAAAGGCTGGTACAGAAATATGTTAAAAACTTATCTCAGACAACTGTTATTGTTTCTCTTAGTTCGAAAATATAGAAATAATAGAAATGTCAAACGCTTTATGCTCTTCTAGATCCTGACTAAGTAGGTACACTAAAGCATAGCGTTGTAGTGTAGTGTGTAATAATGTAGACACAAACAAACCTCAACATACAATTTAGATGTTATACATACTATAAGTGGGTACGTTTTTTTCAAAGAACAATAATATTAAAAAGCTTAATTGAGTTAACGAAACGGGTTCATTATATCCGTTGATTCCCATAAGGAAATAGTTATGGTTTTTCCATCTAGTTTTGCCGCTATTTGCAGTATTTATAGCGTTTCCGCTTTAGAACTATGTTGCCGCGGCCATTCCATTCCCGGGGACAGGATAGGACTCCGATAGTGGGTCGAAGCGGAATTCCGGCTTCGGATGCAGTTGTCTCCTGGCGCAAAACACGAGCATCTCCGAACCACTCGTCACATTTAGTAGAGTCTGGCTAGCAAAAGTTGATACTGCAATTTTTCGCAAACTTTTTAAATGACAACACACAGTGCTACTGCCATCGCGGATTCACCTTTAAATTGGGGTATTTTACCTTGTATTAAAAACATTGTTCAAACCTACGTCATGTAGGTACTAAACTGAACAAAACGATTCATTATATTATTATAGTCTTCATCGTAATGAAGTAGATCGGTACGCGTTGAAATCTTTTGGATCATTTGGAGAGCAATGCAAAGCCTCAGTTTGGCATAATAATAACGTCAAAAAACAGAAATTAATTAACGTAATGAATATAAAACTCCTACACGACAAAATCAAGCTTGGAAAAAGATATTTTTTGCAATTACCCCAAATATTTGGAAGAATCAAAAGCGCAGTATGGTAACAATGCTACATCGTGTGAGTGAGAAAAAGTGGTTCTCTCTCAGTTTAGGGCTGCAATACTGATATTTTTTAAATTTGCCGCGCTTTGTCAGTATCAACTTTCGTTAGCCAGAGTCTACTAAGCAAGTTACATAGAATGAATGAATGAATGAACACTTTATTGTTAACACTAAAAGACAATACAGAAAAAATACACAGAAAGGAAAAAAAAGCGACATAAACTAGTGCGACATAAGGCGGCCTAATTGCTTATTGCAATCTCTTCCAGGCAACCCTTAGCAATTTCTTCCAGGCAACCCTTTACATTACATAGGCATTTACGTTACATGGGCGGTGTCATTCCGCCTATGTGATAAAGCTTTACTCGAAACATACTATCGGACGCGGCTTACGGACGCGATTGATATCCGCAACTGATAGGTATCTAGACTATGAAAGTACACTGAGTCGTGCACACTATCGGACATAAGTCGCGGACGTCACCCTCGGACGACCTTGAGCGTTCGGACGTCCGAGAGCGGTCTAGCGCGCCGGATGTTTTAAGACTGTGCACATTGCTAAGTCGCGGCTGTCAGTCGCGTCCGTCAGCCGCGTCCGATAGTATGTTTCCAGCTTTAAACCGGTCGAACGCTTTTGACAACCAAATGTAACAAGTTTATTTTTTCAAACAATAGCATGACTGAATTTACCCGTTTACAGAATTCGCGCAATATTTCGAACGGATCGATGTACCATTTTTTTACATTATTGTTGATTTATCTAAAAAGGCTCAGCTGATTTCGATAAAATTTAAATCGGACTAATTTCGAAGTATACTCTTTCTAAAAATAAAATAATTATTGAAATCGTACTACTACAAAAAAGTTATGCGTGGTTACATAAAAAAAAATTATATATGTATACGCGTCGAATTGAGCACCTCCTCCGGTGGTTCGTCGGTCAAAAACGACCTGGTCCTACAATTAAGCACACGTGCGGTTTCCTGTTTATGAATTCAGATTCGAAAATTCCTTATGAATAGGTACTCTGTTTACATAATAATGTTCTACAATGCGAACGTAGTGAATCAGGTTTTCAAATCTGAATTCCGAATTACCGCTTGGGATTTGGCAGCAACAGCAGTGGCGGTGGCGTCAGGGGCCTACGAGCGCTCGGACTCACTCATAAAGTGCTCGAATATTTATCTATGCTATTTTGTTGACGTTTTATACGCGCATATAAGTTCGTTTTTGGAAGCGCATGTGTGCAGCGCAAGCGCAAGCGCATGCATGGTGCTTATAGGCGTGCTTTTTGGCACTCACTCACACGCAAACACGCCGAAATATGAACGTTTATGCGAGTCCGGTTTCTTAGAGCGCGTAATGTAGCGCGCGTGTAAGCACGTATGCCGAAACGACCGCATACGCGCAAAAAAATACGCTAATCAGAGCGTGAGCCAGACACACCCACAATAAACGTTTCAAAGTTTTAAATTCAGATACCCATTTTAAATACTTTAATTCGATGAAGGCTGACAATATTATAGGCTAACAAAAGGACAGAAAAAAACGATCAGCGATTCTACACTGTTACTCGCTTTTGTTAAAAAAACAATCCTTTCATCAAATACTTCTTGTAACTTGGACCACTCATTAGTTTCATAACCAGGTAAGTTGAATTGTTCGATACTATCTCGAAGTTGAATTATTACACCTGAATGAGAAAGGTACCCTTGGTGGCCTAGTGGGATAGCGCTCACCTTACAAGCCAAATAACAAGCATAGGACGAAGGTTCAAACTCGGTCAGTACCAGTTAGTGCTTAGGATTTTAGAAGCTAATTTTAAACATCACTTTGGCTTGGTGAAGGAAAACATCGCATCGTGACATAAACTGAATACGTCCGTAGAAAAAATTCTATCCATTCATCCATCAGCCATAAGCAGTCCACTGCTGGACATAGGCCACCCCTATGGTTCTCCAATAAGACCGGTTGGAAGCAGCTTGCATCCAGCGCGATCCTGCGGTCTTAATGAGGTCATCCGTCCACCTTGTGAGTGGACGTCCTACGCTGCGCTTGCCGGTACGTGGTCTTCACTCGAGAACTTTTCGACCCTATCGGTCATCAGTCCTCCGCGCTATTTGCCCTGCCCATTGTTATTTCAACTTGCCAATCCGTTGTGCTATGTCGGTAACTTTGGTTCTTCTACGGATCTCCTCATTCCTGATTCGATCTCGCAAAGAGACTACGAGCATAGCCCTCTCCATAGCTCGTTGGGCTACTTGGAGCTTACTAATAAGGCCCATAGTGAGAGACCACGTTTCTGGTTCTGAAAGAATTCGATTGTTATCAATCCACTAATCCTCTCCTGTATTTTTGTAGTTCTATCGGAGAAAAACCTGGAAATTGTGTATTCCTAATTGCCTGTTAATAGAAAAATTGTAAAACAAAATAGGATGACCCTTCCTAGGCCAGTGTGGTGGACAAGAACCAGTCGGTCTTTCGATGGTATGGTGGTCTATGTTCAGCAGTGGACCATTTAAAAGGCCGGTGCAGTAGTACGTTACTGTTAGAACAGGAGTATTAGGGTGGTACATGTATATCCTGGCAATTCCCTATATGATGACCCAGCTACAGTAGTGATCTCCCTCATGAGGTGAAATCTGAGAAGAGTACCTACTTCAAGCCTAGTAATTTCCTTTATGATAGAGTGGTAGGTGATGAAATGATACTGAGCGACAGTCTACTGATCCCTGTTAGTTTAGGGATTAGACCTATGACTAGAACCCAACACTCCAAAGATAACCTAGGTTATGATGGTGTTTTAGGAAGCTAGACTTACTAAATTCGTTAGGAAAAACACAATTGTAAACACAGATATAATTAAGAATCAATCGAGCTTACCTGTTAAGAGAAGATTGATGATAATTATCCGAAATCACCGAAAAAGAGACTGCATAGCTCCATTATTTATTTACTAAATGCATAGCGTCTTCGGCGCGCGTATTATTTCCACTTTTTAGAGTATTTTAAGTTTTTTGTATAGCAACACTTGTCCGTTATGTCATTGGAGTTCAAAGTAGAGACGGGGGAGCATTTCACAACCTTTTTATAGAGGCAGAGCCATATAGGAAGGACCAACGTAGGACAGATTTATCTTTCTGGCACTTCCATAATGACATCGATCGAGTCTTACCTGTATTATACTGGTACCTTATAATTCCCCTGATTAAATGACTCATCACTGCATAGTGTTACCTCCGGGCAAGGGAGGGAGGGATTGAGTCACTATGCAGTCTCTTTTTCGGTGATTTCGGATAATTATCATCAATCTTCTCTTAACAGGTAAGCTCGATTGATTCTTAATTATCCTCCAATCACCTTAAAAGAGACTGCATAGCTCCATTATTTATTTACTAAATGCAGATGTTTAGAGGGTTGTGAAATGTTCGGTTTTTTTTTTTATATTATATATATTATATGACACATATCTACAAAATAGATTAGATACCTAAGTAGGTACCTAACTAATCGGATATTTTGTATTACTGTTGTACTTATACCCAAGAGAAGCAAAGTTATTTGTATAATTACAGCATATGACAGTTAAAGAGTATTTGGATCAGGTGAACTTGTCTACTAACTTGGTACTTTCAAAAGGACAAAAGAAGCTTCAAATGATTTTTTTTTTTTTTTTTTTATTATTATCTTTATAGATACTAGGGCCAAAATACTTTTCGATGCCTAAAAACTGGTCTCCTAGAATAAATATTAGATTTTAAGGGAAATCAGTACAAAACTCTGCAATAATTATACGAATTTTGAAATATCATATTATAATCTAGTACAAGGAAAAAGATTTGACCGTAAATATATGATAATTGTTTGAAAATTACGGTAACAACGTTGTCATTTTCAGTAACGCAGGAGCTTTTCATACAAAATACTGCTGTCCCTGAGCGCGGACTTAAGTTATACTGAGAATTTTCTCACAATATTTCCTTAGACGACGTTTATCTTAAATACCTTTGTAAAAATGTAAGTTGTGGACCTAATTATAATGTCAATAGTTATTTTTTACGTTAATCATTTAATGCAATAAAGACTGATTTTGTCTGTGTCCCCAACAAAGTATAAAATCGTAGCTACCTTGCGTTGCTATATGAAAATAAACCTAAAAGTGACTGCATTACATATTTTTGTACTTTATTCGGTTCGACTTGTTTTAACTCTTACAACAAATCATGGCAACTGCGCGAGGGGAGTACGCTAGCCGAATCAGTCGCGTCACAGTCGTCGATAGACGTGCGTGTATTTATTACGTGTCCGCTGAGTTACCGCTGTCGCAAGGTATGTACTGAAGATATTTGCTTTATTATTATTGTTTTCTTCAGGTTGTCATGTAAAGGTTCTGTCAGTGTTAAAACATTTGAATTTTATTATTTTATTTAGTGCTTATTTAAAAAATAGTCAAATATTTACAACTGCGTTACTGCTACACTGCGTTACTAGGCAAAGTAACGCAGTTGATGCATCGGTAACGCAGTTGATTTTTGATCAATGTTTTATGTTTGTAATACGTTACTAAAACCGAAATACTCATATATTGTTTATCCTTTTCACAAATATTAGCGTCTGCTATAATGGCGTTAACAAACGCAGAAAAACAACGTCGCGACAGGCTAAAATTTTAGCTAGACTCTGTTCAACATGCTGAAGTTAAAAAAAATACTTCTTGAATGGTACCACGTTAGTAAAAAACTTGTGAGAGATTGGAACAGAAGGCTGGAAGTCATCAAGCATGTGCTCGAGACGGTTCGTAATGACCCTTGAACGACAGCTTATAGACATGACTCAGAAGCGAGATGGGTCTGTAAATCTTCAATAAGGTGTTGTTATCTTTTTTAAAGAATAGCACCACCACGCTTATTTTCCATGCCTCCTGCGGTATGCCTTCAAGAACAACGGTATTGAAGAGCATCTGAAGGACTTTAAATACTTGTGTTCCACCCGCTTTCAGAAGCTCTGAAATGATTCCATCATCACCCGGCACCTTGTTGTTCTTAATAAGCTGTTTCAAGAACATTCTAATCTCGTAGATGATGTCCGAGATATCTTCGGTGAAATATCGGGTCAGCTTGGCTCTGAGATCTCTAGCCACGCTGCTAACAGGCTTAGCTATCGAAGCGTATAACTGCCCATAGAACTTTTCGATCTCCTCTAATACATCTGCCTTGGTCGACGTTATATTTGGAGCATTTATTCCGCTCAATTGTCTCCCTAATATGCTTGATATTAAAGAGACAAACGTCGTTTTGCGTGGATTTCAAGATCTGTTTATTGAGCAGCCTATATGACTTGGCGTCATCGAAAGACTGCAGTATTAACTATCGTCGCTCGGTCATGGGGTTCAGAGTGTTATTCGATAGCTGTTTAGTTCTTTCTCGAGTAGGTCGGAGCGTAGACTTCATCAGGCGAGACCGTTCAAGTCTTACATTAATACTCAATGTGCCTCTTCCCATTAGGAGATCGCTATCAGTTTTCACTCTGTGAATCAAGGAGACATCATTGAATACTCTCTTCTTGTCGGCTATGATTAAGTATATCTCATTTCTCGTGAAACCGTCGGGGTTTATCCAGGTCCATTTCCTGTGAGGCGGCTTCTGGAAGAAAGAGTTCATTATAAAGAGTCCCTCTTTTTCCAGAAAGTCGGCCAGCCTCTTTCCCCTGAAGTTCCGTTACCCATATCCAAAATGCCCCACTTTTAGCTCATCATCGCTTCTTTTATCCATCTTTGCGTTAAATTCTTTCATAATAACAGTAAAGTGGGTCTTAGACGTATGCATGGCCCGACTTACGTCCTCCTACATAGTTTCCACTTCATCAAATGGGTGCGACGAGGTCGGTGCATATACCTGAATGACCTTCAGCGAATATCTTTTTGATATTCTCAGTATTAAGTATAAGACCGTACTCGAAACACTTTCGATGGTTACGACGTTGTTAGTTAGGGACTTGTGGACTAGAAATCCGACACCATCTTGGGACTGTTGGTCGTCTTCCAGGTAATAGAGTAAGTTGCCGGAGTTATTGTGTCTTCATCCTCACTTCGGACTTCAGATAACCCCAAAATATTCCAGCGTAATCCATTTCCTCTTCCAGCTCAACTATATTTTCATCCGTCCTCAAGTTTCGTATGTTATGCGTTACCAGCGCCAGTTTCCGTTGGGCGGTAGCGGGGCGACTGCCGGGGATACTTGGTACCCATATCTCCGCATGCGATGTCTGTTATATTAATGTGGTTGACGGCTGTTTTTTTTGTAATTAATTAGCTGAACTTTGTTATTTTTGAAGTTATTTGAGTTACATTATGTTATGTCAAGTCACAAGGACTTAAGTTTTGTTTTATTTGTTCCATCATTACTAGATCTCTATAAAAATACAAAGTATTGATGTAAGATAATACTACTGTGTTACTAAGCTTACTACTGCGTTACTTTTGTGTCCCTCTAATTTATTGTACTATTTTCAGTAATACATAGACATCTAATTATTTAAAAAGAAATAATTTAATACGTATGTATTATTTATCAAAAGTGGAAGATATTGTCGTCAGTTGGCATTAATTTTAAGTATTTTATTGTCACTAATAGAAAAAATCAAGTTTTAGAATTCGAATTTGGTAACGCAGTAATATAAAGTAATAAGAATATTTTATTAAACTGATTATTTCTGTGATTTAACTTCATGAGAAGTTAATATAAGCGTTTCAGTTTAAAACTGACTTGTTAAATTGTCTCATTGGATGATTTTAATAAAGAATTTAAATTTTGTAAAACAGTAACGCAGTTGTTTAATTTTTCGACACCTTGATATGTTATTGGCCAAAAATATAGTTAATTCATTAAAACTATGGCTGCTGAGGGGTGTATATTATAGACCAAACTATAACAAATCTATATGTGCATAAAAAATAAGAAATTAATAACTTAAATTAAAAAAATAAAATCGAAAATTTTATGCTGGGATTAGGCATCGAAAAGTATTTTGGCCCACTATCAATAATCTGATTTGATAAAGGTATCTCGTATTGGTTTGCTAAAGCTTGTTATTAACTGCTATAAATTTATTTTTGAGCATCAATAATGTAGTGTGTGGCCTGACCCTAATTATGTATTTACTAAATAAATAATGTCATTATGACTCATTTACTAAGTCACTTTAATATGCTCTTAGTTTAAGTATAGCTCCCAACAATGGCCTTAGAACATATTTATACAATATATCAGCTTGTCTGGTGATTTCCATTAAATTTTCCTCCCACAGGTACTTAATCTATACAGTATTAAGTAATAATAAAAATCTAAGAATTTCCATCTGTTCACCATGTGGTTAGTGGGTCATGTCAAGATACTTATGTCAACTGATTTCATTACCTGTCATTCATCTTTACCTATTTCTTACAACTATTCTTGAGATAACAATTAATTTATACCTATCTATACATAAATTGTCACCCTTGTCACTTACCTACCAGCATACCTAATATTAAATTCGCGTCCTTGTCGCTGGTTTGCCAACAATTACATTTGTACATTTACAATTGCATACTACAAAAAATGTTGATTGTATTTCTTATCTTAACTTGTTTTTTAAACAATATTTTAATATTACATACCTATTTTAATAGGCCATTCTTAATGGATGATTCAGTGTCATTTATTTAGAAGCTGAAGCTTACATTTTCTTACGAGAAATTGGTAAAGAAGGTAGTAGATAGTATCTCCAAATTACACATATTATCCACCAACCCGCACTGGGCCAGCATAGTGGATATGGCCTAATCACCTTTAGTGGGTAGGCCTACGTCCTGCAGTGGACTATTAAAAGGCTGGTACAGTACAGTGCAGTACACATATTAGTGTTACTTATCTACTGAAATAGGTATATTACCTATAGCTCACTATCACATTAAGTGGTAAGGAGCTTTTCATCATACAAATAAAATTCTGTAAAACTATACCAGCTTAGACAGTAGTATGTAACATATAAAGGTCCTATATGAGTTTTAAGGTGTTGACACCCTTTAAATACTTAGGTATAAAATTTAGCTGCTTTCATTTTTCTTTAGAAAAATATCCAGCAATATGCATGCCCTACAAGACAAGCTACAATACATACCATATTATTTTGTCATACGAAGTGAAATAATGGGTATCTAACAAGGTCGGCCAAATTATTTAGGATCTTGATGCTGTCTTTTGTTTTTTTATTCTAAGTACCTACTAGGTACACAATATAGGTACAAATTGTACAATGATGTACCTAAGTACTTCAGTTGTCCTTTCAGACAGACAAACTTAGTTGAATATATTTTGTCCTATTAATTATTAAAATTAATATGAATATGTGTTTCTAAATGACGCATAAGGAATTTTTTGAAAAAGATTTTTATTTTTATAGGTAGACTTGAATCCTGTGAAAGTTGGATTTTTATTTATTTGATGTGGGTGTATTAAACCTTGGCTCAATATTCTACTTAAATAAGTATAATTAACATTTGTGATGATGATGATGATGGATGATGTATATCATTAATTCTGACAGCTTTGATTAATAATTTTGATCATGTTGTCTATTACTTTAATTTAATTAATTAATACTATATATTTTAATGAACTGTTTAATAATAATATGATATCTTTTAATTAAATATTTATTATCTGGGTCCCCATGAATAGAGGTATGAGTAGGTAACTAAAGCCTAAGGAACAATTATTGTCTATAGTCTGTTGTCCAGGATTTGTCCCCTAGACTTACTTAGTCCACATTTCCCCTTTAGTTTAAATTATAAGATGGATACCTACTGTCACATTTGTGAATAAACCTTCAGTAGGCACTGAAATTCATTAAGCATAATAATAATTATCATGAAGTTTATTGCTTCCTAATTGTTATTTACTGGTAGAATCTAATTATTCAAGCCCGTGTAAGAGTTGCAATGGTATACAACCATAGGAATACAGAAATTTATGATATTATTATTATTATATACCCAAATCATGTATGGTCTATCACAGTATCTCATGCCTGTGTAAGGTGTTTCATCCGTTGGACTGAAATTACTTTAAAGTATCAGTGGATGGATACACTGTATTTAAATAACCAATATTTATATAATTGTAATATAGTCAGCTTGATTATGTTAGTAATTCAACTTAATATGTAATTAATAAATAGTAATTTAACTATAAATATAAATAATTAGTAATTAAACTTAATATGTACCTAATGTTTATAACTTATCATTCTAGTTTTCTGAAGGGCTGAAGGATTTCTGAGTATCATGTTTTATGATATATAAGTATTAACTTTTGATGGGATACCAAGTTAGGTCCGGTCTTTCTAAAGCCTTGAATAGGTAGAGGTTTTTGCTGGCGGATAAACATACCCACTGAGATATGCAACTTAGCCCTTTCTATTTATGAAATTCATCGATATGAAATAATGCCAAGTCGATGATGAAATCCTTTTTAAGATATCCCCAAAGCATAAATAAAATAAGAGGTTGTAGGCCTCACATACCACAACATAATAACTACCGATATGGCTTAATAATTACTTTTATGCATTCTATTCCCAAGTTTTTGGGCTCTGAACATGAAATTTAGCTTTTTTATCTTTGATTTAAGATATGAGAGAGATACTTTTAATTACTAACCACAACAGTGATGAGTGTTTTACTTTATGTATTAATATCTAAGTATGTCCCTATATGCATACAAAATTGTTATGTATAATAATTTACCCTGTTCCTTGTATCAAGTGAGGAATGTATGTAATAGGTAGGTAGGTACCTGAATAAGAGGTACTTATTTATTTTGTTGTTTATATTTTTGTAGTTGAATTTATATGGTATTCAACATGCACTGCCAGCCATTGGCCCATGGTATCTATGGTCCTTCCTGGGTAGGCCTATATGATATAGTATTAGACTATTAAAGTCCGGTTCAGTATAAGTACCTGTAGGTACTTACCATTTTTTGTTCTAGAGATGATTCTACTGATATGGTAACTTTGATTGGTACCATGGTACATTCAAACAATGTATTTATAACTTGCTTGGTGTCCATTAAGTGAGGTGACAGAAATAATTTATTTCTTTAATTTGGAATTTGGACACATCCTGAATACCTACTCAGAATTTAGGTTATTAAACAGATGGAAAAAGGAAAATACTATTTTTGCCTAAGGTTTGTTATGAACTTACTGTCAGAGATTTTTAATAGGTGGTTGCTGTGACCCCTTATCTCTTCCTAAGCACAATATGGCATATTATGGTTACATCCCAGACTTACCTTCTTGAGGAAAAAAAACATAATTAGTTATCCTCGGTTAATGATTGCTCACCGAGATCAAGGCATCAGTAAGTACTGTGCGTATAGCATTTGGTATATACCATGCTGCGGTGAATATATTGTATCCTCAGTGGGATGCTTTCTTCTGTGCGTTTAACCACGCAGGTTAACTCAAGACAGAGAAAATATGTTGTGTGTCTTTTTGACCACTTCACCGCTTAACTTTTCAGAAGTAACTATAATGATTATTGTTTTTTGTCGAAAAATTACCCAGATGTAGTGCTCTCATTATGAGGCTATTATCTTGACCAAGTTATAGCATAAAAAAACAAAGGTGAAAACCGGAGTACGGTTTTTGTTTCTAGTCTGTCTGACGTATAGGTCGTACATAGACGGCATTAAGGAAACTTACGAGTTTCAATAATTAGGTAACTGGATAGTTACCTTATTGTTGCTGTATTGTGTTGTTTATAAAACGTGACAAAACGTTAACAATGTTGCGGTTTTGAAATGCACTTCTTGTTGCTAGGTAGCTTGTGCAGAAATCACTTACTTGAGTGGGTTCCCAGTTTGGGTAGGTACTTAATGTCACTATTTAAGACCTTTTACTTGTGTTTAATTCAGTTTTGTATATCACGGAAAGCGTACTTAAGTACTAAAATCGTTGGTTATTCAGCGGTACATATTTTTGCACGTAGTCACATTTTTACACAATTTGTGATGTATACTTCACTTCTCGTAGTCTACAGATTATCTTAAACGCTATTTACATAATAATTAGTGGAATCGGCTTGGTTTCAAAAGCATTTTTCATCAAAAGGATGAAAAATCAAGCCATTTTACGACGCACATGAAGGCACAATGACATAACGGACAAGTGTTGCTATACAAAAAACTTAAAATACTCTAAAAAGTGGAAATAATACGCGCGCCGAAGACGCTATGCATTTAGTAAATAAATAATGGAGCTATGCAGTCTCTTTTAAGGTGATTGGAGGATAAGTCATTATATACAGCATTTATTATATGTTACCTTCAACATACATTTTAACACAATAGGCAACCTGAAACTGTAACAGGTTACATTTTATACAGATTAACAAGTACAGTAACAACATTTATTACAAGTCATATGTATTCTACAGAATAACATTAGTGACGGAATGACTTTTTACTTAATCTGAGGATGGAGTAACATAATCAGTCGTCGAGTATGTACATTCTAGATACCTATTACTTAGCGTCCTAATGCCTCACAGGTTTCTCTCAACATTTAACCCTTAGTATGAACCCCTATTTGTAAAGTAATTAATGCATACTTAACTTTGTGACTTCCCTCACGATTTCAACTACCTTTCCTGTATTTTTATGTCCTTTTCGTCTATTTCCTTAATACTTTTGTTTTTCCAACCCCGGCACTCCTCCATGTTGTTAATCTCTCGTTCGTTTTGTAGTGTTGCTAGTCCGTGAAGTGTCAAGTTACTAACTTACTTTTCAGTTTTTGTGTAAATTAATATGGAATATTCATATAATCTAACATTCTACAATCTAACATTACAGAGAAGGGAACCATGAAAATCAAAACAGCATAAACTATTTCAAATAAAATATATTTTTTCATTTAAATTCATTAATCCTAAAGATTACAAAAATAACTGTTCTTATAATAAAACATTTTATTTCATACATTTTTTCTTCGTCTACCTACAATTCAGTTTATTACGTAAAAGTTATTGTAGTGATTATTATTTACATAATGATTTCAGTGATAGAAACTTCATTGGAAGACTTAGTTTAATTTAGAATAGTGGTGTGAATCCTTTTGTACTGTTTTATAGGGTGAACGAGGTTAGCCACGGCTGCAAAAAAACAAGTCAATCCATCGTTTGCGGCGTGAAAGAGTATCATATCAAGTATTTTCATATTCATAATATTTTTACTACTTATCAGCTTAGCATAGTAAAAGGATAAAAGCATTTTATCTCATTTGAATGTCAGTTGTCAATGTTAATTCATACCTACTTAGTTTCCACTCCGAGGGCGGGAAGACTATTCGTCCCTTTGCCATGCTTTTTAACAGGCTTTTATTAGTTTCACCTGTATGTTTGTAACCAACCCCTTTGAGCTCGATTTGACCTACTTTGAGCGATCAGATTTACTTTAAACTTTGCACACCTATCGAAGACCGATGACAACGCACTTATAAAAAAAAAATATCCTAAGCGTGTTTTTTTAACTATATTATAATTATTTTTATCATAGTTCTCAAAGATTGGCACTTGTTATAAGGGTTCGGTAACAAATGATGCTGGAATAACTGGAAAGGGACGTTTTAAAATGGTTATGGTCGTATCCTAAGCGTATCGTAATACGGGCGCAGGAGAGAGCAATACGAGTTGTTTGAACATGTACGCGCTCGTATTGCTCTCATCCTGCGCGCGTATTACGGTACGCTTACGATTAGTTACGATACGACTACGCTACGCCTTCGTAGCATAGTCGTTTAGGGGAGTTTAGTTTAGGGTTAATAGAATAATATAATTCTTGAAATTATTTTTATCGTGCTTCACACACCAGGTGTATAGAAACTTTCTTTTTGTGATAAACATTTAAAAATTGACGCGTTCGCAGGATTTGAACCTGCATCTTTCCAACAATGTAGTAGCTGGTTGAAATGATAAACACTTTCACTAATTCGGCACATTCGCAGAAAGCGTTTTAGCTTAATTGGACAAAGCATCTGGGCCGGAGTCCCAGAGGATGCAGGTTCAAATCCTGCGAACGCGTCAATTTTTGAAATGTTTATCACAAAAAGAAAGTTGATATAATTCTTTTTAGTAATTCTTTAAGATAAACCTAGCGTGTGAAGCCCTGTAAAAATTTAATAATTTTTACAATATAATTAATGTACAAAAGAATCGACACCATTACAATTTGACTAAAATGGACAATAATGCCGAATGTCATAATGAAGATTAATAAAATTTAAGTCAGGAATATTTTAAGTGGCTCTATTTGATTATTCTAGGAAATTTTATACAAAATGTTTATGTCACATTCTATAACTACAAAGCACAACAAAATACATAACTACATTAAATGTACATAATGGAGTTAATTATATTAGGCATGTTATCTAGAAATTAGAAGATAATTATGTTAATTTTGAGCACCGCTTTTGTATAATCTTAAAAAGTTTTTATTTAAATGTAAAATATTTTGATGGAGTCCATAAATACCAAATTTAAAAGTTATTACAGAAAAAATATTGACGGGAAAGACCTTACAGTCGTGGTAACAATTTTTTGGCATTCTATAGACTAATATATGACACAAAAGGGACAAGTATTATTGTAAATTAATTAGTTGCCTATTTCATAATAGTATTAGATCAGTTTTCAAATTAAGCATAATCATAAGGTTTTTTCTTAGAAAAATATACAATAAACAAAATGATATAAATAGCATTGCACATCCGAAATGAAGACAAAACATCGATTACAAATCCTTATAAAATTAATATACGTGTTGAGACATAATTTTACCTAATAGCTATAGGTTTTATTTACAAAAACTATAAAAAGTTATAATTTACATTACAACCCGGTCAGAATATCTGTGCACTCGCTGGAATGCGGCGCCTCTCCCGCTTCCCCTGTCACCTCTCCGCGCACACCCCGGTGCGACAATACGGTTAGCATCTTCGTTGCCGATACACGTCCCGATAATTTTGATATTTTTGCTTTGTTGTTGTTTTGTTTTTTAATATTTATTGTTAAGTTTAGACTATATGACGTCACGAGGTCAGGTGCACAGATATTGTGACCGGGTTGTAGTAGATAAGTTAAAGAAAATTTTGCCTTTTAGTCAAAATCAAAATTAACTCATCATAGAAAATTTTAAACAATTTATAGGTCTAAACAACTAACACAGAATACCAATTTAGTGAAGAAAGGTTTTTTAAATAGATTAATTTGGTACAAATATTTAGTAGTCTGTGTTATGTTTAACAGTTGATAAACAACTGGCAAGAGATATCAACTAAATTATTAATGGCAAAGATCTGATGATTGACTGGACCACATGCTATGAATGTATTTTAGTAATTTGTTCAAGTTTAATTTATATAGATATAAGCATACATGGGGACAGCCAGCGGGAAGCGACTTTGTTTTATACTACGTAGTGATAGCGAAATTTTATTTCGAACGTATTTTCATGAAATGTGTCGATATGATATGCTTTCCGATATGGTCTTTTTAGTCATACCTAATGTAATCGTCATATTTATGCAAATATTTATTTTTGTTAATTATGTGGCCCAAACAAATACATCTAGTTGAGAAGTTTATTCGCCCATTCTATATTTGGACGTTATAATACATTAAGTAAAGTTAAGCCAAAGTTGCTTGAAAGTTGTCTGTATTGTTCAATAAATCATTGACATTATTTTTTTATAGATGGCAACAGAATCTCTCTCACACTTTGGCTCAAAAATAATCGTAAGAAAAATCACCTAATCGCTTCGTTGACGTGACGAGGCCAAACTCTTTGACCAAACGCACCGCTGACAAAATTATAGTTGTCTCGTTTCCTCTTATGTAGAGCAGGTTAGAAAGTAGAGTCCCAACCTGATAGGTCGTCTGGGGGTGGTTCATCGCCGTCTGGTGGGTACTGATCGAAGTTGTGTGTGTCGACGGGAGACTTCACTGTGGGGGTTATTGGGGGTTCCAGAGACCGCGTGGCCAGGCCTTCCCAGTTGAACCCGTCGAACCATCTGGAAATAGAAATAATTTAGTTTAGAAAAATCATAAATGTTAACTTTTCATTACCGACATGACAGTTAACTGTCCATGCGCTGGCACGAGAATGTTTCATACATTGTTTTTTTCATATATACTAAAAAAATATTGTCCTTACTCCAATATCCTAGCACTTTTTATAATCCTCATGATACGTCCTACGAAGTCCACGTTAAATATAAGACTTTCTTTGTAGGTCCACAGCCCCAGATCGCTTAGTAATCGTATGGCCGTACAGACCACCTACGGTGTGTGGACTGGTAGGTATAAAACTGTGTCCACAACCCATATAATTTATGGTCTGTGGCCAGTTAACCTTTTAAAAAATTTACGTCGATTGAAGTTTCCAATGACTACTGAGTGCGACAATAATAACTGAAATGATTCAGACTACAGACAATCTATCTTCACCTCTAGTGGTAAATGGCTCAAACTTCTTTAACGCCTGATAAAATTATCGTCTACAAGCAAAAACAAGAAGTCGATGATATATTCTGTGCCTTGCTATATATTGATATAATTATTTACTTATTCGATTTGTTACTACTTCGGGATCTATTGTTTCCTATTTGTATAGACAAAGAGCTCAACCTAAATAATGAATAGTCATTGATAAAATTATGTCACAAGTCGTAGAATAAATGGACATGTACAATGGAGAAACTTATTAAGAATGACCGCATAGCTGAAAAAGGGTACTTACTGCTTCTGTTTTTTGGTGATGTCAACTTGCTGGTACCCAAGCCGCTCCGCAGGTTTGTCCCGATAGAGTTTCTTGATAATGTTGGCTGCATTTCTGGTGACGCAGCAAGGGAACTCCACCGCATACTTGCAAGATCTCCGCCTAACTTCAAAAAGTACTTACTTATGCTTCTGTATTTCAGTGATGCCGCCCCGCTGCTAGCCGAGCCGCTCCGCGGGGTTGTCCCGACAGAGTTTCTTGATGATGTTGGCTTTATTTCTGGTGACGAAGCAAGGTAGTTCCACTGCGTCTATGCATGGTCTTCATCTACCTAGGTATTCATGAAGTACTAACTTATGCTACTGTATTTAAGTAAGTAGGGTTGTACCGGCAGAGATTTTTGAAGACGTTGGTTGCGTTTCTAGTAATGCAGGAGGGAACTTCACGGCGTCTATGCCTTCAGGATTTTTCAGAAAGTTTAAGAAGAAGTACTTACTTATGCTTCTGTATCTCAGTGATGCCACCTCGCTGGTACCCGAGCCGCTCTGCAGGGTTGTCCCGACAGAGTTTCTTGATTAGGTTGGCGGCATTTCTGGTGATGCAGCGAGGGAACTCCACCGCGTCTATGCCTTTAAGTATCTTGTTATAGGTTTTCATTGGGTCGGTGCCCGTGAAGGGCGGCGAACCGGTCAGTAGCTCGAACATTAGCACACCTGGAATTGGAAATAGGATTATTGTAATTTTAAATTCTAGTCAGTCTAGTTAATTGGTTTCAGTTAACTCAAATGACCTCTAGGCCGACCCAGACGAAGGTGGCGTGACGAGTTTAACTCACACACCATCGACTGGACCACCAAGGCATGGACATTGATCGTGGATTGTGACAATACATTCTGTTAATAATGATAATAGACTATCATCCCACACAAAGTCTATGTCTTCTTTCCCTGGTTTATGATAACCTCCGACGCGACGTACTCCAGCGTTACATAGAAAGCTCACGTCTTCTTACTCAATTGCGATTTATTCGAGAAACAAAAGTGGTTTCATGTAGTCGTTCCACATAGCCTTTAGAGTCGATTTGCAGTAAATTGTCAACTAACCTAACGACCAATAGTCGGCACTAATGTCATGCCCCCGGTTCATGATGACCTCCGGCGCGACGTACTCGGGCGTTCCGCAGAAGGTCCACGTCTTCCTGCTCGCCTGCAGTTTCTTAGAGAAACCGAAGTCGACTAGCTTCACGTAGCCTTTCGAGTCGAGAAGTAGGTTCTCTGGTTTCAGATCCCTGGAAAATTACAAGTTCAGTATTAGGTCGGTGATTCTGTTAGGTTGGCGACAATGTTCCAAACAACACGCTAGATATAAACTGCTTTTTAAACTGAACGTTTTCATTAATGATGGTTTTTATTAGAGTCGCTATAAGACGCTGTAATGTAATATCAAATAGCAAGAATCAAGTAAATATTTTTAGTAAATAGACGTTTGGCACGTTTCATAGCGAACGTAGAGTGAATTTCGTTAAAAAAAATATCATAGATTGTGCACGAATAGGTACTACGGTAGTAACAACAGTATGACTAACCTGTAAATTATATTCCTAGAATGTAAATAATGGAAAGCTTCCACTACGCAAGCGGTGTAGAACCTTGTCGTAGCATCGTCGAATTGTCCTACAATAAAAAATAGAATTACGTGTAAATGATGTGCTGAAATAATACGAATCTTAGTCGAAGAAAATTTCCATTAAAATTGGCATGTCTGAAAGCTATGAAAAGAGAAGACATAATAGTACCAATTTGGAACAGAGACGTTAGAAAAATGCTAACAAAGCAGTTTGTGAACTCAGCGAACTTTTATAATACAATTATCTGTATCATCACTAGATGAAGCTAAATGAATATTTTTACACAACACCAATATAAAACAAAAGAAACTCACCTCTATCCCTCAAGATAGTCCACAACTCTCCGCCCAGGCAAGTTTCCATCAGCATATAAAGGTACTTCCTATCCTTAAACGTCTTATACAACTTGACTATAAACTCGCAGTTCATTTCCGACATGATTTCTTTTTCCGACATAATGTGCTGCTGCTGTCTTGTTTCTACGATTTGGGCCTTCTTCATCTGCTTCAAAGCGAACGATCTCGATGGGTCACCAGATATTTGGACTAGTTCAACGCGACCAAAGCCGCCGATACCGAGGGTGGCGATGATACGGAGATCTGTGAGGCGCAAGTTTGCGAACTCTTCGTTAAGTCTGTGGAAAAAACAAGAATAAAGTTTAGAATAGTTGCTGATTATTGAATTGATTTCTCTCGATTCACTCTCAATATCTCATCTTTCATCAATCTTAGGTAGATTGCTGATGATGATTAGAGTATGAGAGTGAATCAAGATAAATTAACGCAAGTTAAAAATAAATGATTCGATGGCAGTGCTTATACTGTTATCAATGAGAGAGATATTAGACGTTAATAGTTTATTAATGAACTTATGAATTGTATCCGCGTTATTCTGTTCATAGAAACAGATAAAACAAAGAAATTAGTTTTAGATCTAATTGTTACTGTTGCTGTAATTATTAGTGAATTCTAAAACTTCGATGACATCAATGAATTTAGTGAGAATGATATCGTAATTTTGAAATTATAAGAAATAAGAAAACGTGACGTTTATGATTTTAACAAAAATAAATTTTTGCAACTCGCTCATAATTATGAATACAGTGAATTATAAGCAATATCAATGACATATCTACCCAGAGATAAGAGAACTGATCTGTGTATCTAACATAAAATCGAACTAAAAATGTAATATACGATGCACGGGCCGTCTAAGATTCTTAGAAAGCTATGTTCACATAACATTCAAAGTGATTCAGTTGCATCTTCGACGATCTGAGAATGACGATCGCACACTTTCTCCATCTCGCCAGTCAGCAATATTACAATAAGTGATATGCACATTAAAGATAGCTAAAATTATAATATACCGTCTATAATATAGGCCAGCACGGCAAGTTGTTTTGATCAATATCTATCAATTAACTACATTTAAATATTTTATTGCATATAGCAATAAATGAATGATGATTATTGATTACCTTATAAAATGTTTTATAGCAAGGTAAAAGTAACATTACTTAATTGAAGTAACTAGTACTAAAATCATATATTTTTAATATCGTCATTGATCTAAATTATAATTATGTATAGATCAGTGATAAAACCAGACTAAACATGCACTTTTTAGCAAAAAGTATATTAAGAGGAAATAAAATACGAAAAGATTGTGCAGTTATTATGTCACTATTTTCATTAATTCTGATAATTTTGTTCTGGTTTCTCCATATGTCATATTTTCAAATCGGCACTTGAGTGTTACGATTAATAAGATTTAGCAATACAAATGGGTTTGTTTACAGACATGGTCTTTAGTACTGCTAGTAGTAGATTTATCACAGTTTTTCCAGATCACGGATCTAATGACTAACCAGGTGATCCTATTGTTTAATCAAACTTCACAATATGTGACAAAAACGCGGGAAAACATAAATGTTATGGTTTCAATCTTATCTTGACAGACAATTCTATAGGCATAGATGAAAGTTAGCAATTTACTTCCACTGATTTTTGACATGGTTCTGAGAAAGCCGATTCTGATTAAACTCTGACATTGTCAATAGGCATGACAAAAAAAATTGTCCGTCAGACCATCAAAAAACATTAGACACGTATTTTTTCTTATATCAATTAAACAAAAAATTAAGAAGATATAAAGCATGGTAAAAGTAAAGTAATATATGGTAAAGTTCTGCGTGACGTCACAAGTGCCATACATATGTATAGACTAGAATGTTCTGTCAGAGAAATGACGTCACGACTCCCAAACTTTTAAAAATCTTTGTCAATTCTTGTTTGACTGACAAAAGAAAAAATAATCTAATTCACGATTTAATTATAATAATGATTTTTTTTACCCAGTCCTCACGCTTATTGAAAGATTTTAACTTTTATAAAAATTTAGATTCTATATTTCTATTATATTACCCAAGATTTTAAACCTTTGAAAATAGTTCAGTTTTTCTTTATCGATATTCATTTGTTTAGCAATTTTCACACGTTCATTATTATACTCACCATTGTTAAATGTCATCCATAATGTTTGCCAAAACAGAAACAAAAAGCGTTAGACGGTGAAATCATGATTGCGAATGTAATTATTCACCGCCAGTCATACGTAAATGGCCATTGTTTTATTAGCCGAAAAGATAAGTCACACAATGGGTGTTGAATGGTGCCGTGTTCAATGCATGGTCTACTAAAATGCTAACTCATAAGGATTCTGTTGAATCAAAAATCTTTTCAACATCGACTATCATTTCATTCATGATATCAAGTATGTAAAACCAAATTATGATATGATAAGCTACGGTCGTTTCTTACAAAGTTGAATTCAGTTATTTGCAATTAATTGTGAAATCCTGTTTGTGATCTTGACACGTGAATAACAAAAGTTTTCGAAATATCATGCGATTTTTGCAATACGATCAACAATGCTGGTTTTGAAATATTTTTTCCGTCATGTTATTATATAAATTTGTGTAAAATCAATTATGTCAATAGTATAATAACAATAATTTTGAATATGAATGTTATATGAATTAGTTTCAAATTGACATACCAATTAAATTTTTTAAACGTTATTGCAGTCCTTGTTTGCTACTTGTTCAACTTGAAACATTAACATATCAACTCTCTTAATGCAATAAATTCTCAAAACGAGATACAAGTAAACATTTAAAATCAAAATGACATTTTGAGCTGCTTTAAATGTTAAGAAGAGTGCAATAAGGTAAATGATTAATTTGATTAATTGTAGTGAACTTTGACAAAGGAAATGTCAGGGATGAGTCAGAGTTACAGAGTGAACGCTTACGACTAATGCAATCGCCCTTGAAAATACTACATCGATATGAGTTGTCAAAAGGAGATTAAGTCGAGCTAATGTAAAGCTTACGCATAAGGAAATACAGATGTTAATGGCTTACCTCGCTCTGCTTTCGCCTTCATCCTTGTACTTGGTACGGATCTCGTCAAGAGTTGAAATCAGTTGATTGAAGGTTTCCCTATCGATGACCAAGCACGTGCAACCCTCTGGTGTGTCGCAAACGATATTTGCTGTTCGGAGATCATCCCTGAAAAACATATTGAAACTAAATTCTAAATCTAAATTTGTCGAAATCGAAACGCTATTCAAATTTATCGAATGATCCTTCATTTTTATTGGTAATGAAATTTTATTATACACAAAAAGATCATCGTAAACCTGATAAAAATGAAATATGTCATGATGTTAATAAAAATAAGACAAATTTAATACTAAGTCTGCTAAGATCTGATGATGTGAAACCGAAGAAAACAATTTTAATAACATTTCAATAACCAAATTACACATAAGATTCCCAAGTGGAAGTTAAAACGCCAATAAATGTGGCATACTCGAGAGTACAGACTTTTACGATGATGCTATATTTTAAAGCTTAGATTTTATTGTGATAGACTGTTATAATAAAAACGTTGTAAAATAGTCTCTAGAATCTCTAGATGGTCACTTGGGAAAGCGGTACATTAAATATAGGTAAGAAGATATTTTACCATTCAATTTCGTTCGCTCATGAGTTAAAATTCAAATCGAACGACAAAAAAAAACAGGATTTCGTTCAAGAATATTTGGATGCCATTTGTTTAACTTGAACTGATGAAATTAAAATAAGAGAAATAAATAAATACTTACCCTTGCAAAGCTTTTTCGCCGAAGAAGTCTCCTTTGGTGAGCGTCCTGATGAATTTCTCGTCATTGCTATTTGGCTGCTTCTGCGTAACTTTGACCTGGAATTACAAGAACCAATATTTATTCGTCAATTTAATCTAGTTTATTTATTTTATTTGTCTTCTTTTGGACGGATTTGTTTTTGGCAAGTACGATCTAGGCAGACACAGAAAGATGATTATCAAGGACAATGTTTTCTCTCTATCTAGCTTTTATTAATATAGATTTCTATAGGCAAAACATATTTATCATCGTAAAGAGTAATATAGCTCTACAGCTAGTATAAAACTTCTAATGAGAAGGTGCTAATGAAGATACTAAGCCATAAGTAGCTGCTGATACTGATAGCTTCAAATTATAAAGGAACTACCAGCGGCATCCCATAGAATCTCTTAATTTTTACGTGATAAAAGTAGCCTATAACCCTCTCAGATCTATATATAAGCTACATTCCTGCGATAAATCTAGTCCATCTGTTGCTTCTTTACGCGTGAAAGATTGACATATTTATAAGCCAAAGGACCAAGATACACACACACTTACGGATTTATAATAAAATAATTAATGGTATATTTTTAATAGTTGTTCATATTTTTGAATATATAAAATTTCAAAATAAGCATTTATTGAACTGTATCTCTACATTTAAAGTAATCACAAAGGAAATGTTTCAAAAATACAGATCCGACAAGGATTGTAATTATTAAAGTCATTTTTTTTTCACTTCGCGTCTTTGCAAATGTGTGGACTGGCCATGATGGATTAATACACCATTAATTGTCAGCTTAAGGGTTTCCCAGTAATGAGAATGTAGGTTAAGTGTGCGCTATACTCGTAAATCTAAACGATAAAATAATTATACCGATGGTTCGTATCAGATGTAAATCAAGTAACCGGATAGTTAAAAACTTGTCTTACGCAAACATCAAATTATAGGTAAGTAGTTTAACACTTCCTAAACATATTAGGCCGGAAAGCAGAGTTCATGCTCCGAGTTGGTTGAATTTTGATGTAATAGTTTCGGAAAATTATATGATTCATTAACGAAGTTGCAAAACAATATCAATATAATCCCATTTGAACATTTCCCCTAAAATTAAAAATAAATAATTGTGTTTCGGGTTGTTAATCTTTCGCAGAACAAAGAGCAACTGATTGACATGGTATGTTTATGAAATCAAAGAAAGGAAAACAAATATTACAAATAAGGCCCAAAGCATTTTGATCCAAGACAATTTTGCTGCTGGTAATTAACTTAAATGCAGTCTTCTTACGACATATCAATCGAGAAATGAGTACTCATTTATCAGTTTGCAAATATGAAATGTGTAGCTTTCTTAAATAAAAACTAGTTAGAAACAAAACGAGGTTCATTGTAACAATTTTGCTGTCAGAAGGTAAAAATTACGACAAAATAGCTACTAGTTATTCTCCCTAGACCTATGTGCGGATGGAACCAGTTAAGACCGGTGCGGCGAGTCGTTACTGTTGCCATAAAAATGTGAAACGTTGGAGAACATCGAAAGTTGTCATTACAGTGCAGATGCGCTTGCGCACACACAGCGTAACAATCTAAGTGCCTAGAAATCGTCTAACCTAGAAATATTATATGGTTACGCGCTATGAGTCTATGACGATCGTCAACCAGATATATAATTATGAATCATAATAGAATAGGAATAAAAATATAGCGCAATTAAGATATCTGATTTTGAGCCTGCAATTTAGATGATGAATGTATAATATGGAGAAGGTCAGTATAATACCAACTAGTAGATTAAAAGAAAAGTCAAAGTAAAGGGACTTATTTTCATAAGCCCACAGTATTTTGTACCAGACTTTTTTTAATAGTCCACTACAGGACTTAAGTCCACAAAGAGCAATTGGGCTTTATCCACCACGCTGGCCCAGAGCGGGTTGATGTAGCCCCCAGTGCTTAGCAAAATCTTTACAACTAAGCGCACAAATATCAAGCCGTGGTGGCCTAGAGGTAGTGACACCCGCCTTGCAATCGTGAGGTCGTGGATTCAAATCCCGATCCCGTACCAATGAGTTCTTTGGAATTTATGTACGGAATTTCACAACACTGGCTTTTCGGTGAAAGAAAACATCGTGAGGCAACCTGCATACGTCCGAATCCACCAACCCGCACTGGGCCAGCGTGTTGGATATGGCCCAGTCACCCTTCGTGGGTAGGTCTACGTCTTGCAGTGGACTATTAAAAAGGATGATACAGTACACAGTACAGCACAAATATCCCCACTCGTATAAATAGATCAAATGGAATGCGACAGGAAAATAGAATAAATGGGAAAAAATCAAAGGGAAGCAAGCTAATCAGTGACTGACAAAAAACGCTGACCGACTAACAACTAAGTTCAATCATGCATTCAACCAAAATAAATGGAAAATAAAACACTGTTTTTGTTAACGTTTCGTAACTAATTTGAAGAGTAAATGTTCTTCGTTCTTTTGTTTTAACGCAGCAAACACGAGATTGGAATGAAAGTTTATGGTGTAGTAAAAGGTCATATTAATTTATAAGCTGGAGTTTTTAATGTACTCTTTGTCCTAAATTCCGTTTTGGTACTCCGGAAACGTTTTATGGTTATGTTTAGTTTAGATAAAAACGACTAACATTGACCCTAGAAAGTGAAAAAAGTAAACGTTTTAAATTTTCCGTGGCTCAGCTTTTTGGGTTCAAAAATCAATTTGAGTTTAATTTTTGGGTTGATTTTGTTGTCAGTTTGTAGAAGTATGGTAGTAGTGGTATTAGGATTCTCTAAAAGTATGTTTGTTGATGATTATATAACATCAAGTTACATAAGAGAAGAATACAAAATTCTTAGCGCTAGTAGAATATTCATCATATATTTTTTTTTAGAAATAAAAATCAGCGAAGCCTAAACTTGAGGTTAAAGATCTAAGGCCCAGAAAAATTTGTTTGCTCAAGAGTGAGATAACAGCGGAAATGGATGAGATAATACACCTTGAAGCAACATTCGACGACGGCGACGGCCAAATGATCCGTACGATTTCACAACCGATACCTTTAGACACGTTTTTGTGGTTATCTGTATTACTGCATTGGTCTAATTTATAAAATAGTTCTGTATCGTCCATATTTATTTCAACAAACTTAAATAACATTGGAAAAAGTATTATATTATTTACAGCTATCTACATAATTAAAAATAAACTTAGGTATTTCTAATCAATTAGCATCCTACTAGGGGCTTATTCTATACATCAAAACTAACAACTTTTGTTCTACGATTTTCGTCAAAACTATAAAAAAAATCAGCTGTTCCATACATTTTTTCGCGGGTGAACTAAATTTTTCTATGGAACAACAAACATTTTTGTTGAGTTTTGACGAAAGTCGTAGAACAAAAGTTGTTAGTTTTAATGTACAGAATAAGCCCCTAGAAGGATGCTAATTGATTAGAAATAACCCTGTATATAAATTATGAAATAATTATAATATGTATCTTTATGTCCATATTCACTGTTTTGGTAAGGAATTCGATCAATAATATTGAAAATGAAAATATATTTATTTACATGAACATAAGTTACAGTAGGTACATGACCAAGTTAATTATGACAAAACATATTTTTATGGGTGTTTTTATACACCACAGAAATAATGGCGATTACTAACAGAATTATAATTAATTAATGATCTCTTGGTTACTAATTGATAAGCAAGCCATCTATGCCTATTGCACAATTTGAAAATCAAAACATTCTCACCGAAGTGAAAACGATCTCACATTTGCGTCACAATATTGTGAATATTCATGTATATTACAAAACCTTGTAAATGACCATGCGAATTGCTGAAATAGTTTGCTGTCTTGATTGAGCCATCATATCAAAAATAGTTTCTTAACTGTATTGTATTCCATACTTGAAGAAAGAAGTATTGTTCCAAATGTGATGAAAAATCTGTGAAGGATGTTTTACGAAATAAATATAAGTCTCTTGGGAAGGTCATTTTGAATTCATATGTTGTATACAGTCGCCATTCTAAAGTATTGATGTATATCATATCACTTCTTTTCAATCTCAACAAAAAATATATCAGACACGTACTTACAATAGACAACAAAAAAGTACCGACTCATTTTTGAACAGAGGTAAATTATACAATGGTTTTTCCTCAAATTGACGGACGCGTGTTTGTTGAAAAGCAGAATTTCCACGATAACACAAATACGAAAAGAATAATGATTAGTTAGCATAATACTGCATTCAACAGCCTGATGTCATCGAGCCATTTTAAGACTCATTAACATATTGTAGGAAATTATTAGAAAACTTGTTGCGAACTTAACACCTTGATGTTGTTCCGTGTGTCTGTACACGTCAAAGTCAAATACAAATAAGTTTAAGAGGTCAGAGGTCTATATTTGCAAATAACCAAAATATGTTTATGTTAATAAAATGTCAAGCTCTAAATGATAAAAGTAAAATAATAGATTTGAAATTCTAAATAGTGAACGTAGTTTTATTGAAAGATAAAGCATTGTAATTCGATTTTAAAACTGCAAATATTATTATTAACGATATTGTGAAACTTATCATATCTGTGAATTATTCAATTAATCAATAATGGCAAAGAAAAAATTAATAATGAGGCGTTTTCCAAAAAATAAAATTGTTTCGCAAAACTTACTAGATGGCGTAATAGTCATATAAATTGATCTGTCATTGTCAACTGGAATAGGGTGAGAGAGAAAAGCCTGTAGTAAAGTCTCCAATGCTTTACTGAGGTATGACTTGGGACTACGTTTGGACTTAACCGCGACTTTATTGGACTATGACGTAAATATTTTGATAAAATATTATCAAAAATGATTTATACTTAATACTTGACACTGGCAAATGTACAACAATGCGACGCCAAAACATAAAAAAGAAGAAGAAGACATCTTGACAATGACAGTGCGATTTCCATAGTCAAAGGATCGACGATTTCAAACTATTGTCGCCATCTATTAGATACTTTCATTACTATATTTTTTTTTTTTAGAAAACGCCTCATTCTATGGTAATATGCTAACACCAAAAAGCTGGATAAAGATTGCATCTAAAATGCCGCAAAAATCCGGCCTCAAAACGGCGAGCGTATAACCCTCCCGCATAAAAGTACAGTGACCTTGTTCATAATGGCAGAACTTTACACGTCTGGTAAACTCCATATCGTGATTATATTGTCTACATTTCAAATTAATATTACTTTCTGATTTCATTGTAAAAGAAGTATTTTTTCCATCACTATAATACCTACTATTGCTACTCTTTTTTTTTAACGTGCAAAAGTGCCTTTATTAACTACAATATCATACAATATCAAACAACAATAAGATACAAATATCAACAAACTTTATATGCTAAAACTACCTACACTACTACTACATAGAAAGCAATTGGATCATCCACAGACCCTTGAAGGTCTAAAGATAATCCAAATGCTCAAGCCCACTGCCAGTTGGCAGCGTGCCCAGCATGCTGGCAGCATTGCCACGCTGAATGACAATGCTTATACGTTGAGTCAAATAAACACCAGCATTTTGGTCACGCGTCACGTCCACCAGACGCTCAGAAAGACTTTTGTAAACAAGATGAGCTCCCGGCTCTCAATTGCTAATCTTATTTAAAGGCCATAAAGGCACTATGATAACATATATAATATGTATTATAACGACTTAGCAAGTAGATACTAAAAGATCCAATAATTTGGTCTAAGTTTGGCGCATGCCGAAAGTTTATTAACTTAAGATACATTCACTAGCTCGTTTGAAATAGTCAGAATAACAATCACAGTTCGCAGCAGACACTCGAAGTTAAATGCCAAGGTGAACATGCACAATCACCGCTTAGCTACAAACATTATACAATTTAATGCCAAGTCCTTTTAGGTAGAGCCTTTTACTAATTCAAAAAGAAATCAAAAGAAGTTCCGCGATTAAAGTTTGAATAAGAAGTTACATCACAATATCTTAAAAATATTAATCATCGATAAGTCAAAGAATGATTAGACTTTTGTGTTTACAAAACACAGAGGCGTGGTTGACGGTAAAGATTTGCCCCGAAGCGATTCTCGAAAGTTGAATGAAAGTGAAACTTGTGTTGGTGATCATGATCATCTTCATATGTTTAAACTTGGATTTGAACGCCAAACGAGACTGAATCTTATTGCGTTGTGTAATGGTTTGAAATGAAGAAATTACAAAGAAATGGCACGCAGAATGCGTAATCGTAAGTTATAAAAAAATCTCAAATAAAGTCATCAAAATAAACAAGGCATGTTAAAAGTGGTTTATAGTAATGACACTGGCTCAAACTGGAACATTTGCTTTGGATTGCTTTAATTTATTCTAATAGCAGCAAAGTTTTGGAAAGGATTTGATTATAGTCTCAACAAGGTCAACGCAAAACAAATATAGAAGTTTCAAGTAGTTATTCAAACAGTTTTAAAGTTCCGGTTACATAACACCAGCGGTGCCTTTCTGGTCACCGTAACAAAAATCTGGGTAAAAATGATGTAAAAAAATATGATTAGTGTTACTTTTAATTTTATACTTGTAACATAGTCATAACTCTATGTAGATTCTGATACTTTTTGTTGTTTTCATGCCCTTCGTTTGGTTTAGCTATGCGTATTTGTGTAATCCATACTTAACCGTCATTATAAATTTCAGATTGTTATTGCCCACTGTTAATAGTATAGGCTTCTCTTCTTCTACTTCGCAGTGTTACTCTTGTCCAGTGTCAATCATTCTTATTAGCTTATTACATATTATTATGTCGTTTTTTAGGGTTCCATACCTCAAACGAAAAAAACGGAACCTTTATAGGATCACTTTGTAGTCCGTCTGTCCGTCTGTGTGTATGTCAAGACTCTATATCTCGGGAACTCATAGAGATATCGAGTATAAATTTAAACTGTTTACGTATATCTATGGTTTCTTGCAGTTGTGTAAAAGAAAAACTTCTTAGTCATCGTATAAAAAAGTTAGAGCCGTTTATGTCGTAAAAAACCGCATATTTCGACACTCACAAAAATCAAAACCTACTGGTTACTTCCCGTTGATATAGAACTATGAAATTTGGCGAGAAGCATTGTGTTAGAGTTCACATATAGAAATAAATCTAAAAACTGTACATTTTTATTTACATCACAAAAAAATAGGGCCTCAAAATTCACAATATATGGGTTCAAAATTCAAAGTGAGTAAATCGTATCATGTAAGGTGTCATAAAAAATAAATTCATTAGCACATGCTAAAACAGGTTTTTAATTATTTTAACAATGTGTTTGTACGGAACCCTCGATGTGCGAGCCTGACTCGCACTTGTCCGGTTTTTTTATGCAAAACGTGGTGTTTTGCTTTAAATTATAATTTTAAAGCGGTGTTTTAATAAAAGATTTCTAATAATTATTTACCTGGCCTTTGCTGATGATGAAGAAGGTGTCTCCTCTTGCACCTTGTCTGATGATGTAGTCACCGTTCTGGTAATGAGTTTCTTCTAAAACATCGGAAATCTTGATTAACGTATCTTCTGGGAGGTTTTTGAATATCGGCACACTGTGAACAAACATATGTTATTTATTAGTCGTTTGATTCTTAAAGATGTTTGTCAATGGTTACGCAAAAAATGTGAATGGAATCGAGAAGTTAAAAAATATGTACATAGTTCAAAAAGTTTGACTAATCTTACTAATATTATAAACGCGAAAGTTTGTAAGGATGGATGTTTTTTACTCGTTACGTAAAAACTACCGAATGCATTTTAATGAAACTTTATAATAATATAGCTTATACATCAGAATAACACATAGGCTACAATTTATAAAGATTGTGTCAATTGTCCAAAATATAACGAAAAGTGTCGAGCAAGTCGGAAAATTCTGCAATCTACGAGAAACTATAGCGTGCGCTGCAAGAATGTCAAAATAAACCACTTCCGAATCAAATAACTGTCGAATCAATCGATGATAAGCCCATGGATATATGACATAAACAGGATTGAGCACTGGGAAAAAAAAATGTAGGCCCTGGTTGTATTAAACGTCTAGCCATGTTAGAAGCTTTCAGGCGGCTTAAAAACTCAGACACCCGGCCCATATGAACTTACTTTTACTTACTCGTAAGTCAAACTTAAAATTGGTTTATTTCAGTAACTGTAAATTTTAGACCATTGCTGTCTTCACAAAAGTAAGAGAGATCAACGAGATCTACGTATTTGATTTTGAGGTTATGAGATAGCACAAAAATCTAAATATCATGCGGGCGAAGCCGCGGGTAAAAAAAGCTAGTGAAGTATAAGAAGACAAAACAAATCTTGCAGTTAATACTATGCTTCCAAATTGAAATGGAAAAAGTGATGAACATATTTAACCAAAACGGTAACACAAAGGAGTTCAAAATTAAATGGCACAAAATGACTGTTATGTCACAAAAGTGAGCGGTAAAGTAAACTGCGTTACGCTATATGGATAGAAAGTAAGCCTTTATGATAACGAATTTTTTAATGATACAAAATATGCGAAAAATTTCCATTTTTCTTCATGTCCTATGAAACGAATACAAGTTTTCGTATTAGATAATGCGTATACTATCTTATATCCAATTATAATAATACATAATGGCATAATATTGTTCCGCATATCCGGTTTAACAGGGACATCAGCGTTGTTATTTAATTCATTAACCGGTTTTATTATGCAACTATTGTTATCAAATAAGGTTTCGCAGCCAAATTTCATAATCTAATACAATAATCAAATTAGAATACATTTTCGTATTTTTAATTGTAATAGGTATATATTTATGAACAGATTTATGCCCAAAGTCTGAGGGTTTTATTTTATGTTAATATTTTTGTACCAATCATCATTTGCCACTATTGATTTATTTATACTTGTGCTATGCACTTGCACGTGATAGCGAAAATATACATGTGCAGTTTCATAACCAAGAATAACTTTGAATATATATTAATTTCAAAATAGTTTCCATAGTCCATTAAATCATTGTTCAAAAATATTATCATCATCATCATTTCAACAAAAGCTTTATTTATTTTTTGTCAATTTATCTTGTAATGCACTAATCTCATCCAGGTGGGTTTTTGGATATTTTCGTATAATATTTGTTATCTTTGCTTTGGTTTTTGGACGTTTACCATTGGCTGGCTACCACTTTCCCACAGATCTACTTCACCTTAAATATCTACATCTACTAAATAACTAAGTATAATTGCATTAATTTATTTTTTTAACTTCGTACCTACTGTCTTTTCTATCTTTGCTTTGGTATAGGGGACTACGTTTACCATCGCCTGACCACAATTTTTTCAAAGACCTACTCTACCTAAATCTCTACATCTGCTAAATAACTAAATATAGGTTTATGCATTCCCAAAAATTTTGTTTAGCTTCTGATTTAAACTCAACATTAATTAAGTGAAGTGCCTATAATGTTGAAAGTCATTGGGTTTAATGGCAACTGATTTGGAAAGGTTTCCCACAGCCGCTGCTAAACTTGACTGCAACCAGGAAATGACCAAGGTTAAAAGCTTAAATAAAATTACTTTAGCATTTGCATTTAAACATGAAATTAGCACTATCATAATATAATGCATGTATGTTATAGATATATTTATAGTATATACTATTAGAGGTCACGATGCCGTATACGTAAAGGTTAATGTAAGCTCAAAGGCTTTATATTGCACATAATATTATATTATGCTTAAATCATCGAGCAAATATATATAGAGTCACAATCGTGCAAAAAAAGTGTCCGAGCCAAAACTCTGCCCAAGCTACGTAGTGCGCAGGCTTTTTAGTTAGTCGTAAGGCAACCGCCTGCAAGGCCGCGCGATTCGCAAGTGCTCGGTTACAAGCTCTAATTATGTGATTTGTAGTCGAAATTCAAGAAAACGGGTCATTGTGAATTATTTTTAATGTCGGTATGTATGACGGCGTTCGGACATTTTTTACTACTTTCACTTAGGGACTGTGGCTCTGTAGATATTTGCTCGAAGGCTTAAATAAAAATTTACCATTTATAATATATTATCTATCATATACGTATGAACCAAATCGCATTGGCTCAGCAGTATGGTGGATATGGCTCAATCACCCTTCGCGGGTACATGTGCAGTGGACTAATAAACATTCAGTTCAACATAGTACAGTACAATTATATTTTAATCTCGTTTCAATTCAAACACATCGAAACCAAACTTAGCAGTCAATTAACTCTGGAAAAAGCAGTCATCAAAACAGTACAATATTGTTATAACTGTACGTCACAGTATGTGCCAATGAAAATAGACGCAATCATAGCAATTTTTACGCTACATTCTGATGATTTGCAAAGAAATATAACAAATTCATCCTTGAATTTAATATTTCTAAATGAATTTATAGATATGAGAATAAGTGTGAGAATCAATAAAAATGAAACAAATTAACTAGAGCCCATTAAAGCGAAGGTTAATCTGGTTCTCATTGCTACAAAAACAATTATTAAGTAATATTTAGTGTAACTATGTAATGTAATATCTGGTTACTACATTGTGTTAGACGATGCTAATGTAGAAGTGAGTAATTATTAGAAGTGTGTCGAGGCAATAGTGGCTGCTGCTGTAGTCAGATCTGATGCAGCATAGTAGATTTAACAGGTTATTTGTAGAGGATTTTATAAGCTCAAAGATAAATATTTACAGAGTGCAGATTTTTAAGGAAATCCACTATAAAGGTTTGAAGACTAAATGTATATGTAATGTAGCCATTAGAACTAGTAGTACTCAATTCTTATACAAATTAAGATGCAACAGTTAAACTATATAGTCAGTTATTTTGGAGTGGAACGAAACGCTGAAAATACCTTATAAATATACTATTGGAACATCGACACGACGAAGAAGAATTTGTTATGCAAAAAAAAGAAAACAGGTAAAAGTAGAACAATTTACTAAATGTCATAGTAGTTGAGGTTTGTAAATAAGATTATAGGTACAACAAACCTGTTCTTGAAGTAGAACATAAAAAATACAGAGCATAAACGTAGATGCAATCAATACTCGAAAGCAAAACTGAGAGCATAATTATGGAAGGAAATAATTTTAATGATACCCTTGACTACCATTCCAAATCAAGTAGTTGCTAGTAGTCACGCAATTGACATCGATAGTAACAATAATATTAATGTTTTAATAAATCATAGTAGTCAATGCTACAGCTGCATGTTCAGTGTTAAATAATATAATGAACATAATTTATACACGGAGATAGTGTAGACTGTAGGTCCGTAAGTCGTGGTGGTCTAGTGGTAATGACACCCGCCTTGCAATCGTGAGGTCGTGGGTTCAAATCCCGGTCCCGTACCAATAAATTCCTTGGAATTTATGTACGGAATTTCACACCACGGGCTTTCGGTGAAGGAAAACATCGTGAGGCAACCTGCATACGTCCGTAGAAGAAATTAGATGGCGTATGTGAATCATCAACTCGCACTGGGCCAGCGTGGTGGATATGGCCCAACCAACCTTCGTGGGTAGGCCTACGTCCTGCAGTGGACTATTAAAAAGGCTGGTACAGTACAGACAGTGTAGGTACTAGGTTAATGAACTTATCGCATTAAAATGAGACGTAGAAGATACGGTTGAAACTAAAATGTTTAAGGACCATTACAAACAAATACGTCAAAGATGCAGATAAAGTCATCGTTAAAAAAACTTGTAATCAAGTTTAAATATAATATTATTGTTATAAAAGTACATGTCACGATGTTAGTGTTAATAAACTGATAAGTACCTATATAACTATTGGTCAGTGAAAGGATCGCAATCGCGAAATGTCATGAGACCTACAGACGTGACGGCTAGCTTAGTGGGTGTTTCGCAAATTGTGCGCACGAGTGCTTAGGCAACACCGACTGTGACACTGCACTGCACCGATTTCGTCAACACAGGCTTTGTTTTAGAAATATATGAAACCAGATCGGCAGATAAATCAACCAATTTTGAATCGAATGCAAACATTTGCGGAAATCGAGACGCAGTTCGTGATTCGTCATATCTTGAATTTTAAAGCGGAACATAAATCTCTGAACAAATAAACTTCAATGAGAAACCAACGTCGGTTTATGCAGCTTCTGTTTATACGAAACATTAAAATTGGCGCTGTCTCAAATGAAATGGAGTCTAATATTTCTATATACTACTAAATAAGCATTGCATGCTATGCAGTAAAAATCGTAATTTCTTTACAAATCAGGCGCCATTAAAAGTTTTTAAACTCTATTAGTCCGTCATCTTTCCTTGCACCAGTTAGTGAGATATATAAAATATTATAAGCAGTTATAAAATGTACGACAAGACTCAATTTACAATTCAACGCAACTCCTTGTTTATTACGTAATTTGATACTCACTTGACCCATATAACTCTTACAATCAATTCATAATTCAACCAAATGAAAACGGAACACATCAGATTTATAAAAAGAAAAATTAGATATGTCCTGACCTAGAAGCAAACCATTAAGCGATAGATCTGATAAACAAACTAGGTAACCTTGTTTATTCCAGCAGAACAAACACTATCATCAATATACACGATTAAAATAAACCTTTACACGAGACATCGATCTTGATGATACATCTAAGAAGATGGATGACCGTGTTCATGCTAAGGATATTATAATATAGGCATAGATATCTGTAAAGAGACGCCGTTATTAGCTTGACAATAAGTGTTGCCAAGTTTCTCAAATAATTGGATAGACAATTTTAGATTATATGCATTTGAAATTGCAACAATAAATAGCTTGAAAAAATACAGCAATAAAAAACGTATGCATGACTTAGAGGAAGTGATTAATTCTGTACCAGCCTTTTTAATAGCCTTTTTCCACTGCAGGACGTAGGCCTACCCACGAAGGGTGATTGGGCTATATCCACTACGCTGGCCCAGTGCGGGTTGGTGGCAGGTTGCCTCACGATGTTTTCCTTCACCGAAAAGCCATTGATGTGAAATTCCGTACATAAGTTCCAAAGAAACTCATTGGTACGGGATCGGGATTTGAAGCCACGACCTCACGATTGCAGATCGGGTGTTACTACCACTAGACCACCACGGCTACACGGCTACGGTGTATAGTGATTCATTCAAAATTCAATTAAAAAACAAATTATTGGTATTAATTTATTGATATTAACTTCAAAAGCGAACCAAACTACAAAATATTAGCAACAGAATTGTTGGAGACAAATTTGGTGAACATCAATAAAATAAAACTCTATATTGTACTCTTGTTATTTACTATTTAATTTAAAATAAAATTAATGCACTGTTGGCCTTCGAACAAATTATTCATAATTTAACATCAAAAGCAGTGTTATACACGTTGAATCTATAAGTATTTGCTCTGAGGACATAAGACAGCAGATGCTAGTCATCCTGAGCGGTGCTTCTGATACGGAATGACTTATCGAGGATTATGTTACAAGAATAAGCAATAAAAATAATGCACGTATTATCGTGTTACCTTCAACGAAAGGTGAAACTTTAACTTCTGATGAAAGATGTTATAAATATTGTAATATAGCACGTAACGGTCTAGGAAAGCTCACATTAAAGATTCCTTTACATTTTAAATCTAGTCAGGGGCCTGATTCTCTATCGACAAAACGTAACGTAACGCGGTAAGTATTTTTTTTTATTTCCGTTTGGAGAAATATTTGATAAATGTAAAATTACGTTAAAATGAATAATAAACCGTTATGATATTTGAAAAATAAATATTTTTTTATGCGAATTTCTTAAAAAAAAGAGCACGTTAGAGCGCGTTACACGGTTGTTTTCATACAGAATGTTTTTGCTCAACAAGAAATCATTCAGACTTCAAATTAATAAATTAAAGAATTTTTCATACCACCTGCTCGAAAATGACTCATTATTTAAGTCGTACAATCTGAACGTAAAATAAGTTATTATTATCTTAACACAAGCTCGGGAGCTATGGCAGGTCAATAATAACGAATGAAACTCCCTGGTGATTTAAATTTGGAAAGTCTAATTCGTATAAAAGTTTCTTAAAGGACATTGTAAGGAGGTTTTATTTTGTAAAATCGAGCAATACCTCCTTACATTGCACAGCATCGGGCATTGTAAGGAGGTTTAATTTGATTTTATAGAATAAAACCTTTTTGCAAATCCCGTGTTGGCAATGCTAATCGAGCTGGCCATGGTCTTATGTTTTTCATGTAGTATTTACATTTTCTGTTTTGTTACGTATTTGCGTGCTTTTCTATGAAAATTAGTAGGTACTTTCTAATTTGTTTTATTTTGTTGTGAACAATACCGAGTTGCCTAGTGAGTACCTACTCTTAGTGAGTTAATGACGTAAGTAATACTCATATTCCTGAGGTTTTATTTTCTCGCAAGAGGTATGAAAAGTAGAGTTTGCACCACTAGAACCAAGTCTGTCCTCGTCTTGGGCGACTTGAACCCCTCGCTTCACTCAGGACTGTAAATAATTCCGTCGCATAATCTACTATTAAATCCATGCAGTTTTTTTTAATAAATCAAAAGGTTAAATATAATTATTATGTTCCAGATTACTAGCTAATCAAAACTGGTTGGATAACAGATGTGTGAATCTCTAAACATGTTAAGTGCACATGTTTTAACCTAAATATAATAAATCGGGTCACAATATTATGACGGCTTAGAGAATTTATTTCTGGTCATTTTTTTTTGGCAAATAAGTCGTCGTACTTTGGTTCTGTAAACGAATATTTTGAATGTAAACGACTGATGATGACGATTATGGTTTGCAGAATATGAAGTAAATGATTTCAGAGCCACAGGACCATAAGTAAGTAATTGTATTATCATTGGTACAGAAATATAATTGGTACTTATGTATATTCACATTTAATAATAATAAATAAATAATAAATATTTTGGGACATCTAACACACGGTATCTGACCCCAAACTAAGCAAAGCTTGTGATATGGCTGCCAGAGACTGATATACTACATATACATATTTTTAAATACATACTTATTTAGATAGTAACTAAATAACACCCAGACACAGAGCAAACACTTATGTTCATCACATAAATATTTGCCCTGGGTGGGGATCGAACCCACGCCTCTTTGATCCAGAGGTTAGGGTCACTAACCACTGAGCCACCGAGGCAGTCAAATTACCACAACTCTGGCGCACTCTTTGAAAATACTTGTTCAATAAAAGCTCCATATCAAAAGACAGTTCACGATCATTAGCTCTGTAATTTATACGGTAATATAAAGGTCTACAGTCTACCGCTCGTCTGAGGCCGATGAAAGCAAAAGAATGGGCTATTGCGCGCTCCATACATTTGCATGAGTGTCTTCGAGGTCACTGTCCTTTCATTACTTGGGGACCACTGTGATCCTCAATACAACACACACTAACGACCTTAAGTTGAGAAACACTTTAATGGCTTCTTCGCCGTGCTACAGCTATCTCATTCGCACATTTGCAACCATTAATATCTATCTTTTAGTAATTTAATATCCAAAAAACCATACGATGTTGATCTGTATCAAGGAAACAATAATACCTAACAGCAAAAAAAAAACAGTAAAATTAATGAAACAATGGTTTCTTTTGACATCTTTTAATTTATTTTTAACGGAAGAAATCGAAAAGATGTGACATATTCGTTGTTTTTTTTTCGATCAACAACATCAAATTAAGATAAGTATAAATATAAACGGAACAGGCTATCAAAAAGTACCTAATCTATGAATAGAAATGCAACGTTTGTTATTTGAAATTCACAATTAGTGTTGATTTTTAAGTAATTTGAAATTGCATGAGCGATATCGAATTTGGCGGCTGTATATGCCTTAAAAATAAGAAAAGAACCCAGCAAAGTATCTTTAGTATGAACTTCGCAGCAAAGGTGACGTCCACAAGTGGTATATTATTCAGAGAAAAATCGAACCAGGATGATATATACATCATTTGAAAGCATGTTATATGGGCTTCCCAAAGATATTTAGTTTAGATTTTTTTCACCCTTCCAATTTTTTTAAATGCGAAAAATAAAAATACAGCTTATTATTTTTTCTAGTTAAGCAATAATCAAAAAGTGCTTTTATCGTTATTTTACTTGCATTCGTAGCTGATTCTTCCACATTCATCTCCAAAATTAAAAAAAACTCACTTCACAATTAGGAGGTTACGTAATCAGGGCTGCTACAGATAAACTACCTATTGAGCTAAATTTATTTATTTTTTAAAATAAATTCAAAATTAATTTTTAAAAATCTTTCATATGATCATTTTAAGAGTCTTTTTTGTTTTTTAACTGTTGTAATAAACTCAGAAAAATATGAACGTTTTCAAAATGTAAAGAGTGTTGTGGTTAGAATTTTTGATTATTATTATACCAGCCTCCATACATTTTGTGGACATGTCCTTTCAAAGCTAGACATTTGAACCGACTAGTTGTTAGTTTTATGATAGATGTTATGTCTTCCAAAGGTAAATACCAGACATTTACAATAGCTATGTTCTTTGTAAAAGTTCATTTGAACTGTGTACTGGAATCTTCCGCATTGCACGCCACATAGTGAATAATTGCATAGCAAACATAAAGAATGACATTGTACAATTGACGTTAAAATTCTTTGTTTACATTATAAATTGAACAAATACAAATATTTGGTTTGATACACAATCTACTGCGCAGTAAGTAAATTACCATCGCATAATATTTGCAAAAATGTCACATATAATTTTCGTAGGCAAAAGGCATAGCCGCTAAAAGGTGTATTTTCCGCGCATTTGATATTTTTGGCTATTTAATTACTAGAAAAAACCGGACAAGGCTCGCACATCGAGGGTTCCGTACAAACACATTGTTAAAATAATTAAAAACCTGTTTTAGCATGTGCTAATGAAGTTATTTTATATGATACCTTACATGATACGATTTACTTACTTTGAATTTTGAACCCATTTTTGTGAATTTTGAGGCCCTATTTTTTGTGATTTAAACAAAAATGTACAATTTTCAGATTTATTCCTATTCTGGTGAATAAACTGTTCTCTGAGACAATGCTTCTCGCCAAATTTCATAGATCTATGTCAACGGGAAGTACCCTGTAAACTGACGACTAATTTTGTTATATTTTTTTAGTTAACAAGCCAAGTTGCTTCAAAAACTATCAATAACATTGTATAAAAATATAAACAAGTTCATCAGCTTCGAGTTGTCAAAATAATATGTTCCCATTCCCACAAGTCACTGCACTGAGGTTACTGCCCTCATTATAGTAAACACGGTGTCTTATTAGTCAGGAAATTTAAAAATAGTATCCTAAAACAAAATGTAAAGCCACTACTAAAGCTGATAGAGAAGTTTTGGCGGGAACTGGTGAAACGTGTTTTTTGTGATGTTTCCAAAACATTGGTTTGAAAATACTCCTTACTAATGTCATGACTACTACGGCATCATTTGGACTTTGATTGAATGATTTTTATTTAGATTTTGACATTGTCATAAATATATTGACTACTAGCTGACCCGGTGAACTTCGTTTCACGCAATATTTTTATTAATTATAGCCTATGTGTTATTTTGGTGAATAAACATTACTATTGCCCTATCCGTTCAGTAATTTTTGCGTGAAAGAGGAACAAACATCCATGCATACAAATTTTCGCGTTTATAATATTAGTCGGAATAGGATAGTAGGATACTGGGTTAGTATCAAGCCATGTATTCACTGAACAACAATTATTTTTAAACTCTGTTTCAGAAACAAATCATAATGTTTCAGATACAATTATTCTGTTTCTGTAAGCACTACGTGTTTATCGTTATGTTTCTGTGCTGTTCTTGGAAATATCTAGGTGATGTTTCAGAAACTGTGTATCCGAAACATTGTTGCTTAGTGAATACATGGCTTCATTGTACTCATCATTATAACCTATATTCAGCTCTATGCTATAAAGAGAAATCAGCTGTTCAATTTAAAATGTTCAGTTAAATTTGACAAAATAAACTATGAATAGAACAGCTGATGGGTTGGAACTTGGACCTATAGTAAAAGTAGGTTTAATTATAATGATGAGTATAACAACATCAGAGAATACGTTGTCTAGTCATTTGCCAAGTGTAATCATACATATTCCTTAAAACGTAATATTTATGTAAGAAATGTTCAGACATACTTGACACTGGCAAACGTGTATGTCATGCGACGCCAAAATGATAAAAAAAAACTGTTGATATCGTGCCAGAGTTTATAGCAAGCAAAGCGTGATCACCTCAATACAGAAATGATTTGTTTCGCAGAATCGCGGTACGACTCAATTCATTGCAATTTTATAGCAATTGGCGGAGAAAACGCGAAAGAAACTGGGTTTTATAAAATTAAGATGACTTGGAAAGTCTCCTTTTGTCTCAGTCTACATATTGGAGTTGTGATACCATGCATTTTTCCGCAATTTACTTTGATGAGTAAGTCTAACACGAAACGCGTAAAACCAACACGGCAGAAATATTCAGGTAAAAGATAGCAAAAATGTCTTTTTTCTGACCACTCGATATAATGTTTTATATTTAACTGGTTTTATGTTTTCCTCTTTCAGTAATTATTGGTGGTTATCATTCTTTTCTTTGCTAAACAAATGCTAGTTATCTATACTTTTTTCACCGATATAAGCTACATTTTGTGGGAAAGATTTTCATGAACATATTTAGTGATAGATTTATATCTAATCTAAGCAATAAAATATTTTGCTGACACTTATGATGGAGATTGTCTCAAATGCTATTTGACTTCCGACAAGATTAGGATTTAGGTTAGTTCTTTAGCCTAATAAAATGGCATGACGAGTAGGTTTAATTTTTCAGTTACTTTGGCTATAGATATAACAAAATCTTTGATGAATAGGTGAAATAATTTTTGATTATTTAATCCAAGGGTCTCGGATTCAAATCCTACAATACGGACAACTGTCTAAATATAGTAACAATTAATAATGCGCGTAGATAATTACAGGAACGGAGAGAGAGAGAGCGCTGGATGCAAGCCAATTCTAATGATGTGATGATATGATGAGACAAAATAACTATTAGCTTCAAATTGTGAAAAAAACAATACCATAAGAATGTGAAATGTGTGAAAACCACTTTTGACCCGCATACTGACTGACTTAACCTTTGAGTTATTTTAGTAAGAAAATCCAAGCAAACACAGGGCCTAAATAAGTTAGACTTTCAAATGAACAAAGTTTAAAGTTTTAGTTCGCGCCCACGTTAATAAACTCCTTATCTAAATGTCAGTATTTTAGGCCAAGTAACTCAAAAGACTTATCTGCCAATCTGTTAGTCATCGGTCAGTCTATTTTTAGCTCTAAAATAAAGCGGTTTTCCATTTAGCTAAGCTAAGCTGTACAGCTTAGGATATTCACCAATCAGGAACGCTATTTATTTTCAGAATGCAGCTTAGTTCCTAACGGTTTCGGCAAGCTATATTCTGTTGTTAATTGTCCCACCACTACGCAAGCTGTACTGTACTGTACCAGCCTTTTTAATAGTCCACTGCAGGACGTAGGCCTACCCACGAAGGGTGATTGGGCCATATCCACCACGCTGGCCCAATGCGGGTTGGTGGATTCACATATGCCATCGAATTTCTTCTACGGACGTATGCAGGTTGCCTCACGATGTTTTCCCTCACCGAAAAGCCAGTGGTGTGAAATTCCGTACATAAGTTCCAAATAAACTCATTGGTACAGGATCGGGATTCGAACCCACGACCTCACGATTGCAGGTCGGGTATTACTACCACTAGACCACCACGACTTACTACGCAAGCTAAATCAAAGTAATTTGGTTTAGCTGCTGGCCAACGAATATCTTTTATATGAACGGATCCGAACTAATGATGCGCTTTCAATTACGGAATAAAACCATAAAGACTTTCTCACACAAAAAGTGCAGCGACAAATCTACTTTAAAATAGAGTCGTTGGTAGCGCGCTCTGTTTATTTTTTAAAGCGTTGCCGCATTGTAAAGGGTGATGTCGATGACAAAGCACATTTCTTTCAAATGCATCTAGAGTTATTTTGGTTTCTTCCATGCTCAATGGGATGCGCACATCCCGAAGTGTATAAACACCGAAAAAAAAAAAAAAAAAAAAAAAAAAGTTGCTGTCAACGCATGTTGGCAGGATTTTTCTCGGCCCTTATTTTTCAGATTTTTCTGCTCTAGCGGGCCAAATTCTACTCCAATCTTTCCTTTTTTTCTTATTTTCTTTCGAGGTAATATTTGTATAGCTAGAGATAGTCAAATAATTGTTTTCTATTGTGTTGTAATATTCGGTAGGTTTTTGACAGTCGCGGCTCATTGTTGTTTTCTTGTTTCCATGTCAACGCCATCCGAGTCTGCGCAGACCGCCCACGTCACGGTCTGACGTCCTGACGTCTCCACTTATAGAACCTAAGTTTATTTTTATTTATATTTGTAGTATAATTCTTGTTATTCATGGCATTTTGCGCCCCGGCCGGGCCAAATGCAGTTTCCCAATACGTTAATGTGTCGCAGGGGGACATGATTCAGTGCCTAGAGTGTTCCCAAGTGCGATTTTTTAAAGGACAGAAAGGCCTCAAAATTCACCGTACGCGGTGCCATAAAAATAGCCAAATTACACTTTCGGCCCCTATTGCAGGCTCTGATGGAGCCAGCAGCAGTCCCGTGAGCGCTGTTGCTCCTTCCAAACCGCTTTGGGAGGTTCTTAGCTCACTCAAAACTTCTCTTCCTGTTTTAAAACGCATCCCGCGTGGTGCACGTTTTTCGGTTGCGCAGTGTTTATCTGCTGCTATTCGGAATGTTATTTCTAAAAATTCTTTAGTCGCCTGGGAACACCTCTTGACTTTTCCCTACGTTGTGCTTTACGTACATTCGGACCCAACAAACAAAAAATCCCTTACCACTAGGGTAAAGGAAAATTGCGTAAAGTACAGCGCATTGGAAGAGAACTCTTTAGATTTTGAAAGCATTATTCCGCCAACAAGGCAGAATAAACCAAATTCTAAAAAAACAGACGATTCGGTTACCATTAAAATAGTAGAGAGCAAAATTAGTGATGGCGATATCAAAGGCGCCGCACGGGTCCTGTTCTCCAGCGACACTATTGCCCCCCACACACCCGATACGGTCCAGTCACTCCGTGACAAGCATCCGCCGGCAGCATGTCTCCACCTGCCTGAGTCACCACACCCTGATGACGTTGTCATTGAAGTGTCAGCTCAGGAGATTGCAGCGGCCGTTTCTTCTTTTCGGAGCGGCTCAGCCGGAGGCCTAGATGGTCTCTCGCCTCAACATCTAAAAGATCTTCTATCTTTTAGCTCTGGTGAAGTGGCTGAGTCTCTCTTGAGAGAATTAACGGGTTTGGCAAATCTCATGTTATCTGGGCAGGTCAATGATGACGTTATCGAAGTCTTGTATGGCGCTAACCTATGCGCACTTGTCAAAAAAGATGGTGGCATCAGACCTATTGCTGTTGGCACCACATATCGTCGTCTCGCAGCCAAAGCCGGTTGTGGAAAAAAGGTTGCTCTTTTGAGTAGCCTTTTTCAACCAATACAGCTTGGCTTTGGTTCGCGGGGTGGATGTGAGGCTGCTGTTCATTCGCTTCGTACTTTTCTCGGTCAAAATTGTGGAGAGGTGTTGCTTAAGGTGGATGTCAAAAATGCTTTCAATTCGGTTAATCGAGACGCCTTGTTGGCACAGGTCAAAGACAAAATTCCCGATCTTTTCAATTTTCTTTGGCAATGCTACGGCAAACCCACTAAATTAATTTACAAAAATGATGTTTTGCTATCTTCCGTTGGCTGTCAACAAGGTGACCCTCTCGGACCAGCCATTTTCAGCCTGGCCATTCATCCAATTGTTCAACGTCTCCAATCTAAACTCAACGTTTGGTATCTGGATGACGGGACTTTGGGTGGCGATGCGAGCACAGTCCTACGTGATTTGGAAATTCTTATAGACGAGTTTCGTCAAATTGGTTTGGAGCTAAATTTTTCGAAATGCGAACTTTTCGTTTGCGACTCATGTCCGGATAAAGATTTGATACTTAACAAATTTAATGATTTGGCACCTAACATCAAATCGGTAGACAAGTGTTCTCTTCGCCTTCTAGGTTCGCCGATATTAGATGAGTCTTTTCCGCCTTTCGTTCAAGAAAAAATTCAAAATTTTTTGAGTGCCTCTGATAGGCTACTCAAAATTAACGCCCACATGGCTTTTACCATTATAAGATGTTGTCTGTTTGTTCCAAAATTTATGTACGCTTTACGATGTAGTCCATTGTGGAAACACAATGAGCTCCTTTTGAGCTTAGACGATGTTGTAAAGCAGTCCCTAGTATCGGTTTTGAATATTGACATGAGTGAAAGGGCGTGGCTACAAGCCTCCTTGCCTGTTAGGCTTGGAGGGTTAGGGGTCCGCCAAATTTCAAGTGTTGCTTTACCAGCTTTCTTGTCCTCCATTCATAGTACTCAGAACTTGATTGAAAAAATCCTCGCACCTTCTTTAGGCCATTCTGGCGTAGATGTAGCTCATTTGAATGAGGCAACGAATGCTTGGAGGGTCGCTTGCCCAAATGCCGAGCTTCCAAAGACTTTATCGTCGCAGAGACTGTGGGATCGGCCGATCTGCGAACTAGCACGGAAATCTCTTCTAGACACGTGTCCTAGCGTCGCGGATCGCGCTCGTATCCTTGAAGTCTCTGTATGGGAGTCCGGTCTTTGGTTGCAAGCATTGCCCTCTTTCAATACTGGTAACCTTTTAGACCCAACTGCATTTCGTCTAGCTGTCAGCTTACGCTTGGGTGCAAGGTGTTGTGAAGCCCATCGCTGTCAGTGTGGTACTGCAGTTGACCAGCTCGGTCACCACGGTCTCTCTTGCTCAAGAAGCGCTGGTCGGATTGGACGCCACGCCAGCCTTAACGATGTCATACGCAGGGCTTTTGTCACCGCCAATATCGCAGCCGTACTCGAACCGAGTGGGTTGGCGCGTGGTGATGGCAAAAGGCCTGACGGCATGACGCTGGTCCCATGGAAGTGTGGACGGCCCTTAGTATGGGACGCAACTTGCGTCGATACTTTGGCACCGTCACATCTTCCTGAGACTCAGAGTAGGGCTGGAGCGGCGGCCAATTCGGCTGAGCAGCACAAGCGGCGCAAATATGCTAACCTCGGGAGTGGTTACATATTTGAGCCATTTGGAGTTGAGACTTTGGGTCCGTGGGGGCCGGGAGCTCATCTTGTTTTCAAAAGTCTTTCTGAGCGTCTGGTGGACGCGACGCGTGACCAAAATGCTGGTGCTTATTTGGCTCAACGTATAAGCATTGCCATTCAGCGTGGCAATGCTGCCAGCATGCTGGGCACGCTGCCAACTGGCAGTGGGCTTGAGCACTTGGATTATCTTTAGACCTTCAAGGGTCTGTGGATGATCAAATTGCTTTCTATGTAGTAGTAGTGTAGTATTGTCATTAATTAAGAATAAAAAAAAAAATAAACACCGAATATTAAACGAATTTAATTATTATTTCAGCCATTAAGGTCTGGGTTATACAGATTACAAAACTTTAAGGTTACCACAATGAAAATGTTAATTCATTACGGTCTTGGAAATATCCGGTGATAAGCTAATTATGAATGAATGATTACTACGGGTAGTGTTTACTACTTCTACTCACGATGTTTGTAGTTTCATTTTACGCTGTTTGCAATAATACTTTTCTACCAATTACCTACGTGCTCAGCAAATAATAGTTGATTAGTTTTTGCGTTTTTGCATTTAATTATAGATTTTTACAGCAGTTAGTAAGTAGGTATTGGTACTTTGACCTCTCCTTTCTTCAATGACATAGGTTCACTTCATCCACATGAAATTTGCTTACATCTCTCATTGATAGTGGTGTTTTTAAAGATTTCTTTTTGTAGCTTTTATACAGGGTTATTTCTAATCAATTTGCATCCTTTCAAGGGCTTCTTCTGTACATCAAAACTAATAACTTTTGTCAAAACTCAAAAAGAAATATTGTTCCGTAGAATAATATCGTTCATCCGCGGCAAAATGTATGGAACAGCTGATTTTTTTTTTAAGTTTTAACTAAAGTCGTAGAACAAAAGTTGTTAGTTTTGATGTACAGAACAAGCTCCTAAAAGGATGCTAATTGATTAGGAATAATCTCCCCATGCTAAATTCTTGAGAGAAACTATACTTAGGGCACGCAGACCTCGTGATTTTCTAGAATCACTCTACTGGATTGTATAAGTTCGTGAAAAAGTGACCTCTGCATGTTTCAAGTTAACTACTCTCGCGTATTTTGCAGTGAGGACCTTGTATGCCATTGTCTCGAATATACCTACTCAGCGTAGGAATATCAGTGTCTCTTGAATGTAATTATTATAATTTAACTGGCATAATTGCTTCGCAAGTCAATAATTATAATAAATCAGACTTAAGAAAGTGACTTACCTCTTCAAGAAGTCGGTGTATTCCGCCTGTCGGATTAGTCCTGTCCTCATCATAATGGTCTGGAAGCATTGCCGCTCTATCGCCCAGAGCCGGCAGTCCGTCGCCGCCTTTATGGTGGCCGTCCTCTTGCAGTTGTAGAGTATCGCCAGCTCACCGAAAACTTTGCCTGGCGCCATGGTGCTGAGATACTTGTTCTCTCGGGATACTTCCACTCGACCCTCTGTTGGAGTAAGGAAAAAACTGTCTTAGTATTTTGTTTTTTTTTTATTGTAATACAAGGTGGTAAAGGGGATATTGTCTACATCGCGGGTCAAACCTGATCTGTGGGTCGTACGATAAGCAACCGATACCCAATAACTACGCAACGCTCCTGCCTAGGATTTTGCTCACAATTAGTCAATTTAGTATTTAAATTGATGCCTTGTGCAGGAGCATTACTTAAAGTTGTCCAAAATCTCGAACACGATAATCTTTTTTTATCTTTTACTAGTTATCATCTTATTATATTTTATTATAATAGTTTATGTATTTTATTTATTTTGAAATTGTATTATTATTTAGTATATTTTATTTTTTTTAGTTTTGATCTGTGTTGATTCTAAAGTAGGGACAAGATAATAGGTCACTTTTGACATTTCATCAAAATTCAACAACGTAACCTTGTAACGGCGGGCATAAAATAAGAACTGCACAATTGCTTAACTTTTTTCAATTACGTTTACATATTTATTGTAATAATGACCGATACGAGTAATTTTACGATTTGCTTTCACTAATAAACCATTCTAAACATAATAAACAATTTCTGATCTAAAGAACTGAACGTCGTTACAATGTTGCGTCAGGCAACCCTTTTTCTTTTTAAACACTAGGGATGTTACTCTAAAAATCGAAAGCTGATAGGATTGTAAGTTGAATCGAATGCAATGATTACTTGTGAAGAAAAATCACCATAAGTTTATAACCACGTTGTGATTATAATAAAACCTAATTATACATATTTATTATTCTTTTAACTAACTATAAAAATACAAAAAAATAACTAAATAGAAAGGTCATTGATGTTGGGTGCAATTTAGGTGGATGTTGCTGGCAATACCAGTGCCTGTCGATGACGCATGTCATGTCGCCATAACATGATGATGACTAGGGATGCAAACGATACATCGATGTTTAAAAACATCGATGTTTCGTTCATAAACATCGATGTTTTAACATCGATATTGATAATGTTAACATCGATGAAACATCGTTCATCGAGAACGATGTTTTATGAACGATATTTTTTAAATGCCAACTATCTATTGATAATAATACCAATGGCTACGGCTATTATTACAGATAACTTGGCTGTATTGTTTACAGTTCTTTGCCACAATAAATCTCGTTTGTATTGTCTATGTCAGCGTTGATATAAACAACAAACGGTTAGCATAGCAGCTAGCACGAATGTTGCGAAGAAAATAGTTATAATCAAAAATTAAGATTCAATTCGAAGAAAAATACTTCAGTCTTCATCTTATTTTGCGTATCTGCGTAAGTAGTGATTGATTTAGAATTTGTTTGTTAAACTGTTTATTATTTAAATGCGAGGTTGGAAGACACATGAAAATATTTTGTAGGTTAAGTTTTTGTGGTTGTTGATTTTCTCGTATTATTTTGAATTGGCTCGATGGTTAGCTGAAGTGTAGTTATTTTCATTTAATTTAGGCATTGTTTTCTCGTAAATATACTCAGAGCTAGTAAAATCTACCTATGACGTGATTTGTTTATTCGCAAATAGTGATGGCAGGACGCATATTAGTACTTATTCTAGCTAAAGTATAATTATTTTATCCACCTCTTTAAATGACATTCTTACATCCTCTGCTTATTGCACATCTTTCTTTATAACACTCAATATTGTCTAATCCTATCATGCAATTTTAACCCCATCATTCCTTTCTAGATTCAAATTTTTACAGCATTAATTCAACTTTCTTATCTTTTCTGTCATTCATATTCAATTTTAAACACCAATGTATCGTTTACAAAGATACCTATCTTTTAAATAGCTTTAAGATTGCTTGCACAACACACAAAACTTCATGTATTGACAAAACGATTTATCTTCCATATTTAAAGCAATGACTTATACAATCCTAAAAACATCGAAAAAACATCGATATATCGTTCATAGTCATCGATGTTTTTAACATCGATGTTTACATTTTTAAAACATCGATGTTTCAATATCGATGTTTTTTATGAGCGATATTGCATCCCTAATGATGACGCAGTCTTTTGTTGTTGTGCGAAGTGACTGTGCGTTTTTGGTGTGCTCTCTGTTATTTTCTTCTGATCCGGCTTTTTCATTGAACTGATCTTACTGACTACGTTTACCTGGCTATAAATTGGACTCCGATTGCTTAACGATTATTAAACAAGAAAAACATTACAGTCTTACTATGTCGAAACGGGGGAAAACTCTAAACAGTCAATCTCGCGAACTAGTGCTGAAATTGTACAATTATTTTGGACGTGAATCAGTTAACGATGGGCCTCTTTTACCATTGAAACCACCGAGAGAACGCGTTGCCGAAGCATTGGAAATAGGGAAGAAGACAGTAACTCAAATTCTGAAAGAGAAATACGGACCATCAGGCTCAGAAGATAATACTTTACGTACACCGAAAAAACGAAAGAGGGACAAGAAAATTGTTGACGTTGATAATTTTGATGCTACTGCAATTCGCAACCACATTTATGGATATTACTCGAGAAAAGAATATCCTACACGGGAAAAGCTATTGAGTTCGTTAAAAGGCGCAGGTTTATTTTTTGGAGGCAAATCGTCTCTATCAAAGGTTTTGAAATCGATTGGCTTTAGATTTAAAAAATCCGACAAGCGGAAAATCCTGCTAGAACGCTACGATATTATTTTGAAGAGAATAACATTCTTACGTGAGGTAAATAAAATTACGGATTGGGACAATGTCGTGTTTATTGACGAAACATGGTTGAATGCGAACCATACGGTTGCGCGGACATGGACCGATGATACAGCGGCCTCCACCTCAAAAGTTCCATCGGGAAAAGGAGCCCGACTTATTATATGTCACGCGGGATCAGCTTCTCAAGGTTTTATTCCAGACTGCCTCCTCGCATTCGCCTCTAAAACTACAACAGATTACCATGAGGAAATGAACTTTGATGTTTTTAAAGAGTGGTTTGAGAAGCTGCTAGTCAGCTTAGAAAACCCTTTGAAAATTATAATGGACAATGCTCCGTATCATTCTGTACAAGTTGATAAACCACCAACTCAAGCAAATAAAAAGCAAGAAATTGTCTCGTGGCTGGTAAGAAATGGTGTGGAGGCAAGTCCAACTTTATTAAAAGTTGAGTTGTTAAATCTGGTAAAAGCAACTAAGCCGTCCAAGCTCCGCTATGTAATCGATGAACTAGCCCTAGAGCATGGACACGAAGTTATTCGATTGCCTCCCTACCATTGCCAGTATAACGCCATCGAGCTTATTTGGGCACAAATAAAGGGTCATGCAGCGCGGAACAATACTGAACCACCCTTCAGTACTGCTAAAATGATGACTCTGCTACAAACTGCATGTGCAGAAGTCACTACAGAAGACTGGCGAAAAGTCGTGGAGAAGACAAAGAAAATAATTTTACAAGATTTTGAACAAGATGTGAGAATAGACAATATTATTGAAAATGAATTAATAATATCTCTGAGTGCTGACAGCAGTAATGAAGATAGCAGTTCCGATAGTTCAAGTGAATAAAAGCAATTTTTTTGTTAAATTACGTAGGTACTTGTCTTATTTTGCTCCTTTAATTTATGAAAGAAAAAATAATAATGGGACAGGGATTCGCATGATCATTTTTAAAATTCACATATGTTTCAAGTCTGTATCGATTCATTCGATTCATTCATTTAATCGATGTTTTTAAGCAGGTCACCTCACTATGAATATAAAACTGACATCTGTCAAAAGTGACCAATTATCTTGTCCCTACTTTAGTTAATTTATCTCTTTGTCTATTTATTCATGACTACTTCCGAATGTCTTCTACCTGTAGGTTGCCTGCCAGATAATGCTATTTAGCGTTAAGTCCTCCTTTTGTACAAATGGTGTGCAATAAAGTGTTAAATAAATAAAGTAGATACCGTGTCAAAAACAGCCGAAAATACTAGGAAAAAGCGTGTAATTGATTCCGCTGACAATTCCCTTACTTTTTAGTTTGATATATGATTTTGTTTTTAAAATAGCAAACGAATTATTTGTCTCGGAACTTCAATTACATTTGCTTTCTATCAAAACAAACCATAACAAATTCGGTCGATTATTTTTTAGGAATTCTAAAACCAGACAGACATACAGATCTAAACATGCTTAATTTTTGTGGGTTAGAAATATGACCTTTAACTAATAAAGTCAAAAAACCGTACAAATCAACTTTATTCTTTTGTGAAGTTGTTTACAGCTGTTTCAAAAATGTTAGTGCTAGACTTTTAGTTTTTGCACACGAGCACATTGATCACGTCACGTGTATTCGAACGTGCTACAGACATGAATAAAACCTGATTGAAGGTCTTAAAGTGCACAAAACATAGCATCTTTTTAAAATTCTATAGCATTAACACGGAATCGTTTTAAGGCTCTGATATTCGCCAATGGCATTTGATATGGATGTTAGTGATCACGAGATACGGTTTACGACGTTACGTTTACGGATAGTACGAAGAGCGCTTGATCACAAATTATAGTGAATTTACGGTAAAAGTTCTAAACAAACGTGTAATAATTATTTTTCGCAAAAAATAGCGTGACCGACTTCACCCGTGTACAGAGTTCGCGAATATTTCGCACGGATCGATGTAACATTTTTCACATTATTGTTGATTTATCAAAAATGGCTCAGCCGATTTCGATAAAATTTGAATGGGACCAATTTCGAAGTATACTCTTTCCGATAAAAAATAATTATTGAAATCGGACGACTATGAAAAAAGGTATGTAAAAAAAATATACGCGTCGTATTATATACCTCCTCCGGTGGTTAGTCGGTCAAAAAGAGATTAAATATCGCACTTTTAAATTTCGATTTTTAAATAATTCGTTTTAAAGGTATTACCTATTACAGATCATTTTAGCTTTGAATCATAGCGAGAATAATTCTATTTATTTACAGTATTATAAGGGATCTGAAAAAACTTGGGTGGGAATAAATTAGAACATAAAATTAAAATAGAACGGAGCTGATGTTTTGGTGGATTTAGATGTAGATTTTTCAAAATATGGACTGCATATATTATGTTGTTTACATTTGACCTGTCTGAACCTCTTAATACCCGGGTATTACCCTGTATCATGGGTTCACCTTCATTAACTTTAGGTACTAATAAAGTAAGTACATAGTAAGATATGTAACATGATAAATAGCTGACAAACAAAAAATGTGTGCATTCTTTTCCTCAAAACAGACAAAGTTGGGATTTTTTAAGCTGCGAATGCATGCCGGGGTTTTTAATACCTATTATTGAATGATCCATAATCGATGTAACGTATTTATGAATTTCAATTTAAAAAATTAACAACACATGACATTGACGGTACTTGCTAATTTATTTATTGGGTGTTAGTATTAAAACTTTTTTCATATTTTTTTTTGGACATTTGTTCATTAACTACAGCAAAATATAATATAACCACATAAACTACTACATAAAAAGCAATTGGATCATTCGCAGACCGTTGAACGTTTATAGATGAAGAGAGATAGGCAAATGCTTAAGCCAACTGTAATTATAATAATGGCAATTATTATTTAAATATTGTTACAACAATATTAGCCAAATAATAAAATACTAATTACTATGTAATGTATAACTCTATATTTTTAGATCGGATACGGAACCTTCACAAAATTATGTACTTTTCGTCACGTAAAGCCGTGACGAAAATATTTTCTATCAGGTGTTGATTGAGGAACCTAACCGGTAACAAGAATTTTAACAATAATTTAGTTATTCTTACATGTATATAATTTTACGATACAGCACTTTAGCAATTTAGCAGAAATTAATGTTTCGAAATATCTACTTAAGGCAGCCACAAATTGTTACAAGTAAAATGTAAATATCAAACTGAATAAATACGTAAAAGTTTGAGAACTTGACGTCAGAAGGTCAATGCGTCAAAGAATGATGACGACATTACTGTTGTTTTAAGGAATCGCAACGCAAAATGCCCTAAAAATAACGTATTTTCACAAAAGTTTCAGATTTATGTAAGTCAGAAGACGTTGCCAAATATAGCGTTAATTAATTTTAAAAATAGATTGTATTATTTTGGTTTTGAATCCAATTCGAATTCGTACCTTGTTTTAGAACTGAAAAATAACAAACAAGAACAATTAGACTGATGTGTATCATGTGGTATCTAACCTTTAGTAAATTGGCTTTGAATACTGTAAGACTTCATTAACTTCTAGTTTTATAAAATCAAAAAGTGTAACAAGTATCGTTCATAATTATCATACCAGTCGTAAAACGTCCATTGTTATATAATATTGTACATATACTTATAGATTTCTTTTTTTTTTATTTGCATTTACAATTTTAATTTCTTAATAGATAATTAGGTGCCGCAAAACTATAGTAAGCTTGTCGCGGCACTCTTGTTCCCACACACGCTGGCCAATATTTTTTTATAAATAATATATGCTAAAACTAATATCTAAGTGGTACCTAAAAAAAGAAATAGAAGAAGAAATAGAAATAAAGTCGGAAGCGTTGATCAGATCGTCGGTCCAACTTGAGGAAGGACGAATGGACGTCATAAGCTGCGCACCAGTACGTAGTCTCCTTTGGAGAACTTTACGACCCCATCGGTCGCCAGGTCGACAAACTATGAGCCCTGTCTACTGCCAATTTATCTTATTAATTCGCTGGGGTTTCTCGGTTACTTCAGTTCGATCTTTATATTTCTAATGCTCTATTTTAAAACGTTATAAAATTAATTTTATCTTATACTATGCTATGCTATCCCGTGCTCACTGACTTAAAGTTTCAATGCTCGGTCCTGCTTTTACTCGATTTCAATACATGTTCAATTTACACTCAATATTACATTTATAATACTCTCTTAGCGAGATACTTCTGATTGGATCGAACATAAAACGAACTAAGTAATTAGTATTGTTTAATAGCACCATTATATAAATATTTTGTATTTTATAACTCGTAAGTTCATCAACTACCTACTTCTCTGTTCACAACGTTATGCCTAACAGATGTACAGAATCACAGACATGAATACATCGCCTTTGCATAGATTACTTTTTGAATGGGTTATAGGCCCGGATATATGTCTATTTGTGTCATTGTCCTGTAACACCTATTGTGTTTTATAGGTGTCCCGTTATTTACATACTGTACATTGTTAAACGTTGGAGCACGTGCGTGCATTACGTTTTATTCCACCTTAACCAAGGTCTTCTGGCCACCAATGACGTGAAGCAAGAATAATAATTTTGTTTACAACCAAAATTTTGTGAAAGAAAATTCACAATATTTCTAGAGACAACGATGCGGGAAAATTTTGAAAATGTATTCAAAACAAAATGGAATGTTTGAACAATACTTTTATAAAGTACAAATATTTCAATGTTTCTCTACACTGTGGACATATTGGTACCATCATCATCATCATCATCCTGCCCTTATCCCATTAGGCGGGGTCATCACAGCACGTTTCTTTTCGCCACTTCACTCTATCATACGTGATACGTCATCTCATCATCAACTCCTTTCTCTCGCATATCATCTTTCGCACAATTCATCCACACTTTTTTTGGTCGTCCCCTTCCATTTCTGCCGCTTACCATCATGCTTACGGTTCTTTTCGTGACATGCCTCTCTTCCCGTCTCTTGATATGCCCATACTAAGATAGCCTGCCACTCTTTAATTTCTCAGTCACTGGCGCTACTTTCAAACTTCCTCTAACATACATTTTGACGTCAGTGGACATGTTGGTACCATTGTGCGAATAAACAATTTCGAGCAACTTTTACTATGAGGCCAAGCCCGAAATCAAAAAGTTAATCGATCCCGACAAAACGTCACACCTGTACTAGCCTTTTTAATAGTCCACTGCAGGACATAGGCCTACCCACGAAGAGTGATTGGGCCATATCCACCACGCTGGCCCAGTGCTGGTTGGTGGATTCACATACGCCATCGAATTTCTTCTAAGGCCGTACGCAGGTTGCCTCACGATGTTTTCCTTCACCGAAAAGCCAGTGGTGTGAAACGTCACACAGTTGAGTTTTATTCGTGATTTCGGTATAGTAAAGCTGTTTATGATGGTGAAGAAAGTCCCTGCATTTTGCAAAAAAAAACACTACCTACTTACTTTCGTAAACTACTACTTCATCTTGCTTAAAGAAAACTAAGATTTAAAACATTTTTCTCAAATGCGTTTTAAATTAACAAGCTTCATCAAGTTTTTACAAAATTTTTAGCAAATTATGTAAAGCCATATAATTCATAAACGAGTTATGTCCAGCAATATATTCAAGCACGCAACGTATCGACTGAAGATTTAGTATTGTGTGGGAAACAAAGGCAAAAATTTTATTGAACAAATAAAATTAACACTTGATGCACGTTTAGCAACTTCCTAGGAACTAGGTACATCGTTATTTGTAGATTCCATTACAGACAATGGACAATAAAATGATATTGTAAGTAGTTCTAAAATTGTAGAGCAAATACCTGCGTAACTTGCGTAAAATAACGTAAAACATTGATAGAGGTATAGGTACCTACTTTTATTTTATTAGTAAGTACTTAAAATTAAGAATACAAATAAAATAATAAATGTAGATTGTTTTTCGTCAAAAATAGCACAATCGACTTCAAAACGCCGGTAAGTACAGAGTTTCAATAGTCCGCCCGAATCAATGCTTTGAACCGTTTTAAAAATATTGTTGATTTTTCAAAACGGTTCAGTCTTTTTTGATAAAATTTTAATTGGAATAAAATTGGAATAGGATCTCTGAGTTATGATCTCCTATTAAAAACATCTAAATCGGTTTATAAATGACGAAGTAATCGCGTAATATACAGGGTTATTTCTAATCAATTAGCATCCTTTTAGGGGCCTACATCAAAACTAGCAACTTTTGTTCTACGACTTTTATTAATTTTCAAAAAAACTTGTTGATCCATAGAAAAATATCGTTCACCCTCGACAAAATGTATGGAACAGCTGATTTTTTTTTCGAGTTTTGACTAAAGTCGCAGAACAAAAGTTGTTACTTTTGATGTACAGAATAAGCCCCTGAAAGGATGCTAATTGATTAGAAATAACCCTATATAAAAGCGTAATCGCGTTCCCTACATACAAAAAAAACATACAGACAAATTGGATATCACCTTTTTGGAAATCGCTTGAAAAAAAGTATTACGAAAATCGGTTTAGTGATAGCAATGGTATTACATAACATACATACAAAAACATGTTTTGAAATGACAAATCCATGTTTATTGGAGTTAGGTAAAAAATAGAAGAAAAAAAAACAACATTATGTCGCTAATATGGACCATGTATATCCGATCAAGATGACTCATGTAAGGATTAACTACTGACCCAGTTAAGCACGCCTCACGGATATTTAGCAACCTTTTCCTCTACGACGGTAATCCAAAACCAGTTGCAAATCTAGTAGAAATATGGAAAATTCTTAGGTAATCTCGATTTCTACAGGGTTATCATAAAACGTAACAATAAATTATAGCTTGCTGCGTCTTAAATCGTAGACTCTATATTTCCGAGTGGAGTCTGGGTGATGTTTTGTTAGTTTAAGGTTATTTCGTATTGGTACGCCACATTTTACTCATACCAGTTCACGTATATTGAGATAAAAAAACGCAATTTTTTTCCAAAAAGCAAACGTTGATTCGTTTATTTTATTAGCCGTACCGTACGTATAACTGTTAGCATTAGAAATGTAAACACCCCTGAGTCGGGCCCTGCGATACAGGTCATCCTAGTGCAGGGTCCACTGGTATTTTTGTATATCTGTAATCTTTTTGCTAAATAAAACATTTTGTATTTGTTTGTATTTGTAGAGTAGACGTCATATTGTGACCGCCGTAATAATAGTCACCAATCTAAGTTATATTTTCTATAATTTCCACATACTCATAATGCCCTGAAATCTCTTTTAGCTTGACATTCTAGGATGTCGTGATGTCTCAGAATTTTTAAGCGCATCTACATGTACAAGATCCTGACTTCGGCAAATAGAGCTTAGTCGCACTAGTTCTATCCATTGGCCGTATGACTTCAACAGCTGAACATAGGTTTCCGCTACGGATTTCCAATAGCTATAATAAGTTTCAATAGTTTTTCCAATACCAATAGCCGGTTGGAAACAGCCTACATCCAGCGCGTTCCTGCAATCTTAATTATGCTCTCCAAGTTAGTTTAATTTAAGTAGAAATATCTCAGGATTTTTCAGTAGATATTTGTGTGTATAAAAATGCACAATGTTACATGTATACGAATATAGTAACCCTAATTAAACATGACTGAGTTGTATCCATTCGTAGTTGAAACGGACGCAAATTACTTGAGCAACGAAAGTGTTTCAAGGCAACACGTCTGTTGAGCAGGTCTTGGCTATTGCAGGGTTGAAAGTTCAAATGCGTGCTCTGTTTATAGACAAATTATATTTTTTTTATTTATAGGTAGTTTTATTTAATACCTAGAAAACTAGTTTGATTGCAGGTTTTTGTTTGTGTATTTTACAGAATCATTCTAAAACAAAACTAAATTGGAGAACTGAATTTAATAGATACTTGAGCGAAAACTATTTGTAAAAAATATAAACTATTAATCAAAAGGGAATTTGAGAAAAATAAATGGACTCATTTTAAAAGTTTTCATCATGACGGTCTGAATCACCACCCCCATACGGCTTAGTATCTCCTTGTAGTATAGATAGAAGTACTTAACAGATATTAATAATGTATATATATGTATCAAGAACAACACACACACACAATTTGTGCCATGTAGTTTTTTTTATAAGTCGTGGAGGTCTAATGGTAGTGACACCCGCCTTACCATCGTGAGGTCGTGGGTTCAAATCCAGGTCCCGTACCAATGAGTTCTTTAGAATTTATGTACGGAATTTAACACCGCTGGTTTTTCGGTGAAGGAAAACATCGTGAGGCAACCTGCATATGTCAGTAGAAGAAATTCGATGGCGTATGTCAATCCACCAACCCGCACTGGGCCAGCGTGGTGGATATGGCCCAACCACCCTTCGAGGGAAGGCCTACGTCCTGCAGTGGACTATTAAAAAGGCTGGTACAGTACAGTTTTTTTTAATATTATAGCAGACCTTTTGTAATGTTTAGCTATATTATTAAGTCGAGTTTATATTTTTAGTTTACTTTGTGATTGGAATTTATTGTCTAAATTATAAGGGGAGAAGCCATTGGCTCCGTAATACAGTGTATACTAGTTCGGAGCCAATGGATTCAAAACAATGTTTGTCTAAACTATTTTTAGGGTTCCGTACCTCAAAAGGAAAAAACGGAACCCTTATAGGATCACTTTGTTGTCCGTCTGTCCGTCTGTGTGTCTGTCAAGACCCTTTATCTCGGGAACGCGTAAAGATTTCGAGTTGAAATTTGAACTATATACGTAAACCTATGAATTCTTGCAGTTGTGTAAAAGAAAAGCTTCTCAGTTACCGTATAAAAAAGTTAGAGCCGTTTATGTCGTAAAAAAACGCATATTTCAACGCTCACAAAAATCAAAACCTACAGGGTACTTCCCGTTGACATAGAACTATGAAATTTGGCGAAGAGCATTATCTCAGAGTACACATATAGGAATAAATCTGAAAACTGTACATTTTTATTTAAATCACATAAAAATAGGGCCTCAAAATTCACAAAATATGGGTTCAAAATTCAAAGTGAGTAAATCATATCATGTAAGGTATCATATAAAATAACTTCATTAGCACATGCTAAAACAGGTTTTTAATTATTTTAACAATATGTTTGTACGGAACCCTCGATGTGCGTGCCTGACTCGCACTTGTCCGGTTTTTTAGAACCAATAATAACTACTTTTTTGTATTTCGTAGTAGAAAACCTTAACCTCGTAGGACCTACTCGGCATGATTAGACATATCCAAAGAGCTAAAATACGACACGGTAATTTGGTTTCGTTACAAAGTTCCTAATGACTACTTTTAGTAGTTCTCACTCTAAATAACCTTCATAATCATAGTATACATCACAACTAATTCATACTATTTAGTTAACAAACAAACGCGTAATAATATGTATGTAAGAAATGACCGAAGAACACGGCTCAAAGTAATCAACAACGCTGATTGCTAACATTTATAGCGCTCATATAGTTTGACTAGGTGTTTGTCAGCGATCACCGAAGTTAAGCAACATCCGGCACGGTCTGTCTTCGGATGGGTGACCGCGGGTGGCATTTACAACTAAGCGCTACCGTGGCTCGGATGACACGTTACACTTTAGGTCCTGATTGTTTTAACCGTTTAGCAATGTCAGTGGAGAAGCAGCATGTTCGCCAAAAAACACTCCAATTTATTCACTTTCAACACAAACGCCAGAAGACACAACCAACTTGTAGCTCCCGAACCAAAACTTGAAATAATTAAAAAAGGTCCGGAATATATGATCATCAAAATATATAATTGCTTACCCAATTATTTAAAAAACGAAACCAGTAAAAAAATATTTTATAATAAACTCAAACAATTCCTGCTCCATAAATGCTATTACAGTTTGAAAGACTACTTTGACGACAAAAACAAAACGATTAAAACCTAGTAATGATATGGACAACACACTTGATTATGTGGTTAGATGAATAATTGTGTAAGGTCATGTGGTATTTTTAAGTTTAATCTAAGGATACATTTTCGTACATATAAGTCCTTTAAGTACCTATGTTTGCAATGCCCTAACAGGGTACCTAGCCATTAAGATTAGTGTACACAATGCAAGAAATAAATAAATACTAAATACTAAAACTCTATTACCAGGTCTATACTAACACTTGGCTCCAAACTCATTTTCATGCTCGATTTGAAACAAAACTAGGCCAAAATGGGCCTTTTAATTGATATGCCGGGCTCGTGTGTTTAGCAACCTCTAAGTGGTTCGTGGTGTATGCCGAGGCATTCAGTTCTTCTGTCCTAAATGTACTGCTGGCGCAACTTTGTGTTACGCGCTAGTAAGTGTTGAATAAAATTTATATCTATGCTGTATAATTAACGTATAACCAGGTAGTAATCTAATAGTTTTATGAAATCTCGTGTCACAGTGTTTGATATCGAGCCCTTCAAAAAGGTTTTACCGATTTTTTGTGTACGTACATTTGGTAGGTCGGGTCGTGGGATTTTTTTATAAACCTATGCCAGATTTATTTATATGGAAAACAGTGTTTTTCGGGTCAGCTATTATTTTTTATTAAATTTCAAAAAGTTGATATGTACAATTCTGCCCCTGATAGTTAAAAGGGCGCATCTGACATCTCTTATTTCGAGATTAAGATGCATGTACTGGCAGATGGGCTTTTTTTTTTCGTGTTTCGCGATGTATAATATATTATACATAAATATTATTTGTTTAAATCTTGTTCTTTTTCATTTAAGATAAAATATATATCTGCTAGTATAATCATCTTGATTTCAAAGTGGGAGATGTTAGATGCGCCTTTTTAACTATCGGGGGCAGGATTGTATAAGTAATTGTTCCGGGCAAATATTTAAATAAAATTTTCGCGTTTTTTTTTTTAGAAAATATTTAAATAATTTTTTTGCGTTTTTTTTAGAAAATAACGGTTGTGTATGCGAATTAAAGCCTTTAGTAAAAATTGAACTCTCATACCAACTAAAATAAAATACTTACCAACTTCATAAAAATATTTTTTAACTGACGAAGAACCAACCGGAGGAGGTACTAAATTCGACGCGTATATTTTTTTGTTATATATATAACCACGCATAACTTTTTTCATAGTTGTCCGATTTAATAATTATTTTTTTACTGGAAAAAGTATGCTTCGAAATCGGTCGCATCCATTTTTGATAAATCAACAATAATGTGAAAAATGCAACATCGATCCGTGCGAAATATTCGCGAATTCTGTACACGGGTGAAGTCGGTCATGCTATTTTTTGCAAAAAAAAAAAAAATATTGTGATCTGATTACGTGCAAACAAATAATTAAATAAACAAGAATTTCTCGGTTAGATAAACCTTTTATTTAGGTATTTGATAAAATGATATGGTAAAAATATCATCAGCACGAATGTTTCGCACCAATTGCTCTTGCAACAGTATCCGTTCAGTTATTCAGTAAAATCTTATCATTTTGCACTGGCATCTTATTTGTTTGAATTGCTAATATCTGAAAGCAGCAGTTATTATGTGGATTAGTCTAGCATCGAGTCACGCGTGTAATAAACAAATTATATAGTTGGCATATATATGGTAGGTATATAGTGTACCACAATTTTCGCAGTACTTTCTGACGAGCATTTTACCAAAGATAATTATTATCTATAATAATAAATAATAAATATTGGGGGACATCTTACACACGGTCTCTGACCCCAAACTAAGCAAAGCTTGTGATGTGGCTGCCAGAGACTGATATTCTACATATACATATTTTAAATACATACTTATATAGATAGTAACTAAATAACACCCAGACATAGAGCAAACACTTATGTTCATCACATTAATATTTGCCCTGGGTGGGGATCGAACCCACGCCTCTTTGATCCAGAAGTCAGGTTCTAGTGAACCTGACTTCTGGACCACTGAGCCACCGAGGCAGTCAGCCATCTTACCTATCATGTATCTTACTGCATTACCTCATCAAACAAAAGTTAAACGTAGGCAATATCAATAGCTCAAATGACAACTGTCATTTATTGTTACACTCAATAAATAACGACGTGCAGCTATGCCTTTGCTAACGTGAGTATAAAGACCGATTCACACATATCAGTCAAGTCAAAGTTCCGGCATAATACCGTCAGATATACATGGTTATCTGCTTACCCTGTACTAAACTAAAAGGGATTCAAGACAAAATATCAGCTGTTACATTCAAAATTGCAACTCGGAATCGAAAACTATTAACTGCTGATATTTTTTTCTTGAATTTCGGGTTGGCCCCATAGTAAAAGTTATTCATAATTATAGTCTGTATCACCTACTTTCGGATAATTACATCAGTTCTGGATAACCCTGTAAATACGGCATAGAGAATGAATGAAAGAATATTTTTCTCTGTGACGGAACTGTGGCTTCACTGATGTGTGTGAATTGGCCTTAAGATTGAGTCATAGTCAGTTAAGGAGATTATTTTACAGTCGGTTACGTCAGTTCAGCTGCCATCAGCAACAAGACCTCGGAATTGCTGTATTTATTGTATAGCCTACATCGATCAACATCAGTAAACGTGAGATCAAAATAGCATGAAGATAACAATAACCGTGATAAGAAAATGTATATACTCGTAGACTTCCTGTAGTCACATGCGTTATGCGGAGTGACTGGTTAAACTATAAAATGTTCAATCAATCTGCTTGTAGAAATATAGAATCCTAGCCAAAATTCATAATTGTTATACTAATAGAATTACAAATGCATTACATTATATACAGTACAGTAGTTACATACCAATGTAATTATTAGGAAGGCTATCCATCAAAATGCAGGTGTTCTCACACCTAGTTTGATGGCCATGGCTACATATTTCATGTATTGTACTGAGAGAAAAAAAATATTTTTCATTTTTCATTATCATACTTAAATAACTATGTCATTGGTATAGTTACCTGAATTTCCATTTCGATATTTATCAGCTTGGCTGCCAGGGTCTTCTAGACGCGTTACGTCCAACACTATTCCAGCATCAAGTGACGCTTCAGTTGCAGTAGAGTCTCGCTGACACAGATTCCCGGTTCTTCTTTTCCTCATACCATACGTATGAACAGGCACTATCAACTTAGGTCTTGGTATTGAAAAGTCAGAGTCCGAACCACTCGAAGAACTTTTAGCACTTCTCGGAAATGCACCGTTACCATTCGTCACACGTTCTTCACTTATACGGTCTTTGCCAAAAGACATAATGTCATTGTACCTATTATACCTATCGTCACTCTTCACTCTCACTGTGCTGTATAGCTTTCCATACTTATCACGTTTGATTTGTTTCGTAATACCGTTTGTAGTCCGATAGTCACTTTCTTTGCTCAGATCATTGGAGTGTAACCCATTGCTGATCGGTGGCACGGGTTTGTTTTGACTTCCGTTGTACATTTCGTACTGCATTAAAGTCAGCTGTTCGCTCGGCGAGAGATTCCTTTTTGGTTGAGTGACAGTGACACCATTGTATGGCGTACTTTCCGGCTGACTGTCCAGATATGCACGTAGAGGTGCTCGTCCTTCGCTCTTCACACGTAAGGATTTAGAACGAAAACTAGGTTTGGTTTCTTCGATACGTCCGTTTCGCCCGTTCGGTGGTTGCGTTGTGGGCTTCGGAAGTTGTTCGCATGTAGATAACGACGGGCTAATATGCGGCATGTATAAACCTGCGTCTTCCGCTTCACAATCCAGCTCGAGGTTCTTTTTTCCGTTTCTGGCTTTGATCGGTGATAGATCTAAGGTGGCCATGGAATTTATCAGTTGGTACATGGTGTTGCCGTTAGATTTTGAGTGGTCGCCGTGAGAAGTTCTGTCTCTTTTGGTATCTTTCTGAATCTGTTTAATCTTGTCGCTGTCAGTATCATTATTTTGTTGGCTTACTCTTGAATAGTATTCGTAATATGATTCCGACGATGGGTCAGGAAGAACCGGGCCAGGATCAGGCAGTGGATAGTAATTCTTTTTAGAGTCGACTTTTCTTTGCCGATGCGCATATTTTAAAGAATCCTTACGTTGAGGCGGAGTGGGTGGCTGCTTGCTATTCGATCCAAAGGCTTCAATATCCCACTCGGTAAAGTTACGTCGTTTTACTCTTCTAAGAGTTGACGGTTTATACCCATTAGGCATGTCCTTAAAACTATAGCTGTGTTTTAATTTGTTCTGAACAATGAGATTGTTTTCGGCTCGCGCCTTTTCTTCTATATCGCGTTGGTATTTTGCTAATTGAGATATGTTGTCATTAGGAACATCATTAGGATAAACGTAGCCATTGTCTTCGTGTGGGTAAGTTTTTGTTTCATAGTCCTTGTCATTAGTGCGGTCGACATCTCTACATGATTTGCTTCTTGATATGGAATTGAATTTTATTTTGTCTGAATGGCTATCATCATAGGAACCTAGATTATTTGCCCCAACCCAGTTGGCTGCATAGACTAGGTCCATAGTCCGATCATTGATGGAGAGCCACGGGTCCTCCATGACCGCTTTTCCTGGATAATGCTTGATTTTCATTTTGTCATAAGAACGATTCCGTCTTCATTTTCTAAAAAATAATTTAATGTCACTTTTGTTATCGTTAACGTCGGGGAATTCATTTTCCCGTTTGATACTTCCACCGGTGTTAAAGTTGAAATTAAGTAGTCATCGGTGTGATAAGCGTTGTTATTATTATTTTATTGCACGATCAACTAAAAACAGAAGTTGTTATTGCGGCAACAAAACTTTGAATCTTCACTGTTAATTAATTTTGACAATAAAGCGAAAGTGAATGGTTGTGTTTGTAGCAATTACTGCAATTTTGATTACTGATGCTGTAATGCATTCTATTTTACAACTGTACGAGCTTACTTTGCCTGCCTTTATCCTCCCTTTTTTTCCATCAATCACTCTTTAAAAATGTTTTCTTGAATGTAACATACATTGTATGTATTTAAATCCGATTTGGTTTGGTCAGTTGTTTGTTTACTTACGGTAATATTATTTTGTTGGATATTATATAAATTTAATAAAAAAGTCGCAAAATTGTATCCTACAAGAAAATTCTTAGTACTTACAATCGTAGAATTTTATCGTAAAAAATAGATCCTACATAATTATGTCCTAGCTAGAGATGTACTCGTATTTAGAGTTATTGTGCTTGTCTAGCAAAGTTTTTTTAAAATAGTCTATAATATATATATGTACCTACCTACCTACTCGTAGTTGTGGATTCAACACAAGCATAATTATAAGCATAATATATGTATAGTCGAACATTTCAGTTTATTGATCCAAGTGTTTACTGGCGTAAAATTTAAAGTATATATCTTACTTATGTACGATTTTCCAAACACAAAATTAAATTAAGCAAAGTAAAAATATGAAGAAAACTCTCTGAAGTATTCTAAACTAACTTTTGCTTGCGGCTCCGCCCGCGTAATATTTTGATTTGTGCTGTCCCAAGGGAACCTTATAGTATATAAAAAGTAGCCTATGTCACTTTCCGTCTATCACACTATGTCCATGCCAAAAACCCATGACAATACCGTAGCTCCGTGGCTGCGTGAAATAGGAACAAACGAACAAACACATTTTCGGATTTATAATATAGGATAATTTTAAATGATAATACCTAATATTAGTTTGAATCTAAACCATGTCTTGACTTCGTAACAACGGATGCGTCACGGGAGGTGACCACATTGCACAACCCTTGGCACCAACCGTTTTCAACGAGGAAGTCTTATGGACACAGAATGCAAAATCATGTTGCGTAATAAATTAGATAATAAAGAAAACAGTGACTGAAATATTAAATAATAAAATAATAACTGCACGTTCACTGACATTCGAATAGCTTACGATGGTTTGAAAGTTAAAGTTAAATAAGTATTATATCACTTTAATTTTAGATTCCATTTTAGGAATACGTTCGTAATAACTTTGCGCGGATGAATCTTAAAAAATAGTCAATGACAGTAAAATAATGTAAGAAGAATATAAACGTTCGGAAAATACGTATCGCAGGTCAGAATATTCTACTCGTCTCCTAATTTGCTAATGATTGGAATGGATCTCATGAATTATAAATGACCAAGATTGCTAGCTAAATAGCAATAAATAACAAAATCACATCGCAAGATAAGAGCAATAATCACAAACGTAAAAAAATGAAATGTGCAAAGTGAGGACCAATTAGCAAAGAGTCATTAAATGCATGATCGAGTTAGTAGGAAACGTTTTCTAAGACGTCAACGTCGTCGGGTGAAACCAGTCCATTGGTCCACATATCCAGTCGGCTGACCAGCGATGGCTCGTGAGAAACTTATCCAGGAACTTATAAAACTGCTCATAATAATTAATCATAATATCCTTTCGATATACTATCTCCTGTATGAAATTTGATTTAAATAATAACTAATAATAAACTAATACCACCACTACTACTACTACAATATACTACTACTTTATAAGCGAAAGCGCCCAAATCAATTATTACTTGTAATTGATTTGGGTGCTTCCGTATGCATGGTTTTTTGCCTTTATCATAACTACTTTTGATTTAAAGTACGTATTTTGTTGGAAAATCGAGTTGGGCGCATTCCAATTAATAATATTATTATGATCAAGTTTATTCAACTGCAAAATTTAACTGATCAAGTATTGACAATATTTAAAATAGCATTCGTTCAAGGTACTTCTTCCGAATAAGATAACAAATCTGGTAAAAATGTTTATTCAGTTTGAAGTAGATATAACTGGCACAGTTATGTAATGAAAAGTATGATAAAAACTTGTCACTGATTTTATTGTTACCAAATGCAATGTCACCAACTTTCGATGAAATGATTTGCTCAATTGGTATTACAAATAAGAAACAAGATAAGATGTTCCAATTCTCTTTCAAAAGGGTCAGTTTAATTTAGACTAGTAATACCGACGGTACCAAAATATAGAGCAATCCGTTACCCAAATCAATAAACACATCAAGTAAACCACGGGCCTCACGACCTATTTTCAATTAAATATGTACCAAATACCCAGTACACTATGATACTATAGACGCTAAAGTCGTAGTAAATCTAGTAGCCACTTTCTCAAACAAGTATGCAAAGCCAAGAGGGCCAAGATCTAATTTGATTTCGCTACCGACAGCTTTAATTCCATGTACGGTAATTTATCATTGCATGTTCATGGCAAAAACGATCCGAGAACGCAGTTAATATTAATTTAGACTATTATCATCAACACGAACACCTCAATTCGTTTTATTTGGATCTTGTATGTATTTAATCTTATTACATACGCCTATATAAAACCTATTATTCCTGAGGTAAAGGTCAACTTGCACAACCACGATACTGCAGAGGCTTGTTGAAACTGTTCATTGTTGGTGCATAAAGTATTTTTCTTTGTCTAGTCAAGGTCCAAGGTTAAGCTAATTACCTACTTAGTGTCCACCTACTTATATCAATCAATGTGTCTTACTGTTTTTCTATTTTATAACATAAAAACTGTAGAAATGTCTTTTACGTTGTTTTTTTTCAATGAACTTTGTGAATGTTGTGTTAAATGATTATTTGATTTAGATTTATTTCTCAGTCAACAGTTAAATTATTTTAATGTCTTACTTTTGACAAGCTTGTAATTACGTAGTTTTTGAATTAAAAGAATCCAATTTTCCATACTTTAGTCTTAAAATTTTGCACTACATTTGATAAAATCGGATATACGTTAAATTACTTGCACGTGTCAACGGTAATGTTGTATTGTGTTATTTCCACATTGACAAACATGAAAGTATTCATGGTCTGTCAACTCTTATAATAGTTGGAATGGTTATTTCTGATAAAATCATTGCAATGTATGGTGTATGATTGCTGGACAGCCGAGGTCAACATTTCTTCATAGCACACTATCTACAAGCATAGTATATAATATTAAGTAAGCAATCAGTTTCAAGAATATATTCATGAAAGGTGTATTTTGAAGTTATACTATTACTTACTGCTAGTAGTAATAATGAGACCTTGAAAGTAACTACATATATTCAAATTGTATCCAAGTCAACCAAACCAAGAATATGTCTATGATTTTTGACACTTAAAAAGACATCGAATGGTTCATTTGTTTGCTTCAAATGAAATATTTATGTTTACAAAGCACGTGAAACCAATTTGGCACATTAGTTTCATGTGATGATCATTCAATCATCAATTGCATCATTCGAACAAATGCATTTTTGTTCATACACTCCCATAGGACTCATAGAATGACGTCATGAATGCAATTGTTTATTTTTTCCATTGACTACTTTTCTACTTAAATGTACAGATAAAAAAGTGAATCGCGGGGCGAATCGCCCAAGACTCTTTTTGAAGGTCCCCATTCGCCCCGCATTGTTTGGAGCGGGCCGAATGGGGACCTTCAAAAAGAGTCTTGGTCGATTCGCCTCGCGGGACCAACCGCTTGCGGGGCGAAACGACGCAGGACTCCTAATCTATTGTTAGATGAAAATAAGTCAAAGGTGGCATGATCAGATGTTTAAAACATTTTGAAACACATAATTTTTTGGCCAGCAAAGATACCTAATACTAATTATTCAACATAATACGCAATATTTTATTGAGGAATAGATTCTCTGTCATAGTAATAGTATAAAATGTAGCTGAAAGTAAATTTAAAATACCTATAGTAGACTGCCATCCAATTGATGACTAAAAGAAAATAATATTTATTTTGTAAAAAAAAAACAGTCGATTTGGGAAACAAGAAGCAAAATATAATGTCACAACCCTGGGCTATCCCAGAACAACTCATAATGTGTATATTGTTAAACATGCACATCAAAGCGTAACGACTGACGTAGATGTGATATTATCAATACCACTTTCTAATCTCACTTTGAATAGAGAAACGTGACAATATATCACACCAATGCCATAACTTGATCTACTGCCCTATAGATATAGTCAGAAAAGTAAATAATACTGGGATATGAAAAAGATATAAACAAAAGTATTTTGACAATGTCAACTCTCACTGTTACAGGTGTTTTACCGGGATGGTGTTCCATTTTGAGGTCCTTGAAGTTTGGCACAGTTGCACGCGACATGGAGGACTCAAAATACAACACTATCTCGTTGAAATTCGTGTAACTGTTAGTATTGAACTAAAATATTTATGATTATTTCAGACTTTACAAAAATTAATTGACAAGATGCGGGTTGACTTGGATAAAAATGGCATAGGACCGGGGTAGACGGTATCATAAGAATATTGTACATAGTTTGTTGAATCAGGCGTTACTTTGCAAAAGTTCATCTTCAAATCCTTGTTTTGAATATATATTTTGTGTATTTCCGCTCTGTCGTAGGCACATAAGTTAAGGGTACCATTCAACAAACCAATTAATCATTTAACTGCATCATGTTTCGGCTATATATATTTATTCAAAACAAGGATATTGTATAATATAGCTGTGAGTTAAAGGTTAAAGATGAGGGGGATTGTGAGGGTTAAAGCTATGTTATTTTAAGTATTAATTTAGTTAAACATAGCAACAATATCTATGTTGACAACTTAGTACGCAATCAACGTGGCAATTTCAATAATTTAATAAGGCACGCGTTGCATTGCAACAAACTGTTAATTAATTATGAAACTAGAGCCTTTGATTTGCTCCACTACTTCAGTAAATAATTAATTAATAACCGGTTTAGCGTAGTAAAAAATAACTTGTACATAGATTTAAACTTTTCTTTCTGTACGAACCAGATTTATAAAATTTAAGTTCATAGTAAATAAATTAGCTGAAGTATATTTTAGATAAATATTTTCATCACAATCGTTAATAAATATTGCTTCAGTGGCCTCCTTTCGTAATGATGCCATGCCGTTTATGTCCGCTCAATATCTCAAATTGTCGTAAAAGGATCTGTTACAGAGGCACCGAAAGAATGGCAACAACAGAGTGATGTCATACAATGACCGTACCGTACCGTCCACTCAAGTCACGGAGACGACCAAAGGCAGACATAGAAAGCTCGCTCGGACATTAATATGCTAAAATATCTTCGTGAAGACAGCCAAAATACTTTCACAGCACGAATAGTGCACGCGAAACAACTTGCAAACCTCGCAAGTCTTGCAACCTTGTGCAAGCCTTCGGTTTCGGTACTTTCAATTTGTATAGATAAGGACACTACTTGTATTGAGGCTGTATTATTAGTCACCAGCAATACCTAAACTTCTATGTTAATATAGTTCAATAACAATATATTCTTATTGTCATTTGTGGTGGTTAATATATTCTCAAATGTTATTTCAAGAAAGTATTAGAAGAATAATTCCAGCTTAGAAGTCAAGAAGTTCAAAGTTTTGTTGTATCATTCGCGAATCCAAAATCCAAGTGCAATGATCCCGCTCAATCCAAATGCAGTGACAACAGACACATACAGTAAACACTCTTTAGAACACGTTCACATTACCATTATTCAAGAATTAAGAGAAAACCATTCAAAAACAAAAGATCTAAACATAATGCATATGCACACTGCTTCACTCGAGACGATCGCGACTATTTTAAATTCACGCGACGTGTTAAGAGCGACCAATCACGAGCGCGCCGCTCCGCTTACTGTCTAGTCTTGAATCCACTCCTGCGCACCGCAGCTGTTGGCGTGTGAGCGAGAGCAACATATACAGATGAAGTAGACAAAGCATACCTACCTGAATAATAAAAGCTCCAAGTTTATATTACAAAAGGTGGGCCAGACGGTGAACCTTCCGATTTTGATCCTAGAGGATACGAACGGTGCACTTCTAGCTAGACAAAAGATAGCGTTTAAAAAGTAAATTGAAGTGATATTTAATTGTTTTTTTTTATCTCTAAAAGTAATGTTTACCCAGCTGAAACAAAAACAATACAAGACAAATATTTATGTAGTATATGATGATCATAAACTTTATGATGAAAATTTTCATAGGATTACATTTTTGTCTACTACTTTCAATTTGAATTATAATTATTGATGTAATTAAAAACGGTTTTTTAATTACATCAATGATTACACTAATTATTGAATCTAAAGGTACGTTCTTAACAAATAAGGATCAAGTGTATAATATACAATTGGTATTTTTTTCAATTTAATAAAAAATAATCATGTATTTAGAAGATCAAAAGAATAAAAATAATAAAAACGCGTGAGAAGGATACAGCTACATATGTGTATATTTAGACACATTTCTTATCCGGAAGAAATAAAATATGAAGATGTAATGAATTTATATGGCAAGCCAAATAAAAAAGGCTGCAAGGTAACGCCCGTGATCAAATAGGTGGCAAATTTATCAAATGTTAAGTTTAGAAGGTCAAGTCACCTCGCCTGACTAGTTTTTATCGAACCAAACTTAAATTGCCGAAGCAATTAAACCGATGAACTACTCTATCGAGATTTTGATGTATGAAAATATCACGAAGTGCATTACAATAACGCGTTAATGGGTATCATAAAAAATATTTCAATTGTTTAGGAAAAAAACATTATATTATAGGCCCGTGTAGTGGGTCCTTGATATAAATATATTTCATGAGCTAATAATACATCAGTCTAAGAATGTTACTACATACTTTAGATAAGAGATATTTTCTTAGTTATGATTACATAAATTACGCATTATATAGTATACAACGTTGATAGATATTTTATATCAGTATAGGTATAATTGTGGTCCATACCATTGCGCGGGAAAATTGTATGTATACAGTAATTTAGTAACATAAATTATTAACTACAAGTAATTGTTAAATCGCTATGGTTTTGAATTTATTATATAGGTATGTATAATATGTATATAAATGCATCGATCATTAATTCAATCATATCACTATTACATAATACCAGGTATTACTTAAATGACTATTAATAGGTATGTTTACGTTTGTTAGCATATTTGCTAGGACCCAATGATATTTTTTGTATCTTGAAAATAACCGAAAAAAACAATAACAGAATCAGACTGAATCTACACAATAACGATAAAAAGTGTGTGTCAAATGTCCATACAAAACTTCCTCGTTATCTTTTATTACTTTCAAAAATAGGTACGTAATGTGAAAATAATATAAAAGTTTAAATAAAGAACAGAATAATTGATATCTCTTGTAAAAAACTTATCTATTTGTAATATAACGATTTAATTAAAGAAAAAAAGGAAATAGAAGTAAACGGACGAGAAAGCGAAAACACATTAAATAGTGCAACATTAATCGGAGAAACCACAAGAGCTAATGCTACGAGTATATCCAGTGAAGCGGATGAACACCAATTGATACAATTATTAAAACGCAGTTTTATAGAACCACAAACGAATTGGAAAAGCGCTTTTGCTATTAAAAGAGCAATAACGAATAATAAAAAGGGAATAACTCATAACACAGCTGGAATATTACAAAATATATTCATCATGTGGGCCAAAATACTTTTCGATGCCTAAAAACTGGTCTCCTAGAATAAATATTAGATTTTAAGGGAAATCAGTACAAAACTCTGCAATAATTATACGAATTTTGAAATATCATATTATAATCTAGTACAAGGAAAAAGATTTGACCGTAAATATATGATAATTGTTTGAAAATTACGGTAACAACGTTGTCATTTTCAGTAACGCAGGAGCTTTTCATACAAAATACTGCTGTCCCTGAGCGCGGACTTAAGTTATACTGAGAATTTTCTCACAATATTTCCTTAGACGACGTTTATCTTAAATACCTTTGTAAAAATGTAAGTTGTGGACCTAATTATAATGTCAATAGTTATTTTTTACGTTAATCATTTAATGCAATAAAGACTGATTTTGTCTGTGTCCCCAACAAAGTATAAAATCGTAGCTACCTTGCGTTGCTATATGAAAATAAACCTAAAAGTGACTGCATTACATATTTTTGTACTTTATTCGGTTCGACTTGTTTTAACTCTTACAACAAATCATGGCAACTGCGCGAGGGGAGTACGCTAGCCGAATCAGTCGCGTCACAGTCGTCGATAGACGTGCGTGTATTTATTACGTGTCCGCTGAGTTACCGCTGTCGCAAGGTATATGTACTGAAGATATTTGCTTTATTATTATTGTTTTCTACAGGTTGTCATGTAAAGGTTCTGTCAGTGTTAAAACATTTGAATTTTATTATTTTATTTAGTGCTTATTTAAAAAATAGTCAAATATTTACAACTGCGTTACTGCTACACTGCGTTACTAGGCAAAGTAACGCAGTTGATGCATCGGTAACGCAGTTGATTTTTGATCAATGTTTTATGTTTGTAATACGTTACTAAAACCGAAATACTCATATATTGTTTATCCTTTTCACAAATATTAGCGTCTGCTATAATGGCGTTAACAAACGCAGAAAAACAACGTCGCGACAGGCTAAAATTTTAGCTAGACTCTGTTCAACATGCTGAAGTTAAAAAAAATACTTCTTGAATGGTACCACGTTAGTAAAAAACTTGTGAGAGATTGGAACAGAAGGCTGGAAGTCATCAAGCATGTGCTCGAGACGGTTCGTAATGACCCTTGAACGACAGCTTATAGACATGACTCAGAAGCGAGATGGGTCTGTAAATCTTCAATAAGGTGTTGTTATCTTTTTTAAAGAATAGCACCACCACGCTTATTTTCCATGCCTCCTGCGGTATGCCTTCAAGAACAACGGTATTGAAGAGCATCTGAAGGACTTTAAATACTTGTGTTCCACCCGCTTTCAGAAGCTCTGAAATGATTCCATCATCACCCGGCACCTTGTTGTTCTTAATAAGCTGTTTCAAGAACATTCTAATCTCGTAGATGATGTCCGAGATATCTTCGGTGAAATATCGGGTCAGCTTGGCTCTGAGATCTCTAGCCACGCTGCTAACAGGCTTAGCTATCGAAGCGTATAACTGCCCATAGAACTTTTCGATCTCCTCTAATACATCTGCCTTGGTCGACGTTATATTTGGAGCATTTATTCCGCTCAATTGTCTCCCTAATATGCTTGATATTAAAGAGACAAACGTCGTTTTGCGTGGATTTCAAGATCTGTTTATTGAGCAGCCTATATGACTTGGCGTCATCGAAAGACTGCAGTATTAACTATCGTCGCTCGGTCATGGGGTTCAGAGTGTTATTCGATAGCTGTTTAGTTCTTTCTCGAGTAGGTCGGAGCGTAGACTTCATCAGGCGAGACCGTTCAAGTCTTACATTAATACTCAATGTGCCTCTTCCCATTAGGAGATCGCTATCAGTTTTCACTCTGTGAATCAAGGAGACATCATTGAATACTCTCTTCTTGTCGGCTATGATTAAGTATATCTCATTTCTCGTGAAACCGTCGGGGTTTATCCAGGTCCATTTCCTGTGAGGCGGCTTCTGGAAGAAAGAGTTCATTATAAAGAGTCCCTCTTTTTCCAGAAAGTCGGCCAGCCTCTTTCCCCTGAAGTTCCGTTACCCATATCCAAAATGCCCCACTTTTAGCTCATCATCGCTTCTTTTATCCATCTTTGCGTTAAATTCTTTCATAATAACAGTAAAGTGGGTCTTAGACGTATGCATGGCCCGACTTACGTCCTCCTACATAGTTTCCACTTCATCAAATGGGTGCGACGAGGTCGGTGCATATACCTGAATGACCTTCAGCGAATATCTTTTTGATATTCTCAGTATTAAGTATAAGACCGTACTCGAAACACTTTCGATGGTTACGACGTTGTTAGTTAGGGACTTGTGGACTAGAAATCCGACACCATCTTGGGACTGTTGGTCGTCTTCCAGGTAATAGAGTAAGTTGCCGGAGTTATTGTGTCTTCATCCTCACTTCGGACTTCAGATAACCCCAAAATATTCCAGCGTAATCCATTTCCTCTTCCAGCTCAACTATATTTTCATCCGTCCTCAAGTTTCGTATGTTATGCGTTACCAGCGCCAGTTTCCGTTGGGCGGTAGCGGGGCGACTGCCGGGGATACTTGGTACCCATATCTCCGCATGCGATGTCTGTTATATTAATGTGGTTGACGGCTGTTTTTTTTGTAATTAATTAGCTGAACTTTGTTATTTTTGAAGTTATTTGAGTTACATTATGTTATGTCAAGTCACAAGGACTTAAGTTTTGTTTTATTTGTTCCATCATTACTAGATCTCTATAAAAATACAAAGTATTGATGTAAGATAATACTACTGTGTTACTAAGCTTACTACTGCGTTACTTTTGTGTCCCTCTAATTTATTGTACTATTTTCAGTAATACATAGACATCTAATTATTTAAAAAGAAATAATTTAATACGTATGTATTATTTATCAAAAGTGGAAGATATTGTCGTCAGTTGGCATTAATTTTAAGTATTTTATTGTCACTAATAGAAAAAATCAAGTTTTAGAATTCGAATTTGGTAACGCAGTAATATAAAGTAATAAGAATATTTTATTAAACTGATTATTTCTGTGATTTAACTTCATGAGAAGTTAATATAAGCGTTTCAGTTTAAAACTGACTTGTTAAATTGTCTCATTGGATGATTTTAATAAAGAATTTAAATTTTGTAAAACAGTAACGCAGTTGTTTAATTTTTCGACACCTTGATATGTTATTGGCCAAAAATATAGTTAATTCATTAAAACTATGGCTGCTGAGGGGTGTATATTATAGACCAAACTATAACAAATCTATATGTGCATAAAAAATAAGAAATTAATAACTTAAATTAAAAAAATAAAATCGAAAATTTTATGCTGGGATTAGGCATCGAAAAGTATTTTGGCCCATGTATTCAAATACAGTAAGAGTATGCTGAGTATGGAAATTTCATAGTTGTGCAACATTCAAATTGTTAAAGAAAGTATGACTGATGATAATATATAATCTAGAGAATTGATGCGGAATCTGCAATGTCCAAATAAAAATATGGTATCAGAAAAAGTTGCATTCATTTCACACCTCTAGTTTAGACCGATTTGAAATATAAACACGCGATATATGTAGTCTACCATAATTTTACAAACAAAATGTGGCGTGACGTCAAAAAAATATAACCTCTTTAGCTTTTGTAACTTTTTCTTGAAAAACTGTAATTTACAGCATCAGTTTTAAGAAATATTCCATAGCAAATAATCTATTAAGCAAGCCAGCGGTATAAATCTAATACTCTAATTAATTTCATGCACACGCGCTCTGCAATGGGTGTAAAAACAAATGCTTGGTTGAATATCTCACTTAAATCTCACTGTAATCAGACATATAAATCAAACTTGCGTAACAGTTTTAGTTTTTAATATGAGTGTAAAAAGAAATACAGTTGCACATAACCGCTTATTCTTCATAGTGATTGTTTTGAGTAAATCTATTCTAATAAATTCATCGATAAATGTGTTTGTTAATGACATGAGAAATAATGTCAAACATTTTATATTTGCTGATGACAAATCGATATTAATAATGAAATATAAGTTGTTAGTAGCGCGGTCGCTAAAGGTAATAATAATAACATTAAGAAAGAACTGTTTTCAATTTAAAATAGTTCAGTGTAAACGAGAGATAGTTGAGAATGCATTTATATAAGATTTTACGGTAGACAATGCATGAAATGTAATCAAACAAAACAAACAATGCAAAGAATTTAAACATTACATGTGATTAGAACTCAATGAAGACATGAATGCGTCACCCATTGAAAAGACAGACTAGTGAGTAGTGACAGAGGGGAAGAATGCCCGCATGCCTATCTATTGTTCATTTGGAAATAATAGACGAGGAGCTACGGGTATAAATAGTGATGTGATTTGAAAAAGGGCACTTGAACTTGAATAGACTAAGGTCATTCTTTCATTATCTGATTATAGTTTGTACTTATACGGTATGTAGATAATTATGTACATTCAATTTATGTAACTATGCTCTCGATATAACGTATATATCAACAGGCTAGAAACGATACAAAGAAGCTTCTTGCGATTTCTACAATTTAAGTGCAAAAAACGAGACATCAATTATGAATCAAGATGTCGTAGACAGCATATACCTCCTCTCTATGAGAGGCGTAGAATAGCAGTCATTACCTGTTTTACTAAAATTGCGCAAAACCTGATTGACTCTCCTCAACTTCTTTCCATGATAAATCTAAAAGTTCCCTCAAGGTCCCTTTGACATCCTATTAGCCTTCAAAGTCATCGTAGTTATACGAATTACAGGCAGAATTCTTTCTTTAGTAGATCTTTTAATTACATGAATAATCTTATTGACTTTCCTGAGTTTGACTTGTTTAATACACGTAAATCTAAAATTAAAGCAAAGATTGCTAATGATTGGTTCGGTTCTGTTTGTAATTTATAATCACTTTCAACTTACCTAACATAACCGTATACCGTACTACATTTTTACATTTTACATTTTGTTTAATGTTGCACTGTACTGCGCTTAATGAACAAGCATTATTAGACTTTCATATGCGAAAACTTGTAAATAGTGGATAGTTACTTAAGTTATTAGTAATTAAGATATAATATCACTGTATGTTTTCCAAATAAAATAAAATAAAAAAAAATACCAAAAGAGTCAGTAAATCTTGACTAAAAGATAAAACTAACAATGACATACATATAAGCAAAAAAGTTGATGTCAAAAAATATTTAGTATATTTTCTGTATCGGAGGATTGAAGTTAAAATATAGGTCTATATTAAAGATATTTACTGTAGCAATTGAAGTTACAAGAACTTAAGCCTGCCAAATTATATGGGCTGGATTCAACAATTTTCCGGAGTATCAACATTGTAGATAATAAATTTACTCCGGAAAATACTCTGTGACTTAATTGTGTGTTGCTAACTGTTCAACTAGTGCAACTAATAGGCGCAGAAGATCGCAACAATTTTTCATGTTTTGTTAGACACAAAACCATGACGGTTTCTTTACTGAGACAAATGGCGTATTCGTGTACAAGAACATACTTCTGTAAACAGTTAACCAGCAGAACTAATCAAGGCACATCGCTTACTTGTGAAAAAAAGGTACTGTTAGCTACTTAACAATGGTAAGGATACTTCCTAAAAGAATAAAAATTGATAAAATAATTTTTTGTGTATACAGATAGGGCTCGGCGTATGTACTTATAGTATTCCACCCATCTATTAGCTATTAGAAGTCCACTGCTGGACATAGGCTTCCCCTATGGATCTCCAATAAGAACTGTTGGAAGCGGCTTGCATCCAGCGCGATCCTGCGGTCATAAGGAAGTCATCCGTCCACCTTGTGGGTGAACGTCCTATGCTGCGCTTGCCGGTACTCCACTCGAGAATTTTTCGACCCCATCGGTCATCAGTCCTCCGCACTATGTGCCCTGCCCACTACTATTTCAACTTACCAATACTTTGGGCTATGTCGGTAACTTTGGTTCTTCTACGCATCTTACTTATAATATTAGCAAAGTATTAGTAAGAAAATTCTTTATCTCTGTAAATTGACATTTCTTACCCCAATAAGAAGATTTGTAGCCAAACCAAAGTTACCAAGATAACCAAACAGATTAGCAAGTTTAAATGGCAGTGGATATAGGCACATAGTTCGTATAACAGATGGTCTATCTAAAGGTTCATAGAGTTTTCGAATGGAGACTACATACCGGTAAGCGTAGGGTGAGATATCCCCATTTACCGATCCGTGGTGGACCAGTGGACCACGCTATGTCCAACTGGTTGCACCATGGATAAGTAAAACCAATCTTGGTCCAACAGTTGGACTAATGAGAATGTTTATTATGTCCAATATTATTCAATATTATATCTATAGAATTATAGCAATTGTATACATTATGTTTGTCAAACATCAGTAAACGGATCACAAAGAAAACAGTCAATAGCCTACAGTCATAGATGTTTTTTGTAAATCGAACAAAACAGCCGTTTTATTTTAGCTATGTCAGGGTTTGTCAGGATTGATCTTAAGGTATAAAAGATCTGATGTAAAAGTCAATAACTACTAAACTCAGAGCAAATAAAAAAATCAAGAGAGAATGTTGTGAACAAACAAGTAAAGCCAACCAAAACTACGCCTCGCCGTGTACAGACAATTACACAAACATCCAGGTAACTATGAAACTACGCCTTGGCTTGTCAGTCAAACTATGGCGGCGCAACAGCGACGCACTCACACATGTATAAAAAACCGGCTTCACTTGACAGTTCAACGACGTTCCCTCTGGATTTTTTTATTTGCTCTGAGCTACTAAAGAAGCTAATAACTGTTCTGCAATTTTAGATCTATTAGTACTTGTTAAATATTAATTTCAAAGTAATTTCCAAACCGCATCCACAAGTGGTTACATCACAATCGAAATCGGTCTGAAGATGGCGTATCTCATTTCTACTTTTACCCGAACTTTCGTTTCGTTCTCACTGATTATAATTACAAGGTGCTTTACTAACCTTTCGAATTGGTAGATTATTCTTTGAAAATGTCAGTGTTGCTAGTTGTATGTGTAAATAATAGGCGTAAGGATTAGAATAAAGATATTAAAAGGAGGAAGTGCTTTTGGGCAGGTGTTGTGGCCTGTTATGACAATGCCAACATGCTAATTTATAAATAAGGCGGTATCAGGCTCCTGTCAAGGTCTGGTATAAACATTGCTTTCCGGAACATTTTTCTGTGCTTATCTATCAGCTATAGGAAATCCAATACTGGACATAGGCCTCCCCTATGGATCTCCAATAAGACCAGTTGGCAGCGGCTTGCATCCAGTGCGATCCTGCTGTCTTAATGAGGTCGTCCTATCTTTCTACGGTCCTACGCTGTGCGTGCCGGTACGTAGTCTTTACTCGAGAACTTTTCGACCTCATTTGTCTTCCGTGCTAGACACCCTGCCCAGTGCAATTTCAACTTGCCGATCCGCTGGGCTATGTCGGTTACTTTGATTCTTCAACAGATCGCCTTATTTCTGCGTAGATAGCTTGTTGTGCTATTTAGAGCTTATTAATAAGGTCCATAGTAAGAGACCACGTTTCAGTGCCATAAATCATCACTGGCAACACACTCTGGTCGAACACTTTCGACTTGAGACACTGAAGTATGTGTCTTAAATTTAATAAATAACACTAACTTTTTTAAATCAATATCTTGTATAACAAATTATGCGTATTTATCTGTGTTAGTCTTTTTCAATGCGGATTACGCAAAATCTGCATTACAACTTATTATTCCAATTATGAAGAAGCCATCTTGTCTTATTAGTAAAATTGAAACAAAAATGGAGCTATCATTTACAACAAAACTTCAATTTTCAAAAATAATGTCATAAAGTTGTCATTCAAGTTAATGGGTACAAAAACACTAAAACGTTTATTTTATATACCTATCTTTTAGAAATGTTTTATCTCAACTTTAAAAATATTTCCACAACGATCTGGCAACACAACAAATGACCACAATTTGGCTTCTGATATAACCGTAATGGCTCAATTAGAAATCGGGGGGCAATCTCAAAGTTCATTCGAGTTGGCTCCGAGTACAAGCGTCTAGCATTGTCTCTATTTCAATCTCTACCATTTGCTGTAATGGCTTTATCTGTAAAAACAGTAGTAAAATCAGTCTAGAAGGTTCTCGTGGTGACTCTAAGTGTCACCTTTGTTGCAGAATTTTCAGGAACGGTCTGTACTATAGACTATTCCAGGATCATAATATCTAATTGTGTTAGCTTTCTGAATGTTTTAAAAAATAGGATAAATTCAAAGTATTTAAGATTGGCTGTATATGTCATCATAACCACTCCCGGTCTCCACAGGCCTTCTCTCTCTTGCAGAGTTTTCAGGAATGGTCTACCTATATACTATAGGATAGAGCTTATAGTATAGGCAATTCCAAGATAAAAATATCTGATTGCTTTTTGAGTGTTTTGATAAATAGGTTAAAGTCAAAGTATTTAAAATTGGTTCTACCTACAATCTACACATCATCATAATCAACCAGTGTCGACCCACTGCTGGCTATAGGCCTCCTCTTTCCTCATGTGCCAATTGTTCCTTGTCATGGCTAATCTTATCCACATTATCCACATATGACCTGCGATGGGTCTGATGTCGTCGACCCATCGGATATGATTATGTTGTCTTTTTTTGACGCAATAAATAATTGACTATTTTTATCACCATGTTAATTTTTTGGCGATTTCTATAAAGACAGGATAATTTGACCAATGAAGCAACGTAATGCACTTTGTCGCTCATATGTCATAAATTATGAAATATTGCTCCTCAGAGCTAGTCATTGCAGCATTCAGTAAAAAGAAACATAACCATACATAAAATAAATATAGCGTTCTATATCATGTTACGGAATGAAGGCCAATACTTTCATTTGTTGGACTTATTGTTGGCACATAAAGGTTTGGATGGCAAAAAATATGCCCCTGTGCGGCCTGTGGTATCAAAAAAGTACAAAAAATGCTTTATTTTTGTTTTGTTTGCACAGTCATTTCCTCATAATTGTGTAGAATTATTTTTGTCACTTCAACCATATGCCACAGCCATTGATTTTTCACGATGTTCTTGTGATATGGAGTATGATTGAATATATTGACAAAAAACGCGTAAGTATTTAATCTAGGATATCATTGCACATATAAATATGACCTACTTTTACTACGGTGTAATACTAAAAATTATTGATGTCCATACACAAGATACAATAGATGGAACAGATGGTTTTTCGTGATTTCAAGATTTACCCAGATTTATAAGATTTAGATAGTTCATAATCGTGGATTATTGTGAAACGTAGTAGGTACTAATCCAAATGAGGTTTCAACACTCTCCAAATAACCAAACCATTATTTGCTACATAACTGCTTATTCGCAGAACGTAGGTCAAACTATAAGCCGTGGTGGTCTAGTGGTATAAGCCGTGGTGGTCTAGTAGTAGTAACACCCGACCTGTAATCGTGAGGTCGTGGGTTCAAATCCCGATTCCGTACCAATGAGTTTCTTTGGAACTTATGTACGTAATTTCACACCATTGGCTTTTCGGTGAAGGAAAAACATCGTGAGGCAACCTGCATACGTCCGTAGAAGAAATTCGATGGGGTATGTGAATCCACTAACCCGCACTGGGCCAGCGTGGTGGATATGGCCCAATGACCCATCGTGGGTAGGCCTACGTCCTGCAGTGGACTATTAAAAAAGCAGGTACAGGTAAAACTATGGTACTGGTCTACCCAATAATCCAGTGACCAATAACTCGGTGAAATATCCCTAATAAAATCGCCCAAGTACGAGTTGAACTCACGTGAAGGGTTCAGTATCGGCAAAAAAATACGTTTGTTGTACGGGAGCCCCTCTTAAATATTCATATTATTCTGTTTTAGTATTTTTAGGGTTCCGTACCTCAAACGAAAAAAACGGAACTCTTATAGAATCACTTTGTTGTCCGTCTGTCCGTCTGTTTGTTATAGCGGCAAACAAAATAAATCATCTGTAAAAATTTCAACTCTTTAGCTGTTATGGTTTATGAGATACAGCCTGGTGACAGATAGACGAACGGACAGCGAAGTCTCAGTAATATGATCCCGTTTTTGCCCTTTGGTTACCCAAAGGGCAAAAACGAACTCTATAAATGGGCCCCAATTTCTAGTGCCAGCACCAACATATAGCAGCCCTAACTGTCATGCATGCCGGCAGATGGGTGAAATCGTTCCGGATGGTCACTCCGGCAGAATGCACGCGTCGAGACAAACGCTGCGACCGATTTGGCATGCACTAGTTACTTGAACTAGCTTTTGCATGCGCCTCGTACATACTGTAAATAGCGTTTCAGTCGGCTTGCGGGTAGAAAGATTGATTTAGCGATCTGATTTAGTTCGAGTGTTTGTTTTGTAGAGCGTGCGTTCTATGATTCTTGGCACTTACCATCACTACCCCTAGTCAATTATGCCAACTATACAGGGTTATTTGCTTGCTCTGTATTAAGCTGAAAGTCTGGCCATTTATGTCAGCTATTCCATACAAAATTGCCACTCGAAATCGACAAAATGTATGAGACAGCTGATTTTTTCGAATTCAGGTAAAAAAAGTTGTTCATAATGAAGGTCTGTATAATATCCTTTCAGCTTAGTACACCAGTTCTGAATAACCCTCTAGAAATGGCTGTTTTGCAAAGTATAGAGACTTCCAGAGGTGTATGTGCCCATCATTGACTGCCTCGGTGGCTCAGTGGTTAGTGACACTAACTTCTGGATCAAAGAGGCGTGGGTTCGATCCCCATTCAGGGCAAATATTTATGTGATGAATATAAGTGTTTGCTCTGTGTCTGGGTGTTATTTGGTTACTATCTACATAAGTATGTATTTAAAAATAAGTATATGTAGTATATCAGACTCTGGCAGCCATATCACAAGCTTTGCTTAGTTTGGGATCAGAGGCCGTGTGTAAGATGTCCCAAAATATTTATTATTATTTATTGTTAGCTTTGGTACCAACTGGTGAAATCGCAAAAATAAATATCGGCTACTCTACACATCAGGTATGTAGAAAGTCCATGAACTTGTTTCTTTTCTTCTTCTTTCTTGTAAAACATGATTTTATAAAACAGTAATAGTTTTTCGCAAAAAATCGCAACACCGACTTCCACCTTATACAGAATTCGAATAATTTGTAGGAACCGATGTGACATCCATGTACATTTTTGTTTATTTATCAAGAACGACTCAGCCGATGATAAAATTTAAATAGGACCACCTCGGAAGTATACTCGTACTCTTTTGAACTATTTATTTTTAAATCGACTACCAATAGGCGTAAATGTCGATGTACATACACAAAAAAATACATACAGACGAACATAATTATTACCCCCACGTTTTTGGAAGTCGGTAATAACTGCTTTGAGCAGCTGTTTTTTGTTGTCATTTCAAGGTCGGTTTCATAGTAAAAGCTTTTTTGTTTCTTTTTTCTTAATTGGTTCTCTTCAGTTGTGTATATAATTCTCATGCAAATATTATTGTATAATTAAACATTAGCATGTAAATAATTAATTTAAAAACTTCCCTAATTATGTTGGGGGTAAGGAGTATATATATATCTCAATACATATATACAAATAAAAAAAAAAGCTTCACATTCATAATGACTAGTAAATCAATATTTTTGTCGCCACAATTTTGAAACATCCGTATTCCGTATACCTACTGTATGTCTGTTACAAATGTATTCATGAAATCATCTCACATATAACGTTTAACGATAGAAAGTGAAATAAGTGAGCTAACATTTGCAACTTTATGCTATATCCATAGAATGGTAAGAAGCAAATATAAAACGTTAGTAAAAGTGAGAAAAGTTAATAGCTTTCGAATGTGAATGGCAAATACTCGACAAACATGATATGTTATGAATGGTCAAATAAAACTTGGCTAGACATTATTCAGCTCATTATTATTATATACTACGGGACTAATCGCGCACTAAAATTACGAGATAAATAAATACCTCCTCATCTCGACGTTTTGGCCGAGTTACATTGACCGTGGTCACGTGGTCAGTCTAGTCTACCCGTGACCACGGTCGATGCAACTCGGCCGAAACGGCGGGATGAGGAGGTATTTATTTATCTCGTAATTTTAGTGCGCGATTAGTCCCGTAGTATATAATAATAATGTGTTCAAATCGTGAAAGTTTAAAAACGACATTATTCAGCTCGCTACTGAAATGTAGAATAAAATATTATAGTTGAAATTATCGTCATTATCATCGTAATCAGCCGTAGGACGTGCACCGTTTTATATAGGCCGCTCCAATAGATTTTCAATAGGACCGATTATGTGTGACTTGTATCCGGCGCGATTGTTCAATTCAGTTCTTCTGTCCACTTTGTTAGACGTCCTTGCCTGCGCTGCTGGTGTATGGTATCTATGTGAGATCTTTTAAGATCTTTTGGATATATCATAATATATAATGCTATGTAATTATGCCCTGCGTTCTGCTACTTCAAATAGTTATTTCCTAGGTTTCTTCAAAAAAATCTCTTTATTCCTGATTCCACCACGTAAAGAGAGAGTAGAAAGTAGACATAAAAAAAATAATAGACATATGATTCATTACAATTTAACCATAATTTCTTAAATAAATGATTGGTTGGTTAGTTATTATTATGTTGACTACTGCTTTCTTGCAAAAATACGTGTTTTAATTCAATTTGAATATAAATAAAACCTGTTCTGGAATGGAATGCGTAGCGTAAGACGTCCATCACTAAGTGAAGTGAAAGATGATCTTCAGATTGCGCTGGATGCAAGCCGCTTACTATTTGTTCTGTTAGAAATCTATAGTGGCAGCCTATATTGATCAGTGGACGTACTATACGTACTACAGATGGAATGATGATGATTACTTAGTAATCTACTTAGTTAAGAAATCATCCACAAAAATAAGCACGAACTTGTATTCCACTAACGTCTTGTATTAGGGACAGAACTTTGCAACAGCCTAAGTACCCATTGACCAATATAATGTAAGAAGTGGGCACAACTGAGGCAGAGTCCAATCGAAAATTGCCCATCGCCACAATTTCCTCAATGAGGTAATTTACAAGATAGCTCGATGTTGAAACGATTCACAATAGCGAAGGTACTTAGGAAGCTGGGTGTAAGAATTTAAAGTAACGGGGTATTTCTTTATTTTTCCGGGATAAAAAATAGTCTATAACATTATCCGTCTTTTAATCTATATCTATAGATTCAAAAAATCAAATCAATTCCTCTCTCTCTTGCTGAGTGAAAGAACTGAAAGAATAACAAACAAAGGAACAAATACATTTTCGGATTTATAATATTACTAGCTGCCCGCTCTGACTTTGCCCTGTTACGGAAGAGATTTAGATTGCAGTACGGTTTTCACCAACTTTTAGAATATATTTCTTCTAGAAGGTTTATAGCTTATATTTAATATAAACTTTTCAGAAGAAATATTATAAAAGTTGGTGAAAACCGTACTGCAAGGATACGAGCGGATAGCGGAAGATATAAGACACATAACTAGCGGTTTTGCTTTATACTATGTAGTGAGCCGTGGTGGCCTAGAAGTAGTGACAACTGCCTTGGAATCGTGAGGTCGTGGTTTCAAATCCCGGTCCCGTACCAATTAGTTCTTTGGCATTTATGTACGGAATTTAACACCACTGGCTTTTCGGTGAAGGAAAACATCGTGAGGCAACCTGCATACGTCCGTAGAATAAATTCGATGGCTTAATGTGAATCCACCAATCCACACTGGGCCAGCGTGGTGGATATGGCCCAACCACCCTTCGTGGGTAGGCTTACGTCCTGCAGTGGACTACTAAAAAAGGCTGGTACGGATGTAGTGATAAGTAAGCATCAGTCACTCATAATTATGACCTATTTTTTGGGTTCCGTACCCAAAGGGTAAAAACTGGACTCTATTACTAAAATCCCCCTGTCCATCCGTCCGTCTGTCTGTCCATCAGTCACCAGTCTCATGGACCGTGATATCTAGAACGTTGAACGTATTTCTGTTGCCGCTATAACAACAATTACTGAAAACTCGCCATTTTTTGCTCGCTATTAATAACGGTGACAAGGAGATGCTTCAAATATTCACAGGTTATTTAGTTAAATATTAATTTCAAAAATAAATTAGTACACTAAATTAAAATAAATACAAGCTCCCATACAAGAAACATGATCTTAGTTCCTGATTTGTCAGAATGTAAACATCTATTAAGATAGCAAACTGGTAAATGGTCTAAAAGCGATATACCTAACTCATTATCTCTTAACACCACTCGACCTTATGATAACCTAATGAAATGATAAGAGGCAGAAGGTTTCTTTTCCCGCTTCTAAATTGTTCTAGAAATATAGTTCAGAAGTTATTGGGACATTACTTATCGCAATCAAAATGTTGTTTGTAATTATTTCCACTAAAAAGTTAATATGTATTTTTTTTTAATATAATTAGTTATGCAAAAAATTGCATGACCGACTTCACCCGTGTACAGAATCATTATCATTACATAGAATAAAACAAAGTCGCTTTCCGCTGTCTGTCCCCATGTATGCTTATATCTTTAAAACTACGCAACGGATTTTGGTGCAGTTTGTTTTAATAGATAGAGTAATTCAAGAGAAATGTTTATATGTATAATACACCTGTTCGAAGCCGGGGCGCATCCGCATTTTTCACATTATTGTTGATTTATTAAAAATGGCTGAGCCAATTTCGATAAAATTTAAATGGAACCAATTTCAAAGTACACTCTTTTCAAATAATTATTTAAATCGGACTACTATGAAACAAGTTATGCGTGGTTATACATAAAAAAATATACGCGTCGAATTATACACCTCCTCCGGTGGTTCGTCGGTCAAAAATCACAGTTCATTTTTAATTCAAAAATTGTACGACTTTACAAATCTTAGTACGAATTCAACTGTATGTTGATATGTCGAATTCAAATGTAACTTGATGTATGACGTGCAAGGTGGGACAACCCCGAATTTGCAATTGAAAATCAACTTTTCTATGCAGAGAGTTCATTGACTCTCTACAAAATGTTTGGAGCAGCTGTTTTATTCGGATTTCGGGGTTTTTATTTTTATATACGTATGAGCACAAAGTAAATACGCTCGCTTGATGGTAAGCATTACGCAAGCCCAAAACAAGCATAACCCGGAATCAGGACGGCGCGCGGCGCCGACCCCCGGCAGCGCCTGTGTGCGAAAGCGCCTCGTATTTTTACGAATCTTCATGTTTCAATTTTTTTTTATTATTTGTTAATTTTGACCGATAGAAAAATATAGTCTATCTCTTGTCATTGCTTTTAAATATGGCGGCATAATGGCGGCCTTGAACAAAAATCAAATTAGAAAATATGACGATTTATTCAAATTAAGCTTTCAATGCGGTTGTTTTACTCTGTGCATTTATTTATCATATTTTTATGCATTTTTTGAGCTACAGTACTCAGTCTGGTTCCACTTTGCAAGATCTTCTTTGTTAATCTTTCGTAGCGTTGAGCGCAGGTAATTTTTGATTTAGAAAAGGACGGAAAGCGGCGCTTGCTACGGTAATTGGCATAGTTAGCAAAATTCGTAATGCTATGTTGATATTTGGGCATACAGCTGTCAAATTGCTAAAATATATAAATTCTAGAATGTTTACCCCATCTTTATTTAATTCTTTAAAAAAAGGCTGACAAAAATTCTGTGGCGGCGCCCTCATTGTCTTGGCGCCTGTGTGCACCGCACACTTCGCACACAGGGGCGGCTCGGCCCTGCCCGGAATTTTGAATTGAAAAACCCTGCACAGCACAGCACTGTACTCGTGCGCCACTGAGATATAAAAATCTTAAATCTTGTGTTGCTCTAAAATTTTCAGAAACATCGCCCCTCAATAATAAAACATACATACCTAGTACCGAATGGATTATGGCAATGTTTGTACAATACTGCTTGATTAAACTTACAATAAAATACTTATTTTAAAATTAGGTATGTCTAATTTTTTATGTTTTTCTTACACATATCATAAATAATTTATTGCATAAAATAGCATGACCGACTTCACCCGTGTACAGAATTCGCGAATATTTCACACGGATCGATGTAGCATTTTTCACATTATTGTTGATATATCAAAAATGGCTCAGTTGATTTCGATAAAACCTAAATGGGACCTTTTGAAGTATACTCTTTCCAATAAAAAAAGAATTATTGAAATCGGTCTACTATGAAAAAATGTATGCGTGGTTACATAAAAAAATTAAACGCGTCGAATTGAGTACCTCCTCCGGTGGTTCGTCGGTAAAAAATCGGTCATAATGTTCAAGAAAGATTTTTGCACTACATCAAGAATCCGAGTTCAGTACCTAATAAAATAATACTATAATAATGCGTTTCACCTTAATAACAATAAAATGACGAATAAAAGCAGACAGAATTTCTAAAACCATTCCGATTGTTCATAAAACACGACGTTATTCATATTGTAACAATAATATTTTAACAATAAAACGTTATGAAAAGTTTCAACTATTACACGCATCGTTTGGCTGTAATGCTCATCATTTTATCTCGGGACATCATCATTAAGTCGCCGTCTCTAGCAACGAGTAAAACGCAGTGAAAAATACGATATTATTTGATCAGTTTGTAAATTATGAACAAATATTTTTAAATTTGAAATTTCTTCCTAAAATTCCTCAAGGCTAATTTGGCGCAGTGGTAAAAATGTAGTTGTAGTGTTAATTGTTTGTAAATATGACACCAAATAATTCAGTGTTGGGAAATCAATGGACTCATCAGGAGACATTAAAGATCAATGAAACAATTGTACAACTATTAACAGAAATGTAACCCAGTGCTCATCTAAATTATAAAACGAAATTAATAAAAAAAATATTTTTTAAAATTGCGAAGTCGCTTCCAAATACAGCGACAGCAACGTAGTAATAATAAGTAATAACGCTGCGGGAGACGGCGACTAACTGACTTTCACTCCGGATACTCAAAAAAGGCGCGATCACAATGAGGTGACGTCACCATTATGAGATCTCACAAAAAACCCCAAGGTCTCCGATCCCAAGGTCGTTGGTTGATCACGCGTTGAGACAAAAAGTGGCAGTTTTTCTTATTCAGTAATGGTTTTTGCCCGACTCTAAGTCAAAAGTAGAGTTATGATTATTGCCGTGTAATATTTTACTGCGTATTTTGTCATAGAAGTAAAGTAAGTTCTTATAGGCCAGGCACCTAACCCGCCGCTTGGGGCCTTTTACATATCTAAACGGTCAAGATGACGAAGACAACCATAGAAGTAGTTGTAATAAAATTAACCTGGATACGTAATAGAACGGTGTCGAAATGTTTTCAAGTGATTATTGCAGTGTATCCAATATTTTATTTAGATAATTGCTCCTAAGCTGTGCATAAGCCGTGGTGGTCTAGTGGTAGTAACATCCGACCTGCAATCGTGAGGTCGTGGGTTCAAATCCCGATCCCGTACCAATGAGTTTCTTTGAAACTTATGTACGGAATTTTACAACATTGGCTTTTCGGTGAAGGAAAAACATCGTGAGGCAACCTGCATACGTCCGTAGAAGAAATTCGATGGGGTATGTGAATCCACCAACCCGCACTGGGCCAGCGTAGTGGATATGGCCCAATCACCCTTCGTGGGTAGGCCTACGTCCTGCAGTGGACTATTAAAAAGGCTGGTACATTACAAACTGTACCTCAGGCTGTAGGCCGAGTATCTAGATATTAGGTAACCTACCTATTATGATATTTTAAAATACCTACTTTACTAACTCAACTTACGTTCTCTTTAGCACTATAAGATAATGGCATAACCCATTAGGTATTATTAAAATTACAAGTGTTATTGTGCAAATTGCAGGAACCTCGGTATACGTTCATCACATACTTAAGTAAAACAAATTTTTAAAATGGGACCAACTAAGAAATGGCGAAAAACCATCAACTGCCTACATTTGGTCGAGAATCAATGGATTTTTTTGTATGGGAACAGTTGATTATTATTACAAGCTTGTATAGGCATTTTACTTACAATGGATGTACCCACAGATCAGTGAACCTTGTTCTATGATGTACATACGAGTACCTATGTAAGTTCGGGTGGAATCTTGCAAGTTAAATTTGACCAACTTTCCGGTTTCCGATTGAGCTGAAATTTTGCACGCATATGTATACCGCGAGACAATGCAATAATATGGTAGAGCTGATCTGATGATGGAGTCGGAAGGTGACCATGGGAACTCCTGTACAAAACAAGATAGACCTGTCGTGTTTGGGCTCGTTTTACTTATCTTGGCTAGCACTCTGTTGCTACATGAAATCCAGGATCCCAAAAGCTTGTATTTTTTAAAAGTTATTGGTATTTTTAAAATATTTTTTACGTGATAATATTACAATTTGTTCTATAGTAAAAGTCGTTCACAATAATAAATAATAAAATATTAATAGATAATAAAATCCCTGCCTTTTGCAAAACGATACCTTGTATGTGTTTCATTGCACAATAAAAGTACTTAGCTAATAAAATAGCGGACTTAAGATAAGTACAATGTTGTATTTCCCTCAAACCCAGCGGTAATCAGACAGGCGAGTTGTCGCAACTCGTGTCGAATGTACCAACTAGTTATGCAATGTAATGTACTGCAATATTATGTTCACATCATTTTGTTTATGTTATTAGTTAGAACCTGTTTACTATTTGCGCGAGAGGGAAATGAAACAGTGGGTCGGACTATGACCGGGTTAGTCTGAGATGTTCTATTTTGGTATTTCCTAGATAGTGAAGAGTTGTGATGTACAGTGATTGAATAAGGCGTTACTTTGTGGAAGTTCGTCATCAAATATTTGGTTTAAATACATTACATTATATACTCAAGTCAAAAGTTTTCGACCAGTGTGTGTTGCCAGTGATGACTTATGGCACAGAAACGTGGTCTCTCACTATGGGCCTTATTAGTAAGCTCCAAGTAGCCCAACAAGCTATGGAGAGGGCTATGCTCGGAGTCTCTCTGCGAGATCGAATCAGAAATGAGGAGATCCGTAAAAGAACCAAAGTTACCGACATAATAATAAATAAAACCCTTTATACCCTAAAATATATTGTGCTTATCTTATATCACAACTCTACGTAGAAATACTCTAAGGATTTATTTTGATTTAAAGTAGATAGGACTATAGATAGAATTTTGATTGGTCACACCGATGTAATACAAGAATGCCGTAAACATGCATGCCATGATATAGAGTCGCTTTACTGTACTGTACCAGCCTTTTTAATAGTCCACTGCAGGACTTAGGCCTACCCACGAAGGGTGATTGGGCCATATCTACCATGCTGGCCCAGTGCGGCTTGGTGGATTCACATACGCCATCGAGTTTCTTCTACGGACGTATGCAGGTTGCCTCACGATGTTTTCCTTCACCGAAAAGCCAGTGGTGTGAAGTTCCGTACATACCTAAATTCCAAGGAATTCTCCATAGAATTAGCATCTTTTTTTGGGGCTTATTCTGTACATTAAAACTTACAACTTTTGTTCTGCGACTTTTTATTACAACATTTATTTTTGAATTTTGACAAAAGTCGCAGAACAAAAGTTGTAAGTTTTAATGTACAGAATAAGCCCCAAAAAAATTCAAAATTCAAAAATAAATGTTGTTCCATAACAACATTTATTTTTGAATTTTGACAAAAGTAGCAGAACAAAAGTTGTAAGTTTTAATGTACAGAATAAGCCCCAAAAAAAGATGCTAATTGATTAGAAATAACCCTGTATAGTGATCATTATAATTAAGAGTATGTATCATTGAAAGTATGCACTTTACAAAGCAACATCTTCTAATCTACTCAAGCATTCATTCTTACACAATCTTCCCATTATAAATTTTATAACGCGTGTTATGCAAATAAGATTTTTCCCTTAAATTATCATCAAGGTATAGAGATACTGTATACGGCCACTTTCCCTATGCGATTAGAAAATAACTCTTGGGCCTACACTCCACTAAACTGGAGATGTACCAAGCTAAGTATGTAGAGCGATGAAACCGTAGAGCCATTGATGAAATGGTACGAGTATACCTATTTGCTTTGTGAAGAATAAAACAAAAACTCTGATAGTTCAAGACTTAATATTGTGTTTTGTTTCTCATCAATCAAATGTAACATACTGTGATATTCAGAAAGAGGATGTGCTAAGCCAAAAACGATGATTAATGCCGTCATTATAACAACTTTTAATATGGAACTAATTTGAAATCTGAGAAAAAAATCTGCTGTTTGATACATTTTGTCCATCCAATATTACAATTTCGTATCAACCCAGTCGGTCAATAGCATTGGCCCCGTAGTAAAAGTTGTTCAAAATTATGGTTTTTCTTATTATCTACACTCTTTCCGAATAACTTGTATCTACAATTTATTATTAACTTCACGGAATGTACAATTGTACAATCTTTCGTCCATTTAAGCTAGCTTCGCTCCGCTTTAGTGAAGTATAGGCCATACGGCTAGGTTTACTAGAGAAAGCGGAAAAGCGGCCTGCTGTGACTTTATCAACTTTTCCTGCACAATAATTATACAAATGCGATGTAAACCTACCTATTTAACAACTATATACAGTTAAAAGTAGTTATTGGCTCGTGTTATAGTTTAACAGTAATATAACAAATAATTTTGTACTGGAGTGACGCTTTAACTATTTCTAACATATTAAATAAATACGATGTACAGTTGTTCACACATTTTCCAACAAGTAGCGCCACCTATAACAATGGATTGATAGAGGAACTAAAAAGATAGCAGAAGCCTACTCGCCGCTAGATGTCACTTTGATCAATTTGTTGTAACGCTATCTAGTGATAAGTAACGCAGACTTTATTTATGCTGCCATCTAGCGAATTTCAGTTTAACTACAATAAAAGCTGCTGTAACTAAATAGTTTGTCCACCTTACTATAGATGTCAGTTTTATTGCACTGATATAATTCAGCTACTCACATAAAGATGACGCTACATTACAGTAAGCACGCGATGAACGGATTTGCCGTTGAATTTCTAAAATATGTATACCATTTTATTGTTGCCATTTTTAAGACAAATTAAATACCTAGTTGCCATGATATTTTGTGCAATTCATAATGATGTAGTAAAAAGATTGAATTAATAAGAAAGTATAACTAACCTTCCATAACATAGACAATGCTGCCGACATCGCCCTCCTTGATGATGAGGCTGCCGGCCGCATATTCGACGGGATACATGCAGTCCACAATCTCGCGGATCTGCGTCATCTCCAAATTCTTCATGAAGTCATTGTCAAGGATAGCGCCTTTTATCAGCTCCCGTGATCTGGAAAATGGAAAACATTTCTCTTAGGAAAATAATAAAATAGGTGTAGGTATAGCTATTCCACAGACTAACCTACTCGTTTGATAGTCTACTTGAGTAGATTAGTATAATGGCTATACCTAATGATACACAGAACTAAGTAACCAGAGAGAGATAGCGCTGTTGTCGCTTGAGGCAGTTCTCAACCACAAAAATGTATGGAACATTTTGCCTAGAGCAGTCAAAACTGTCAAATATGAATTGAAATTTGACACAATAATCGGAAGAAAAACACGGCAACGACCCCTCAATTGACAAGTTTTCATATTTCACAAGGCTATGAAATTCCAAAACCATTTCGAGATATCGGGATGCTGATCATTATGTTTATTTTTCCAAAATTTTTAGTGCAGTAACTGCTAAGATATTAGATAAAAGCTCTCACCCAAGCCGTTTCGGGATTTATATTAAAAGTGCAGTTGCCAATGATAAAAAAAATACTAACAATATAAAATGACAGTTAACACTGACAGTGTTGACACATAAAATGTAGTTTAAAAATAAAATGTCAGTGTCATTTTCAAATTACTTATTTTGCTTTAGCCCGAGAGGTAAACGCAAAAAATGCAAATACTTTCCAAAAGCTGAATTAGTGGTACATAGTTATCAAAATGATGTACATCAATACCCTGGAGTCAGTCAGCTGGGTTCCCTAGCATTCCGTTTGAATTTTAAAAGTATCTTGGAACTAGTACTACTTATGCTTCTTCTTTTAAGTGGTGCTAATTTAAAGCCTGTATGGCAGACCCTGTTACATATTTCAGGTGATTGGCAGTTGTTAAACATTTTTTATATTTTTCTTCCCATGGTATACCGCGGTATATAGTGGACTTTTTGCGCTGACCTCCTGGCCTATTTGTTGTGAATTGTGACGGATTGATTGGCATTGACAGTGACAGCAACGCTAGCACCTATTTTTTTCTAATGTGGCTTCAGTAAAATTGTTTATGAGTCCTAAATTTTACAGTTACGTCCTTTTAGAATAAGCTACTTTTCAAAACTTAATTTTACAGAAAATATAAGTCAAATTGGAAAAATAAAAAATACGTATATGTTATTTTGCAATATTCTTTCAGATAATAAATAAATATAACTATGTTAAAAATTTGAAATGTTGTCAATTGAGATATTTTTCAAGTCTCTTTCCAACTCATGCCATAATAAATCAATAAGTACATCTTCAGATTTTCCCAATCGACTACATTATCCCTCTGGTTGTAGTATTGTAGATTTGTGGATATTGTAAAATTCGAATTAAAAGGCAGGGGGCTACCCCCGGTACCAGTATTTTGAAGCCACCTAAAGGGCTCTGATATGGTTAAGCGATTAAAACAAGGGATCTACAATGTAAAGTTTCATACGAGCTACTCAAGCCCTACGCCAGGCATGAGCCAGCGTAGTGGGTACAGAAGAGAAAAATAAAGTTTCTTCTGTTCTGAGGTGGTGCATATGGGTCAATAGCCTTTCGAGAGTAGGTCTATGTTCTTAGTAGACTATTAAAATGAGTGGAAGGAACAGACCACAATCTTTTCCTTCACCACCCGACCGTGACCAATTAAATCTCTCATAAACTATTTATTATATTACGTATATATTTAGAAATATCGCTGTTTTATCTTGTCAGTTATCATAAATCCATAGTAATAAAATCTATCTTTACAATTATAGTTAGTACCTACCTACCTACCAGGCTAAAAATGAACTTATAATCTATTTTCGTTTTGTTATCGTTTTCGATTATAATCGTACTTCCCAAAGTTGATAGAAATAATACCTATAGGTACTACATATTAGGTACATTTTTTATTTGATAGGCTATCAAGCTCATTTTCTTTATTTACTTTAATAAATTAATCATCCAGTAACTTATTCAATCCATCAAAAACGTCCATCAGAATTCCCCGCCGTAACCTACTTGAATTCGCCATCTTTTGATTCGATGTTTCTTCATAACAAGTTAGGTACTCGTACCTATTCAATTTAAGAATCTAATATTTCAGAATATAAACGGTTGTTTTACTTCCATCTGATATCTATTTATTCTATTTATTTTATTATTTACATATAATCTTAAATCGATTTCAAATCCTAGTTAGGTACCTAAAATGGCGCACTGCACCACCGTGCCAATTATGCCCATAAGGAAACAGTTAACATTAGTATCGAAGGCCACCTCAGGCTCCATTGTCAACTTACAACGATATAATGATAGTAACCTCTAAATTATTATAGAAAATTGGAGTCATAAACAAGTTGATCCCAGCCCCTAGTCGTACTAAAGTCTTGTCCTATAAACAAGACGCCTAATGATAGTTAAGTGGTTAGTCGTGTATAAGATACATAGTTTAAATGTGTACCATATTAGGAACTATGGAAGTTTATTGTTAGAGGTTCATAGAAACTAGGTACGGGCTATATTTTTCAGATAATATAGTTATAAGCAACTATAATATAGCCCCTAGTAGTATACAAGGTCATAGGTATTAAGCGCAAAACCTTTTAAGGGCGGGTCTAGTACATCTAGACAAACATCTTTTGTTCAGGACTTTTGGAAAATCACGAAGAAAAAAACAGCTTTTTCATACAGAAAGTTCGTCAACGTGCGGCAATATGTATGGAGAAGAGTTTTTTTCCTAAGAATTTTCAAAACTCGTAGTACAAAAGTTGTTTGTCTAGATGTACTAGACCCGCCCTTAAAAGATTTTGCATTTAATACCTATGGTCTTGTTTAAATGGATGTCCTTTACACTAAACGCTCAATGATAGTTAAATGGTTAGTCGTGTATAAGTCACATAGCTTAAATGTGTACCATATTAGGAACTATATAAATAAAGGCATCTTTTAGAAAATTTATGGGAAAAACATACTTTATTACCAAAAAAACCGGACAAGTACGAGTCAGGCTCGCACATCGAGGGTCCCGTACAAATCCTGAAAATTTCACTAAATTGGGAAGTATGTGTTTAAATCTCCATACCATAACCATCGACAAAAAAGTTTTTTTTTTCACTTTTCTTGTCATACGTCGAAAATTAGGTACACATTATTAAAATAATTAATTACCTGTTTTTAGTATGAGCTAATTAAGTTTTTTTATGTGATACCTTTCATGATACGATCTACTCGCTTTGAATTTTGAACCCATATGTTGTGAATTTTGAGACCCTATTTTTTGTGATCCAAACAAAACTGTACAGTTTTCAGATTTATTCCTATATGAGTACTCTGAAACAATGCTTCTCGCCAAATTTCATAGTTCTATGTCAACGGGAAGAACCCTGTAGGTTTTGATTTTGGTGAGTGTCAAAATATGCGGTTTTTTACGACATAATCGGCTCTAACTTTTTTAAACGATAACCGAGAAGTTTTTCTTTTACACAACTGCAAGAGATCATAAATATATGTACTTATACAGTTTAAATTTCAACTCGATACCTTTACGCGTTCCAGAGATAAAGAGTCTTGACATACACACAGACGGACAGACGGACAGACGGACAACAAAGTGATCCTATAAGGGTTCCGTTTTTTTCTTTTGAGGTATGGAACCCTAAAAAAATGGAATCATAGATAAATAATCAGATCCCGGTCCCTATAATATAAGTATAGGTACACGATGTTGCTTTGAAAAGTGTAGGGACTTTCAGTAGTGCACACGACCACCATTTTGAACAAATTTGACTGTGGAGCCAATTGCGAAATTGCTAATATAATAAAGCTTTCATAAAAAAGACGCATTTCATCATATTAAATTAAAAATTCAATCATATTAGGATCTGTAGATAGCTTGTTCTCAGAAAATTACATAGGTATCTAATATGTTCTTATGTTATTCTGTTTAGTTTTCCAACCATAGTAATAAAGAAATACAAAACAAGCAGCAAATAATGAAGAGCAAGAATATTTATGAAGATGTCATGGGTAGAAAAACGACACATTTGTTACATAGTTGGACGTCTAAAAAGGAAAAATTATAGTCGAGTAGGTAATAAGTAGGTACCTAACCATATGTTCAATAAATAAATTGTGTCGTAATTTTCTAAATTGCTACTAAAAAGGTCAAATATGGGCATATTTGATATTAAGTATAAAGTTAGGTGTCTGAATAATATCTTCATTAAATATTCATTCACTCAAAATCAAATACATAATTAGGTATGTCACTTCGGAACTCTTCGAAATTAAACGTCAAATTAATTTTACAAATAAATAACTCATCCTTCTTCGTTTTTGACGGATTAGTGTAAGTTTATAAGTTAACGGAAACTACTGTAATTTCCGTTTACCTACGTATAAACCTCCATAGATTTTTGTGCAGCAGCCCTTGCGGAACGAAGAAAGAGTAATAAAAATGTATAAGTATTAACTGCTATAGTTTCCGTTTAGTATGCAAAAAGAAAACTCATACTCAGGTCTTGCAAAGGTAAGTGTAAAAGTAAAGCTAGCATAATTACCTACCTAAATAAATTATGCGAATCTTGAATTAGTAATAAATATAAGCAATACCAACTCCAGCTGATGTAAAGAAGCCTTTATTTCCAATTACATGCAGTAATACATTATTATAAAATTATTTAAACCTTTATATTATTATGTACATTATTTCAAAATTATTATCATTACTTTATTCTAATATTATTAATTACCATTATTTTATGACAATTCATATTATTTTTAGATTATAACTATTAATAATGTCCATTATACTATACTAATTAGGTATGTCAATTTGATGGTTCCGTCAAGTTCGATGTAGATGTCGCCCTATTGGCCTAGGCCTCCCCCAGTTTCGACCATTGTTTTCTATCTCTTGCTGTCCTCGTCCACGTTTTCCCAAGTATTCGAGTGAAGTCATCTTCCCATCGTCTGGTCGGTCTTCCTCTTTTTCTCTTCTGTTCTCTTGGTATCACTTCCGTCACCTTCTTAGTCCATCTATTATGCTCCATTCTGCATATATGTCCGGCCCAATTCCATTTTAGTGTTTTGATAGTTCTAATTATGTCTCTCACTTTGGTTTTCTATCTGATTGTTTTGTTGTTGACTCTATCAGATACTTTAATCCCTAACATACTTCGTTCCATCTTCCTTTGGCACACCTCTAATCTGCTTTCGTCATCTTTTCTTAGGGCCCAAGTCTGGCAGCCATATATGAGAGAAGGCAGAATGGCAACCTCGTAAACTTTCCTTTTGATTGCCATACTTATCCGTTTGTTTTTCATAATTTCTTTCAATCCCCAATATTTTTTCCACGCTATTCCGATACGCCCAGCTGATGTAGTATCACATAAATAAATCACATTTAAAACAAAGACGACATAATAATATAAGGTCAAAAATGTAATATCTGAATTTATTCGATGTGGTACCATTTGATACCATTTCTACAACTTATATAATGTATGTTTGAAAATTGCTCCAAGCCATAGGAACAAGGTGTTAGATAATATTTTATTCATTCTATAGTTTTTTGTGGGACTACAGACAGTTTTTTGTGATGACATCATTCGCCGTAGTAGTGCTCGCTTATATGTTTTTTGCTCGCTGACATAACGTATTCTACCAGCCAACCGAGGATTTCAAATGAAATAATAAGTTTTTACAATTTCTACACATGAATTTTAGTATTTAAGCTCGTAAAGGTAAAGTTTTCAAGCCGCCTACAGGCCTCTGACATAGCTAACGCTGTTAGAGTTGCGCCCCATCACCCAAGTGGTCACCCATCCGAATATGGATCGTGCCGAACATTACGAGAAAAAAAGGGTTCTCTCTACTGAGCCCTTAGTCCAGGTTTTGCGTAGTTTACTGAAACTTTCGCGTTTGCGTGTGGTTCCATACATTTTGGTTAGTTCTTCCTCGTTTCCGCCAGGGGCGCTGTACAAAATTGTACATTTAAACCTGGGCTAACCCCTCTGAGCAGAACGCGGTAGTAGTAAGTAGTAACAGTATCCTGAACATAATTATTAGTAACCCTGATTGCCCTAAACAGGGATATTGGAATAATACTTTACTTGGTATCACATGATAACAATTACGTAGTACAAATTACAACTGTAATACCGACTAAGTTTTATCTGAAATAAAGATTTATTATTACCTAAGTATCACTCCATTTACTCGTTTCACAACTCACGGGCTGCCCCGGATCTTTCAAAGGCTCTGGTGGGGCCGAAACCAACACCAAGAGGCCTTTTTACAAACACTAAAGCATACAAAAATACAGTTTTTGGGTGGTAGGAAGAGGAAAACTATAGTAAAGACGGGGAATTTGTACAGTTCTGGGCTATTGAATTATTATTAAGTATTAGTCATCTTTAGTGATCACTGAGAAACACCTAATCAAACCACGGTATGAGCGCTACTAATTCTTAGTAGAACTAATTAAATACTACTCGCGCAATATGTACGAGTATGATTTAAATACAATATCATTTATTCAAACATTAAAATGTACAGACACAAATGTCAAAAAACTTCTAAACTGTTAATGGTTAGGTATGTTTGGAGATTACTAGAAGGAACTCAGTGATTCATGTATTTAAAAATTTCGTGCACTTATACATCAATGTTTACCTATATTACTATCTATCTATTATATATTGATCTTAATAAGATTAAATCTTTGAAATGAGTACTAGATATATAATACCTTAACTATAAGAAAATGGGAAAAAATCCTACTACAAAAAAAGAATACTTCGTAGTACTACAAGGAAAAAATGCCGATCCAGAAATTAGTTTCCTATACCTATCTACATCCGGACAATAGCAATGACATCACTATATTAACTTGGTGTTGTTGGTTGTTGGTAGGTAACCATTTACGCAGAACTAACCTATGAGTGTATCAGTTTTTTTAACTAATAACATTGAGCAATATCTCAACAGATCCTCATCATTTCGTATCAATACCCAAGATGTTTAGAATTATTGGTTCTTTTTGTCTGATTATGTATCCCTTTCGCTCATAGGTAAGTCTTTTTCTTGCGAATCTATTCACCTCAATAAAAGTTCATAGGTAACTCCTTTTCTTGCAAATTTATTCACGTTAAAATAATTTTTTTAACGCCGCTCAATTTTATTTTGCGTTTGACACACCTAAAACAAGTTCGTAGGTATTAAATAGACCTATAAAGTTATAAAGACACTATACATTAGTAATAATTAGGTATATTGAGCATAAATCTTATTTTCTTGAGGTGCCAGCTCCTATAGATCAAATTTTTCTTAGGTCCGTGATGTTACCTACAATCTGCAGATTCTCATTCTCATTCTCATTTGAAGTAGGGGCGATAAGTCCTGCACTGACGTCCCGCATGGGGTGTTTTGTGCATTTCCCCCTCCAGCGTCTACCCGAGCCAGCCCAGCTCCTTAAAATAACGGAGCGTGGCTCTGGGCCGCTGGCATAACTGCTCCAGTGGCTTGGTTGGTATCCCAGATGGCGATGAGGATGATGCTGTAGATGCTGATGACAAAGCAATAGCAGCGTCATGCAACCCGAAAGCGATTCTAGTTTCGGCCGTGGCCTTGCAATGCCACAAGACATGCTCTACCGTTTCATTTCCTGCAGGCAACCACGACAGAGTGGGCTGTCGGTGGCTCCCAGTTTCTACATGTGACTATTCAAGTTGCTAACTAACTAATATGCAGATATCCCAATCCTGACTGAAGCTGACTCAGCAGCTGCGCGGGATTAGGTTATCCGCAGCGTGAAGCTCGGTACCGAGTACCAGAGGTCTATCATTGAAGTTGTTTAGACTTTGGAAACTGCTGCGCGGAATGCTGTAACGCAGTAGGCGCAAGCCCGTTGTAGGTATGCAGTAACTATGATGTAATCTGCGATGTTTACATGATCACGCTTCTGGGGTGCTCTATTGTTTCCCGGTCTTTTGTATTCGGTTTTATGGTTTTATGACTCGAGCGGGGTCGGCCTTTGTCTGCCTTCTATTGTTTAATTGTTTTGGTCTTTTCGTATTGGAGAAACAATAGGGAAGTCTCGAACTTTCAAGTTGTTTACTTGTTAACACAATAGCGTTTATTAGATCTAGTAATGTCACGAATTATCTAGTAAATTCCAGACTGTAATAACGGATATAAATACGCTGGCCGACCCTTAAGGACTCAGTTTTTCGTTTACCTTCGAAGCGAAAACATCTCGTTGACCAGTGCGATTGTGAAGTGACTAGTTTGTGTGAATATCAGTGCCAGTGTAAAGTGTTTGTGTGAACCAGTTGTGTCGTGTGTATTGTGATTTTGTGCAATAAAGTGCAAAGTGTATAATTGGCGTTTTAACTGATTATCCAATAACCCATCTCGTAACAATACCTACGAGTAGTATTTTTTTGCTGAGATTGAAACAAGCCCGAATTTTTTTTTAGCAAAATTCACCTTCTTGGCAGTTAAATGAAAACTTTTTACCAAAAACAATCACATTGTGGACTACAACGTGTACAAGGCAATTTTTCTTGCAATATCTATGGTGCAAATGTAAACAATGTAAATGACACGACTTGTTGCGGTAAAATTCCTACTAAACCAGGTGTGACCCGTAAAAAGGCACGGCACATACGTCGTGACCATAGATATCTAAAGAGCCTATTCGTTACCCGGCAGAGTGGCAACTGGCAAGATACTTACATGTAGAATGTCTACGAAACTTACGATTACATTGCGGAAAGAAGTGTGGTGTAATCGTTTGTGAATAAAAAATGTAAGCGATAAGTCATTACTTATGTACCTAATTAATATTAGTGTTATGCGTAGTTGTGGCCACTTCTAGATCTAAATAACATGTTCCAAAACTGCAGTAATTTCCGTGTGACTGTACATATTCGTAAATCCCTCTGACAGCAACGAGGATAAACCACCGAATAAAATAGAGTACAGCCGTGCTCTATTTTATTCGGTGGTTTATCCTCGTTACACGAAATCGAAAACATAAGTCTACAACAAGATTATTTTTTGCAAAAATTAGCATGACCGACTTCACCCGTGTACAGAATTCGCGAATATTTCGCAAGGATCGTTGTAGCATTTTCACATTATTGTTGATTTATCAAAAATGGCTCAGCCGATTTCGATAAAATTTAAATGGGACCAATTTCGAAGTATATTCTTTTCAATAAAAAAAGAATTATTGAAATCGGACAACTATAAAAAAAGTTATGCTTGGTTATAAATTTAAAAAAAAATTATAATATACTCGTATATACGCGTCGAATTGTATACCTCCTCCGGTGGTTCGTCGGTCAAAAAAGGTATTTCGAAAATTGTCTTGGTTTTTTTACGTGTTTCTTATGTTTCTCGGTGTGCTAAATACGAAAATGATTTTCATTTTGTCAGAGTACGTGTCGTTTTCTGACAATATAATTATATATTTTGAACAAGTTGGACAATTTTTTTTAAATTTATACTATTGTAGCTAAATTCATTTTGTACCTAAAATACATCCATTAGTAAGCACTAAACACATTTGTTTTCTCAGTGAGACTCCTTTTGGTATATTTTTGTTTGTGGGAAGCAACTGGAAGGTGTCTCTGAAGCGTCCGACAGTAGTGTGGTGCCATCATTGGGACAGTCCACCGTTCCTGATATCTTTTTCTATATCGATAATATTGTATTGGTGATATTGTTCACCTTATTCTTCACTCATATCCCCTAAATTTGTTATGGTTCCCATTATACATGGTTTCGAAATAGCCCAAAAACCACCTTTTTGCAAAAATAAAACGCATTTTATTTTTGCGCACGCATTCTGGATTTTTCGAGTGTTTTTTAGTATTCAGAACACGTAGAAATCAGATAAAAGCCTTTTTTCCTTTAGACCAGTGTAATAGTATAGTTTACTACACTAACTAATATTAAATCCTCTGTGGTCGTGATAGCCTATGGCGAGGACGCGTAACATAAAGTTCGAACGTAATTATACCAAATGTGTGCATCGAAGGCGCTCTACAACCCCAGAACAGACTACAGTTACTATGTAAAATACATCAACCGACTCATTGACAGAGTTGGTGAAATTGAGTTACTAAAAGGCTAATCAAACTTCGTCAGACATAATGTTACGTCAATTTGTGTAAGCTCAAATTGTCTCAAAACAATATTAGAGTACGGGGTATATCTTCAGCTGTCGACTTTTTGTCGATATGACAAAAAATTGCCTCATATAGGCACAATAGTGCCGGGTCATTTTCTATTTCGGTCCATATGTACAGATATCCAATGTTGAAACATTGAACTTCTGACATCGTCAGACAGCTACAAGAATCCTGTTGCCGGAACGGCTCAAACGCTGCCAGAATGACGCCACTCTTGTTCTAATGATTGCGAAGAAGTCCGGCACCCTCGCCTCAGCAAACATACTTGACCAATTGACTCATTATTATGACCAAATTTTACTACAAAGCCACCCCGAAAACGCGAAAAAAACTTAACTGTTTCTTACTCGTACATTTCGTTCAAGGTCATTGAAAATGTCGTATGGAGAACTGACTTTTACGAGACTTCAGCATTGATCTCAAAGTAAAAGTGTAAGTAAGTAAAAGTACATCATAAAAGTACTCAAAGTAAAAGTACATAACGAATGTGTGAAAAATGGGAAATCCTTGCATTTTGCAAAATTTGGTTTTCCTCTGACGTTTACAATCTGACAGCAATTTATGTAGGTAAGCTACAACTACGTCGTAGACTTCCAGTTCATCCTACAATTTTCACACAAGGACCTATATACCTAGACTATTAACAAGTAACCGCTTACAAATGTACAAAAAATGCTATAGTAGCTCCCCCATTCAAGTACAAAAATAAGTTGGTCAGCCACAGTTGCTAACACGGCGACCTCGGTCACGCAGCTGAGAAGAAATTCAATCGCCGTTGATTGATCGATGACGTTACAAATGAGCTGCATGTGTCGTGAATCAAGATTCAAAGGAACGATTGACGTTCGACGTTAATAAAGTTGTAAGGCAAATAGTTCCTGTCAATGCTTGGAAAATATATGTGCTAATAATATGTTATGTATAATTGATGGTCGATAAATCCGGTGAAGACCATGATAAGGTGAACAGAGATCCTCTGGGCTCGTGAATGGTTAGAGATGGGGCTCTGGCAATTCACTCAAACGGGCTCGGGGAGAACGACAACGTGTGTGGCACCTTTGTCGTAGAGTACCGTACAAGCCTAGATAGGCTCGCGTAGTCATATAAAGTACTGGGAGCAACGTTGCGTTCCCCTGGAGATCCCGGAGCTCCCAAGGCTGGCAACCTAGGAGGTTTAGTGGGTTCAATCCCACATAATCCGACTGCACCCCAAAGCAGACGGGAACCTTTCGAAGATATCCCCCTCGTTAAAAAAAGTGGACAGAGATTCGGAGCAAACGATACAAACCGTTTCCCACCGGTCTTATTGAAAATTTATATGGCAGGCCTATATCTAGCAGTAGCAGTTCTACGGCTGATATGATGGCGCTGACTAAGGTCAAAAAAGATATAATAATACTACGCTAAGGTATAATTATTTTCCTGTCTAAGAAACCACTGGCGCTTTTTAAAACACCAGTTTTGACAAAGCTATGAATTAAAAATTACTAAGCAAAATAAAACCAGGATACTGAACAAGAGGAAAGCATTATCTGTTAGGTAGGTACTATTCTTAACATAATTTACGATATGACACATATTGAAATACATCGAGTTCTAATGCAAATATCTATCATTCGTAATTTTGTTGCTGATTTTTATTTGCTTTGTTTGAATAAATCATGTAGTAAGCTCATGTGTTTGAAATATTTTTGGCCAAACAAAACATTGTATTCATGAAAAACTGATGCATAACAAGTAACACGTCAAAACTTATTTAAGAAACTACACATTTGCTCGCAACATGAAACATCATTCTGAATGACAACGTTTTTAAAACCAAACAAACGCTCAAAAATAGCAAGTTTTTGATGTTTCATTCACAGGAGCTTTACAATTTTATTGCTTTATAAATAAGCTTTATGTACTCACTTGTGAGTCTTCGGTATTTTCACAAGCTTCATTTCATGATCCTTTGTAAGAGCTGATAGAGGTTCAGCTGATATTGCAGTTCTCTTGAGTCTTCGTTCTCCAAGAGGGTAAACCCTTGTATTTTCCATACCAGGACACCTCATTACAAAACATTCTTCTTCATCCAATCCATTCTTATGGCTATCAATAATTTGTCTTGTCAGCGGTTTCACCACTTGCCTATATTTGTCTATTTCATTCTTCAGGTATCTGATCTGGGCGTCTTTGTCGTCCATTTCATTCTCTAGTAGAGCTATAATTTTATCTCTTCTCTTCAACTCTTCTGTCTTCTCTAGCACTAGACGCTTCATTTCTAGATACTTCTTCTCCAACTTGTACGTGTGGTCCATTTGGCACTGTTTTGTTTGCGTTTGCGACATTTTTATAGAGTTCAATGTCACTTTAAATACTAAATACAAATCACATTATATCTGAAATTTTGATCAGGAAAAGACGTTTAACGAAACTGTTGTGTAAATATAAACTGATATTTATCGTTATCTATAGACCTATCAACGTCGATAGATAAAATTCAACGTGTTCACGCTTGAATCTTTAACTTCTAATTCATAGATTCACAAAAAATCTACAAAGATGAATCTCAACCAGGCCAGTGTTCAATAATATTAAAATTGAATTACGTCATTGATTACTTATTGTATTCATATAAAAATATTGCGGTGACTGATTCAATGTGAATAGTGCAGTGGTAGTGAGTCAAGTGCCGAATGACTTTGCGTATGCGTTGAATTGAAACATGCTTTAAAACGTACGAGTATGCGCCGACGGCCAGTCTGGTTTAGCTTTAATTGGTTTTCATTAAAACATGATTAATGTGCCCGATTAATAAACAAAGCTGGAGCTTTAATTTAAATGGACTTCGTGGTTAGCTGCATTGCCCCGGGCGAGGACGTCGCTTGGTAATTTCGACACTCATAAAATGGTATTCATAAAGGTTAAGAGATCATTGACGAATTCTACGACGAACTAATAAAATTCATTTCCGGATACCTTATTTTTTGTCAAGATTTCCTATTTACTATACCTAATTCAAGATTACAAGCGTAATCTTCCTGTACGTTATTTAGCTGCTCCTACCTTATTCATGATCTAAGTAGGTATATCATATTAATTATGGTACTCTATGAAGCTGAGGTTCCCTGCTGTAAAGACGTTCTCAGTAGCACCTACATTAATTATAAGAAGACTAATAGCATTTTGACTTTATAGCACTTAATATCATTTCTGCACATTAAAATTTGTTGACGATGCCTACACCTGTTCTTTCCATGTAATATTTTAATTCAACCTAATACGATTAGTTAATTCATGTTCTCACATCGTCTCCATCTCGTTATTTGTTACCAACTGACATTTATTATTCATTTATTGTGTGTACTCGCTCATTAGCACTTCAAATAGCATGTGACAATATTCAATGGACAATATCAGAGCACGTTTAACCAGTTGTGTAGGTGAAATTATTTGGTAAAGGTTGAGCTAAGTTGATACCTTTCTAAGCTTTGTAAGGTCATGTTAAGATTAATGCGGTATGTACAGGAAATTTGGTTCACGGGCATGTGAGCCATGCATTTGGAAGGTGGGTTTGGTAGCTTCAATGTCAGTTCAACCGGTTCGCTGCATGCAATGAGGTTACTTCATTTTCAAAATGTGAAATAAAAAAAGTAATTTTTGTTTTTATCTTCCACGTCTATGTATTTTTTGTTAGGCAAAATAACAACAGACGCGATTGAATTTGAATTAATGTTTACGCTAGAGACAGATGTTTTTGCTCCGTTGCTATTCGTTCCGGCAATCGAAAGAAGTTTGCTTTGAAGTTCCAAAGCACTGACATAACACAGGCTAATTTTATTCAAGCTGGCAGTTAAGCTAAATGTATCGACGTATCTTTATTAATAGATAAGATACCACTATCAACGATCACTTTACGGCTCATCAATACTATCTAGATATTCGAGCCCGTGGCGTCTGTCATACCATTACAGTGGAGTGCCATTTAAATTCTGACCTAGACCTGTTTCCATTGAATTTGGATGAAAGCCCAGTGCACGTTCCGCCACATTAAACCGGATCTCAAGAATTAATTTCTGTTTCAATAACACTTTGTTATAATAGGTCCTAATTGTGATATCGTACGTGAGTAGATGGTTACGTGGGCTTTCTTCATTAATTAATAAAATATGCAGCTCATTGAATACAAAGTGCGGCTGAAAATTGTGATGAAATATTTCATTATTAATTAAAACCGAAATTATAATAATATGAATATGTACTACGAGAAATGAAACTAGAGGTCATATCTGATTCATCTGAAATCTTCACTATCAGTTCGGTATCAACAAATAATTAAAAGAGAAAGTTTGTGCTTGGGTGTGTTTATTTTCTGGAAAACAAATGATGTCATTTTTCTCGTAATCATATATCTGTATTTAAATATTTCTTGTTCATCTCAAAAAAAAATTAAACTGCAGAATGTGACTTGCCAGAAATCTACATAAGTAATGTGAGTAATTAATAACAATAATCGAGCAATTCAAAGTATTTAATCCAAATGAACAATAAAACGAATACAATACGAACTATTACGTACACCTCATTAATTTTTCCTAAGTACACAGAAGTTAATTATCTTATTACCATAAACTACACCTTAGTGACAGTATCTATATAATCCAGTGACAAATTGACACTTTACTTTTGGTTTCCAGTTTATATATTAGTTCGTATATAATTACCATGCGTGTGGTAATGGACACGCACGTTAAGATTTAATGAAACAGTTGTGATTATTTATTATTTAATTACTTGTCTAAAGAGTAAAGACATACAAGCATATGTTGCTCCATAATTATTTGTAGCTTTAATTATTTCAAATGTTTTTGATATGATTGATGTTAAAATTATCATATCCATTTTGCAACATTGAGAAATGTTACACAGTAAATCCAGGTAGATAAGACTACGTTCCTAATAGAATTGGTTCGTCATAAATATAAATTACTCTTCTTTAAATCGCATATGAGTGCCAAAGGCAAAAAATAAAATTGATTGCTTCAACCTTCATAGTTAATATATTAGATACTAAGCATAGATTTGGTACAGCTTGGCCCTAAAGTTAAATTTTTAGATAGTGTTATTGATATGAATTCAAAACTATTGATTATTGAAGCAGCCCAACGTATGGATGTAACGTAACGTATGTAACGTAATGTATTAGAAGTAAAAGAGAAATTCGATCTTATTAAAGATGGAGATCTACATCCAAGCAGTGGACGTTTTATGGTTCAAAAGAAGAAAAAAAAGAAGAAAGATGCTAGACGATGAAAAATGCGATAATATATTACTGAATCAGTAATGAAAGAAAATGCAATAATATATTACTGAATCAGCCTAACATAAAACGGGTATGTAACTTCTTAAAGAACTACAGGGGAGACCTACCCAAGTAGTAGCCCTCAAGTAATGTTGAAAAGAAGGAAAAGAAAAAATAAAGATACCAGATGATGATAGATGATACACGTTAGGCTAGCAAGCTGCACAAAGATACAGATTACATTGGATTTGTTCCCAAAACAAACAATAAAAAGCGTTTATTAATAATAATTGCTAGGTCAGTCAATCTACCCGTTCCCATGCTCATGGTTTTTTCCTCTAAGAACGTTGAACTCAACCGTAAATTCTTTTTTGCTCCGGCTTTAATTTTATCTAAAAGTTGGATAATCTCGATCAAGTTGACGTCACGCGTTAAGTCAGTTTCAACCAGGTTGACAGAATATAGACAAACGCTATTTACTGATATCCTTAACGGCCTATCAAACAGAGCTGTCTCATTTACACGTTAGCAAGTTTTATTACATCAGCATTGATTAGGCTTGTTAACTAAAAAAATATAATTAGTCCATCAAATAGATTGTCAGAAAATATTAGACGTATTTTTTCTTTTGTCCATTTAACATGAAATGTCACGAGCCCTCACTCTCAAACTTTGACAAGGTTTATCTTTGTCACTGATTGTTTTATTGACAAAAGAAAAAATATGTGTTTAATTTTTAATAATGATGAGGACTAATTACAATAATGATTTTTATACCTGGCAAACATCCCTATTTCCAAAAATCTTATGTAGCATTTATAAACCGTAACATGTGTAATACATTCAAAAATTGAGGGTTGCGACATCTTTGATTTAACAGATGAGATCAAAAATAATCTGCTATTTTCGTTTTTATTATAAGATCATATTTTATGATAAGATACTTCATCAAATCAAGATAATTAAAAAAATCCTACAAAACGAGTAAATATAATGATAAACATTTGCCATACACCGTTTTTGGAGTACAGATTGGGGAGGACCAAAAAAGTACAGAATAACTGTGTGAAAGATGATAGAAGCAAACTTAGAGTAACTACACATAATAATATGACGGCTGGTAGACTTGAATGAAATAATATACATGATACAATGTACAAACTGACTCCTAATAAATTATATGGGTTGTGGTTAGATAGATGATGATGACAACATAATCATAGTTTTTGGAATTAATATGCTGTAATTTTTTATCTCTGAAATTGCGCGAGCAAGTTGGTATTTCGCGTACAAAATCCCCTTAAGTCAGTTTTAGCCAGGTTGACAGAATACAGACAAACGTTATTTACTGATATAATATAGGTTTGACGTTATCATCACAGGTAAAACATGGCGAAACTACCGAAACCATTAGCGTGGACGACGATGTAGATGATGGCGTAATGACAGTGCTATTTATAGATACGCTGATATAATGCTAATTTGCTCGTAAAAGGTTACAAGACCGCCAAAACTTTTGGCAAAATGTGCAATATAGGGACAGTTTTGTTTGATATACCTATCTATTTTTAGGGACTATTTAGAGACAGTTGACATAGAACTTTAAAAATTACTGAAAATAAAATAGTTATTTTTGGCAACAATCTGCCTGTAATGCATGGTTTGTTTATAGATAGCAATCGTCAACTATTGTCGTATTGAAAGTAAAGATGTTATAAATATATTTCCAGATCCCCAATATAAATTGTAGGATCGTCATTATATTTGACGGGTGTCATTATAATTATCAGTAAATTTATAATTTATTCTCAAAAATGTAAAATGCCGAGTATTAACATTTGGATCTATCTACAAATCATAATAAATATCATGTCTACAATTTATTATCTCTCATGATACTGGTGACTACTGCATGTTTATGGTAGCGTAGAGAAAAAATATGCGAATTAAATATTTGTATCGGAAAACATAAAACCAGACCTAATTCTAGGCACTTAAAATCTTTATTTTACGAGCAGAATCTGGATTATTCCATACACCTGTCTCTGAGGCAGACCGTCATGTGGATACGTAAAGGATATACATACCCGCACACAGTACGTTTCAAAATCCCTTTCATCTTTACCATAAATCAAATTCTACGATAATTTCCAAAGTAAACAAGCCCTGTGAAGTTTCCTATATTCGTCGAGATCACAAATATTTGCAAATGCAAATCTAAAAGTCGTTTCCGAAGTCACCAGAAGGTCAACTATCACGTTCTCATAAAGGAGTCGTAAAATTTTTACTGCTCAGATTTTGAGGGTTTAAGCCGTAACGTTTAGCTCTCTAATTAGCCTCCGGGACATAGCATAGTAATTATTAAACCTTGACACACTTAGCAGTTCGAGAAAAATGTACATCTGTTAAAAAAATATCAAGAGTTTACAGGTCGATGTCAGGGAATAGCTTGGTCATTATATTTGTAGGTTTGGCGCGCTATTTTGGTAACCTTCAGGTCACGGTGTTCTGGAGATGACAGCTGTCAAAATCGCCGTGAAAAATAGTGGTTTTGAAGTAATTTTAGATGTTGGGAAATTCTCGAGGAGTTTTTCCACGATAATGTTTAATCTGTGCTTCTTTTGTAGAGAAATAGTAAGAGTTGTAAGCATTATTCTTCGCAACTATAATAAAAAAATATTAGGCATGTTTGTTAATTCAAATGATAATAATATTCAAGCTTGGATAAATAATATATTAGGTACCGACTAACCATCAACCACAAACAAATAAACAGAACAATTGCAACTAGAATTCATAGAATTGACCACAGTTGCGTATAAGTAGTATTACTAAAAAACCTCATAAGCACATAGTATTGAGCACGCATAAATTGATCTATCTATAGAAAAATTGCAAAAAACAACAATGAAGCAGCGAGCATGTCTACAAACTATTCTAATCATAGCCGTTTATCCAAGATACTTTATATCGTTATTGTATAGAAAATGACAAAGACGAATAAAAAACAGTTTCCGGAAGGCGTAACAGTATCGAAGGTTGCTCTCGATACACTAGGCAGGAAACCATTGATGCGTAACTATGTACTGGATACTGAATCACGTAAATCTTATAAGTAGTATCGGCCCTTGCCAATAATACTTCATTAAAGGAATAATTAGATGCTTTAATGTCATGGGTACATTAAAGGAGCTATATTAACCATATCATAGGCACATTGGAACATATGCGAAGATAAAAATATGACCCTGCTGCCCTAGGCTTTAAATTGACTGCATAGGAATACGATAGAAAACTGTCAAATAGGTATGGTTTTCTTTCTGAGGTTAGGTTTGCGTTTGACCATAATATCCTGCCTTATCTTAAGAAGAGATGCAGACTGGATTGTTGCACGCTTATTTAGAAGATCTCTATAACAATGTGCATTAGATGAGACTGAGAATGTAGATGTACCTTACTTGAAAAAAGGGGATCATGTAAAGCGTTCGATTCTTATGTAATCGCCAGGGACGTTGAATATTTCAAGGTTATCGCTAATACTACAATGATGCAATTGAAATTATATGCTTTCAACCCGAATTTATTTACGTAAAAAAAGCTCTAGATTTCAAAAAATTATATTTATCTTAATTGAGGTAAAAGCGACCAACCGACGATTTAAATGTACAAGTACATAAATAATAAGATATGGAGATTCAATGTCTTCTAATACTGAAATACTGAAAGCTTCTTTTATCGAACTTTAATAAAAGTTACATTATAAATAAAAAAACTGATCCAAAAATGATTTTGCATGACTCGAGAAAACCTTGCAAGCGCAAAAACATTTTTTGTTGCGACATTTTTACTTGAATATCCTTTTATAAGTAATCATAATTATTTATTTGGTAATACCAGTTTACACGTAGATCTAGAGCCAAAGGGACCGATTGAACTTAATACAAAGACTGTTTATGAAATCCCGCCATCTGCATTTCAATGAAATCCTTCTTATATTCCGGCGCAGATTTTAAATCAACAGAATGGTTATTTATCAGCAACAGTATATATTTTATCAAGGTTATTACAGCTTTCACGAAACTTGTATTCGGGGTTTCAGACCAAGCTTTGCATTTTCAAATATTTAAGTATGTTTATTTTATCTGATCGTTTCATTGTCAATTGTGATTGTGGAACGACGTGACACAAATTTTTAGCCAAAACGCTAACCTTCATTTGAATAACCTGTGGCTGGATTAGAATATATTTTGTTTGTTACTCCTTCATTTGAATTTGCTAGTGTAGAAGTACTTGCGAAGAATGTACAATAGGACGATAAATTAAATGGTCCGATTGAAGACATCACGACAAATGGAAGTATAGAAAGAGGCGCGGCACTTAATTTGTTGAATCAATATTAATTGAGACCATGGTTTTATTTAAAAGATGAAGACGAATGTCTAAATATAGAACGCAAATGTTGCAAAGTTAAGCATGACTGTCAACATTCAATTATATCAGTATCAAAAGAAATAATATAGATTAGACAGGAAGTGTTAAAATTCAGTATCAAATTAAATTAAAGAGCTTATTCGTTTGAGTCATAACTAGCAAAAAAGGTCAATAGCATATCGGACATAAAAATCTTAATGAATAATAAATAAAATCTATAAAAGCGTGAGAAAACAGGTACGAATCTAAAACTCATAACACGATAAAAATAATCGTTTGTTAATTGTAATCTTCAATCAGATAATATTTGTCACCATCACACTCGAGGAAAAAAAAACACTGGCCGATGATCTCAATATTTCCAAAAAAGAAGAAATAAAACAGTTTCGGTAAACGTCTGACATTTAAAATTCACATTTGATATTCAACGTTTTGCGTTCGATGTTTAAAATTCGCGTGTGATTCGCTGTTCGATATTCCAGCAACGTTTTACCGGCTTGAGCGCCGCGGGAGGACTAGAGTTGAGTTAGGTTGGTCTCGGGCTCTACCATCGTTGGATCACTGTAATGACTAAACAAAATGTCCACGAGACTCAATCTGCAGTTTGCTTTCAATAAGCTCATATTTTACGGTGATTTATTACAAATTTATGGCTTTGAGCGCGACAAATTTGAGAATTTATCAGCTCAGTTCTTTTTAGATAAATCAACCAACTAAAATAAAATAAAAACTAGAGAAAAAAAATCATTTGTCTTATATTTGAAACGGTCATCGTGTTGTTATCATAACATGTCACAGTATAATGCGCACACACTTTTTCATAGAAATTTGTATTTTTAACTAACAATAATAAAACCGTTTTATATTTTTGTTATACTCTATAAAATTTAACTTGATCTCTGCGACAGTGACATTGACATAGAAGATTGACATTTTTAGAGTTGAAATAGTGGTGGAAAAATCGATTTTCAAACAATGTTCTAATGAAATCGAATGAGTAGTTGAAGGTGAGAAATTGGATTTTATTTATGTACACGTGTAAATAATGTTATGATATTAATTAAATACTCATAATAATGTAACGGTAGTATTTATCGACGTTTTTCACTATTATCGATGCTAATGTAACATATAATTGGGTTTAATTTAATTACACATGTAAAAAATGTTATGATATTAAAATATACAATAAAATTAATAATAAATTAAGTTTTATTTAAAATATCGTTAGTATAAACTATCGATATTTTAAATAAAACTCTATCTAAAACTCTGTGGTCACGATCATTCGTCGCCCATCACTAATTGGCATACCCATAAAGTATGACATTGACAGGAACTGTTTGTACTATTAAGAAATTCAGGACTTCATAGGCGTGATTTTTCTGACAGCTGTCGCAGAGATCGAGTTAGATTTTAAGGAGTATAGAAATCAATTTCCATTACAGGCGAGTAAGATTGTAGAAATGTAGAGTATTGTTTAGGAAACTTTTAATAAGCTAAATGCAATCATATTATTACAAGTGTAAACTAATTATTAAAAACTTCTGTATGAAATCTTTGTTGTTTTTGATTAATGTCACGATTTTTTTCTGTAAGTATATTTTAAAATAACATTTTGTTACCTTTGTGGGGTCCAAAAAATCTATCCTGGAGTTTAATTTATCGTGTTCCTTAAAGTCTGCAGGGATATTCTGATTTTGTTGGAGCCAACCGCCCAACTGCAACCAAATCGGATGGTATAGCTATTCTGCAGAATAGCTCTCCGCTGGCAGCGACCTCCTGCGACCCATATTGAAGTCATTTTTTTTTATCGCAAATAAGTCCGCACTTGACCACCAACTCGCCTGATGGTAAGCGACGTTGTGGTCGAAGATGAAGCACGCAGACCTAGAAGATACCTATTCACTCTGACCTTTTTATTGTATCTCTTAGGAAACAGGAAATGCTGACTCCGGACCCAAGTTAAGTGGGCCGCTGCAAGACAAACCTAGCCAAGTAGGGATTTTCGGACGCTGACAGGATACAGTGTGAATGCGGAGCCCCCGAGCAGATTTTTTTTTTATTTCGAATAGGTTCGCGTTTGACTACACACTGCCTGATGTTAAGCAGATGTGCGGTCTAAGGTGTAGCACGCTTACCTAGAAGATACCTATTTACTCGGGATTTGAAGACACCAACGTTGTACTTTAGCGGGAAGACAGACCCAGGCAAAGCGTTCCACATTTCGGCTGTTCGTATGAGGAATGAGGATTCAAAACGCTTGGTTCTAACGCGCGGAATGTCCACCATAAAAGGGTGGCGCTTTGGTCGCGTCTGTCTAGCCGTACGATAGAAGAAAGGGGCAGGGGGGACCAGATTTTGCAACTCCTGGGCGTACTCTCCGAAGATATAGATCATCTGCTTACGGGATCACAGGGCTACATCCTGCGGGGTCGCAACGGCTAAATATTGGGAGAAAATAATTTAACCATTTTGAACTATTGACACGACGAAGAAAAAGTGTTGGGACTTCTGTAGCAATACTGGATATAGGTCCCAATTCGATTGGCTCAAACTAAATCGGAATGTGTATAAGAGCTATTTAATCTGGAGAAGTCACAGGGTCCTGGTCTTTGACTAATTAATGGATCAAATATGACTTTTATGTCAAAATAAATGATTTGTTGTTGTTCTATTAATTTAGTTGTTTGATTTCAAGTTTTAAGTTTTAAAATATTTGACAATGACTTATAATTGAACTGTTTTCATAAAATAATTCATGATTCGCACATGACTATAGAAATCGTAAAACTTATTGTGGTTGATGAATTCATTGACATAGAAATTGACTGCCATCGCCCAGACAATGGTGCTTGAGTAATTAATTTTTAATAGCTGTGTGTTCTATTTCAGTGAGAAGCGTGGATTATGGTTTGTTATTAAACTTCCATATAGCTGGCTGGAAATATATATATTGCTATTTTTACGAAACTAATTTATATAATCATAATAATAATGTACTCAACAGAATTATTAGGCATAATATTACAATAAGTTAAGTAATAAATATTATTCATTCAAGTCATACAATTACAAATTCTTATTACAATTACAATTCAAATTTTAATGTTAAAACATAAGTCAAATATCAGATACAATGAATAAGTAAAAAAAGTCATAATAATAACATTAAACATATGAGAATATCTTTTTAGGAAATCACAGTATTTTAGGAAATAATAATAATTATGTTTTAGAAAATAGTAATTACTAACTTTTTAGGAAATAATATCTTGTATTTTCAATCATAGGTTGTAAGTACTTATTAAAGTTGAACATTTTTTTATGGCAGCCAGTTTGCGTCTTTCTTATTTCTCAGTACTATTATTTATTAATTTTAGTTTGTTCTATATGTGTAAACGTTAAAGTATAATTAAAGCTCAGAACATGAAGCAAATCGTTGCACAGTAGCTTAGGTCAACGGGAGTAAGGGATTGAATTCTGCGCAGCTTGCAGCGAACTTAAATTATCCTCTATTAAAAACTTTGATTCAATCTCTACAAAAATGTCAAAAAGTTACACCACTACAACCGCTACTAATTATTTTGTTAAATAAACACGTTGTCGCGTCTTTTGTAATTCAAAAACCGGATAAGTGCGAGTCAGTCTCGCACATCAAGGATTCCGTACAAATCCAGAAAATTTCACAAAATTGAGAAGTAAATTGTTAAAATCTCTATAATATAACCATCGACAAATTTTTTTTTTCGCTTTTCTAGTCATACATCGAAAATTACACAATTTCAAAATAATATATATTAACTTGTTTTAGCATGTGCTAATGAAGATCTTTTATATGATACCTTACATGATACAATTTACTCACTTTGAATTATGAACCCATATTTTGTGAATTTTGAGGCCTTATTTTCTTTTGATTTAAATAAAAATGTACAGTTTCCAGATTTATTTGTGTACTCTAAGACAATGCTTCTCGCCAAATTTCATAGTTCTATGTCAACGGGAAGTACCCTGTAGATTTTGATTTTTGTTAGTGTCGAAATATGCAGTTTTTTTACGCCATAAACGGCTCTAACTTTTTTAAACGATAACTGAGAAGTGTTTCTTTAACACAACTGCAGGAGACCATAGATTATACGTATACAGTTAAAATTTCAACTCGATGTCTTAACGCGTTCCCGAGATAAAGAGTCTTGACATACACACAGACGGACAGACGAACAGACGGACAACAAAGTGATCATATAAGGGTTCCGTTTTTCCGTTTGAGGTGAACCCTAAAAATCACAGATGTCTAGTCATAATTATTATTAGATGAGTACCTACCTTCCCAATTTACACAAACTACCAGTTTATTAAGTCAAGACAAGTTTTAAAAATACTGCCATTATAATAGCAACCATAACAAGCCAGTGTAGTGGTTGGTTCTATTTTTGGCCGCGTGGCTTTATTGGCCTTCAAAATAATATTTGCCATAGAACTCAACCTACGGAATTTTACAGAGACTACCATTTTGCATGCATAATAAAAATATTTTTAGTTTTGTTTATGCTCTATCCTAAGCTTTGGCTCTGTTGTATGGTTACTACGTACAATTTAATCTGTCATAATAGTACTAATTTGGACCTTTTTCTGTGGGTCTCAAATAGTACAATTTCAAGGTTAATCCTTTAGTAAAAATTGGTTTAGTAAAATGATAAACACAACGACACTCTAGAAAATAAAAAACAATTTAGGCAAATTTATTTTAGGCTTTGACTGTTATAAAAATCATTCAATATCTCCATCACGTATACACCTTGAATCGGAAGAAAATAAAAAATAATATTGCACCATTTTAGCTCCCCTCTATAATTAGGTCTTACCTTACAACTCTTACAAGCATTAAAATTTATTGATAGGAAAGTAGCGCGTAGGAAAGCGACACATATGAAAATTGAGGAACTAAATCTGAGCCTTTCAGACGGTGGCGGTACTATTTCATTGTAGACTTGTTATTAACATTTTATTACCTTGATAATTTATGTGGAATATAGTATCAATTTTAGATCAGAATTAATCCGCAAGACTTCATGGAAAAATATACTAAATGAAAATTGCTTTCAAACATTTCTATCAACGAATAAATTGTTAAGATTTTTATATTTCACGAAGAGATATTACTACAGACTCAATTTATTGAAAATATTAGAAAGCCGATAATCGTTTAGATGATTGTTTTTTAGCGCCATCTGTTGGGTTGGTACAAAAGCAAAAATTTAAAGCTACTCATCACTAGACAGCGCTAATATCTGTAATATTTCCACACGACACAGATGGCGCTATAACCAATTAATAAATAAATAGCGATTAAATTGTTGTACATAAACAAAGTACTTAACTTATGTAGTCGCTATGTAGTAGATAAATCAAAATTAATACTAGAAAACATATATTACAATGAGACGCGACAATACACGATTTATTAGTCATATTATGTTCATACATTTATCTCCTTTCAGTCACGATTTTCCAACAGAAACAATTTAATGGTTCATGTGCCACATTCTTGTTTAGATTTTAGATTAACTTAACTGCTTATTTATTTTAATGTGTAAATTTAATTATATAATTTATTACAGCAGAAGCCGACAAAAGGTATGTCTACTCAAAAATACATAGGAAAAAATCTACACCTACCGATGTACCTATATTTTATCTGGTCGACATACTAATCATTCACAGGATGTGGCTTTCCATTATTTATGGTCTCTTAGGTACTAGGCCTTATTAAAATAAGCTCTAGGAACGAGTAATGGAGAGGGCTATGCTCAAAATCTCTCTGCGAGATCGAATCAGGAACGAGGAGATCCGTAGAAGAACCAAATTTACCGTCATAGTCCAGCGGATTGCGGGTAGGATAGGTACATATTACGCAGGATTGATGACCGATGGGGGTGGAAAAGTTCTCGAGTGGAGACCACGTACCGGTAAGCGCAAGAAATCGTCCCACAAGGTGGACGGATGACCCCATTAAGACCGCAGGATTGCGGCGCATGCAACAAGTCGCTATCAACCTGTCTTATTGGAGATAAGTGAGGCCTATGTCCAGCAGTGGACGTCTAATGGTTGATGGATGGAAATATTAAAATGATAATGGTTAAAATTTAAGATCATAGATATTTTGTGGTTTTATAGCAGACTTTAATTACTTTTAATAAATTAAAACTTTAATAAATATTTTCGCTTACGCTATTATAGCTGAGTTTTAAAACGCGTGGGATGTTGTCAAATTAGACAAGGTGTGGCCAGATTTTTTCTTTACTTGTAATACCTATTAATAAATGCGGTAATCTTCTAATTTCCTACTATAATCTAGATAAAATGCGTGGGTGATAAAGCTCGTTCAATCCCATTTTGAATGGCATTAAATTATTATCATTATTATGAATGGAGTATCATTTTACATGGTTTTGAATTGAAATGTTTTAAAATATGAATATTAAATTACTAGATATGTACACATTACCAACTAAATAAGGTAGGTAAGGATAATAAAATTGTTTTAATGAGTAATTAGCTAAATTAGTATATTTGTAAAAAAATAATATTAAGAACTAGCGACCCGCCCCGGCTTCGCACAGGTGTATTATACATATAAACCTTCCCCTTGAATCACTTTATCTATTAAAAAAACCGCATCAAAATCCGTTGCGTAATTTTAAAGATATAAGTATACATGGGGACAGACAGCGGGAAGCGACTTTGTTTTATACTATGTAGTGATAGGCATTGGCGCTTAGGTCCTTAAGACTTACAATCCTTCAATTTATTCTTGGTTGGTGAGGCTATCATCACCTACAACATCAATTACTGTATTTATACGTATACATATGCTATTGAAGATTTACAAAGAGCAAGATTTTTTCAATCACCAGATATTAACTGTTCCATATAAAAAGTTCATCGACCCTGAAACAGCTGATTTCGATTCCATAGAAAAGTGGTCCATACTGATAACTAAAAACAGCAATTTTAATCCAGGCAGCACTTTGTAGAGTAACACCCTTTATACATAGGTAGGTACTAGGTAGGTAGGTTCGTAAGACTCTCGCTTTAACAATACCCAAGACACTCACATTATTTTACCTAGATTCTGTTCCAACTAGATCCATCCAAACATCTCAAGACAGGCAAGACAAAACAACTTTACACATTCACTTGACAAAATTCCAGAACTACGAACCCTCCTCCGCAATCAGGGTCTCTCATCAGAAAATCCGATAGTAGCTCCAGCTGTGCTCTGGAGACATGTTGGCCACAATAAATTGCCGTTTGAGTGGACGGTCTATTTTTAGTCAACAGGCACATTCTGTTGCACGACCACGCAATCAATTTGGTCCATTAGACTCATTGTTGGACTATTAGGCGTCCAATAACTTAGGTATATACAGATCGGAGATATTTCTTGATAGATAAAAAGCACCTTCTATGAGAAATAATCATAATATTTACTTAATAACATAAAGAACGGATGGCCGATGGGGCCGTAATAAAAGTTCTCGAATGGAGATCACGGACTAGCAAGCGCAGCGTAGGACGTCCACCGACTAGGTGGACTGGCGGCTTAATAAAGATCGCAGGAACGGGCTGGATTCAGGCCGCTTCCAACCGGCCATATTGGAAATCTATGGGGGAGGCTGCTTATGTCCTAAGACTGATAGAGAGATAGATTGTTGAGTTCTATTCTTTATAGATAGGTATTCTATTTACTGGGCACTATACATAATCATACACTTTATGCAGCTTGTACCTAACTTGACAGCCGCCAAGAAGTTTGTTTCGGCCTTAATTATATCGTTCGAAAAGAAAAGAACGACATAAAATTATTTTTTGCAAAAAATAGCATGACCGACTTCACCCATGTACAGAATTCGCGAATATTTCGCACAGATCGATGTAGCATTTTTCACATTATTGTTGATTTATCAAAAATGGCTCAGCCGATTACGATTAAATTTAAATGAGAACAATTTCGAAGTATACTCTTTTTAATAAAAAAAGAATTATTAAAATCGGACTACTATGAAAAAAGTTATGCGTGGTTATACATGAAAAAAAATATAAGCGTCGAATTGAGTAGGTACCTCCTCTGGTTGGTTCGTCGGTCAAAAATATCATTTTCGTTACGCACGCAAACGTCACGTATCTATAGTAGGTACATCTCGAGAGCCACTTATAACAAGTACTCATAATGAGCATTGAGCATGCGCTATGGATTCTAGTTATCGGAATTTATAACTGCAATTTCAATGTTAAAAAATATTGTAAATGAATGTTCCATTTGTAGCTTATTGTATCTAGATACAGATAAGAATTCCAGAGAGATGCTAAAGCTTTTTCAAAGTCGGAGTTTAGTTTGCGTCCTTCATCTTCGACTATTTTCTCACAGCACTAGCTAGGCTATTTGCACAAAAAACAGTATTTTTCAGCGAAAAAAAATTTCGAGCATTTTTTCATGAAAAAGCTGTTTTTCAGTACTGAGAGTAGTAATGACACCAGAGTTATCCATCCACTCAGACTGCACAAACTTACGTACTTTAGTACTAACGGTTAGTTTTTGGGTTGCACCATATCAAAAAAAACCGGACAAGTACAAGTCAGGCTCGCACATCGAGGGTTCCGTACAAATCCAGAAAATTTCACAAAATTGGGATTAAGTTGTTAAAATCTCCATACTATAACCAACGACAAAAAAGATTTTTTTTTCACTTTTCTCGTCATACATCGAAAATTACACACTGTTAAAATAATTAAAAACCTGTTATAGCATGTGCTAATGAAGTTCTTTTATGTGATACCTTACATGATACGATTTACTCACTTTAAATTTTGAAACCATATTTTGTGAATTTTGAGGCCCTATTTTTTTGTGATTCAAACAAAAATGTACAGTTTTCAGATTTATTCCTATATGTGTACACTGAGACAATGCTTCTCGCCAAATTTCATAGTTCTATGTCAACGGGAAGTACCCTGTAGGTTTTGATTTTTGTGAGTGTCGAAATATGCGGTTTTTTACGACATAATCGGCTCTAACTTTTTTAAACGATAACTGAGAAGTTTTTCTTTTCCACAACTGCAAGAGATCATAGATATACGTATACAGTTTAAATTTCAACTCGATATCTTTACGCGTTCCCGAGATAAAGAGTCTTGACATACACACAGACGGACAGACGGACAACAAAGTGATCCTATAAGGGTTCCGTTTTGAGGTACGGAATCCTAAAATACAAGCCGATGCACTATATATTTCTGTACAGTGCCCCTGGCAGAAGAATTAACCAAAATGTATTTACACGAAAATGATAATTGTCTTCGTTTACTATACAAAGTCGTAATAAGGCCTCTGAATTTTCGCCCGTTCAAGTGTCCTCTCAGTTTCTCCCAATCTCAATAATATATAAGGGCCCTTATTTGCGTACAATTACCAAAGATCTTGCGCTGCCATTCACTTGTCGATCGATGTCCGACATTTCGTATAAACGGAAAAAACAAGATAAAAGAAATCGCCACGAATAAACGAAAATGTCTCGGATTGACTCTCTTATCACAAGGTAAGAATAACTCGAAGTCAACTTGAAGTCTTGAACATGATAAAATATGCTTATTGACTGGCTCTAATTTCACCGCAATCAGGCACATAATGACACCTGTAATCAAAATGTGCCTTTTCATTGCAGTGAGTTATAGTTTGTTCATCACATCGATTCGAAAAGGACTACTTGGTTCGCCTTTAAGTGCGCCCAAAGGAGGTGTTTTCTATAAGGAACTTTATAAGTGCGCCGGAATTCTCTTTGCCGGGCACTTTTTGAATTTGGAACAAATAAGTGCGACGGAATGATCTTTGAATTTGGAAGTACATATTTGTAATGTTAGTGTTCAGCGCCAAGAAAATGAATGTAAATATACTTAAGTTTTTATTTGTTTTATTATAAGATACCATTTAATTTTAATTTAGTTGTTACTCTATGTTTTATTAAATAATATTAAATGTGAGGCGCCTTTTATTTTCTCATAGAGGTGATGAAAAGTAGAGTGTACCACTCGGGCGCAATATAAATTTTTGGCTCTATATATACTTTGGCTATAATATATATTTTGGAGTCTACTAAAGAATCTCTCGCGTAGAATAAGCCCCTAAAAGGATGCTAATTGATTAGAAATAACACTGTATATCACTAAAATTGACCAAAAAAACTATTGTAAGTTAAAATTCCTAACTTTAAAAAGACAACGCATTCCTTCTGATTTAAACCTACTACTTCCGGATCAGGAATTAACTTGCCTCAGTGACTTTAACAATATTCCATTCTCAATATGCCTATATCTTACAGTTAAATCATCGTAGTTGCACAGAAAACCCTCATATGTCATATTCACCGTGTCACCCCCTATAATTACCAGTCATTATGCGAGCGTGTTTGCATTCTTTTGCACGACATATCAACTCCTGACAATATCATTAGTATCTAAATGAATACCTATACGTTTGTTATACCTATAGTAAACACATGACGGTGGTGCTAGGCGGAAATAAATTTCCCATCATCCTTCCTTACTAATATTATGAATCCAAAAGTGTGTTTGTTGGTCAGTTGCTTTTTTACCCAACAATTAGATAGATAGATAGATAGATGGATAGATAAACACTTTATTGATTCACATTCACACACACATAAAACAGAAAAAAGAGGAAAAATAGATGCTAAAACATGTGAAGCAACCGGCGGCCTTATCACTGAAAGTGATTTCTTCCAGGCAACCTTAGGATGGAGAGATTTATTAGAGCAACCGATTGACTTGATTTTTGGCATGGATAATCTTTAGTATCTTACTAATATAATCCGAAAAGTTTGTTGGTTTTTTGGTTTATTCCTCTTTCACGCAGCAATGGAGCAACGGATTGACTTGATTTTTGGCGTGGTTATATTTCAAGAGCCGAAAAATGACATAGGCTACTTTTTATCCCGAAAAAATAATAGGTTCCTGTGGGATAGCACCAAAGTCAAAATACCGCGCGGGCGGAGCCGCGGGCAAAAGCAAGTAATATTATAAATTCGAAAGTGTTTTTGTTGGTTTGTTCCTCTTTCACGCAGCAACGGAGCAACAGATTGACTTGATTTTTGGCATGGACATAGTTTGAAAGACGGAAAGTGGCATAGACTAAAATTTATTTCAGAAACATAAAATGTTCGCTTAGGATAGCACAAATATAAAAAACAACGCGGGCAAAGCCACGGGCAAAACCTGATTTGATATAATTACCTAGTTCAAAAGCTGAAAAGTGAAATAGGTAAAGCCACGGGCAAAACCAAGTCATGATATAGATAGAAAATTAGATTTGTTGAGACAGAAATTCACTGCAAGAAAAATAACAGTCGTTATATTATTATTGTTATACAGGGTGTCTCAAAAGAAATTTTATATTTGTTTAGCTTACTGCGTGAACGCTGCGTACTTGAGGGGTGCGGGGGTTATGTCAATTGGTAGCTTGGCTCTTGGGGATTCAGTCGCTATGGAGCGTTTCTCGGGAGCAGACCGCGCGTTGTGCGTGCGAGAGTTTTACAAGAACGGTGATTACGTAGAAAATTCTGCAGTATTCGAGGTTTTCGCCACTTAAATGATGCGCCAAGCCTTCCTCTCATTCGACATTGGGTTAAAAAGTTTGAAGAGACTGGATCAACGCTGGATAAATCAAAATCCGGGCGACCTAGGTCATCAAGAACGGTAGAAAACGTGGAGAGTGTTAATCAATCTGTACGTGACGACCCGAGCCTTTCAATTCGGAAGCGCGCGAGTGCTTTAAATGTGCATAGATCATCATTACATCGCATTATGCACAAAGATCTAAAGCTGCACCCCTACAAAATTCAATTGGTGCAAGAATTACACACAAAACACACGTCCAATATATCTCTGCCACGTGTTCGTGAAATTTTCTCAGGAAAATTGATCTCCCGGAGAGGTGACATAAATTGGCCTCCACGTAGCCCAGATTTAACCCCTATGGACTTTTTCCTATGGGGTTATCTTAAATCTAAAGTTTACGCCAATAAACCAACTTCACTGGCGCATTTGAAAGAAAATATCCGTCACGAAATGGCAGCCATCCCTCACTCCACCTGTCGAGCAGTCATAAGTAATTTTACTGTTCGATTAAATAAGTGCCAACAACGTGAGGGTTTACATTTAGACGATATTATTTTTAAGAAATGAATTCCCAAAAAGTGTATTTTAACAATAAATAAACATTTTTTCTATATACCGCTTCCTTTTTTTTTAATCAATCCACTAAATATGAAATTTCTTTTGAGACACCCTGTAGAACATCTGTTTCGTAATTTTTAGGTTGTGTGTAAAAGTTAGTAAGCATTTAGTGGCCCAGGTGTTAGAAAGTTAAAGTCCGGGCTTAGCATACGTGCCATAAAATAATACTATCGACGTGTCAGAACGTGACAGAATTATGATAAAGCATATATCTGTCACCTTTGCACACGTCGGTAAACTCTTGTCATTGTGTTGTATGCTAAGCAGGCAGGTGAACCGAGAATGCGATGAGTCGAGATTACTATGGGACCAATCTTTATACAATGTGTTTGTCCACCTGTGTCGAAGCCTTAAGCGGTAGCATCTATGTCCAATTTTGAACAACTTTTACTGAAGATATAATAATACTACGTATAGAACGGTCACTCGTTACCCCCCACCCGTTTGAGTCTTCCTCACTTCCACCCCGCGTTTCACATACCGATCGTGTACTCAGCGCGCGGGCTGCACTGGCCGGTAGATTTTGTAATAAAAAATACCTAGACTGTGACAATAGGGAAGAATTGTGCTATGTATGGTTGAATATCAATAATACGTAACAAAACAATACATTTTAATGTTTATATAAAGATAAGTATATGGAACTTATTTTACATTATTTGGTAACTTTCTCTTGATATTTTCTTTCAAATAAAGTAGATCGGTTACTTATTGCTAAAATGCTTCCAAATTAAGTAATTGTTATATTTTTATAAGCACTAGATTTATATTTATTTTTGCAAAATTGAATACGCAACTGTCTCAATCACGCGGCATGTCGTCACGTCGTGGTGATCGCTGACAGCCATAGACGTTCCGCACACAAATGCACGTGTAGCGTTCGTGCGTGTGTGTGTTCTCTGTGAGTAAGTACTGTGTAGTGTGCGTAGGACAGCAGATCCGGGCTGTGTATGGGACCAACTCTGAAAACGTAAAAAAAACTGCTATTCCAGACTTTCGACAAAAAGTATAGAAAGGCTGTTATTTTGCGTTGGCAGAGTTGAACCCACAGTAAAAGTTGTTCGAAATTTGCCATAGATGTCACCACTTAAGGCTGCGACACCGGTAGCCAAACACATTGTACATCACATTTACTCATATTTGACTTTTAAATTTCCATCCATCAGCTATAGGACGTCCACTACTGGACATGGATCACCAATAATACCGGTAGAAAGCGGCTTACATCCAGCGCCAGGAGGTCCTATACTACGCTTACCAATTGGTACACGAGAATTTTTCAACCCATTCCTCATATGACGGTTTTTATATTTCTACAAAAATGGGCAGGCCAAACCAAAACTTTTAAAAGTGAACAGGACCAGTGCTTATCAAAATAATTTCGACATTTTTGCTAAAGTGCCGTGATTTATTATAACATTTAAAGTGTAGTAGTTATTTAAAAATTCAGATGACAAATTAAAACCTGTGTTCAATGAGGTGGAATTGGGCAACTGATAAGGGAATCAAACTGGACTTTATCTATATAGAGTCAAAGTTCAATGTTGTAGAGGCGAATTATTGTCAGATTAAGCGTATAGCCGATAAAGCAGGGTACACAAATAAATCATTTTCTGACAAACACGGACAACTTTATAAAAGTGATATTATCTCTTCATCGGCAATTTTAATTTTACGACTTCTTACAACTATTACTCAATTTACGCCCTTATTGTTAACACCATAATTGCTAATGTAAAAATCGATGCCGCAGATAAAACTTGTAGGTGAAAATTCGTTAAATTACCGACCACCAAAAAGTGCCCCGTGAGACAATTACTCTGAGCGTAAATAAAATTATACATAATTACAGTAAAAGCAGGTTGAAATTTCGTGCACTTTGATAAAAAGATGCAAATAAGATCTGGCTTATTGAAATCTTTAATGATATTAATTTAAGTAAGATTGGAGCGTTTTTGTGAAGGAGATTTAAGAGGAAGGTCACAAGATTAAATATTAATGACTCGGTTTAACCAATGATGATTAAATACTTGTTCGTACTATTTCATGGTATTGTATACGATAATACTGTAAAGCTAGAAACATACTATCGGACGCGGCTTACGGACACGACTGATAGGTATCTAGACTATGAAAGTACACTGAGCCGTGCAGTGTGCACGGCTCGCACGTAAGTCACGGACGTCACCTTCGGATGACCTTGAGCGTTCGAACGTCCGTGAGCGATCTGGCACACCGGATGTTTTAAGACTGTGCACATTGCTAAGTCGCGGCTGTCAGTCGCGTCCGTCAGCCGCGTCCGATAGTATGTTTCCGGCTTAACAGAGTATGTATCACCATAGACAAACTGAGTAGTTAGTTTATGGTATCGCCAAATACACATAAAAACCTTACGTATAAGTTCGTATAGCTAGCCAGTGAAATTGGCCGCTTTACAAATGATTTAACCACGCCAGCAGTGTTTAAAAACACTGTTTATGCGTGCAATTTTTACTGTTAAACATTATCTAAAGCGTGCCTAAAACTTTTGTGTTAAGACGGTGGGTTTTTACGCAGCCTGAAGCCCTTTGACATGGCTAAACATTTTAAATAACCACAACCCATAATTTAACATGTAAACCAAACAACAGTAGCGCTCTATACTAGATATACATAATTATTTGAGACTTTCATATTTTGGAAGTTACCGAAGTTGTGATGTTGTGGTTAACACAAAACAAAACGATACTAACAATAAATAACAATAAATGACGTGACTGTAATATTCTTGAGACAATAGAGTAATTCATTTAATATTTATTATTTCATTAGATCTTTATTGTGGTGTCACTTTTCCAAGTACCACACCTGTGCCTGTCTTAGCTGTCAACCGCTAAGCGCTATTGTGTAAATATCATTAAGTTATTACTGCAAACTGCTAAGAAATTACCAGTGTGACCGTTTTGAAAACCATGTAAACTACTATATGTAACTTACTTTTCATGTAAGTTGTGTACGTTGTTTATTTTTTTATTTTAACCCACGACGGAACGGAGATGGTATTTATGCGTTTTGGGGTGAGAGGATGTTTGTGCAAACTTATGTTGCCGTTTTTCTCCAAAACTACTGATCCGATTTTGATGCGGTATTTAGTTATGGATTTTTATTTAATTGGTGCATGTTGTAAGATAAGTTTACGATGGTAATTCTCGAGAGGACGCTGCAGCAAGCATTTTTTCATCACATCTATTCGAAAAGGACTAGTTGGTTCGCCTTTAAGTGCGCCCAAAGGAGGTATTTTCTACAAGAAACTTTATAAGTGCGCCGGAATTATCTTTGCCGCGCACTTTTTGAATTTGGAACAAATAAGTGCGCCTGAATGAACTTTGCCGCGCACTTTTTGAATTTGGAAGTATGTGCAATGTTAGTGTTCAGCGCCAAGAAAATGAAAATGTAAATATAAGTTTTTACTTGTTTTATTATTAGATACCATTTAATTTCAATTTAGTTATTTCTCGTTTTATTAAATAATAACATTACAATAAAATATGATGCGACTTTTATTTTCTCATAGAGGTGATGAAAAGTAGAGTGTACCACACGGGCGCAAAATATATTTTTGGCTCGTGCGACGTACTTTTTCGCTATGTTCGGGCTTCTACTTTAGAATCCCTCACTTCGCTCTGGATTCAAAAAAACGCCCTCGCCGTAAAAATATTACTTTGCTCCCATATGATGCAATATACTATTTTTCTACTGCAATCTACAGCGTGAAGCCTGGAAAATCGCAATCCTAGAGAGATTCACCAAATGTATCTAACCAGCCATCAACTAATATAGTAATACTAGGACGACAATAACCTAACGCAGAGCCTCTACCATCAGCAAAAGTACTTCGCCATCCACCAAAATATCAATTCTAGGGGGGAACCAATCCCAGCGCGAAAATCACATTGATTAGTAAAATTCTACTGAATAAATGATCTTTAAAAAACTACTGAAAATTACCGCATTACCAAATTTACGTCAAGAATCTACTAAAACAGTAGGCAATCTACAGAAAACGGCCACATTGGAAATTACTGTGCAATTTGAGATTTATCTTAGAGGTGATCAAGGTGACGAGCAAAGTGCATTACCATGCACATTTTCAGCTCTTAGAATTCTGATATGAGTGCCAGTCAACTTCTACTTTGAAAACTTGGAAATTATTATAGCATAAGGCATAAATTAAGTATTTGTATGATTAAACATTTCAGTCCCAGTAACGGTATGACTTAACACGTACCCATTCCATTCTTACAAATAAAAACACGAGTCCGTTTACTCACTATTAGGTACTCTAGGATAATATTATCTCTATTATTATATAATATCTTCTCGCCCTGTTGTCGAATTTTCCTGAAAATATCGCCCTTTATTCTAGACTTAAATATATACCTATATATATCTATACTATAATTATATATTATATATATATATATATATTTATTTCGAATAGGTTCGCGTTTGACTACACTACCTGATGTTGAGCAGATGTGCAGTCTAGGGTGTAGCACGATTACCTAGAAGATACCTATTTACTCGGGATTTGAAGAAACCCACGTTGTACTTTAACGGGAAGACAGACCCAGGCAAAGCGTTCCACATTCTGGCTGTTCGTATGAGGAATGAGGATTCAAAACACTTGGTTCTAATGCGCGGAATGTCCACCATAAAAGGGTGGCGCTTTGGTAGTGTCTGTCTAGCCGTACGATAGAAGAAAGGGGCAGGGGGGACCAGATTCTGCAACTCCTGAGCGCACTCTCCGAAGTGTATCCGATAAAAGGCCGACACGCTACCTTTCGTCGATGCTCGAGACTTTGCAGCTGCGACTTAGACAAGGTTTCGTTGGCAATCAGCCTCCTGGCTCGCTTCTCAATCGACTCCAGAGCCTCCAGTTGATATTTGGCAGAGCCATCCCAAAGGTGAGAGCAGTATTCCATGCAAGACTTGACTTGTGCTTTATAAAGACTAAGCAGTTGCTCAGGTGTGAAATACCGTCCCACCTTAGAGAGAACACCAAGTTTTTGGAAGCTAATTGGGGCTTTTGACTCTATGTAAGAGCCAAAGTTAAGAGTAGATGAGAGTGAAACGCCTAATAGTTCCAAGCTGTCAGTTAACGGAACGGAGACACCACGGAAAAATAATGCTTGAAATAATGAAATGAAATAATTGCTCACATTAAATGTAAATAGGCCCCGGTTTTTTAGCCGTTTAGCCATGTCAGAGGCTTTCAGGCGGCTTAAAAACTCTGACATCAGTACGAGCCAATCGGCCTATACAAACTTACTTAGATTATGCAGCTCTTTTCAGTTGGAAAACACAATACGACACGTAAAAACCATCTCCCTAAATTAATGTCATGTAAGGATACTCAGGAGAAAAAAAACATAAAGATAAACCGGACAAGTGCGAGTTAGGCTCGCACATCGTGGGTTCCGTACAAAACCAGAAAATTTCACAAAATTGGGAAATAAGTTGTTAAAATCTCTAACTATAACCATCGACAAAAAATTTTTTTTTTTCACTTTTCTCGTCATACATCGAAAATTACACATTGTTAAAATAATTAAAAACATGTTTTAGTATGTCCTAATGAAGTTCTTTTATTTGATACGATTTACTCACTTTGAATTTTGAACCCATATTTTGTGAATTTTTAGACCCTATTTTTTTGTGATTTAAATAAAAATGTACAGTTTTCAGATTTATTCCTATATGTGTACTCTGAAATAATGCTTCTCGCCAAATTTCATAGTTCTATGTTAACGGAAGTATCCTGTAGGTTTTGATTTCTGTGAGTGTCGAAATATGCGTTTTTTTACGACATAAACGGCTTTTACTTTTTTAAACGATAACTGAGAAGTTTTTCTTTTACCTAACTGCAAGAGACTATAGATATACGTATACAGTTTAAATTTCAACTCGATATCTTTACGCGTTTCCGAGTTAAAGAGTCTTGACATACACACAGACGGACAGACGGTCAGACGGACAACAAAGTGATCCTATAAGGGTTGTACGGAACCCTAAAAAACTACAAGACTTTACATATCGCCGAAAAAGTTTTAGATCAAGCACTTCTCATCACTATAGGACTTCAAAATACTCAACAACGACTATGTTATCCTAGTCCTACTTGTAATAAATGAACTTAGCTATGGGGTAATTACGTGAACTGGCTTCAGCAGTCGCTCGGCCGGCCGAAGGAAAGCGAGAGTAAGCACAGTTCAAAACCAGTATGTGTTTAACATCAATTGACTGCTGCATACATTAAAAATGTTTAGTTTAATTAAATAATAATTTTTCGCAAAAATGGCATGACCGACTTCAACCATTCAGTACGAATTCGCGAATATTTCCCACGGATCGATGTAGCATTTTTCACATTATTGTTGATTTATCAAAAATGGGTAAGTCGATTTCATTAAAATTTAAATGGGACCAACTTTGAAGTATACTCTTTCTAATAAAAATATAATAATCGAAATCGGACCACTACGTAAGAAGTAATGCGTTATACATAAAAAAAATATACGCGTCGAATTGAGAAGGTACCTCCTTCGTTTCGATCATCGGTCAATAAATAGCGGTCAAAGGACCAATAGGAATTTATACCCTGCTATACAGGCTCCTATGAGACCTAGTGTAAGGTCCAAATATTCTAACACATATTGTGCGACATTCCGCCGCATCTTTAATTTGTTGTAATACAAATTAAAGATGCTACTAATATTATAAACGCGAAAGTTTGTGAGGATGGATGGATGGATGGATGTATGGATGTTTGTTACTCTTTCACGCAAAAACTACTGAACGGATTGATATGAAACTTTGCAATGATATAGCTTATTTATCAGAATAACACATAGACTATAAATTATAATGATATTGCGTCAAAAATCAAAATATCATGCGGGCGAAGCCGCGGGTAAAAACTAGTATCTAATAAATACGTACATATACACATTTTATTTTTTTATATTATTAAAGGTAAAATTTGCGTCAAGCGAGCAATGTGTGCAAATATCAGTGTCAGTTAAAAATCTAAGTTAACTTACACTTTTCATTTAATATACTGGCCTGCATAGAACGTGTTTATTAAAGAGCTAGCAGTGCTTACATCAAAAACCAGGTACACTATTTAAAATAACTTTTACTATAAACCAACCCTGAAATTACGAAACAAAACAGCCGACCCGATCTATACATTTTAGGAGAGTCGGGGAATTTTTTGTATGGAACAGCTGATATTTTTTTAAAATTTCAGAGTTGTCTTGCATTAAAAGTTGTGACTATTTGCCAATATTTATTTTAAAATAAAAAATAGTTCTGTAGTATGGCCGAATCAAACTTCTACTCGTAAGCTGGTGTGAAGTTAGCTACAAGCTGCGCAAAAGCTAATAAATAAATAAATAATAATAAATAAATATTTGGAGACATCTTACACACGGTCTCTGACCCCAAACTAAGCAAATATTGTGAAATGGTTGCCAGAGACTGATATACTACATAAACATATTTTTAAATACATACTTAGACAGATAGTACCAAAATAACACCCAGACACAGAGCAAACACCAATGTTCATCACATAAATGGTTGCCCTAGGTGGGGATTGAGCCCGCGCCTCTTTGACCCAGGAGTCAGGGTTACTAAGCACTGAGCTACTGAGGCAGTCGCAGATAATAAGCAGCTGTTAAGTGAGCATCAGTCAAGATTGGGTTTTTGCCATACTGTACTGTACTGTACCAGCCTTTTTAATAGTCCACTGCAGGACGTAGGCCTACCCACGAAGGGTGATTGAGCCATATCCACCACGCTGGCCCAGGTGCGGGTTGGTGGATTCACATACACCATCGAATTTCTTCTACGGACGCATGCAGGTTGCCTCACGATGTTCCTTCACCGAAAAGCCAGTGGTGTTAAATTCCGTACATAAATTCCAAAGAACTCATTGGTACGGGACCGGGATTTGAACCCACGACCTCACGATTGTAAGGCGGGTGTCACTACCTCTAGGCCATCACAGCTCATTTTGCCATAGATTAAATAAATAAATAAATATTTTTGGGACATCTTACACACGGCCTCTGATCCCAAACTAAGCAAAGCTTGTGATATGGCTGCCAGAGAATGATATACTACATATACTTATTTTTAAATACATACGTATATAGATAGTAATTAAATAACACCCAGACACAGAGCAAACACCTATGTTCATCACATAAATATTTGCCCTGCGTGGGGATCGAACCCACGCCTCTTTGATCCAGAAGTTAGGGTCACTAACTGAGCCACTGAGGCAGTCAAATTTATTTTATGGATTAAGTACAATTATACTTAATCCATGGTTTTGCGCTGCTTGTAGATAACATACAGCCGCCAACAAGTTTTATTCAGCCTATAACTATCTACTAAATTATATTCTAGCACAATTTTCCTTGAAAATGAATCAGCTATTTTATTACGCACTTACTCGACCACGGTTTCTGCAGAGATAAATTCAAACAGTACCTAACATTCAATCCAAGTCAAGACGCAATTGATTATAGATAAAATTCCCGTTTGTCAATAGTTATTATAGGTACATAAAGTAGATAAATGAATGAGCTCTAAATTCGTAATTGCATAACTATTTTAGCAAACTTCTTTGAATGTGTTTTACTTTTAAACTCAATTCAATTCAATTCAATATATATTTATTGCCACAAAAATTTAACACATTACAAATATATATTTGTACATATTTGTAATGTGTTAAATATATATTTGTACAGCCTCCCCAGCTGCATTGACAGCTGGGGAGGCTGCGCGCAAAGTCATTTAAAACCTCTGGAAGTGGCTCAGCGTGGAGTCCTTAAGGTTATGAAATCCTTGCCTTATAGATATCCAACTGAGTCTCTATTCAAGGAAAACAACATCCTAACGGTACGTCAGCTTTTTATTCTGACGCTTACTCAAAAACAACATAAGATGCGACCGATACCTCTCAACAACCAATTACATGTAGAACGTCGGCGCGCCGACAAAGTTTTCCAAGTTCAATCATTCAAAACCAAATTTAGCCATAGGTATTCATGCTTTCTCGGTGGGTATCTATACAACAAAATATCTTCAAAAATTAATTTAAAAGACATGAATGGTTATGAATTGAAAAAATCATTGACTAATTTGTTAAGTTCCTTCAACTATTTTGAAACTGAAAATCTTCTAAAGGTGTCAAGTTAGGGTTCTTAGTGGCGTTTTCATTTTCCGGTGTCCCGCTAGCATGAACACACCCACCACCTCTTCCCATATCCTATCCCCTCCTCTCCCTTCCTTCCTTTCATAACTACTAGTCACTCTCGTTCTTGATTTACCTAGTTTTTAAAGATGTTAATTAAATGGATTGTTTAAATTTTAACTTTAATTTAAATTCTTAATTTCAATTTTGTTCTATTGAATTGATATGTTATAAATTGCATGAAAAAATTTTTTCCAAGCTTTTATGAAATTTAAAATCTTTAAATGTAACTAACAATTTGAATTGTAACTATTTTGTAGTATAAGACACTAAGAAGGAAGTGCAGATGTCTATAACACAGGTTTATACCTAGCGTAGGCATCTGAGCGTCTGTTATCATGAAAAAATGTTACTAATACAGATGAATTATGTTAATTAATACTATATAGATATATATTTGTAATGTGTTAAATTTTTGTGGCAATAAATATATATTGAAACTATACATAATACTATAATATATAGAACTAAATAATACTAAATATCATTTGACTGCCATAATGTAATCACTGTACTGTAATACAGGGATAATGTTGTTTTTAAACTATCACGATTTAAACACATTATTATTATATACTACGGGACTAATCGCGCACTAAAATTACGACATAAATAAAGTGACCACAGTCGATGCAACTCGGCCGAAACGTCGGGATGATGAGGTACGAGTATTTATTTATGTCGTAATTTTAGTGCGCGATTAGTCCCGTAGTATATAATAATGAAATACAGGGATAGCATAGACATTTCCGAATGAAAAAAAAACAATTATTTTATATAACGTGATTTTATAATTACGTAAATGAAAAAAAAACTCTGGAGAAAAACTCTAAAAACGGAAAATGTAACAATTACAAATTATTTTAATCATTAGGTAATATATTAGTAAGTAATTTCATTGAGCATGTACCAACAATAAAATTTGTTTAAAATTAATATCTCAATCAATTCAAATTCACTTTTATGGATTAAATTACCAAATAACTAGAAATACTAAAATTTACTAAGCATGTATACTACCATTTTAATGTAAATGCTTATAGCAGTTAAACATTTCATAGAACTTATATGCTTTTAATAATATTACTAATTTATCTTTTCATCAAAAAACGCAAAACCTTTATTTCTTTTTCATTTGGATATCGTTTTAATTCTTAATAATTATTACTTAATTATTCATCTATTCGTGTTAACCTTTTCAATACATTTGTATGTTAATATAGCCTTAGATAAGTACGAAAAATGTGTATCATTAAGACAACAAAGTATGAAATTGGTCATACCTATGTCAAACCGGCTTCTTATCAGCAATAATCCAATCGTATAGATTATTGGTCTAATTACTAAGAGAATTAATACATCGTTATGCTTCATGCCCAGCCCATTTTACACGGAGAATATAAAATAGTTAAAATATGAGGCAGCATGTAAGGCATGCATTGTATTATGTAAATGTTGCAGTCATACTAAATAAAACACCGGTTTTCACTCACGTATTATATACGGCCGGGCCGCTAGGAGCCTGACCGGTTTTGGAGTAAATTAGTATGTACTCCTTCATCAGGGAATACGCGCGCTCCCGTCGACTGGCGCACTCGCACTCAAGAATGAACTTTTAATGAAGTGTTGCAGTCATTGCAAAATTTTAATACTTTCAAAGGTACTTATGTGCAGTGGTATAGACGGATGAATGGTAATCAACATTATGAACAACTTTTGAATATATGGGGTCAATCCCGTTACTGTACTGTACTGTATCAGCCTTTTTAATAGCCCACTGAAGGATGTAGGCCTACCCACGAAGGGTGTTTGGGCCATACCCACCACGCTGGCCCAGTGCGGGTTGGTGGACTTACATACGCCATTAAATTTCTTCTACTGACATATGCAGGTTGCCTCACGATGTTTTCCTTTACCGAAAAGCCAGCGGTGATAAATTCCGTACATAAATCCCAAAGAACTCATTGGTACGGGACCGGGATTTGAACCCACGACCTCACGATTGTAAGGCGGGTGTCACTACCACTAGACCACCACGGCAATGTGGTATTTTATTCAAATATAAATTTATTTTCAAGGGCACAATATATTGTGCTAACTAATTAACAATGTTAATTATGTGCATTTAATATCTAATTAAAGTAAGCTTTGCCCTAAGGTTATTATATCTTCTTTGCCTAAGGTTAAGTAGATTTAGTTCCCGGTTTCGATTATCAGGATTTGTACGGAACCCTCGACGAGCGAACCTGACTAGCACTTGTCCGGTTTTATTTTAAAAACAATTTGTGTGACAATAAAAACATCTGTTGTTAAAAAAACGCTGTATATTACTCTATGGTACGGCTACAATTGATTGATTAGGTTGAAGTGGAATAAAAAACTATGTTGCTATGTATAATTTTAATGCACAAAAACAAATGTAAAAAATCTATCTTAGACGTATTGGTGCTAATAATAAATGTGTTATTACTGCAAATTATTTTATTACCATACGCTAGTTAATTACATGGCAAAGTAATATGTTATCAGGGGCCAAACTTTTGATTTATAAACAGGCCAAACTCGAAAATATTTTTTTTAGATTTTGGAACAAAAAAGAGATCGCAGTATTCTATACTCTATAAAATTTATCTTGATTTCTGCGACAGTTACATATTGACATATTTAGAGTTGAGATAGTGGTGGAAAAAATCTATTTTCAAACAATGTTGTAATGAAATCGAATGAGTAGTTGAAGGTGAGAAATTGGATTTTATTTACTTACTATTATTTAAGATCAAGTATGTACACATGTAAATAATGTTATGAATAATAATTTGTAATTGTATGACTTGAATTAATAAAAAATGGCTTAATTGTAAATGTTATGATATTAATTAAATACTCATAATAATGTAACGATATTATTTATCGACGTTTTTCACTTTTATCGATGTTAATGTAACATATAGGTAATTGAGTTTAATTTAATTACACATGTAAAAAATGTTATGATATTAAAATATTCAATAAAATTAATGATAAATTAAGTTTTATTTAAAATATCGTCAGTATTAACTATCAATATTTTAATTAAAACTCTATCTAAAACTCTGTGGTCACGATCATTCGTCGCCCATCACTAATCGGCATGCCCATAAAGTATGACATTGACAGGTACTGTCTGTACTATTAAGAAATTCAGGACTTCATAGGCGTGATTTTTCTAACAGCTGTCGCAGAGATCAAGTTATATTTTGTAGAGTATAGTAATTTATAAATGACTGTCAGCAAAAACATATGTATGTATGTAAGTATTGAAGACTAGTTTTATTTTATAATTAACCTTAGTACCTATAATTAAGAAATTTTGCAGGGAAAAAGTAACCATTATGACTGTGGCGATATTAAGCTGTGAGTCTGTGACCATAATATTATGGTATAATTTCAGACAAATTAACGAATTCAAACTGCTATAGGAAAAAGGACAATCATAGAATAAATAAATAGTCGTAAATAACACGAATAACGACAAATAAATAATTGATCTAGCGTAAGTGAGGTCTCAGAGTCTACTGGGACGAGCCGGCACTTGGGTGTATGTTTGTATGTATATTTGTTCTACAATAACTCAAGTACCGCTCAAACGATCTCCATGAAATTTAGCATGAATGTAGTTTATATTTATAAAAAAAATTAATTTCGAATATGAGCATCTTCTGTTCAGTGGTTGCGAAGATACGAGGGCCGTGGTAAAAAGAGGCAAAACGGCGCCACTTTCTGCAGGATTAGCGGATGACTATTACATTTCACTGAATGTTATCTATGACTTTCAACATTTGTTTAAAATAAATTGCTAGAAATATTGTTACATTTTTTTAAATCCCAGTAGGTATTTATGATATAATGTAAATGGCTCTTCGTAGTCCTCATACTATTATAAATTCACGATTCTTTCCAAACTGTCTCCATTTGATAAATGGGGGGGATATGTATCAATCTCAATGGACACGCCTTATGTAGACTGGACTAGAAAATACACTCCCAAAAATAAATGTATTCAAGCTTCGAGGAGATATAATTTATGTCGCAATCCGTAATAATAAAGTTATATGGTCTAAAATACTATGCTTTAATAGATCTACATTCTTTATTTCCGTTTGCCTATAATATGGTGCTCAAATGCCACGCCCATACGCCAAAACATGTTAAAATCTAGAAAATCTCGTCTAACATATTGATACTAATTTCATGGAAAAAACTCGCTGGAGAAATAATACGGATTCTTCAATTTAAGGGGGTTTTATACGCCAACATCCATCTTGCGCGCGCTAGTTCGCATTAGTAAAGATAAAAAATCACAACTTGAGAATTTTCATAAGCTATGTAGCATTTGTCTTAAAATTTACCATGTTTTGCACTATTAGTCGTTTTTAAATTTCTTAATTTGACGGAAAAGATCAAAAAAAGCTAAAATAACAGTTTTTTTATATTCTATGCTTAATCAAAAATATGGAAATTAACTTTCTTTACTACATTCTACGTGTTATCCTACTAATATTATTAACGCGAAAGTTTGTGAGGATGGATGGATGTATGGATGTTTGTTACTCTTTCACGCAAAAACTACTGAACAGATTGATATGAAACTTTGCAATAATATAGCTTATATATCAGAATAACTCATAGCCTATGAGAATTATAAGCCGCGGGTAAAAACTAGTAATTGATATTTACTTACACTACATGGAGTTTTTAGACTTTTTAGAAATGTAATCCTTAAGTGTGTGTACCGATTGAAATGCCGTTAATTACCAGCTAGCATTTCGCCAAGATAGGCTGATATATGATGCTATAAAGTTTTTATTGGCATTTTAAAATACGTAAATGGCGAAGTGAGACAGAAATACCAATGTGTAGAGCACCGACTATTTTAGGATGATCTATGCAAGTGAAATGATTTCTTTTTTGTGCAACTTTAGTGTAATGCTTGTACCAACATAACTATATAATGTGGCCAAATTTGAAGGCGCTATCGTAAATTTAATAGCAACTTAAAATATTGTTCTCCCGTTCAAATGCATTTAGTGAAAAAGAAACAACAATATTGTATTATTGCTATTAAATTTACAATTTCGCCTCCAAACTTGGGCACTATAATATGTAAGTATGCAGTAAGAAAATTTCAACTTTAAAACTGCTAAAATTCTTTTGCTGAATTAATTTCCCTTTATTATGAAAAGAAAGAAAGAAACCAAAGGAGTAGGAGTCGGAATTAGTAATTTAGTCCGTGGTTTGTCTTTTTATTTCGTTCTAGAGTTTTATTCATTTGTAAAACCAAATACGGACTAAGTAGGTATGTACTCCAAAGTAACTATGCGTTCATTAACAAAGCGGATTGTGTTTAAAGTAGTTTAAACTCTGAAATATGTTAAATTTCTTAGAGGTATAATTTTTCAAAAAATAATATCTCTATACGAGTATATACAACAATGTGACTGCATTTTTGATGTAGACGCTACGTAGTGTTGATTGAATAATTGATCTGGTAAGATACTTATTCAGACTAATTTTATTATCAAGACACTAGTAATAAAGTTACTCTAATAGCCGTAAAAATAAAATGCCGTTAAATAATTTGGATCGAACACTATATAACATGGTAGAGTTCGTTTATTTATTTCATATATATTTTCATTATCTATGTTGACCCATTTTACTAATAAACATACCCCTTGGGACTATTAATTCCCTTACACATTTCCAATCATCGCATTTACTTTTTTACGCGATGATATTATCTACAATGAAACAAGGTTAACAATCATAATTATTAACGGTACTTTATCACAAACAATATCAATTTTAATATTAATTACTCGAATAATTGTTAATACAAAATTATAATAATAAAATCGCACTTCTCAGAACTCAATCTTAAACAAAAGCCGAAACTGAAATTATTACACTTAACTACAATCTGATAGCTTCTGCGAATAAAGCAAAGAACTTAATTTAAAAAAGGGTGGAGTCGTAAATAATATAAAGGTGTGGTGATTTAAATTCGTAGTAAAAGACCAGTTCTACTTGACACGAGCCAATGTTACAGGTGCCGTGCTCCGGTCAGTGAAATGACTAACATACTCTCGCGATTGTCTCATTGTCTGGTGAAATTTAAGAACCTAAAACCTGATATATGCGGAACGAAGGAAAAATTTGAATTATAGTGGTGTAAAAACTTTGACACCAGGGCTAGCCACCTGGCCTTACTTAGCCACGAACTTACTTTTATTTTTAAAATGGTGCGATAATCTAAATGAAAACATTTTTTATCGTGAATACGGCCGCGCTTTACTTATCACCATCTCGCCTGATGATTTAGTCCAGCCGGGGCAGATATAAAACTAGCCTGAAATAAAAAAGAAATGTTTCCCTCCACTAGATAATAAACAAAATATATGAAAAATAAAAACAATTTTACCTCCGATTTGAGTATAAATCCGAAAATATTGATCGTGGTGTAAAAAAAGTGCGAGAACCAAAGTTGAAGAAATTAAAATTCCACCCATTACGTTTTTTTTTTATTAACTTGATAGTATAACTCTGCAAATATTGATCGTAATATTGTCAAATAGCGTAAAAATGATATTGACTTGTGAGAAATTAAATGTCCAACAACTTTGGATACCATCATTTTTGCTCTAAAGTTGATAATTAACGAGTTATTTCAAACTGAACTTTAAAACAAGATGGCGGCGAATCCTCTACCGGGATTAGTTAGAAAATCGAGATTTATACTTCCAACCGACGTGAAAAAAAATCGCTTCCCGGATTTTTTTCTATTTAAATGTCTGCCCCGACTGGACCAATAAGTAACTTTGTGGTCGAAGATGAAGCACACAGACTTGAAGGTATCCACTGTGACCTAATCAATTCTGTATTTTTTTTTATTGGTTCAACAGGTGCACTCCACACCAGGGTCTGTGCTCTTTATGACATAGGTACATTATTTCTTTCTGAGATTTAATAAGGCTTCACAATAGGATTAATTTAATTTTTAACATTAAGTATCATTATATCTTCTTTGCTATATCTATGATTGTTTGTAACAACCTTTGTTACTGTATTTTCTGTGTTTGTTTTCGTTAATAAAATGTTGTAAACTGAAAATTTAAAATATTGTCTACAATCAATTCTGTATTTACAAAATTTCTGGTAATTTATTCTGTATTTTATAATTTAACGATTAAGAAATTGTGTTGCGTATTATACATGGACTTGTCGCTCTTCGAGTGTGGATGGATTATAAATTCAAGTATTCTTTATATCGATAACATATTGTAAGGCTGGGTATCAAATCAAGTTTAAGTTCGACTTGTTATTGTTTATTTTATTGTTATTACCGTCGTTCAATTTGAAATTAATAATTCTCATTCAACTAACACATAATTTTAAGGTACTTTAAGTTATCGTAGACCTTACATCCTTCGCAACATTGTCCTCTATGAAAAATTACACCTTTAAAATCATAAATAATAACCAGCGTAACTAGTTCTGCTCCAAATTATCGGACAGCATTTGATCACATTCAAGAATTCTCTGCCAAAAAACTAGACTCGACATTTACAACAGGGACAACTATACACAAAAATAAACCTATAATGTGCATCGCGTATGTCACATGCAACACAATGTGCTCAAACTAGAATAACCTGTCGTGAACTGGTACAGTAACAGCTCTGATTGTCTCGATTGATTTGGAACTGGTATCATTCGATGCACATTCGTTAGTTGAATTGTGTAAGAATTAAGCTTTTGAACTGGACAAACTCTATACAACTGAACAAGTGCGAGCTTATTGGGAAAGGTAGAAGAAAGTTGATTGAAAAGAATATAATTCAAAGAGTCAACGCCACAATTGAACGGGATAATATTGAGGTACTGCCACTTGAACATACTTGAAGAGATTTTTTTTTAATCAATATTCCGGATACATATTTGAGCTAAAAGTGCCCACACCATTCATCCAATTGGACGACGAGCAGATGAATATCATCACCAGTAATGCCAAATAATAAATCTTTATAATAATATGTCATTTGTCTTTGTCACTAGTACTTAATTAAGTTATTGCGTCCAAATAAATGTAATAATTAACTTAAAATTAATTCTTCTATACCTGCTGTATTTTTGGATACTTTTTGGTTACTCATCATCCAATGATCGTGTAAAATATGCAGCCAAATCTGGACTCAGCTAAAGTAACACTAAAATTACACTTATTCAAACATCGTAGTCTATTTGGATGTATCGTCAGTGACCACCTTAAAACTTTGTTTCTCTGTGTCTGTCTATTCCATAGTATAGGTTATCCAACCTATTAACATTTATTTCTTTGTTCGTTTGAAATATGGCTTTATCAAGAATCGTTTAAGCTGTATGATTCAATAAAACCTGTTGTCGCGGTGTTTTAATTTACAAAGTGCATTATTTAAATATTGGGTAACATTTTGTAGAAAAATGAGGTGTAGACACATGGATGTATTTTATCGCAATATCATTGCATATCATGCATAGTAAAAAATCAACGTAAAATTAGTCGCATCATAGAGTAGTTTGTCCTGACTTTTATTTGGTCTGAAGCCTTGACCTATCTCACAATACATGGTTTTTCCAAGAAAATACTTTGCGATTGGGTTTTATCCACTGGGCCTTTCAATTCTAAGATGAGTAGTAGTAGTGAGTGTAGTAGTAATAACAGTAAGTGTTTAACTTTGGGCTTAGTGCTTTATAATTTTAATTTAAATTAATGTAAGTTATCTTATTATTCCTTGTAACAATACAATACAATATAACTTTATTGTACACCAGAAAAATAGCTTAAATAACAAAGTATACATTTTCTTAAAATTAGGTGGTACAACGGCGGCCTTATCACCTTAAGCGATTTCTTCCAGGCGGGAGCCTGGATCCAAAGGGATTTGGATGGACAGAAAATCAGAGTACAAATAACTTAACTTTTCAACTTATATGTATTTCTATTTTGAATCATACAGCCTTGGCCAAAAGTATTAGGCACCCTGTATTTTTACTCTATTTTCTTAACTTATTTCACTCCTGTTTGGCATTTTTAACACAATTAGGTGTCAATTTAATCACAGAAATGAAAGCTTGTTTACTTGTTAGAGTCCAGAACACAAGTGACCAAATATTGACTGATAACAACCGATAAAAACAGAGTCCTTTGTTTTCGGTCACCAGGTGTTTTATGACCGTAACAAAGAGCCGATTAATATTTTAAGAAGTTATTTATGACCCCGGTAAGTAATTTAAGATAAGCACTTAGTTATTGGTTAAGTAGTAAACATGCATTTTGATTTTTTAAAGATGCCTAATACTTTTGGCCAAGACTGTATGTATAATTATACACATATATGCATGTCATACTTATTCTCACACAAAACTGCATAAGGCAATCAAATTGGCCGATTAATAAAACAGAAAACTGCGTAAGCAAATGTTCAGCTTGACAATGTCTCCGTCTTAGGTCGGAGGAAGTACAAGAGGAACAACAATTCTAAGATGAGTACTGGAAAGACTCAAGTGCAATCACTTGTTGCTGTCTGAATTAAAAGCCGAATTTATGGTCGAATCATACAACTTGGTAGCTGTGATATTAGCTACAAACTGCAGATAGTTTAATCCTGACTGAAGCTCACAACAACTGCACAAATGTTGGGTTATCCTCAGCTTGTAGCTAACATCAAAGCCGTAAAGTTGTATCATGTATGATTCAGCCAATATTGAGTCTACTTTTCTGCCAGAAATTAACTAAATCAGCAGGGTAGCACGGCAAGGGGAGAAAACTATTTTTCATTACATCTATTCGAAAAGGACTACTTGGTTCGCTTTTAAGTGCGCCCAAAGGAGGTGTTTTCTATACGGAACTTTATAAGTGCGACGGAATTATCTTTGCCGCGCAATTTTTAAATTTGGAACAAATAAGTGCGACGGAATGATCTTTGCCGCGCACTTTTTGAATTTGGAAGTATTTGTAATGTTAGTGTTGAGCGCCAAGAAAATGAATGAAAAGAATGTAAATATAAGTTTTCATTTGTTTTATTATTAGACACCATTCAATTTCAATTTAGTTGTTACTCTACGTTCTATTAAATAATAATATTACAACAAAATATGAGGCGCCTTACATTTTCTCATAGAGGTGACGAAAATTAGAGTGTACCGCTCGGGCGCAATACATATTTTTGGCTCGGGCGACGTTCTTTGAATCCCTCGCTACGTTCAGGATTCTACTAAAGAATCCATGGAGGAGATGGTTAATATGCTCCTTGAAATCCCTCACTTCGCTCTGGATTCAAAAAAGCGCCCTCGCCGTAAAAATATTATTTTGCTCCCATATGATACAATCTACTATTATCCACTTTTAATGTCAGCTGTCATTGTGAATACATACTATTTCCTCGTCGAGGAGATATAATGGTGGAAAGATTAATTAGTCCTTATGCCATGCTTCCCGTGCAGAAGGCAGAAGGTCTCCGCGTCCATTGAACGCGGAGACTACAGAACTTTTCAACCTATTTATATTTACATAATTATACGAACATCTAAAGATTCACAGAATAAGTAATAAGTCATTGTATCAAGTTTAGCGAAGCTATTCTGTAGGTGGATATTTTTCTTGCATACCACTCAAATACCTACGTATGCTCTCTTTACAGTTGATACTCCAGCAAGGCTAGTATACGCAACACGAAATAATTCCTTCTACGTGTCAGAACAAGACAGAGTTATGAAGTATATATCTGTCACTTTTTCACACGTCGAAAAGAGTTCTTTTGGTGGTCATGTTAATCAATCATACAGGATAATACCCGGTTCAGGTAATAAAATATCTATTTGAAAACTCTACCTATACCTACCGATGGTGATGTCTACAGAGTCTACAGATCTCTAAGTTTTTTTATCGGTAACTACAACCTTTTTATGAGTTATAAAAAGCCATTCATTTTATTAAATTATTTCTCAGAATGATTTGTAATCATAGTAGAGTTCTCTTATGTAAGCAAAGGTAACATCGAACCCTATAGAATTCAATTAGATTCACTATGAAGAATGAATGAATCTCAGATGAAGAATTCTTAATTTACAGTTATTGCTAAGATTTTTAAAATATTTTTATTTTATTTTTTGAAATATGAAAATAATAATAATTATCCATCCATTCATCCATCAGCCGAAGGACGTCCACTGCTGGACATAGGCCTCCCCTATGGATCTCCGCGCGATCCTGCGATCTTAATGAGGTCATCCGTCCACTTTGTGGGTGGACGTCCTACGCTGCGCTTGCCGGTACTTGGTCTCCACTCGAGAACTTTTCGAACCCATCGGTCATCAGCCCTCCGCGCTATGTGCCCTGCCCATTGCCATTTCAACTTGCCAATCCGTTGGGCTATGTCGGTATACAAACTAGATGTCATGCCGCCGTAATTTATAATCTAGTTTGTAAGCCAAACAAAACAATGGTTATTGTTAAACTGTTTAGTTTAGAAACGAAACCATTCATATTAATTTACGATATTTTGCGAAACATAACACAAATAAACAACACTATTATTCATACGGGACCCTTAGCGTACAAATTAGATTACCACCTGGCACCATTTTGTTTTATGACATCAGCTATAAAACCACTTTTTTATATTTCCTTTTGGATAATTAACTACAAACACTTTTTAGTCTTACTTGTAGTCCATAGTAATCCATAGTATAAAAAAAAACCGGACAAGTGCGAGTCAGGCTCGCACATCGAAGGTTCTGTACATATCCAGAAAATTTCACAAAATTGGGAAGTAAGTTGTTAAAATCTTTATACCTTACATGATACGATTTACTCACATTGAATTTCGCACCCATATTTTGTGAATTTTGAGGCCCTATTTTTTTGCGATTTAAATAAAAATGTTCAGTTTTCAGATTTATTCCTATATGTGTACTTTGAGACAATGCTTTTCGCCAAATTTCATAGTTCTATGTCAACAGGAAGTACCCTGTAGGTTTTGATTTTTGTGAGTGTCGAAATATGCGGTTTTTTACGACTTAAACGACTTTTACTTCTTTATATGATAACTGAGAAGTTTTTCCTATACATAACTGTAAGAGATCATAGATATACGTATACAGTTTAAATTTCAACTCGATACCTTTACGCGTTCCCGAGATAAAGAGTCTTGACATACACACAGACGGACAGACGGACAACAAAGTGATCCTATAAGAGTTCCGTTTTTTCCTTTTGAGGTACGGAACCCTAAAAATTGCCAGTGTCAGTTTTAAGGCCATGTTATTAGGTGTTAGTCTAATCATTTATCTTCTTTCGCAATTAGTATCCGGTTATTCAGCTCTTTCACTTTCATTCTCTTTTAATTTATTGTTTCGATTTGTTTCTCGGTTGATAAGAATCATTAAATGACAAAACAAGAAATACGAGTTAAGGTATCTTGGCTGCATCTGTTATTTGAGTGCATTACGAATGAGAGAGTGTAATCGAAGCTTTATCTCTTTAAATTGACATTTCACGAGTCCATTTCGTTTCATGACGCGGTTATCGTTTACATGAGAAATTTAATCATTGATGATGGTGGACAAGTTGTATGCGGAAAAGCAATGGACATATAGAAACCGTGGAACCGCTTCAGTAAAATTTAAAAATATTTAAAAGTTTAAATCACAAATATACGTAAATAACGGATTGTTTATGACAATATTAGACACAGTACAGATAATTGTTAACCTTAAAATCGACCAATAGGCATGATTAAAGAATATAACTAGTCCGTCCATAAGATAGATTATTAAAAAAATATTAGACGCGTATTTTTTCTTTTGTGAATTAAACAAAACTTGATGAAGATATAGCCTGTTAAAGTTCCTCGTGATCTCACGAGTGTCACACAGTCACACAAATGTAGACTTTCGTGAGAGACGTAACGTCACAACCCCCACTCCCAAACTTAGACAAGGTTTATCTTTGCCATTTGTTGTTTTATTGAAAAAAAATCCACTCGGGGCAGACATAAAACTAGCCTGAAATAGAAAAAAATCCGGGGAGCGATTTTTTTTTAACGTCGGGGTGGTGGTTGGTAGTATAAATCTCGATTTCCTTTTTTCTCTCGGCATACTTGCCGAAATGCCGAGAGGACACACTAGATGTGACGCGAAATTCCCTTCTCCATTCTACGAGTACATTACAATTTTTTTTATAAATAAACTGAACAATAAACGAGATATTTGAAAAATATAAAAAAACATAACCAGATGTAAAAGACACAACATTCCCTTCTACATTCTCCATTACAATTTTTCTATAAATAAACTAGATAATAAACAAAATATTTGAAAAATAAAAAACAATTTCACCTCCGATTTGAGTATAAATCCGAAAATGGAGTAAAAAAAGTGCGAGAACCAAAGTTGAAGAAAATAAAATTCCACCCATTACGATTTTTTTGATAAACTTGATATAACTCTGCAAATATTGATCCTAGCGTAAAAATGATCGTGACAAAATTTGTGAGAAATTAAATTTCCAAAAACTTTGAATACCACCATGTTTGCTCTGAAGTTGAAAATTAACGAGTTATTTCAGAAAAACGAAAAAATTGAACTTTAAGACAAGATGGCGGCGAATCCTCTACCGGGATTAGTTAGAAAATCGAGATTTATAGGTACTCCTCCCGACGTTTAAAAAAAATCGCTCTAATCATAATAGTAATGTCTTTTCCCCCAGTCATCATGCATATTACGACAAGTAAAAAATAGTATTGTTTTTGTACGATAGGTCAAGAAAATAAGAGTTAAAATTACTATAAGCCACTATAGCCTCTTACCTCTATCTATTTATCAGCTCTAAGACATACGCTGCTGGTCTCCCCTAAGAGCATATTACTTATTTCTACGTAGGAAAGTAATATGCCCAAATATTAATCAGCGATTATTGAAAATGGTGAGTTTTATCGAGATATACTAAATTAGGGTTGATTCCGCTAGTCAACAAAAAGTTATTTATTATAATCGTATTTTCATTGATATAACTTATAACTACTTTATACATTTTTTATCCAGGGAAAATCCTTTATGGATACCATACCCCACCCTGGGGGAGGCAGGATGATTATATTGGAATCCCACCTAGTCGGTGTACCCACTAAAAACCCTGGGGTTGTTCATTCTCTGCGCAACTGCGTCGGTATTGCGGGAACTCTTGCGCACACTTTCGCTACAACTACTTAATGCCTATACCTATATCAATTGACAAATCCACTAAGTTTTATTTTACGACATCACTAGGTTGAATTTCACGACATTTTTGGGTGATATTTTTTTTACTCTAGTTCAATCAAGTTCACTTGTCATGTTATTATTTCACTTATATTGCACTACTTATCGTAAAGTAGCACCGAGATTACAATTACTAAAATCGCCGGATTAATTGATATGCAATTAAACGGTTAATTGATTACGCAATAATTTTTTCTCAAGAACTTCGTGACAAATTAGGCTTTTTGATCATTGCGCCACCCTTCAGAACCTCTTAAGGCGATTGTATTTCATTTAAATTTGTATTAATACGCTTAGAATATGCTAATGACAATAAGCTTAAGGAAATAATAAAAAAAGTATCCCTACTAATATTATAGAATGTGAATGTAAGTTTGATTGTTGCGCTTTCACGCAGCAATGGAGCAACGAAAAGACACGACTTTTGCCATGGGTTCAAAGGTTGAAAATGACATAGACTACTTTTTTATCCCAAAATAAAACAAAGTTTCAGTGGAATATCATAAAAATAAAAAAACGCGAGCGAAGCTGCGGAAAAAAAGTTAGTATTAATATGAACTATTGGACTTAAATAGTCGCACCTCGTGCAATTTCATACTATTGAAAATATATATTAGATCTGATACAATACTACTTTATATGCTAAAACTACCTACACTACTACTACATAGAAAGCAATTGGATTATCCACAGACCCTTGAAGGTCTAAAAATAATCCAAGTGCTCAAGCCCACTGCCAGTAGCAGTTGCTTTTTAGTAAGATCAAACATTTTCTTTAACTTATTATACCTATACTGATATACTAGACGTATACTGAGGAAGCAACGTACAGTTTTTGGAAATCCAACGTATGTGTATTATATTAGAACATGCAAATGTGCGGATTAGTCGTAGCATATGTTATAAGTATACAACTGTTAAATAACTATATTTATAGACTCTCGAACCCATTTAAAATATTGTCCTATAGCAAAAAACCTTAAGAGTAGTGTGTACTCGTATTTAGCAGCAGTGAGAAATATAGCGAAAAATAACATAATTTCTTGATCTATAGTCGGTAATTACATATCGTTAAAGCGCAAAAGAGATGACTAACAACCGTATATCTGCGCCTTAATATATGCCAATATTGAAGAATGAGCAACAATTAAAACGCCTTAAAAACTCCAATTCATTTATCGCCGACCCAATTTAGCCACAATTAGCAATAATAAACCATCTGCAATAAACTCGTAATAATGTAGATATCCTTACAGTTTCATTTAAGTTACAGTCAAGACGTCCTTCCCCTACAAGCGGCAGAAATAATGAAACAGTAGCACGTTTTACTTGTTTTCTGATAATTAAATACATATTATTTCAAAATGTGTCAAGAACGGAGCGATTAGATTTACAAGAAGATGCATATCGTCGTCATAATACGATATCATTATGCATCAAACCAAAATAATGACGATAAAAGATATACCTACATTTAAATAAATTGTAATTGGACAGCTCTACAATTTACAACCTCAGTCTTTAACAATGGTAAGACAAGTACTCGTATTAACTGGATATTTAACGAAATATGTCTTTACTCTTCATGGTGTTTTCGATAGTAAGCTGCAAGAGTATAGTTGTTCCATTTATTTTTAACTAGAGGACCCGACAGACTTCGTTCTGTCAAAATGATTTGGAATGTGGCAGTTTTTTGTTGCTATCTATTTTATAGTCGGGGCAAAATTCTCCTGAACAGAACCGCCACCCTGGTGATAGGGCGGTGTGTGGGGTTCAGCTCGGGTGACCAAAGTATCTTCGCTTCTACGAACTTTGGCCACCCATCTGGGACCTAATTTAATATGAACTTTATTGAATAACAATAAAGTTCAAATTGACTCTACATTTTATTTAGAAAACGTTTGTATAGGAAAAAGAAAGAGGACCCGACAGACTTCGTTCTGTCAAAATGATTTGGAATGTGGCAGTTTTTTGTTGCTATCTATTTTATAGTCGGGGCAAAATTCTCCTGAACAGAACCGCCACCCTGGTGATAGGGCGGTGTGTGGGGTTCAGCTCGGGTGACCAAAGTATCTTCGCTTCTACGAACTTTGGCCACCCATCTGGGACCTAATTTAATATGAATTTTATTGAATAACAATAAAGTTCAAATTGACTCTACATTTTATTTAGAAAACGTTTGTATAGGAAAAAGAAAAAGGCTGTTTTTGGGGTTTCCCTGCAATTATTCGATTTTTTTGCCGTAAAAACCATCGTTGAACTTTAACGAACATTTGAAAAAAAGGAATTGGCCAAATTGGTACAGGCGTTGTTGAGTTATGCACTTACCAACACATTTTGCGATTCATTTTTATATTATAGAAATAGGGCGCATAAAACTGTGCCGACAACGAAAACTTAGTAAAATCAAGAATATCATTGAAAATTTCGAAAACGAACACTTGTTTTAACCTATCAATATTTTGATTCTGCATTTACATGATATTGTTTTCTAAACATATTATATTTTTAAAAGATTCGGACACAATTTTAAATTGCGTCCGTCCTTCCAAATAGCACTGTTAACGTATATGAAAATCCTGTTAATGTCCTTATAAATTTCTTGTATGGTAAATAGCCTTCAAACAGAATGATACCCAACCGTTTCTGATTATTTAGCTGATTTTTTCATACTTTATTCATTTCATAAAAAAAAAAAAAAAAAAAATCCGTCTATATTTTTGTAGGTTTTAAATACTTTTAAATCTTTCCGAATTCTGATAACCTTGCACTCAAGCCCCAAGACACAGGCCTTGAGCTTAGTTTAGGGCTCACAGTTCATCTTTTTGGGAATGCATTTTTAATATAAGACAATGCTATTAAATGCGGTTATGTTATGTTCAGATAATATATTAAAATCATTCAATAGCTGTAAAGTACTCTGGCAGTCCACACTCGAACAATAAAGGCGAGCCTGATAGCCCTTGAATCACTTGACATACATATTTGAGAAGAGAAACTCCAGGCATGAAGTATTTAAAGAAATAAAAGCAAAATTACCAAGTGTTGGCGTCATGTTTACACCCGAAAATGTACACAAAGGCGTTTGTACAAAGAAACACACGTTCATTGACAAAGCAGGGTCAGTTTATTACCATCGATGCCTACAAAGTTTATTGTCATGATATTTCAAGCAAATAAACAGCTGTTCGCTTTGGAATTGAATTGTTTGTTTTATTTAACAAATAAACAAGTTGTGGAACTAACGCAAACTGAATAAAACAATAGCGTTAATTATTACAGTTAACTTTAATATTGCATTCATTTTATTACTGTTGTATGATTCTTTAGAGATTTTTATTTTAATTTGTATTATTATGCACCAAAGGAAAATGAAGAATGTTTACGTTATGACTGATTCAAGTAAATTTATCAGCACAAATAACTCAAATAATCAGTAACAAACTGTGAGTATACGATATACTTAATTGAATAATATCTTTTAAAGACTTAATGCAGTAACCTAGTGTTTACCAAACTCGCAAACAACAATCTTATTATTTTCAGCAAATTTTCTCATAAATTGCTCCATCGCACCTACTTGCGTTAATAAATGAGAATTTGAGATAATTAACTGAGAAACAAGATCCCGATATAATACCTTAAATTGGCAAATAACTTTAATCAGACGTACAATGAGGTAATAAAGTATCTTCAGGTCAATAAATAAACTCAGAGTATTGAGTTATACGGGAGAAAAATGTTTACATTTAAAAATAAACATAAATAGCGATTCGGCCAATTAAGTAATTTAACCCTCGTGCATAAAGCAGGCAACACAGTAACGAGAATTTAATTAACATTTATCGATCTAGACTTTGTAAACGTCTTGATTTTCGAAATGCAAAAAGAATCTCCGGAATAAACGCGATACAGTAAAAAACAAAAAGATTTCACACTGCCCAAGTACGTGATCGTAACACCAAATGAAGGGTCTGTTAAACGAGATTTCTCTCATTGCCATATTGGGGTTTCGACAAGTGCAAGAAGCTTCCAACCCACTGGGCTTACTCGATTCGTTTGTCATACATGCCAAAAAGTCTTTAATTTGTCTTCGGAAATCATATATCCTAAAAATTACAGCGTTTAAAGCTGTGACTGATGATTCGACTGCAATAAAAGGCTTTTAATTGCGATGCTCAGAATCAATCACTTTTATGTTTCTTTATTTTGGTTTTATAGTCTGATATTTTATCATGCTACATTTAATGACTACAGCAAAATTATTATTTATGCCACGTTTATCATTTGTGTATTTGTTGAATATGATTAATTATGTATCATGTTTTAATCAAATATGTTATCTAACTGCTAAAAGGGTAACGAGTTACCATGTTCTCCTATCATTCACGTCAAATCTAGACAATTTATTGACTACACAACTATTTGTATATGGAGCTACCAATCTGCATAAGCTTGTTTCAAAAGGACTGATATGGTGACATAATTCAACGTCCAGTTAGCCGATAAGAATGCAAATGTCAGTTAGTAAGATAAAATAATACATCGATAGCGTTGTTCGGAACAAACGATCAATTCATTCAGAAAACTTGTAATAATATATTCAACGGAAATTCCAACAATCTAGTTATGACTAATTAACCGATGATATTGCTAATAAAGTTAGATTTCGTACATCTTATGGCTACCTACTATGAATATAAACAAGTTTGAAACGGAAAGACGCAGTAACTAGATCTTGATTAGTAGATAAATTAAACAGTTAAAATGTGGTTACACATATTTTTTGTTCCAATAAATACTCCCACACCATAAGATAGACACATTTACATAATTCAAGTTTCAACAACAACATTCCCAGGCTTCATGTACTACATCAATATTGTGGTAGTTGTCAAAGTGATTGATATAGTTAATTCAACGCAAAGGGACATGAAAGAGGCGATGACAGAAAGTTAAATGTATCAATGACAGTCATTATACAAAAACCACGACGGATACATTAACCTGACAAAGATTTATACGCTAAGGACAAATGAGAGGTAACAAAGAGTGCTAAATGTGATATCATTGAGATACTTAGGAATGAAATTGAGGATTTTATGCGCCATAAAGCGGCAAAACATCCTAATTTCGTTGGTGACATTGTCGAAGAACGTTTAGAGCATAAAAGCGCGATGGTAAATGACGATAAGGACAATCACGAAGGTTATCTTATCGCCTTGAACCGCCACGTTTTTTACTTTTTTGATCTGATTGTAAACGGTGATGAGGAACCCGTAGAAATGATACTACTCTAAACGCTATTTTGGTACATGATCGCGGTACATCCTCTCATGACAATATTAACGTTATACATTATTAATTGATATACATACATTTTAACTCTTTAAGACCAGATACAGCTAAAGAATGTATTGATTCTTTTAAGTTAGGTAGACTTGTAGAGCAACCAGCATTTATTCACGATATTATAATGCGTATGAATGTACCAAACGATTTACGAGTAAGTATAATATTTTATAGATGAACATTTGTAAACATTTTGTGACAAAATAAATAACCACAACTTCATATTATTACGTCATTACAATATTCTGTGTTGTTATATCTCAGAAATATTTGCAATGAAATTTAATTATTAAAATGCCTAAATTTTAAAGGTAGAATAATTTAAATTCATAACCTACGTTGAATGCATTGAAGACAATTATACCGAAAATACTTGGAGAGTTAAACTTATTAAAATAATTATGCATGTACACTTATAGAAATGATATGCCTACTTACAATATTATTAATATCGCGTATTTTCAAAGTTACAAAGTATATTTTCGACCGTTTTTAATCGACTTTAAAAAAGGAGGTTCTCAATCTGACTCTATGTTTTTATATACCTATGTTACACGATTACATTGCCAAATATTAAAAACCAATTTTGATGATTCTTTTTTTACTTAGTGGACCATACTTTTGGGATCTGAGGCTCCATTTAAATTTTAACAAAATCAGCTGAGTCTTCTTTAAAAAATCAACAATAATGTGATGATTACTATATCGAACAGCGCAAACTATTCAAATTCAGTGCACGGTTGAAGTCTGTTATGTCATTTTGGCGAAAAATAAATATCAAGAGAGAGAAGCTTAAGTTATACTCTATAAAATTTAACTTTATCTCTGCGAAAGTGACATTAACATAATAGATTGACATTTTTAGAGTTGAGATAGTGGTGGAATAAATCGATTTTCAAACAATGTTGTTATGAAATCGAATGAATGAATGAATCGAATGAATGAAGAAATTGGATTTTATTTACTTACTATTATTTAAGATCAAGTATGTACACATGTAAATAATGTTATGATGTTAATTAAATACTCATAATAATGTAACGATAGTATTTATCGACGTTTTTCACTATTATCGATGCTAATGTAACATAATATAATTGGGTTTAATTTAACTACGCATGCAAAAAATGTTATAATATTAAAATATACAATAAAATTAATATATTAAATAAAACTCTATCTAAAACTCTGTGGTCACGATCATTCGTCGCCCATCACTAATCGGCATGCCCATAAAGTATGACATTGACAGGTACTGTCTGGACTATTAAGAAATTCAGGACTTCATATGCGTAATTTTTCTGACAGCTGTCGCAGAGATCAAGTTAAATTTTACAGAGTATAGTTTGTTTCACTTCAAAGGCGAAACAATTGATAAATTAGTATACATTACAAAGGATTACCCCTTTCATTCACAATAACACTTGTCTGAATATAAATGTGTGTTTAATTTTAAATTCGTGTCACAAGTGTATTTAAAGCCATTGTCAATCTTTTTGAGGCATTGACAGGTGAAATAGTAGCTGCATACTAATGCTTGGAAAGATATTGAATACAGTGAATCATTATCGAGAATAAGTATTTCTATTACATAATGATACTTCCAAAAGTTTCAAATCACATCATTATTAAAGCAAACAGAGACTTACAGAGTTCAATTATTATGAATACGTTATTTTGTCTACTGTAACAACTCTAATCATAGCTGCAATCCTGCCTTTGACTGCGTTTAACAAATCATTGATATAAGATATAACCAAAGATAATAATAATGTAGGATTTAGACGTAATAGGTCTTAGTGAACGCGCAGCACATTTCTCGACACCCTAAGCCGTCCACAAAAATGTTGCCCCTCCCCTGTAATAGCTATTTCGTGGATGGCAAGTCACCACCCGCCTGAAAATTTGAAATGAGGCATTAATTGGCGGGTGCCGTAACTCATTCCATAGCCCATCCTTTTAAGTCATCGATCAGAACATCACAATAGCCCGATATACTGTAAGTCACATCTAGCAATAGTTATTTAAATTTCTATTCTACTTTATGTACACAATATTTTTATATTAGTTTTATAAAAAGTTATGTAAAAGGTTGGCCTCTCAGTGTTGGCTTCACTGATGCCTACCGACCAAGCTATATTTGTGATTTTAAACGTAGGATTTCAAATCAAAATCACCCGGAACGTATGAACAAAGGAAAATTGACACTTGATTATGGAAACTAGTGTGGTTTTTCACATTTTAACCCTTAAGGTAGCAGATATCTACTAAAATAAAGCGCGAGTAACACCTGTGATATACTTTAATAAAAAATTCTCTTTTTCTATATAAAATAGATACAATACAATACAAGAATTATTGAATTAAAACAACAATTACACACCAGACACCAGAAGTGGTAAAACATAACAGAAGAAGAAAAAACGGCAAAATAATGGTACATAAGGCGGTTTTATCGCTAAAAGCGATTTCTTCCAGACAACCTTTAATGAGTGGAAACATGTAATTGAGATGGACGGTGTTGTAAGCATAAAGCTATAATTATCAAAAAAAAATACACTACATACAATAAAAATAATCCTACTTAAATACATAAATAAATACAGATAGTTAAAACGTAAGTGATATTAAGTGGTTTTTGATCCATTAAGACGTGTTATAACTAAGATAGTAATGAAATTTCATATTCTTCTTCGTCGTCGTGTCGATGATCCTTAAATTTAACTACTTGCATAATAAGAAGCCTAAATTCGGGACATCGCGTAGTCGGTATGATCAGTTTTATCGATATCCGTAAGGATCGATTGGAATCAATTTTCATCTTTCTTTTTCTACTACATTTGCTTGATGCTTGAGATGCTACCAGATAGTCTTATTTCAAAACATGTACGCTGTCCACCAATTTGTGATTTATGTACGTCTAAGTATAACTTCTTTCAAAAGCTAATCCGCTAGACTATCGGTAAAATAACCCTACTTATTGATCTTCACAGTTCCATTTCAATCTCATACGATTGATATGATGTTAGATTAATTCAATCATAATAAAAAAGGCCGTAATAATTCAATAAACGTTATGAAATGAGTGATTTTTTATACTAAAAATTGAAACAGACAGTATTAAATTATACTCGGTTCATATCTAATTTTAAAGTGGTAGTGTGATTTATGGTAAGCCGGCTATAAATCGTTGTATTTAATAATAGTATTAAACTGGTATCACTTGCTAAAAATAGTTTAATTCCGGGAATATCACGTATTACGCCATAGAGTAATTTTAAATTTATATTTGTTAAGGAAATTGTTCTTCATTATCAAAGTTGACATAAAAGAAAGATTAAAATTTGCAACCCAGTTTATGATATGTCAACGACATTCTATTTTTATACTCGTACAAAATCTGTTATAAAATTATCTGATATGAAATGAATTCTACGCAACGTGGTTTCTCTTGCATAACAGTTTATTATGAAATATTATCTAGATGTATTGTGGTAAAGTAGCCGTGGTACCTGTTGTTACTAATCCTTCAAATATAGTTTTACTAGAATAAGAAGTAGCTCTCTACGAGGACTGAAAACTCTCGTGAATGGTAGAACATTTTCAATGTTTCAAAATTTCCGTTTACATTTTAGGATTTTAATTGAGTTACATATTTTTTCAAATGCTCTTGTAAAGTCAAAATGTTAAGTTACTACGTTTGCACCTGGTGTTACTCATCATTCAAATACCTTTTTATTAGTATAGTTTTATTATAAAAAGGTATTTGAATGATGAGTAACACCAGGTACAAACGTATTAACTTAACATTTTGACTTTACAAGTGCATTTGAAAAAAAATATGATTAAACTAATTTAAGAAGTATTTTTCTACGACGACACCGTTTTTTTGTGACTGGTATATATTTTTCAATGTTTCATAATTTCCGTTTACATTTCAAGACTGAAATTGAGTTAGATACATTTTTTTTTTCAAATGCACTAGTAAAATCAAAGTGTTATGTTACTACGTTGGCACCTGGTGTTACTCACCCGTCTATTAGTTTAAGAAGTATTTTTCTACGACGACATTGTTTTGTTGTGACTGGTATATATTTTACAATGTTTCATAATTTCCGTTTACATTTCAAGACTGAAATTGAGTTAGATAGGTACTTTTTTTTCAAATGCACATGTAAAATCAATATGTTTAGTTATTACGATAGAAATTATAGTACTGTTCTCGTTCTAATCATCTTTAGCAAAAACTAACAAATATAATAAACTTGTAATTGAACCATTTCGAAAAACGCAAAAAGATATAGAGGAACAGCACAATATTAGTAAAAAGGATATTATTTTTAACATTTTGGTAAAAACAGTAATGCGATATATTCCACCGTGGTATCTGCTATCATATTCGTATTATATGACTTAAGTGATACTAAGTTTATTTTTTATCATCCGCAAGATTATAGTTTATGTATTATTTGATTTTAATAGCTCGCAAAATTGCATAATGATACCGTATATTTTTTATGTGCATTATTGTAATCATATGTTATCATGTTTCATTTTGGCCGGCAGCTACGTGGGGTCTAATAAATGTTGATATTAATTTTGGCTTCTTACTAATATAATATGCATAAAAAATAACTTAATACGAGCCTTGACGGTAATCGGCTTACGAAACGAGTTTGTTTTTTCTGTTCCTGTGAGGATCAATGATTACTCTAAGGCTACCAGCTTCGAATGTACCAGATTTAGCACTTCCTCTATGTACATTTATTTATATTAGTAGATTGCAAACACAATTATTATCTCACTTGACGTTATTCTTTTCAGTTACAACAAAAAAACCTTCAACTACGGAACTAATATTTTATTTGGTTCTGATATATTGTATACAAATTAAGCTACTGATTACAAACATATAAATGCATTATTGACACATTTTGGCCAAAAGAGGATGTATAATTTTTTGCACCTAGAGATAAAGTGTGGGTACCAGTATCGTTAGTTTTATGACTTAATTGTTATTATATTATTGTAATTTTATGTAACTTTATGGTCGTAAATTTTACATAAACGCAGACAAAAATCATAAAATATAGCATGCCGTCCGCTCTCGGGATAAAAGGCAAAGATGTGCAGTCAACTAATTCTTCAAAACAATGTCTATATTGTTACTGCAATGATATAATAAATATTTTTAAAGACGTACCTATTAATAATTGCCAATTTTGGGACCTTCACCAGCCGGCCCTTGACCCAACTGTCTAGCGAGAACAGTTGATAGAGGCAGTAACAATATAATGATCTTTCAAAATCATGGTCACAGGATCTTTACTAAATATTTGTAACAATTGTAAAATATTTGTGTTTAATGAATACGTTAACGTCTAAACCGTTCTGTTAACGTGTTTGATTTTTTGTAGTAATATGTGATTCACGATATTTTTACTACTGATTTAGCGTCACTGTCAATGATCTTTTACATTAGCAGATTTTCATGTTTGTTAATATTAAATATCAGTCAGGTTACGTGTAACGATCCGTTTTATCACGTATTTATGGTGTGACAATTTGTATAACTTCGATTTTCAGGTTGATTTGTTCATTTTACAATGAAAATGTTTATCAAATATTTTTATATTATTTGTGTCGTTTGATGTGTTAATATTACTATATTATCATTAGAAATCCAAATCAACAAAGGCCTATGAATGTATATTCATGTATGTACGTCAATAAACAAATAATACTACATGCAGATTCACGGTTAAAAAGCCGCAATATGACATTTGATTATATCATTCATTCATGAAGTGGCGTCAACCACCATTTTTAAGTCACTATTTATATAACATAATAAAATTAGATTTATATCACGATTAACATTATGTTTATCAAATTAAATCGAAACAGATTTAAATCAAGTATTTCTTGTCTCGAAAATGTCATCAGCGTTGAATTTTATAGATAAAACCAGCTCGTTTATGTGGAATTATTCTTTAGCCACTACAAATATACGTTACATAACTGATAACTAAATTGTTTTGTTTTGCTACATTTTAGGTATCACCCTTTAAAAATAACGAGCCAAATTAATTAGCTACTGAATTATCTGTAGGCTTTTTTGGTGCAGTTATAAATTTAAATGAGAGCTTACGATTCTTGCGTCAGTGTCGGGTTCATGGCGTCTGACGTACCTGCGTATTATTTTAAATACAGCTTCGACCGCAACAGGTGTACTTTTCGCCCGTTAATTTGCCGTCTGTCCGTCTGCAATGTTATTGCTTTGGCATGTTGGTGTTTCCTAAGAACTCTGCCCAATGTTTATCTACGCCAAGGGCTCGAATATAAACAACGCTCACATTTATATAATAGCTACCTAATTAGTTTGAAATAGTAAAATTAGTACTCACGTATCGCTCTTGTCGTAGACGGGGAAGGTTTGATGCGCCAGGTCCTGGAGCGACGAGCTGGTCTGAGGCTCGGCTGAGATACCCTGAGCTCTCTGTTTCCTCGGAGCTCGCGAAGCCCTCGCGTACTGCTGGTATGGGAACACGCTCTGCAGCTTATCCAGCTGCGAGCGCAGTTCCAGCATCTCCTGATCCCGTTGCTTCAGCAAAGCCTCCAGCTCCCTGATCCTATCGATCAAGGGCTGCATGTCGTTCGCCATCGTCGCGTTTGCAACACAATTTTCTGAATCCGCGTTCATCGCGGTAGGAGTCCCCATTATACCGTTTAATTCTGTCTCTCTATAAGTTTCGTCTAACGCACGTCTATCACCATTGACCGTGGGAGCCACGGTAAGTGCACCTCCACCTGTGTTCACTAAGGCCCTCGGCTCATCGTCACCAGCTGTACGCTGTGACGATCCAAAGCAGAGGTTGTCAAAACACACGCGCATTCACTCAGTTGAGTAGCACTGGTTGGAATCACTAGGATTTCGATAGGTTTTGAAGGGTTCACTTGTTTATGTCCACTAGCACTGGTGTTTGTCGCGGGGGGAGGCGAGGCAGGATGTGTGGGTGCGTGCGGCGCGGGCGCGGACGAGCGGTGTAGTGCAGACGCGGCTGTTTCGTGCCGCGCTCTCAGCCCCGCGTGTCTCGACGCCGCCCTGTAATTTAACATTTCCTATTATAAAACAATTTAGTTTTTTCTCTCAAATTAACGTGATCTACTAAAAAGAGTCCATCAATATGCAAATTATTGTTTTACCAAATATCAATTCATCAAACTTTATTTCAATGAGTCTTCAAAGCCGAAGACAGCCGCTAATTATTAAGACATATATTTAAAATTCAAATTGATGTCGATCAGATTACTGCTACATAAACCATGATTTAATACGCCCACCGATGATGAAGATATCAATAAATGATTCGACGCTAGTTTATTTGGAAAAAAAAGTTTGAACAGTAGTGTAACGTTTTATCGAGGAATACTGAATTCACCGGTGCACGTTTGAAGTGATTTTACAATGGATAGCTTATCTTTCAAGCGAAGTAGAGAATGTAAGTTGGTGATAAAATCCACTCTATCTGTAATATCTGTATCTATTTACATCAGAGATCGTCGGTCACCTGATTCAAACGATAACTGCCACATGATCAGTCTATCTAATCGGACTTATTCTTGACGTGAGAGGTTTTAAATTCGAGACTATAAAAAGAACCTGATTTTGCTACCTCATCCTGGTTTTACCAAGATTTGCAGCCAATGTCCACAGACCATTTCATTTAATAAATTAATAATAATCAATAAATATATTTATGCATATCGATTTTTACATATGAATTAAATAACTACGTATAATCTACAAATGCATACTAAATTTGAAGAGCAACAGTTTTCTTACAAGTTTTAGATCAAAAGATACGATCTAGTTATAAAATATAAAAATAAAATTACGCCTTCCAGCTACGCCGTCAAACTGTTATGGCGAGTCGACAATTGAATTCCGTAAACAACTATTTTTAGCTCTTGAACGGGCCGTTTCTGTCCTAATTTGAGACATAAAACGAACGGTTAAAATAAAATAAAAATATCTACGAATTTTGTTCACAACATTCCTAGAGATATAAAACTAGCTCAGAAATAGAGAAACGGTGGCTTTAGTAATTATTTTGCCGATAATGATACAAATAACACAGACGGTGTTGGCCTTAAAACTAATGGCTGTGCTCGATATAATTTACGTGACGTGAAAAATTTTCCATTAGTAATAGAAGTTAGAACATTTGTCAAACGATTATTTACGCTGCGAACATTTTCTATATTTGCTTTTATAGAAAGAAAAATATGTTTTTTATGATATTTTTATTGTTTACTTTTTGATGAAATTAAAATTGACGATATATCTTTTATTTTCAATAAAAGGTACGCTACTACTCACCTGATGGAAAGCGGCGTTGTGATTAAAAAAGTATATTATTATGTAGACTATAGCCTTAAAAACTTCTAACTAAAAGTTGTCAAACAAGATGCATTTTTAATTTACATTATTAAGCATACATTTATGCACGCAAACACCAAAATAGAAAAACTAAATGTCTATTAAATATCACTTCCTACTGAACTGGATACTCAAGTGTTGACGAAGCAAAGATAAAAATACAAGGAACCGTTTTGGTCACATGATTCTTCAACTGAATAAACAGTAGGTAATAAGAGAAAACAAAGTTAAATACGATAATTTAAAGGCAGCAAGCCAAAATCAACTGATATAGTTTTCGCAAAACGGAACTGGTATTAATGTAAACAGTCTAGAAGAATCCGAAAGAGCTTATGAAGTGGATCATGAATTATGAAGTATTTTTGACGAAGCATAACAAATTTGAAATAAACAAACTTCAATAACAAACACAATACTTGACTAGAATAGCAAACATGAATAGGAAATATTCCACTAATGTAATATACGTAATAAAAAACATTATATATGAGTATTTGAGTGACAATTTAGTAATCAGATTCAAAGTAAGAATAGACAAATAAGTTTAATACAACATATGTACACATATATAATATAGCGAACGGCTTAGAGGCTATAGAACTAAACATTAAAATACATATTAGATAAAAACGTGAGAACAGATCTCAAACAGTGCCATGAATGGTTTCAAACAATTTTTTTCAAATTTTTATAGCTAGTCAAAGATGGACAAAACTGTGACATTAACATAATTATGCTCTTAATTTTTATAACACACGTAAATTGATATACGAAAAATGACTCAGGAAAACAAGACGAATGAAATTATTATATTTATTTATAAGAAATCCAATCAAATTGTGTCATCAAAAGTAATTTTTAAAATTCACGTATATACGAAAGTTGACTTAGTGAAACAAGAAGGATAAAATTATTATATTTACCTATTTATAAGAAATCAAATCAAAAGAAATCGGGCAAAGAATTCAATGCCTATTTTACATATATGTTTCAGAATGAAAACCAAAATCTAGAGTCAAAAATTTGTATAATTATGGTCTGGTGCTACGAAATTAATAAGGCTCCTAATTTGATTTTTTTTAAGCTGTGGGGTTTTTAAAACAAAATTTGCGCGATTGTTTTTGCCGGGCCTGAAAGGGATTTGAAACAGCCAAACTTATTTTAATTATAACTAACTAAATGACTTTTTATTGAACCGAATCTGTCTGAACCTGAACTGTGCAAACGATAATTATTTTACTTTAAAAGAAGCAAAAGAGAAAGTACCTATCGATAAGGTCTTATCTGCACTAAAAAGGCTTTCCCCACGACAATGCCACATTGTAAATGGAATGCTAATGTCTAACCTCACTCTAGTTTTAGTAATTGGATGTCTACAGCTACTTCCGCTGTTCGTGGGTGTATGAAGGTATATGTACAAATTATGCACTTAATTTTACATTCAGCTACTGCAAGGTTCAGTAACGTATTGTAATTAATGTATGAAATATAAAAAAAAAAATGACCAATAAGTAAGTTTGTATAGGCCGGTTGGCTAGCCCTGATATCAGTTTTAAAGCCGCCTGAAGGCCTCTGACATGGCCAAACGGTCAAAACAACCGGGACCTACAATAGGCTATTTGACAACATAGAAAATATACTATTGATTGTGGCAATCCTTAAAGATAATAGCCTGAAAAAGACATATTTCACTTTATTTAAACTAAACTATGTCTAATTTTCGCCAATCGCACGAAATAAAATACGATATTTTATCTGTGACGTAAACGCTCTAAGGAGGGTGGCAACTCTGGTGGCGTCACATGATAGTAAACAAAAATTTCTCAATATGTTTGTGTAATTTGTGTTTTGTGATTTCGGAGTCGGATTTCGGAGGATATTACAGGATCTGTAAGTTACTTTTAAAGTATTTTTTGTCAATTTTTAGATGTGAAGTAACGTATTTACTGGTTTTTCCTAAAGTTATTTACTAGTGCGTGACGTCAAAGACCAGCGCCATTACAGAATGTCGTTTTTGGTGGAATCTTGAATTTCTATTCTTTAACACTGATTTTCATTGTTAATACAGTATCTCTCGGAAATATAAATGTAGTGTGCTTATTATGTACTAATGAATAATTTAAAATGATTTCCAAAAACTAGTCAAATACCTTATTTAACGTGTCATCCGAGCCTCGGTAGCGCTTACATCGAAATGCCACCCGCGGTCACCCATCCAAAGACTGACCGTACTAAATCGCTGACAAACCTAGTCAAACTACGCTATACGCGCTACATAATATTTGATAATAATAGTATACACCTTTATTCTTTTCCAAAATTTAAAATTTTATGAGTTTATTTTACTCGTCATTATGAAGCAGTAGTGGTCTAATGACCGGGTTAAAAAAATATATTTTACGGGTCAGTAAAAATATTTTTTGGAATTCATATATGTACGGAATATCACACCACTGGCTTTTCAGTGAAGGAAAGTATCGTGAGGCAACCTGCATACGTCCGTAGAAGAAATTCGATGGCGTATGTGAATCCACCAAGCCGCACTGCACCGGTGGAGCATGCTGGATATGACCCAATTACCCTTCGTGGGTAGGCCTAAATCCTGCAGTGGACTATTAAAAAAAGGCTGTTGCTGTACAGTATATCATAACGAATAACTTTTACTATGGAAGCAACTGCAAAATCGTGAAAATCAGCTATCCCGTATAAAAAGTTCATTAATACTCGACAAAATTTATAGATCAGCTAATTTTCTTTTCGTGATTTTGAAGTTGGTCCTGTAGTAAAAATTGTTTTTCTTTATGAGTAAAATGTATCTTTAAAATATAGATACTAAAAAAATAAGGGTGTATATTAGATAGTGCCTTAATTATTGAGCTTGTAAAGAAAAAAAAATCCCGAAGACTAAGAAACTGAGGATCATTTTGAAGTAAAAATCTTTCCGAAAAATAAATACCGCACTAAAATCGGTCCATTGTTCTGAGTACTATACAATATGACAGACAGACAGACATATAAAATATATTACATGTCACGTTACATTTACGAGTATACAAAGTGTTTTTAGGGTTCCGTACCTCAAAAGGAAAAAACGGAACCCTTATAGGATCACTTTGTTGTCCGCCTGTCCGTCTGTGTGTATGTTAAGACTCGAGAACGCATAAAGATATCGTTTAAAAAAGTTAGAGCCGTTTATGTCGTAAAAAACCGTTTTTTCGACACTCACAAAAATCAAAACCTACAGGGTACTCCCCGTTGACATAAACCTATGAAATTTGGCGAAAAGCATTGTCTTAGAGTACACATATAGGAATAAAACTGTACATTTTTATTTAAATCACAAAAATAGGGCCTCAAAATTCACAAAATATGGGTTCAAAATTCAAAGTGAGTAAGTCGTATCTCGTTATTATTTAAAAGAACTTCATTATCACATGATAAAACAGGTTTTTAATTACCTTAACAACTTTTAATTATTTTAACAACTTGTTTGTACGGTACCCTCGATGTGCGAGCCTGACAGGCACTTGTCCGGTTTTTTTAGAGATGGACACTCTAGGTCCCTCTAGAATATCTAGCATTATACCTAAACATCATCATGATCAACTTTTACTATGGCACCAAAACTGCAAAAATCAGCTTTTTCATACAAAAAGTTTATCGACTCTCGACAAAATGTATGGAACAGCTAATTCTTAGCTCAGTGACTTTAGGGTTGTCTCCATAGCAAAAATTATAAAACAAAAATATAGTCATAAATTCATAATAATGAGTGATAACTAGCTAGTATAACTAGCTTTTGCCCGCGGCTTCACCCGCGTAATCTCACAGGAACCTTTAATTTTTTTGGAGTAAAAGTAGCCCTTGTCACTTTACGTCTTTCAAACTATCGTTGCTCTGTTGCTACACGAAAGAGGAACAAATCAACAAAGCAATAAACTAACATAATTATACACACTTTCAGATTAATAATATTAGTACGGAAGTATGGATATGTTCGTCGTCTACGCGTCGAATTGTATACTTCCTCCGGTGGTTTGTGGGTCAAAAAGAAACAGAACTATGCTATTTAGCTAATATAATTAAGATGGCGCCTCTGTAATCGGGCTTATTGTATCCCTAACACACGATTTAGGATTAAAAATATATGAAAAAAAATTTAAAGTGGTTTTCATAACGATACCATCATTAGTTGGTTAGTGTGGCCCTTCCTTTATTATAAAAATAGTAGGTGAGTACGTGCGCCTCGTATGTTTAGAATACAGAAAGAGATCGGAAGTTGATAATCGCCTGTCTAGATTATTTAAATCTTTCTTTGAAATTTGAATCTGTTCTGCGAAACGTTTTAGAAGTGAGTAAAATAAAATTTAAATCTCTCTATAGTAAGAAGTACACTTTACACATAGAACTTAGAGCTCAAAATTTTGCGACTTTTAAACTTTACTACAACACTTTAAAATTATTTGGTTTTCTTAACTCAAATATAACTTTTTCTAGTTAAGTACCAATGGGACATATATATATATATATATATATATATATATATATATATATATATATATATAGAGATAATTGTAATAAAAGAAAGAGTGAAAGATTTTCTAGGCTCTAATTCAGTATGCTGAGTGTGAGTTTTGTCGTAAGCATGACGCGTTCTTCGGCGAGCGCGTAAGCATGTAATTTGTATGAACTTGTTGTGTTTCAAAAACGCGCCGCTAGTGGCGCTGTACATTTCTTCATACAAATTACATGCTTACGCGCTCGCCGAAGAGCGCGTCATGTTTACGATAAAACTCACACTAAGCATACTGCTAGACAACTAATTAACTGAAATGCTTGTGATCTACATATACAGACATTTTTTTGCTTCCTCAAAATCTGTCACGACACGATACGTTCCACGTATAGTTGATTACACGAAAGATCAGAGTAACAAAAATAACAACAGGATGTAGTAAAACTCAAACTAATATTAAATATAGTTTAAAAAAAAACTAAAAAACATGCTTAGGAGTCATCAATTTTTTTTTGATAAATGTATTGTCATCGGTCTTTGATAGGTTTGCAAAGTTTGAAGAAAATCTGATCGGTCAAAGTTGGTCAAAATCGAGCTCAAAGGGGTTGACTACAAGCAAACATACAAGCAAGCAAACAAGCAAACATACAGGTGAAACTGATAGAAGCGTGTTAAGAAACGCGGTCCGTTTTACCTTTGGATGGGTGAGGCGAGATTTTGCGATTAGAAGAACTTTCAACAGCTATGTTTTTTTTATTAAGTAAACCTCACCAATACTGTAGACACCAATACCTACAATAAACGAAAAATAGGTAAATTGCATTTACCTACCGTTAGGTATTAATATCGAGCAAAAAACTTCATGTTTGTTGTATGAGAGCCTCCTTTTAATATTTATTCATTGTGTGTTTTATTTGTTGTTTTAGCGGCAACAGGAATACATCATAGATGATGTATATAGCTAAAGCTTGTATAAGCTATCACGGTTCATGAGAAACATATTGGTTACAGACAGACCGACGGACGGACGGACAGCGGAGCGGATTCTTAGTAATAGGGTCCCGTATTTATCCTTTGAGTACGGAACCCTAAAAATCAGAATAAAAAAGAAACAAATGAGATAATAATTACAGGCGAAGTTAACTTGCTTTGAGTATCTATATCACAAAATAATTTACGGTATTTATAATCCGCCAATACTTACAATATGATATTTGAAAACAAGAAATAACATGTCAAAATAACATTTAAATATTTGAATTTTTATCGATTTTTAAGAGTTATTAATATAAAAAAAAGAAATTGTATGGATTCGGTTGCACGAACATTTTTTTTTATAACTTTACATGTTTTCACACATAGTCTAATAATTGTCGGCGATTTTTTCGTACGGCAGTTTTCCATTGTTTTATAGATACATAACTTGCACACAGCGTGCATCTATAATCAAAACTTTACACGCTTTCAGCACATAGTCCAATATTAATCGACGCAAACATATGTAGTTACAGTAAGTTATGCGCGTATAAAACGCACAACTGATTAAATTTTGCAAACTTAAAGCATGTAAAGTTTTGTCATTTTCCAAGCCGGAAAACGGATACGAATCAGTTTAGATTCGTCTGATCTTCGTGGAATTGGCTCGCTATTTTTGTCACAAAACTAGTGCTAGAAATGCAAATTTTAAAAATATTTTATAGATAATTATTATATACTACGGGACTAATCGCGCACTAAAATTACGAGATAAATAAATACTTCCTCATAGCGACGTGACGTTTCGGCCGAGTTGCATCGACCGTGGTCGTCGTGATCGCAGTCGATGCAACTCTTAGGGATTCTCGAGGTATTTATTTATCTCGTAATTTTAGTGCGCGATTAGTCCCGTAGTATACAATATTTATGTGTTCAAATCGCGAAAGTTTAAAAACAACATATTTTCTAGATAACTTACACACAGATTAAGTTTTTACAAACTTAAAGCGTGTAAAGTTTATCATTTTCCAAGCCGGAAAACGGATATTAATCAGTTTAGATTCGTCTGATCTTCGTGGAATTGGCTCGCTATTTTTATCACAAAAACAATGCCACAAATGCAAATTTTAAAAATAACTTATTGCAGTCATCCTTATCCAAATACTCAGACAAAGAGTTGAAACATCTTTAATTCAGTAAACCGTATTTTCCTCCATCTTCCGAGGCTTCTCATCCATCTTCCAACACATGGCCTGACATGACAGCTTTGATAAAACTGAATGAAGCAGAGCCTAAATAGCACATGGCTCCCGATATACCGATATGGCTCATATCAATACAGTAAAAGCTCCTTATTCGCGCTTCCTTTATTCGCGTTTTCACTATTCGCGGATTAAAAAATTGCGACCCAATTTCTATATTCGCGACTAAAAATTTTTTTATTCGCGGATCTAATTAGAACATACATAATAATAAAATTATTCCAATAGGTATCCATCCCAATATCCTAGTAAAATAGATCTTATTACATGTTTGCCTAAAGTATGTTGTTAAATGAGCCGAGGCCTTTGACACAAGCCGCCTTCGCCGCGATCGGTGTTTTTGAGAATGTAAACAAACATAATGAAAGCAACCTTATGACTAAATAAATAAACTATATTTTTAAATGTTGTTGTTCCGTTTATAGTAAAAGCCGCTTTGCGTGTTTTATTGTTTCGTCTTTCACATTCGTTACAAAAATTGTGATCGAGTAACACTTCTACTGCATTCTTCCTAGTTTAAAATGTCAACTAAAAAAAAATGAGAAACTAGTTTCGACACAAAAAAAATCTGTGTTACCGCTTAAGGTGAAAATAGAAATGCTTGATCGCGTATGCCCTGGAGAGTCATTTGCATCCATATCACGCTCATTCAATGTCAACGAATCAACTGTACGATCGATAAAAAATCCGAAGATAAATTAAGGTCGTCTGTAGCTTCAACTTCACTGTTAGCGAAAATTGTTCGTGATCCAGCAATAGAAAAATGGAAGTGGCGTTGTCATTATGGATCGAAGACCGCAACCAAAAAGCCATTGCCTAAGCCTTAAGATAATTAATTAAAATGTTCAAAAACTTCAATGAAATTATTTTTTTATGTATTTGTTTTTTTTTTATTTTGTCACCTAGGAACGTATCCCCTATAATCCCATATAAATAACCATTCTGTATTCACGGTTTCTGTATTCGCGGCATATTTATGGAACATATACCCCGCGAATAAAGAGCTTTTACTGTATTGATAATCTTAAATCTGTCGGCTCATTCCATTGTATTTTAATCTCACTGTCTCATCCAAAACAAGAAAACTGAATTCTTTTTCTGTATCAACAAAAACATATCTCAAAATAACACAATTCATATGTATAAATAAATAATATTAAGGGGCATTTTACACACGGTCTCTGACCCCGAACTTAACAAAATTTGTGATATGGCTGCCAGAGACTGATATACTACATAATACATATTGTTAAATACATACTTTTATAGTTAGTACCTAAATAACACCCAGACACAGAGCAAACACCTATGTTCATCACATAGCTACTTGCCCTAGGTGGGGATCGAACCCACGCCTCTTTGATCCAGAAGTCAGGATCACTAACCACTGAGCCACCGAGGCAGTATATGTATGTTCAATTGGTCATTCTATGTTACGACAGTCTAATATGTGTACAATGTATGTTAAGTATATCGCTCTGGTGTCAGAGCTTCCAGGCCGCCTGAAAGCCTCTGACATGGCTAAACGGTACCGGCACCAACAATTTAACCTGGAATCCGAGATACGGCAGCGTTATATAGGGTAGTTGATTGTTTTTTTTTTTAATTATTTCATCTGTTGTTTTATTCCATTTTTGAATTAGTTAAAAGTGTTAAGGTAAGTGAATTCTGCAATTAATTATGATTCGTACACTGAAACAATAATGAAAATTGGCTGATTAAGTCCATATATATAAGTTGTAAAGATTTTGGCAGAGATAAGGGGATACCTTGTCCGTAGTATGGCGAATGTATGACACTTACGGGCAGTGACGTCATAGTTTGCTATAGTGCGCTCTTTGTCTAGCAAGAAAATAAATATGCTCGTAACTTCTCTATTTTTAGGTTGATTTTAGTTTTTTTAACTGTAACAAGAGGACATAAAAAATATGTCAACTAGACTATTGTCATTCGCGATCACCCATCCGAAGACTGACCGTGTCGAACGTTGCTTAACTTCGGTGATCGGCAAGAAACTCCTTGTCAAACTACGCTCTGAGCACTACTTACTATATTCATATAATAAACCTTATTTACAACGCCTGAGAGCAACAACATAAACTTGGTAAAGTATTACTTGTATTTTATAGCTCAGTAATTGTTTAACCTCCTCTATTTTACGAGCAATATAAAACAAGTTATGTAATTGACAAGTTTGCCACGTTTTAAATCTAAGTGTAAACGTAAATCATTTTCATATTGTATGTAATTATGGCGGTGCACCGCTTTCTGAGTCATTTTTCATAACTGAGAAATAGGGTTGCTACCAGATGAATAGTAAGAATTATGGAATCAATTGAAATTATAATAATTCCAGACTAACTTGATATAGATTAATAGATATCTCGTAAATAACTTAATAATTTATGTGTGATAAACAACTAAAAATATATTGTAGAGCCCAGGTAAAAAACAAATAGACAGTCTTCTCCAATACACACGATTTTAATATTATTATTATTTTGAGCCTGTATTGTCCCACTGCTGGGCAAAGGCCTCCCTTCCCTCCTTCCAGACTGCGCGATTCACTGCGTTTTCAATATTAATTAATTTTATTATATGTTTTGGGAAACTGTAGCAAAATAACCGCACAAGTGCGAGTCAGGCTCGCACATCGAGGGTTCCGTACAAACATAGTTGTTAAAATAATTAAAAACCTGTTTTAGCATGTGCTAATGAAGTTCTTTTGTATGATACCTTATTCTACATGATAAGATTTACTCACTTTGAATTTTGAACCCATATTTTGTGAATTTTGAGGCCCTATTTTTTGTGATTTAAATAAAAATGTACAGTTTTCAGATTTATTCCTAAATGTGTACTCTGAGACAATGCTTCTCGCCAAATTTTATAATTGTCAACGTCTACAACGTCAACTATGTCAACGGGAAGTAGTAGTACCCTGTAGGTTTTGATTTTTGAGAGTGCGAAATATGCTGTTTTTTTACGACATAACCGGCTCTAACTTTTTTAAACGATAACTGAGTAGGTTTTCTTTTACACAGCAGATCATAGATATACGTACACAGTTTAAATTTCAACTCGATATCTTTACGTGTTCTTGAGATGAATAGTCTTGACATACACACAGACGGACAGACGTACAGACGGACAACAAAGTGATCCTATAAGGGTTCCGTTTTTTTCCGTTTGAGGTACGGAACCCTAAAAACTGTTTTATGAAACAAACAGCCGCAAAGATCTATATCCGCTGTTTCCGGGTGACATTTGCTTGATTAAATTTAATTAGGGTTTATTTTAATTTACTACTGTTATTAGTTATATAAATTATTACCAATGTGGTACAGCTGAATTACTAAGTCATAATTTGTTAATCGCGGCAAATTAAACCCCAATTAAATTAAAAAAAAAAACAACTGTCACCCACACCTTGCTACAGCGAAAATAGCAACATAGTTATGCGTTTTTTTTGTTAACTGGCATCTAAATACAAATGAATAGTAACTTATAAGTGAATTGTAAGTCACCAATAAATTAATTGACTAAAAATATTGCTTGTGCTTCAAGTGCTCAACTTTTTCCCATTAAAAATTAGTGTAAAAAAGTGACACCCTTGAGTTTTAAATTAAACCTATATAACAAAGTTGCATAAAGTGCGAGATATTAAATGCAAACTCAAAACTTGAGTTTTAAGCTTTCTGTTAAACGATATATTATCTCCTGAGCGTGTACACATATAATTTTGTAGTAAATAAATAAAATATACTGCGTTGTATACAATGGTGCTAAGTTTATGTTATTGCACTTTATCTATTCTAGTGCTGTTATAGCGTATATTAAGTTGGTGTTCAATAAATATACATTATAATGATCCATTTAGTATCTATATATTATTGAAAATTATCTACCACACGTTTTTTCTACTTCATAAATTAGAGTAGAGCACTTTTAGTTTTATAGAACTAAGTTAATTGTGATTGATTTCAGATTTAGTATCATACTAGCTGATCTGACGAACTTCGTTTCACGCAATATTCTTATAAATTATGGCCTGTGTGTTATAGTTATGTGTTAAGTATAAGCTATTACAAAGTTTCGTCTCAATCGGTTCAGTAGTTTAGCGTGTAAGAGAAACAAACATCCATACATTCAATCTTTCGCGTTTATAATATAATAGGGCCTCAATATTCACAAAATATGGGTTCAATATTCAAAGTGAGTAAATCGTATCATGTAAGTTACCATATAAAAGAACTTCATTAGCACATGCTAAAGCCGGTTTTTAATTATTTTAACAATGTGTAATTTTCGATGTATGACGAGAAAAGTGAAAAAAAAAACTTTTTTGTCGATGGTTATAGAATAGAGATTTTAACAATTTACTTCCCAATTTTGTGAAATTTTCTGGATTTGTACGGAACCATCATGGGCGAGCCTGACTCGCACTTGTTTGGTTTTCTCATGTGTTTATAATCATCAATTCACTATCTGAAATAAAAATATTTGATTGATCGATTAATTGAAACACATTTAATACTAACACAGTTCATATAGCTTAACGTTAAAAAATTCTGTATTATACATATATAGCTTCCCGCATTGAAGATTTTATATGGAGGATGTTGGTACTTAAAATAATTATGGTTATAATCACATTAAAAATTATGACCTAAATAAATAAATATGCACTTATATTTCATGTTAGCGCTGATTTATTTTACGTCTAATGTCGCGATATGCAATTGGCGGTTTATTTATCGATCTAAATGAGTACTTCCGATTTCCGTTATAAAGTTATTGGCTATAGCCAAATTAATTCAAGGATTAGACGTTTTTTTCCTCATCAGAAGTGTACTTCTAAATTACATTATTATTTATCTGGACCACCGTCGTTAGTTTCTGCAAAGCCATTGACGTATTCTATTTTTGGGAGAATCTGGCAAGAAATCCTTTAAAAGTTAGTATTTACTTGAGATAATATATATATATATATATATATATATATATATAGATAAACTTGTATAAATCAGACCTGTTTAAAATAAATTAACTGATACTTCGTACGTATTTAAAAGGCCCCTGAAATAGTTGTAACTATTTCAGCTTGTAGTATTCTAATACTTTCTTTAGAAAATGTCCAAGAAAAGACTCTATGCATAGTAATTTTAGTCTGCCATTAATATTTTTATCTAAAGTGGCGTGGTAGTGGGTCATTGTATAACTAACAATAAATTGATATCAAATCGTTTTATAAATTATATACTTCGAGAACAGTAAATTAAATTAAGTAAACTTATCTTTATTCCTTATCCTATTCTTATTCAGGAGTTAGTAAAATAATCACATCAACTTGAATAAGAACAGGTTCTCAATTTTACTGTTTTTTACCTTACTTGTATTTACTGATCTCGACGTATATAATTTATTAAATGATTTCAGCACATGCATTTTATATTTTATAGTAGTCCTCCCGAAAACTGATAAAATACGAAAACCAAACGCTTAATCGCTTATGACATGCAGAAGCATTTAACAGGATATTTAATTTATCTAAAAAATATATTTATATTTAAAAAATCACAATATTTTTAAAACTATACGGCAGGGGATTCAATAACTCGAAACACAATTTAAAAAACTTCGCTCGATAGAAATTGAATGCGAAGATACCGCTTTTTAGATCAAATTCATGATTTCTAAGAAAGTTTATTGCATTTTTGGGCACTTTTCTACACGTTTACAACTTCTTTTTAATTCTGATATTTAGTCACATGAATTGACCTATAGCTTTCATTCATACAATTATGGACAAAGTGGTAACATCAATTTTATATTGATTTTAGAATGTAAAAATCGGGAGTAACGGGTCGCGTATTAGTCTTCACCCGCTCATATGAAAAATTACACTGATACTATGGCACCTTAAGTTCGTATAGGCTAGCCCTGCCCCCCGACCGCCTAAGCAATAGCAATCGTAATAGCAATCGTTTATGACTTCATTTTAGTCATTTGGCACCGCCTATGTGACGTTAGCCATCAAAGTTGTTCATTCAACGATTGCTTTCGCAATCCGCACAAAGCAATTGGTGGCTAACGTCACATAGGCGGTGCCAAATGACTAAAATGAAGTCATAAACGATTGCTATTACGATTGCTATTGCTTAGGCGGTCGGGGGGCTGGTGTCTGAGCTCATAATTCGCCTAAAGGCCTCTGACATGGCTAAACGGTTAAAAAAACCGGAACTCACAATTTGACGTGTCATCCGATCCACGGTAGCGCTCAGTTATGAATTCCGCCCGTGGTCACCCATACCAAAGACTGGCCGTGTCAAACGTTGCTTGACTTCGGTGATCGCTAACACGTAGCCAAACTACGCTATGAGCGCTACCATTGACTACCATTTCTAGATTACAATACGTCAATGGTCATCATAGACTACCTAATTTGTTCTTGAATTTTATTACTTCTGCATACATTATTATCAATCTCATTTATATCTATTTGATTAAGTAATAATCAAAGTAATTTATTAAGCATGCCTATTTTCAAAATACATTCCGATTACATTTAGTTGATATGTGCATTTATTTAAATTATGTTAAAATGTATAATTATTATTCTATTCTTTATTTTGGCATAAATTTGCCTATAATTCGGCATTGACATTTTGGAAAACTAAACAATAAGCCTGTTTTAAACTACTTTTAGCATATATTTTTAACTAATTCAAGATGCATATTGATAACATCTATACATGGGCATTGATAATACATATTTACTTTACATATTATGAATATTTACAATGTTTTAGTCATGCGAACTATTTTTAGATCATTTTTCATATTCTGGTTTTTTGTGCTTATTAAATTAGAATCTAAAATATGCTATTTGACTGCCTCGGTGGCTCAGTGGTTAGTGACCCTAACTTCTGAGTCAAAGAGGCGTGGGTTCGATCCCCACCTAAGGCAATTTTTCGTTTGCTTTGTGTCTGGGTGTTATTTAGTTACTATCTATATAAGTATGTGTTTAAAAAAATGTATATGTAGTATATCAATCTCTGGCAGCCATATGATAAGTTTTGCTTAGGTTGGGGTCAGAGACCGTGTGTGAGATGTCCTCAAATTATTATTATTATTTTTTTTTTTATTTCAAATAGGTTTGCGTTTGACTACACACTGCCTGATGTAAAGCAGATATGCGGTCTAGGATGTAGCACGCTTACCTAGAAGATACTTATTTACTCGAGATTTGAAGACACCTACATTGTACTTTAACGGAAAGACAGACTTAGGCAAAGCGTTCCACATTCTGGCAATTCGTATGAGGAATGTGGACTCAAAACGCTTTGTTCTAACGCGTGGGATGTCCACCATAAAAGGGTGGCGCTTTGGTCGCGTCTGTCTAGCCGTACGATAGAAGAAAGGGGCAGGTGGGACCAGATCGTGCAACTCCTGCACTACAATTTATTTGGTAATACATAATTATATCAAAAGAAGCATAAATACAGATATGCATGTATATCTAACTTTCACTATGGGACCAAATACTACCTACTATCTATTTAGCAGCGGATATCTTATGATTGTGTGTATAGAGTAATATTATTAGAAGCGAAGGAAAATACCGGACAAGTGCAAGTCAGGCTCGCACATCGAGGGTTCCGTACAAACACATTGTTAAAATAATTAAAAACCTGTTTTAGCATGTGCTAATGAAGCTCTTTTTTATGATACCTTACATGATACGATTTACTTACTTTGAATTTTGAACCCATATTTTGTGAATTTTGAGGCCCTATTTATTTATGATTTAAATAAAAATGTACAGTTTTTAGATTTATTCCTATATGTGTACTCTAAGACAATGCTTCTCGCCAAATTTCATAGTTCTATGTCAACGGGAAGTACCCTGTGGGTTTTGATTTTTGCGAGTGTCGAAATATGCGGTTTTTTACGTCATAAATGGCTCTAGCTTTTTTATACGATAACTGAGAAGTTTTTCTTTTACGCAACTGCAAGAGACCATAGACATACGTTTACAGTTTAAATTTCAACTCGATATCTTTACGCGTTCTCGAGATAAAGAGTCTTGACATACACACAAACGGACAAACGGACAGACGGACAACAAAGTGATCCTATAAGGGTTCCGTTTTTTCCGTTTGAGGTACGGAACCCTAAAAAACCTCAATTTTTTTATCCATATCTAAGTCATTTATGTTGTCTAGCTTGACACTAAAATAACACATCATAGCTTTAAAAGTCTTAATTAATTCACGAAATAGCATTATGAAACATTATTATTGCTTCTTAAATAATTATTATTATAGCAATAGCCACTTTTTGTGAAGGCTTAGTTTAATTATTATTCTTTAATTCATTAACTGGTTTTATTCTCTAAGTATACTTCGTTAACGTTTTTCTCGGTTAGCACTCCTAATAAACAATTCAACCTACATTGATACTGCTAATTTATGCATTCGATATTTGCCGACATTAATTAAGTGATACTTGAAGGAAACTGTTAATAATAAAACGAGTTTTAGCAATGAAATAAATAATACTATTAAAATAAAATATACAAATGAGGCGCCACAGATTCCACCTAATCTTATCTAAGTATCGGAGACATTTTTACACAATATTGTACATAATATACCGAAAAACGGAGATTTGCTCAGAACTTGAATAGCTAAAGCGATTCTAAAATACAATTGTTTGTTGTAGCACGCATCTCTTCGTTTTTCAAAGTGCATTTCGTTTAAATGCTAGTTTAGAGAGTCCTTCTGGTTACTTCCATGTTAGATGTAAAATATGTACTTTTCAACAATGACAATCATATCCACGTCCAAGGATAGTTATTTAAAAAAAAAATAAGAAGGCGGTCTTTGTATCTGTACCTATGTATCTATCTGTAGGTTATTACTTATTCGATATCTATGTTCTAAAATGCAATAGACCTTTAAGTATGATGTCCTCGAAAGAGGAATATTTGTTTATACCTACATATTTATTTTTTTACTTTATAACATTTTATTTAATCCTGCTACCCCACGCTTCTTAAAAGATTGCTTTTGTTATTGGCATTCCTCTCATTCTATTCCTCTTAGGTCTCGATATAACCTCACTCTTATGTCTCCCTCTGCGCGCACTGAAACATTCTATGGCAAGTCGTTTGCTTTTCAAGCTGTCCAATTGTGGAATGCTTTGCCTGTTCCAATACGCAAAGCTCCATCTCTTGATGTTTTTAAGGAAAGCGTTAAAATGCTTTACCTTTCGCAGGTGCCATCGCAGTAGTTCTGTTGTTAATTTTGTTCTAATTTATTGCTATACTAGTTTTTACCCGCGGCTTCGCCCGCATGATATTTTGATTTTTGTGCTATCCCATAGGAACCCTTTATTTATCCGGGATAAAAAGTAGACTATGTCACGTTCCGTCTTTCAAACCCGATCCAAAAAAATAAACAAAAAACGATTTGACGGTTGTTCGATTCGACAGTTGATTTTTTTTTGACATTTCTTGAAACGCACTCTAGAATAGCTTCTCAGAGTTCTCAGATCTTACTTAACACTTATCGTTATATTATGAATAATTTACGCAATATCATTATAATTTATAGCCTATGTGTTATTCTGATATATAAGCTATATTATTGCAAAGTTTCATATCAATCCGTTCAGTAGTTTTTGCGTGAAAGAGTAACAAACATCCATACATCCATCCATCCATCCATCCATCCATCCTCACAAACTTTCGCGTTTATAATATTAAGTAGGATAATTTTTTATTTATATCAAACTGTATGTATTAGTGTATCTTATATTATTATTATGTTATTTATGTATTAGGATGTAGGTACTAAATGTATTCGAATTTTAGCTCGTTATGTAAGTATTTATTATTTGTAATAAGTTTTTTTTTTGTCAACTCTCTTTTGCTACTCACTCCGCATTTTCTATTTTTTTTCTAATTAATTCCTCTCCAGAAGAAAGGGTTGCTTGGAAGAGATTGCTATAAGCAATAAGGCCGCCCTTTGTTGCACTATTTTATGTTGTTGTTTTTTTTTCCTCTCTGTGTATTTTTTCTGAATTGTATTTTAGTGTTAACAATAAAGTGTTTATCTATATATCTATCTATATATATTTGCTTGTATATAAACCACAGAACAGCAGAGCTCTTCTGTGATATCAACAAATTATTTTATTCTGAATTAAAAAAAAAACGAAGGCTAGCGTGGGAGCGGAAGAAGTGTAGCAATTAGTGATCTTGAACTGTTGTTACGTAATTAATTTTTTTCTTATGACATTTTTTTGTCATTTGTTAATTACTGTAAGTAGTATGCCCGACTTGGCAGATAGTTATTAATTACTGTAATAATCTCAACTTTGTAACTGTGTACTCTATTATACCCAGTCTAATAAAACTGTTCCGAAAAAAACTTTTCTTAGGTATCGTGGAAGAGTTTGAAAGTCATCCAAATGTCTTTTTGGAAACACAGCGTAAATCATCCATCCATCAGCCGTAGGACGTCCACTGCTAGACTTAAGCCTCCTCTATGGAATTCTACTAAGGCCGGTTGGAAGCAACCAACATCCATCGTATTCCTGCGGTCCTAGTTGTATCGTCAGCCCACGTAGTCGGTGGACGTCATACGCTGCGCTTGCTGTTAACAGATACGTGGTATCTATTCGAGAGACGGTCACCGGCCATCCGTTCTTCGACCAGCCCACTGCCATTTTAACTTGCTAATCCGCGAGGCTACGGCAAAAAAATTCCACATATATGTATATTGCGTGACAATGCAATAATATGGTACCATGGAGCTGATTTGATGATGGAGTCGGAACTCGGAAGGTGGCAAAAGGAACTCCTGTACTAAACAAGATAAACCCGTCATGTTAAGGCTCGTTTCTGCTGCTACTTGACATCCAGGATCTCAAAAGCTTGAATTTTAAAAAAGTTAGTTTCATAATAATTTATTACTAAATTTAATTTCACCCACAACTTGTCAAAAAGCTTGCAATGTTTCGAACATTATCTCAGATTATTTTATTAATAAACGTCGAAGATATTGTTTTAAAATCTTTGTTTATTGCTTTGACGGTGCTTACCGCGGCAAGTACTTTCGAATGAGATCAGACCTCAAGAATTTGAGTGTCCACAACATCGTCGCGATCTCATTCCCGTCCTATATTTAGATCCGAGTCAATTAAATCCAATTCTCCTCTGTAGGGTTGTCTCGAGCGCAATTATGTGATTTAGGAGTCACGAGGAGCTGGTTTGATGAACGAGTTACTACTGTTATAAGAAAAGTTATGAATCAAAGATTTGTAGCTTTCACCATGTGTTTTATATTTTCTGAGCTCTGTGTTTACTAATACATATAATTATGTACTCTTTGGGTGCACCTGATTAGATAGTTAGGTAGTCAGATTCTCGAAACCCCAAAAATCTATGAACTTTTAAGAGGATCGTGAATCGACCAATGTTTTCGCGTTTCCGGACATTTTTTTTTTTATTTCGAATAGGTTCGCGTTTGACTACACACTGCCTGATGATACCTATTTACTTGGGATTTGAAGACACCCACGTTGTACTTTAACCGAAAGACAGACCCATGCAACGCGTTCCACATTCCGGCTGTTCGTATGAGGAATGAGGATTCGAAAACTCATTCCTTTCATTCATTTCAGGAGAAAACTCTATTCACTTCTGTTTCGGAGTCAATCGCTTGAAAAATATTACTTGCTCGTACGTCTTACTTTTTTCAAAGTTTTTAGGTTATGTATTCTTTCCAGCCAAGTTTTTGCGTAAAAATTTATAGGCTTATAACTAAGGTCATTTAAAAAGCTGTAAAAATATAGTAACAGTACTTTCATTTCATCTCCAAACCCGAGTCTGAACTCCGCAAACTATAGAGCTGCTACAACCAGAATGGCTGGCTTCCGCCGTGGCCCATCATTAGATAATTGAGCCCAGGTTAGGCTCGCAACTGCGGAATCCAGGTCGACTGGTATCTACTGACGCTTTGTAAACGACGGGTTATAGTAAACGAAAACTATTGTTTTCATGCGGTTTATACTTTTTTTGGGGGGTCATCTTAGTTTCCCGATTGGAGTGTTGCGCGTTGTACAGAAATTTAGAATTGTAATGTAGTTACTTTCTTTATGTGATAAATATTTAAAAAATTGACACGTTCGCAGGAATTGAACCTGCATCCTCTGGGACTCCGGCCCAGATGCTTTGTCCAATTAAGCTAAAACGCTCTCTGCGAAGGCGCCGAATTAGTGAGTGTTTATCATTTTCACCAACTACTAAATTGTTGTAATGTAGTTTCCATAATATGAGAATAACATTATAAAATTATAATCTCATCTGCTTGCCATAAAGAATATCTTGCAAAGTGGGACCAGACTGTGTACAGTAGCTCAAAAAATCTATTATGAGATGACAATTTTATAAGAAGATTTCCGAGACACAAGCTTTGCTTAGGTAGTTCAGAAATTCGAAGCTCATAATTCAATTAATTCCTCAATTTAGTAGGTAATTATTTCGTGTACAGTACCTATCTTGTTTCATTAACATCTGAGACTCTGTAAGCTACAGTGTATTTTTTATGTATTGTCAATAAATTCATATGTAATTTAAATAAGGTAAATAAATCACAGAGTAAAACAACTGCATTTAATGCTTAATTTTCTAATTTGAGTTTTGTTTGAGGCCGCAAATTTCTGATCTGATTCTGATTCGAAATTTTGAAATTATTTTAAATGATGATTGTTATGAAAGGAAATAATAGGAAAATCATTTTCCAAAACAAATAGAGCAAATATTTGAATGCTTGACATGGTAATGGTCTAAACTCGATATATTTTGCATTATCTCTTTTATCATCTGTTTTGACAGCTTATTCATGAAATCTGGTATTTACTCGTACCTAGTAAGATATATAATGGTTGGATACATAATACGTCTCATCAGTTTCTTATCACAAAAAAACCTACCTAAGTTGACCTAAAATGTGTTTTGGCGTCCGATATTAAGAATCGCCACTCTGGATTGGGCAAGTTCGTGTGAGACATCAATTCTAAGCTCGTGCAGATTTCTCCAACTTTGTTTATTCTTCGTGCTATTTTATATGCTCAATATATGTCCTCAATGTGCGCTCCTAATCTCTAATGGTGACAAGTCCCGAGACCGATTAAGAGCATGAGCAAGTAATAATAATCGGCCAAGTGCGAGTTGGACTCGCGCACGAAGGGTTCCGTACATGTCTTGATATATTTTATTTTAAATTAATAGATAAATGTACTATAATAATAATAATATATACTTTATTGTACACCAAACAAAAACAAATACAAACATTGCTAGGACTAAGTAAATTCACAGAGTGCGAGGGCGACCTTATCGCTCATAGCGATTTCTTCCAGGTAACGTGAGTAACGTAGTCGAGAGTATGTCAATTTTAAGGTTAATGTAACTTATTATTGAACTAATTATTTATTTTTGATGTGAATATACAACTAAATATTCTGTGAATATTTCAAGGTAAATATAACCGGTACTAAACCGATTGCCGTTATTAATATCGAGCAAAAAATTCATTTTTGTATGGGAGCCCCTCTTAAATATTTATGTTATTCTGTTTTTAGTATTTGTTGTTATAGCGGCAACAGAAATACATCATCTGTGAAAATTTCAACTTTCTAGTTATCACGGTTCATGAGATACAGCTTGGTGACTGACACACAGACAGACGGACGGACAACGGAGTCTTAGTAATAGGGTCCCATTTTTACCCTTTTGGTTCTGAACCCTAAAAATCTAAATGCGAAACTGATAGCGTAGTTTAGTCATAATATCTATCGTTTCAAGAACTGAGCTCCAGGGTCTTTATTTTCGAACCGTATACCCTCGCATTACGCATACGAGTACATACGTCATAGTGCTAAAATAGATAGCTAGTCTCGAGACCTTAAGGATGAAGAATAGAAGGGAGAATAGAAAATTTATATCAGTGCAATTGGGATAGCGTAACATACGATTCTAAAAATCAATGCTATCGTTTTAAAAATGGAACTTCAGGTTTTGGTGCGATACTCTGGAATCCAGGTCAAGCTGGTCTCTGCAGATCGCACTTGTGATAAATTCAGCTATGTTTTGACAGCTTCTAGTTCGTGAGGGTATCTGAAATCTAGTATTTGCCTAGCTATATTTCTTTATGATTGGATATATAACCTACTATTTAAATTGAACTGTATCGTAAATTGACACCTAGATGAGAACATAATTACCTATGTTTTTGTGATTTGTATTTTTTGGAAACGTATGAAATTATACTTTTATTTTTAACCGACTTCCGAAAAGGAGGAGGTTCTATGTTCGTATGTATGTATTTTTGATTGTGTATGTTCATCTATATTTTTGCCAATCATGAACCAAATCAAAAAAATATTTTTTATTACGAAAGAAAAAATAATTTTCTTAACGTAATCGACTGAGCCCTTTTTGAAAAATTAACTATAATAAATATCACTCTGATTTAGTGCAACTTACTTAATTACGTCATCTAATAAAAGATAAAAATTAGAAAATTACATTTTCCTCTAAATTTTTTTTGTCATTCTCTTGTCACTTAGTTTTTATGACGCACAACAATATATAAAATTTATAAAATCTAAGTTTAAACAAATTAAAATGCTCTTATAAGGAAAGTCCGACATGACTTACAAAATAAAAAATGCTTTATTAAGTGTTAAGGAAAGTCTACTCCATCGTTCTTAGAATAGCTTCAAGCAATTGAATCGATGAAATCATTCTGTTTGTGTACAAAATGAAACTAAAACAAGCAATTTGATAAAATATGTGAACTAAATTAGCTAGTACATACATAAAATAAGTTAACTTGTAGTATAGTGATAAATTGTGTTCCGCGAATTGACTATGTTGTGATCAGTTACATTATTTTAACCTCTGTTGGCTAGTTTGGTGTCTCAGTAAATTTTTAACCCAGGAAAGATTCTGGAGAGGCGCATCTACCTTTTATGGTTTTGTCGAAAATAAAACATTAAAATATTATTATCATTTGACATAATATACAACTTTCAAGTTGCATTAAGACTATCCATCTACAATCACTTCATTAAAACTCGCGTGAGAATACATTATATTAGATAACACGCACGCGCACACTGTGCGCGTGCGCCAGGCGACTGGAGTGCGCGTATTCCCTGATGAAGAAAGAGTACTAATTTACTCCGAAACCGGTCGGGTTTCACAGCGGCCCGGCCGTATATCATACGTGAGTTAAAACCGGTATTTTATCTAATATATCCATCTACACTTTTACACTGATACTTATTGTTAAAGAGTTTTTTTTTAATTAATTTTCGTCTCTAGTGAATAAGCTATAGTTGCCAGGTAGGCTTTAAAACTAATAAGATAATTTCTAAAATTATTTCACTCATAAAAAGTCTAAGATATGTGTCATCAGGTAAGATATGGTCAAACGCAAGCTTATTACAAAAAACCTTTTGTAGGTAGTTTCGTAGGAAATATGTTCCATTGTTCAGCAGTACACCCTTGACAGGCCAGTAGAGTACTGTAATAAATTTATTTTCAAGTAATATGTACTGTGTATTAAAATCAGCCATCAAACACATTGTATATCATTCTTATTTAGGGCACACGTCAATAGCACAATAGGTACAATTGTACAATAGTTATGCACAATTGTACTTTGTACAATGGTACCTGTCCGAGAGCATGAAATGTGCGTGACCACTTCACCTCGACTGTTTACACTGTGCAGAATGTTGAATAAGTTGTATCATAGATCTGGGAAGATGGGACATCACGTATCGACTTAGGAGGGTTTTGAATACTGCATGAAAAACTTTGCTTATGAATCTTTTTCTCGAATTCCGGGTCGTCCTCTTGGTAATAGTTTTTAATAATAATCATAAGCCGACGGGGATGATTAATGCCATAATAATTATGGTTAATCACCGGCTGTCGGCTTACTACAGGGCAAACAGATGACTGCATGCTTAGTAAGATTTTTAGAAATTCAATAGGCTTTTGGTAAAAATAGAATTGTGAAGGTGCCATCGTAAATTTAATAGCAACGTAAAAAGTGTTCTCTCTATCGAATGGTTAAAGTGATAAAGAAACAGAAATATTCTAATTAGCTAGGTATTATAAAAACGATGGCGTCTTCATAATTGGGTCCAATGCACTTGCAAATGTGCGAGTGAAGCAATTGTGGATAAAAAGCCGGTAAAATCACTATACTGAGCGCCACACAAATTAAAAGATGGGAAGTTAACCGCAGAGAGCTGCGCAAACGCCAAAATATAGAGAGAGCCAGAGAGACGAGACGCCGGCACACACCCGCCCGCCAACCTCGTGCCTCCCGCGCGCTTCCTACGCCCGAGCTCACTACTTCGCCATTTGTATAGGCTTTGTGCCCACATGCGCAATAATTAGCGAATCACGGCGAAGTGTCATCTGCGGCTAACTTATCATCTTTCAATTTGTGTGGCGCTCAGTATACTATACGTAAAGACATACTTAATTGTTATAGAGTACAACGAAGAACTTATTAATTCATAATATGCGCTCACATAACAATCCATTCCGCAATGTATATTTCCTAAAAATGCATTTAGCGGTGTTTGCGTATCTGCTACATGTGTCTTACGCGCAAAGGCTTCTCTCTAGATCTCTATGACTTGAATATAATTATTTGTGAGAAAATATTAGAACTGTCGATTGATTTATTAACATGTATTATTCTGTTTGTGTTTTATAGAATTAATTGTGTTATAATGTTTTGAAAAGTTCGAAGACAAATTACCTACATTTATGAAATTATACTGAATCTAAACAAAGAACATAATATATTTTAAGATAACATTATACTTTATTCAATTGAATTCACAGGCTTAGCCTGGTCCTTTATGAGGCATCATTGGAAACTAAGCCAACATTGAGAAGCCCCTGTTACAATTATGAAATATAAAAACAGCAGTAAGTAAAAAAAGGATAGCGTGAAATGGAAACTATGGCATATAAAATGACTTGAAATATCGTAACTGGGCTATTGAAATTTTACTGGTGAAATTTTAAATGTTTTCTAAGATTAGACTATGGAATGAGGTACGGCACCCGCTAAATATGCCCCATTTCAAAATTTCGTAGCGGGTGGTGACTTGCCGTCCACTAAATGGGCCACCCATAAAGGCTACCGTAAGTTGGCGCCGGAGGGGCAACATTGGTGTGGACGGCTTAGGGTGTCGAGAGGTGTGCTGCGCTTTTACTAGACGCTACTTGCGGCGTTATACTTATACCCTTTAACACTTCCACCCTGGAGCTTAGGTTCTTAGCTCTTGCGGTTTCCACTCCAAACCGACCGGTTAAGGCAAGAGAGGAGTCAGGGGTCTCATTTAGCCCCAGGGAATCAGGGTTTGCGGTGTCGCCACTCACCGACGACTCGCCACAAAGTCGCCCCTGCGATTTCATTACATATTTTTACATTTTATTATATTTCATTATATTATTTCATTATACTTATCCTTATGGCCAGCTTTTATTACGAGACCAACATCGAAATCCTGATAAGAAAATTAGTTTTCAAGCCACCACATGGCGTCGGACATGGGTAAAACCCTATTGATTTTTACATACAATATATCTACCATAACTAAATAATCACACAGTACATAATCTTAAAAGACCATACGAAATCAGGCCCTGAAAGTGATATATCTCGTCCATTTTCTCACTAATAAATAATCAGCCAAGTGCAAGTAGAACTCGCACACGAAGGGTTCCGTACTGTACTGGAGCCCCCTTAACAATTTATTTTATTTTGATTTAATCATTAATTATTGAAGTAAACATACAATTAAATATTCTGTGAATATTTCAAGAATCTACCTATTACCGTTATTAATTTCGAGCGAAAAACGTCTAAAAACCAGGTTTGTTGTATTGGAGTCACCCTTCAATATTTATTTTATTTTGTTTTTAGTAATTGTTGTTATAGCGGCGACAGATATACAGCATCTGTGAAAATTTCAACTGTCTAGCTATCACGGTTCATGAGATACAGCCTGGTGACAGACAGACAGACAGACAGATGGACAGACAGAACGGACAGCAGAGTCTTAGATTTGGGTCCCGTTTTGACCCTTTGGGTACGAAACCCTAAAAAAGGAACTGACTCGCTTTTTACTCACTTATTTGCATAAAAAGTAAGGCATATAATGCATGAATTACTGTTATTTAAAGTATCGTAAAATATTACGCACGATTTATTACGGGTGCTTGCAAGGTGTTAAAATCTGGTTCGTATGAAAGGTCAGACAAAGGCGATGATTGACAGATACGTACGTTGAGGTGTCAGCAGTAATATTGCATTTAAAAAGTTTCCTACATGCTGAATTATTTTGTGACATACATACGAGTAGATATAGGTATTACAACTTAATTCAGTCAAATGGGGCAAGTGTTTTTATTAACTGCATCTTGGTTTATATTTTAAACACGTTTTTATTAGTTTCACCTGTATGTTTGTTTACTTGCTTGCTCGTAACCAACTGTGTATTTATTAACTGCATCTTGGTTCGTATTTTTAACACGCTTTTATTAGTTTTACCTGTATGTTTGCTTACTTGCTTGCTTGTAACCAACCGTGTTTTTATTAACTGCATCTTGGTTCATATTTTAAACACGCTTTTATTAGTTTCAACTGTATGTTTGCTTGCTTGCTTGCTCGTAACCAACACTTTTGAACTCAAAGTTGGTCAAAATCGGACCAACTTTGAGCGATCAGATTTTCTTTAAACTTTGCACACCTATCAAAGACCGATGACAATGCATTTATTGTAAAAAAAATATATATTTTCAAAATTATTGCTTGTTGAACTATATCTGGCTTTAAAGACTTACGCGTATCGTACAGTACTACGAGTAAAATCCTTACTTAATGTTACAATTCCGAAAGTGTTCGGAATGCATTCGTTAGTCTCCGTGGCCCATTGGCAGTACAGCACAGGCATCTAGTTCACACATATCTGATGTAATGAACTATTACTCAGTTAAAATATAATTTGACTACCTCGGTGGCCCAGTGGTTAGTGACCCTAACTTTTGAATCAAAGAGACGTTGGTTCGATCCCCACCCAGGGAAAATATTAATATCAGTCTCTGGCAGCCATTTCACAAGCTTTGCTTAGTTTGGGGTCAGATAAAAAAAAATATGTATATATTTATATACTTACATTTTTTGCAAAAAAAAGCATGACCGACTTCACCCGTGTACGGAATTCGCGAATATTTCGAACAGATCGATGTAGCATTTTTCACATTATTGTTGATTTATCAAAAACGGTTTAGCCGATTTCGATAAAATTTAAATGGGAAGAATTTTGAAGTATACTCTTTCCAATAAAAAAATAATTATTAAAATCGGACTACTATGAAAAAACTTATGCGTGGTTAAACAAAATACGAGTATATATATAAATATACGCGTCGAATTGAGTACCTCATCCGGTTTGTTGACTGACGAACCAGTCAACAAACTTAGCCTTGCAGTCACGTGCTGTCAGATTAGTCTGTACAAAATTCCCAATAAATTCAAAACAATCGGTCCAGCCGCCGCCCGCGCCGGCCGGCGGGCAGCGGTCGGTGACGCATGCGCGTTTAGCGGCCGGCCTGTAATTGAAACCTCGTGATATTGATACATTATGTACACACAACACAACACAAGTGTATACTTTGTATACAGTGTACCGATTCGATGGAAAATCGCTTGTTTACGGTGAGACTTCGTTTCAGGGGAACACGAGCTACACGCTTCGTAAGTGAGAGAAATGTCTAGTCACTAAAAGTCATTCAGTACTTGCATTAGATTTTAATGCATAGTCATACTCTTCACTGGGCAACTTTTACACAAGGGTAAAAAGTAGGTATGAACTATCTAATTTAATAGTAAAAGCTATATATACAAACCAGGAATATGAAAAAAAAAACAAATGTTTTATCGATTCAGAGCTGAAATTATTTTTCATCACATCTATTCGAAAAGGACTACTTGATTCACCTTTAAATGCGCCCAAAGGTGGTGTTTTCTATAAATGGAACTTTATAAGTGCGCTGGAATTATCTTTGCCGCGCACTTTTTGAATTTGGAAGTATTTGTAATGTTAGTGTTCAGCGCCAAGAAAATGAATGAAAAGGATGTATTCATTTCTTTTAATATTTATTTATTTATTTTACACAGATATATTATTTATATTAGAGGTGATGAAAAGTAGAGTGTACCACGCAAAATATATTTTTGGCTCGGGCGACGTACTTTGAATCCCTCGCTACGTTCAGGATTCTACTAAAAAATCCCTCACTTCGCTCTGGATTAAAAAAAGCGTCCTCGCCGTAAAAATATTATTTTGCTCCCATATGATACAATCTACTATTTCGAATTACAGGTTGCTGGTGAAAGTGGTTCATAATGTTGGCCTGACTTATGCTTTGTTAGCTTAGTATGACATTTTTGAATAACCTTGTGTAATTTTATGAAGTTTAATAAGTATAGTACCGAAAATATAATAGGTACTTCATCTCAAGCTCAGTAACAAATCTATTTCTGGACCTTTTAAATATAATACGACAATAATTATATTATTAGTTGACTATTAATGATATTTTTATGTACTTATACATTTTTAATAAACTAATATTTTTACTAGAGCTATATTTACATTCCAAAATAATAAAATACTGTGCATAAATTATGCATCAAAATATAGAAATCTAATTTATAACACCTAATAAAATGTACCAGGATGCGCTTGATGCAAGCCGGTACCAACCGGCCTTATTGGAGATCTTTGGGAAGGCCTATGTCTAGCAGTGAAACGACGTCGAACGATGAAAGACAATTTAAATTTTGAATATTTTAAACCCAATATGTCAACTCAGTACTTAATTCTATTTATGACTCCTTTTCACATAAATTGATACGCAAAGAGTTTTTCAAGTGAACAATAATTATTTGTGTAATTATTATTAACACTTAACCATCTTAAGAGGCTCTCGCTAGACGGTTGGGTCAAGGGTCAGATACAGAAGGCGGTCGTCCTGGACACAGCGCGCATTGTCAGGAGGTTCCTCTCTCTGTAGACCCAACCACCGGTAGCTTGGGCCTCGCCCCGCTGCCGGCGGCACTCTAGGTTTAGATTTTTTATAGTATTTTGTTTTTTATTATATAAATATTGTAAAAAAACTTAAATTTAAGACTATAAATAAATATGTATAATAATTCGTGTAATATAAAACCGCAGATTTTTTTCACATTAATAAAAAAAAAATGATTTAAATTATTACAGACAAAGGTGGACTTTCTTACTTTTCTCAGGCTTCGCGCTACATAGATTTAAATAAATTAAATATATGTATGTAAATTTTTGGTCTCAAATAAAATTACGATCTAAATTGAATGTTGGACCTAAATTGGCTGTTGCAAGTTTATTAGAGCTGAATGAAATCTGTCTTTCCGTTAAAGTACAACATAATTATGTGTCTTCAAATCTCGAGTAAATAAATTGTAGGTAAGTATGCTACATCCTAGACCACACACGTATCAGCTTAACATCAGGCAGTATGTAGTCAAACGCAAACCTATTTGAAATATAAAACATAGAGTTTCTCGAGCGCGGGACTCTGTGAAATCTGACTGCATCTTCGTACAATTCAATAAATTTGAACATGCCAAGAAAGAACTAAAATCGGTGTACAGCCTTTGAAGTCATTGAAAAATAGGTTACTGTAATTATCAGCGTAACATTATGTTTTAAACAATTTCAGCTAAAGTGACTAAAATCATAAAAAAGCTGTAAAAATCTGCAAAGATTACCTTGGAAAGATCAAGATGATAACCATGAGGTACTCAATTAAAAAACACTAAAATATTTTCAAGTACAACTTTAGCACATTTAAAAAATCTCCTTTAAAAACGTATAGATTTAATCTAATCTTTTGTTAATATCGGTCGTCGACATTATATTTTTATAAATAGGTTTCATCAACGCAGTGATTGCGTACAGCTGATACCATAATTACATACTAAATGCTTAAATACCTAGTATTAAGTGACGTACTCGTACCAGGTACCTATAAAATATCTATACTCTGCTGTGTACATGACGGAGCTATGATGTTAGATTCTAGAACAATTGAATGCATCGAGAGCACTAGCAATTATTAACAGACATTTTTATCATGCTTCAATGAGAAAAATTGTAAATAATTATGCGTATTGGTGCAATATCAATTTCCAAAAGTAATGATATATAATAATAATAATTTAATAATAATTTATTTCTCTCAGTACAATTAATACAAGACATATGTAGCCATGGCCATCAAACTAGGTGTGAGAACACCTGTATTTTGATGGATAGCCTTCCTAATAGTTACATCATTATAAATTGCACAGTATAATTAATGGTATCTAAAAATTCTTGATTTCTTAATTAAAAAAAAAATAATAATAATAATGTTAAGTTTAAAATGGTCTGAGCCTACAAGTAATGTCACAGTGTTTATTTTTTTTCTTTAAATTTTGTTTTTCAAGTAAAATTAATTAAATAGCAATAATGTTAAAAAATAATAATAGTAATAATTGCTGAAAAATATTTACATATTCATATGATGGTATAAATTATTTCATAAAATTGTAAAATTGTAAATGTCTTACCAAAGTATATAAGTCGTCTTAGAATACTGAAATGCACTTGCACTTAAGTGTTGCTCTTTTGAGAAACACTCACTTAGTACTCAGGAACTTTGATCACTAAAACTCGATACTGTGAATTATTTTCAAAGGTGTCAGTTAACCAGTAAAACACCACTAAAAGTTAGAACATCACTTTCATGCAACGGATCACTTTAGTGAAGCAAAAGTGAGTTAATTATGTACGTCAATACACGGCACTTGACGCAATTTCAGCAATACTCGAATGCGCTCTGTCGGATAACGCGACAATTTTCTCCGTTCCGAAGGGTTTTCACCGGTTATCTATGCACAGACGGGCGTACTTGCTGCTGCCAGTTGGACAATAAATTCATATTGAGACAGCGGACAAGCGCAGTCAGATTTACTGGTTATAACCACTCGAGATGTGGTGCAAGGGACGAAAGACGAGCGATTGTTCCAACAAAAGTAATTAGTATTTTGGGAGATGAATTCGCGTGTTTGTACTTCAAACTTATGAAAGTCTGTATGTCTAATATGACCAGTATGCTGAGTGTGAGTTTTGTTGTGAACATGACGCGCTCTTCGGCGAGCGCGTAAGCATGTAATTTGTAAGAAGAAATGTACAGCGCCACTAGCGGCGCGTTTTTGAAACACAACAAGTTCATACAAATTACATGCTTACGCGCTCGCCGAAAAGCGCGTCATGTTTACGACAAAACTCGCAATCAGCATACAGAACTATAGTCGTACATGTAAACAGACTAAAATAATAGGTATGTGAGTGGTTTCCCGTTTAAATATTTAATATAAGAATAGTAGAGTTAGAGTACAGTCATCGGGGAATTTTAGTCCAAAACAAAGGAATTACGAGCATGTTAGTAATTTTCAGCGAAGTGATAATAATGTTTGATAAACTGACGCACAAAAATGTGATTTTATTTTTTCCGAACTAAGGAATAAAGAGGGCGTAGTTGTGTTTATCTTCACTAAAATAATAGCATGAGTGTACAAAGGATGCAAAAAGATATACATATTTTGCATTGGGTTTTTGACATAAGACAGCGGCTAATTGTAACTCAAAATCAATGTGCCCTTTAAATTATCGGATACAGTAGGTACAACTTTATACAATTTTTTTTAACTTTTCAGTGAACAAAACAATCGTGACTAGTTCTTAGAAAAAATCCGACCAACGCACACTGAGCCGGCGCAGTGTGGTGGTCATTGTCCGATCGCCCTACGTACTATAAATAAATAACAGATATTCAGAAGTGCACTATTAAAAGACTAAAGAGTAGGTACAATACAGTGAGATTGAGTTTTTCAATTAATCTCGACGAATCTTGGTACGCAAGTTTTAATATTTTTTTTTAATTATGTTTATCTTCTCCTCGCTCCTGGATGTGGACTCACTGAGGGTGGCCGTGGCCCTACGGCTCGGATGTTCTATTTGCGAGCCTCGCGTGTGTATCTGCGGAGCATAAGTTGAAGCAAATAGACATCACGGCCTATAAGTCGCAGACCCCGTCATCACGAAACGTTGGCCGCCTAAAAGACAGGAGGAACGACGCTCGGGCTTGCTGGTATTTGGTTCAGCGCATTTCCTTGGCCATTCAGCGGGGCAACGCGGCGAGAATTTTGGGTACATTTGGTTCGGCGCGCAGGGGACTACGGGACTAATTTTCGGACGAAGTACCTACCTTATTAAGTACCCAAGATTTATATACACCTATGTACCTCTATTTTTATTGTTTAGATTGAATATTTCATTTTTGATTGTAAGCTGACTTATATTTTACTAGTTTTTACCCGCGGCTTCGCCCGCATGATATTTTGATTTTTGACGCAATATCATTATAATTTATAGCATATGTGTTATTCTGATGTATATAAGCTATATTATTGCAAAGTTTCATATCAATCCTTTCAGTAGTTTTTGCGTGAAAGAGTAACAAACATCCATCCATCCATCCTCACAAACTTTCGCGTTTATAATATTAGTAGGATGGATTATACTGAATTAATTGAAATAAAAAAGTGTACTAAAAATATATTCATTATGTTTATTGGATTATTGATCTGCTAGTCAAGCATGCGACCAAGAAAAGCATCGAAAAGAACTTATTACGACATGTGAAAAGGTGACAGATACCTATATACTTTGCCATAACGCTGTCTCGTTCTGACACTATGAAAGAAATATTTCGTGGCACGCATACTAGCCCGGCAGGAGGTATTATCGTTAAAAAGGGGAGAAATTTTGCTGTCGCGCTATTATATCAGCCGATCTTGGTAAAGATCAAGATTACTTAATATCACAGATCAGAGAATAAGGTTGCTGTTCTTTGACTTTGATCTTCTCCTCCTTGTTCTCTGATCTGTGTTTAATATCTAAATCCCAACAAGATTTACGAGTATGAACCTATGAAATAACTCGGTCAACAAGAGTGAGTCCATATTCAGGGTTATTTCTAATCAATTAGCATCCTTCTAGGGGCTTATTCTGTACATCAAAACTAACAACTTTTGTTCAACGACTAATGTCAAAACTAAAAAAAAAATCAGCTGTTCCATACATTTTGTCGCGGGTGAACGATTTTTTTCTAAGGAACAACAATATTTTATTTCAAGTTTTGACAAAAGTTGCAGAACAAAAGTTTTGATGTACAGAATAAGCCCCTAAAAGGGTACTGATTGATTTGAAATAACCTTGTGTAGGCTTATGAAGAGTCAGTTCAAGATATGTGTCGCGAGATCTACTGTTCGGAAAATACTAGTTTATTTTATCATATTGTAGACAAACAAAGAAAATAGACAAACTCCTATGCCTCAGACCGTCGGCATCTTTCAGGCGATCTCACACACTTGTCCTGCTATCTGCTATCATTCAATGCGCTTGCGCAACCGAGGTCGATACACGCACTGACGAATTACTACTGCTCTAACTGATGAAAAGCTTGGACGTAGGTACTTAACTATAGGTTAAATTAGACCGGTAATCCTTACTAATACTAGTAGCTTTCCGAACAATAGATATCGTGACACATCTTTTTAATTGAATCTTTAGGTACAAGTCTAACTAATATTATAAACGCGAAAGTATACAAGGATGGATGGATGGATGTTTGTTTCTCTTTCACGCAAAAACTACAGAACGGATTGATATAAAACTTTGCAATAATATAGCTTATATATCAGAATAATACAAAGGCTATAAATTATAATGATATTGCGTAAATTTTTCATAATATAACGATAAGTGTCGAGTAAGTAGGAAAAATTCTGCAATTCTAGAGAGCGCTTCAAGAAATGTTAAAAAAAAACAACTGTCGAATCGAGCAACCGTCATATCGTTTTTTTTTTCATTTTTTTGATTTTGATATTCCACCACCTTTATTAAGGGTGGTAAGGTAGGAAAAGTGACATAGTATACTTTTTATCCCGGATATAGGGTTCCCATGGGATAGCACAAAAATCAAAATATCATGCGGGCGAAGCTGCGGGTAGGAGCTAGTAAGTATATATATCTAGACTCGCTTTAAACCGATTTCGTTCATATACTCGCAGATCATGTTTGGATTTAGATACTAAACACTCTTGAGACATTTTATAAAAATCGGTTGATAATAAATAGCGTTAAAGAAAAGTTCTCTCCTTTTCGAGGGGAATACCCCTCTAAAAATACAACCACATATCGTCGACAAAAAAAAAACAAAAATATAAATGAACCAGAGTACCAAGAACTTCGTGGTACCAAGTTATATCAAGATTCTTTGAAAAATGTGACGAATTGTAGAGAAAATCGTCGACTTAAAACGGAGACTTCTTACTTCGTCCGCTTGGTCAATAAATCCGAAGTATGTTTGTTTGTTAGGTACCTACTCTTACACGAAGCAACCGAGCGACGGAACAACTTAATTTCTTACATGGATCTTTTAAGTCTAAATAATTGTCTTGTTATTCAAAGTCTGTCGGATTAGTTGCGGCTACTAGGCTAGAGCAAAACTGCGAGTCTAGTAGTAATAACAATAATTTATTACACGAAGTGCATCTCTAGAACAGTCTACGGTCCAGGGAGACCCTATACCTAGTTCTGTGACTATATAGGTATAGGGTCTCCCTGGACCGTAGGTAGGTATAACTTCACATGGGCGCAAAGTAAAGATTAACATTATTAACTGTTCATTAATTCTGTAATGCAAATAATTATTGTTGTAACGAAACGGCCAAGTCACATAACATATAGACTAAAGTGTAGGGTATATGAAGTATAAGGACTTGTAGAGTTTAAGTTTGTAGAGTTAGAAGCTTGGCTCTACATGAGATTTGATAACTTTTTGAAAGTGCGAAATTTTTTGTCTTCGCTACATTTTACATGAAAATGTTTTTATTGTATCTGTTTTACATCAGGCAGTATGTAGTTAAACGAAAACCTATATTTGTTTTAATCTGCTTGTCCTATACTAATCCGAAAAGCTGTGATTAAGACCATCATTAAGAACAACTTTCAATATGGGCCAACCCTAGATTAGAGAAAAAAAATAAAAACTGTTCTGTTTCATACATTTTGTCAATTCCGAGTTGCAGTTTTGTATGGAACAACTGATTTTTAGGGTGCCGTATTAAAACGAGGAACACTTATAACTTCGTTGTATCCGTCCGTCCTCATGCTGCATAGCCTTATAACTTCCACATTTATGAACGGAATTATGTGAAATTTGTTAATATAATAGTTTTAGTATAGATCTCAATTATTTCTAATACGTAAAAATTTAAAAACTGTTTATTTAGGTGGTAGCTCCCATACAAGTGGGGATGAAACTTTTATTTCGACCCCACCCTCTCGTGTGGGGTAGCGTTGAATAGGGATTCTAAAATGAATGTAAGGTTTTTTTGAACCATTTTTTTTGTCACACGTACCATTTGTGAGATATAGGTCGTCAAAGTTGAAAAAAGTTTCCCCCCCTTAATTTCTAAAGCATACGAGGTAGATTGTTCAACAGTCACTTATAAAAAAATACCGATTTTCGTAACATATAACTGTAAAAAAATATTTTCGAGTATAAACGGCAGTTCTGTAAAGTTGCATCAGTGCCATCTAGCGCCGAGTAGCGGTACTGCCAAGCTCACAAAACCATTCACTAGATGTCGCTCTACTCCAGTTATAAATAAGTAATTTTATCTACCACAATCGATGATAAAAAATTACACGCCATGGCTGCGGAAGCTTTTTGTGATAGTTGAGATAAAATTTGTCACCTGTCAATAACTTTATCTTTGAACGGAATTATTGTTTAGGATTTTTCCTATACTCTTATCTAGTTAGGCTTTAGGCCTTACAGTATACAGACAGGGGTATACATTGACTTAGAGATTTTCTCTAGGAGCGCAAATATCTACTTTTATCCACATAGATGGTCTAGTGGAAATGACACCCGCCTTACAATCGTGAGGTCGTGGGTTCAAATCCCGGTCCCGTACCAATGAATTCCTTATGTTTGAATTCCTTAAGTATAAATATGTACGGAATTTCACATCACGGGCTGTTCGGTGAAGGAAAACATTGTGAGGCAACCTGCATGCGTCCGTAGAAGAAATTCGATGGCATATGTGAATTCACCAACCCGCACTGGACCAGCGTGGTAAATATGGCCCAATCACCTTTCGTGGATAGGCCTACGTCCTGCAGTGGACTATTAAAAAGGCTGGTACAGTGCAGTACCTACCCCTACCCCTGAAAAATGTTATTTTTAAAACCCCCTAAAAAATGTTATGTAACTGACTCTCTGCGGAATTGAAACAGAAATGAGGAGACCCATAAAAGAACCAAAGTTACCGACAGACATAGTCTAGAAAATTGGCAAGTTGAAATGGCAATGGGCAGGGCACATGGCACGAAGAACTGTACTGATAACCGATGGGGTCGAAAAGTACTCGAGTGGAGACCATGTACCGGAACATGTACAAGCAAAGCGTAGGACATCATCCACCTACAAGGTGGATGGATGGCCTTATCAAGACCGCAGGATTGCACTGGATGCGAGCCGCTTCCAACCGGTCTTATTGGAGATCTATGGAGGAGTCCTATGTCCAGCAGTGGACGTCTTATGGCTAAAACATCGACAACGATAGACTTTCAAGTTTTTTGGGTTTGGAATTTTCTAGGCTGGACACGCGTCATGAACTTCAAAGCACTGGATTTATGAAATAGATTTTCGGTTAAGGAATTTTCCTTCGTCATGAGGCAACCTGCACTCATCCGTAGTGGAAATTCGATGGCGTATGTCAGTAAACCAACCCGCACTGGGCCAGCGTGGTAGAAATCGCCTGTCACACTTTGAAGATAGACCTATGTTCAGCAGTGGACTAATAAAAAGGTCGAGTACAGTACAGTTGTGAAAAAGGCTGTAATATCGTTACTTTTGAAATCTACACTACACTACAACATAAGCAAACCTCAAAAACTTACTCGCTTGAAAATGTTACACACCAGTTAATTTTCTCGTTGTCTTTAAAATAACAAATACTTCTTTGCTAATTTTCAGAGATATTGTACTTAATTTTAAAAAACTATATTCGCTGTTTATTAAAAACGTGACAGTTAAAATATCAAACAATAATCTATACTAAGTATTACCTACTTCCAAAACAACTGATACAAAACGAGGAGCAACCTAATAGCAATAATATCCTATCATTAAGTATCTATAAAATGAAATTTAATACCTGTTTTTATTTTTTTAATATTAATAATAAAGCCTACACAGAGTGTAGGTAGGCACCAATCGATGTTCAAACCGGGTTTTTACAAAAGTTATGATTTAGCGGCAAAAATGCCAATAAAGATTTGCAACGTTTATTTATGAGTATTTTTGAATTTATTTTTATAATTAACATAAAAAAATAAAAAAGATTTTTTCAAACCGACGTTGATGAATTAACATAACACACATAATTAGGGTTCCGTACCGGTTGAATGGGGTTATAGGTTATGGTTGATTGATTTTAAATCAAATAAAAAGTTTCAAAATGAAAAGCATTAGCAATATAAATACTTCAAAATGAAAAAATTAGCAATTTAAATACTTAGAATAAAATTCAAAATGAAAAGCATTAGCAATTTAAATAGATTCTGATGTTGATGAAAATCCTAGGAGACTGTATAGTTTTCCCAAAACTGGAAAAAAAGCAAATATACTAAATCTAATATAATTTTTTGTAGAGATCATATTGAAATAATATCGTATTGTAGTTTTGATGAGAATTAAAATACTTCTTAACAAATACATATGAATTGTCAAATATATTTATTTATCTAGATTATTTAACTAATAACAAAATTTTATACAAAAATTTGTTTCGGTATATGGAGTCATAAAAAAAGGATTTCTGTTAGAGTTCAATGAATTTCCGAGTAATTTGATGATTCTATTCAAATAAACTCAAGAAAGGCGTTTAAATATACCTACTTTTTTTAAACCCTTTAATGTTCCATGCATTGTTGCAAACTTGCAAATAGCTGAAAAATTGATATTTAGAGTTATATAATAATATATATATACATCTCTCGGGCCAAGCCCGGTTATTTGATGGGCATCAGTGGAGCCGAAGCCAACACTGAAAGGCCCTTTTTAAACATCATTTAGCTAGATAGATAGATAGATAGATAATCATTTATTTTCAGTAGGGATACAAAAATATACAATGAGCAACACCCTACGAATCGTCAAAATAACAATTATTAATTATGTACTCAATTATGCTATGTTGTAGGGTTGAAGGTACAAGGAGCCTATTGTGAGTAATGAATTGAAAAAATAATGGGTTATTGTGGTGAACTTCTGGGTGTTATACAAAACTGGATTATGGAATGAGGTACGGCACCCACCAAATAATGCCTCATTTCAAATAAATATATATAATATATTATTATTAATTATTCCACGGCATAGAGATAGTAAAATCTGGAGTTCTATTACATAAGTGGGTAATTCATACTTAAGTATTAGTTACCTTTTTGTTGCTTTACTACGGAACTCTCACATCTTTAATTCGACACTCTCTTGATCAATTTTATATATAATCGAGCACAACAGATTACATTACTCCATAGGCCTAAACCTATCAATTTTAACAAGTTTTTGTAGTTATACATCATTTTATATGTAAATCAGTAGATAAATCATTACCACCAAAAGATTTCTCAATGAAGTAACTGGTTTTAACTTATGTCTGCTCGTTAATTCCAGAAACAAGTTGGTATCACCGGATATTTTTTGTATGTAAACTAGTTTTTTTATTATGTAGATGTTTTACCGAGTGAGTCACGCTTGACCGTGACCGGAAGAAAGTCAAGTTAGGGTGTCCAGAAAATTTAAAAGTGTGCAGAAAAAGCCTAATTTCTGGCAGAGAAAGTAGGCAACTAGCGACTCAATTATTTATTGTTGGTTTTCCAGCGGAGCCCGTGAATAAACTTCTCAAAGAAAAAAAAATCAAAATGAAATATTTCTTTGAAAGTCATGACAGAAATCTAAACAAGTTAAAAATCCAAAGATTCTGAGACGACCCTAAAACTCTGAGGTATCGAGTTATATCCTAAGATCTTGAGATTGATCTAGAAATTGTGAAATCTTGGAACTAACCAGAATATTTTGAGTTTTGGACGCAAATCCTGAGACGAGCCTAAGAATTCTGAGATCTCGAAACATATTCTGAAAAATGCTAATGAAATGTTGAGACAAGCGTAAAAATCGGATATCCTGATACGACTCTAAAAGTTCTGAGGCCTCTGGAGATATGCTGAATGTCAGAAACGAGCCTGGAGCTCAAATATCTCGGCACAGAATAGACAGAACCTAAGATTATGAGATAACCTAAAATCCTAAAAATAAATCTACAAATTCGAACATGTTAAGACGATGAAACTATTTTATTTATAGTCCTTTCCACACTAGATTTGTTTCATCCTAAAACGAGCCTAACAATGAAACAAAACTTGAGATTGTAAAATGAGCATAAAAATCCTGAGGTCTCATTACAAATCCCAACTTATGGTAACCTTACTCACGATGCCTTTTCTTAAGTTCGGTCAACTTAGTAAATGGGTAATTAATTAAGTACCGACACTTGCTGACTTAAAACACTTAACTTAAAGATCAAGTGTTGGCATTATAGGCCGTAACTGGTGATACCATAGAGATTTTGAGAGAAGTGTTCTCTTTACCCAGAGCGCGGCGCGCGTGAAAATTTGCAGTAACAAATACGCAAACAGCAAAATGCTTATTTAGGTATACCGAAATCTAAATGTATTTTTGTGAACTCTAAGTAAATATGTAATTTATTGGTGGTGGTTTAAATCAAAGAGATATGTGCAAAATTAGGTACCCGCTAGTCATAGACAACATGTACTATCTCATGAGATCTATGGCTGACACAGTTAACATTATTATGGGCTATCACTGTACTTATCACGTCAACTTTCACTAAGGGACCAACCCTGAAAGCGCAAAAAAAAACTGACATTAAAAAATCTTTCAAAATTTTGTGATTATTTCGACGAACTAATTTATTTTCGCTATTTCAAAGTACAGTTAAAACTTGGATGACATTATAACCTAGTTTCTTATAAGACACAAAAGAAATGACAAATATTATTGTGGTATCAAGTACGATGTACTTGATACCACACTGCGTAATTAATAGGTAACTGATTTATAACAACTCAATTAGTTCCAATTATTTTAGAAATTCCGTCTGTAAGTATGCTAATTTAATTAACAATCATGTTACGCAAATTACGCGAAACATCGATACAAAGGCGTAAGGAGATAAGATATTAAAAAGGTTGATAAGATAAGCATGAAAATAAACCTAACTCTTGGCCTACAGTTGTCAAACAATCACAAATCAATGTCCTATCTATCTACCGCCATGGGAAGAATAAAATCTAAAATGTCGTTTTACACTGAGAGAAAAACTAACAAAAATATAGTAATCTTTACTAAAATTTTACTAAATCCGAGGACAACAAATGACCTGTAATAATTACAAATCGATTTTTGTAAATGCAATTCGTAGGTATTACAATATCAGTTCTGTTATATATAGTAAGGCCCCAGTAGTTTCAATAGATTAGCTTTGTAATATCTAGTAAAGTCCATAGTACTCTTTACTAAAATGTTACTAATCCCGAGGACAACAAATGCCCTGTTAAAAATACAAATCGATATTTAGTAGGTATTACTAATACCTGTTTTGTTATATCTAGCAAACTCCTTAGTACTTTTTACTAAGATTTTACTAATCCCGAGGACAACAAATGCCCTGTAAAAAATACAAATTGATATTTAATAGGAATTATTAATACCTGTCTTGTTACATGTAGTAAGGCTCCAGTAGATCCAATAGATTAGTTATGTAATATCTAGTAAAGTCCTAGTTTTTTCGAAAATTATATCTGTATCATCTAGTAAACACTTAGTAATTTTGATGAATTCGTTTTGTAATATCTAGTAAGCCTTAGTACTTTCGAAAGTTTGGTTCTGTATTATCTGCTAATCACCTAGTAATTTTGATAGATCAGTTTTGTAATATCTAGTAAGCCTTAGTACTTTCAAAAGTTTAGTTCAGTATTATCTAGTTAAAGTCTAGTAGTTTCGATAGCTTAATTTTGTATTATCTAGTTGATTTTTGTAATTTCTAGTATAATTTCTGTGTTATCAATTTAGTAAACCCTATCAATGTAAAAGTTATAAAACACTTCAAATCGAAATATTAAAAACTGTATACCTGCTTATAACAATGACCTATAAGTATACAGTTTTTAATATTTCAATTTGAAGTGTTTTATAACTTTTTTATGGATAGGGTTTATTAAGTAGATATCACAGAACTAAACTAGACATTACAGAAACCAACTAAATAATACAAAATTAAGCTATTGAAACTACTTGAGTTACATATCTTACAAAACGAATCTAAGGTTATAAACTAATACTAAATGTAAGTTACAAGGTGAATAATAATTGTAGACATAAAAATAAAGATTCAAGTGAAGTCATGTTTATTAAATATTATACATGTATAATATAAGCCACATTTACAATAACACATAATTTACATTGCCGGCGAGTATAATGTATTCACGGAGAAACCCAGTTACTCCGTATATTCTGGGTAAAATTGTCAATTTTCACTTACACTGGTTAAATCTGTACTTATGACACTTAATTAAACACAGTTAGTTGGTACGCACTGAACTTCATCCTCCATGTTTACTCTACTGCACGCAACGACGAAATGGCTGCTGGAAAGACGGGATCGTATTCACTGAGACCCCAGTTACTCAGTATGACTGTATAGCTGTTATAACATTGACTCCTGGGTAAGATTGTCAATTGTCACTCAGAGTGTTTAAATCTGTTGGTAAAACACAGTTTGTTGGTACTGAACTTCACTCTCCTTTACATGTTTACTCTACTGCAAGCAACGACGAAATGGCTGCTGGAAATGCTGGATCGTATTCATAAAGCAAAACACACCGGACACTTTACTGGAAATAACAAAACATTTCGTTGAAATTACTTAGCTTATTGCTGGATTTACAAAATAGACCAAAAACTAAATGTTTTTGTTGCATTAACTAAAGAATTGTGGTAAAATTACAATAGTATCTTGAAATTAATAAAGCCTCATGCTTGAAATTATTCTTCCTTTCAATACAAATGACAATCGTGTTTTGAAAATTATCAAACCCACGCTTGTAATTACAAAACAAGGTAAATCAATTTTTTTTCATCTTTCAAACCTGTGGTATATCAGATACCAATACTTGTCTATACCAGTACCTATCTAGGTACCAACGCGGTGGATTTTTTTTGTAAGTACATAGTACTAATCGCCTAAGAGCATGTCAAACCCTACGAAGTACTCGTATGATACAATTTTTATTGGATTTTGTTAAATGCACCTTTTTATGTTAGTAATAAGGAATCATACTATAGGTAACGTTTGATGAAATATGTTAGCATGCACTACAAATGACCTATAACTAGTTGTTATTAATAAAGAGTAAGAGTAAGTAAGAGTAAGATACTTAGTGTACTGAACTACTGAAACCAAAGTCAAAGCTGTCAAATAAGAATATTTCAACGACGTTGGCGGGAACAGAAAAAATCTTAATGCCAATTAATGCAATTAGAATTAATGCATAAGTATTAATTTGAGATTTTTCGAGTATTCAAGTGTAAACTTATCTCGTATATTATTCCAGTAACTTCAGTGCCCTTACCATGACTTTTGATAGTAAACGTAAACTTTTTTCCGTTTTTGTTGAATAGCTTCATATATTTAACCATACTCGTATCTTATTAAATTTTAAAGCCAAAAATTTGCTTTTTATTTGTAAGCGTTTAGAATCCAGCAGCTATGCTTATTCTTCATTTTTTTACTCTTGACTCAAGACCATAGCGTAAAATCATTTTATTATAATTTGTTCTGGGAAAAATATTGTTACTTACTACTACTTATGATCTAATATTTGTTATTGTTATAGGCGATAAGTTTACGTTTTACGGCTAATTTTGACAATTTTATTATTTTGTCAATTGTTTGTTTTTGAAAAGCAATAATGCTTTGTTTGGGAATTTTGTCATCTTGTGATTTCAATTGAGATTATTATCGTAAGAGCGCTTATAATGTTTGTTTCTGAAAAAACAGTACGTCATATTTTGATTCCTGTAGGCCACGCGGGCGAAGCCGCTAAAAGCTCATAATAATTAAAGCGTGTTCCTTGGAATTACAAAAAGGAATAAATTAATTATATTTGTTGTACCAAATAAAGTTCTTGCTAAATTTTACAAACGTGTGTTGAAATAAATAAAGCATGTTGCTTGGAATTACAATAACGGAAACACTAAATATTATTCTTGTACCAGTTAAAGCTATTTCTAATAATTACAAACTAGTGTTGAAATTAATAAAGCGTGTTGCTTGTTATTGCAAAAAGGGAAATATTAGATATTTTTGTTGTACCAATTAAAGTTATTTTTAATATTTACAAACGGGTGTTGAAATTAATAAAGCATGTTGCTGGGAATTACAAAAAGGGTAAAACAAAATATTTTTGTTGTACCAATTAAAGTTCTTTCTAAAAATCACAAACGGGTGTTGAAATTAATAAAGCATGTTGCTGGGAATTACAAAGAGGGTAAAACAAAATATTTTTGTTGTACCAATTAAAGTTCTTTCTAAAAATCACAAACGTGTATTGAAATTAATAAAGCATGTGCTTTGGAATTACAAAAAGGGGAAAACTAAATATTTTTGTTGTACCAATTAAAGTTATTTCTAATATTTACAAACGCGTGTTGAAATTAAAAAATCATGTTACTTGGAATTACAAAAAGGGTAAAACAAAATATTTTTATTATACCAATTATAGTTCTTTCTAACAATTACTAATGCGTGTTGAAATTAATAAAACGAGATGCTTGGAATTACAAACGGTAAAAACTAAATCTTTTCTCGTACCAATATTTTATATTTTCTAAAAATTACAAACCCGTGTTGAAATAAATAAAGCGTGTTGATTAGAATTACAAAACGGTAAAACTAAATATTTTTGTTGTATCAACTATAGTTAATTCTTATAATTACAAACGTTTATTAAAATTGATTAAAAGTATTACTTAGAATTACAAAATAGATAAACTGTTAGAAACACAACTACCTTTTCTTGAAAATAGTAATCGAATTTGCGGAATTTACAAAACTCTAACAATATTTACTATAAATTTGTAATAAATATTAAACTTTTGCAATATCTGCATTTACTAAAATCGTATTTTAGGAATTACAATTACAAAAACAAAACTGTTAGTAAAAAATAATAAAAATTGCAAATACAGCAAAACTTTGGTAAATTATACTAAAATTTAGTGTTTTCGCCAAATACAAAGGACTTTTGTAATATTTGGTGGCGATTTTTTTCTCAGTGTATCTTTCATGGACACTTTCGTGATAAACAAATTAAAAAAAAGTCTTACCACGAAAGTTTTATGCACACTTTAGACAATTTTTAACAGAATAATAACCCTAATACAGGGTCCATAAATATGTAACTCTAGGTTTATATAAATGATTCATTTATAAATTAGACTAAGAGAATATGTATTTATGGTGCAATAAAAACGATTGAATTGATTTGAATTAAACAAATTTCACGTTTAAACAGTGTTTGAAGCGTGTTTAAGTATTTTGTGGTAAAGTGTATAATATCTAACTACTACCTGGGGCATTATTTTTGACTTTCGGTCGGCTAGGACTCACCTTTACGTATATTTTTTCTCGAAATTTATTTAAAATTATTTATTTCACGCAGAACTTTAGTACAGGACACGTCTATTTTAAAAGTAACCATAGTTTGCAAAATGGGAATTCGTGAAATGAAACGCTAGTTAAAAGAAACTAACAAAACAAAAATGGTTATCGAACTGTCTCTTTCAAAGTTCCGTATACGATCCCTGCCGTCGGAGTGTGTACGGAAGTCAAAAATAATGCCCCTGAAGTTTTAGTATGAAATTGGTCGTAAACGACAACTAAGTACCTAAGTACAATAGTTCCCGTGTGACTCCATACTGTTTTGTAGAACGCTCTTGGTTGAAACGAGGAAGAACTAACAAAAATATGTAGTTACACGGAAACTGCTGTAGTTTACGTCGATTTTACAAGTTTATACTAAGGCTTCTGCAGTTTTCAGGAAAAAATGTAGTATGTGACCTTTAAATTATGTCCATGGAAAAAAATGAAGTTGATCCACTTGATCCGCCTCTCCGTTACTGCGTAAAAGGATGTCCGTTGAATGTCCAATGCTGCGCTTGCCGATACGTGGTCTTCATTAGAAAACTTTACAGTTCCGTCTACCATCAGTCGTGAGAAACTAAATATACTCGTAAGTAGCTATAATATAAAACAAAAAATTTAAATCATGGAGTTGAAAATAAGGACGGGGTCAACGAACATTCAAAATGGTGTCATCTATCGACTAGCTCACAAACAAGTTTATTTATCATTTTCATTGTAGATATTGATGGCAAAATTTATATAGAAGAACCAAACTCAGTAAAAGGAAAAGTTGCATATTTAAACTTCAAACCTTAATAAATTAAATGTGTACACATGTGGCCCCATAAAAAATAAATATTTCGTAGAGCACGATCACCTCTTGATATTCAGCTCTATGGTAACAGTCTCTTGAATATTAAGCACATCGTCATCTTTTTATTACCTATATTCAATAAAAAAAAAATGAAATTTCTTTCCATTTATTTCTATTTATTACTTGCATATTTACACATACAAATACGCCTCTACCAATGAGGTTTTAGTCCAAGAAATACTATTGGTCTCGACTTCAACTGTGCGAAGCTGGGCGGGTCGATGATTTATTCTATATACCTACAAATCTACATCTACGTATGTGTGTGTTTATGTCTAAATTATGTATACCGGGCGTTTTTCTAGACGACAGACATATTCTAGGATACCGTTGTATTATTATGACCAACTTTTAGCACTAATTCTGCATTCGCAAAAATATCAGCTGTTAAATATAAAAAGTTCATTGACCTTCTTCAAAATATATGGAAGAGTTAATTTTTCATTTGATTTCAGGGTTGGTCCTTTGGCAAAAGTTGTTCATAATGATGAGTATTAAATTTTAAAAAATTGCAAGTATCTATATACCTACTTAGTAAAGCAACATCTTATCCGTAAAAGTGCCGGGCAAGTGCCTGTAACTACAACAAAACAATGCTACACTTACTACGTAAAAATCAATTGGATCATTCACAGACACATTAAGGTCTAAAGATAATCTAAAGGCTCTACCCATTACAAGTTGGCAGTGTGCTCAGCAATTTATACAGGGTTATTTCTAACCAATTAGCATCCTTCTAGGGGCTTATTCTGTACATCAAAACTAACAACTTTTGTTCTACGATTTTCGTCAAAACTAAAAAAAATATTTGTTGTTCCATAGAAAAATTTAGTTCACCCGCGACAAAATGTATGGAACAGCTGATTTTTTTTTTGAGTTTTGACGAAGTCGTAGAACAAATGTTGTTAGTTTTTATGTACAGAATAAGCCCCTAGAAGGATGCTAATTGATTAGAAATAACCCTGTATATACATCTTATAAATACCTATACCTCAATAAGTTTGTGAACTTTGAAAATCTATCATACATTTTTGAACCATTAACGTTTCGATTTTTATATTATTTATTTATAAGAATCTTTATGATTTTACAGATTTTAAACTGAAAGATTGATCCTTCCGAGTCTCAAAAACCGCAAAAAAAAAACAGAAACATTGCAACCGCAGGCCTTCTCAGTAAAGATTGAATACCCGCTGAAGTGTACGTAATACATTGTAACTGACGCCTATTGGCTACTTAAAGAGCAACTGTTATAAATCCCGACTTCCAGTCGGACCGGTTGTATATAAGCCGAGTTAAACATCTTGGCATCTGTGAAATTACCTATATGCTGAGCAAATCCCCGCTTCTTGCGCAGCTAACATAACGGATTGGCTATTGCGCAATGATTCGTTTTCGTCCAAAGAAAAATGGGCTAAAGACGTAACGGAATGGTGTCCGAGACAAAATAAAAGAAAGAAAGAGAGGCAACATATCAGATGGGAAGACGAAATCCGGAAAGTGTCCGAGACAAAATAAAAGAAAGAAAGAGAGGCAACATATCAGATGGGAAGACGAAATCCGGAAAAATGCAGGAGTTACGTGGAGAAGAATGACTCAAAATCGGAGTTGTCAAAGGCCTTTGCAAATAAGCAAGACAATCACAATGCCAATGACACAATCTAAATGTATTTTCCATAATATCACTATGTTTATAAGATTGTTAAATAAAGGCTGAAATAATAAAAAATAAAGTAAAATAATGATTCGTTTCGTGACGACGCCAAGGAGTTTGATTCGACCTTTTACGGGTTTATAATAATGATTTTGCACAATGAACATACTATACATAAAGGGTTACTGGTTAATCAATTAGCATCCTTTTAGGGCCTTATTTCTGTACATAAAAACCATCGACTTAGCATTTTTTCTTCAAAGATGATCAAAACTAACAACTTTCGCTCTGTGACTTTTGTCAAAACTAAAAAAAACAGCTGTTCCTTACATTTTGTCGAGGGTGAAAGAGTGAAATTTCCACTTTAAAATTGACTTAGTAGTTTTAAAGCAGTTTAAAAAGATATGAAAATTGCATCAAGTACCAAAATGCAATTTAGTTTGGGAGGGCTTTGAAGACCATATTTATACACGATTACATAATAAACATTACTTATATATACAGGATTATTACTAATCAATTAGCATCCTTCTAGGGGCTTATTCTGTACATCAAAACTAACAACTTTTGTTCTACGACTTTCGTCAAATCCCAAAAAAAATGTTTGTTTTTCCATAGAAAAATTTAGTTCACCCGCGAGAAAATGTATGGAACAGTTGATTATTTTTTGAGTTTTGACGAAAGTCGTAGAACAAAAGTTGTTAGTTTTGATGTACAGAATAAGCCCTTAGAAGGGTGCTAATTGATTAGAAATAACCCGGTATTACAACTAGTCGTTGACTGCCTCGGTGGCTCAGTGGTTAGTGACCCTAACTTCTGGATCAAGGAGGCGTGGGTTCGATTCCCACCCAGGGCAAATATTTATGTGATGAAGATAAGTGTTTGCTCTGTGTCTGGGTGTTATTTAGTTACTATCTATATAAGTATGTATTTAAAATAAGTATATGTAGTATATCAGTCTCTGGCAGCCATATCACAAGCTTTGCTTAGTTTGGGGTCAGAGGCCGTGTGTAAGATGTCCCAAAAATATTTGTTATTATATTATTATTATATTTAAACATACTAGTTATTATGGAATGGAAATAATTTAACAACAAAATATGAGAGAAAATGCAAATAAGTTCTGAAAAGCTACGGAAGTTGAGTGTAACAATAGCCATATTATGCATAGTTATGTATTCAAGTATTTTCAATGCAAATATAACTCGCTGCATTTGCGAATTCTGCGATCTCTTTGTCTCCCTAAATCCGTGTTTTACGTAAACTACCTAAAATCATAAAAATAGAAGGAAAACTCTTTGAAAAATATATATTTGTCTGTGAAAGAAATTCGATAGTGTAAATCCACCAACCCACTCTGGGCCAGCTTGGTGGATATGGCCCAATCGCCTCTCGTAACATATGTGTTCTTCTTATTCTTATTCAGTCTTGGGGTGATAAATCCTTTTTTTGAAAGATTTAAAGCTGTTAATCTCTGTGGCCTCTACAGCTTAGCATGGGCGAGCGCAGAAGGCTGGGCCCTGAAGGACGATAAGTCCTGCACAGACGTCCTGTGTGGGTGTTTTGTGCATTTCCCCCTCCAGCGTCTACCCGAGCCAGCCCAGAACCTTAAAGTAACGAAGCGTGACTATAGGCTGCTGGCACAACTGCTCCAGTGGCTTAGATGGTGAATAAGTTGATGGTGATGTGGATGACAAAGCTGATGCTAATGCTAATGCAGCAGCGTCATGCAATCCGTTAGCTATTCTAGTATCTTCTGTGGCTTCGCTATGCCACAGAACACTTATGTTCAACAGTGAACTCAAAAGCTTGAAAAGCCGACACAGTAGGTTCAAGTCGAATAAGGCGTAATAGCGTCTATAAAGTTAGCTACATGTTATACTAAAACCCCACTCCACCCATACGAATTTGCTACTGCTCAACATAGCCACGGCAATAATATCTAACAGTATTGGGACTCGGCCCTGTCCTTGAAATATATACCTACAGCGCCACGTGACCACGCAGAACGTATCACGCGCTAGGGCTGCCCGCCTTCAGTATTTTCATTTTTGACCGACGAACCACCGGAGGAATTCTACAATCCGACACGTATACATATATATTTTTTATGTATAACCACGCATAACTTTTTTCACAGTAATCCGATTTCAATATTTTTCTTTTATTGGAAAGAGTATACTTAGAAATTGGTCCCATTTAATTTTTTTTAAAATTGTCTGAGCCATTTTTGATAAATCGACAATTATGTTAAAAATGTTACATCGGTCCGTGCATAATATTTGCGTTCTAGCGATGCGACCCGGCTTCGCACAGGTGTATTATACATATAAACATTTCTCTTAAATTACTCTATCTATTAAAACAAACTGCATCAAAATCCCTTGCGTAGTTTTAAAGATATAAGCATGAATGGGGACAGACAGCGGAAAGCGATTTTGTTTAATACTATGTAATGATTCTGTACACAAGTGAAGTCGGCCATGCTATTTTTTGCAAAAAAATATTATATTATGTATTTTTTTATGTCTTTGCGGTTCCGTAGTAAAACGAGGAACCCTAAAAACGTTAATTACACGCATACTAGTTACAAATCCACACGTTCGTTTGTCACTACCGCGCACCGCGACTGACTAGCATACCGAGAGCATACTGAACTCCGAGGCGCGTAGGTATGATTCGCGTTCCGTCCATTTGTATGGAGACGGAATACTGTTAGATATCATTACCGTGACATAGCGTAATTTGACTAGGTGTTCATTAGCGATCATCGAAGTTAAGCAACGTTCTGCACGGTCTGTCTTCGGATGGGTGATCGTAGGTGGCATTTACAACTGACTGGGCGCTACCGTGGCTCAGGTGACAAGTTAAATTTTAGGTCCAGGTTATTTTAACCGTTTAGCCATGTCAGAGGCTTTCAGGCGTCCTTAAAACTCTGACACCAGGGCTACCCACCCGGTGACTTGCCTCGTTTGCACAGACGCTACTTATAAGTAGGTGTCTTCAAATCCAGTAACTTGGCACCAGTATGCATGATTAGAATAGCTTACCTGTTTGTCTTATAGTCTGTCTATCTTATCCTAGTTCTAGGCGCTTGCAACTTACCTAGAAAGAAAAAAGAAATAATTATTTACCAAAAACATGAGTGACAATACAATTCCAATAAAAGTTCATTTATATCAATTCTGTACCTAAACCATAAAATTAGCGGTAGGCCTAGGCCCCAAACTCAACTAGGTCCTAGGAGCCCTTACTTACAAAATTCAGGGATCTTATCAAATTTATAGAACAATATAAAATTAAATTGAAATCAGATATAAGTCAGATTAAAATACAAATAAAATTAAATAAATCAAATCAATTTCATAAATAAATTAGATAGTAGGTCAAACTATAGTAGGAATCAAATCACATCTGATTATAATTAGACCAAATATAAACAGTCGTAAGCCTATTCTGACTAAAAAACTAGGCACACATGTAAATAATAAATTCTTTATGCCATGAAACGCCAACAAAACATCCTTTCATGGAATTTTGATCGTAAGTAAAAACAGTTGAGACAGTAAACCAATAGAATATAATAGTCATTTTAATAAGTACTGGCACTAAAATTGTACGTAAGTATTTTTGTAATTTACCTACACTAATGTTAGGTTTCTTTTAAGTAGAAATGAAAAATTTGATAACTTGTAAATTCCACAGGAAAATTGTACGTATTTTTCTAGAGATATAGACAGAGCTTCGCGTTACCGAAATTATCTTAATTTTTGGACACATTGAAGCGCAACTAAGCTTGATAAGTAAACAAGGAGGTCGGCCTGATTTTATATCTCTACTAGCTTTGAATAGCGGCTTCGTCCGTGTCACTTTTTGATTTTTAAGGTTTTTGATTTTTCCATAGGAAAGGAGTTGGTAAACTTTTTATATGGGAGGCGGTCCTTGAAAACCGGCAGCGATGCGAGCTATATTAATGTTTAGTGCCATATTTAAGAATATTATTTCACGCAAAAACATATTTTTGTGTATCGCCGTTTTATTATAATATCTCTTTTTTATTTCACTAAGTAGAAAATATTTAGACTGAACTGGTAATACTAAGAGGAGGTCTACGTAGTCTATGTATCAGACAGGAATCTTCAAACAACCAATAGCGGGCTGGTATTTTAGAGTTTGACATTTATTTATTTTTTAAAACATGGCGACCAGCCCTCTATTGGTTGTTCAATATTGACAATGTCATTTCCTTTTGCTGTTTTTGTCACTGTCAGGTTTTTTTTTTCAATTTAGGCTTAATGCAGTTATTTGGTGTAGCACATAGTTTATTTTTCTAATGTTTTTAGAACCCATTTGAAAATTAAATGGCGATGAAAAAAAATCTAAAAAATATGTGTTTGAAAAGATGATTATGTAAGCTTTCTATTGGTATAACTTTTGTTTCTGCAAGATTTCAAAACCCGCATCTTTTCCATATCCTTTATATTTATATCTAACTAGTTTTTACCCGCGGCTTCGCCCGCATGATATTTTGATTTTTGACGCAATATCATTATAATTTATAGCCTATGTGTTATTCTGATATATAAGCTATATTATTGCAAAGTTTCATCTCAATCCGTTCAGTAGTTTTTGCGTGAAAGAGTAACAAACATCCATACATCCATCCATCCATCCATCCTCACAAACTTTCGCGTTTATAATATTAGTAGGATAAATAATCGATTTTCATCGCTATTTTGCGGTGATCAAGTCGTAGGGTGTATTCCCTTTTTTCCCCTATGCAACCAATGTCACTTATTATATTATTCATTAACGTTTCGCCTGTCTATAATATTAGACATACTAGATATATGGATAAGTTACTAAAAGCTAATAAAAGAGTGTTATGCCTGTCCTACGAGTACCACTTTTTTCGGGATAAAAAGTAGCCTATGTCACTTTCCGTTGCTCAAACTATGTCAATGCCAGAAATCAAGTCAATCCGTTGCTCCGTTGCTGCGTGAAACAAACCAATGAATCCACAAACACTCTTTCGGATTTATAATATTAGTAAGCATCAGTACTTTTAGTTACCAACAAACACCAAGCAATAGCTTTTTATTACGACTTTTGCAGAACATTAATAGAATCGTAAGGCAAATAACAACACTTTTAGCAAGTACCACTAGTTAAGAGGTAATTTACCAACGTGAGTTATGTGTCTATTGTTAACTACTGAGGACTAAGTGGGAGTTTTTCGTTTGAGCTCGATCGCGTTAACGTTTGATGTGATTTCTATGAAAATGGCACAGCGCCATCTTGTGTCATGCACAGAAAACTGAATATCTAAGTGTGAGTATTTTTTACGGTAATGTAACGAGCGCCAAACCTATCCAATACAAACGCGGCAACGTCTGTGATTGGCTAACTCAAATCGTGTGTGTCAATGTGCTCAAGTGTGTGCCCGACGCGTTCAGTCAACGCGACGTAAAAGTAATTCGATTTGATTTGCAAAACTGCCACTCGGCACTCTGTAGCTTCAAACGATTTACGAGAAAAAATAGTAAGGAAACAATGGCTTGTCTGGGAACTTTCGTTGTTTTTCACCCAGGGCAAATATTTATGTGATGAACATAAATTAAGTATTTGCTCTGTGTCTGGGTGTTATTTAGTTACTATCTATATAAGTATGTATTAAAAATAAGTATATAAGTATATTCGGTCTTTGGTTGCAAGCATTGCCCTCTTTCAATACTGGTAACCTTTTAGACCCAACTGCATTTCGTCTAGCTGTCAGCTTACGCTTGGGTGCAAGGTGTTGTGAGGCCCATCGCTGTCAGTGTGGTACTGCAGTTGACCAGCTCGGTCACCACGGTCTCTCTTGCTCAAGAAGCGCTGGCCGGATTGGACGCCACGTCAGCCTTAACGATGTCATACGCAGGGCTTTTGTCACCGCCAATATCGCAGCCGTACTCGAACCGAGTGGGTTAGCGCGTGGTGATGGCAAAAGGCCTGACGGCATGACGCTGGTCCCATGGAAGTGTGGACGGCCCTTAGTATGGGACGCAACTTGCGTCGATACTTTGGCACCGTCACATCTTCCTGAGACTCAGAGTAGGGGAGCGGCAGCTAATTCGGCTGAGCAGCACAAGCGGCGCAAATATGCTAACCTCGGTAGTGGTTACATATTTGAGCCATTTGGAGTTGAGACTTTGGGTCCGTGGGGGCCGGGAGCTCATCTCGTTTTCAAAAGTCTTTCTGAGCGTCTGGTGGACGCGACGCGTGACCAAAATGCTGGTGTTTATTTGGCTCAACGTATAAGCATTGCCATTCAGCGTGTCAATGCTGCCAGCATGCTGGGCACGCTGCCAACTGGCAGTGGGCTTGAGCACTTGGATTATCTTTAGACCTTCAAGGGTCTGTGGATGATCCAATTGCTTTCTATGTAGTAGTAGTGTAGTATTGTCATTATTAATAAAAAAAAAGTATATGTAGTATATCAGTGTAGTCACAGGAATAAATTCGATTTAAAACTAAAAATATTGTATTTAGTAGTTTTATAATTCAGACTAGACTGCCTCGGTGGCTCAGTAGTTAGTGACCATGACTGCTGGATTAAAGAGGCGTGGGTTCGCTTCCCACCCAGGGCAAGTATTTATGTGATGAACTAAATAAGTTTGCTCTGGTTGTTATTGGTAATTATAAAGAAAACACCGGTTTTTACTCACGTATAATATCGCGGCCGGGCCGCTGGGAACCCGACCGGTTTCAGAGTAATTAGTACTCCTTCGTCAGGGAATACGCGCGCTTCCGTCGACTGGCGCACGCGCACTGACCACCAGTGCGCGTAAAAACCGGTGTTTTCTTTAGTATAATAAATTCTCACGCGAGTTTTAATATATGAGGTATATCAGTCTCTGGCAGCCTTAAGACAAGCTTTGTTTAGTTTGGGTTCACGGACCGTGTGTAAGACGTCACCTGATATTAATTTTATTTATTTTAATTACAATTTTGTGCCACAGACACCAGAATCCGCGTCTTTCGTACGTAGTTTTACAATTAATGAAGACTGTACATGAAAAGCATCAATTTTATCTTAGCCTGAGTTAGTATAAATAGTTTCGGTGCATTGCGTGAATGCCAGGAACAAGCCGGCGACCCGAATTTTAGTCTTAGCAATTTCTTGAATTCGCACTGCGTCGCGCTGAAGAAAACTCTTTTTACGTAAATAGTGGTAATTATTGTCGGTTTCTGCTGTCGAGTTTTAAACTGGCACCACGTAAATTGTATTCATACCGCGGCATAAATCTCGTTCTTTATCTCAATAAGTAAGCACTCTTTCGCCGCTGTTTTACGGCTGTTTTGTTAAAATATGCCTCACGCCATTTTAGAGTTCAAAAGCGTCTGGTTAAAAACAGAACCTTGTTACTAAGCGAATGTCGTCATTTGCCATTTCAATTTACGAGCTACATCAATTTCACTGTTTAAGTTTAGGTACATTACTAACTTATAAAATACTAGCAACCCGCCCCGTCTTCGCAAAGGTGTATTATACATATAAACCTTCCTCTTGAATGACTATCTATTAAAAAACTGAATCAAAATCCGTTGCGTAGTTTTAAAGATTTAAGCAAACGTAGTGACAAACAGACAGGGAAGCGATTTTGTTTTATACTATGTAGTGATTACTATACCTAACTACATAAAAGCAACAAGAAAATAGTTAATCCGGTAATTATTTTTACATGTGTAGTAAAGCAAGTTTAAGGTTACATTTTATATGTAACTATCTAGATAATATAGGTACCTACTAGCTTTCTATTACAATCAAAATCAAGGAACAGGAAGGTCTAAAAATATTACTTCCCCTTGCTATTGATAAAAAAGGCTGAAATTAAAAATGGATCATCATCAGTAGGTACCTAATTTACTCCATACATGATTGAAGTATTCAAACAGTTTTAATATTTTATGCTCTATTGTGAGCATTTTCGTAGCAAACTCAACTAATTGAAATTGATGATAATATACATAATTGCTGTTTTGAATAAGATAAACATCTTTTTTTCTACGGAACTCTCAGACCTCAGTACGTAGGCATTCACGAGGCCGGTTCGCACTCGTTTGACTTTTCGGTATATTTTGGAACAAAATCTGCGATACACTTGGTACTTGGTACTTATTTATGCAAAAAAGAGAGGGCATTGCTTTACTTAATTATCTCTTATTATGTAATCTAAACTTATCCGATTATAATCGCGACGTGGGCGCTATAGCTAAGATACGAGTCACAAAAAAGATAATAAGTTTACTTAGTTTGTGATTAGCATTTTATGGACCTGTTAGATAATGACTCTGCTAAAAATTGAGCAAAGCAAAAGCAAATGCTTTGCTAAATTTTGATTCCGCATATCTGAATAGCAGAAATTAAAACTTAGTATTAGGCTTATTTAAAAGAGACATTGCAAAATGATTAAACAGTATTGTTATATACTACGGGACTAAACGCGCACTAACGAGATAAATCTACCCGTCTTATATGAGTCTACCCGTGACCACGGTCGATGCAACTCGTCCGAAACGTCGGGATGATGTCCCGTAGTATATAAAATCGCGAAAGATTAAACAGTACCTGAATATATTAGGTTTATTTGTTTAGTGAAATGATTCCGTTAATACGCGAACAATATGCCGGCTATTTAAACAAAAAACCGGACAAGTGCGAGTCAGGTTCGCACATCGAGGGTTCCGTATGAATCCAGAAAATTTCACAAAATTGGGAAGTAACTTTTTACAATCTCTATACCATAACCATGGACAAAAAAGTTTTTTTATTTTCGCTTTTCACGTCATACATCAAAAATTGATAATTTTTAAAATAATTAAAAACCTGTTTTAGCATGTGCTAATGAAGTTCTTTTATATGATACCTTACGTGATACGATTAACTCCCTTTGAATTTTGAACCCATATTTTGCGAATTTTGAGGCCCTATTTTTTTGTGATTTACGTAATAATATACAGTTTTCAGATTTATTCCTATATGAGTACTCTGAGACAATGCTTTTCGCCAAATTTCATAGTTCTATGTCAACGGAAAGTACCCTGTAAGTTTTGATTTTTGAGTGTCGAAATATGCGGTTTTACGACATAAACGGCTCCAACTTTTTTAAACGATAACTGAGAAGTTTTTCTTTTACACAACTGCAAGAGACCATAGATATACGTATACAGTTTAAATTTCAACTCGATATCTTTACGGGTTCCCGAGATAAAGAGTCTTGACATACACACAGACGGACAGACGGACAACAAAGTGATCCTATAAGTTTCCGTTTTTTCCGTTTGAGGTACGGAACCCTAAAAATCATTTTAGCAAGTAAATGATGCCGATTACTAATTGCAGCTCATTCGATTGTCATGTAAGTACATAGTCTGAGCATCACCTCGGTTGAAATATGTCTTCTGTGGAGTAAACAGAAGCGCCTGAATCAAAATCAAAAGCCTCTATTTCTGATACTACAATAAGTAATTATTACATACATTTTCATACATCAAACGTAATCACTATTTATAATTTCATTGCATACATTACACGTTTTTATTAATTTATTAATAAAAACATGTAACGTTCCGCACGGTCAGTATTTGGATGGGTGACCGCGGGTCGCATTTTCCAACTGAGCGCTACCGTGGCTCGGAAGACACGTTAAATTGTAGGTCCCGGTTGTTTTAACCGTTTAGCCATGTCAGAGGCCTTCAGGCGGCCTAAAAAAAACTCTGACACCAGGGCTAGCCACCCGGCCTATACGAACTTACTTACTTACTTACTTATATTAATTTATTCAGAATCAAGTAAATAATAATATGAAATTCACGAAAATAACATCAGTAACATTAGTATCAGATCGTCTATTGACGTAGGCCTCCCCTAAATTTCGCCATACTTCTCTAGCTATGTCCATTCTACTCCATAGCCCGGTCCGCTATTTTCCTAATTTTTAAATACCTTTTATTTCAATCGCTTGGCTCTTTTAATGATTTTGAAATTGAAGTTAAACAAAGTACTGAGATGAGAGAAAAACGTAGATCATCTCCGCGCAACATCAGCTAGGTTTTTATCAAACGGATTTATTTTATAAATTTTACAAAATAAAATCTTGAAAATATAACTCGAGAGAGAACGATAGAGAGAACACGTCGATAAAACTTTTAATAATACCCAAAATCATAAATTAAAATAATCTAGCGTCTTTTTCGTCTTTATCGCCGGAGAAAGCACTAAAACTAAAAATCTTTTTGGAATCAATTCTATATTTCATCGACTGATGAGGTGAAATTTCTATATGTCTAGATACAAATGGTGCTCTATGGCCTTTCTCTCATGGGGATATAATTTTGCGCCTATTTTCCTTCGCGTACGAGCAAATTTTCGTTTTTTGGATCCACTCTATCTAATTAAGGGAATTAAAAAATAACCGTTTTACCACAAAAATTTTACGCTCGGCTTAGACAATGTTTAACAATACAAATTGTTCGGTTAAACAGTGAAAGAAATATGATGATAATAATAAAATATGAATCTGTCTAATTAAGGAAATTCAAAAATACTGTAAAACATGCATAGTTTTAAGATATATAAGTTTAACAATACAAATTGTTCGTATAAACAGTATTTAAAGCGTGATTAAATATTTTGTGGTAAGGCGGTATATGAATCTGTCTAATTAAGGGAATTAAGAAATACAAAACGTGCGTAATTTTAAGATAAATAAGTGCGTCATATAGTTTTTAGAAACTTACTTATGAGTTTTATTAATGTGATATTTCACGATCGATATAGAATTTTGTATATAAACCCCTTAACAAAGAGAATAGATAACAAAAGTATCGCCTCTTTTTATCTGCTAATGGAAGCTTCTATACTATATATAGCTATTTCATTTAGCCTGGTAGCTTTTTAGACAATACTACACTGAGTTTTAACAAACACTAGGCTATGCACTAGGCTAAGTGTTTACAACTTTTACCTAATATTAATCCATGTTGAAATCATTGTTTTTGTGTATGCATTATGAAATCTTACACCTAAACTTATACCTAATATGTATAATACTAAAGTTCCGTAAAGTTAACCGGCACCACTAGTATTACATTACCGAACTTTGAACACGGAATAAACCAGAAAGTCTTACGCGCTCAAAAAATAAAGACAGAAAAACTTCTCTAAAATACAATAGTTTCAAGCGCGGTCTCACTGACTTTCAAAGTAGTATTGATCTCAATGTTGGACAAAGTGCATTTAATTCAAAAGCAATAGGCTTGTTTACTAAAAAAATATAATTAGTCCGTCAAATAGATTGTCAGAAAATATTAGACACGTATTTTTTCTTTTGTCAATTTAACAAAAATTTATGAAGATCCGCGTGACGTCACTAACCGCCATCAAATGTACCGGCTAGTGCCGTCAGGAGCCCCCACTCTCAAACTTTGATAAGGTTTATCTTTGTCACTGATTGTTTTATTGACAAAAGAAAAAATATGTGTCCAATATTTTTTAAAAATCTAAATAACGGACTAATTATAATAATGATTTTTATTCCTAGTAAACAGCCCTATTATATACATAGTTCTTCTGATTTATTTCGTGATCGATGGTGCCGTCGGTATTGGAATGTACTTCAGTTGTTTTTGTCCGGCAGGCAACAACTTAGGCATTAGAAATTAGCACTTATTTTCCATACTAGTTCAGGTTTCCTACAACTAGTTTGTACTGGTTTCAAGTATTCTACTTAGCCACAGACGTAATAAAAATTATTATTCCATTATTGTTTTTGACTGGGAAGCGCGCGTGGGAATGATCTGACATTTTTAAGAAACAAAATGTGTGGTTAATTTTATTCTGATTAGAAACCTGGCAGATCAAAACTAGTCGTTGAATTGTTTAGTCGGCCATGTCAAGCTATTTTTTACAATAATTTTTATATAAGCTGTTTGGGTTTCGTCAGAAGAGATACAAATCTTTCTCAGTGACATGTTGTGGATATCTTTTATGCATGCAGTAGGTTGATATGTTTAATTTTGCACAATGTTACTAATAATTAGTCATTTGAATACTTTATTTCGTTAGATCTGTATTTTTGTACTGCTTAAACAAAATTTTGGTTTGTATAATTGTATAGGTATAGATTATTTGGTTGGAGTCGAGCAATTAAAAAAATTCTAAAAATTAAAAAATATGGTAATCATTTTACCATCTCCGAAAATCTTCGTCAAAAAAGTAAAATAATTGCTCCAGATCCAAAACTAGATATTGTAAGGTTCTCCTTACAATGAATAAATATGCTCTGAATATATGTTGATAGTTTGTACCCGCGGCTTCGCCCGCGTGATATTTTGATTTTTGACGTAATATCATTATAATTTATAGCCTATGTGTTATTCTGATGTATAAGCTATATTATTGCAAAGTTTCATCTTAATCCGTTCAGTAGTTTTTGCGTGAAAGAGTAACAAACATCAAATCCATCAATCCATCCATCCATCCTCACAAACTTTCGCGTTTAGAATATTAGTAGGAAGTAGGATAAACTACCTGAATATCTACGAAAGGAAACGAACCACCGAAAATTCTATAAAAATCTTAAAGAAATACTGATCAAAAAATGTTACTACAGTATAGAAGATTACTTGAATGACAAAAATGTTTCCGACTCGCGGAAGTAAGCCGATGATGAGTGTTATATAATTCTCATAAGTTCCTATTTGTTTTATAGTTTCTATAAGTGTAAAACTCATAAATTGTATAATAATTATACTTGCGACGCCCTTACAGGGTTGAATATGTAACTAGTTCGAATATGTAACTATAGTAACTAGTAACTGAGAAAAATTTTACATATTTATAAATTTAATACAAGATTTGTAATAAATCCTACTAATATTATAAACGCGAAAGTTTGTGAGGATGGATGGATGGATGGATGGATGTATGGATGTTTGTTACTCTTTCACGCAAAAACTACTGAACGGATTGAGATGAAACTTTGTAATTATATAGCTTATACATCAGAATAACACATAGGCTACAATTTATAAAGATATTTTGTGAATTGTCCAAAATATAACGATAAATGTTGAGTAAGTAGGAAAATTCTGCCATCTGCGAGCTACTCTAGCGTGCGCTGCAAGAATGTCAAAATAAACAACTGTCGATCGAATATCTGTCAAATCAATCGACGAGCAGTCCTTGGATATCATCATACTGATAATATAATTATTATTATCCTTACTATTTTAATATTATAAATGCGAAAGTAACTCTGTCTATCTGTCTGTCTGTCGCGCTTTCACGCCAAAACTAATGAACCGATCTCAATGAAATTTGGTACACAGATAGTCTAGAGCCTGAGAAAGGACATAGGCTACATTTTATCCCGAAAATTGCATAATTCCCGTTGGATAGGACAAAATCTTGCGTTAGCAAAACTGTCACCTATCACAACGACGCTAAAAGGCCCAATTTTGAATACACCATCGTAATTATAACAGTTAATTAGACTATTTCTGAATCTTTTTCACCTTCGGAATTCGATAGAGAGAACACTTTTTACGTTGCTATTAAATTTACGATGGCGCATTCATAATTGGGTTGATTGAGCCTAACATGGATTCACAAAACGTAATTAGATGACAGGTGACAAACATTGACTGCAGACTTTTATAAATGTCTCGCTTAGCATAGCAAAGGGACAAATTGTCTTTCCACCATCATAGCTCCTCGAAGAGGAAATAAAGTATGAATTGACAATGATAACTGACATTAAAATTGGACAAAATAGTTTTCCCTTTGCCATGCTACATATTACAATGAAGTTTAATACTGGGCCGTCATTTTGACTGACATTAAAAATATTTTTAAATATACCACCATTAGAGGTTAAACATATTTCTTTATTCTACCTTTATGGTAGAGAATCCATGCTAATATACGAAGAAACGGATCGACTTGATTTTTAAAAGTAGTATTGCATGAGAATGAATATCTTGACACTAAGGTTATTAACCTTGATTCTGAGTTGTGACCTTGACACGAACATAAATTTCTGTTGGGTTGGTTAGGATTGAACAGTGATAAAAGTGCAGCCCGGCTCAGTTGCGGCACTCCTCATGAGACACGCAACTTGCCGGTCAGCCTCTAAGCTGCTATATTTATAAACCCCAGAAAATCGGCCTAACCTCGAGTGCAAACTTCTAAACTGCCTGGGGGGAAAAAACCAAAAAGAATCGGGAGACCTCGAGCGCCGCCTTTTCAGCTGTCTCAGAAAAAACCCAGAGAAGCGGCTCTGCCTGGGATTCCCGCGCCGCCCATAGGCCTCGGCTACTAAGTTCTCCTGCCACGACAAGGCGGAAACCTATGGGCGGATACACTCTAACCTTATCTTAATCAACAGAAGAATTTATAAGTATAAGGTATTTTGATATCGGGATAGGTCTGAACAGTGACAACAAGGTGCAAGGTACTTGATTTTTTTACAGAGCAAGTGCTTAAGTGATTAACTACCACTAAATACAGACTTATAATGTAAAACTTCATAAACTACTACTACATAACAAGCAATTGGATCATCCACAGACCCTTGAAGGTCTAAAGATATTCTAAATGCTCAAGCCCACTGCCAGTTAGCAGTGTGCCCAACATGCTGGCAGCATTGCCAATCAGCTTGGCAATGCTGCTTATACGTTGAGCCAAATAAAAACCAGCATTTCGGTCACGCGGCGGGTACACGAGACGCTCAGAAAGACTTTTGAAAACAAGATGAGCTCCCGGCCAACACGCGCACAATGTCTCAATTTCAAACGGCTCAAATATGTAATCACTGCCGAGGTTAGCATATTTGCGCCGTTTGTGATGCTCCGCTGACGGCTCCAAAGTATCGACGCAAGTCGCATCCCATACTAAGGGCCGTCTACACTTCCATGGGACCAGCTTCATACCGTCAGGCCTTTTGCCATCACCACGCGCAAACTCATTCGGTTAGAGTACGGCTGCGATATTGGCGGTCGCAAAAGCCCTGCGTATGACATAGTTCACAATGGCGTGGCAACTAATTCGACCAGCGCTTCTTGACCAAAAAAGACGGTGGTGACCAAGCTGGTCAACTAGGGTACTTGAATAGGTGAGAGCGCTCAGCTATGTGCGGCGCGGCAGCAAGGTGGGTCGACTATCTCGACGATATCATCAATACCGCCGGTCGAGCCTGGTCACGACCGGCAAAGAGCCGAGGCAGATGGCACTGCAAAAGAGAGGCCTATACCCAACAGTGGGTCAAAGAAAGCTGCGGATGATAACGATGACGAAACAAATTATTTGAGATTGGCTGTTTTTTGGGTTTGAAATGATTATTTGCTACAATATTTGTGAACCGTTTTACATTGAATTGGTGCTAATATTTTGTGGCGCACTTACTGTTTTAGTTACTATATTTTTTTGACAAGATAAACATAAATTAAATTATATCGCGAGCGAAGCCGCGGGTAAAAGCTAGTAAAAAATAAATTAGAACAAGATGTACGAGTAAATTAAACGATGAAACTCTCGGCAGTTTTATTTCAATGTAGAGTTTAAGCATATTTATGTATTGTATGTATGTATTATGTATCTCTGTAAAGGAAAAAGACTTTAATTTTTAAGTTTTTAGATAATATAAATATTTTCTTAAATATTATTGCTGCTTGAAACTTTTTTTTTGTTGAAAAGAATTCTTAAAATATTTTGTACCCATTTTGAAATATTTTCCATGTTTCTGAAATATGACCTAGTATTGCTTAATAAACTTGCCATTTTTGGCCTCAATTCGAAATTTATGCAAGTAGCTAGTTTGAAAAATATTTCACGCAAATGTTGGATATAAAATGTACCAGTTTTAGCTGGATTTTACGATTCCAAACAAAGAATTCCAAAAAATTTAATTAACTACCAAATTGTATCATTTGTCCAAAACAGGGTTGCATGCTACAGCTTATTTTAGTTGAAAGGAGCTCATTTAACTTCATTTACTTAAACTGGCTACCTTTTATTTTAGTGTATAGCCTACCCGTATTTTACATAACAAATTGTAGTAAGTACCTACTTTGATTCCTGTAGCGTCGGCCTAGACCACCAAAATAGCATAAATAGAATCTATTTCGGTAAATATTAGGTATTATTCATATCATGTGACCATGGTCAAGTCTAACTGGTATTCCTAACTGCCATTTTACTTTTATTCAAATATTTTTTACCATTTATTAAAGTTATGGGGCGGTATGCGTGGGAAATCGATGACCTTTTTAAAAAGCAAATGACCATTTTATGTTCTACGTATTATTTAAATGCCTGAATAAATTTATTATTTATTCTAATCAATCGCTCAAGCGCCGTAGTTGTGACAATTAGTGGTATAATGACCCGATACTACAGGTTTTTTTGTGCGATTTTTTACTGATTTAATCAGTCTGGATTCTTCACCTACATTTGTATGTAGGTGATCAGATATTATCATTATTTCCGTCTTTTTTACAAGAACACATGTTATGTGGTCATAACAAAAAGGTGCAAATTTGTCTTACATCCATGTGTCTGTAAAACATCGTAATAAATCTGTATTGATATTATGTGTATAAAGCGATTATAGAGCGGGCGGTAATCTCAGGAATCACTACATGAATTACAAAATAATATAAATATAGTTTAAAAAAAAAAACACGCTTAGGAGTCAACATTTTTTTTCTAAATGCATTGTCATCGGTCTTTGATAGGTGTGCAAAGTTTAAAGAAAATCTGATCGCTCAAAGTAGGTCAAAATCGAGCTCAAAGGGGTTGGTTACAAGCAAGCAAGCAAACATACAGGTGAAACTAATAAAAGCGTGTCAAAATCACCAATATTTGTCAGGATACGTTATTTCAGAGGATTTAAAATGAATTTGCATGGTAAACGAAGACTGTTATAGTTTTCATACGGCTCCATACAATAATACATCATCGATTCCACCAGCGGTGCTTTTTAAATCTATGGAGCATTTCGAGCCGATACCCGGTTACATCAGGTGCAGCCAAGTTATGATGGTTCATTATATCCACTAAAATCTTCTCGCTTCAATATGCACAAAGACTGGTCACGCCTTTGTGCGGCATAATATTATTATATGAGAGCTGCAGGATCTCCAAGGAGTGCATCAGAGCTATTTAGAGCTCTCAAGATTTTGCCATCAATTACCGACAGCACCGTACTGTATTTCGATGCCGTATTAGGCTCCGACACCAGGGCCACATCAACCATTTAGACCACCTAGCTACATCACCAGTAGTAAACTGACTTCTTAAACGTAGCAAATAAAAAAATCTACTTGTTCTTGCCTATGCTACGTAATATCTTCGTCAAACGTTTTTGCTACTAAGTATTGTATAAAATTAAAAATACTCACGAAACAGGCCCACGCCCAAAATAGGTAATTAACTTAGCTCAGCAGTTTTTCTTAACTTTAATTATATTGTTGTAGATGACTATTCTATGAAAACAAATGTACAAGCGCTCAGTATCTATGACACCACTTAATTTAAATGAAAAAATAAAAAAGTAGTAAGAGAGCATTAATATATTGTAATTACCTATTGCTAAAATTGTGCACATTTTTCTTACACGAAAGTGTGCCTAATTCATAGTTATTAGATATATTAAGATAGATAATTTAATACCATTTAAAGCATTTTGAGCCTCAGGCCTAAAACAAACTGGACCAGTTAGCATAGTTTTTAGCTAACCATAATAAATAACATACATAGGCACTTTTAAAAAAAATATGACTGTGTTCTTAATTACACAGTTTTGAAAACCGGAAAAAAATAATGTTTCAATCAGACTATAGAATTTATGTTAATTGTGAAGGCATATTTTTTTAAAGTATAATAACAGTTTGGGCGTTATATTTTTAAAACTAGTTAACCTAATATTGTTGTTGCTAGCCTGTCGTGTCCCACTGCTGGGCAAAGGGCTGCCTCCGATCTTTCCAGATTTGTCGGTTTTGTGCCATAGTGTACCAGTTCCTATCAAAGGTGTCAAGGTATACCTAATAATTAAAACAAATCCAAAATGATGGTTAAAAAGTTTAGCAGCTGTCTCGAATCTCCCATTCGTATACTTCGGACAATATAAAATTACGGGGAAAGTTTTTTAGAAAAAAAAATCCAATGAAACCTAAAATACTTAAAACTGTGTTAACCTTTGATTATACCTGATACATAATCAAAGGTGTTAACATTTCGTTTATTCTGCAAAAGCTAGTTTTTGAAAGAGTGGTTTTATTTAATTTTATTATGCTATGGATAATTAAATGATAAAAATTTTATACATAATTTTGTTACAAATTCAGATATTAGTATTAGCATAACTATCAAATAACATTTAACAACGTATCATTGTCCCATGTGATCGATGATGATGTAAATGTAAAAGTGTTATGGAGATATCATTTGAGGCTAAATATTAAGTAACTACGATTTAAAAAAAAATACTACATATTAAGTATAGTATAGTAGCAGTAAAATAACCAATGTATTAAGACCATAGAGAAATAAGACAAGCTATTTATGAAAACTAATGAAAATTTACTTTTAGAGCTTCCGCTGTGACATTAAATTAAGTGAATTCTTGGAAATTCAAGATTGATATTTAAGTTTCAAATTGCGCTAAATGAACAGTATTAAAATTATGCGTAACATTGCCAACTACTTTTGCCCGGCGGTCTTACTCGCAACAGTTATGATAAAAAGTGCTATCATTTCAGATAGGCCGGAGGGGAACAATAAACAAACCAATCCTCGATTTAGATATTTACGAGCAATAACTATTTGGTAGGCAAAAATTATCATATAAGTGGTTCTATGATGATTTCTAATAATAAATGTGATATGATTTCTAACTCTTATTATAATAAATTATATAGTATGAGTTCACGACAACCTCTTATAGAGATAAGTAAACGGTTTTTACTAAACCATAACATTTTTTATACCATTTTTTTTAAATAACGGCTGTCAAATATGTGCCTAGGTATTTTTCCTTCAATGTAGGCTGGCCAATATGGTTATATATTTTAAAGATCGATACACTATTTTTTTTCTACGAAATTTGGCCGTCTTACCAAAAAAGTTTGACGAAGACAATATTTGACGGTACAAATTGCACGGATAAACTGATATAATGATGATACAATGACTTTATTGGTCTATGAAACTAGGTGTACAAAAAATATGTAGGTGGGGAAAATATTGAATAACAATGTTTCTCTTTTTTTTTTTTTTAATATAATGACAACACTACACTACTACTACATAGGAAGCAATTGGATCATCCACAGACCCTTGAAGGTCTAAAGATAATCCAAGTGCTCAAGCCCACTGCCAGTTGACAGCGTGCCCAGCATGCTGGCAGCATTGCCACGCTGAATGGCAATGCTTATACGTTGAGCCAAATAAACACCAGCATTTTGGTCACGCGTCGCGTCCACCAGACGCTCAGAAAGACTTTTGAAAACAAGATGAGCTCCCGGCCCCCACGGACCCAAAGTTTCAACTCCAAATGGCTCAAATATGTAACCACTCCCGAGGTTAGCATATTTGCGCCGCTTGTGCTGCTCAGCCGAATTGGCCGCCGCTCCAGCCCTACTCTGAGTCTCAGGAAGATGTGACGGTGCCAAAGTATCGACGCAAGTTGCGCCCCATACTAAGGGCCGTCCACACTTCCATGGGACCAGCGTCATGCCGTCAGGCCTTTTGCCATCACCACGCGCCAACCCACTCGGTTCGAGTACGGCTGCGATATTGGCGGTGACAAAAGCCCTGCGTATGACATCGTTAAGGCTGGCGTGGCGTCCAATCCGACCAGCGCTTCTTGAGCAAGAGAGACCGTGGTGACCGAGCTGGTCAACTGCAGTACCACACTGACAGCGATGGGCTTCACAACACCTTGCACCCAAGCGTAAGCTGACAGCTAGACGAAATGCAGTTGGGTCTAAAAGGTTACCAGTATTGAAAGAGGGCAATGCTTGCAACCAAAGACCGGACTCCCATACAGAGACTGCAAGGATACGAGCGCGATCCGCGACGCTAGGACACGTGTCTAGAAGAGATTTCCGTGCTATTTCGCAGATCGGCCGATCCCACAGTCTCTGCGACGATAAAGTCTTTGGAAGCTCGGTATTTGGGCAAGCGACCCTCCAAGCATTCGTTGCCTCATTCAAATGAGCTACATCTACGCCAAAATGGCCTAAAGAAGGTGCGAGGATTTTTTCAATCAAGTTCTGAGTACTATGAATGGAGGACAAGAAAGCTGGTAAAGCAACACTTGAAATTTGGCGGACCCCTAACCCTCCAAGCCTAACAGGCAAGGAGGCTTGTAGCCACGCCCTTTCACTCATGTCAATATTCAAAACCGATACTAGGGACTGCTTTACAACATCGTCTAAGCTCAAAAGGAGCTCATTGTGTTTCCACAATGGACTACATCGTAAAGCGTACATAAATTTTGGAACAAAAAGACAACATCTTATAATGGTAAAAGCCATGTGGGCGTTAATTTTGAGTAGCCTATCAGAGGCACTCAAAAAATTTTGAATTTTTTCTTGAACGAAAGACGGAAAAGACTCATCTAATATCGGCGAACCTAGAAGGCGAAGAGAACACTTGTCTACCGATTTGATGTTAGGTGCCAAATCATTAAATTTGTTAAGTATCAAATCTTTATCCGGACATGAGTCGCAAACGAAAAGTTCGCATTTCGAAAAATTTAGCTCCAAACCAATTTGACGAAACTCGTCAATAAGAATTTCCAAATCACGTAGGACTGTGCTCGCATCGCCACCCAAAGTCCCGTCATCCAGATACCAAACGTTGAGTTTAGATTGGAGACGTTGAACAATTGGATGAATGGCCAGGCTGAAAATGGCTGGTCCGAGAGGGTCACCTTGTTGACAGCCAACGGAAGATAGCAAAACATCATTTTTGTAAATTAATTTAGTGGGTTTGCCGTAGCATTGCCAAAGAAAATTGAAAAGATCGGGAATTTTGTCTTTGACCTGTGCCAACAAGGCGTCTCGATTAACCGAATTGAAAGCATTTTTGACATCCACCTTAAGCAACACCTCTCCACAATTTTGACCGAGAAAAGTACGAAGCGAATGAACAGCAGGCTCACATCCACCCCGCGAACCAAAGCCAAGCTGTATTGGTTGAAAAAGGCTACTCAAAAGAGCAACCTTTTTTCCACAACCGGCTTTGGCTGCGAGACGACGATATGTGGTGCCAACAGCAATAGGTCTGATGCCACCATCTTTTTTGACAAGTGCGCATAGGTTAGCGCCATACAAGACTTCGATAACGTCATCATTGACCTGCCCAGATAACATGAGATTTGCCAAACCCGTTAATTCTCTCAAGAGAGACTCAGCCACCTCACCAGAGCTAAAAGATAGAAGATCTTTTAGATGCTGAGGCGAGAGACCATCTAGGCCTCCGGCTGAGCCGCTCCGAAAAGAAGAAACGGCCGCTGCAATCTCCTGAGCTGACACTTCAATGACAACGTCATCAGGGTGTGGTGGCTCAGGCAGGTGGAGACATGCTGCCGGCGGATGCTTGTCACGGAGTGACTGGACCGTATCGGGTGTGTGGGGGGCAATAGTGTCGCTGGAGAACAGGACTCGTGCGGCGCCTTTGATATCGCCATCACTAATTTTGCTCTCTACTATTTTAATGGTAACTGAATCGTCTGTTTTTTTAGAATTTGGTTTATTCTGCCTTGTTGGCGGAATAATGCTTTCAAAATCTAAAGAGTTCTCTTCCAATGCGCTGTACTTTACGCAATTTTCCTTTACCCTAGTGGTAAGGGATTTTTTGTTTGTTGGGTCCGAATGTACGTAAAGCACAACGTAGGGAAAAGTCAAGAGGTGTTCCCAGGCGACTAAAGAATTTTTAGAAATAACTTTCCGAATAGCAGCAGATAAACACTGCGCAACCGAAAAACGTGCACCACGCGGGATGCGTTTTAAAACAGGAAGAGAACTTTTGAGTGAGCTAAGAACCTCCCAAAACGGTTTGGAAGGAGCAGCAGCGCTCACGGGACTGCTGCTGGCTCCATCAGAGCCTGCAATAGGGGCCGAAAGTGTAATTTGGCTATTTTTATAGCACCGCGTACGGTGAATTTTGAGGCCTTTCTGTCCTTTAAAAAATCGCACTTGGGAACACTCTAGGCACTGAATCATGTCCCCCTGCGACACATTAACGTATTGGGAAACTGCATTTGGCCCGGCCGGGGCGCAAAATGCCATGAATAACAAGAATTATACTACAAATATAAATAAAAATAAACTTAGGTTCTATAAGTGGAGACGTCAGGACGTCAGACCGTGACGTGGGCGGTCTGCGCAGACTCGGATGGCGTTGACATGGAAACAAGAAAACAACAATGAGCCGCGACTGTCAAAAACCTACCGAATATTACAACACAATAGAAAACAATTATTTGACTATCTCTAGCTCTACAAATATTACCTCGAAAGAAAATAAGAAAAAAAGGAAAGATTGGAGTAGAATTTGGCCCGCTAGAGCAGAAAAATCTGAAAAATAAGGGCCGAGAAAAATCCTGCCAAAATGCGTTGACAGCAACTTTTTTTTTTTTCAAAATGTTTCTCTAGCTTCTATATTGGCTAAAAATTAAACGAATACACGTATTTGAACGCAATTAATTGATTTTTTCTTAAATAGTTTTTATAATTTTCAGTCATGTCAAATAATTACATATAATGTCCACATTAAACAAAATGAAATGTCAACTGTGTTTAAGGCGTGTTTAAATCTTTTGTGGTAAGGCGGTGGGTCTCGGAAACGTCACTAAAGAGTTTGATAAAATTTGATATTTAGGCAGAAGTTTTTTATAAATTTGAAAGTTATTTGAATATATTTTGAAAAAAAATACCGTCTTACCACGAAAGTTTTACGCATGGCTTAGACAATGTTTAACAGCACAAATTGCACGGATAAACAGTGTTTAAAGCGTGTGTAAATATTTTGTGGTAATGCGGATAATATTTGCAAGTTGATTTAATAAAGAAATCGTAAGAAAATAAAATCGGTCAAGAGCGAGTCGAAATATACTAGGCTTATGAAGATTCAGTTAAAAAGATGTATCGCGAGGTCTGCTATTCCGAGAACTACTAGTATTATAAATAATGAAGGATATATACTAATTAACATCTGAGAATGTGGAATATATTATTTATATATTTTGTAGGTTTTTCAAATGTCCGCCAGCTATAATATCCTACGAATACATATAAATACTTTTATACCACACCCACTCGGAAAGTGTTTTATTGCTTGTTCATAAACGGGTTACAAAGTTCGTAATTTATCCCTTAAAAATGTGCGCCGGGAAAAGTTATATGGAATTTTATTACTGCCCCCCGAACTGCCCGGCTAGCTTTCTTTTGTTTTATAGCAGCGAACATAAAAAAATACAAACGTCAAATCTCAAAAAGATTTTGTATGAAATAATTAGAAAAAGAGGCGGGAAACGTACTAACCTCAAATCTCAAAAAGGTTATATATCAAATAATTAGAGAAATAAGGAGTTTTTTTTTTGTTTTCTATTTTTAATGAAATGAAGATGGCAAATTGGCAACCTTATTCTGCAATGCGAAAAAAAAGCGCGGCAATTTATTTCGTTGCGTTAAATTTTGTTTTTAACTAAATTGATAAATTAACAGTACCTAGCTTTTAATTTTCTAAATAATTTTCCAAAATGTCATCTGACAGTGAAAGTGACAATTTTGTAATAATGACGCCACCAGAAATAAAAAATACAGCCCAAGAAGTCATAAATAACTTACTTCCTAAACTTTAATTAAAGTAATATTGTATTTTATTTTCCTCGTAGGTGTAGTATAAAGCACTATGTATCACTCGGGAGAAAGTTTTATTTCTGTTCTCGAGTTTCCTTTAAGCCATATATAACATATACTCTCGAACAGAAATAGATCGTTTTCTCCCCTCGGTGTACAATGTACTATTGAAGTTATTGAACTTAAATTGAAATACCTAAGTATTTCAATAATGCGTCATCAGAAACTACTAAAAAGTGGTTTTCTGTCGGTTTACGGATGATAATAAAATTTTACATCATAAAGTAAAAGTAAAAAAAAATTAATCAACAACTGAAACGAGCCGAATGCTTAGGTGGATCGTGCTTCTCTGTCGCTTATTCCACGCTCTCACTTGCACGCTCGGCTCAGGCGGAACATGACACTTTTTCGTGCGTGCAGCTGACGTTCATCGATTCATAAGACGTTATCACGTAAATAATGTGTTTAAAATTCATGATATGACCTTAATCACTGTAATTTTTAACACTAAGATTTCAAGGATTTATACGAAAATGCAACGGTAACCATGACCACGGTAATTAGATATCATTACCGTGCCATGACCGTAGGTCTAACCTCGAAGAGAAACGTTTGCTCTGTCGTGCTTAGCCTTGTGATCAATGTGCAATTAACTACGAAAATAATACCAATCTGCATTCATTTTATTCATAGATTTATTCTAGAGGATTTTTCTTTTATCATTTTTTTGTCTGACCCGCACACAAACACGGTTTTTGTTTTTATTTCTAAAAGGGTTGTCTGGATTAGACAAGCTAGCTCAGCATAGGATCATGAAAAGAGTTTTGTCAAAAAAGTGACAGATATACCTAATATACTTCACCCTCTGTCTACCGTCGATAGAATTATTTCGTGGTGCGTGGGCATATGTGGTTTGAAAGACTTTAGATATAATTATAATCACCAAAGTATATATATTGTAGTGGTACACTAGCCTAATATGATAAGGCTTAGGGTTAAAAAAAACAAACTTAACTTAATATGTGTGACCTCTTTACCGAAGTAGTCTAAATGGAGACCAGTCTCCTATCATGATTTTTTTTGAAGTGAAACTTTTAATGCGACTTCCAACAAGGTTGCGTTAAACGTTTAACACTACTATGGAGAGGGTATGAAAGCGCTGTTGCAAAATCAATTTCCATCACATCTATTCGAAAAGGACTACTTGGTTCGCCTTTAAGTGCGCCCAAAGGTGGTGTTTTCTAGAAACTTGGAACAAATAAGTGCGACGGAATGATCTTTGCCGCGCACTTATTGAATTTGGAAGTATTTGTAATGTTAGTGTTCAGCGCCAAGAAAATGAATGAAAAAAGTAAATATAAGTTTTAATTTTTTTATTATTAGATACCGTTAATTTTAATTTATTTGTTACTCTACGTTTTATTAAATAATAATATTACAATAAAATATGAGGCGCCTTATAGTTTCTTATAGAGGTGATGAAAAGTAGAAATACCACTCGAGCGCAAAATTTATTTTTGGGTTCGGGCGACGTACTTTGAATCCAGAGCGAAGTGAGGGTTTCTAGAGTAGAATTTTTTCTTTAGTAATTCTTTAGTAGAATCCTGAACGTAGCGAGGGAAAAAAGCGCCCTCGCCGTAAAAATATTATTTTGCTCCCATATGATATGATACAATCTACCCCTATTTTCATTGCCACATTACAAATTTTCACTTCTTTTGAGCAGAGGGACTCCACACACTATTTTTTATTTCCACGACACCCTTTCAAATAAGTTAAATGGTAACTCGCCTATGTTGGCATGACTGATGTTCTATTCAAGCACTTTGCTTAAATATTTTCTAATTGACTTAACGTGTTCTTTTCAAGTACTTAGCTAAAACAATTTCATTTTCACGAACTTCCTTATTATTGATGGCTAACACCTAAACATTTCCTCATCAGGTCTATAAATAAACGCGATCCTTGTACGTTATAAATAACTCAATCGGAATAAAATTAAACAATGTTTTATGTAATAATTAGCATAACATAACGACAATAATTATGTTAAACAGGTAGTTAAAACTTAATAGACATTTTCCTGTGCAAATGTTACCGACCATTTTTTGTTTTGGGTATCTTATTTTTTTATTAACCCTTAAGGTAGCAAGATAATTTGAAGCTAAATAAAACAAAAAAAATATCATAACTCCATTATTAAGACTCTAACACTCAGTTGCAGAAACGATCTTTAACTTTTAAAGTCGGCATTAAATACTAATCTCTCTTTAAATGGTTGCAGAAAGCAACATTAAGGTGGGCACACACGGTCAGTTAAACTGATCAGTTTTTCGCGTCACTCCAACTGGGTGCTCATTCAGTTAATGAAAAGGTGGGAATTGGTGGTTCCATATTTGAAGACAGTGGAGCCATGATATTACTTCGAAAAATAGTGTTAAGTGTTTCAATTTTTCATGAGAAATTATTGGAACCAAAGTTGTTTGAAATTTGATTTTCCACAACTTTGATTCCTATCAACTTTTTCTAGGATCGATTTTTTTTTAATAAGCCGGTGATGCCATGATGTTTCTTCGATAACTTGTGTTATTTCAATTTTTCATGAGAAATCATCGGAATACAAGTTGTTTGAAATTTGATTTCCTACAACTTTGATTCCCATCAACTTTTTCCAGGATCGATATTTTTTTTGCGTTAATTCAATTTTTCATGAGAAATTATTGGAACCAAAGTTGTTTGAAATTTGATTTTCCACAACTTTGATTCCTATCAACTTTTTCTAGGATCGATATTTTTTTAATAAGCCGGTGGTGCCATGATGTTTCTTCGATAACTTGTGTTATTTCAATTTTTCATGAGAAATTATCGGAACCAAAGTTGTTTGTAATTTGATTTCCTACAACTTTGATTCCCATCAACTTTTTCCAGGATCGATATTTTTTTAATAAGTTAGTGGTTCCATTTTGTTTCTTCCATAACTTGTTATTTCAATTTTTCATGAGAAATTATAGAAGCCGAAGTTGCTTGAAATTTGATTTCTTACAACTTTGATTCTCATCAACTTTTTATAGAATCGATTTATTTTTCATAAACCAGTGATGCCATGATGTTTCTTCGATAACTTGTGTTATTTCAATTTTTCATGAGAAATTATCGGAATCAAAGTTGTTTGAAATTTGATTTCCTACAATTTTGATTCCCATCAACCTTTTCCAGGATCGATATTTTTTTTAATAAGTTAGTGGTTCTATTTTGTTTCTTCCATAACATGTTATTTCAATTTTTCATGAGAAATTATCGAAACCGAAGTTGCTTGAAATTTGATTTCCTACAATTTTGATTCCCATCAACTTTTTCCAGGATCGATATTTTTTTTAATAAGTTAGTGGTTCTATTTTGTTTCTTCCATAACATGTTATTTCAATTTTTCATGAGAAATTATCGAAACCGAAGTTGCTTGAAATTTGATTTTCCACAACTTTAATTCCTATCAACTTTTTCTAGGATCGATATTTTTTTAATAAGCCGGTGGTGCCATGATGTTTCTTTGATAACTTGTGTTATTTCAATTTTTCATGAGAAATTATCGGAACCAAAGTTGTTTGAAATTTGATTTCCTACAACTTTGATTCCCATCAACTTTTTCCAGGATCGATATTTTTTTTAATAAGTTAGTGGTTCTATTTTGTTTCTTCCATAACATGTTATTTCAATTTTTCATGAGAAATTATCGAAACCGAAGTTGCTTGAAATTTGATTTCCTACAATTTTGATTCCCATCAACTTTTTCCAGGATCGATATTTTTTTTAATAAGTTAGTGGTTCTATTTTGTTTCTTCCATAACATGTTATTTCAATTTTTCATGAGAAATTATCGAAACCGAAGTTGCTTGAAATTTGATTTTCCACAACTTTGATTCCTATCAACTTTTTCTAGGATCGATATTTTTTTAATAAGCCGGTGGTGCCATGATGTTTCTTCCATAACTTGTTATTTCAATTTTTCATGAGAAATTATCGAAGCCAAAGTTGCTTGAAATTTGATTTCTTACAACTTTGATTCTCATCAACTTTTTATAGGATCGATTTATTTTTCATAAACCAGTGGTGCCATGATGTTTCTTCGATAACTTGTGTTATTTCAATTTTTCATGAGAAATTATCGGAACCAAAGTTGTTTGAAATTTGATTTCCTACAATTATGATCCCCATCAACTTTTTCCAGGATCGATATTTTTTTTATTAAGTTAGTGGTTCTATTTTGTTTCTTCCATAACATGTTATTTCAATTTTTCATGAGAAATTATCGAAACCGAAGTTGCTTGAAATTTGATTTTCCACACCTTTGATTCCTATCAACTTTTTCTAGGATCGTTTTTTTTTTAATAAGCCGGTGGTGCCATGATGTTTCTTCGATAACTTGTGTTATTTCAATTTTTCATGAGAAATTATCGGAATCAAAGTTGTTTGCAATTTGATTTCCTACAACTTTGATTCCTATGAACTTTTTATAGGAAAGATATTTTCTTCAATAAGTTAGGTGTGCCATATTGTTTCTTTAATAACTTTTGTTATTTTTTTCTTTAATGAGAAATTAACGGATCCATAGTTGTTTGAAATTTGATTTCCTACAACTTTGATTCCCATCAACTTTTTGTAGCATCTATATTTTTCGAATAAGATAGTGGTGTCATTTAGTTTCTTCAATTAAGCTTACCAGCAATAGTTATCAACATTAGGCCCCCGCTGCACTGATCTGATGAACAGATGCGATATTAGCATCGTGTGAGCTCAGCTTCAGGTAGTGGTTCAAATCGTGTACCACAAATTCCTACCTATTAATTTACTGAATGAGCCCCATTTGGAGTGACGCGAAAAACTGATCAGTTTAACTGACCGTGTATGGCCACCTTTAGGTTCGATTTTAATGTCACTTTAAATTTAATAAACGGAAGTGTCAAACTACATTTTGTTGTTGCACAAAGCGACTTTAGCGCCTAATGACACTTTAAAATGACATTTCGGGTTTTAAATTTTAATGGGCCAAGGAATGTCCATTAACTCAACATTACTGTAATAACGTGGTGAATATCAAGTGATTATCTAGTAATTTTCGGATTTAAAGTTTTTGTAACATGTCTTTATCGAGCCTGTCGTCATTGTCTGATGCAGAAGAATATATTCCTTGTCGTCGTCATATCTCAGACAGAGAAGATATCGTCGGTGCAAAACTCAACTCGCCAATCTGCCAAAATGGCCATTTTGACTTAAGTGCATAGACGTATGTGTCTCTATCAGATGCATGTCCTGGCCAAGTATTATATCTGAAATGTCAAAACTACAGAAGATATGAGCTAATGTTTTTTAGCCAATTTGCACGACATGTGGTTTTCACAAAACTAAACTAACCTATATGCTTTTAAATCAATATGCCACTGTCAGAAACTTTTAGATATAAAAATATCGCAATGTTCAAAATGCCAAAGTGGTAGATTGAATATTTGGCTAAGTATGAAAATTTTGAAACAGCTAATATACCACAACAGACAACTATTCTAAGTGAGCAGATTGGATAGTTTTCATGGTTCATGTCTAATCAGACCTGTAAATTCAGCATTGAACAACTAGTTTAAGTGGCAGATAAAAATGAATACCTTGGTTCAATATAAACTTAAAATTGATAGATACAAAGATCAAGTAGCTTATGTTGCAGATACTTTGGTATTGTTAGTAAAAATAGAATAAATGGCGGATTTTCAACCGTTATAACAGTAACTCACCTTAAATAAAACTAAAAAAAAGTTAAGAACATACATTTTTAACTCGATTTTTGAGAAGTCGAACTAAAGCAAGAGCACATCACTAAAATTGTCAGTTATTTTTATTTAGTCTACGACAGGTGAATGAACGAACTTCATTCATTTTGACATATTTTCAAATTTTTTCATTGCTCTTCTAGCCGTTGCGTCGAAATGGTGTGTACGTATTTTGCAAACTTCATTTTCATTGTGATTAGATAGATAGATAGTTTTGCACACCAAGAAATAAACAAAAAGAAGAAACGAAGATACACAAACAGTGTAACAATGGGCGGCCTTATTGCGATCTCTGCCAGGCAACTTTGGGATGGAGAGGACAGAAAGCGTATAAATAATGGACGGGGTGCGCATTAGTTAAAAATATAATTTAGATTATACAACATAAACATACATACCAATAATATTGATATAAATACTTAAAATACCTAAAAATAAAGAAAACAATGCATAAAAAAATCATTAAAGAAACCTATGACAAGTAATAAACTAATACATAATAAATTACAATATACTACTTACATACATCAACATAAATGACAACAACATTTACATAGTTAAAGAATGGACAATTTCTGCAGGTAATGATTTTTAACCTGATCTTTAAATACATTCAGTAATTGAGCTTTTCTGACAGTAACGGGCAAGGCATTCCATAACTGGACTGCCTGAAAGGCAAATGAACGGCCATAAAAAGTTTCACACCGTGCGGTAGGGGTCATAAGGGAAAGGTTATCCTTGGATCGGAGGGGAAAGGAATGAGAATCACGCCAGAAGGAAAAAGAGTCTTTAAGATAGCGTGGGGTAGAAAGATTGAAGAGGATATTATAAAGAAGATTAAGGATATGTGCATTCCGACGAAGACGAATCGGAAGCCACTTGAGCTTAGAACGAAAATGAGATACGTGGTCATATTTGCGTAACCCAAATAATAATATAAACCTAATGCAATAATTTTGGAGTCGCTCAAGCTTATCAAGTTGGGCTTCAGTAAGATCTAAAAAGTTGGCGTCAGCGTAATCTAAAATAGGAAGAAGAGACTGTGCGAGCGCAACTTTAGTAGCTAGGAAGTTTCGGAGCCGTCTAAGAGAGCTACCAGCAGCAAACAACTTGCAGCTGATCGTTTTAATATGAATATCCCAGCATAGCGTACGATCAAACATTACACCGAGGTTTTTTACAGATTCATTATATGGCAAAGTGATTCCATCGAACTCTACGCAAGGAATTTTGGGCCAGTCGATTGTTGAAATGTTATAAGAACTGCCAATTAGAATGACTTGTGACTTTGCGGGGTTGATCTTTAAGCCAAAAGATCTGCTCCACTCTGTTACTTGGTAGAGATCAGAATTTATAGCAGAAGTAAGCCGTTGCGATATAGAATTAATGAAAAAAGCAAAAAGAAAAGGAGATAGCACGCCGCCTTGTGGCACACCTGCAGTAGTGTCACACCAGGAAGAAAAATTATCTCCAAGGCGAACCCGCTGCCGGCGTCCGTACAGATAACTGTGAAGCCAGTCGATTGCTGATGGAGATATGTTAGAAGAGCGCAATTATGCTAATAAAATGTCGTAGTCAACGGTATTGAAGGCATTACTGAAGTCCAACAGGGTAAGAACAGTAAGCTTACCGTCATCCATACCCAAGCGTATGTCGTCGGTGATCTTAATCACAGTGCTATGCCTAGGACGGAAACCGGATTGGAAAGGATTGTGGAGATCATGTCTATTAAAGTAATCGTTCAGCTGTCTGTGAACAAGACGCTCCAGAACTTTCAGAAATCAGAAATCAGAAATCAGAAATCGTTTATTGCAACACTATGTACAAAGATGTTATAATAAATATTAGTTCCAATAGTGGACCCATTACGGGCGTGCAATATTAAAAAAATGTAACTTGGCTAGACATTACATTACATTACATTACACAAGCTTACCTACGTGAAATGTATTAACTTAGAGAATAATCAAATTAAGTACTATTCAAACTAACTATACCGAACACTTAAGTGTTATATCTATTATACATTTTATTTAGGTAATTTAATATGACCTAATTGAACTTATAGGTATTAATAAATTATAATTATGTACATAGTGAGAGGGCTCACAAGACGAATAATAATAAACCACTATTTACAATGTTATAAAGTAATAAAAATATTATTAAATAAGTGTTTGAGCAAAGTTAATAATACACTAAATATTCATCTTTACTATCGTTGAAATATTCTTTCAAATTATAGAAAGCTTTAGAGAGCAACCATTTCTTGAGGTTTTTGTTAAAAAGAGGACCGTGTAAAGATTTCAAAGCAGTAGGTAAATTATTATAGACTTTAATTGCAGTAAAATATGCGTTTCTGTGATATAGAGCGTTATTTGCTTGAGGAATATATATGTTACTATAGTATTTAGAACGTAAAATATCAGCTCTGTTTGAAGAACTGAAAAAATCATACCGATTATTTTTTACGAATACACATATTTCATAAATAAATATACAAGTCAACGTCATAAGTTGATGTTCTATAAATATTTTACGCAGAGAATCAACACTTTTTAGACTAAATATTGCTCGGAGGCATTTTTTTTGTAATAAAAAGGTTGATTCTACTTCTACGGAATTCCCCCAGAATATAACCCCATAACTTAAAAGAGGATAAATGTAACCATGATATGCGTTTATCGCAATTTGTTTTGATGATACATTTGCCAGTATGTACAATGAGTGAATATGTTTATTGATTTTACCGTTTATTTTATCGATTTGAGCTTTCCAGTTTAAATTTGCATCTATTGTTACACCTAGAAAATTTGTTTCATTTACTATTTCCACCTCTGTGCTTCTATTCGTGATATTTAACTTTAGAGGTTTTTTTACTATTTCCACCTCTGTGCTTCTATTCGTGATATTTAACTTTAGAGGTTTTTTTTTGTAATTCCTAAATTCCATTAATTTGGTTTTGTGGATGTTTACTGTTAGGTTTAAATGTTCTAACCAACTTGTAACCTTTTCTAGTATGTCTGATATTTTTTTCTCAAATTGCTCATCATTATCATTTTCTTTTGGTATATATATAGTTGCATCGTCCGCAAACATAACACACAACTGATCCGTAATAAGAGGAAGCTCATTAATGTATATGAGAAAAAGTAATGGGCCGAGAATGCTTCCTTGTGGAATACCAAGTACAATATTTTTAAACATGGAATATACATTTTCAACTGTTTTTGTATTTTTATTGTAGGTTTCTATCATAATTGCTTGTGTTCTATTTTGTAAATAAGATTTTAGTAATTTAAGTGCAAGCCCCCGTATTCCAACACGTTCTAGCTTTGCAAGCAGTATAGGGTATACAACGCAATCAAACGCTTTAGACATGTCTAGCATCAAAGCCACGCCTATTTTTTTATTATTTATTTGCTCCCACACTCGATCTAACATTTTAAATATTGCCTTTGTTGTATTTTTTCCCTTTAAAAATCCAAACTGGTTATTGCTTATAACGTTATGCAAATCAAAGAACGAAATCAACCTGTTATATATTACTTTTTCTACAATTTTTGAGAAGCTTGGGAGAATCGCTATCGGCCGGTAGTTGTTTATATCGTTTTTGAGGCCTTTTTTATGCAAAGGCTTAATTATCGCTTTTTTTAGATCATCCGGGAAGCAACCGGTTGATAATATTATATTTATTATGTAAACAAGTGGGTCCGCTATAATATTGATGCTTTCTTTTATGACTTGCATTGGTATCCTATCATGACCTGATGTTTTCTTATTTTTTAGGCTTTTTACAATTTTTATTACTTCTTCTCTGTCAACAGGAGACAAGAAGAGTGAATTGCAGTTTGGGTTTGTTAGATGATTTATGATTGGATGTGAATTTGTAATCGATTTTTTTTGGCTGACATCAATAAAATGGCTGTTGAAAGTTTCGGTAATAACTAAAGGATTTACAATATCTTTTTTATTCATGTTTAGTTTTTGAATACCAGCAGGTATGTTATTTGTGCATGTAGTATTTTGTTTTATTACACTCCAAATAGCCTTCGTTTTATTCGTGCTACGGCTGATATATCGTATATTAGAAGCCTTCTTTGAATGCTTGATAACTTTTTTAAACGTTTTACAATATCTATTATATTTATCCAAGTTTCTTTGGCACTTATTTTTTTGAATTTCATGATAAATTTGCCTTTTATTTTTACTGGCTATCTTTATGCCTGTTGTCTTCCAATTTGGTTTTTTTAGATGGAACATTTTTATTTTCTTTATAGGAATGCATAAATCATATATTAGTGAAAATAGTTTGATAAATGTTTTATACGCTTGGTTAGACTCATCTTGTTTATACACTTCATTAAAATTTACTTGAGCAATGTATTTCAGGAAAATGTCTATATTCTCATTTATGCATCGTTTTTCCACATACCAAAATTTCTCCTGGAAGCTTAGACTGGTAGGTATTTCTATTTGTTGAGCTGTATGGTCGGATCCCACAATAAGCCCTATATCTAATACCTTAGATATATATTTTTTAGTGTTGGTAAGTATGTTGTCTATGCAAGTCTGGGAATGAGAAGTTGATCGGGTAGCTTCAGATATTGATGCCTGTAAGTTAAAAGCAGCTAGTGTTTCTTTAAATATTTTGGTACGGTTATCGGTTGAAAGCAAATTTATATTAAAATCCCCAAGGATAAATACCTTTTTTTTGTTGTATCTAGACCTAATGGATATCTTGTGTAGAAGGGTTTCTAGGCATTCGATGAAAAGATTAAAGTTACCCTTTGGCGTTCTGTACAAACAAACCACAATAGAATTTAACTCAGGAATGTTAATTCCGCAACATTCAAAATGAGTTTCGATAGACATATTAGTCATCCAGTCAAGTTTTGTAAAGTTAATCGAATCTTTAACATAAATACTGACGCCACCTCGTAATTTGTTCTTTCTGCAATAATGAGATGCATTTTTGTAACCTTCAATTTGGCGAACACTAATCTCATCTTCTTTGAAAAAAGTCTCACTAAAACAACATATATCGAACTTCATGTTATTAACTATTATTTCTAATTCATCTATCTTTTTTCTTAAGCTTCTCGCGTTTAAATGCATAATTTTGACAATATTTTCAGTAGATTTAGTCTCGAAAAAACTGTTTACTGGCATTAGACTCGTTAATTTGGATAGTGTTCTGGTGTACTGTGGCAGGTGTTTTAATTTTGGCATCTCGAGTTGTTGTGATTTTGTTAAAATAAAAAGGGATTGTTCCAGGTTTGACTTTCTTAAAATAAAAAGGGATTGTACCAGGCTCGGGCAATGCACTGAATTTTTGGAGGTTTACTCTTTTCTCGTGCCTTTTAGGATTTGTCATTTTTGTTATGTTTTTCCCAATGTAACATGCTTCATAATCGTGTGTGTTTATTACATTGTTTATGCGCTTGCTGAAATTTACAACATTTATCATAGTGTTATTTTTAGGTGTGACGTCTACGAATTTGCAATTTTTTTGGTTATACGCGATGGTTTTGAAGTTGCGGTTTATTTTGTCCTCATTTAAGTGTGGGTTATAGGGAACAGCGGATACAATAATCTTTGGCTTGGTAAGAGTTTTTAAAATGGCAGACATTTCAATTTGGAGTTTAGTCGGATTGGTATCATTTGAACCGACGCGTAAGATGACCCAATCATTTTCATTTAGCAATTTTACATCTTTACGCACTGAATTTAGTATATACTCTGTAGGTGCACCTGGGTATGTATAGTTTATTATTCGGTAATTTATAGCGTTTCTGTGCTTTTCTCGTATCTTTTCCAAAATCAAGGATGCGTCTTTACAATTTTGATCACCAATAATCATTATTTTTGGTAATTCGTTTACTGTGACATTTGCAACAATTTCAATTTTCGAAGACGCTTCTTGTGGGGACAGAAGTTCGTTGCAATTTTTCGTAGCCACTGGTTTTATTTGCGTGGAACTAGTTTTTGGTGTCGTACTTCTTATGGTCGCATTTCGATATTTTTCGAGAGTTTTTGCAGGACTCATCAAAATATCACGATAACATAGCTTCGAATTTTCTTCAAGGTTTTGTTTAGCAGGACTTGAACGCTGCTCATTTGTGGAGAAATCAGCTGGCACTCTGGAAGGCGAGGCAGATGGAGAAAATAAAGGTAGAGAAGCAGATATTTTTGGTGACTTTTCTACAGTTTTACTTGAGGTTATCACAACTGTTTGCTTTGCTCTTTCGGGTGAATCTCTATTTTTTTCTTGATCATGGATTTTTTTTATCGTCGATTTTAGCTCACTATTTTCTGTCAAAAGTTTGTTAATTTCTTTTCGAGCGCTAATCAAGTGATTTGTTAATTCTTCTATTTCTTTTTTTAATTGAATTTGGTTAAAGACTGGTGTGCTTTCTTGGACGTTTTTAAAACTATCGTAAAAGGTGTCATCATTTAGCGATAGGTTTTCTAACGATAGACATTGCAGTTTTCTTGGTTTTCTATGAGTAATATTTGTATGGTCATCTAATAAATTATGGGCGCCAACTGGCGTATTCAAATTGTTACATTTGGGTATTTTACTAATACACGTTATACACCTCCAAGATTTTTTCTTCTCAGGATCCATTATGTGAAATCGAGTGTCAGAGACATTTGCACAGATCAGATCATAATTGCAATTACATGTTGAACATGTCATATAATATCTGTTCGAGATTTTATTTGGGCATCCATCGCAATTTAAAGCAATAATTTGCTTATTTGGAAATAGCGCCATCTTGGCTTGCTTTGTGGAACTCGACGTAGGCAGCAGTAGATATAGGCCAAGATAATAAGATGTTGCTACTTGTAGAAGTTTTGAATAGCGAAGTTTATTTAATATTTAATTTATATCAGAAGTTCCAGCTGAATTTAATTGTCCACTTCACACATTCAGGTTCGAAAAACTCATGTAATAACAGTACTTACAATGTTCGGCGGGAGATTTGAACACAACACTATTTACTTTTGGAGCGAAATGAAGATAACTCACTTTTATTTTTGTATTCCTATACTTTACCCTTGTAACAAAGGTTATCCATTCTTTAACACATGAGTAGTTTAATTTTCAGGGCACCATTGTTCATAACATTGTATATCACACAAATGTTTGACCAAAGTCCGTCACGAAATTTGAAAATCACAAGACACAGTTTGGTACGGAATTCAAAAAGTTTTACCGGTCGTTTTGCAAAATTGCTTGTTTTCTCTTCTTTCGGCTAGTTTCAGTTTGAATACACTTAGTAGTGATTATTTAGCACTTCGACTTTATAATGTATCATATTCAAAGTCAATTTGACCACGGAAAGTATTTTTAATGAATTATTTAAGTAACACGGTACAGAAAGTATTGTTTACATGGCAGCGCCCTCTGCCGGGATTATCAAGATTTTCTTTGGATAAGAACGGAAAGAAAGAGATAGGTCGGTATTCGGAAAAGGATTTGGGATTGGATTTCTTAGGTAGTGGTATGATCTGTACATCTTTCCAGGCTGTAGGAAATATTCCACAAGAGATAGAATTATTAAAAATGGTACACAGGATAGGAATAATGATGTCTGAAATAGGCAAAAGCATGTTCCGGCTTACCGCACCGCAACACTGCAAATGATGGCCAATAAAATATATAATTCTATACAAATGGTGTTTTACACGTTTGTTGCCAGTAGTAGTTTGTAATAGGATCTTTTTAGATCATCGTTTTTTTCCGGGCCGGTCAATAGTTTTAAAAAAATGACAGGTGTCAAAGTGACAGCTGTGGTAAACAACTTCATAAAAATAATTAGAATATTTATGCGTATCATCATTTTTCCTACTTTCTTCTTTATGAAGGGGTTCTTGTTGAGATTCATACACAGCATGACCCAAACTAAGTAGCCATGCCCCCTTGAGTATAGTCTGGTTATAAGTTACTGAGATATATTATATTATTAATATATTTTTCCACAAAAAATTGCAGCACCGACTTTCACTGTGTACAGAATTCAAGCGAATCGATGTGACATTCATGCACGTTTCTCTTGATTTATCAAAAACGGCTCAGTATATTTCGTTTTTTCAATGGGACCACCTCGGATCTATACTCTTGAAACTAAATAAGAACTTTTGAAATCGGTTCACAATTGGCGAAAATATCGATGAACATACACAAAAATACATACAGACGAACATATTACCTCCTCCTTTTTGGAAGTCGGTAAAAAGAAATTGAATATTTAACCTTGCATCATACTGTATGATTACATTGTACCTACCTCACTAACAACTTTGACTGTAGAAATTCATGGAATAAGCATATTACACAAAAGTAAACTAACCTAACTGCCACATCTGTTACTTTAGTACTGTATTATTTTTTTGTATAGTAGATTTGCTACTATATAATACTAGCCAATCTGCTTTAAATTTCGTAAAAACCATAAAATATATATTGTAGTATATTACCCCTTAAGACAACCGCTTATTACTTATATTTTCCCAAAAAAAAATAGTTTTCGCTTAATATCCAATCTACACGTTAAAGTTTTATAATCAAAAAATTTCAAATCCTTCTCCTGAAAAGTTTGTCATTTGCAGATTGGCTACTTTAGCTCTGACCCGACGAACGACTCTGAGAAAAGTTGCAGAAGATTTTTATGAAATTGCAGGATTTCCACGAGTAGTCGGAGCGCTAGATTGCACACACATAAAAGTCATAAGTAGAGGTGGTTTCTTGGCAGAAATGTTCCGATGCAGAAAGGGATATTTTTCTATAAATGTTCAGGTTGTATGTGACGCAAACCTAAAAATAAGGGACATTATTGCACGCTGGCCAGGATCAGTACATGACTGTACAATTTTTAACAATTCCCCTTTGTGTGCTGACTTTGAAAGAGGTGCATATGGAAATTACCTATTGTTAGGAGACAGTGGGTACTATAATAAAAACTATTTACCAACTCCTTTTTTGCAACCTAGAACACAACCAGAAGAAGCCTACAACAAAAGCCAAATTGCCACGCGCAATACTGTGGAAAGATGCTTTGGAGTCTTGAAGCGTCGATTTCCATGCTTTGAGAAAGGAATCACCTTGAGGAAAACTTCAACAATTCTACGAGTGATTGTTGCAACTGCTGTGTTGCACAATATGTGTATAGAGTTAGACGAAGTGGAACCACTCTGCGATTTTCAGCCTGATGAACCTAATAATATTTTATATTCAGGTCCAAACGAAGAGACGTCTGTGAGAACTGCTCTTGTAAATACAGTGTTTTCTTAAATTAACTTTGTTTTACTTTACTTTTAATCTGTATCCCTTTAGCTGTCAGTCTTTGTGGTTCAGTACCTACCATAGAGTGACTCTGTGGTACCTGCCTACTTTTCTTTGACAATGAGAACAAAAAAATATAGAGAGACTGGTACATTTTTATTATTAAAACTATAAGCTTACTAGAAGACTCGAGTCTTATCATATAAAATTTCATCAAAATCTGTTCAGTCTTTTCAGAGCTGAGTGGTGATAAATAAACATACATACATATTTTCATCTATATTTTATATCACAACAACAATAACAAGACCAGTTAGTATTCATTTTAACATTTATTCATAATTTATCTAATTTCTTTTTTAAAATCATCATTTTTAATTTGTGCTCTTGTTTTGCATTTAATATTTCTGTCATTAACTTCTTCCGCTCTAAATAGGCATTTTCGCATTTTTTCTTAAAATAAATTCTTTTGAGGGTTTCTGCTGAAGTTGTTTTTTTCACTTTCTTCAGGGCTGTAATGAAAATGAAAAAATTTTAAACACATAATTACCTACTTTAATTATTGTGAATGAAGTGAATACTAAACTGAAGTATTTTTTTCACATGCAAATATAATTAATATAAATGTAATGTACCATTATTCTTTAGTGTCTTCCGTACTGGAGTTGCTATGTTTGTAGGCGTAGTAACTATCAATAAATTATTTTGGCTTGGACCTGAAACATTTATATTACATAGTATTACTTTCAAATAACTAGCCATGATACATGTCACTACCGGGCTGTGGAGAAGGAGAAGGCCTATGTCCAGCGGTGGACATCCTACGGCTGAAAGTGGAAGAACTACAGCCAATGGTTTTTTGAAAATATGTACAAATAATAGTTGTTTTAACACCACTGTTGGTGAAAGAAAACATTGTAAGATTCTGCATGTCTTGAGAAGAAATTCGATGGCATATGTAGAAAACATTGTGAGATTCTGCATGTCTTGAGAAGAAATTTGATGCCACATGTGAATCCATCAGCATCCATCAATCCATCGCCTTGGCCAGTGTGGTGGAATAAGGCCTTAGGACCCTTCGGCGATAGAACTGTATTCCAGCTGTGGGATGTTTAAAAGTTGAGTTCGTAAAATAAATTTTAAAACAATATATTTATACCTGCTGTATTCATCTCTGTTTCATGTGTTAGAGCATAATTCAACACAGTGGATGGAGATAATGGACACATATCCCCATAATCAGCTTGTATGGGTAAATTCAAGATGTCTGTAGTACCTGCAAGTCCATAGTGAATTATTAAACAGTAATAAAATTAAACAGTATAATTAAATCTGTTATCATCGCACTATTTTAAAAGTTTACCTGAAGTTGTCGCTAAATCCATTTCTTCAGTTCCCACCATCGGGGCCTTGATTTGGTCAATAATGATCTCATCTGATGGAAAAACAATACAATAAACTTAAAAAAATTATCATTTACAATATTCTGAAGGAAGCTAAGGAATTTGCTAATTTTACATGAGATATTTGCTAACATATGAGTACTGTACTGTACCAGTCTTTTTAATAGTCCACTGCAGGACGTAGGCCTACCAATGAAGGGTGATTGTTGTGAAAACATATGAGTAACTTAATATAATTTTTTTGTTTACCATTAAAATATGTCGCTGCACTATCACACGGATTTGAAAGTGGCTCAACCTGGTCTTGGATAATTGATAATATTTTTGAGTCACTGTCGGTCATCTTTGGTTTCCAAGAACCACCACCAGTTTTGTGCAACTGTACCTACAACCAAAAGAAAAATATATTTAAACACCATGGTGATATTATAATGTCATGTTAGACTTCATAATTATGAACATTACCTTGTCTTCTTTTATATTTTTTAGAGCTGTGGCAAGTTCTTCTTTGGTTATAATATTTTCTATTTGCCCATTTTGGTTTTGAATCTGTCTGTTGACATATGACATTTTCTGAAAGAACATAGAAATGAAATAAATAGCGTGTTATTTTCAAGAGATTGCTAACATAGTGAAGTATATATTTACATTTCTCTCTCCGACATCTTTCCGAGACTTCTGCTTCATATTATCGTACAAGGCCTTTAATTGTTCTATTTGTCTGGGACCCGTCGTACAATTACTGTTATATTTAAAGGTTATTTCTCGCCAAGCTTGTTTTTTTTTATTTAAAATGTGACCTCCTGTACTCTTATCTTCAATAATATGCTTATATCTGAAAATATAAAAGTAAATACTTAAGTAATGGAACGTATTTCATAGAAAAGCTAGGTGCCTAGTACATGCTACAAAGAGTTGGGTTAATATTGAAGTACTTACCTCAATACGAGATCAACCAACAATGTTTTTTCTTCTGGAGTGTAGTTAGCTCCACGTTCTCGCTTTTTATTTAATTTATCCGCCATTTTTATGAGTAAATATAATGAAATTCACACAGCAATTCACAAACTAAGAACTCGAGCGATTTACGAATTCCGAAATTTCCGAAACGAACACGTGACACTGACAGTCACTGACAGATGACAGTTGATTTTTGCGTTTCGATTATGCAAAATAATAATAGACTAGTAAAAACAAAACGCAAATATTCACTCATTTCGTTCAGTAGAGTAATTTGATAAATGGCAACATGGTTTAATGAACTTTAATGCCGTCTTTAGTTAAAGGAGCATTAAATAGATTTAAAGAGGCTAAGGGCAAGTTTGTGCAACAGCATTAAAATAATGAATTCATTAGCGATAATGAGCCTTTACGTAATGACGTTTTAATGATGAGCTTTCTGCAACTGGGTGTAAGGCACACAGGAAAAATAAAAAGAAAAATCAAAACATCACCATTTTAAAAAAAAAGCATGTATAATATACTATACAGTGCTACATATGTAGTGCAATGTGTGAATATTAGCATGTATAGTATAATATACATCGCTACTTATTCCGAAAAGTATGAATGTATAGTATACTATACAAAATACAATAATTCGTTATTTTGGTGACAAGTCGCAAAGCAATTTCTACCCTTGACTTAGCATAAAATGTACACTTAGTGCAAATAGTAATTGCTTGTCCTCCTTTGCAGTGTTTGCATCTGCGCTGGCAGTTCGCTTGTTGAGGGCAATGATAGAATTGATCATACCGCACATCATCTGTGGTCATTACTGCCACAGGCTACCGGATTTTATTTTCTTCAGTTCCAGCTCTTTGTTGTGAAAAAGCATAAGAGATCTAAGATTGGTTTTTCATCTATAGCTCCGCAAATACTTCATATAAGTCTTTCAGAAGATCCGACTTCTTTATTATTTTCTTTGTTTGATGGTTTCGTCGACTCAGATGATCCCTTTCCTTTCTTCTCTAGCTCTTTGTCAGCAATCAAAATCTTGTCTCCTCCTTGTAGTCTATTTTGCCTGATGGTCCCAAAATACCATATTCTTCTCGCAATAAATGCATAAGTTTCAGTGAGGTAAAATAATATTGACAAAATAGATACGAGTAACACAAGCTAGCAATTTGATAGTCTTGCACAATGCTTACACACTTGCACACCTTTCTAGGTCCCCATTATTAAGTCCCCATTTTCGGGGTTTGTTGGGATTGTACTGACGCCGGTTACCCGCTTTTTTGCCCTTTTAGGGTACAACCATTTCATAGACTCTAAGTAGAACCGAGGAAACAGCGAACAGATCACAATTTGTTGACCTCGGAAAAACTTTGGCTAGTAGGTACTGAAGTGATGAGAACAGGTAGGTTCTTTCTAAAATTTCTTGATGATCCGAATCATTTGCGATAGTAATGTTTTGCTCTTCCTCATCTGAACAGTGTGTGATTTCAACCGGGTTGTCTAGTATGTTGATATGATGAATCTAGAGACGGTGCTGATGAGCTCTCTTTAGATCCACATATATCATCTTCAGTGCTCTTTCCTTCACTTTTGTCAGAGCTAGTACTTTATTGGAGCACGGGTGATAAAATACGCCTAGCATATTTCTAAAACAAAAATAGCATCCATGCAAGTAAACCAAAACAAAAAAACAAATGTTAGTGAATATATTACATAAAAAACACTGCAACTAACATAATTTGATGTTAGTTGCAATGTTTTTTATCTAATATTTAGATAAAAATGTTTATGCAGGTTACTGCAGGGACCTACATTTGATGTAACTTAATTTTTGTGAAATAAATGATTAATTCAATGTTTTGTAAATCCCACATATGTTCTCAAAAATTTAAAAACATATGCGCCCTAAATGTAGCAATGTATAGTATTCTATACACAACAAAACAGCGCCAATTTTGACGAACTGTAGCCATGTATGGTATACTATACACTGAAATAAAACACAAAAAATCTGATGAAAAACTCGGTCCAAAAAGCGTGTTTTATGCATATGCGTAATTATCAAATATTTGTTAGTAAATATTATGAAAAAAAAGGTTTTATGTGCAGTGAAAATTATAAAATGAGAATATTTTACCTTGAACATCTCGGTGCTCCACCGCTTATCTCAGAAGTTTGCCATTTATACCTAACCGTCAAAGTCAATGTCGTTTTCTTTTTTAAAAATAGATGCACCTGGATTCTATTTTATAGTACCAATCAAAATATTTCGTAAATAAACACAAACGTTGAAACTAGATTTTTTCTAAATAAATGTATAGTATACTTAACAAAACTACCTTAAGGGTTAAAGACTTTTACGTACCGGCAGGCGCAGCGTAGGACATCCATCCACAAATTATTATTATATACTACGGGACTAATGGCGCACTATAATTCACGGGTAGACTGACGGGTGCTCAGTCTACCCGTGACCAAGGTCGATGCAACTCGGCCGAAACGTCGGGATGATGCGGTATTTATTTATCTCGTAATTTTAGTGCGCGATTAGTCCCGTAGTAAATAATAATAATGTGTTCAAATCGCGATAGTTTAAAAACAACATCCACCCACAAGGTGGAACGGATGACCTCATTAATACCGCAGGATCGCACTGGGTATAATAAATAAATAAATAAATAAATATTGGGGGACATCTCACACACGGTCTATGACCCCAAACTAAGCAGAGCTTGTGGTATGGCTGCCAGAGACTGATATACTACATATAAGTACATATTTTAAATACATACTTATATAGATAGTACCTAAATAACACCCAGACACAGAGCAAACACCCATGTTCATCACAAAAATGCTTGCCCTGGTGGGAATCGAACCCACGCCTCTTTGATCCAGAAGTCAGGGTCACTAACCACTGAGCCACCGAGGCAGTCAAGTAGTGTAAGCCACTTTGGTCTTATTGGAGAATTATAGGTAAGGCATATGTCCAGCAGGCGACTTCCTATGGCTGATGGACGATGGATGGATAGGTGTGACTATTGAAAATGTTTGAAAACAAGGAGGATAATACGTTCTATATTAACTTTATTGTTGTGTGTTGTTGTCTTAGAATTAAATTGACAATAGGCTAGTTGACTAAATTTTAAAACTTGGTTCATTATATACTTTAACATCTATGGTATCCCAAAAAACCTATATTTTAATAAAATATCAATATTTACATCACGTATTTTGTATTTATAAAAAAATATTAAATTTCGTCATGGCGTTTTGAATGACGTCACAACCAGTCACAAACTGCTACGATGATCAAGAAGATTGTAGAAGAAGTATTTATGTAAATACAAACTTCTTGAAGTTCTTGACGATGATGTTTCGCGGGTCGTAACGTAACATTTTCTGATTGGTGTTCGCTATCGCGTGACTTAATACCTATTTTGTTAGAAGTTATTTTCTAAAAATATTAATAATCTTTAATTTTTATGAGATATAGATTTTTTTTATCCTTATCTATATTTCATAATAAATATACTATAATACAAACAACTTGTTATTAGTGGACCCATATCGGAATAAAATTAAACAATGTTTTATTTACATAAAACATTGTTTAATTTTATTCCGAATATAAATAATATTTCCGAATGTGTAATTATTACTAATTACACAGTTGAAGGTTTGTATACAGGGTTATTTGCTTACCCATTCAGTCATTCTCTTAATAATTCAAAAACCTTTCTTGTAGGTACATTAGTGTCATCTAAAGAGTTCTTGAAATTACCAGAAAATATAACTGATTGAATTTTTGTTATTAGATATATTAATATCGAATTTATATTTTGACATTTAATTATTATTCTCGATAGATGTCCGATAATATAATGACATTTAGTTATTATTTTCGATAGTTTTTCGATTTTTGACATGTAACTATGGTGTTATCAATAAAATATTTGTATTTGTATTTGTATTGGTTGATGTTTAATTGCTTGATTTGGTTGAATTAATATTGATTTTGTTAAAGCTGTATCCAATTGTTTATATTTTTTTTTAAAACGGCATATCTTCATTACAAACAACCATAGATGAAAATAAATTATGATACACATACAGGGTTATTAGCAATCAAGTAACATCCTTTTAGAGACTTATTCTGTACATCAAATAACAACTTTTGTGCTACGACTTTAATTGATTCTCAAAAAAATGCTGTTCCATAGAAAAATATCGTTCACCCTCGACAAAATGTATGGAACAGCTGTTTTTCTTTTAGTTTTTACAAAAGTTGTAGAACAAAAATAGCTTAGTTTTGATGTACAGAATAAGCCCCTAAAAGGACGCTAATTGATTACCAATAAGCAGTTATCTTAGGAGGTTTATTTGTAGATATAAAATAGTAACAATTTTATATGTTATTATATCTATTTGTGAAATCTCGTTAAAATGGAAAATTTGCGTGGGATCCGTATGACATTTTAAAATCGAAGCGTGTAAAAACTCCTGAATAAATTTGTTTTTCATTAGAGTTTCGTGTGATATTTTAATAATGGAACGCCATGTTCATTCAAATAATCATCGAAGAAATCTTTATAGACACTTAAAATAAAACAAAGTGTTTTAGGGTTCCCAATTAAATACCTACCTACTTTAATATTAATTTCATAATTTAGATTTCTATTTTTTTTCAGTTTTTATAAACGTAAACAATATTAAAAATATTAAAATCAGAAAAAACACTGGAGAAGTTTGGTTCCATATACAGGTTTATTTAGACTCTAGCCGACATATACAGGGTTATTTCTAATATATTAGCATCCTTTTAGGGGCTTTTTCTGTGCATCAAAACTAACAACTTTTGTTTTACGACTTTTGTCAAAACTCAAAAAAATTTTTGTTGTTCCATAGACAAATTTAGTTCACCCGCGACATAATTTATGGAACAGCTGTTTTTTTTTTTAGTTTTGACGAAAGTCGTTTAACGAAAGTTGTTAGTTTTGATGTACAGAATAAGCCCCTAGAAGGATGCTAATTGATTAAAAATAACCCTGTATATTTTATCAGTATGCGTCTTTTACACAGTGATCAACTCTAAAATCGCAAATAAGGACGATTGTTCCTGTTCAGTCTAAAGTAAACGATAGTTTTGTATGAGACTCAAACTTTCATAATTTCTTTGTCGGTCAAATACTAAAAAGTGGATACCGTTATATCCAGAATAATTAAATCAATCGTCTATTCGTCGCTTGTAAAAGGAATGATGACTAAGAAAATACAATTAGTCCGCCAAATAGATGACCAAAAATATGATACATGACGTATTGTTTCTTTTGTCAATTAAACAAAAATTGATGAAAATATACCCCGTAAAAGTTACGCGTGTCGTTAAGAGTAGACTACATATTATAGACTTATGTCAGAGATTTGACGTCACGAGCCCCCATTCCCGAACTTTGACAAGATTTATCTTTGTCATATAATGTTTGATTGACAAAAGAAAAAATTAATGTCCAATACAAAAGTCGCAGAACAAAAGTTGTAAGTTAAGTTGTACAAAATAAGGCCCTGAAAGGATACTCTAATTCACGGACTAATAGGGTATTTTACTATGAACGGGAAAAAATCTATCAATGTATTTTTGAGATAGCTTAGGCAAAAAGCAATCGGAAAATGTGCCTTTTAGATTATAGAACAACAAAATAAAACTTAAAAATCAATACAAAATATTCCGTCTTTTTAATTTGTGCATAACATAGACACCGCTATGTTATGACGTCATCCGGCTATGTAAACATTGAATAGTTTGTCCGATGTTTGAACACTAGTATTCCAGGAACAGCACACCAACAGTAACTCATTATTAACCATTTATAATAACTCATTTTCAACATAGATATTTATGTGACTTAATTTATAAACAAAGACACTATCGTGAAAAATATTTACGTGGAATGTTTACATGGCATAGTGACGTCATTCATGACCACAGAGTAAACGACATCCATCGTTTAAGTAAATTACGCGCGAATTTTTGAAATTGTAAATTTAAAATGCATTTTTAAAACAATTGACAATTAAATAATTATTTTTTGTATTTTTTTGGTTGTTGTTTAGACTAACAGGATCTAACTGAGATGCTTTTCAAAAATGACTGTAATACCCTATCTTAAAAATATATTTTTTTTACTCAGTGATCATTCCTATTATACGGAACTCTACGTGCGAAGTCCGCATTCACACTTGAAATATTTTTTCGGTCGTCAAAAGCGTATCACCTGTATCGCAAGTTTTCGACGTGTGAATAAGCACGCACTATAATTATTTTTTTATTGGTGGACGAATCAAAATTTCTCACATGAATTAACTGGCCACCTTTTTTACTGATGTTATTGACGGACTTACTTATGTAGATTATACAGTATAAGTAATTATTAATACAGTTAATAACTTTGACGCTTCGGTGTGGTCCCGGACATCGATCATTTACTAGTTATCATTTTCAAATACTGACAAAAAACTTAACTATTAAACACTATTCAGAACTCCTTTGGAGTAGTTAGTCCATCTTTACCTTTTTAGGGTTCCGTACCTCAAAAGGAAAAAACGGAACCCTTATAGGATCACTTTGTTGTCCCTCTGTCCGTCTGTGTGTATGTCAAGACTCTTTATCTCGGGTACGCGTAAAGATATCGAGTTGAAATTTAAACTTTATACCTATACCTATAGTCTCTTGCAGTTGTGTAAAAGAAAAACTTCTCAGTTATCGTTTAAAAAAGTTAGAGCCGTTTATATCGTAGAAACCGCATATTTCGACACGCACAAAAATCAAAACCTCCCGTTGACATAGAGTCATAGAGCTATCAAATTTGGCGAGGAGCATCGTCTTAGAGTACACATATAGGAATAAATCTGAAAACTGTACATTTTTATTTAAATCACAAAAAATAGGGCCTAGAAACACAAAATATGGGTTCAAAATTCAAAGTGAGTAAATCGTATCATGTGAGGTATCATATGAAAGAACTTCATTAGCACATGCTGAAACAGGTTTTTAATTATTTAAAAATGTGTAATTTTAGATGCATTACGAGAAAAGTGAGAAAAGGAAACATTTGTCGATTATAGTATAGAGATTTTAACAACTTCCCAATTTTGTAAAATTTTCTGGATTTGTACGGAACCCTCGGTATGCGAGCCTGACTGGCACTTGTCCGGTTTTTTTATTTAGCCTTTACTGTCCCACTGCTAGGCAAATGTCTCCCCTAATCTGAAAAAGGTCTATTTTTACTTACAAAAGGAATAAAATAACAAAATACCGAATATCTACTCCAAAAAAACTCTGCGAATATTCATAAATAAGCTTTTAGGATGTTATTCTATTTGTATTATGTCCCGCCTTTACTACGGACCCAATCTTAAAATCAACACCAAAACATAATATCAGCTGTTCCATGTAGAGAACATAAGAACTTTATTTTTCTCTCCTCTGATTCCATAGAACAATGTTGTGAATCAATCCCTGACAAAAATGATCTCTATTAAAACAACGTGTTTACTGTATACTCTTTTGAGATTTACCAGTAAATATATAATATATAATAGATATTGCCATTCATAAAAGTTTAGGAGTGATAAGAGAAAAAGTACAAAATACAGGACATCATAATTTAGCTCCACAAGATGATTGCAATAATTCGCATCGACAACTTTATTGTAGGTCAAAGTCCAGAAAGGGCGGGACTCCACCAAAGCGGAGAGGTGAGCGTAGTGATGTGCGCTGTGCGAGCTCAGGTGCGAGGCGTTGAGTGCTCACGCATTCTGACACGCTCGCTGATATCGCTCACTGCACGCCGCTCACAACTCTTGTCTCCACTAAGCGTCGTCAGCGCATAGCTCACATCTCCGCTTCCATCGCGCCATACAAATATTGCACATCGCGACACAGCGATCTCCACTGAAGCTGAGGGGAGAGGAGATGTGTCAACAACACAATTCTATTGGTTATTTAAAAAACATCTCCTCTCCGCTCGTCTCGTCTCCGTTTTGGTGGACCCCGGCCTTAATATTGGACTTTGCGACAATACAATTAAAGACAAAAAAATACTTAATATAAACCTAAACTCTATAGTTATAAGATGCAAATTGAAACGACAACCCTCGGGAGAAGTTGCAGTAGTAACTCTTATTTAATCGATGTAAGACTAAGTGACCTAACCAGACTAGCTAGTTATGTGAATACTGTATAAATGTCGCCTCAATCTCGTAAGCAGTAAAGGTCATTTTGTAAAAGCAGTATTGTATTCAGTTCTATTTTAAACAGAAGAGCCAGATGTCTTAAATTATCCAGTTGAATACTTTGCGGAATCATTCTGCGTCTCCATACAGGGTTATTGAGGAAAGGACCTTCCCCGAGGAAATACTTTTTCATACCACCTGCTTGAAAATGACTCATTATATGCCCTACAATCTCAACGTTTAGTAAGTCATTATTATCTCAACACAATCTCGAGGGATATGGCAGGTCAATAATGTTGTTTGAAACTGCCTAGGGAGTAGTGATTTAAATTTGGAACGTCTAATTCGTATGAAAATTTCATAACTTAGAACATTTAAGGATTTTGTAAAAAGGTTTTATTTTGTAAAATCTAATAAAAGTAGATTGTATCATATGGGAGCAAAATAATATTTTTACGGCGAGGGCGCTTTTTTAATCCTGAGCGAAGTGAGGGATTCTAGAGTAGAATCCCGAGCGTAACGAGGGATTCTTTAGTAGAATCCTGGACGTAGCGAGGGATTGAATCATCCCCTTTCAGATTACACTTATTTTGAATAACCCTGTATTTACGCGTAACTGCACTAATAACGGAAAAGTTCAGCAGCAAACGATATCTTTTTAAAGATCTGTTGCACAATAAGGAACCCTTTATAAGTCAGTACAGTAAGTTTCCGTCCGCCGTTACCAATAAAATATATATTGCAACATATCAGTAATTTAATATTCTAAAAATTATAATATTAATTATAAAATAACTATAATACCCGGCAAAGTGCGAGTCGGACTCGCGGACGACGGGTTCTGTACCGTATGGAAGCCCCTTTAAATGTTTATTTTGTTTTAATTTAATTATTTAATTTTGAAGTGAATATTTAGTCACTTCAAAATTATTCTGTAAATATGTCAAGCATCTATCTGTCACCGTTATTAATATCGAGCAAGAAACGGCTAAAAAATCAGATTTGTTGTATGAAAGCCCTCCTCAAATATTTTTTTTCTGATTTTACAGTAGTTTCTGTTGTACAGTAAGTGAAAGACCCAAACATTTGTGTCGAAGGGTGACTACTTTGAAAAAAATCACAAAATTTCTAGAGATTTCGCGAAAACATTGATAAATAGATCATTGTCTTATTATTCAGTGTAGCCACTGCTATGCTGCCGTCTATAACCTAAAAAACCGTTAAACCACAAAACCAATTTTTCGGGTATCAGCGAAAAACGCGGGACTAGACAGATAAAGTACTTTAACTATGATTTAGACAATGATTTGCAAAAACGGTTTTAAAGGTAAGCTATTATTTGTAGAATAATGATGTTTTCAAATAATTATGGGATCATAGCGGTTATAGCGGTATTTACGTTATGTTTTGTTGGATGACGACTTTATTGACTTGTAAAGTAGAAATAAGAATGTTAATAGCGGTATTTTCACAATTTCTATCTTCTAAACTATAAACGATATAAAAATAATTCTTACAATGACCGATAGATCATTTTAAACTCTATAAGAATGTGTTTAAAACTGAAAAATGACCCCCTGTGGCTTAACGGTGTTATAGCTTGTGGACGGCAGTATGACATAAAAAGGTTTATGCACAAACATGAATTCTTTTAGTATAATATAGGCCTCCCCTATATACATTCAGTAAGAACAGTTCGTCTTCGTTGGATGTAACTTCGAAAGATACCTACTTAAACCATGTAGGTAGGTAGGTATAGGTGAATTTCACAAAAATAACCAAATAAGTTCGCTAGCAAGATCGAGTAACTTCTTTGTAATATTTTCCATATTCGTCAAGAAATTAACTCGTAATAAAATTCAAATTGATATAAACATTGTGTCGCTTTTATTTACGACCTATTAAATGTCATATAAAAATCTTGTAAATGACCATTTATGAAAATATTTTTTTATTTTGTCGAAAAAATATATCGTGATTCGTCGAGGTAGAGGTTGAAGTAGTGATATTTCATTTCCAAGTTAAGAAAGTAATAAAAACATTCTTAGTCATAAACGACCTTTGGCCTCTCAGTTTGGTGATTGTTGACTTTGTTGAGTCCTATAACGCAAGACCTTTTTGAGAAGCTGAGTTGGATTGAAACGTTTGTGAACCTTATATGTATTTTTGCTTCTCAAAAGCTGTCAATAAACGTTCCACTTACGCCTGATGACGTAAAAGCGTGTGTATTGACATTTTCCAAGGCGGAAAGACAGAAAAGGGTCAGTTCAGATTTGTCTGATCTTAGTGGAATCGGCCCGAATGTTTGTTATCAGGGTGTGAATCAAGACAATGTAGGTAGATATTCTAGAACATCATTGTACTCACAACAAACTTTTACCTACTATGGGACCAACACCATTTTCGCGCAATAAATTAAGTGCTCCGTACAATTTGGGGAAGCCCACGATTTTTTCAATAGAATGATTTTATTTTCGCGATTTCAGGGTTTGTTCCATTGTCAAAGTTGACTATAGTGAAAAGTACAATGATACTCTAGAATATCTTCTTCGTCTAAATTTACACCTGGTATTTGTATCAGGTATTGGAATTTTGCGAGATCTGCGAGAGACATTATTTCAAAGCAAAATAGTGAAAGTAAAAAACAAAGACTTAAAAAGTTTCATTGACTTGTGCCGATAGAGAAACGGAGCCCTGAAGTTAGGCCACAATTCAGGCACAATGACTAAAATGAAAACATACGAGTTGGTATACAAAGCTCGTAAAAGCATACATCACTACATAGTATAAAACAAAGTAACTTCCCTCTGACAGACAGATATCTGTCCCTTTGTATGCTTCGTTCGTTTCAGCTATAGAACGTCCACTGCTGGACATAGGCCTCCCCTAAAGATCTCCAATAAGACCGATACGTAGCGGTTTACATCCGGCGTGATCCTGCGGTTATAATGAGGTCATCCATCCACCTTGTGGGTGGACGTCCTACGCTGCGCTTGCCGGTACGTGGTCTCCACTCGAGAACTTTTCAACCCCATCGGTCCACCGTGCTATGTGCCCCGCCCATTGCCATTTCAACTTGCTAATCCGTTGGGCTATGTCGGTAACTTTGGTTCTTCTACGGATCTCTTCATTCCTAATTCTATGTTTATTCATATGCTTATATCTTTAAAACTACGCAGCGGATTTTGATGAGATTTTTTCAATAGATAGAGCAATTCAAGAGAAAGCTTTGTATGTATTATAAACCTGTGCAAAGCCGGGGTAGGTATAAAATAAAATAAAAAATACTCAGGGCGTTGACTGACTAGAAAGTAAGTGGACAAAGTAAGTAAACCCAATAGTAACAAACAAAACTGTTACAGAAAAACGTGATTCTTAAATTAACAACCGACTTGTCAAATCCCTCAGCTCTAAAAGAAAACGAATTTAAAGCACTTACTCGCTATTTGTCTTTACAGACATTTTTAGAAAGCAAAGTTCTTTGAACCTAACTTTGACATTATTTTGTTCTTTCCTCGTGAGAGGTTTTTAGTGTCCCACAACTTGAGTATTTACTAGTTTGAAGTGCCAGTTTACTAGTATACGTGTTCAAGTGTTTTAAAGAAATAAACACCACACTAATTTACCAGCCTTGAGAGTGCTAAAGAAGTTAGTACAAAACTTTTACTGAAATTATTTTTATCGTGCTTCACACACTAGGTGTATAGAAAACTAGCATCTGGGCCGGTGTCCCAGATGATGCCGGTTCAAATCCTGCGAACGCGTCAATTTTTGAAATGTTGATCACAAAAACTTTTGCTTATTAGAATAGATGACTAAAAAAATATAATTAGTCCGTCAGACAAATTACGTACTAAAAAATATAACACATGTATTTTTTGTGTCAAATAAGAATTGACAAAGATATAGCCAGTTAAAGTTCTGCTTAACGTCACTTATATGCAAATGTATAGACTTCTGTGAGAGAACTGACGTCACGACCCCCACTTCCAAACTTTGACAAGGCTTATCTTTGTCATTTGTAGTTTGATTGACAAAAGAAAAAAATCGTGTCCAAAATTTTTTGATAGTCTAACTCATAAGTTAATTATAAAAAAGTGTTATGACTGGTCATCATGCCTATGAAATTCGGAACAGGACGGGCGAAACGATAGAACGTACTGGTGCAACTATACTCTATAAAATTTAACTTGATCTCTGCGACAGCTGTCAGAAAAATCACGCCTATGAAGTCCTGAATTTCTTAATAGTACAGACAGTACCTGTCAATGTCATACTTTATGGGCATGCCGATTAGTGATGGGCGACGAATGATCGTGACCACAGAGTTTTAGTTAAAATATCGATAGTTTATACTGACGATATTTTAAATAAAACTTAATTTATCATTAATTTTATTGTATATTTTAATATCGTAACAATATTTTACATGTGTAATTAAATTAAACCCAATTATATGTTACATTAGCATCGATAATAGTGAAAAACGTCGATAAATACTATCGTTACATTATTATAAGTATTTAATTAATATCATAACATTATTTACATGTGTACATACTTGATCTTAAATAATAGTAAGTAAATAAAATCCAATTTCTCACCTTCAACTACTCATTCGATTTCATTACAACATAGTTTGAAAATCGATTTTTTCCACCACTATCTCAACTCTAAATATGTCAATATGTAACTGTCGCAGAGATCAAGTTAAATTTTATAGAGTATAAACATCGAACTGACAGCCTGTCGTTGTAATAGACTTGACGTTATGTCGATCTTTCAATTATTAACCGACATACATTGTACAGAAGTTTCTCAATTCAATGTCATCTTTTTCTTTGTTTTTTTTAGGGTTCCGTACCTCAAAAGGCAAAAACGGAACCCTTATAGGATCACTTTGTTGTCCTTTTGTCCGTCTGTGTGTATGTCAAGACTCTTTATCTCGTGAATGCGTAAAGATATCGAGTTCAAATTTAAACTGTATACGTATATCTATAGTTTCTTGTAGTTGTGTAAAAGAAAAACTTCTCAGTTATCTTCTAAAAAAGTTAGAGCCGTTTATGTCCTAAAAAACCGCATATTTCGACACTCACAAAAATTAAAACCTACAGGGTACTTTCCGTTGACATAGAACTATGAAATTTGGCGAGAAGCATTGTCTCAGAGTACACATATAGGAATAAATCTGAAAATTGTACATTTTTATTTAAATCACAATAAATTTGGGCCTCGAAATTCACAAAATATGGGTTCAAAATTAAAAGTGAGTAAATCGTATCATGTAAGGTATCATATAGAAGAACTTCATTAGCACATGCTAAAAACAGGTTTTTAATTATTTTAACAATGTGTTATTTTCGATGTATGACGAGAAAAGTGGAAAAAAAAAACTTTTTTGTCGATGATTATAGTACAGAAATTTTAACAACTTACTTCCTTACTTACAATTTTGTGAATTTTTCTGGATTTGTACGGAATCCTCGATGTGCGAGTCTGGCTCGCACTTGTCCGGTTTTTTTTGTTCAAACGTTTTCTAGTTTATTTTTGAATTGCGGGCTAATTTTAGTATTTCTTTGAAAAACGTTGCAAAACGGTACAATAAAAATTATTTACTGTGGTTCGGTAGTTATGATTATGAAGCTGGCTTACAAAATTAATGATAATTGTAGCGCCTACGGAAAATCAAATAGCAAAGAATACTAGTTTTGCTAAAGCTGTTAGGATGGTAGAGATTGAAGTCGATTGTGTGTGAGATCACACACAATCGACTTCAAATTCTTTCTCAAAAAAAGTATTCATCATTACTAAACTTGTCTTAGAAGCCGTGGTGGTCCAGAGGTAGTGACACTGGCCTTACAATCGTGAGGACCTATGAGTTTTTTGGAATTTATGTACGGAATTTTTACACCACTGGCTTTTCGGTCAAGGAAAACATCGCGAGGCAACCTGCATATGGCCGTAGAAGAAATTCGATGGCGTATGTGAATCCACCAACCCGCACTGGGCCAGCGTGGTGGATATGGCCCAATCACCCTTCGCTGGTAGGCCTATGTCCTGCAGTGGACTATTAAAAAAGGCTGATACAGTAAAGTACAAACTTGTCCTTATCCCACTAGGTCAGCACAGCACTTTTCCTTTCGTCTCTATCATAACTTTTTTTACTACGGATAAATCTTCGTAAGATACCCAATTGTACAACTGGGTTATGTGGGATTGCAGCCACTAAAACCCCCTCGGTGGCCTGCCTTTGTGGTGCTGTCTTGGAAGCTCCGGGATCTCTAGGGGAACGCATCGGAGCTCCCATCACTTTTCTATTAACGTCTTGCAAACAATAATTGACGCATACAATCATATACGACAATAATGTGGCCACTCACCATTATCATCTTTTTCGGGCGCGTTTGAGTGGTAGCTAGAGCCCCGTCTCCTACTTCCCGCGAGCCCAAAGGTTCATCTCTCTATCATACCTAATATCATCTCATCATTTCATCGCCAACTCCTTTCTCTCGTTTATCATCAATTGTGAAAGATGATTCACCATTCACACAATTCATCCTTACTTTTTTGGTCTTTCCTTTTGTGACAAAACAATAATGTCAAAAAATCATTCGATATAAATTCATGACAAGGAAAAGATTTCAACATCATCTAGATATAAACTCAGACCAAATGAAAAAATAAAGACAGAATGTTGTGAACAACCACAAGTGAAGCCAACCAAAACTACGCCTCGCCGTGTACAAACAATTACACACACATCCGTACAACGAAACTACGCCTTGGCTTGTTACTCGAACTATGGCGGCGCAACACCGACGCACTCACACATGTATGAAAAACCAGCCTCACTTGACTGTTCAACGACGTTTTCTCTTGATTTTTTTATTTGCTCTGAGGATATGAACTATAGTTGTAAAATTAAAAAAAAAATATTTAAAATATTTTGGGACATCTTACACACAGCCTCTGACCCCAAAACTAAGCAAAGCTTGTGATTTGGCTGCCAGAGACTGATATACTACATATACTTATTTTTAAATACATACTTATATAGATAGTAACTAAATAACACCCAGACACAGAGCAAACACTTAAGTTCATCACATACATAAATATTTGCCCTGCGTGGGGATCGAACCCACACCTCTTTGATCCAGAAGTTCCTGTCACTAACCACTGAGCCACCGAGGCTGTCAAAATGATTCGATTCAAAAGTCGAAAAATTACCTGATTGACACGTGTAAGAAACACTTACCATAAATATCTTTCGCATAAATGCTAACAGGCATATCAAATAACTAAGAAAAGTTCGTTACACCCAAATATGTTATCTTTAGGCAAACAATATATTATGTTATACGCTCAAAATGAGTTATGAAAGGACAAAAGAAACATCTGCAAGTGTCAAGGTCATAAAACTACACGTGTAAAATTTAAATATTAATGTAATTGTTTGCAGATGTTTATTTACTACGACCGTGCCTGCACATTATGGTATCGAAAAGAGAAGCATACCCGCTTTTTTATGCTCATCTATATTTCATTTCTGTTCTACTCACTTTAAGTGTAGGTATCTGGGTGTAACTAGCGTATATAATCAATATCTTGCTTTGATTTTCGAATAGTCATTCAAGTTGCTTACAAAATATATTATGTAAAATCTGTAACGTACAGTGTAACCGTTCTCAGAGTTAACATGCGTACACCTCAGCGTGATTGTGATATTCTATTTGTAAAAATCCTTTGGGTACCCAAGATACAGGCTTAGCCTAGTTTGGGGCCCACTGTTTTCCAGTAGGTACTGAAACACTAATTAAGACCGCTCATCTATTGTGAAGGGGTAAACAAACCACGTCGCCACAAGCGCATAGCCGATCCGTCAAGATTGGTTTCACTTTTAGCCCCGAGTCTTACACCCGTATTCACAAACGTTACTGTGAGGTCTCATAGTAGGCATGGACACACAGGGGTAGCAAAATCATTTCACAAACAATACTTAAGTGGTGAAGCGCACTATGCGTTTGTTAAACTGAACGCATAGCTAAGCAAGCTCGCTAGCTACTTTAGACAACGCATAGTAGGCCAAAAACAGGCCACGTGTACAAAACGCCCGAGAGGTTATTATTTTGTCTCCTTAATTTGTTGTTACTTTCGACCTCAGAATGGATTATAGGCAGTGAAGAAGAATTCGATAATTATATTAACGATAGGATATTTGAACACAAGATTTTTTTTATTTCCTGCTTCTAAATGCTGCGACATTTTTAAATAAACAAGTGTAGCTTATAATTCAATTAAAATTAACACAAAAAATCAACAATGTTTCTACGCAAATAATGAGACGGCGAACGATTCGAGGTTATTTGATTGTCGTTTCGTTTACTCCTGTCAAAATCAAACTCGACCATGAAGTTAGCAATATAAATGGACCAATCACATGTCGCTATTTCATGCAGTGCGTTTGCTTTGCCAAGTATTACTTAAGTTTTGTCTATGAATACAAAGGCTCGATGAATGGAACGCACTGAGAAGTGTTACCCTTTGCACAGTGTTGGTGCTTTACTTAAGGAAGTACCGTTTGTGAATACGGGTGTTATTGTTTTCACTGATAACGTCGTATTGTACCTATTATAAAAATATCGGTGGTAGCTATTTTGTCCTAACTGATGCTTTAATGTTCTATTGGTACCAGGGTCTGTTCTGTGTGCCTAACTTGGTGATCCGATGACAAATAGTGAAAACTGGTTTGTTTGCCATCCTTTTGGTATACATAGGTTTTATGTATGTTAGGTAATTGGTTTTATTTACTGATTTTAATGATTTACGTGTTACTGTGTTGTCTGTCTGAAATATAATAATAATAAGCGGGTGCCGTACCTCATTCCGTAGTCTAATTTTACAAAACATTTAAAATTTCACCAAAATAGCCCAGTTACAATATTTCAAGTCATTTTATATGCCATAGTTTACATTTCTCGCTATCTTTTTTTATACCTACCACTGTTTTTATATTTCGTAATAAAATTGTAAAAGGGGCCTCTCAATGTTGGCTTAGGCTCCATTGATGCCTAATAAAGGACCAAGCTAAGCCTGTGATTTCAGTTGTATAATAATAATAATAATTGAATCATTGCAATGACATTGGGCAATGACTTAATAAATTAATATTTTGCACAGATTCTGATAAAGAATTATTAAAAATAACTTGACTATTTAGATTTCGTAGGCTAGTGAGCTTCTGGCTTCAACTGTCTTCTTCTTTTCGAGTCGATGTTGCGTGTTAAAAAAAAAAATTCCGGCTTTTGACCAAAAAATAGGCACCTCAATGGCGGTCTGTTGCCTCATTTAAGTCCTGAGTGGTGTAGATTTTAGGGAATGCTGCACAGTTAGTCAGATGTGACATATAGTCTGCGGTCTAAAGCCGCAGAAGCATTCGATCTCGGAGCTGTCTATGTATCCCCATTTTGCCAGATTCCCTCGACTTCTGCTTGACAGTGACAAGCAGACTTGGTCTGGCTGATAGAGTCAGCTTTTGTAATGAAAAGCACACACGTTTTTTGAAACGTTACAAGTTATAACCAGCCTTTTCAGGAAAAACATACACACATTTTTTTTTACAGGATAAGAGCTGTGAAACAGAATACAGCTTGAACAAAAGATTACGATACATATTTGTACAATTTCTCGTATTAGGGCGCTTACGATGTTTTTCCTGAAAAGGCACGATGTTTATAATCGAGTACTATGCTATCCCATTCGCACTTTAATAGACTTTCAATGCTCATTCCTGCTCAATAATATTACCTATGTACCAATAGAAGAGGTCTTTCAGTAGGTAGAGATGAGGTAATTGCCCGTCGATACAAATCTAAGGTAAGACAGCTACCGTCTAAAGCTTTTTAATTTATTGAAATTAATTCTTGTGTCAATTTATGCAAATTATTGCTTATTTGCCAAATTAAAAAACATGACTAATATTTACCGTTCCACTCCGAAAAGAAAATGCAAATGACTATTTTTCAAAAATTGATTAACATAAATTCACGTTTAAAATTCATAGTGTCTTTTATGGCAAAAAAAAAAGAATTCAGAGCATATTAACAACGCTTGCAACAAATAAAACAATCTCAATACTCATAGTTGAAATAGTCATATTGTGTAATATATTGGTATGGTCAAAGAAAGTATTTAGATACCCGAATAGAGAAATTATACAAACTTAATCTTATCTTTATATTCTTATTTTATCTGTTTTCCATCTCCGCTCTGTCTTGGACAACAGATGATATTACCTAACCAACATGGAATTCATTTCAATCCGTCGAACCTGAGTTTCAATCCGTCGAAAGTCGAGAGGGTCGAACGATTTTTTTAAACGTTTTAAACAAAAACCAAACTACAATTATAATGTATATGCTGATTTAGGTAAAATTTAAATCAGACCAACTTCAAAATATTATCTTTCCAATAAAAAAATAATTATCGAAATCGGACTACTTTGTAAAAAGTTATGCGGATATACAGGGTAATTTCTAATCAATTAGCATCATTTTAGGGACTTATATTAAAACTAATAACTTTTGTTCTACGACTTTTGTCAAAACTCAAAAAAATTTTTTGTTGTTCCATAAAAAAATATAGTTCACCCGCGACAAAATGTATGGAACAGCTGACTTTTTTTGAGTTTTGACGAAAGTTGTAGAACAAAGGTTGTTAGTTTTGATGTACAGAATAAGCCCCTAAAAGGATGCTAATTGATTAGAAATAACCCTGTATAAAAAAAAAACAATTTACGCGTCGAATTGAGTACCTCCTCCGTTCTGTTGGTCAATAAATTGCAACTGCACAACGACTCACCTTAAGTGATTTGGCGTTTACTTATTACAATTTTTTGCATTTAATCGAACCCAAAACTTTTGCTTTAACTATATTTAGAAAACATACAACCGTGCGTATCACGTAGCATACATGACTAACAACCAGCGTCGCGACAGGACACGACCGCCTACATTTTGAGTTAACTATAAATAAACTCCAATGTACTCCAAAACGAGGTGACACTGTGCTATTGAAATGTAGCTCCTATTCATGTCCAAGCGGCAGCCATACTCAAGGATACGAAACATGGATATGGCCTACCAAACATTTTCTATATTTTTGGTTGATTAGGCCATATCCACCACGCTGGCCCAATGCGGGTTGGTGGATTCACATACGCCATCTAATTTTTACGTATGCAGGTTGCCTAACGATGTTTTCCTTCACCGAAAAGCCAGTGGTTTTAAATTCCGTACATAAATTCCAAATAACTCATTGGTACTGGACCGGGATTTGAACCCACGACCTCAAGATTGTGAGGCGGGTGTCATTACAAACAAAAAAGGACAGAGTCAAATTGAGAACCTTCTTTTTTGAAGTCGGTTAAAGAGAAGAAAAAAATCTTATAGGCAACCAGCTGCGACATTGGTGTGCATGTGTAGGCGGCCGAAAGTGGTCTATATTCCATTTGACGCTCAAAACGTTTTGACTCCACATTTCTAGTAGGCAAAACGTAAGGAAAAAAATTATAGGGAATTTTTAGCTTGACTCAGTTTTTTCATTCGAGTACAATTATGGCACCTTGCGGGCAAGCATGCTGCTATATTTTAGACCGAATTTCGACTACGCTCCAGCTTAAGATCAGGCAGGATCTAGTCAAATGCGTACTTATCTTGAATAAAAAACAGTAAAAGATCCACTTATTAATCTACTAATTACAAAATTATTATCTACTATTGATTACTATCTGACTAATAAAATAGTCTGTCTACATAACTAACACACTTTTGGAATTTATAGGTTTAAACTTTAATTATTAGTTATTGATGATTTGACCGCATGATTCCATCCTGAGGCTGTGGGTTCAAATCCCGGTCCTGTACCAATGAATTATTCGTACGGCATTTCACACCACTGGTTTTTCGGTAAAGGAAAACTTTGTTAGGCAATCTGTATGTAGGCAATACGTGTCCGTAGAAGAAATTCTATGGCGTATGTGAATCAACCAACCCGCATTGGGCCAGCGTGGTGAATATGGCCTAATCAACCTTCGTGGGTAGGCCTACGTCCTGCAGTGAACTATTTACAGTACAGTACTCGTAAATGCATCGCTTTCATGCAAAATTATAGCCCTCAAGACAATGTGTTTTTCGTTTCATAAAATGTGGATATCATCTACAGTACTTACAGCTCAACAGTTATTAGACTATTACATTCCAAATGAGTGTAAACCATCCTAACCAAGACCACATCATTGCATACTAGGACATCGCGACAATGGATCATTGTAAATGTCCCTCTGATAATCTGATCCCTACAAAGTAATATAAGTCTATGACTGCTCGCCCGTTGAATGTCCATGTAAATGGTCACATGACTAAACAAAACTATAAATAGAACTCCAGGGATGGGTATCGAGATAACTGGTCAAACTTCAATAAACTGGGCGGGTATTTTTAAACTCGGACAAGAATAGATCGGCTTTCGCTTTATCTCATAAAAGAAAGAAGGTACGGAATACTTGTTTGATAAGGTCTATTTTTAGATATGGTATGATAAAATTTACGTAGAGACTTGATTGCTTAAACACTTATAAATTCTCAGATTTAAAAGGATTAAACTACCAATAATAACCTATAACGACCACATGACGGTATCTATTAAAAATCTTAATTATATTTGGATTCAAATTTTAGTGGTGTGGATAGCATAGCATGGTAAATCAAATTTTTATCTATGCTGATTTCGTATTTTTTATTCCAAATTTTAAGTACACACGTGTACAAAGTGGAATCGTAGATGCGACATTAGCATTACTGTATTTATACTCTATAAAATTTAACTTGATCTCTGCGACAGCTGTCAGGAAAATCACGCCTATGAAGTCCTGAATTTCTTAATAGTACAGACAGTACCTGTCAATGTCATACTTTATGGACATGCCGATTAGTGATGGGCGACGAATGATCGTGACCACAGAGTTTTAGATAGAGTTTTAATTAAAATATCGATAGTTTATACTTGATTTATCATTAATTTTACTGTATATTTTAATATCATAACATTATTTACATGTGTAATTAAATTAAACCCAATTATATGTAACATTAGCATCGATAATAGTGAAAAACGTCAATAAATACTATCGTTACATTATTCTGAGTATTTAATTCATATCATAACATTATTTACATGTGTACATACTTGATCTTAAATAATAGTAAGTAAATGAAATCCAATTTCTCACCTTTAACTACTCATTCGATTTCATTACAACATTGTTTGAAAACCGTTTTTTTCCACCACTATCGCAACTCTAAAAATGTCAATCTTCTATTGTCGCAGAGATCAAGTTAAATTTCATAGAGTATAGATATAGTAAATCCAAGAGCTTTTATGTCATTGTCAAAAATATCGATATAAATTCGATACCAATAAACATGCCAATATGTTTTAATAAATCGCCGTTTTAATTTACATCATTTACGATATTCGAGTGCTGCTACTCAGTTTTACTTAAGCCGACATCAATTATCATACTTATTTAGCTCCGGAAAAGTGCTTTTATGTGTGCTCAAATGTTTCATATATGGTATTTTATTGATAGCGATAAAACTCGATTGAAAGTGGACACAGGCTCTAAAGGCTCTTTCAAAGCCTTCCGTTCAGCCTTCTTAAAACTTCTTACGTATTTGTAGCAGCCACGTCATCTTTATCCATTATTTAAAAACATTTTACGTTTTACGATTAAATGTAATATACATTACCTCGATTATATTGTTTTGTATTTATTAGCGCCTAATTTGACATTCGCAAATATGTAGTGTAGGCGTTAACACTTAATGTACCTATCGTAAAAACCGTAAAAACAGCAGGGTTCTTATCTGTTTTGGCTTTAGCTCTGAATTTGCATTTGTGTCCGTTTGTATCGTTTTTATCTGTTGTTTTACTAGCTTCTGCAGTAGCTGCACTTACTATAAATTTATTGATATGGCTATTTATAAATCGTGAGGTTCTTTACAATTGTTATTGTCTTTTTACGATGATTGTGCGTAATACTTAACGGCGTTTAACCTTAAACTATGTGTTAATTCTATTTTAGAACGGTTATATCATTATAAACCATAAAATCAAAGTTATTTACATGTTACTTCAAATCTCTCAAATCTCGGTATTCGTATAAAATCTAAAATGTTTAAGAAGACATGTTGTCAAAAGATTAAACTGATTATTTTTAAATAAAATTTATATCTCTAGACAAATTTTTGAATAGATAAAAGTTACCGAGTTCAACACTCTTTTTTACTGCGTAGGTGTATCTGATCGTATCTTTAGTCCGAGTTAAAAGCCGGATTTATGTAGTATTAGGGTTCTGATATATGCATATAGATTGCATCTAATCAACAATGATACCTACAGCTGCTGCCTTTATTTCTGTAGATATAGAGGAATGTGAAACACTTAATTGGAGTTCAATATAAACTGGCTTTGTTTCTAGGAATCGGCAATTTTAACGCAGTATTTTACATGTGTTTAGTTTTGGCGGTAAATGTCGAGATACTTTAGTTGTTACATCATTAACCTCATTTAGACCACTTATTCTATTTGATAGATTTTTCTTGCTACTATTAGATACTTTCAGAATAAATGTTATATCTATCTTAATATTTTTGGTTTCAAACTAATCGATTCATAATTTATTTCATGGTTGAGTTGGTAGAGTTGCTAAAGAAGTTCTATTTCTTTATTTTCATCACTTCAATTTTAATCTTCCTAGTTTTAAAAGATTTCTTCTAATTAAGATACTACTATGTACAACAAAGTCATATATGTATACCTATCACCAAAACGCAAGGTTAATACTCAATGAAACTATTTTCAAAAAAATAATAGCGACTCTACGCTATAAAGTCGATATCGTACACAGTGAAACTATAATAAAGAGATAAGCGACAGTAAAAGAGCTATCATAATTTTATAGTCGCAATCGTATAAACTAAGATTCTACTCTTATACCAGTCATAACCAACATCCTAACCTAAGCCATTGTTACAAAGCTGTGTTAAGATATTGATCATATTTATCTAATTGATCGAGTGAACGAAGTGGGAGGTCTCCGTTTTAAGTGAGGCAATTTTGCTTTCGTCTATCCCGATGTTGGTTTTCCTCCACAGGTCTCATTTTTTGAATTTTTCAACGAATCATGAAAAATCTTTTAATAGGTTCTATAATACATAATATATTAATGGATTTTTTGTCATCGGCGATTTTTTAATAAGGTGGGGGGGATTTCCCTCGTACAGGGGGGAAATTTGTCGCGCTATTTATCAAGCGATTTCGATTGTATTTGGCTAGATCGCTCGATATCTAAATTCTAACAAATTTGGGAGTATGAACAAAATCGGTCAAAAGCAAGTCGAGATATATGCTTATTAAGATTCAGTTAAGGAAATGTCACGCGAGGTCTACTGCTTAAAGAACTATTAGTAATTAAGGTAATATCTAAAAAACTTCAGAAAATATCAATCCATCCAGATATACCTAGTAGTATTTCTCAACCGCACATGTATATTTCTTAAAGCCGGGGGCCAAATATTGGCTATGTTAGCTAAAAATTATAGTCTTGGTTCCAACACTCCAATGTGTGGATCGATCTTGGACTGATATTGGACGCAAATCGAATACAGTAAAAGCTCTTTATTCGCGGGGTATATGTTCCATAAATATGCCGCGAATACAGAAACCGTGAATACGGAATGGTAATTTATATGGGATTATAGGGGATACGTTCCTAGGTGACAAAATAAAATAAAAAACATATACCTTAAAAAATAATTTAATTGAAGTTTTTGAACATTTTAATTAATTATCTTAAGGCTTAGGCAATGGCTTCTTTGGTTGCGGTCTTCGATCCATAATGACAACGCCACTACCATTTTTTCTTTTGCTGGATCACGAAAAATGTTCGCTGACAGTAAAGTTGAAGATACAGACGACCTTATTTTATCTTCGGATTTTTTTATCGATCGTACAGTTGATTCGTTGACATTGAATGAGCGTGATATGGATGCAAATGACTCTCCAAGGCATAAACGATCAAGCATTTCTATTTTCACTTTAAGCGGTAATACAGATTTTTTTCGTGTCGAAACTCGTTTCTCATTTTTTTTAGTTGACATTATAAACTAGGAAGAGTGCAGTAGATGTGTTACTCGATCACAATTTTTGTAACGAATGTGAAAGACGAAACAATAAAACACGCAAAGCGGCTTTTACTATAAACGGAACAACAACATTTAAAAATATACTTTATTTATTGAGCTATAAGGTTGCTTTCATTCTGTTTGTTTATATTCTCTAAAACACCGATCGCGGCGAAGGCGGCTTGTGTCAAAGGCCTCGGCGATATCATTTAACAACATACTTTAGGCAAACTTGTAATAAGATCTATTTTACTTTTTATTAGTCCATTTGGCAAGGATATTGGGTTGGATACCTATTGGAATATTTTTATTATTATGTATGTACTTATTAGATCCGCAAATAAAAATTTTTTTAGTCGCGAATATAGAAATTGGGTCGCATTTTTTTAATCCGCGAATAGTGAAAACGCGAACAAAGGAAGCGCGAATAAGGAGCTTTTACTGTAATAATAAGTGACTCTGATTGGCTCTTAAATTTGTAGCCAAGCTCTTGCGTCCAAAGTCAGCGTCCAATATGTGGCCCCGGCATAAACGAGCATAAAGTGGCAATATGCTAAATCTATTTGCATCGTAACAGACACAAGTACGTTTGAAATGTTTGTTGATGCAAACTTTACAGCCGAGAGAACATCTGGGAATGTTTATCCTTCAATAGTTAGGTTATAGAGATGAACTTTTATCGCTCTACGTCTTAATTAACGTAGACAATTAATTTTGTAAGTGCTTTTAGATAGGTTTTGAATAAGTTCAGGTTTATTTTAAGCGATTTAAATTTCATAACATTTTATAGGACGAGCTCGCTTTGACTTATTGGAAACGTGAGGGATACCTACGTACAAACCATATAGGTACATCGGTGGGTCTTCCTCATATGTCATAAAATTGTAAACATATACTTCAGCGCTCAAAAATCAGTTTAAGGTTTCAATTACACTATGCATTCAATTGAAATTATTTCAAAATAATTATAATATTACATGCAGTATTGTGATGTCAATAATATTAGATTAGTAGCCAAGGGCTGTAAGGCATCAATTACAGCCCGAGATATTTAGGCGCACGAGCGCAGCGATAGCGAGCGAGCTATAGTTCGAGAGTGCAATTGGTGCTTACACCCGAGCTAACTATTCTGCTTTACATCTCGATTGTGAGGAAAAAACCGGCATTACAAGAATAAAATATTGTTAATTGCTGCTTCAGCTTCCATTTTCATTGAATCGGTCAGCTTATATCTTCATCACTTGAAGAACTCATGTTTATTTCCTAATTAGCACGTAATTGTAAAAAAATAAACAATATTAAAAGTAAAAGTTTTCTATTCCGCCTTTTTTCATTAAAAATTATCAAGTAAAGAACTTTTTAATTTTTTTTTTCAAGAACGAAATTGAGTTTTTCTTGCTGTTCGATATTTAAAATTGATGACTATTATACTCACACAAAGACAAGGCTGAATAAATAGCAAAGCGACCTCTTTGGTTATTGGGCTGAATGCATGATGTCTATTGCCAGTATGATGGTTAGATGTACGCTAACTTTTTGAAAGAAAGAAGTGTTTTTTTTTAATTACTTACCGCCCTAGGGCTTTCCTAGCTACATTATTACCCTAGAGCGATTAGTCACCTACAAGCCCCAAGTTTAGAGGTAATAAGAACCTCTTACCGAACAAGAGCTGTAAAAGTATGTATTCACCGTAGGTGTTTTCAATTTAAAGGTTATGCACGTTGTAAGCGTGGTTTATTGTCGTAGTCAGTATTCATCAGACAAGATGTGGTAAAATAAAAAACCTTTTCAACTTTAAATGCGTTAATATGTGTATATTCCAGTGTATATTCCATCCTCATTATCCATCAATACGGAAAAAATTTAAATCCTTGTTAATATGTGTATATTCCATCCTCATTATCCATCGATACGGAAAAAATTTAAATCCTCAGCACCCTAATGTAGAACCCAGAGCATATTAAGCTTAGAACAACAAATATTAGAATAAGTTTAAAAATAAATATTTCTACGGCATTGTTTTTTTTTTGTATTTTCGTTCATTGTTACATAACCTGGTCAATTTTTAAATTCACCAAGAAAATCATTTAGAGCTTAAAACTTTGTTGGTTGAACTTATGTATCAGTCATGCATTTAAAACAAAGTTCTCAAAATTTTAATCAATTCAGACGACTATATTGACCAAATATAAATGCAGCACTTTGTTATCTGAGCTTCTGAGGTAAGTGCTACTCAAAATGACAGTTACAACGAACATACGGCAAACAAGAAAGTATCTCAAAATAAAAATACTAACAACGCTGAGTACCGTTCAGTATAACTTTGAAATTATGAAGAAGGCGGCAAGGTACCAAATAACAAACATGATATCTTTACTGCCAAAAATGAACAAGAAGTTGTATGAATAACAAAATTGGGGCAAGTAATTCTGCGATATACTAATGTACATTTTTGAAAGACATGTAATAAACAATTTCAAGGACTCTTTCCTCAGTATACAAGAGGCTGAACTTTGCAATTTTGATATTTTCGCCAATTGTGCACCGATTTCAAAAAAAATCTTTTTTATCTCGAATGGGTATAATCCCATGATAATTTCATTTTGATGATGGGTGTCCACATTGTACAGGTTTTGGCCCACAGATCTTCGTGCATGCGGCAGATATGTCTGCCGCATGCACGAAGTGTTTTTGTATTGTATTGTATATGTCCGGCCCAATTCCATTTCAGACTTCCAGCCTTCTCTCCGACATCTAGGATCTTGGTTTTGGAGCGCAGTTCTGAGTTTCTGATACGGTCAACCAACCTCACTCCAAGAATGCTGCGCTCCATAGCTCTTTGACATACCCCGAGCTTGGACCTTTCATGTTTAGTCAGAGACCAAGACTGTGCGCCGTAGGTGAGTATGGGGAGAATGTGGACACCCATCATCAAGAGACCCCTCGGTAGGCCCAAAAAAAGATGGCGAGAAGAGCTTGATTCCCACTGCAGTGGATGGAACACCAAAGCTCTCGATTGAGAAATATGGAAAGAGGGAAGGGAGGCCTTTGCCCTGCAGTGGGACAATAACGGCTAAAAATAAAATAAAATAAATAATTTCATTTTAATTTTATCGAAATCGACTAAGCCATTTTTGATATATCAACATTAATGTTCATGGATGAAAAAATAAATTAATACTTGATACGAAAAAAGAATCATAGATGCCAAAAATATTGCGTATAAGTAACAACCACACAAAACAAACAAATTTTATAATCTTACAAGCAAAACTGTCTTTTTCATCCGCGGTTTGATGTTTATACCAAATCATGAAAACTTCCCGTACATCCGTTTAAAAACCTCATCAACCTAGATCATCCAGTTTGTTTAACACATTACCGTTCTATATAAATAAATTCAACCGAGATTCTAGTTTATAGCCTCTTCAATGTTGGATTAAATAACTGTTTTAATGAATTTGTAATATTCATAAATATTGGTGAATTGCTCTTATTTCTTGATGTTACACACGCGATTCTACGTAATAAAGTAAAATGTTATGCTTGTGTTTTAGGTATAACAGTTTGCACGCCGCTCTTGCGTGCGTAATTTCCGATTCTCTTCCAAGAATTAGATAATGAAGTGGAAACATTTTCTGAAATGCAAAATTTGAAATGGAAGATGGTACCAATAATGATTTTCAAAATGAAAGATACAAGGCAAATAACATGTAAAACATGTTTGTTAAAAATGATAATGGGCAATTACTTACATTAGCAGATATAAAAGAACATAACAGAAGTATTGTAACAAGTAAAGTGCTTTCAGAAGTTAGCATTGGCCTCAAAGTCAATTTCAATAAAGCGTATAATATATTCGTTGACATCGATATATGCACTAACGATAAACGTTGCTGAGAAGGTAAAGTAAAGATGGCACCAAATAGCTTTATTTACTCTAAAGCTGACGTTAAATCATAGAATATGATTATTTGTTTAGATTTCTAAACTGTCGCAGGGCCAACATCAACAGGTAGAATAAACCAAATTGTCTGATTGGCAACTGGCCATACACCGCACGTGTTAGAAGGTGTGGCGATTAAATATAAATTTTATTTCGTACAGCATAAAATTTTCCAAACGAATGAACACGCGTTTGTATCCCAGTCTAATATTGTCTAGTATTTTAAATAGTATTATGATTTAATTCAACGCTACAGAGAATGATGCTTTTTGCACAAGTGCTAATTGCCTGTCATCACCTAGACGCTTCAGACAGCATCTTTGAAATTTGAAATGTAATAAGAGATATGTAAAATTTACTATTAATATCGGTTGTATATGCATTAACGCCTGCTAAGAAGACATGCACCGAAATGACATGAGTAGTGTAAAAAATTGAAAATGCGTAGGCATTACATTGGACAGTTCTGATAGCGGCTTATTAACACGCAGCCACAGATTAGATAATAGTAAACTTAGAGACTGCTATGACTTGATTGAGACTCGGTAACAGATGTCAGCCTCAAGCCTTGATCCCAAAAACAAAATTACAGCTAATACTGGCAATATTGCTTGCAGTTCACGATCTTTAGAATTCGAATTTTCAGTTTAAAATACGTTCCAATTTGAAATAGCTACTTCATAATCTTAATATATATAAATCTCGTATCACAATGTTTGTCCTCAATGGACTCCTAAACCACTTAACCGATTATAATAAAATTCGCACACCATGTGCAGTTCGATCCAACTTGAGAGATAGGATAGTTTAAATCTCAAATTATAGTCGCAATTTTAATTTATTTAGCCACAGCAACGCGTGGCCGGGTCAGCTAGTATTGTATAAGAAAATCTCAGCATTGCACATAAAGCTTAGAAGGTAAGGTAAGCGCACAAACAGGTCTTAGCTGAGCCTATGACCGTCCAGCCGACTTGGAATTTCCTACGTTAGGCTCTACATAATAATTCATGTTTTCTATCCTCCATTGAATGCCAATTACTAGTCGTTACCAAGTGAAGTTTCGTAAGTGGTCATGTCCAAAATTTCATCTATTATGCATGCTAATTTATCAACTAGACGGAATAGGACTACAAAAGATGACACTAAGTTCGTGATCGCATCAAATTGAGAAATGTGGTCGTGACTGGGGTTTTACTAGTTGGCATAAAAACGTTTGCTGTAAATGTCTACACCAGTGTCGCCATTCGTGATTATCTGGAGTAAGCTGATTAGTATTCTAAAGAGATCTTTTCGTACGTTTACAGGATCTCATTTCGACATTTTCTTTTCGCCGAAATTATATTTTTGTATCTTTTTGCCCAACGTAGCGTAGGACATTCATCGACAAGGTAGACAAACGATCCGATAAAACAAGTTGTTTGCAAGCCATTTTTAACCGATCTTATTAGAAATATGTACGAGGCTTACGTCTTACAGTGGACGTTTTACGGCTGATATGGTCAATGGTCATAACCTAAATGACTGATTGTAAAATTAGTGTTTGTAGAGATATTATAATTATTTTTCACCAAAAATGGAATAACCGACCTCAACCGTGCAAAGTTCGCACGGATTGATGTAATTTTCACTATTATATTATTGTTGATTTATAAGAAATAGCTCAGCTGATTTGGATAAAATTTAAATGAAACCATTACTAAAGTATGATATACCAAACAAAAAAAAGAATTATCGAAATCGGAATACTCTGTAAAAAATTATGCGTGATCATATATCAAAAATATATATATAATATGTAAATGCGTCGACTTGAGATTCTACTACGTTGTTTCGTCGGTTAATTTTATAATAGAAAAAAAACATTTAACTAGTTTATATATACACACTTGTTTTTGAATTTAAACGCAATAAAATTTTAGGTATTCTTAAATGATTACACAATCACTTAATTTTATTACTTGCTCTGACAGAGTACTTGTAGATAAAATGATGGCGTGCCTCCAAAGCTGTCATAATTAACTTTAACTTGACAAACCAATAAAAACCCGCTGGTTTTTTTATACTTTGCCCATTTAATACTACTAAATGCTTCATAGGCCTATAATGTTTATCTACTTCTAGCTTAAAAACAAGTATTTTGCATAAATATATATTTATAAGTCAATTTATGTTAGTAGAGAGTCTAAAAAAATAACTTGAAGTAACTTGTCGAGCCCACTACTTAAACAGTAGTGGGCTCGACTATGTAGGCTTTAGTTTAGGCGATTTAAAACTTTTGTCAAAACACCTATTTTTATTGCAATTCATTAAACAAAGATAACTGTTAACATAAATTTAAATCAGAATATCGCGATATCGTTTAAGGTTTTAATTTTGAAATAAAATGCGCTATGACTGTAGAATACTGTAGATGTCCCTTCAACCCGGTTAAATGGATCATAATAACATCATTGAACAATATGAATTGAACTGGGTTGGGTTGAAGTAACTACCAATTATTTTAAATAGCTACAATTATTTAATTTATATATTTTTTTTTCAAAGCTATCTGACAAATAAGGCCCTAAAGTAATTAGTGATATGGATTATGTACCATACCAATGGTACCAGCTATTACGGAACCTACAAGGGATTCATCCTGTCTGGACCACATTTATGTCAGTCGATCAAAAAGTAACCAGGCGTTACTTGGAGTTGTGGCTCGGTCGGTTATAACAGATCATTACCCAGTAATGCTGGGCATGAATTTAAAAAACAATAAACTCCCTCGCCCTAGCCGCTGTATGATTAAAAGAGATTTAGATGCAATTAAAAGAGAGTTATCTGAAGTAAACTGGAGTTCTATTACAAATACTTGTGATGTAAATGAAGCGACCAATTTGTTTACAAAATGTCTGACAGATATTGTAGTTAAGCATACGCATGAGGTGCGACTAAGCAGAACACAACATAACCTTAAGCCTTGGATTACTCCAGGGCTTATTCGTTGCATGAGACACAGGGATAGACTCCATCAGCGAGCAAAACTTGATCCTAATAATATTATTTTGCAAACTTCGTATAAAAGATATCAGAATTTTCTTGTAAGCCTCATACGCACACTCCGTCTTGAATATGATAGAAAAGAGTTAGAGAACAATAAAAGCAATCCGCGAGAGCTTTGGAAATCAATTAAATCTGTTTGTAACTTATCTACGCAAAAACAAACACAAACCGAATTATTATCGCTGCAAAATTCTAATAGCACGCAACATTCGCTTGACATATGTAACACTCATTTTGCGACTGTAGGTCAACGATTAGCAAACCAAATTCTTGAGGATACTGGTGAAACCCAAGAAAACTTGGCTAAATCTGTTAAAACTCTAAACTCACCTGCTGAATCATTCTTTATGAGTCCCACGGATCATGAAGAAGTGGATAAGTTGATTATGCAACTACAGAACGGAAAATCACCGGGTATTGATGGTTTAACAAATACTCTTATAAAACACATTAAAAACGAAATTATAGCACCGTTAGTACACATATATAATCAAAGTTTCTCTAACGGAATTTTTCCGGACCTGTGGAAAGTTGCTTCAGTTAGCCCAATTTACAAGAGTGGTCCTAAAAGCAGCATAGAAAATTATAGGCCCATTTCACTTTTAACGGCTTTTTCAAAAATATTAGAAAAAATAGCTAATTTAAGACTAACTAGATTTTTAGATTTACATGGTATTATATCCGATAGACAATTTGGTTTCAGGAAGGGTAAATGCACAGAAGACGCAGTGTCGTTGCTAACATCTGTAGTGTCATCCAAACTAGATAAAAAACAAAAATGCGTTGCTGTGTTTTTGGATTTAGCGAAGGCGTTCGATTCTGTCTCAATACCAATACTCCTGCAGAAATTGTACAAATCAGGAATTAGGGGGATTGCTTCAAACTGGTTCAATAGCTATTTATCGCTACGTAAACAATGTGTAAAGATCGGAAATGTATCCAGTGGTACTCTTGGCATTGACTTCGGTGTACCACAAGGTAGCATTCTTGGGCCTACTCTGTTTAATTTATATATCAACGATATTCATGATATGCAACTGAAAAATGCAGAGGTCGTTTGCTATGCTGATGACACCGCGATTGTGTTCTACGGTTCTACATGGGCCAATGCCCTAGGAAATGCTGAAGTTGGTATGGCAAGTGTTTCTGGGTGGCTTCAAAGAAATCTCTTGACGCTAAACACGAAAAAAACAGTTTATCTGTGTTTCCATAAAACTAACGCTTCTGCCCCCGACATACATACTAACCTGAAGCTCCATAAAGTCTCTTGTAGCGGAACAGTCTTATGTAACTGCGAAGCTCTGACCAGATTTAGGTCAACTAAATATTTGGGTGTTATTCTCGATGAAAACTTGAATTTCAAAAATCATTTGATTGCTCTTTCGTCTCGGGTACGCAAAGTTATTGGGATTGTGAAAATTTTACGTGACGTCGCACCTTCAGAGACACTGAAGTCGGTATACTACGCTTTATGCCAGTCTCTCTTAAATTATTGCATAACCTGCTGGGGAAGTGCCGCGGCGACCTTCATCATACTTCCTGAACGAGCTCAACGATCTGTACTTAAAGTGATGATGAATAAGCCGCTGAGATACCCCACGGCTGACCTGTTCAGGGAGAGTGGTGTACTGAGCGTTAGACAGTTGTTTATTCTCAAAACGTCGCTCTCTGTTCATAAGTCCGTGCTTGCTGCCCGTGACGGTGGAGAAACGTCGCAAAAACGTTGTCGAAGATTGCCCTTTCCTCAAGTAAAAACTAGTTTCGCGCGTCGGTTTGGCCTTTTCATCAGATCTCATATATATAATGTCATTGATAGATACTGCAGTTTGAAGGATAAGTCAATTTACGAAGCCAAAAGGACAGTATGTGGGTTTTTGTCGACTTTGGATCACAGAGAGACGGAAGACTTGCTAAAGATATTGTCTTAATCTTGTTAATTAATAGGAGTATTATTTAATGAAGAAATAATAATAATAATAAACTGAAACTACGTTGCACCTGATTATGTACTTATTTAATTTGTGTTTTTGAGCTTTGGTTTTTTTTTTTTTTTTTTGTAGATTAGTTGTAGTAAATTAATATGTTATGCTTAGCTTTATCATTTGTTTATTGTGATTTTTATTTTTCTGACTTGTAAATTTGTAAATTCTAATAGTGGTGTTAAATATATTAAATGTAAATATTACTTACATTTTTAATCGTATCAGGTTTCCCGCGATACAGGCCCAGCCTAGTGCGGGAACCGCTGTTTATCTAGCATTGTATAAAACTATCCATAAACATATGTTTTCTCTTAATAAAACTTCTCATGCACTTGTGTATCTTATGTTTATGTTAATAAATACATTTTCATTTTTTTTTCATTTTCATGTATTTGTAAATTGGTATGTCTGTTTTAAATTCCTACCATGATTGCACCTCGAATGGGTCGTATTTACCCGGGTCACGTGGACTGACGAAGTAATACATTAAACACTTAGCATAATTGCATTATTCATACCATACCCACTTATGTGGTACTATTCGAAAGAAAAATTAGGTTGTTTTATCACTAGACGCAGTGAGAAAGCTAAGTAGCCACAACTCTAAAATAACCATGGCTGAAAGAATGAAGTGGATTCGCATTAATGATGAAAATCTGTAGCCAAAGCTTTATAAAATGGCGGTGATAAAATGTATAGGCGCACACACATAAAAACTACTACAAATAATAATAATCAACGATAATTTTTTTTTGCTTTTTTTTAATTGATGTTTTTCGTTTAGCTATTTTTGCAAGTTGTCTTCGCCTGTAATTACTGTGACATTTGACTCTGTGTGTTTACTATGCTAAGCTTTTTATTGTGTATGTGTAGATGTACATAGTGTAGGCGGACTAATTAATAAAATAAATAAATAAATAAAATTCAATTGATATAAGTGATATTAGAACTACAATTACCTACTGTTCAGATGTCACATTAGTAGTCTCCCAAATATGGCGGATAGTATCTAAAGCGAAGTGTAAATTTCAAAAGCGAGTGTCTTCACAACCAATCTTTATACGTCCATGAAAATAGCAAATACTCTTAAAACAGGCAATAAAACCAGACATTAAATGCGCAATGTTGCGAATTATAATAAACATATTAGAATAATAGCGTGAGAAAGATCATAAAGAGAGGAAAAATGCGCACTAACTAAACCGGAATAGAATGTAAACGATGTTTATCACGTTGCTAACGAACTGATTTCATAGTAGACCGACTAGGAATTGAATGGGTGCTAGAAATGAAATAAGGAAAAAAATTATAACTGACTTCAAACACTAACACACTGAATTTGGTTTAAGATCTGCAGATAACAACAGATTTACACAAAAGTACATCCACAAAGAAAACTTAAAAGAAACCTTTTTCTTTTCTGAAAATGCATAGAAAAACATAAGATGTTGTTTTCAAACTTTTTTTTTTTTTTTTTTATTTCGAATAGGTTTGCGTTTGACTACACACTGCCTGATGTTAAGCAGATGTGCGGTCTAGGGTGTAGCACGCTTACCTGGAAGATACCTATTTACTCGGGATTTGAAGACACTCACGTTGTACTTTAACGGGAAGACAGACCCAGGCAAAGCGTTCCACATTCCGGCTGTTCGTATGAGGAATGAGGATTCAAAACGCTTGGTTCTAACGCGCGGAATGTCCACCATAAAAAGGTGGCGCTTTGGTCGCGTCCGTCTAGCCGTACGATAGAAGAAAGGGGCAGGGCAACATTCGCGATTTCAACACATACTATATACTACGGGACTAATCGCGCACTAAAATTACGAGATAAATAAGGATTAGGACGGATTAGATTGCACGGGTAGACTTAATGAGTCTACGGGTGAGTCTACTCGTGACCAGGGTCGATGCAACTCGGCCGAAACGTCGGGATGATGAGGTGTTTATTTATCTCGTAATTTTAGTGCGCGATTAGTCCCGTAGTATATAATAATAAAACTTAAGATATTTAAAGAAAACAAATCATTTTGTTAGTGGTTATAAAACTAATTTTACATAATCTTTTTTAAAATTAATCGTTTCAAACAAAAATATATAATTTAATTCTGTCTATACCTAACTGATGAAAATATTTTATATTATATATATCGGGACTAAGCTCACGTGTAGGGATAGTCGTAACGACTATAGTTTCGGTCTCATTCGGCGAACTTTCTCAAGTTGGCGAGTGCTAGCACGCGGAGCCGTCTCCCAGTGCATTGCGAGACGGCTCCGCGTGCTAGCACTCGCCAACTTGAGAAAGTTCGCCGAATGCGACCGAAACTATAGTCGTTACGACTATCCCTACACGTGAGTTTAGTCCCGTTATATATAGTATAAAATGTGTGATAACCACGTAAATTTTCATGATGAAAATATTATTGAAGAATTTAAAACCTTCTTGTTTGAAGCAGATAGAAAAGTAAAAAACAATAGAACTCAAGCAAGCTAAATATAACGCAGCACTAACCGTGTAACAGGCCTTGATGCCACTTGGAAAAGCTATTTTTAAATTCAATATCAGCAGTTATAGCAATGGAGATGACCTTATGCTCTCAATAACTAGATTCATAATAAATTAAAGACATCTTCTGGTTTTTGTATGGAAATACATTATTTTTGATGGTAAGTACAACACATTCAATTTTGATATATGATACTGAGACTCGTGCCAAAATTTTGTAGAAGTCATAAATACTGAATTTATGAGACTAACGTAACGTAATAAATTATAAATTAAGACTAATAAATATATTTATTATAAATACTGTCTTGTTAACGATTTTATTAGTATATCAGGTATGTCAAAGGTCGTAGACTCCGTTGTCCTTGAAGTGGAAATAATATTAAAGTAAATATTTATTTTCCAAAAATACATTAAAAAAGCAAAAATTATAAATAGTGTATTTTATGTACTCGTTGTTCTATCAATTCTCTGGATAAAAATGTAATTAAAATAACCTACATCTATATAGTACTGTACTGTACCAGCCTTTTTAATAGTCCACTGCAGGACGTAGGCCTACCCACGAAGGGTGATTGGGCCATATCCACCACGCTGGCCCAGGGCGGGTTGGTGGATTCACATACACCATAAAATTTCTTCTACGGACGTATGCAGGTTGCCTCACGATGTTTTCCTTCACCGAAAAGCCAGTGGTGTGAAATAGTGGTGTGTGTCTATATAGTATACTCCTTTAACAGAGCTAGTTCTAATAAATACAGTATTATATCATATCAATATCAAAAGCCATCTACAAAGACAGCATTAACACGATTTAATTAATTGAAAACTTTTTGCTCTCTAGCATTAGAAGAGCTTATTTTTTTACTTTCGAATTCGGACATATATTTATACGATTCCTTTTGATAATTATCGCCTAATTCAAATCAACGAAGCGACTAACCTATGATAAAAGCAATCGTACTCGCAGTTACAAATGAAACTTGTTATTTTACGAATGTCTGGATACATTCATTTCTTAACATCTTAATTTATAAAGACATTAGCTAATATAAAAAAAAAAACTTGACAAATGCCAAACCGTACGCCGGTTTGGCATTAATCAATCAATTATGGTTCCGTACTCAAAAAGGTTTATCCCACAAATAAGATTTTCGTATAAAATGTTCCAAGACGGGGCAATAACTCGCACTATCAAAAAGCCAAGCCAATCATGTAGAGCCAAGCTTCTAACTCTAGACGCCTTAATTCTATAAGCCATAAACTCCACAAACTACATATTAATAAAAATATGTGGCTTGGCCGGCTTGGAAGCGCATCGAAAAAAGGTAGGTTCATTTCGCTTGGCCCGTCTTGACGGGAGCACTACCGTGCCTCCAGATTAAAGGATATTTTTAGACTTTTTGCTACGCTTTACATTTAATAAGTATAGAAAAAAATCAATTCTGATGCTACATAATATATTTTATTGATTAATTACTATGCGAATTATAATATTAAATTCAATATCGAGGCAAAGCAAGCAGAGCGCTAGCCATTCGATAGCAAGATATAGCAATACTAATGTTAAGATTATGGGCGGGTTAAACAATTGGCACATGATCAACAAAAATATGGTAATAGAGATACCCTTACTCAACAGTGAAATAGTGGTTGATGACGATATCAATACAGTGTGAAAAATAAACAAATAAATATTGGGGGACATCTTACACATGGTCTCTGACCCCCAAACTAAGCAAAGCTTGTGATATGGCTGCCAGAGACTGATATACTACATATACATATTTTAAATACATACTTATATAAATATTACCTAAATAACACCCAGACATAGAGCAAACACCTATGTTCATCACACAAATGCTTGCCCTGGGTGGGGATCGAACCCACGCCTCTTGTGATCCAGAAGTCAGGTTTTATTGAGCCACAGAGGCAATCAAAACAGATACGAGTATAGATTTTGTATAAAGATTCCAAAACCCGAGCCCAATAATGATAGATAGGCAAATAAAGCTCACCTTTTAACTTTAGTAAGGAACCCTTTAGAAGAAACATGATTGCTCAACTGATTATTCACCATGCGTATTGTTTTCTTTTATAGACAATAAATTATTTATACGGATGAGCACACCAACAATCATCCTATTGTCATGCAACACAGCAAGAAATTCTTAGATGGTCCGTGGTACCACGTGCTTTTCAGAAAAGGATATCTCTAAGTCACGATTCAACAAGCCTTTTAGATCTTCTATCTTAAGATCTCATCGAACAGAATATAGATAAAGGTTTAACCGTTACAAACACATATGGGTCTTGACTGCAATTCAAAAGCCTTTACAAACATGTAATGATGGTGTTCCATTAGAGATGAAACATGAGTTCGAAAGTAACAATGAGACAAACAGAATACAATGTTATTATGCGAATAAAAAGATCAAAGAAAGTAACAAATTACCCCTTTCCTGATATAGATGAATGTAATAATTTACCAAACGGGTCATTATAATTTATAATATTTTAATGGGACGTGAGTTAAAAATAAAGTTAGGGAAATGTTCTTCACATTTCAGCGACAAATTTATATTAGTTTTCTTTGGTGGAGATTTATACTATGTGGTCAAAGACGTAAATCAAGCAACGCTGCAATATCTAGTCGAAAATAAACCTGGAACCAAGGTATTTACTTCGCAATTGCAACACGCAAAATCTTATGCGGTGAAGCGTCCTTGCTTTCGTGATAAATGTTTATACTACTGAAATTTATTGGTCAGCACGCTTCTTCAACTAATATTATAATATGTATGTATAAGAGGATATATTTTCAAATTAATAGACAGGAAATCGATGTTTCACGTTTAGTTGCTATGTAATGAATATATGACTTTGAATCGCGTCTTCCTAATAGTAAATTTTCCTTACTATTCAGCATTCGAGCTATATTTTCGGCAGAGCTACAGTTTTCTTACTCTATATTTTTTTCCCTATAAGTCACTTCTTTGTATAATCCTGTTTTTCTGTGAAATAAACTAATTACCATTATAAAATTAATTAGTAGCGAGCATAGACATTTGCAGTTGCACAGCTCTTAGGAGTAGAATGGATGATGATGAAGCTAATACTAAAATAGCAAATTGCAAGGTTATAAAACCTGTGTGATAGCTTAAGTACCTATCTAAGTCTGCTGGCTATACCTATATTTTAATTTTGTCTATATTTTCCTCGTTTTGTTTGAAAGCATGTAAGTAGGTACGAAGGTAAACCACGTGACTATGATGATGACGTTTAAATTATAGGCAGGTTATAAAAACATTTCTTTTACCTTTCTCATTTGTTGTCCAAAACCATAAATATAATTAGGAAAGAAAAAATGCCAAGTCGATGTCCAAAATCATTTGATAATACGTCTATAGTCAATTTGTCACCTTTTCTGGCATTCATTAGGCATGGCCCAAACACGCGGATGTTCGAAGATCGAAGATGATGCTCTAACATCAATGTGAGTAAAACAAAATCATATCAATGGGCTAGACCTAAATAACGGGTTAACGTAGGGGATGTTCCAGGAACAGGAAGAATAGCCACGTTGTCACTGGTGTCGATGGTCGAGATAAACAACGAGTCTCGACAGAAAGTATAGCAAATTGCTAAGAGATCAAATCGATCACGAAATCCCAAACCTTTCAAATGAGCACAAAAGCAAACTATTGTAGAAGATATAGTTTTACATAACCCGGATGCTAATGTTACTGAGTAGCGGTCATCTATTGGAAACAGACAGCAAAGTAACTATGAAGTATCCTTATTTGCCTTTTGAGGGACGGAATTTTAATAAGGCGTGGTTTTGGATTACACTATTCGAAGATCTCATTACAATTTTCTTCTCTTTCAATAATATTCTACGTAAAAATAAAGAAAAAAATGTAGATAATTTTCGTAAAGAATGCAATATATATACAAATATGCTTACTAGTACCATATTCAAACAAATCAGTTTATCGGTCTTTTGATTATATTTCATTATCTAACGTTCTGATTACGTAGTGTGTTTTATCTGTGCCGAAATTAAAGATAGTATTTTAAATACTGTGTTATTAATTAAATATTATGTTGGCTGACGTTACCCGCGCATCGAAATTGAATGAAATTGCGTAGATTGTTATAAAACGCGTATTCGTTTCCACGTCGTCACTTGCTGAAGCTATAATAATTAATAAATCATTTTTAATCAAAAAATGAATAGTAAATGTACACAAAAATTTCAGAATCCCCGAATTCCTGTGTTATAAAAGTCAGCCTCTTTCCTATTTCGGGGACAGCAGGCCAATCGCACTAAAAAATTATAGATGAACTACAATTGAACTTTAACTGAACTTCGACTTTTTGTCTATTTTCGTATCGCACTAATGATATTGACTAAAGTTGAAACGCAACTCGATCAGAGTTGGAACGTAACCGGTGTCAAATTAACGGTTGGTGTATGATGTTTAGCGCAATATCTAATTCCTTGAAGCTGAATCGAAACTTAACTATAATTGCAACCGAACTTTAACTGAATTACAGATGGAACGCAGCTGTTTAAAGTTAACGCGATTGGCCTGCTGGACGATCAATACATAGTGATCATCCAGCCTTTCAAGATAAGTTTAGAAATGATAATATCAATATATAATAATGATTATATAGACCAAAGAAGAAATAATAATTTTAGGACGTCCTTAGCACATTAGTAACAAAACAAAAAAAATACTATACATATATATGGGGCTTTTAAAACGAAACATTAACGCTTAGTTGAATCCCTATCGACATTTCTGACTATTCCTCTTTTTTATCTTTGTATTTGTATGTAATATCTAATTAAGTTTTAAACTTAACATATAAATCAAAATAAAGTCAAATTCTAACAATGACTGACAGTATATCATAGATTTATAGACATCTGCGACTACAATGAAGCAAATATTTACATCAAATGCATGTAATACATTGGTAATGAAGTTAATAAGAAAGATCAAACAAAATCGGTGTTTTTTTTCTCTCTCTCTCTCTATTTTTTTTTAATAGAAAAGTACCTACTTTTAACCAAATATAGCAAAATGCAGTAATTCAGATGAATAAAAGTGCAAAAATTTGCCCAAGGGCATTTTTTTGCATCAGATACAAAGAACAGGAAAATGAGTACGACACATTTTGCTCAAAAAAATGAGTCATCCTCATAATTGAAGGATTCGGTTAAATGCTGTCACAGAAGAAATGATTACAATGACCGTTTCATGTTAAAATAACTGTTCTTTTGACACCATCGAGACATAATTGTAGTTTTAAGAACTAATTATTTCAGTTCTTGGTCTTTTTTTTACGTTTATTTTGGCTTTTGTCCAGTAGTAAGACAATACAGGCTGAAAATTAATATTTTTCATACTTAGGCAATTGAACAAAAATATAGACAGCATCCATATCTGCTCTATGTCATCAGAATTACAGCAGCTTAGGGCAGACTTTTTGGTATAAAAATTGATTTTACGGTTTTATTTCATGGGTTTTATTCATTTGATCTTATCGAGACTATTACATAGAGTACTATAATAAATAATATTGATTTATTTAAGTCTCCTATTAATTATAATAAAATATTCATCTCCTAAAGCTATCTAATATTGAGCAGTAAATTTGGGTGTGGTTGATCAAAATTTGTGATAGTATTAAAGCTTATCATTACTATAGAAATAGATGCTAATATTAACTGCTGCTTTATTCAATAAATTTACAGATAAGCCCCTTAAGGACTGAGTTGGAAAGTTTCAAATCAGATCAATTCAATAATATTAGGTATTTGACGGATAAGCATATATTTTATTTTCAAAGGACAAAATGCGATTACGTCCATAATTCCACAGTAAATGGAATAACTCGACTAAATTTTACATTTTTAAATAACAGCTTACATCGTCAAGTAATCGTAAAAAATATAGGTACCTCTCAAAAAGTTACTTCTTACAATAACATTTTTTTTAAATAATTAATTAAAAAGGCAACGACGAAGTATAAAGTCAATATGCAGCATAGAAAGTTATTGGTATCTTTAATATTTTGGCATACAAAAAAAATATTGGTATGTTATCAGACGAAAAATATGTCAAGTCAAATATTTAGGCAAATGTCATAACCGTAAAGTTTTTGCTGCTATCTCATGTTATAAATAATTATTATTTTCAAAAAATGGCATGACCGACTTCAACCGTGTACAGAATTCGCAAATAATTGGCACGGATCGATGTAACATTTTTGACTTTATTGTTGATTTATTAAAAATGACTCTGCCGATTTCGATAAAATTTAAATGAGACCAATTTCGAAGTATGTTCTATCCAATAAAAAAAGAATCATTGTAATCGGACCACTACGTAAAAAGTTATGTGTGGTTACACATTAAAAAAAATTACGCGTCGAATTGAGTACCTCCTCAGTTTCGTCGGTTAAAAACTACATACCGTACCTAAATCTTAGCAAAGAATATATAATAATACTACGTAATCTTGGTCAAAAAGTATGATGTGAACGTTTCGGGGTCGTCGGATTGAAAATAAGTGATCCAATAAAACAACACACTTTTTTTTAATTATGTTGAAAAATTTACTTTGTAGTTTTAATAGTCACAACTAGATAAAATTAAATTAATTGTCTAAAACCTCTTTTATAAATAAGCTTTTCTCATTTATTCAAAATCTAATTACATAAACTATACTATAGTGGACACAAATTATATCAACTATATTACTGTTGAAAACGTGCAAAATATGAATTAAATACCTATTATACATACAAATTAATGTTAACTCCGATGGAGCTTGTGGAGGCACTGCCCACGCATATACTTAATGTTCTTCTGAAGTACGTTTAGTCACATCAGATAATTAGCTGGTCTAGTTAAATATTACATTAGGTCATCAAAAATTAAACTAACCTGGCTCCGTAAACGAAGTTATAGTTTTATGCCATCCCGTCATAGTGGAGTCATAGTTCAGACCAATCATAGCTCTCAAATCAATGATAAAACTAGTCTACTACTCGTGAACTATCTGTCAAACTTGATTTGATGACAACTAGCTGACCAATCAGAGAGAAGATAAAATGTATCTAATGAGAAACACAGCCAAAAATTAATTACCTATACTTAGCATGACTTGAAAAATCTCAGATGGGCGACTCTAAAAGGTGTTAATTTTTTTTTTAGCTAGGCACAATATTTCACCTGACGGATTGCAAGTATTATACAGGCAACATAAACTTATGCCGTCGTAAACGTTTGACTCTGACCCTGCTTAATTTAAGTACTTCGGAGTAGTTTGTCCTTGTTTTGTTTTTTCTTTCTTTGACAATTTTAATTCACTTATAAAAATAAAAGATGGACTAAAGTGTGTTTATAAATGTGAATCCTCGTAACTTAGTGGGCGTTACTTAAACCTGATGACTGACGCCCGATGTATCACAAATATATCAGCATTCATGTCTACAAGCATCACCTCATGTCACCGTTATTCTAGTTCTTTATCTGATATAACTGATTTCTGTAGGCCATTGTGGAGCAGCAATTATTTTCTTTTAGACCGTTGTTTGCATATATTTAACATATGAATTTGGTTAGCTGGTTGTTATAATTATAGTTTGATACTTTTCTTCTTCTGATTTTGAGTTTTGTATTTCGATTCTGATTCGATCTGCGACACACTTAGAGAATAAATAACTAAAGTATAATACTCTAAGGCGACACAGTCTTCCTGACTACTGCGGGTAGCATCGTTTCTTTTGTTTATGTAACCTTATGTTGTTTATAAAAATAATTTTGAATTTGATTGAAAGATTTCAAGTTGGATACCCCTTGAGTTATTCAACACCAAACGAAAATGTTCAGTAACAGTGTTCATCGTTTCTTGTCCACTTTTCTACTAGTTGAGAAGTTGCAGTTAATCTAAAAAAGTAGTTTGTATATTAATGAACTAATATTTTATGCACCAGAGCTCTACTATTGTTGCTGACCTTAACTGATCATTAGGCCAATCTATTAAGAAGTCTGCAAAGCCTTTATTACAAATTGCTTCAATTTTAGTCACAAGCGTAGTCTAGGAAGTTTTCTCGGAAGGCAATGCTACAAGAATGTTTGGTAACACTGATAGAGTCTGACTAACGAAAGTTGATAATGAAAAAGCGCGGCAAATTTAAAAAAAAGATTTCAGTATGGCAGCCCTAAACTGAGAGGGAAACACTTTTTCTCACTCACACATGTAGCATTGTTACCATACTGCGCTTCTGATTCTTCCAAATCTTTGGGGAAATTGCAAAAAATGTTTTTTTTTTTTCAAGTTTTAACTTGTCGTGTAGGTATTTCATATTGATTACGTTAATTATTTTCTGTATTTTGACGTAATTATTATGCCAAACTGAGGCTTTGCATTGCTCTCCAAATGATCCAAATGATTTCTACGCGTACCTATTTACTTCATTACGATGAAGACTATATGTATTATGAATCATTTTGTTCAGTTTAGTACATGACGTAGGTTTAAAAATGTTTTTAATACAAGGTAAAATACCCCAATTTAAAGGTAAATCCGTGATGGTAGTAGCACCGTGTGTTGTCATTTATAAAGTTAGCGAAAAATTCTAGTATCAACTTTCGTTAGTCAGACTCTATTGATGTAGTACCTATAATACCAAAAGGAGAATAAAAATTATTAGAGAATAATATCGAAGGCTTAATTTCTACAGCAGACTGACAAAATCTTATGATCGGAATGATAGTATTTTATGCTAGCATTAATTCTAATTTCAATATGTATCGTTTATATAACAGATACAATCACTAAATATAAGTTGATCTTTGCATTTTAAGAATAGGTCAGACTACCAGGCGGAAATATATTGAGTGTCAATAAATTATTTAGATAGAGCGAATTCCAACAAACCTAAAAGGTATTAAACTCAAAAAGGTTGCCAATGACCAATTATTGGATCAAGCTAAAGATTAATACAAGAAAACAGATTTTAATGGCTATCCAGCAACAGCAACGAATTCCAAAGAATATCATTTAATAGGTACAGTTATTTCTTTTTAAACATTTATTGTATTGCCATGATATTCTAAATAACTACTCACAGTTGTGTATGTCCATAAAAACGAGTTAGGTATTAAGGATAGGCTAAGAACAATCGTGTGGTGGAAGGCTCGGAATGATCCGCTATCGAGCTCGCAGCAAGTCAGTAAATAAGCAGTGCATGCATAGTAGAGTAGGCCTTTAATCTGTTTATCGCGTTTGTTTACGCGGAGTTCAACCGAACGGCGTATCACACGGAATCCATGCATGATTGTAGGAAACGGCAGCAAACACGACCGCCACGAAATACTAGCAAATAGGGCTTGAACCGAGAGTAAACTGCTGATTAACCGCCATTACAGAGCGTTCTATTTATAGAATCGCACCGAGATCACGTCTTTGTCTGCTGTAATGTAAAGTCATGTCTCCGAATGCGCCGGCGATCAAAACAACATTACATAACCTAAAACCCTAACGTCAGACTCACCGTGCGATGGATGTGGCCCCGTCATTTTGTCGACGTTTGTTTCTCGGTTTGCACAAAGAGCGTTTCACCGTGTGAGGTTATGGGCACGTCATGTTGACAGTGGGGTCGCACAGGTTAGGAGGGCCGGGGGGTTGTTCCGGCGCGTTTACGGGAATGGCATAGTTCGGTGCGGGCCGCGTCGGGTCGGGTGATCGCGGGCAATGAACGCGCGGGACGCGCACCAAGGTCGGGACGCGGAGGGAACGCGCCGAGGGCACACCAGTCACTCCACACGAGCGGTGGCTCCGCTGCCCGTATGGCAACTGACTCCGCTCGCTCCACCGCCGCGCGGTGCTGCGATGTGCCGATAAGCGGTATTATGGAATAAATAAAAACGCTATGCGGTGTGAATATGAATGAATGCAGCTATATTTACGTCACTTGTACTTTGAGTACGAACTATCACAATATTATTCACAATAGGTACGTCTTGTTAAAGCAACACACAACGCAGGCTATAGAGGCAATATAGATTCCAATAACTGTCCTGTCACGTGCCAAAGTTACTACCAGACACTGATCAAAACTTAATTCCAATTAAATTTCTATTATCTGATCTGATTTAATAACATTAATTCGTTATCTACTCAATCATAACCACTCCTTATTTGAATATCAAATCCAGATAGGCCTACTTCATAAAAAAAACTGGTTACAAGCAGATACAATTAGAAGCATAAGCATTAAGCAGGTATTTTGGTATGGAATTTTGAATTTTAATAGGCTCTAAGTAGTTTATACTAGTATTGTCAATATGAAGACAACCGTGCAAGATATAACTGATTGCCAATATTATGATGGAACACATTTAGAGTTAAGCGAAAATCACTATTACCCAGAAGAAAGCGTAACCTAGTGGGTCATAAACAAATCCCTTATAAAGTATGTGTTAAGAAATACTAGCAAGTTAAAATACAGAGTTATCTGCTTACCCTATACTAAGCCGGAGGGGAGTAGTAAAGACCATCGTTAACAACTCTTACTATGGAGCCAATCAACATTCAAGAAAAAAACATCAGTTGTACCCTTTGAGCAAATATCTATAGAGTCATAATCATGCAAAAAAGTGTAGGAGCCAAAACCCTGCCCAACCTACGTAGTGGGCAGGCTTTTTAGTTAGTCGTAAGGTGATTGCAAGACGACTGCAACGCCGCGCGATGCCGAAGTGCTCGGTTACAAGCACTCATTAGGTGACATAACTTCGAGATTCGAGAAAACGGGTCATTATGAATTATTTAATGTTATATCTAAGTTGGTATGTATGAAAGCTCTCGGACATTTTTTACTTCTTTTACTTAGGAACTGTGGTTCTGTAGATATTTGCTCGAAGGCTGTACCATACAAAACTGCAACCTGGAATCTACAAAATTTATGAAAAAGCTGTTTTACTTTTGATTTCCGGTTTGGCCCATAGTAACAATTGTTCATAATATTGATCTTAATCACCCCCTTTCGGCTTAGAACACCAGTTCAGGATAACCCTGTATGACAAGCTCATAGAGCTAATCACTCCAGAGCAATGCAAAAGAAACAAAGAAGGAACACTACGAGAAAAGAAACAAACTTTGTGGCTGGATTTTTTTCGCCAGTGACCTAACCTGAGCAAGAGATATTCAGATAGTATGAAATGGGCTCTTGAATGATTTTTTTGTGATAAATGAGGTTTATTCCCAGTGCTTGAAAAGATCATATTATTTGTATAAGTTTTTAAAAAAAAACTTTTTTTTATCTTTCCTTATAATTCCTTATAAATTACAAAGTTTCAAATTGACTCGAAACTAGCGTGTGACGTCACAATGGTACATCATCTTACCACCGTAAAGTGTAACATTGTCTCGTCACATGCTCTGGGCACTTGTAGTTATAAGAAAAAATTAAACAAAAATAGTTATGTTGATAATTACATTACAAAAGAATTTTTTGAAAAATATGGTTAAAAAATTATTATTATGAGCATAACTTTTCAAAAATTATTTTTTTTGAGATCCTAGAAATCATGTAGCAGCAGAGTGCTAGCCAAGACAAGTTAAACAAGCCCAAACACGACGGGTCTATCGTGTTTAGTACATGAGTTCCTATGGCCACCTTTCAACTCTATCATCAGATCAGCTCCATGGTACCATATTATTGCATATACATATGCGTGCTAAGTTTCAGCTCAATCGGAAACCGGGAAGTAGGTGCAATTTAACTTGCAAAATTCCATCCAAACTTACAACCATTGCAAGTTAAATAAAAGCGCGTCAAAACCTCTATAGCCAACCTCTGAAGGGTTTTTTTTTACATTTTGGAGTTGGGGAAGAGGTCTTGAATGACCAAGATTGGTGCTAATACTCTAGTCTTGGTCATTTTAGTTAGGAAATTGGGGAGGAGATTTGTATAACCATGACTGGTACTGATGAAATTCTCCAGCCATGGTTATATTAGGAATGGAGGATAGACAATGGATTCTATTTTGTAGTGGGGGAGTTGTTTTTAGCAAAGGAAGTGAGAGTATTGCGAGGGTGTGAGAGGTTGGTAGTTAACTCGGCGTCGTTGACGTTGGGTCATATTGACCCGAGGTGATTTCAAATGCCCAAGTTTTGGATTTTACGAGCTCTAGTTTTAATCCTACCAGTAGCTGGAGGCACAACATTCCTTCATCTGCACTGCCTGTAAACGCAGTACAATACATTTTATACTATTTATAACGGGACTAAACTCACGTGTACGGATTTGTAATTTCTATAGTAAAATCAGTACAATACAGTCTGTGTAGGATTTAGTTTTATTTGCCTTTATTGAAAATTTTCTTGTTTGTTAATAATTACACATAAATGCATTTGACAAATCACTATGAAAGTAATATTGACGGTCTTACATGAATTAAACTCAAAAATGATATGGGAGTAACATCGATGGTAAATTCTGAACTGGCGCACTTCGTTAATTGCAAACGACTCCCAAAAAGCATCCCCGGAATTTTCCTGAGGCTTGTATAATAATTTCAAATGTGTCTTTCAACAGAATAATAAAATAAACCAAAAAAATGATGTTTATCATATATAAATAGTTATAATAATGCCATAATTATTGCGTTCATATACTGCGAGAATTGCAGCAACTCTATGGCTAGGTATAATTAAGATGAAGACTAATTTTACTGGTATAATTGAAGTGTGCGATTGTACTTGGTCTCTATATTAGTGATCAAGATTTTTTTATCATTATTAGAGTATTTTTTCTATATGAAATTTTAAGTAATTACTGAAGTTGTGTTTTCTAAGCGGATTTTCCATATATTAGTAAAACATATAAAAATACACAAAATGAATAAATTTTTGTTTTTACTATTTTATTCTGTAAACAATAATACAAAACCAGTACATGAATAATAAAAATAGAAAAATGCCAATATGACTTCGTGTCAATATGACCCGGCGTCACAGTCCACGTAATTATTTTCGTGTTAAGACGAGGCACCGGGCCGAGAAACACGAAAACGGCAAAAACGAGTACTTTTGAATGCGCGATGTGAGAGGATGAATGATATCGATTCAAATTTAAAAAATGTCATAGATAAGGGAAAATCTTAATAAATTGAATGAACCGGACAAAATTTTGAAAAGTAACCGGCTTTATTAAAAAAAAAATAAAACAAATTGCTCACCAAAAAAATTTTAGTAATTCGAATGCTCAGAATTATCAGCGACAACACCCCATTATTTTTTACGAATAAAATAGCCAGATCCCTTTTCTTTATTATAAACCGAGAATTTTTTTTTTTTAAATTGTATATTATGAGTAATTAATTAAAAACTCAATCAAATCTCTTCGCGCCTACTCTAGTTTAGCTTTTACTCTACAGTGTTTGCTCAGAATATTTGATCCGGCACTATCTGGGCCGCCGCCGCCGTACCGGTGCGACGTTGCGACTCCGACGAGCGCATGATTCGCTCAGCGTCGGGCTGGCAACGCCGCAAAGTACGGACGGCGCGAGATGCGTGCTGTTTGTTTTTGGTTATTGTCTTCTAGGTACTCTGTGCGACGACAACCGAGTAATTTACTTCAGAATTATTTTCAAAATTATAAGTTAGACTTTAGTGTACTATATTATATTGTAGCTTTAGAACATTATTATAGTAGGTAGTAAGTTAGGTAGTATTTTTATTTGGTAGTGTGTAAATAGTAGTGAACAAGTGTGCATAGAAAATGGGGAGGAAAAATAAGCGGAAAGAATTGTTTTTACAAAAACGAAAAAGAAAACCTAAAAAAATGACGGAATGTTTGGGTAAGTCGAATTACATATATAATAAACTTGCAATAAATAGTTGCACTCTAATGCCCTAATAATAAAGTCTATATTTGGCAAATACACATTCGTCTACAGATTATGGATTATCACATTCTTACTACCTAGGTACTTCAATTTTTCTGCATTTACCTATATTTACAATTTTTTTAGGTCAAAAAAACGGAAACTGCAACCTGACGATTGTCAATCCACATCCTCAACAGGGCCAGTAGATAGAGAGTGAGTCCATGCCAAGTACCTATCTATCATGTCAGCAATCAATTTAAAGTATCTAGTAATAATACTCCGTCTATTCTTTATTTTCAAGTGTGTACCTACTAAGATTTGTCTGTACAAACTAACCATACTGTAGGAAACAAATATCAGAACAAAAAGCTATGGAGTCGTCTCTTAATATTTTAGAAACCTATCTAAAATAATGATATTTATTAGGTGATGTTCTATCACCTAAATAATTGTGTTAGCTTTAACTTTTTAATAATTATATAATTACATCATTTTATTTTGTAGCCACCCAGAAATATCACCAACATACGCAGAGTTACACAACGTGTTGCCGACATCTGGGGATTCAGAGGAAACGGTAAATTTAAACACTTTTTTTAAATTATCACGGTTATAGTATTGTCTTTTACCGACTTCAAAAAAGAGGAAGTTGTCGATAGGGTTATTATTTTTTCTTCTTTTAAATAAACGAAATTAAAATTATTCTCCCTGCTTTATCACAAAGATTTTCCAGGTATTTAGTGAGTAGTTAGTACCTATACCTCCGCCACTGTACTCCATTTTGTACATGTCTAATTCCTTTAATAGTAATGTAAGTAATTTAATTTCAGTTAAAAGAACCAAATCCTGAAAATGAAGAGTTACAAAATGTGTTGCCCACATCAGAGGATTCGGTGGAAACGGTAAACTTAAGTACCTTTTTAAACTATCGCGATTATTGTCTTGTCTTTTTACCGACTTCAAAAAAGAGGATGTTGTCGATTTGGTTATATTTTGAAAATGTCGTTTTTTACTTCGTCTGCAAGTTGAACTTGTGTAATTTTGTTTCAGTTAAAGGAACAAAACCCTGAAAATGAAGATATTCCATACATATTCGAAAGTACCTCTGAAACTACAGTAAGGATTTTGTTATAGCTAAGGCATGTTTACATAATAAGAAATTCAAACTAAATAAATACTAAAATATGTGCTTAAATTTCAGATTCATACAGAAATACCCGACTTGGGGCATCGAGTAATAGATGTTAATCATTTTACATCACAACTAATACAACTCTCTCAACATGAATCTCTGTTTGACTGCGGATTAGCCTCAATGAAATTAGTTTCTGAACATCGAATTGGATTACAATCGGAATTTACATTTGTCTGCTCTATGTGTAATTATAAAAACAAAATAAAATCATCTTTGGCTGATGTAAACAAAGATGTTGTTGCAGGAATAATGGCAGCAGGTTGTGGTCACGCGCAACTGAAGCAGTTTTCCGCAGCAGTAGGATTACCCATTATGTCTGAACACACTTACAATAAAATGCAGGACGATGTTTGTGACGATTGGGAAGAAACTGCCTGGGAGGAAATGAAAATAGCCGGAGAAAAAGAGAAAGAAGCAGCTGTTATTGAAGGCAGGGTTACAAAAGATGGCATTCCCATGATTGATGTCATTGTAGATGGGTGTTGGAGCAAACGCTCATACAGAACAAACTATGCTGCATTATCGGGTGCTGCAGCCATAATTAGCAGACGTTTTGGCCAAGTTTTGTACATGTGTGTCAAAAATAAGTATTGTTGTATTTGTGCCCGAGCTCATAACAAAAAAGAAAGTCCCAAAGAACATGTCTGTTATAAAAACTTTGAAGGGGCTTCTACTGCTATGGAATCCCAAATAATAACTGAGGGGTTTAAACAATCCATTGAAATGCACGGTATAATATACGCGCGACTTATTGCTGATGGCGACAGTAGCACCTATGCCAAAATAATAAATGCTCGGCCATACCCAGGCTTAACAGTGTCAAAAATTTTCTGTCGGAATCATTTACTGAGGAACTATTGCAATAAGTTACAGCAACTTACTTCAGACACTCACTTCAACGTTACAGACAGGAAATATTTGACACAAGAGAAAATAATGCGCTCCAGGAAATATATTTGCGACGCTATAAAACTTCACAAGGAGAGCCAAAATACAGATGGTTTATATAAAGATATAAACGCATCTATTGGCCATGCGTTTAACTCTCATGAAACTTGCAACCAGTTATTATGCAAAAAACATATGCAAATAGACGCTCCTAATCCGTTTTTTGGGAGTTTGCTTTGGCAAAAAATAAAAACTCATGTCGCACGATTGGCTGAAAAAGCCCATAGTTTAATTGAAGATGTCGACAGTAATGTAGTGGAAAGATTTAACGGAGTCATTGCCAAACTTGTTGGTGGAAAAAGGGTAAATTATTCTCAAAGAAGAGCTTACCAAGCAAGATGCTCTGGTGCAGTAATATCTTTTAACACCGGCAACTTGCTGTCGACTGTCCACCGTAATGTTTATGGAAATAGCCCAAAAAAAACTATTACAAAATACGAAAGAGCTGTAAATGAAAAAAAGAATAGAACAAAACAAAACTGCAAGAGGAAAAAAAATCGTACTTTGGTGCCGCGTACATTAAATCTAGATTATGGAGAAATTGTGGATAAGCCAGACTTGGATGACGACACATTAAAAAAGGCCAAAGACACCTTCATCCAGAATTTGACGAAAACCGAAGAACAGCGAAAAGACGTAGAAAAACGAACTATACTACAAAGTGAATCTGGAGAATGGTTGGAATTAAGGCGAAGCATGTTAACTGCATCAAACTTCGGTAAAATTGTAAAAAGAAAAGAGTCGAATACATGCCGAAACGTAGTAAAAAATTTACTTTACAAGCCAAATATTGACAACGTGTCATCAATAACTCACGGAAAAAAGCACGAAAAAATTGCAATCGAACAATTATCGGTTATGGTAGACACAAAAATTAGAAAATGCGGTCTATTTATAGATGAGCAATATCCATTTTTGGGGGCAACGCCTGATGGGATTACCGATGACAACAAAATAGTCGAAATAAAATGTCCCATAGCACCATTTAAAATGGGTATAGACGAGGCGATTGAACAGAATAAGATGCATTTTTATAAAAAAAATAAAGACGGCGAAATAGTAGTCAACAAAAAATCAGACTGGTATTTTCAAGTCCAAGGCCAGTTACATATTTGCAGAAAACAGGAGGCCTTACTTGGAATATGGTATGGAGACAAAAAAATGAAAATAGAAATCATAGAAAGAGACGATAAATTTTGGTCAGATATAATGGAGCCAAAACTGCTTAAATTTTACTATGATTGTCTTCTTCCCGAGTTGGTTGACCCTAGACACATAAGGAACAGGCCAATTCGTGACCCAGAATACGTGATTTCAAAAGGGAAAGAAAATGATTCAGCTACCATTTCAATAGAAAAAAATACTGGTGACGTTGACGATTGTTCGGTCGGGGATACCATAGATTATGTGATGCCATTTTCAGAATATTGATATATTTTTCACAAAAAGCGTTAGTTTTAACATTAAGATACCTACACTTTTCAACACTATAGTAGTTGATAAAAATGATAAACACTTTACTAATTTGGCAGCTTCGCAGATAGCGTTCTAGCTTAATCAGACAAAGCAGAGCCGGAATTTCAGAGAGATGCAGGTTCATATCCTACGAGCTCGTCAATTTTTGAAATGTTTGTCACAAAAAGAAAGTTTCTATAAACTAAGTGTGTGAAGCACGATAAAAATAAGTTCATTGATTATGATACCTGTACATAATCAACATTAATTTGTATACAGGGTTATTTCTAATCAATTAGCATCCTTTTAGAGGTTTATTCTGTACATGTACATCAAAACTAACAACTTTTGTTCTGCAACATTTCTCAAAACTAACAACTTTTGTTCTGTAACATTTCTCAAAATTAAAAAAAAAAAGCTGTTCCATACATTTTGTTGCGGGTCACGGGTAGACTCACTATTCTACGGAGTGTCTACCCTTGACCACGGTTGATGCAACTCGGACGAAACGTCGGGATGATGAGTTATTTATTTATCTCGTAATTTCAGAGCGCGATAAGTCCCGTAGTATATAATAATAAAGTGTTCAAATCGCGAAAGTTTAAAAACAGCAGTTGAAATAACCCTGTATTGTATGAAAAAAAAAAACATTAAAAAGATCAAAATAATTTTTGCCTTTTTTTTAAATTGTTGATTAAGGACAAGGCGACTCCATGATTATCTATGCTCTAGGCAAATTGAGTTGACGCGTGCCGCCGCCGCGCCGTTAGCAGCGCCACGTACGCTAGCCCAGCGTTGCCGCCCGCCGCTCTGGCGTGATCCTGTCAAGTGAGACCGCGTAAAATTTTGTCCGAGTGAAGGGGCGCGGTACTCGATTTTGAAACTATAGTTTATCAATGCGTCACCTTAACGGCGCCGGGTTAAAGATGGGTGGTGGTAGGTATGGGGTGGGAAGGTTTTCGAACACACGCCTCTTTGATTCAGAAGTCAGGGTTACACTACTGAGCCACCGAGGCAGTCAACAAATTGAGTTAACCAGCGACCGTGTAGAACAAATACAAAAAATGGATGATCCGACCGTGTAGGCCTTTAAAACAGCTACATCAGCAGTGTTGCCAACACTCCGACTATTTCTGTGTTCTACGGCTTTCGAGTGGTAATTTCTTCGGACATTCTCAAATAATTTCTGTAGGGTTTCAAAACAATAAATAGTTCAGGAAAAACAATTCAGGGGCTTTATAGCACCCCAGGCAGAAACAAGGAAGAACTAAAGCCGCTGATCGACAATTATGAATAACTTTTACTATGGAGCCAAACCAAAATTCGAAGAAAAATATTAGCTGTTTCATACAACATTTCAATCGACAAAACGTATAAATCAGCAGATTTTTTATTGCACCAATTTTCTATTACCTACACCAATAGAATCATCCATTTACACCAATCAAAAATTCTACCGCATTTGACTCTGAAAATTTAAAATAGCTTATTTCAGGGTTAGTCCCATAAAAATGTTCATATATCTAGATTAATAAACATACAACGTTGCTCTCAAATATCTTTGTTTCACGAGCCACCAAGTATACATACATGTACGTTTTCGTTTTTGATAAATCATAACATCGCTCAATTCGCACACTCAATCAGTTAAGGCGCTTGCGCTCAGAAAAATAATATGTACAAGTATTTCTTTAAATAATTTTGAGGTTATTAATAAGTGGATTTTAAATTTTAAACTAGCTGTCCGTCCTAGCTTCGCCTGGCTATGAAATAGGTAACATTCGAGAAGAAAAATAAAATATAAGTATTGAAACCAGCATTCGAATCTGTTGTAGAGTTTGGAAGAAGACAGACATAGGTACATATAGACATGGTAGGTACAGAAATGGTGACTTTGCAGTTGAAATAGAAACTTACCGTCTTACCACAAAAGATTTAAACACGCTTTAAACACTTACCATGCAATTTGTACTGTTAAGCACTGTCTAAGGCATGCGTAAATTTTTTGTGGTAAGACGATTAGTTTTTGCACTTAAATAGCTATACTTAACTACACCATGCGCAGGAACAATTGGATACAACCTGCAACAGGTTTAACTGGAAATAAATGAGATAGCCTGTGTTCAGCAGTGACAATCGTATAGCTAATAACTAATAATATAGTGATAAGACTTTGCAAGAATAGATTTCATGACTATAATAAGCAATCGAGCTATAATCTCAGAGCAAATAAAAAAATCAAGAGGGAACGTCGTTGAACAGTCAAATGAAGCCGGTTTTTATACATGTGTGAGTGCGTCGCTGTTGCGCCGCCATAGTTCGACTGACAAGCCAAGGCGTAGTATCCTTATACGTTGATGTATGTGTAATTGTCTGTACACGGCAAGGCGTAGTTTTGGTTGGCTTCACTTGTTTGTTCACAACATTATCTCTTGACTTATTTATTTGCTCTGAGGCTATAATTAGTAAAATCCGAAGAATTTTTTTTTTCGTTTTGGTCAATAGCGAGCACCTTATGCACCTTCATATTCTGAATCATACCACATTCATTTTTTGGAGCACGAATCCGCTAATAAGACGTTCAAAAAATAAGCTTTGCACAAAAAACAGGAAATGGTCAACGTCAATGATAGGCTACGCCTGATTGAATCTTTGCTTGAAGCGGAAGTTCATGACGCCAATCTCATTTCAACTAGTTATTAAGTGCCTATCTTTGCAGCTGGATATTTTTTGCCTAGGTTTTGTTATGGTCTAATCCTAATTGGATAAATATTAGCATAACCGACTTCCACCGTGTACAGAATTCGAATAGTTCGCACGGATCTATGTGTCATCCATGTAGTTTTTTTTTATATTGTTGTTTATTTTTCAAAAACCTTGGGAGTAGACCAAAACCTTAAGATATGGTTTTTTTTAAACAGTTCATAATTGACGAAAATTTTGATGAACATACACAAAAAAGAAACATATAGACGAACACAGTAGGTACTCCTTCCCACCTTTTTGGGAGCCAGTAAAAATAAATAAAGCGCGTTTTTTAGGCCCAGAGAGATTAGTAATTAAAACTGTTTAAATACATTGCTATCTATCTGTTCTAGTCAGCAAAATTACTATTATGGCGGCTGGAAATGATATTTATTTTAAGTTTTTTGGTATTTTAGAGCAAAGGAACACCAATCGTACTCAATACATATACGGTACGTAAGCCTATTCGCCCCCTGACTTGGCCCTGAGCTTGACTGAGTCGCACTTCTGAATTGAGTTTGATTTGTCAACCTGCAGATGGCCATCAGGGATAGGAACGAAGCGGTGATGGAGGCTCTGGGCCGGGAGATGGAGAATTGCCATCGGACCTAAAAATTTGTAGGGATGTGAACATTGAATTATTCCAGTTTGTCCCCGGATCTGTCCTCCAGGGGGACAGAATGAAAGAAAAAAATATTGTATGTCTCCCGATTGAGTTACTTCTTGCGGCGGCATCATGTGTCGGGTCGTTCTCTTCCCTCAAATATGGTCGAGGAGAGCGATGGCTGGCACATGTGTCACACGCGTGATCGGGTGCTGCTTGCAGGTCGCCGGTCTGCTCGTGCACCGACAAAAACTTAGGCCAAGATTTAACCATGTACTAACTCTCTTTGTACAGTAAAATCAAATAATTGTTTTTAGTTAACAAAGGGCACAGGCCCTGGGTTCTGTGGTTAGTAATTTTTTAAATAAAAAAAAATTGAATTGAATCGACATAATCAGACACCTTATATGGTTGACCAAAACTATCTCGACATACACACAGGACAAAATATTTAAAGTCCACGAAATTTATCGTGTTTTAATGAGCTAAAAGTTAAAAATCAAGTTTTTCTGACATAATTACCTAAACACTAATATTAGAGAAAAAAGCATACTGTTATCAATACATTGAAGCTTCCATTTTAATAGTATGAGCCCCAAATGAGATTTACAGTAATGGCCTCGAAGAGATTGGCGATAACCACAGGTGATACACTTGATACTTGATACCATCAATCTATTCCTAGAGGCGATATACTGAATTTGGAATTTCTGAGCATAAGGCATAGAAATATTATAGGTACCTACTCATCACCAAAGACCTCGGGCATGTAATAATATTTTAGAATATCAAGAACCGTTAAAACAAATGTAGAAACATACGTTAGACATATTTTTTAGGGTTCCGTACCCAAAGGCTAAATACTAAGACCCTATTACTAATACTCCGCTGTCCGTCCGTCTGTCTGTCACCAGGCTGTATCTCATGAACCGTTATAGTTAGAAAGCTGAATTTTTCACAGATGATGTATTTCTGTTGCAGCTATAACAGCAAATACTAAAAATATAATAAAAATAATATTATTAAATATAATAAATTAATATAACAAACCGGAATTTTTAGCCGTTTTTCGCTCGATATTATAATAATGGTAACAGGTAGATGCTTGAAATATCCACAGATTATTTACTTTAATAATAAATAATTCAATTAAAATAAAATAAATATTTAACGGTGGCTCCCATACAGTACGGAACCCGACGTCCGACTCGTACTTGGCAGATTATTACTTAGCTTCGAGCAAATATCTACAGAGCTACAGTCCCTAAGTAAAAGTAGAAAAAAATGTCCGAGCGCCGTCATATTATACATACCGACTTAGATATTTACATTAAATAATTCACAATGATCCTTTTTCTCGAATCTCGACGTTATGTCACAATTAGTGCTTGTAACGGAGCACTTTGGCATCGCGCGGTGTTGTAGTCGGCTTGCACTCACCTTACGACTAACTAACAAGCCTGCCCACTACAAAGCATGTGCAGAGTTTTGACTCGGACACTTTTTTGCACGATTGTGACTCTATAGATATTTGCTCAAAGCTAATTAGGTATGTTTTTGTCAGCTATATGATATTCATTAGCACGGATAGAGACAAGCTAAGTTTAGTGTAATCCAAAACATATGATAATAGAATCAGTAGCGAATTATCTTATGTTGTCACCTTTGTTTTATGTCCTTGAAATTGCAAAAAAAAACAGCTGTCCTATACAAGACTTCGACAATGTATGGAACGGATTTTTTTCGTTATTCCAGAATGGGTTGTTCACTTATGTAGGTACAAAGTCACCTTTAAGAGCTTGAGCATATGTATCAAAACGTCGGGGATAAAGCATAACCGCGTAACGTAACCAACAGAGGTAATGCCCGCGCATCTACACTTCACCCAACTTTACAGGTGAGACAAAAACCTGCCTAGTTTCGTAATTTTTGGTCTAGGAACCGCATTTTGGTACATTAACCACTAATGGTTAAAGGTGATTTACATGCTAGTAATAGTAGTTTTATATACACATGGTTTATTTTGCTTGTATGGCGCTTACACGGTATTGTTACGAGCCACCGGAGAAGGTGTACAATTCGACGCGTATATATATATACATTCTTTTTATGTATAACCACGCATAACTTTTTTCGTGGTTGTCCGATTTCAATAGTTCTTTTTTTATTGGAAAGAGTATACTTCGAAATTAGTCTCATTTAAATTTTATCGAAATTGGCTGAGCTATTTTTGATATATCAACAATAATGTAAAAAATGCTACATCGATCCGTATCAATATCAATATTTGCGTTCTAGCGATGCGCCCCGGCTCCGCACAGGTGTATTATACATATACACATTTCTCTTGAATTACTCTATATATTAAAACAAACTGTATCAAAATACGTTGCATAGTTTGAAAGATATAAACATACATGGGGACAGACAGCGGAAAGCGACTTTGTTTTATACTATGTAATGATTCTGTACACGGGTGAAGTCGGTCATGCTATTTTTTGCAAAAAATAATTATTGAGGACACTTTTCGTCAGATATGCGTTAATACCGGGCTATTGATATTACTATTTTATATTCAACTTAAGTTATATATTTCGACACTACTACTATTTGTATTCTTACAAAACGCCTCCTAAAAATTTCACATAAAGAAAAAGCCGGCTATGTTACTCCGTCGTGCCGCCTTGTAATAAAGATTAATAAATACCTCAACGTTGCTTACAACCTGTGGCTACAATTCACGCTGAAATTTATGACCTTGCGCCTAACGGTGTGCTCCGGAAATTTCACTTAGATCAAGATGCCATTCCCATGTTAGACGTAGGTCTTCTACCTAGTGGCGTAGCTACAGATGACTATGAACCAATTAGTAGATTGTATCATATGGGTGCAAAATAATATTTTTACGGCGAGGGTGCGTTTTTTGAATCCAGAGCGAAGTGAGGGATTCTTTAGTCGAATCCTGAACGTAGCGAGGGATTCAAAATACGTCGCCCGAGCCAAAAATATATATTGCGCCCGAGTGGTACACTCTACTTTTCATCACCTCTATTAGAAAATAAAAGGCGCCTCATATTTTATTGTAATATTATTATTTAATAAAACGTAGAGTAACAACTAAATTGAAATTAAATGATATCTAATAATAAAACAAATAAGAACTTATATTTACTTTCTTTTCATTCATTTTCTTGGCGCTGAACACTAACATTACAAATACTCCCAAATTCAAAAAGTGCGCGGCAAAGATCATTCCGGCGCACTTATATGTTCCAAATTCAAAAAGTGCGCGGCAAAAATAATTTCGGCGCACTTATAAAGTTTCATAGAGAAAACACCACCATTGGGCGCACTTAAAGGCGAACCAAGTAGTTCTTTTCGAATAGATGTGATGAAATAGTAGATTGTATCATAAGGGAGCAAAATAATGTTTTACGGCGAGGGCGCTTCTTTGAATCCAGAGCGAAGTGAGGGATTTTTTAGTAGAATCCTGAACGTAGCGAGGGATTCAAAGTACATCGCCCGAGCCAAAAATATATTCTGCGCCCGAGTGGTACACTCTACTTTTCATCACCACTATGAGAATACAAAAGACGCCTCATATTTTATTGTAATATTATCTATATATATATAAAAGAAAGTCGTGTTAGTTACTCCACTTATAACTCAAGAATGGCTGAACCGATTCGGCTGTAAATTGGTGGGAAGGTAGCTTAGAACCAGGAGAAGGACATAGGGTACTTTTTATCCCGTTCCTTTATTTTTATTTTTTTAATAGTTATTCATATTATATTTTTCATATCATCTATTCCCTTAAAAATCGTTAGCGAAACTGTCACCTATCACAACGACGCTAATAGGCCCAATTTCAAGGCATTATCGTAATTATAACAGCTAATTAGAATATTTCTGTTTCTTTTTCACTTTAGGCATTCGATAGGGAGAACACATTTTATATTCAAATTAAATTTAAGATGGCGCGTTCATAATTGGGCCTGATATGGATTGACGAAACGTAATAAGATGACAGGTGACATACATTGACTGAATACTTTTTATGAATGTCACGCTTAGCATAGCAAAGAGACAAATTGTCTTTTCACCATTATAGCTCCTCGAGAAGGAAATGTAGTATGGATTGACAATGACAACTGACATTAAAATTGGAATAAATGGTTTTTCCCTATGCCATGCTATACATATTAATATGACGTTTAATACTGGGCCGTCATTTGGTATGACATTAAAATATTTTTAAATATACCATTAGAGGTTAAGCATGTTTCTTTATTCTACCTTTATGGTACAGAATCCATACTAATATACGAAGAAACGAATCGACTTGATTTTTAGGAGTAGTATGGCATGAGTATAAGTATCTTGACTCTAAGGTTATTAACCTTGACTGTGAACTGTGACCTTGACACGAACATACATTTCTGTTGGTTTGGTTAGGATTGAACAGTGATAAAAGTCTCAGTTCGCCTCAGTTGCGGCACTCCTCATGAGGCACGCAACTTATAGGCCAGCCTCTCAGCTGCTTTAGTTAAAAAGCCCAGAAAAGCGGCCCAAACACGAGTGCAAACTTCTAAGCTGCCAAGGGAGAAAAGACCCAAAAAATTGGGAGACCTCGAGCGCCGCCTTCTCAGCTGTCTCAGAAGAAACACAGAGAAGCGGCTCTATCTGGGATTCCTGCGCCGCCCATAAGCCTCGGCTACTAAGTTCCCCCGCCACGACAAGGCGGGAACCCGTACACTCTAACCTTATCTTAATCAACATAAGCATTTATAAGTATAAAGTATTAAAGTATTAAAGTATTATGATGTCAGATTAGGTTTGGACAGTGGCAAGGTGCAAGGGTACTTGACTTTTTTTCATAGAGCAAGTGCCTTTATTAACTACCACTAAATACAAAACTTATGATGTGAAACTTCATAAACTACTACTACATAACAAGCAATTGGATCATCCACAGACCCTTGAAGGTCTAAAGATAATCCAAATACTTAAGCCCACTGCCAGTTAGCAGCGTGCCCAGCATGCTGGCAGCATTGCCAGACTGATTGCCAATGCTTATACGTTAGCCAAATAAAAACCAGCATTTTGGTCACACGTCGGGTACACCAGACGCTCAGAAAGATTTTTGAAAACAAAACCGGCCACCACGGGCACAATGTCTCAATTTCAAACGGCTCAAATTTGTAACCACTGCTAAGTTTGTATATTTGCGCCGTTTGTGCTGCTCCGAATCGGCCAACGCTCCAGCCCTTCTCTGAGTCTCAGAAAGATGTGACGGCACCAAAGTATCGACGCAAGTCGCGTCACATAATAAGGACCGTCTACACTTCCATGGGACCAGCTTCATACCGTCAGGCCTTTTGCCATCACCAAGCGCAAACCCATTCGGTCCAAGTACGGCTGCTATATTGGCAGTCACAAAAGCCCTGCGTGTGACATCGTTCACGCTGGCGAGGCGACCAATTCGACCAGCGCTTCTTGAGCAAGAAAGACGGTGGTGACCGAGCTGGTCAACTAGGGTACTTGAATAGGTGAGAGCGCTCAGCTATGTGCGGCGCGGTAGCAAGTTGGGTCGACTATCTCGACGATATCATCAATACCGCCGGTCGAACCTGGTCACGACCGGCAAAGAGCCGAGGCAGATGTCACAGAAAAAGAGAGGCCTATAACCAGCAGTGGAACAAAGAAAGCTGCGGATGATAATCATGACGAAACTTATTAGTTGAGATTGACTGTTTCTTGGGTTTGAAATGATTGTTTGCTACAATATGTGTGTACCGTTTCACATTGAATTGGGGCTAATATTTTGTGGCGCACTTACGAGTACAATGACTTACTTCGTACCTGCCGATTTTAGACCATTACTCTTATTACGAAAGTGAGATAGCTATAATACCAGATCTACATTTAGGATGACAGCTATCGAACTTAAAAGTGGTTTATCTTCGTATCTATCGATGTTAGACCATTACTGTCTTAACAAAAGTGGGATAGCTCAACCAGATCTACATTTTGTATGAGAGCTGTCGAACATAAAAGTAGTTTATCTCCATAACTGTCAACTTTAGAACAATGCTATCTTGACGAAAGTGAGATAGCTCAATCAGATCTACATTATGGATGACAGCCATTAAACTTAAAATATCTTAATGTAGGTATTTCCGTAAGGTTAGCTATCTACATTCATTAACTTTCGCGGTACGAAGTTCGCCGGGTCCGCTAGTTATTTAATAAAACGTAGAGTAACAACTAAATTGAAATTAAATGATATCTAATAATAAAACAAATAAGAACTTATATTTACTTTCTTTTCATTCATTTTCTTGGCGCTGAACACTAACATTACAAATACTCCCAAATTCAAAAAGTGCGCGGCAAAGATCATTCCGTCGCACTTACTCGTATTTGTTCCAAATTCAAAAAGTGCGCGGCAAAGATAATTCCGTCGCACTTATAAAGTTCCTTATAGAAATCACCTCCTTTGGGCGCACTTAAAGGTGAACCAAGTAGTCCTTTTCGAATAGATGTGATGAAAATGCTATGTAAGCAGAATCGTTACCAATAAATGACGTTGACTTTAGATTTTCAAACTCAAACTCAAATTATTTATTGCATCATATGAAATTTACATGCAGTTCTTAGTTAACATGTTTTGTATAGTGATACATATGACCCTATAAGGGTATGGCAATTTTATTATTTGTATTGAAACGATTTATTACTATGTTTTGTAGATTATAGTTCAAAAATTCGTCTAATGTATAATAGCATTTAGAGAATAGAATATTTTTAGTTGTTTTATGAAACAGTTTTCTCTTTCGATATCTTTTAAATTATTTGGCAATTTATTTAATAATTTTTATAGCTTATGTTATCTCTTTCAGTTACCTATTTTTATTCACTCCAGCTCTAATAGAATCAGCACAAGCAATAATAGAATCAGCACTAATAGAATCAGTGTACAGCACAAGTTTCTAGAATGGGCAAGTTCCGCTTGCCAACCGAAGAATTTTTTTTGCCGGGTCCCATATGAAAATTTGTTGGGGGCCTGTGTATGAGGTAAGTAATAATCATGGAAGTAGGCGAGTAGCTAACTCAAAACAAAATAGGTTACACGTTCGGGCCCACTGCAGCCTCAGGAGTAGATACAGCGGTGGCGGTAGCTAAAGTTGTTTTGATCAAATTTGATCAAAAATAAATATATCATTGAATTCAATGAAGAGAGTAAACAATATGTGTACCTAGACGACGGACATTATAAATTGTAGGATATCATTGTACTCATTGAGCCGAACGAAAATAAATCGACTTTTAAACTATTTAATTTATAAAAAATAAAAATACAAAACAAAAAAAAATTGTTAAAAACCTATTAATTTGTTTTTGGTGTAAAAATACAGTTAAAAGTTGATTTATTTTTGGCTCAATGAGTACAATGATATCCTACATTTTATTATGTGCGTCGTCTAGGTACACATATTGTTTACTCTCTTCATTTCAAATTCCTTAATTACAAGAATGGCTGAAGGACATCACTATAAGGTGATTTCTCATTTCTAATTACACTAGTTTTAATCCTATTTCACATGCTCTATTAGTCATATTTGTTTAAGTATTAGGCTAAATCTATGTCACAATAGCACTTTTATATCAACAACAAACTGGAAAATAGCAAATTTTTAACATTGATTTATAAAGCAATATTTTCAGTTAATTACGTATATATAAACTCATAATCAACTGGTGCTAACACTAATTGTACCCGTCACAAATACAACTCTAATTACATTATTAGTAATTGAGACTTGTTAAAATATTCTGTAATTCAAATTGGAAACTTCGTGATGGTTCAATAAAATTAAATATTTTATAGTATAATGAGCATATATTTATTTCTAACTAGTTAATTTTATTGGTTTCGCCCGATCAATTAAAACCACCGACGATTCTACCTGTATCTAGAATAGAAATCAGGTTTCTTCTTTGCTACCTAATTTTCGATGAATACTTAAAGGCCATAAAATAGTCAAATCTGATAGCAATGTTGGTTTATCTACTCGATCAACAATTCTAGAGTTTACATAATGAATATAAATTCTTCTTTTCAATTTTATACATTTAAATTTTCACCTTGCAAAATGTTAAGCTATAATCAGGTATTAAAAAGCTTAAACACTAATAACTAATATGCATGTTGACACCTAACAACGATAATACAAGAATTGTGGGTTAAACAAAATAACTTAATATTAGTGTATGTAAACATACCTAGTAAGGATTTTATGCGTCTTATAATAAAAAAAAACCGGACAAGTGCAAGTCAGGCTCGCTACACCGAGGGTTCCGTACAAATCCAGAAAATTTCACAAAATTGTTAAGTACGTTGTTAAAATCTAATCTATACTCATCATCATCATCGACAAAAGTTTTTTATTTTACTTTTTTTGTCATTAATCGAAAATTGTTTAAATAATTTAAAACCTGTTTTAGCATGTGCTAATAAAGCTCTTTTATATGATATCTTACATGTAACAATTTACGCACTTTGAATTTTAAACCCATATTTTGTGAATTTTGAAGCCCTATTTTTTAGTGATTTAAATAAAAATATTCAGTTTTCAGATTTATTCCTATAAGTGTCCTCTGAGACAATGCTTTTCGCCAAATTTTATAGTTCTATGTCAACGGAAAGTATACTGAAGGATTTGATTTTTGTGAGTGTTGAAATATGCGGTTTTTTACGACATAAACGGCTCTGACTTCTTTATATGATAACAGAGAAGTTTTTCCTTTACACAAATGTAAGAAATCATAGATATACGTATACAGTTTAAATTTCAGCTCGATATCTTTACGCGTTCCCGAGATAAAGAGTCTTGACAGACACACAGACGGACAGACGGACAACGAAGTGATCCTATAAGGGTTCCGTTTTTTTCCTTTTGAGGTACGGAACCCTAAAAATCAAAAAGTGCGACTGAAAAATACAGGGTATGTTGTGTTTCTAGACGACTCGTTCAATACCAATATACTTACTTATTATTGTTATAACTTTTACTATGGGCTAGTCTTGAAATCGCAAAAAGTACAGCTTTTCTGTTCCCTAGATTGTGTGGACCCCACGGGACGGAAAAAGAAAACAAGGAACACAGAGGAAAAGATGGAGATATGTTTTCACAGATAGAGCTGGACCTAACTGGATGACAAGGCAAGAGATAGAGAAGAGTGGAGGAGACTAGGGGAGGCCTATGCCGAAGAGGCAACTTCTACAGATAGATATTAAGTTGTACATTCCTATATTATAAGTTGATAAGTTAAACCGTAGTAGAATTAATGGCTTTTTTATTTTTATTTATTTTTACATAGTATCAAACCTGAAAGCCATTGAACTTTTTGTATGAATAAGTACTTTTTAATCGGGGTGTCAGGGTTGGTCACATGATAAAATGTTGGTCAAATACAGGGTTACTGGTACTATTAGCATCCTTTTAAAGGCATATTCTTTACATCAAAACAAACATCTTTTGTTCTACGACTTCTAAAAAATAGCATCATCAATATTTTCTTCCATAGAAAATTTAAAAAAAATTGACCGTTCTAAACACGATTAACTTATATGTAAAAAGCGCGCCATCACCCGCGAGGACCCTACTTGAACCTCAAAGAAGATAATGTGTAAATAAGCAAACAAGTGTAAACATTAGTAAGGTATGTAAAAAACAATTATTTGAAAATGTGGCGATTCCACTTTAAAAAAATAGAAAATTCATTGTGAATTGAGAAAAGTTGTAGAACAAAAGTTGTTTGCTTTAATGTACAGAATTATGCAATTAAACTAAAGTGAAGGTAATTGATTATCAATAACTTTGTAAAATGATAAGTGCCTAAAATGTTATCGTTGAAAATATCCATCGTTTAAAATACTGTGTAGTAGATATGTATGTCGCTACAGATACAGGACAATGGAATACTTACGACCTATGTACATGTAAGTACACACCTAACTTCACAATATTATGTTTAAACTTCCTAAAAAGGTATTGTTGTGGTCAGACGTTGAGTTCTAACCATTTATCCGAAAAGGTCCGCAAAAGCCTTTATGTGATATCCCTATAAAGGTGTAATCCCTAATGTTACGACATACCACAATGTTAGGTTAATACCTATTGTACGATTTGTACAGAAGAGTGGACTGTATGAGGTGCGTCTAATGATTTTAAAACCCAGATATGTATCCTTGCAAGCTGCGAGACGGTAAAAGAAAATCTCCACCAACCTTCAATCCATGACCGCCTCCAGACTTCAGCATCAGTCGCGACGTCTATGGCACACAAAATTGCCACAGCACTTGTTTTTGGGCACCAGATATTTCGTTGCACGGAACACGGGGGAATATCAATCATCAATATACTAAACTGTACCAGCCTTTTTTTTTATCGTCCACTGCAGGAGATAGGCCTACCCACGAAGGGTGATTAGGCCATATCCACCACGCTGGCCCAGTGCTTGTTGGTGGATTCGCATACACCATCGAATTTCTCCTATGGACGTATGCAGGTTGTCTCACGATGTTTTCCTTCACCGAAAAGCCAGTGGTGTGAAATTCCGTACATAAATTCCAAAGAACCATTCATCATTGGTAGGGCCCGGGGATTTGAACCCACGACCTCGCGATTGTAAGGCGGGTGTCACCTACCTCTTGACCACCACGGCTTATACTAAACTACGAGAACAATAATTATGGGGGCTGAAGAACAGAAGTATGCCTAGCACGAAATTCTAAGTAGGTCATCCATCCATCCATCAGCCATAGGACGTCCACTGCTGGACATAGGCTTCCCCTATAGATCTCCAATAAGACCGGCTGGTAGAGGCTTGCATTCATCGCTATCCTGCAGTAATTATCCGTCCATCTTGTTGATGGACGTCCTACGCTACGCTGGCCGGTACGTGGTCTTCACTCGAGAAATTTTCGACCACATCGGTCATCAGTCCTCCGTGCTATGGGCCCGACCTACTGCCATTTCAACTTGCCAATCCGTTGGGCTATGTCGGTAACTTTGGTTCTTCTGCGGATCTCCTCATTACTGATCTGATCACGCAGAGAGACTCCGAGCACAGCCCTCTCCATAGCTCGTGCTACCTACTTGGAGCTTATGCAATAAAGCCCATATGTACCTATTCCATAAGGTTAAATAAGTATTCCATAAAATTTCAAATTAACCTATTATCAATTTGCTGTCGTTACGCGACGCTGTACCTACTTACATAAGTATAAGCTTGAGCTAGGCATATAGGATTAGAGGAGATTTATAATTGTTGAACAAAGACTCTAGATTAGTGTTCTAGTGCTTATTTATATACATTCTATACGTAAAAAGATATATCCTTCGTCTGATTTTGTAAACTTCTTTTAAAATACGCGGGATAACTCTGTCCGCGGCCAAAATCAAGAACTAAGCTAATGCCTGGGCAGGCTACTGCCAAGCCATCCAATGCATCAGAAAAATAACGTACGTGGCGCTACCACTCGGACGCAGAATTAGTTTACGCGCACTCCACCATGTTAAAATAAAAGAACTTCTGCCATCTAGTGGCGAGTAGCAAAACTAACCGAAAATTGCTTTTCATAGATAATATATTTTTCCGTTAGCAACTAATTTTAAAATGCACCGTCATGAATATTATGTACCTATCTCTAGAGAGAACTATCCTAATTTAAAACCATAAATTACATAGATTACAAAATAAAAAATACCTAGGTACATAGTAACTACCTAACTAGGAACTAGTAGGTAGGTACCTACTTACGGTAACGGTTTTCATCATCATCATTATTCTGGGACTGGACGTCAATTGCTGGACATAGGCTTGCTCTGTAGCTTTCCAATAAAACTGATTGGAAGCAAATTGTATACAGCGCTGCTCCTGAAGTAATCGTCGTAGTCGTTTCAGCCATACCACGTCCTCTGCTAGACATAGGACTCCTCGATTGAGATCTTCAATAAGACGGATCAGAAGCTGCTTGCGTTCAATGCTATCTTGCGGTCTTAATGAGGTCATCTGTCTAACTTGTGAGTGGACGTCCTACGCTGCGCTTTCCGGAACGTGGTCTCCACTCGAGAGCTTTTCGACCCCATTGGCCCTCATTCCCCTGTGCTATGCGCCCTACACTGTTATTTCAACTGCCAATCTACTGACAAAGCCCAGTGGCTACGAGTATGTCGGTAACTTTGATTTGGTTTTGGAATTGTGCAGGTAATTGATGACTAGTCGAGTACTTACTACCCTCTCGTCATGAGAAGTCATTGATAAAATAAAAACACAAATAATTTTGTAGAATTTTATTTAAAAATAAATTATGTAGTACAACTTGCACCAATAACAACAAAATTTTGGTTTGATCAACATGAAACCTTAACGTCCGCTCAAAGCAACTTAAAATATTGCATTATGTCTATTAGAGAATATAAAATTAAAGACTACGGTGCGATATTAAGACCTAGTTATGTCACTTTATATGATTAAGTTTAACCTAATACTAATTTTATTCCAAACTCGCGAAATCAATACTCGTACAAAAACACAAGAGATTCACACTTCTGCGGGCCAATTCCACTAAGATCAAACGAATCTGAACTGAACCTTTTTCATTAACCTCCTTTTTTCCGTCTTGAAAAATGTCAAAATAATCAAACGCTTTCACGCAATCAACCAGCCCCCCTACCGCCTAAAGCAATAGCAATCGTAATAGCAATCGTTTATGACTTCATTTTAGTCATTTGGCACCGCCTATGTGACGTTAGCCATCAAAGTTGTTCATTCAACGATTGCTTTCGCAATCCGAGCAAAGCAATTGATGGCTAACGTCACATAGGCGGTGCCAAATGACTAAAATGAAGTCATAAACGATTGCTATTACGATTGCTATTGCTTAGGCGGTAGGGGGGCAGAACCGAGTCGTTTCTTACAGCTTTTGCAAAACAACCATACGTTCCAGGAGCCCTATTTTTGAATCATTAAAAACTTTTGATTTTGGACTTTTATAATCACATGCACAATGCACACAGCATGTAATTATAACAGTCTAAAATCAATCTAAGTGTAAAAGCTATTTGTAACTACCACAGATTTTCAATGCTCGCTATTGTTCTTGCTCGATCTCAAGACTATTTAAGAAACGTCCTAGAAAACTGTCAGTTCAAAAAAAGAGCTGCTGGATCTTTCATGAAAATTTTCGTGAAGCAAAAATACGTATTAGGTTCACAAAAGTTCTAGTTCAGTTTCGTCTCTGTTAGCTGAATCAGGGCCCTGATTATATTTGAACAAAAAGCGTTGTAAGGGTAGGTAGGTATTCCTTTAGGTACTTTGTAAGCCCAGAATAGGAATCGATTTCTTTACAAAAAAATACATATAAATAGTCACTGGTGACATACGCATGAACTTTTAACACCGCCTTTAGTATATCAAGTTGAACAATTTTTACTATTAGACCAACCGTAAAATCGCAAATGCTGCTGATGCATACGTTGCATTGTGTCGAAGGTAAATAAACTTTATGGAATAGCTGTTTTTTTCGATTTCAGCATTGGTAAGTATAGTAAGAATTGTTCATCTTATCTAAATAATATTGATAAAATCACCCTTAAGAGGTTCAATTACCGGTAATCTTGTAATGTATGGTCTTCACCAGGGCTGTTGGGTTTATTTCCAAACGTTCGACATTTATCTCTTTCCCTCTCTTTTTCATGACCATGGCAAGAGGAAAACATTTACAGGGAATCTCGAACGGTAAGTAATTGCCTTCTTGAACTGATTTCAAAGAAGACGATAGGCATAGCGTAGCGTAGATGTACTTAAGTTGAAACAAATCCTAAAATGTCTTTTTTTCTTCTAAATTTGTTATCTTGTTACTTATTTACGTGTATTTTTCAATGTTATTCAGTCAACATAGTCAGATGTTTGATAGCTTTATGATCATCGTCAATCGCAATCACAAACTTGAACGCTAGCATATTTATTATGATAGCAGTCGCAACCGGTACAAAGAACATAATCGCAACCAACTTACTACAAGTGGCAGAAACTGTGAATTTTGTAAAAAAAAAATATGTTATGTTCATGTTGCAAATGAATCGCAAAAAAATGTATTTTTATCGTTTCATTACACTGCGTAAATTAGGGCAGTAACTGCGTCACGTTTGCTCCCATGCGTTTTCATACAAAAGTTTCTTTCACTTTCTTATGAAACCGTGATGGAGCTCGTACAATGCAATTTCTACTCTAAGAACGCAATATATGTATGTATGCATTTTTACGTATATTTTTACTGCATGTTATTTAAAACAATTAATATCTAAATACCAAATCTTCAAACAAGTTCCTGTAGCTCAGTACGAGTAATAAAATTGTTGTTTGTTGATTGATAAAAGGCACGGTGTTGAATATAAAATGTTTACTTATTCTAGTCTTTATTTTCATGAAGCCAAATCTCGGTGTTATAGTTGAATTCAATAAAAATAACATTTGTCTATTGTACAACGATATTAGCAGCCATTAAAAATATACATCACCTAAAATTGCTTTAAAAAACTCTATGCAATGATTTCTTTCAAATATTACCAATAGACACAAATTCAAATAAATAAAGTGGAAATCACAAATCAGCACAAATTTTATCATTTTGTTTACTTTTATGTATGCGTAATTTTTATTAATAAAAAGTGGTGTTGTATTAAAATTTCCTAATTCTATTTTACCTAATGTAGATTTTTCTACGCACTTGCAATGATACTAGAAAAATTGGCTATAGGCAATTCCTTTACAGGGTTCGATCTAAGTATATGCAATAATTTAGAGGAAATATAGAGTTAGGTTTCAAAACAGGTATATCAGCTGTATTTGTCTTAAAAGATTTGAAATTATTGTTCTAACAAAAGTTGAACAAACAATCTAAAGAAAACGAATGATTTTTTTGCTATACAACGTAATTATATCATTAATGTGTCTAGGATTAAAACTTTCTTATCTAAATTGTTAAATACAAAATGAAGCAAAATGCGTCTTCGGGAATTCTCCTATAATTGACCACGAAACAATGTTTCAATTTTATTGCCATCGTTAAGGATACTTCGTATATCTACAGAATAGTTAAATATGTACAATTTTTACCGAATGCTAAAACAATACTTGTTTATAAGTTAGTCTATAGAGAGTACTTTAATTTTGGTCTTTAGAATGAGTAGCTTCGACTTCTGAACATTTTTATCGTGGGCCAAAGAACAATACTAGTTTTGTGACCCCGAAGTAGTCGAATGGACAAACGTAGGTATTCTTTCCTACGCAAAGCATAGTGCTCTGTGAATTTCATTATAACGCAACTGCAAGGCTGTTATAATAGTAGAAGAAAGTGTCAAGGCATAACATTCTAAATTAAAAAAAAACAGAAAATAATACAAACACACTCGTCAACGTCATTTCAAAGTTTATTTGATTTCAGCGTAAGTAAAATAATCTGCATTCTTCTTAAGTACATAAGTACACAATAACAGTTTTCTCTGAGAATCCAAATAACAAAATAAAAATACTGATCACTCACACTTGCAAACAACGTAAACAGCGTACCTACGAAGTTTAAATTTCAACTAAGCATAAAATATATGCCAATTCCACGCTTACTCTAATTGCAGCTAAAGTTTATACAGGCGTTTTGCATATTGACGAAAATGATACGTTCACGAAAGTTTCACTCATTTCTTCATTCATAATGTTTGCGTTCCAGCGTAAAGCAGGCTATTTTCATTTCACCCTTATTACGTCCGAAAAATTCTAACCTCAAAATGGGAGCGATTTTATATTCCGTCAAAATTATTTCGCATTACAATCCCAATCAAATATCTACTTTTTCAACTAAACAACAACGCAGATATTTGACCAAAATCACTCTTCCAGACACAAATGGGGTTACGATTGGCTGAAAGAGCGAGAGCTATTGCGATTCAATTTTGACAGGTAACAAAATCGTACCGATCGTAATAGCATCGCTTGTTCACGGCAATTTGTTTCATCGGACAATGGACCGTTTTTTCACCGGATCTGTGATGTATGGTTTATAATGACGCACCGGACATCCATCCGGCGAAAAATGTAGGCATTTGTTTATTGACGGTCCGTTGTCCGGTGAAAAAACTAACTGCTCGGCGGTGAATTCGCCGTTATAAGCGGGGCTCAGTTTCTTACTGCGGCTTCATTGGTTCTTTATTGGCGAGCGGCAAAGAACTTATGTACCAAAATGTTCGAATGACGCCACGAGACGCCGCGCTCCGCTCGCTCCGACCCCGCAGCCGCTAAAGCCCGAACTAGTGATTGAGCGGTAAGAGCTATTGTTACCGTTATTCCAGCTGTTTATAAGGCTACAGTGATGTCACCTATATTCCAGCTGTTTATAAGAGCTACGGCGCTGTTACCGTTATTCCAGCTGTTTGTACATGTCCTCTATCTGCGGTTTGAAGTAGCTCCTGATCTCGGGCCGCTTGGCCTTCATGGTGGGCGTGAGGAGGCCGTTCTGGACGGAGAACGGGTCCGGGTGGAGATAGATGTCTTTCACCTGGGAACGGATAGGAGTGGAAATATTATTCTCTGCAGAGTTACGCAAAGACATTTTTAAACATGGATCAAAGTGATCTGTGATTTGGATAACATCGTTATAGGAAACTTTAGGTAATTGAACCTGATAATGACTATACAACATAATTATGTAGGTGATATTTCCTCAGAGAAAGATATTTAGTATCAAAAACCATTTCTTCGTAGGTCATTTGAATTGCCTTAGCTTTCGAAACAAAACCATACTAAATTATATCATAAGGGAGCAAAATAATATTTTTACGGCGAGAGCGCTTTTTTAAATCCAGTGCGAAGTGATGGATTCTAGAGTATTCGAAAATATATTTTGCGGCCGAGTGATACACTCTACTTTTCATCATTCTCTATGAGAAAATAAAAGGCCTCATATTTTCGTTATTGCTCCAGGTAAGCATGTCGTCAAAGATCATCTTCTTACACAAAAGAGAGTTATGAAGCAATTATTGAAGGTATTGGTCTTTCGAGCCGTTTTTGTGTGACTTAATTCTCGCGTTATTGCTCCAAATGAGAATTTCCTCAAAAGATCATATTTTTAATTGAAAGAAGATCTTCAAAGTAGTTGGTGAAAGTATCTATGGTCCTTCGAGCCGTGTTTGTGTGTGAGTTATATTTACCTGTTCGAAAGTCTTGAGTCCCGCGTTCTTGCCCCAGGTGAGCATGTCATCTATGATCATCTTCTTGACTCGCGGGTCCTCGCACAGGTTGGTGAAGGTGCCCTTGATCCCGTGCTCGAGCGCCCAGCACTTGATCACGTCCACGTCGGGCACCACCACCGCCACTATACATGACTGAAAACACGGAACAATATGTTTCATTTACCATTTATAAATGGATTTAGTTTTTCATATATTTTTTTTATTTCGTTCGATTTTAGCTACTTAGAAAACAATTTTTTCACTTATGTATTTTCGTGTGAAACATAAACTGCACATCAGTTGTAGAAAGTTGACGCTGAATGTAGACCTGATCCAGTAACTACAATAGTAGTAACTACACGTTCGGCACCCTTTCTATTGTCAGAGCTAACCAAAAGGAGCCCTTAATCTCGTCAGTGGTCTGTTTTGAGAATCTATTCTAACCACATAAACAAGCGAGCAAATATGAAGGACAATAATCCGGTGTGACCTATGCGAAATAATGCTAAGGATGCAAGACCGAAAACAACATACTATAATATAACCTATCGGTGCATTACTTTGGTAATTCCTCTGTCAAGCACAGATACAGACTACCGAGGGAGATTTAGGTACAAATGTAGTACCATGTGCCCATATTACTTTTAGATATTTTTCTCTTCGTCACCTAAAGATAAAATAAAGTCTCAGTTGTCAATTTCCGATTTTGGCACCGATTGGGTTTCCAACGAGACTTAAAAAGTTTCCTTTGTATTGTGGCCTTGTACCTAATAAAAAAACCGGACAAGTGCGAGTCAGGCTCGCACATCGAGGGTTCCGTAAAACACATTGTTAAAATAATCAAAAACCTGTTTTAGCATGTGCTAATAAAGTTGTTTTATATGATACCTTACATGATACGATTTACTCACATTGAATTTTGAACCCATATTTTGTGAATTTTGAGGCCCTATATTTTTGGGATTTAAATAAAAATGTACAGTTTTCAGATTTATTCCTATATGTGTACTCTGAGATAATGCTTCTCGCCAAATTTCATAGTTCTATGTCAACGGGAAGTACCCTGTAGGTTTTGATTTTGTAAGTGTCGAAATATACTGTTTTTTACGAGATAAACGGCTCTAACTTTTTTAAACGAGTTTTTCTTTTACACAACTGCAAGAGACCATAGATATACGTATACAGTTTAAATTTCAATTCGATATCTTTACGCGTTCCCGAGATAAAGAGTCTTGACATACACACAGACGGACAGACGGACAACAAAGTGATTCTATAAGGGTTCCGATTTTTCCGTTTGAGGGACGGAACCCTAGAAATAGGGTTTCATCGAATGTGTCGTACCTTCAATGATTCGCCATGCACGAAGACTTGCTCGACGTACTGACTCCTGATGTAGCAGTTCTCAATCTTCTCAGGAACTATGTATTCTCCTTGTGACAGCTTGAAGATGTGTTTTCTTCTGTCGATTATCTTCAGGGTGCCGTTCTGAAAATTAAATAAATTTAGTTTCAGCCATATTTGTCTAAATTGCTATGAGAGTATCATTTGAGTCGTTATATGAAATTTTCGGTACATTTTTCTGCTATTTTGTACTTTCAACTTTGTACTGATTTTTACTGAAAGGCTCGATACAATTACCCAAAAGGGATAAATCTACATCAAAGTTGTAAAAAGAAAACATTTGATACTGCTTTTGGGTGCACCCACAAAATGAAGACTCTTATAATATTATTAAACATAGATGATATCTCGTCAGTTTAGGCTTTTTAAAACTCGTATGTACACCCCATACTATATTCATGCTTAACACTTAACAGAATGTGATCAAACTCAAATTATCTTCAATTGAAAAATAAAACAAAAATTACTTTAATTTTAGTCACAGAACTTATACAGTCCTTTGACCTCCTCTCTGTCCTCTTACCGGTAGCCATTAACCGACGTTTTCGGTATAATGCCAGCCACCCTGGTCGATGCGAGGAGTCGTACTCGACGCATAGTAGGTACATTTCGAGCACATCCACTAGCCGGTAACAGGAGAATGCTCCTAAAAAATGGGACAGCACTCACCGGTAGCCATTTCCCGACGTCTCCAGTATGGTGCCAGCCGTCCTGATCAATAACTTCGCGCGTCTTCTCGGGCTCCTTAAAGTATCCCTTGAAAACGTTGGCGCCCATCACGCACACCTCACCCTGGCCCTGCGCCGCGTAGTACTCCATCTCGGGCACGTCCACTAGCTGGAACCGCGACAAATGATGTTTTTTAGTACAGAATAGTCCGTAGTTAAAGTAAGTCATAATGGCCGAGATTCTTGTTCTTTTAGCCGCTGCTTATATGTATTTTGTCTTTGAAGTCATATAGTCACAGTCATTACAGGTAACCCAAAGTTCAAAACAAACTCACAGTCAGGACCGATTCATGATTTAATAAATAAAAGTCTTCGCCAACACCGAGAAATTATGAGCACCATCTACATTGTTATCTCATACACTATCCAAGCTACTGGAGCAGTTATGCTAGCGGTCTAGAGCCATGCTCCGTTATTTTATAGAGGTGGGCTGGATCAGGTAGACGCTGAAGAGGAGAATGCACAAAACATCCCAAGTGGGACGTCAGTGCACGACCTATCGCCAATCGCCCCCACACACAATAAGAATGAGAAATGATACTAAGAACATAGAACGTCAGAAAGCCATCTCTGAGATTAGAACATTTTGTCCTGAGTGAAATGACTTTTTATGAACGCTTATTGTTAAAAAAGGGCTAAAGTTATTGAAGTGTGGTTTAGAATACTTTTAATAAAAATCAGTGTTAGGGAATTCCGTAGTGGAATTGAAAGGGTACCTTCACTGCCTGCTGGTCTCTCAAATTATTGTTTGCTTTCTTTGTAATGCAACGTGCAAAAAGTTTTATATCCTTATTTATTTGAATTTATTATTTCATATACATAAATCTACCAGCTTTGTTTAAAAAGTGTGTGAACTCTACCTACTGTAATAAAACATGTAGGTAACGCTTACATTCTGTGCATGGTGAACTTTTCTGTCATGTATAAAAGAACATTGTACAGTGTACTGTAAATACCTAACTAAACGAAAAAAAAAATTAAAATTAAAAAAAAATATATATATAAACAAAAACTTAGCCATTGCCACGAAATGATGATGATGAGTGTACTGTAAATCCTTTTAGATACTTTAGATTCAATGACAACACCGACATAATTATTAACACTTTCAATATAACTTCAAATGCGGGCGCGAAACGGACGTAACAAAATACCACAATAAAAGACGTCAAAAGACGTGACGTAAAAATAATAATGGAATTCATAGAAAACCTACACAACCTGCCCACGTGACCAACTGTCCTCATAACTATTATAGAGAAGGTCAACAATGAAACAGCTGTGTGGAACTGCAGATGACGAACTAAAAATACACCTTGAAACAACATCTGGCATAATCTGAACTTATGCCGAGTTGGTCACTGATCAGATAGGTATCTACAAGCTCATAAAAGATTGCCGAAAAGCCAATATCGATGAAAAGTTTTTACGTATTTCCTGAATACGCATACTTAATTAGTTTTAAAATCATTGCCAACGAAAAGAGCTGACAATCCAGGCACAGTAAAAAAAATACTAAACATTATTTTTTACTGAAGAGCTGACTTCTTTTTCGCAACTTCAGGGTTGGTCCCATAATAAGCGTTAAACGTAATGATGAGTAGAACAATTTCTTATTACGTCCCATGTCTAGATATATGTACACCCCGTACAATAATAAATCCTATAGCTCCCGTTCTCAAACTTTCTAAAATCACTGCTAAGAATATTCATGACCTAATCGTTTTCCATGCAACAAAGAAATCAAAATCAGATCATCCAATCCGAGCTATTATTTACTATAGATATAACATATTAAGCTTATTGAACGTTTCGTTATGTTAGGGATTAAAATAGCTCACAACTGAATAACAATGTTAAAAAAGTCTTCAAACCTTTATCGCTTTCGATACTTTTGTCTATACATTTTTCAGCAGTTCGATGACTGAGTGACGAATGGAGGCAATAACAAATAAAGCCATCAAACCTTTTATTGCGATCATTTATCAAAATATCTGACGTATTTGTTTTGGCAGCCGTCGATATTTTAATCTTAGTGGAGCAGGCGAACCATTTATCAGTGATATCAACACTCTTTTAATATGATTTATTGGTATCGATGGCAATTTGTCTTTTGGTGGCCTGTTGCGATCTTTTCCCTCTAAAATACTATAAGTAAATAAAATGAAAAATAAATTGGACAGAAATAAATCATGGTTATATCGTATATCTAGCTTTTGCCCGCGGCTCCGCCCGCGTGGTATTTTGGCTTTTATGCTATCCCACAGGAACCTTTTATTTTTTCGGGATAAAAAGTCAATCAAGCCAATCCATTGTTCCGTTGCAGCGTGAAAGAGGAACAAACATACAAACCAACTATTTTTTCGGATTTATAATATTAGTAAGATAAGCTAGTGACCACTTGGTTAAAAGAAAATTGTTGTCTCTTGACACCTAAGATCAAATACAAAAAATCAAGACAGAATGTTGTGAACAAACAAGTGAGGCCGGCAAAACTATGCCTCGTCGTGTACAGACACAACACACACACATGAATACGTACAAAGAAACTATGCCTTGGATCATCAGTCGAATTATGGCGGCGCAACATCGACACACTCACAAATGTGTAAAAAACCGGCCTCACTTGTCTGTACACGACGTTCCGTCTTGATTTTTTTAATTTGATCTTTGATCTCTTTGAGCTTGACACATTGGCATTTTCTAAGTTCATCGCTTAGAAAATGTCAATGTGACACCAACCATAACACCGACAAAAGATGATACGAAAATGTATGTAAAATACATAGCCACTGATCGTCAAAACAGTAAGCCACTGGTTTATGAAGAAAGTAAAGTAAGTATAAGAAAATGAAGAAATGCTATAAAAGCTGGTAACGAAAGTGTACCCATGCAACCCCGCAATTCCGACTACTACGCGCAAAGATGGAACACCTTATGGTTTCTAGTGGATACACTGATCATTCGGTGGGATTACCACATAATCAACCTGCCTAAAGGATTTTCCCTGAAAACAGGTGCAAAAGATATAAATTTCCAACTCACCTTCACTTTGCAACAAGCGACGGGAGGCCCGACGTGTTCAGGGACGTGGTCGCCCTGAACGGTGAGAGTCACCGGCGCGGTGCACTCCGTCTGCCCGTATCCTTCTACGATCTGAAAACGAAATATCAAAAACATTATTCAACATCATTTCTTCTTTTTCCCTATACTCTATAAAATTTTACTTGATCTCTGCGACAGCTGTCAGAAAAATCACGCCTATGAAGACCTGAATTTCTTAATAGTACAGACAGTACCTGTCAATGTCATACTTTATGGACATGCCGATTAGTGATGGGCGACGAATGATCGTGACAACAGAGTTTTAGATAGAGTTTTAATTAAAATATCGATAGTTTATACTGACGATATTTTAAATAAAACTTGATTTATCATTAATTTTATTGTATATTTTAATATCATAACATTTTTTACATGTGCAATTAAATTAAACCCAATTATATGTTACATTAGCATCGATAATAGTGAATAACGTCGATAAATACTATCGTTACATTATTATGAGTATATAATTAATATCATAACATTATTTACATGTGTTAACCATTTTGTTCATTTTTATTGATAGTTGTCAATGTCAATAAACAGTTTGTTGACATTGACTCTTCCGAGGGATAAACTGTTGCATACACTATTTGTCTATTTTCCATGATAGATCACACTTATTTATTACGAGTATATCAGCAATAACACCACCTAGTATTTTGAAATACATATAATATTAACCTGATGTAATATTTAACATATAGTATGTATACCAGTATACCACAAAAAGAACCTTGTGTAGTGTAGTACTTAAGATAAAATAACAGGGAAGGAATATAAATTCTACAATGTTTTCAACAAAAACATACCTCAGTATACGAATAAAGATTTTAAAAATAGTGCTGCTACTAGCACCTAATACTCTGTATAATATGCTAAGCCTCTTTTGCCCTGAAAATATCTCGAAAAAACATTTCACTTTAATCCAGACGCAGTTCCTAATGTTTGCACTCTCTTTTACTACTTGACGAAGAAAATTAAATGGCACTTTCAATGTGTCTCAACCAAATCGAAAAAAAAAACAATAAATATATTCCCAAACGAAGTAATAATCATAAAGATATTAGAAAAGATACAAATAAATCCTACTAATATTATAAACGTGAAAGTTTGTGAGGATGGATGGATAGATGGATGGATGGATGGATGTATGGATGTTTGTTACTCTTTCACGCAAAATTCTACTGAACGGATTGAGAAGAAACTTTGCAATAATATAGCTTATATATCAGAATAACACATAGACTATAAATTATATTGATATATTGCGTATGCGGGCGAACCCGCGGGTAAAAACTAGTAATTATAATATAATTAATTTTAATCGTCATACGATAAATTGAATCATGTATCAAAATAAGAAACATTATAATTCTAAGCAGGTCTTTGACACTGCTGTGGGTGTGCTGATGATGTTACCAAATTAAGAGATGTCACCGTTAACCCGGTGATGCGAACCACAACAATGGATTAGTCATGACTTCATGAGTTACGTAGCTGTTTTTATTTGGTCTGTATCAAAGAGGTGACTGAACCAACGAAACCAAGAATCAAGAATGTGCAACTGCAATGACTGCAGCAACAGAGACAAAATTAAATTAAAGGGTATTTGACTAGTTTCTGGAAATCGATTTAAATTATTTGTTAGTACATACTAAGCACACTACATTTATATTTCCGAGAGATCGGGTATTAACAATGAAAATCAGTGTTAAAGATATTCAAGATCCTACCAAAAACGACATTCTGTAATGGCGCTGGTCTTTGACGTCACTCAGGAGTAAATAACGTTAGTTAATACTGGTAAATACGCTAGTTCACATCTAAAGATTAACAAATCCAATAATATTACTCCGAAATCACATAACACAAATTACACAAACATCAGTCAATCGAGAAATTCTTGTTTACCAGCACGTGACGTCACGAGAGTTGCCGCCCTTCTTAGAGCGTTTATGTCACAGATAAAATATCAAAAAAAATATCGTATTTTATTTCGTTTGATTTGCGAAAATTAGACATATTTTAGTATATAATGATATTTGACAAAATCAGTTCAAATAATCATATGCTATGTATTTGAACCTAACGTATATAATAAATCTATTTGTTGCACGCCCGCAATGGGTAAGCTGTCAGGTGTTTTAGTTTTAAGATATTCTCTCTTTTTAGTTTTATGCGATAAAGAAATTCTGATTCTGATATAAATAAAGTGAAATATGCCTTTTTCAGGCTATTATATGTATGGATTACCAAAATTAATAGAATATTTTCAATGTTGTCAAATAGCCTATTTCCTTACTAAGCAGTAATAGCAATCGACATGTAGGCAAGTAATAACTACGATCGACTATAATGGAAGTCAAAAGAAATATAATAAACAGCAAAGAGAACAACAAACTTTCTGACCTAAATTGTACTCTGAACCGGTTTTCCTCTAATCACATCTCAATGATCATCATCTGCATAATTCAACTGGTTTTGACCCAAGCCCAAACAACTTAAAGTAACAATAGAATATTTATGTAGGTATGTAAAGTTATTCAGTCGCGACAGATTTGGCAAACGATACATGAGATTACGATGAGATAAACTATTGGATTTAGATAGCGTAGGTATTAGGAGCAATGACATTGAATTTTAAATTGTTAATAAGGTTACTCTTGAAAATAGACATCGCAATATCATTCTAAGTGTTATCCATAACAAATATATAGTTAAAAAATGAAATGTGTACCATCCTAGACTGAATATCTGATTACCTTCTATAAAAATGCATATCAAATAAAAAAGAATTAGTCCAATCAATGACTAGAAAATAAATAAAGAGAAAGAAAACAAATAAAGAACAAGATAAATCCATTGAAGTCAAATAGCTTAAAAAATGTGGTAAAATATGCAAAAGTAATATGCAGTAAAATAATTTCGGGCAAGCTATAGATGTTCAAGAATTATGACATAAGTTCATATATCACAATAAACTATGAGAAAAATGAAAAATGTAAAAATATACTGATTATCACGGATAAAAACAATAACGATAGACATTTTAAGTAGACATTACAATTATGTCCATAAAACTCATAGTTACAGATATAAAACTAAATATAGAATAAACAGACGACCTCCAGCAATATGCGATTATGATATAAAATGTACATACTCAACATTTTAGTAGAGACGATCCTAAAATATCAAACGAATCGTTTGGCGGTTTTCCATGTGCTGGATACGATTTAATAGGCATGCGTTGAGTAGATAGAAGCAATAAATTTAAAGGGTTTCTGCATGATGAGTTACTAAGCGTAACTAATTGGTATGTTTACATCGTGAAATTTCTGTGATATTGGAGCGAATGATGTAATTTTCTGGCATTCGACGTCGGAAAAGCTTGTACTGCGATCTCGTTTTAATTTGATTTAGATCACTTAGCGCACTAGTTGCTTTTGATAAATTGCTTTAGTTGATTTGCCAAATTATTTCGGTTGCTAGACATGACAGCAAAGGTGTCATTGTTTTCAGTTCAATTAGTATGTTTGTGCATAAAATCCACATTAATAGTACTGATTCTATACTTGTATATAATTTAGAGATTAGATATGGAAAGTAGAAGACATTAAAGTAATGCAGTCGGTGCTCTAGAGACAAAACTGCCTTAGGGTGCGATCTGCAAAGGTCTGCTTAGAAATCTCTTTATCGATTTTGAGTTCAATTAAACCATTGCTGAAACAAAACGTGGTTTAGAAAATCTCCATCAGAATTCCTGTCACAACAAATAATGGGCCATTTGTTCACATTTCTATTAAAACAAAAAACCTAAGTTATTTCTGTTGCTACTATTGAAATATAACGATCAACATTGTGGCAAATATCTCGCCAGATATAGTAAAAATCTTACGTAATTTTTACTCCAGACTCGATAAATTTAGAAAATATCGTGAATATCGTGGGTCTGCTGAATTTTTATATTATTTATATCTATTATAATTATTTAGTAGTTTTTGATTTCGATGGCATTTAGCGCCATCGACGGCCTGTCTATTTTTTCTCTCCACTTTTGATATTTTCATCAAGTTTTGGCGAGACTAACAACAACGATAAATTTTTATATACATATATAGAAAATAGATAAGAGGCTAGAATAATACAAAACTGCTCACCAGGCATCCAAGAGCGCATCGTGCAAAGGTCAAGACGTTCCCAGCAAGCGGCGCGGAGCCGACCACCATGATACGCAGACGGCCGCCCATGCCCTCGCGCACCTTGCGGAACACCAGCTTGTCCCAGATCGAGTCGCTGCGGACGATGCCTCTGCAACGGACATTCATGGAGATTTTAAAATAATAAAGAAACAATAAACCCGACTGGTGGTAAAAGTAACAACTGTAACACTGAAAGCGATAACGAAGTGTTTCCTACTCTTTACAGTCTATTCACATCTTGAACTTTGTTCGGCTTGATCGAAATTGGTTTGGCTTGATCAATTATATTGTGACTGATTAAATATAATAACTTATAATTTTCAGGGTTAATGTGCATTTCAAAGGGTGAAATGATTTTCTAAATATGGACAGTGATTTCAGAGATTATAATTAGAACCTTTAAGAAGTAGAGTTTTTGGGACATGAAACATAGAAACAGCACTTCGACCAAAACTAGGAGAGAAAGGGCCTATACCCAGCAGTGGAGCTTACATATGAATCTTGTTTGTAGGCTTTACCTCTTCAACTCTGATTCCTTCGCCGACAGCGCCATATTAAACAGTAACTTCTTGATCTTGGAGCTGGATATCTCCGCCTGCGCCTTGTCGTACAGTCTGTTCAGCAGCCTTGGCACCGCGGGCATCATGGTCGGCTTCAGCGCGCTGAGGTCGTCCGCCAGCCGCCTGATGTCGCCGCTGTAGAAACCTACCGCACCACCCACCATGTAGAGAGCATTCTGGAAATATTATAAAGTAATTTAGCCATACTGGCAAAGCTCACGAGTGGAAGGCGGTCGATGTCATGGTTTCGGAATATACAGTAATGGACATGCATTAAAACTGTGTAGCAACTGTTTAGACTTGTTCTGGACAAAAAAAAATCACAAATCTGACTGCCAATTTTTAGTAATAGAGAGGCACTAAAAATGAAAAACACTACGGCATAAAATATAAAGTAACAATAACATAAAATAGAAAGTCGTAATAGCCGAAATCTAAATTTAGAACAGACGTAGCTATAAAGACTAATTAAATTAGATAACGGTTTACATCTTACAAATAATCGACAGTTAGGCTTCGCAGTTTTAAAGCTAGAATTTGATTTAGAATTATAGCATTTCATGTGTGGTATTTTTTTTATTCTTGATAAGTTTCATCACATTCTGCCTGATATAAAGCATATATGCAGTTGATATTACAGTTACTTGAATTTCCATATTTTATTTATTAATTAGTGACGTAATAATGGCTTTGAAGATCGTTAACCATCATATTGATTATAGTGCCTTTCTTTTGCTGAACCCTATCGTTGTAAGGTTACAATAAAAACTGGAAAATCCCCTCACTGCGTGACGTTATAATGATCGTGCCAACTTAAAAGCTATCGCAAAATGTACAGATTTTCCCACGACACGTGATCTGATGCTACTTCTGGAGATGAATAATAAATTAATCACTACGTTAAGCGGTTTTTGGTTTACACTGCATAGGCGTCAAAGGAAACGGGACAGCAATAATAATGGCTTCGAGCCAGAAATGACCCAATAAAATAAATGAACGACTGAACGTGTCGATTCCAACGGAAACACAATCGGCCGCGCATCCTTGGTCGGTTTTACGACCAGCAGTTTTGTGGTTGACCGCTACTAATGAAATGTGACGATATCTGCGATTTGCCGCGCTTGTCTTGGTGATTGATGACCAGGTTAAAAATACATCACGACATGACCGCAACTCAGTCAATAAATTTACCTTCAAGTCTTTCGTGGGAATGCACTTACAATTTGAGAGATGAAATTTGAAAGACAAGGACAATGTTTTACAAAAGACCGTAAACGTTTACTTTCAAATATTGTGTTTAAACAACAATACAAGGGAAATTAAAATTACTAGACACTGATTAAACGCTGTCCATACTCTTCTATAAGTAATAGGTATTACACAATAAACAAAAACAGTATGCAAATGTTGCATAATTTGCACGACTACATTTAGTAAAATTATTTTCTATTTTTTCGTAATTTCACCAAAACTCTCTTGGCAACATCAAAATTCAGTACCTGCCCTTTAATAGTCCACTGCTGAACATAGGCCTACCCATGGAAGGCCTCACGGCAAAAATTGTTCATAATTTATGGAAAACATTAAATTACATTATTGAAGATTATACAAAATCTTGTTAAATAAAAGTCGTCACTAACTCGACCCTTTGTTGAAACCACTTCACCCCCCGGTAACCTAACGTAAAGTTGGTAGAATGTAGTGAATGTGACTCGTAATGCGTATCTGGTCCAGAGATAAACTGTTCCAGTACAAAGCGCCAAACACACCAGCACTAGTCTAAAAAAAATACCAACCTCACAACACCGCTCCAGCATATGTGCAAGCGGCAGGAAAGAAATCATAACGTCATGTTTCATCGGCCTGTGCTCCCCGAGCTGCATGATGACGCTGCACATCGAGGCCACGACGTTTTCGTGCGTTAGCATCACTCCTTTGGGCATGCCGGTGGTTCCTGATGTGTAGCAGATCGTGCAAAGGCTTTCTGGTCTCGGTGGCTGTAAGGAGGCAGAAATGTTTTCTGAGTTTTTGATTATATAGATCTCCGATAGCGGCGATAGCTATACTAAATGTGCTATATCCATATATCGATTATGATTCAAGATTCAAGATACTTTATTTGTCAGAAACATGGTAGTGTACAACAACATACAAAGTCGCATACAGTTGTTCGGAGAGTAGAGAACGCATGTTCTTGCCCATCATGGCGTACAAATGTAAATAGCATAGTTGCACGTTAAAAAAAAAAAGACAATATTTGCAATTTTACAAGCAAAATTTTTAAATAGTAATGTCAAATAAAAATAAAGAATACTACTGATTTATAAGATGTCAAGATTGTCATAATACAATAATTTCATGTAAAAAGTTAAATAATGTCAAATCATAAAATAATGTGATAAATCAATTTAATAACCTTAACTAAATAAATGTCACAAGAATAAGTCATGTCAAACATTTGTCAATTTTGTCATCCAAGAAGTCAGCAATACTATAATAACATTTAATTTTGTTCAATAGTATTTTTTTTAGTTCGTTTTTAAACATGCCGCCACTTAATTCCCTAATACATCTCGGTATTTTATTGTACACAATAGGGGCCATACAGAAGACACTTTTGAGCATCAACGTCGTTTTTACACGTGGAATACTAAGTCTAGTATGATCTCTTCTCCTACGGTCGTTCCTATCAGCCCATCGTTCAAACAAGTCCGGGTTCGTTCTAACAAACATAGCTATTTCAAGTATGTATAAGGACGGTAAGGTTAGAAGTTTATATTTTAGGAAAAAATGTCTACAGCTATCAGTTTTTTTTTAGATTAAACATACATCTTAAACATCTTTTTTGGGCTTTGAACACAATTTCCTTATCAGTAGAGTTCCCCCAGAATATAATGCCATATCGGAGTACTGACACAACTATATCATAGTAGGCTGTTAACAGAGCTTCTTGGTTCATTATAGATGACAATTTAAACAATGCATACGCCGATGAATTGACTCTTTTACTCAACACATCAACCTGCATTTTCCAATTTAACCTGCTATCAATTGTTAGACCTAGAAATTTGGTAGATTCTACTTCTTTCACGTCAATTTCATTATAATGTATCCTGATTTTATCTGGTACTGTACGCTGCCTAAAATGCATTATATTTGTCTTATCCAAATTGATTTTTAAATTATTATCATTTAACCACTCAATTATTGATACTAAGGCACTATTGATGTCAAATTCATATGTCATTTTGTTGTCACATGCAATAGTATGTTATGTGATAGAAAGGAGTTGATGATGAGATGATGTATGATAGAGTGAAGTGGCGAAAGGATACGTGCTGTGCCGACCTCACCTAGTGGGATAAGGGCAAGAAGATAATTATTTATATCTATATTATCCGCCATTTCATAGCCATGATTAGTGTGAATTAGCTTTAAGTCAACAGTAAACATCTGTAAATAAAAAGTTTATCAATCTATGAACCTATTGTTCAAAAGTAACTTAGTAACATTTGCCACCAAAATCGAAAAAAAATTACCTACGTCTATTGTATCTTTTATTGTAAACATTTTTAATCAGTTTAAATAAACAGTACGATATGATTTTTGGGCGGCTCAAATATATGTTACAAATTATTACAAGTTTAAATATATATACAATGTTCGATGATAGTACTGATAAAATTTCTCGTAAATAATAAGATCTTAATAATATAGAAAAATCAGCTGCAAGAAAACTAGTACACATTCTTAGATAAATCGATAAAGCAAGCTTTACTTCAAATCGTCAATTAAATATAGCGAAAGAAACGCTATATTTAATTAAGTGCTCTGGTACTTAATTCAAGCCATGAATAATATTGTTATCATTTAAAGGAATTAATTATTCAGAAGCTTACCAGTCATTTACTTTAAATTATAGTGTACAACATAAAAGAGAAAACAAAATAACTGATTGATCTACACTGTAGGTAACAGCAAGTAAAAAATAGGAAGTGTTGTTGCAATGAACGTAGCGTAGGTTTAAAATGTGTTTTGCGATTGGAGTGACTCAAATCAAAATATTGTTGAATAAGAAAACGTCAAGATATGAAATAAATTTAAATTCAATAATGGTAAAGTTCAAGATGCCGGAAAGGATACTCACTACACATGGATGGTCTTTGTGAGCACCCATAATTTCCACATCAGTGAATTTCAGTATTTCGACTCCTCGACTTTTTGCTCTTTGATGCGTTGAAGGTGACACTTCCTTGATTGTGATCAGTTTTCTTAAACATCTCGGTGACTGATCAAGTAGAAGATTTGCTTTCTTGTCATCTTCACATATAACTACTGACATTTCAGCTGAAATAAAACACTATTGTTAGAGTTCAATTTGATTGAAATTACAAGAATTTGATGCATCTGTATAAACCAGATCAAACTTCGTGAGGTCTATGAAGCTGCGTCAGTAGCTTATGAACTGGCTACTGCGTAACCACTTGCCTCCTGTTCACAGACGCCATGAAGTTGATTTGGCTTATAAGTAACTTTGCAAAAGCTCGAATAAATAAGACGTGTCAATGCAACAGCAGCAAAATCAGTGAATTTAAAGTAGCAAATTTATTCAAACAACTATGTACGAGAGAAGATAAATGCAAAATGCACTAGACAATTTATGGTCAAAGATTATGCAAAATTGTAGACAAAACGGACGTGGAATAATGAATAAACATAAAATACATACTTTGATTAACAATGAAGGCACATGCGTTCGCTCCTAACGTATCGTACAATGGTACAATGACCATTGAATAGCAGTATGCAGCCTGTTCTGTCAATATCCATTCTGGACAATTCTGTGCATATATGCCTGAAATACAAAGTAAATAAATTTAGTTTTATGCAGATTACTTTATACCTGTATATTTACTAGTAGTTCTTCGAACAGTAGTCTTGCAACACAGCTTTTTAACTGAATCTTCGTAATTTTCCGAATATTATCGAAATCGGCTAAAAAATCCCACGAATCGAAAATCCTCAGAGACAAAAACAACATTTAGAACGTGTGTACCATGTTTCATCAAGATATTAAAAATTCGACCTGTAGACGAAAACCAACACCTGGACAGACGTAACCAAACTTTCGGAAATCTCTCACACTTCGTTCGCTCGATCTATGCACATACTATGTTTTCTTAATAATTTATGCATGAACTTACCCACAAATGTGTTTTGACCGGGATTGAGCCCTTGACATATAAGGCCGGATCCAAAGTTCTTGGCTCTCAGAAGGGTTTCATTATATGTCTGCCACACGTAAGGTTTGTTTGGTCCCTCACGCCATCCGAGACAGTTCCCATTATCTGTGAATTGAAGACACCGTCATTTAACATTGAAATCTTTATCATACCCATTTATCACAATTATCTTTAGTCTCCACAAAGCAGTCTGGCGTAAGCAATCAGTGTTTAAATTGCGGAATATTCCACAAGTATTTCAACTGAAGTTTATTTTGTTCCTATCTGAGCGTGCAAGCCTTGTCACCGCAAAGACAAAAGAATAAAAAATAAGTGTCCCGACTACTCTAGTAACACAAATTACGCTTAACTGTATCCCGCAAACCAGTTTCTGTATAATGTTAACAATATTTTGTAATACACAGGCATTATCGTATTTATCGTTAACGAGCGGAAATGTAGAGGGAAATGGGGTGCGCTTATAGTTGTGCCTTGAGGCACTCCTCAGTTTGCAATTGTGTGTGAACTATTTGTAACGACTGCTGCGGGTAATAAATGTATGTAAATAACAGAGGTAGCAAGACTACGTGCAGTCGTAACAGCTTTGTGCAATAAATCATCGAGAATGGCTTGCGTGAATCGCGAAATGCATCTGAAAGGCTTTGTAGTAACTTACTTGATTCTTTAACGCCTCGTCTGAATGTTTCGAATAATGTGCGTGTGTCTTCGTGTAGGAAACGTAAAAATCGACCGTTTTTTGCTTCTTTGTAGAATTTGGACACGCGTACCATTTCAGGACCCTGTAAAAGAAAATAAATTACGGTTAAATTCATAAATATTTTTAGCATTATTTTTCAAAATCAAATCAAGATATTTGAGTTATTATCTGCATTGTCGATTCATCGTTTTGTTGCATAAACAATTTTAGTGAACGTAGAGTACAGAAAAATATATATATGTGATATTATCGCAAGATAAGTTGTGCGAATGGTATGTGGTCAGTGGACTGAAACCTTTCAATACTCAGGAACCTAATCAGCCGTAAGCCTATTAACGAACCACTGTCAACTTATCATTAACAGAACTATGTTAGAACTGTAAATAAGTAGTTGTAAGTTAAAGTTATTACGTTCGCAACTATTTAGTACCAAGAAGAACTCAAAATTAAAAATGTTTCATGGAATTAGTAATATAATAGAGTTGCTATAATCACTTATTATAATTGTATAACCATATTACGAACGTGAAACAAAACAAACACTGACTGCATAAACATTCAGTCAATCACGCAAATCTGGCTCTAGCTATAACCATTTATCACCTAAAGCTGAACCAAAACAACTGCAGCAAAACATCCTCTGTTTGTACAAAGCATTACCTACAATTGGTCACAAAATACCTAAGTAATGCATTGGCCTGTATACCCAATGCGAGTTGTAACGTTGGAGCCAAGCTGTGCGCAGCCACTAACATCTCATGCAAATACGTTCTCCGTTAACCTAATGACATAGTTGGCCCACTAACTCCGAATCTTGGCTTCAAGCATGATACTCTTACATTACGGTATATTATTATTGCGGTTTGCACAACGGATAAAAATGGGACGATGTTCGGGTCAAAGTCACCGCTGGAAACTACTGAGAAGGCAGAGCCATGAAATATTATGTCATTAGAATGATGAATGATATTATTTGAGCGACTTAATTCATCATTAAATTAGATGACAGATGTGTTTTATTTTATACAGGTTTATATGATGATCAAGCTTTATCTATTAGGTATAATGGCAAATAAATTTTGATGAATATGCGTATCATTAAAATAGTCAATAAAATATGAACCAAGACATTACAAGTCGTTGGTATATGTCTTATATCTTAGTGGTTTACAATTTTGTATCCATGACATTAGTTATTAATAATTTGGCTCCGTTACTAAAATTAGAAGAGAACAAAAGAAAATACAATGTTCGAGACATCATTATTCCGATCTTGGTTTTAGTATGCAAGGTCAAGAGGAAGTTGGTCACAACACACGTCGGTCAAGTCACGCGGGTCGCGCCAGTGAAAAATGCCGGTTGTACAACGGCGTATTTATAACAAAAAGTTCGCGATCGGTCCGTTGTCCACGCTATTTTTGTTTTCACCACTGTCAAAAACAACTTCAGAATTACGCCATCTACTAATTTGACTTTGATCGTTGCGAACACTACGCGTTACGCGCTCATTGAAGAAAGAGTTTATGATCCCTTCATTGTTGTACGCATGAATCATCATCTTTATAGTTATCTCTACGTTTCTCGTATTAACGAACTCTTCAGTTTCATTAACTCCAATGAAATTGCAAAATGTATCATGGACATGTGGCAAGTTAGAACGGTCAGAGATGCGTCAGTGGAATTTTCTATAAATAATTCAGGAAAGCCCTGAAGAGGGCGTTGCTGGAGTAGTGGAACCTCTTGGCAGCGAAACCGCTGTGTCGCCGAAATAGTTGACATTGTCGCTTCGTTTGGCTGGCAACAATTTCCGCGTAAACTGCTCTTGAAAACAAACTTTAACAGGGTGTAGACTACAAATTGATATGCGTAAAATTTTAAAGATGACACGTGTAGGAAATGGGTAGTGAAGTTTTTTGACGGGAACTATAGTCCAGTGTTTATTTAATGCCATGTTAAATAGCGAAATGCTTTTAAAAGTGTGTATGTATTACTTAGTATTTTAAAATGTTAATGGACCATAAAATCAGCAGTACACACGCATTTTGCAAATACACAAATAAAATTTTATTAACCACTGTTTATGAATGTGCAATTTCCTGTTTACCGAAACGTGAGTTTCATAATATACAGCACATAGCATTTCTGAAGTGCATTGTTTTTTCAAACCATTTACCTACTATGCGAAGTTGAAATTAGCCCGAGATAAAACAATAATACAAAGTAGTCCTGTCCTTTGGTCAACAGGTAGATATAATCCGATAATAATGATGCCTACGGCATACTAGTAACTCTTATCTATCTATTTTAGATTTGTGTCTGCATAATATATATCTGCTTCAAATTCACTGTCCCTTTTTATTTTGACCTTGAATTAAGAAACTTGACTATAAAACTCATCATCTCTCGGCACGCTCATATACGCAAATATGATTGTAATGTGCATTATATACATATAAATACGCTTAGATATTTTCTTTCTGATATAATATTTTGTAATCATTTGAATAAGGTACAAAATCAGAAACTTACAATTAACTTCAATTCATTTCTATTTTGTCCTTGACTTTGACTAACCGCCCCTGAACCAAATTTTATTACTGTACCTATCATTTAACTACAACAAAATCATGGCAAACCTTACGAACTGCACATAATGTAGTATCAGTTGACGTATATCAATCGTCGACAATTATGAGACGGTTTTTCTGGCGAAGATTCAAATATGTCACGCGACAATGCCTTATCAGGTGACTGTTGACAAAATAACGATTGTAAACACTAATCAATGGATGGCACATATACTAGACAATGTCTTGGTTATGGTATTCTAGTATCTAGAGACCGCGCGTTGATTAATGGGCACGCATTCATATTAGACGTATTATTTGAAACATGCCTTGACAACATTGATCTAATACACTTAAACATCACACAATACATCACAATTAATCTATGCAATACATCTAGTTCAGTATTTTTCTACGAATATACCCATTGATTGAGAATTTTTAACTTATCATAAAGCAGGCACTTATACTTTCACTTGTGTAGTTTGCGCCTTTTTATTGTTAAATAAAATTAATATTTATAGTAGAGTATTGCTATAAGGCAACACAAACATATATGCATTTTACCTAGTACACAAGTCCATCTGCTGGATATAGACATCATCTGCAAATACAATGCACCCAAATAATGACTGTCGATTATAAATATTAAGATCATTATTATGATTAAGGAGACATATGTATAGACAGCAGAAGATTGTTGATAGACGATTGTCTAGGCAAGTCGAGTCATATAATTAATTATTATATTTTTGTATTTCATCCCTATCCTTAAAGCAACTTTGCGAAGTACGTCCAATAGTTTCAAAGCGGCTAGCAGCCAGCGCATTTGACGCTGACGCAGAATTTATGAAATTAAGGTGGCTATTTCCAACTGAAGAAAATTCATAATTGGTATCAATACTTTACGTCAATGATAATATGTTCAACCTACTCGTAATGAAACTAGGACAAAATATAGACATTCTTACAAGTGTAATTAAAGCAATTGTGAGACACCAACTTGTCCATACAAAAACAGTAAACTATTATCTACCTCTAAATATTATCCGTATTGAGTGACTATTTTTCATGTAATTAGCACTTTAGTCGCTAGGTTTATATGTCTTAGTTTTTACATTTTTAAATGACCTTAAAGCTATAAAGCTTCTAAAGTCATATTTTTACGTAAAACTTTGACTAACTTTACATAAACTAATTTATTTTTGGAAAAAAATAGACATACTAGGGTGCAATATTTCTTACTCAAGCGACATATCATTTTGTTACATTTAAGGGGTGAAAAGAGTTTTCTCCCGTACGTAAATTTTATCTAAAATGTACCGCGGAAATTCTCGATGTTCTACAGAAAACGCGAAAACACTGGTCGATTCAGAATACTCCTAAATCACATCAATTCACATCACACATTGAGAATTCTATCGAGTTGACGCAAAACAATAGAATTGAAAATAGCAAGCATTTAAGATGACTATACCCACATCTGCAGACAATGCTGTCAATCATAACTCATAGAATGCCGTGAAAACAGATTCGATTAGATGATCGAACAAACACAGACCATCGCATGAATCAGTGCATATCTATGATATAAATAAATAATCGTTTGTTTCGTATTATTGGGTTACTTTAGGCTAAGGGGGCTCTAACACGGTACGGAACTCTTCGTGCGTGAGCTAGACTAGCATTTGGCCGATTTTTTTACCGTCTTAAAAACATTTATATTATGTACTTTGATTTCTATACCTACCTATTTTTCTTACTTAAATTTCTTAAAAAAATAACACTGATGATGTCGCTAATCCATTGAAATTATTTCGAATTTTTAGAACATAGATTGACTAAGTTTGTTGTAATAAGCTACTTATCGCTTGCACCAAACTTAGTATTTGTTTGTGAGTTCGCTAAATAATAACATCAACATTTATAATTTTCGTAGCAAGATTCTTTGCTTTTTACGAGATTTAAATTTAAATTCGATATCAAGAAGGTTACTATTTAGTTTGGTTCAAAAAATTTAACGCAACTTAGAGCACCTACAAGGCCTACAATTTATTTTCCAGGAAAACAAGATCACAATGAAATTAAGAGAAATAAAATGGCGGAACTCAACAAAATATATTGCTTAACAGAAGAAAGATAAACATTTAAGCAATATATAGATAGATAGATAGACATTCTGACAATAGACTCTCAATATGTTCAATTCGTGCCGTTTGGTCGCTTTTTCTTTTCCTTCTACAAAGGGGCTTTTAGATTAAGTTTTATATGTTATTGTATATATATTAGTTTTAGTGATATTTGTATAAGTTTATTTTTAATTATGTAGATAGCTGTAAATAGTACGTTCTCCGAGGTTATTTAAGTTTGTTGAAATAAAGTAATTCAGCAATATATTACTATAGAATCAGTCAGTTACCTTCCAACAAAACTCGCAAAATTCGCTACTGAACTTTGCCAAATGTAAACAAGTTCACTACATGAAAAATACTACTATTGTTTTAGACTGGCTGATCCGGCGAACTTTGTTTCACAGAATATCTTTATAAATTATAGCCTATGTGTTATTCTGATGTATAAGCATTACTATTGCTAAGTTTCAGCTCAATACGTATAGTAGTTTTTGCGTGAAAGAGGAACAAACATCCATACATACAAACTTTCACGTTTATAATATCAGTAGGATACATTTATGCAAAACAACTATACTCCAGACATAGAAACTAGAACTTAACTATTATACATCGTTGTTGTGAACGATGTGTAGATGTATTTACTGATAAATCGAAGACATCTAGGCTCTATCTATTCAAATAAATTGGTATTTCAGCAAAACAAACACCTTGTTTATTTCGCTTTCTACTATCTCAATTACGTCTTAAATCTAATGCCATAACCATTTATTTCATCGCATGTTCACATATAATTAGGTGCTAGACATTCTGACAATAGACTCTCAATATATTCAATTCGTTTACGCGTGCCGTCTGGTCGCTTTGCCAAAAATTTAGAAAAATGTCACGGGCAAATAATTATATTTTACCTACTGATGCCACTCCATTGTAACTGATCTTTGGCTTGTATAATTCCTGAGCATATTTTTAGGTAGTTGCTAGGTAACGATTTTAATTTTATAGTGCATCCCACACTAGGTTTATTTCAAAGTTATTTTTGTGATTAACATTTCAAAAATTCGTCGCGGATGCAGGACTTGAACCTTGCGTCTTTGGGACACAAGCCCGACGCTCTGCCCAACTGAGCTATTCCGCAGCACTACCTCCGCATCGAATTTCGAAATAATTCTAGTTACCCTTTACGTTATTTAATAAATAAAGAATAATATTGAAAATTGTTTAATTTGGCTCTACGTCAAATGATGGACAAACAAACTATAGATTCTCTCAATATCATGTGATAGAATAACGTTAAAGTACCTATAGAATATTTGAACCTTATACTAGGTCTCTTAGCTAGATGTGGTGATGACAAGTGAAGTTGGTCTCTGACAGAGTAATGGCACCGTGTCGGGAAGCGAAGTCCCGATAGACACATATGATCATCATCATGATCGATAGTGGCGTGATGACATCCAAAAGTTTGGCGGCAGCACTTGGATGAGACTAGCCCAGTACAGAGATAATGGCATAAAAGGGAAAAGGCATATGCCGAAATAAGCTGATGGTGATACTAGGTCTCATAGGAGCCTATATATATATATATAGGATACAATTTCTATTGGTCCTTTGACCGCTTTAGTGTATTTGTGGGTTACACAATATTAAGATTCTAATGAATATAAATTACTTGAAAGTTTATAGCTATTATTTACCAAGTCAATAATGTCATCGTTGTATTTAATTTTCTATTTAAAATTCGCGTCACTGAGACATAAGCAATTTATAACATGAATTGCCCCGTCTCAACTAATTTATCAATTATTGTTTATATCTCACTCTAGTTGAAACTTTTTGTATTGTATAAATAATATCAATGAAGCCTATTTGTAAAGTTAAATTTAAAAAATATTATTTAAGTACGTTTTAGAAAAGTTATTTTAATAGTTTCTGAAAGGAATTGATATGGCTAATTAGCTTTATCTACATGCTTAATGCCCGACCTTTTGTTTAACCAAGAAAAAATCATAATGAGGGTATTCAATATCTTCTCATTCGTCCCTATTACTTTTTAATAAAAAAATAATAATAAGGACGTTGCAGTCAAGTTTGTGATAAATTAAATTGGTAATGACAAACTATGAATCCAACATCCGTTGATTTACGGCATACTAATTTGAAAACGCTGTCAGGAAAATAATTTTTAACGACTCCGCGATATGATTAATGTTTTATATCGAATGGGAAATGAAATGAGGAATATCGGAACAGTCTAGAATTATATCAATCTATTTCAATACAGCATTGGTATCTCAACAGTGAGACTCAAATGATACGAGAACAAATACTGTTGCGATCTCTGCCAAATGACGGTGCATGAGTAACCAGAAACAATGTGGTGGCCTTTGCAGTAATTGTTATTTACGCAATAGATAATGTGCAAGGCAAAATACTTTGAATAAGGGGCATTATCCTCTTGAGCTCGAGTGTTGTAACTAATATCAGATTGTAAACACTTTAGTCAAGACTTCCTAGGTTTATAATTGTTTGCTGCGGCAATTGGATGATTTTGTAAGTTTTATATTGATTGTATATTAAAATTAAGTTTCAATCACGATAAAATTTACAATACGCATCAATACTACAAGTAATTATAAATCTTTATTATATAAGTCTTTAACAACATTTAATTTAACTCTGTGACGAGTTGTCTGCAGAATGTTCTTAAACTTGACCCTATTTTGATTCCATTACGCATTTATGCCGTTTTAAAACTACCCATTTTATCTCACTGCAGATTGAATTGTAAATGACTGTAATTTCATTGTTATTCTAAAACTCACTCTCAACGCTTCAGACTGTTCACTGAGCATAATCGGAGGTCGAATCGGAGGGACCCCGATACAACAATCGCAGCACCCCATTGTCAATAATTTCAATCACACCACGACACTAAAATCACCGTTAATTTTAAATTCTATAGAGTCGTTGCGCAACCATTGCTATTTGGAAACGTCACTGGTTTATTAATCACTGTTCTTAATCCTTGACTGACTGTAAAGTTCAGGTGTTCGATCTTGAAGTGGACAGTTTTGGCGGAGTTTTCAAGATTCTCGTCACTTTCGTTAGAGAGTGTTCGTGTACTGACAAGAGAGCTACGGGCAAGGCAGCCCGTGGTATAATGAGTTAAAAATACCGCTCAAAGATGCGCTCTGCCAACTCTAGATCGACGACGTTCGGGGATTAGGACATCTCGAACTTTGATACCGCAATAAAAAGGAATTCCCTTTCAACGTTTATAGCTTTACAGTTTGTTGACAGGGTTTGATCAGAGAAATAGTGTGAAATTGGTATGGATTTAATCGTTGACATCTTTTGGGTATCAGTTTAATTCTATAAAATGTTTAGGGTCATTTGGTTTTCAATATGTGTGTTTTTAACCGTTTTAACTTTTAACTAACTGCTAGAGCAGCGGTTCTCAAACTTTTTTGGCGACGGAACCCTTTTGAAAAGTGAACTGATACTCGGAGCCCTAAAATTAACAAAAAAAGGTTTTGTACTCGGTTCTTCGGTAAAATATCTCAATAGAAGCCGCCCTTAAGTGCAGGCCAGTAATATTGTCCCGATTCTTCAAATATCATCTTGAAACATTTCTGATTCGCTGAAATTTATTTTTGTTTTTTTATTTTTTTTTTCATTTATTCAGTATTCTCGTGGCACCCCTACAGAGGCTTTGCGGAACCCTAAGGGTCCGCGGAACACACTAGAATGGCTGTGCTAGAGTGATCTCGATGAAATTTCTCAAAAAACTTGTAAGGACGGACATACGTCCGTCGGTCCATACGGACAAACAACACCTTTTAAAGGCCTAATCATACAAGTTGGCGTCTATGATGATAGCTACAAACTGCGGATAACACATCCGCAGTTTGTAGCTATCATCACAACCGCCAAGTTGTATGATTCAACCTAAATATACATAATTAAATATTATTTATTTGGCGTGATCTAGACCACTACAGTATTATCATTTAAGTTTTGTTTTTGGATAAGTAGATTTGGCGAACAAATGAAATGATTCATGTCAGGTGTTTGATAAGTGAATTTATAGCATATTTTTTTACTTATCGTTCACTGACCTCGTCTAAAATTCTATATAAAATAGACTTGTTATCGGTGTTATTATTAAGTAAGTATCCAAATTTTTCCTTGTAACCATAACACAATTACAATGGTATATATTTTGTATTTCCATCGAGGGACGGGCGTATATGAGATTAGCCCAAGAGAGGGAAAAGTGGCACAAGGGAGTAGAGGTTTATATCCAGCAGTGGGTCGATGCAGGCTGATGATGATGAAAGATATTTTAGAGACGGAACGAGTAAATTTTCACTTTAAAATTGTAGTAGTTAGTAAGTATTTTGTTTTAAACAAGTGAAGTAAAATTTTCACAGAAAGATAATGACGTACTAACTACTACAAAGTACCTAACTCCGCGTTTATTAGTAAGGGGGTTAATGTGTATAGTGTTCATCTTTTAACTGACTTCAAAAAGAGAAGTTTCTTATTTTGTATGTATCTATTGATTGTATACGTAAATACCTACATATGTTATGCGACCATTTTGCCAATTAATATGAATCGATTTTGATGTTTTTTTTTTGTTTGTTAGATCATACTTTAGAGGTGCCTCCATGATCCCATCTCATTTAAATTTTATGAGAATCAGTTAGCCTTTTTGAAAAAATAAAAAAAATTTTTTTAGATTATTGTTGATATTTCATTACAATATCGATTCGAGCTTACTATTCTACGACTAAAGTAGTACGAAAAGGACGTACGAGTAGTTTGCAACGACTGAAGTCGGCTGTCCCACCTTTGTCGAAAAAATAAATTACTCACCGGTTCCAGTAGACTCTGCTCGTGTAACGTGACGAGGGGCTTCTCGGGCTTCGGTCTCGTACTCAGATAAAACGCAGACGCGGCGGCGACCCCGGTGAGAGCCAGAGCCCCCGCTGAACCCCCAACCATCCATAAGTACTGGTCGATTTCACTCACTGAAAAAGGAAAAAAATATCCAATAAATTTCTGTGGACCTGTCAATTAATAAAGGCAAGTTTTGCGCATTTGTAGTACAATACGAATAGCGAGGGCATGCGCAATCGCTACGGTGCACTGAAACAAGTTCCTTTATCTTAAAATGATACATGAAAATCAACTTGCATACAAGTTTCTCTTAACCCTTTAAAGACCAAGCAAAATTTTTCTTGATTTTTAAATTTTTTTCTGATTGACTGGTTATAAATAACCTTACAGGGCCCTAGAAAAATGATAAAAAAATACTACTACTACTACTTTTTGAGAAATCTAATGTAGGTAAGAAACAACATTGCGCAGTGCATAGAAATGCTCTGAGCGGCCCCTATGTTGTTCACCATCAACACTGCGGCTCGACCGAAGAAGTAGATATAAACAAAAAATATGAAAAAAAAAAACACATTTCAATAATATCTTTACATTAGGAAATATCTTTTTATTCATAGATCTTCTTCTCTTCCCGCCATGTGGTTGGGTAGGGTCCAGCCTCAATGCCATTTTTTTTTCTGGGTTTTTGGCACGGTGGAGAGAGCGTCCCTTGGCAGCGCTGTCTAAGTCGATTTGGTACTGATTTAGGTTTGGTGTAAGCCGAAATTGGTTTTCAAATCCAGCAGCTTTGAGTGTAGACCAGTTACAGCAGCTTTCTAGTAGCCTGCGCGAAATTAACTGCATTTAAAGTCAGCGAGCATATGGTAAGATTTCAATGGATTTTTTTCTTCATAAATGTTAACTATTAGCTAATCTCAGGAAAATGTCACAGGGTAGTAATAACAAATTTATATTACGAGCATAAATTATCAGTAAGTTACGTTAAAAGTGTCAAAAAATATTAAGAAGTACTTTACTGGAAACTGCGCAGTGTTGATAGTAAACAACATAAAAAACGATTAGCACACTTCTACATATTGCGCAGTGTTGATCACCTACAACATACAACTTCAACCAGTTATAAATAAAAACATATTCACTACAATCAAATTACTGTTATACGAACACGAAGAAACATTATTATTTAACTCATTAATAATTCACAATATTCATTATCGATGCATAATCCTGCACAAAAACAAAATTATTTACTTTCAGTTTACACCCAGTTAGTGTCCTCGCCACTACTTCGAAAAATAAAAGAGAATTCAAGTGATTAGTCCCACTTAGTATTTAAAATTTAGTAGTTATTTATATTTCTAAGATGCTAAATGAAAAATAAATGCAATACCTTTGATACAAAAGGAACAGGATTCTTTTGTTTTGAATGTTGTTTATTTTATACGCTGCGAACTAAAGGGTTAAGCCAGGCCCACATATTGGCTATGTTGGATACAAATTAAAGTCTTGGTTCCAACACACCAATGTGTGGATCGGTCTAGGACTGATATTGGACGATCAATCCTGAAAATGTTCGTGCGTGTTAGGAAAATAATAATTAATATAAATTAATATGCGCATTTTTATCTATTGGACGCTGCCGCGCTGTACAGACGATAACAAAAATTGTTCAAACGCCAATTTTCCGATTAACAATTGGGCCAACATACATTTTTTTCTTAAAACCCTGCATGACAACGTTCCTGGACTGATGATTAACCATACGTCAATTATGTTAATAAGAGCTATGAAATACTGTTTATCAGATGTTTATAGGAAACGCGGCCCTTCATTGTTTACTTTAATATAAATACCAAGCGAGCTTGCTCGTACTGGAAACCTGTTTTAGTGATCAAGTGTGAGTCGGGCTTGTATCAGATAGGTTCCGTAGTATCGTTAGTACAGTGAGTAAGGTGGCGGAGACGTGAAACTACCGAAAACCCTGCCTCTTTTCATCTACTTATATGTTTGGCTTTTTTTGATATATCAGCTACAACAATGCAATTTGAATCTGCAAAAGGACATGTCCACAAAATGTATGGAGGCTGGTATAATAATAATCAAAAATTCTAACAACAACACTCGTTACATTTCGAGAAAGTTCATATTTTTCTGAGTCTATTACAACAGTTAAAAACAAAAAAGAGCCCTCCAATTTTTTAAAAATTAATTTTGAATTTATTAGGATAAATAAATATATTTGGCTCAATAGGTAGTTTGTCTCTAGCAACCCTGATTAAGTAACCTCCAAATTGTTAAATGGAAGTATTTTTACCAGTTAGACACAGTTTTTAAGTGTTTTTTGTCACATTGTACCTACTAACTGGTCACACTGGTAGGTTATAATTTTTAATTTTAGCAAATTAAGAGATGAATGTGGAAGAATCAGCTACGAATGCAAATAAAATAACGATAGAAGCACTTTATCATTGCTAAACTAGAAAAAATAATTAGCTCTATTGTTATTTATCATACAATTTATTTATCGCATTAAAAAAAATGGAGGGGTGAAAAAAATCTAAATTAAATATTTTGGGAATCCCATAAAACAAGCTTTTAAATTATGTACATATATGTCATCTTGGTTCGATTTTTCTCTGAATAATATACCACTTGTGGACGTCACCTTTTCTAGTGTCTATCTATTACGGTTCAAAACATACTCTGTGAAATGTGGACAGACCGTAGATATGGATCCTTATTACGTAATAGGGCGAGGTCTTTTTGACATTTATTTAGCACAGAACCCTAAAAGTAGTTCATAAAACTGAACCAGCGATTAATTTAAGTGGAATGCGATAAAGACATTATGATTCAGAGAACAGCAGTAAATTCATAATTTTGCCCAAAAACGTTCACAATCGATGCAATAAATCAGCTTTTATAAAGCATAAACTACGACGTGATAGGTATACGAGTACACGTTCAACAAAAGAATCTCTGTCCAGTAAGTAGATACAGGATATAAGAACTTCGATAATGATCAGCGTTGGTCTTTCAATCGGAACGTCTGATGAAGATTGAAGAATTGTTCGACGTAAGACCTTTCACCATTAATATTAAATGAATACAAAGTAACCATTCTTCTTCATACTCTTTTGACAGCTATATTAATTGCATAAACTAAATACATAAGACAAAACCTCAATGTGATATTAATTGTTTCTTTAGAATCGTTGGTCTATTCTATATATATATAACTACACGTTTTATATTGTTAATTCGTACTTAATTTTATTGTTTCTATGTTTTCCAATATGTGTAGTGGTAATTCACATAGCTGTTAAGAACCGATTGCAATTTGCGCAGTTGCAAGCATACGTTCTATGAAAGAGGGCGATTGTTCTTGCTGCTTGCTGAAGCAATCATCTTCAAATCTGACAAGGAAATGTCAATACGGCAGCTTTCATACAACTAGGCAGTTCCTGAACCATAAACCGCTCGCGGCTCGGCCAGTTTAGAAAGTGGAAACTCAGAGCATGCGCAGACAGACATTAGCGCATAGATTTCTCGGGAATCTCTCGCGCTTTCCATTGACATACTTTTACAATGCGCCACATCCATAAATGGTGTATGTTGTAACGCGTGTTTGAGTTTGTTTTCAAAACTATGTCAGTATTGTGCTAATGCAGCGATACGAGTATAGGGGCCAACGTTTTCGGCCCACACTTATGTCAACAGCGTACGACTTCTGTTTGACAAAACATCAATCACGTTTGTTATGGTTTCATATTTGTAATATTATTGTTTTATATTGAGTGCCATAATTTAAACACAATATGATTATAGTTACACCGATTATGCCACGAAGGGCACCAAGGGCAGACCTCTCAAACGAAATTAGGGACAGGGTTAAACAAATCGCAAAAGTCAATGTTGTAATCGACATTTTGATCGTTAGAAGGGCTCCATGGAGTTTGAAGGCAACGTTTAAGGTTGTGTTAACCTCGATACCTTGGAGGTACTAGTTGATTTCAAAAGTTAGAACCTTGGTGATCTAATTTCCCCTCATTGTGCATTCATAGGGCGTAACAAGCATGACGGCCCTTGAAGGGCCTCTCGGTCTTCCAATACAACTTTTTCTTATCTTTTTTTAAGCATTGAAGGTTACCTTAGAAGCAATCAGGGGTCACATCAGTATTTCGATTGGTTCGAGACGATTCTAGATTCTAGTTACTATCGCTGTGTTAAATTAATCGATGCATCAATTGAATATACTAACAACTCAAACCGCTTTAATTTAGATCGTCATTTTTCCTGTTCATAATACCTACGAGTAAGTGTTTAAGTATAATATAATAGTGTACCGTATTAAGCAACTTATTTTTTACTTAATTCTGGACAATGCTTCTAAGTAATCGTATCGAATAACTCATCCTTGCGGTCGTCTTTACTACGGCTCTTGACATACATACATAGCACCTAAATAAAAATCTTTTTTAACACATGTGGCCCATCAACTTACGGCTGTTGCATTGGTTCCACCAAATAGTCTTCTCCGGTGTATCTTCAGTCTTCTTTTTTTCAGTCTTCTTTAATTTCTTCTGTATTTTGTGACATTTTTCCTTAACACTAAACTCAGTCTTGACTGCTGCTACAACGTTCACTTTGTCTTTCTTCGCGGTAAAACTGAACTTTCCGCTTCCCATATTGATGTTTTGTTTTTATTTAAGTCTATAATTTCATTTTCATCGCTTAGGGCATGATCCCCGACGGCTGTCTGATTCAAAATGTGAAAAACATTGTAAGTGCAAGTTTGCCGATTGCTGCAAAGATATTCGATATCGTGCGTATTATTATGTTGCGAAATGAATCGATATTTATAAAACTAAAAGGTTTTATAGAGCTATCTGGTGGAGACTTTGGCCTTGTGGGGTTCATTAACACTAGCCGATAACTGAAACGTAATCTAGCGTCTGATTCTGTCGTGTCCTTATCTAATTTATAAGACATATCCACTGTCCATTGAACGGAATCCGAGAACTAAGTAGTGGCAAAGGATTCATAAAGTAATGTGGTATTCTGGTAATAATTTCTTTAGTAATCAATAAGTGTAGCTGATGAAGACTTCAGTTACTCACAATGTTTCTGGAATGAAACTGATATTTAAGACAATTTATCACCAAACCAAAATACAGACTTATAAGAAAGCTAAAGAGAGTCATGATAAAATTAATTGAGACGCAAAACCAGAAGCAGCCATTGAAGAAGCTATTTATGCGAAAGATCATATCATGTTGCAATTAAAAGTGTACGTCAAGTTAAATAAATTGTTTGGTATGCACCGAAATGTAAACGTCAACAAAAATACCCATTACCTATTGTGAAAGACAAGCCACAAAGCTAATAACTTAAAAATGACCCATCAAGATTGATAAGATAGATTATTCTGAAGAACTATTCAACAAGTCAAACTTTCAATAGTCGCCTGCACGCTATCTTTTGTTTGTTTTTTTTTTTTAGTAAACATCAAGATGTGTCTGACTACAATAAATATGTTCATATTGAATTGAAGGTCACTTTAGCGGCTTATAAATTTTTTTTATATATTTATTTTTGGCATAGGTACCTTGAGCCAAATTATGTTAAATGATTATTTCTTAACATTTTTATTGCTATTAGTTCTACTCGAATAATAAACCTAATTGGAAAGATTACCGGGAGGCAATTACGGTTTTAATGGTTTCACTCTGATGTGTGAAGGGAACATATCATTACCGGCGATAAATATTTACTGCTCTATCTTTAGGGCAGGTTTATAGGCTTTTAATTTCTTCTAAACAAGATTCATCACTAGGAGCACGCAACAGGAATGACTCACGAATTTGAATACATATATAAAAAATGAAGTATCATCATCATCGTTATCCGCAGCCTTCTTTAGCCCACTGCTGGATATAGGCCTCTTTTAAGGTGCCATTTGTCTCGGCCCTGTACTAATCTACGTTATTACAAAAATAAACGGTTTTTATTTCATTTATTAAGCCTTATTATAGAGGCGCCAGCGTAAATTTAATAGCAACGTAAAAAATGTTCTCTCTAGCGAATGCCTAAAGTGAAAAAGAAACAAAACTATGCTATTTAGCTATTATCATTACGACCCGGCATTTTCAGGCATTCGATAGAGAGAACACTTTTTACGTTGCTATTAAATTTACGCTGGCGCCTCTATAATACGGCTTAATATGTATGTATATCGGGATATAATTTTATTATTGTTTAATCAACATTACCAACTTTTGCCATGGGACTAGATTATAATATGTTCATTATTATGAACCACTTTTACTATGTGACCTACTTCGAAATAACGAAAATAATGCCATACGAACATTTAATCGACTCTCGACAAAAAGCAGCTGATTTTTTTCCACTTACTATACTCCCTGCGCTAAGTTCAATATAAAAACTATTATCCACACACACGGGAGCGTGTCCAGCCAAGACAAAGAAAAAGCAACTGGCGACGCGACGCGTGTACTATTACACGAACCATTTCAAGCCACTTTTGACCCCTTCAAAACTCCAGAACGATTTAACCTAAATATAAGAAATTCAGCCTACTTATTAAAGTAGTTTAGCTAGTCTAGAAAAAAACTACTCTTTGTACTTACACTCGTAAGTATAATTTAATACCTTGTTCATAAACTATTATACATATATCAAGAATAACGATGGGGTCTTTCCGGCCGATGGACTCAATTCTCGCACAGTAATCCTTACATTCAAACCAGTGCTAATCCTCTTACCGAATGCGGACTCCGCTTTGACCTAATAACTGAACTGGTCATAACGATACCAGACGCCTTTGTACGTATTCGTATCAAAATGTTCTAGAATATTCACTGACAAAAGTAAATAAATAAATATTTTGGGACATCTTACACACGGTCTCAAACCTAAACTAAGCAAAGTTTGTGATAAGGCTACCAGAGACTGGTATACTACATATTTATTTTTAAATACATACTTATAAATAGATAGTTACTAAATAACACCCAGACACAGAGCAAACACTTATGTTCATCACATAATAGTGATGGGGATCGAACCCACACCTCTTTGACCCAGAAGTTAGGGCCACTAACCACTGAGCCACCGAGGCAGTCAAAAAGTCAAAAGTGTCTTTCCAGTAAGGTTTAAATTCCCAGTAAATAGATATTTTATAGATGAACGACGAATCGTAGTAGGTAGGTACTAGGTACATTACTTGTAAGCTCTACATTTTTTTTGGTTTCTTATTCGTCGGGGATTTTTAATTTAGGGAGCATTATTCTCAAAAGGAAGTTTTCTGCGGTAACGTGTCTGCTGATTTCAGTTATATACTTATTTACTTACATTGATACTATTTAACCGACTTCCAAAGAGGAGGAGGTTCTTCGTCTGTATTTTTTTTTTGTGTAAGTTTATCGATACTTTCACAAATTGTGACCCGAATCAAAAAAATATTTTTAGCTCGAAAGGGCTAAGCGATTCTACCTATATCTAAGTTGTCCCATTTTATTTTTATCGAAATCAGCTGAGCTGTTTTTGAAAAATCACATCAATTCGAGCAAACTGTTAGAATTTTGTACACCATGGAAGTCGGTTTAAAAATAATTGTTAAAGAACTTTTTTAACAAGATCAGTCAATATAAACCAAATAGGTCAAGAGTTTGTCGAAAGAAAGGGCTATGTATATTAGTTGTAGAGTCAGTCAAAAGGAAAAAGTTTCTTACGAATTTAATTTTGGGTCCGGTTTTGGCCATATTTTACATTATTATCTAAAATTTAATACGATATGTCCTCAACAAAAATATTATCGATATATGTCTTACTAATATTACAAACGCGAAAGTTTGTGAGTATATATGGATGTTTGTTACTCTTTCGCGCAAAAAACTACTGAACGGATTGAGATAAAACCTTGCAATAATAATTTTTATACATTAGAATAACACATAAGCTATAATGTATAAAGATATTGCCTAAAACGAAGTACGCCGGCTCAGCTAGTATAGACATAACAAATTGTCACAAAAGTTTGACCCGCGAGATCTACCGTTGGCAAAACTATGGTTATAAAGCCATGCCTGTGGGTGGCATAAACCAAGCTGTAGGTACAAAACGAGCGTTATTAATGGGCCTGTTGAATTCGTACCACCTCTGGGCAATAATTCAAATACAGAAACCGAACTAGGCCTAGCCTTTGACACTGTTTTGCTTAGGAAATTTGTCATTGTTTGGTAATATTGTGGGTTTCGCGATTTCGAAATACTTCTAACTGCTGTTTGCCAAAGTATTCCGTAAGTTTTGAAGGTTATTTAATCAGTAATATGAAACTTAATTATTTTTCTATAAAACAACCTTATTGTATTATTTCTCTACATAATTACTGTCAGAATATGATATGTTATGTTCTGGACGACGAAAACTGTTTTTTTTTATTTCTACTGGCGTTTTTTCCGGAAAAACACTAATCGTATAACTAAACCTCACCGCTCACTAGTCTCTATACCTACCTATTATTCTATAAACTATGCATGCAATTGCATTTTCCAATTTCTATAATAACACAAAATCTATACTTCGAAGGCCAACTATCACCGTATGTTTCAAAGCAATGTTAGTGAATAAAATTATCACTGCGACGCGAATGTCCCACTGAAAATTGTTTCATGTCAGTCACAAGTCTGATACAACTGGGTCAAATAATAACCTAGATTACCAGGTATTAACGAACAGTAGCAGTAAATAGCATGCCGTGGTGGTCTAGTGGTAATGACACCCGGCTTACATCCGCAAAGACGATTCAAACCCCGGTCCCACCCATGCCAATGAACCCTTTGGAATTTATATACGAAATTTGACACCACTGGCTTTTCTGAATTTGATGGCGTGTGTGAATCCATCAACCCGCACTGCGCCAGCGTCGTGGATATAGTCTAATCACACTTCGTGGGTAGGCCTACGTCCTGCAGTGGACTGTAAAAAAACTGGTACAGTACAGTACGAACAGTAGGAATCACAGCATTGTTTGCGGAAATGTAGGGACCAATAAAACCCGACGAGTGTTTCCGCTATTGGAACATTCACATATAACGGTGGTTCCAACGTTCCGATCTGGTTCACAGAACAATAAAATTACCCACTGTAATGTCACGAAATCCATCCTTTTGATTGGGCGTTATTGAATGGCTCAACTGTCAGATTGACATTAAATTGAGGATTTTTGTGAATAACCAGCAGTTCTACTTTTAGCCCGTTAGGATCGCCCGTGTCATCAGCCTCTAGGTGTGCTATACATTCCTGATGTCATCGAGCCTGCCCAAAGCATTAGCCAATAAACGTAATCGCGAATTCATTGAGTCGCATTGCATTCTGAATTGTAACTGCCTATACAATTGCAACTCCTATAGTTGTAAAACTACAACAAAGCGCTGGGTCGACGAACTCTCGAGTGTTTTGATAAGGTCACTTCGTCATCCGCAAAGTACCTCTTCTCGAGATCATGGTTACAGTTAAAATTAAGTCATCAAGAACTTGTCAAGACTGGTATAAATCATTAGGTTCCGTAGCGATCTTCTTCAATCGTTATTAATAAGACTGTGAGAAGGTCTTTGAAGTAGGTACCCGTTACAATATTTCCAACAGCATAAAGAATTGCGGAGTAACATCTGACCGAACAACTATTACAAAGGTATGTTTGTTGTGCTACGGAATCCTGGCAACGCGGCCAGAAGCGAACCGTTTTAATTACTTCATAGTCACGTCGTAGTAAAAATATACCGTTAATGGAAAGTGATATTCATGACATGCCGGACGCGGGCTCTTTATTGTGGCTCACCGGTTTTATGGTCATTTAAAAGTCAACGTAACCGGTGCAGTTCATCAAACTTTGCGAAATTTCGGAACCCGTTGCCTCTATCTGTAGCATTCTTAGCTCATTATGTATCTGCCAAAATTAAAACAAACATGATGCGTGTGCTCGCAATAAAATTAAATTTATTGGTATTTTATAACACGCCTCCAAGTGAAAATTATACAAGAATTAACATTAATCCACGGACTTGTTTACTTTTTGGTAGAAGACGGTATTAACTGATATTTGTAACGATTACAAGAAATGTTATGGTGTGTGCGTGTTGAAATGCGATTTCGGTTAAATTGGTATGTCTTACCAGACCTATATTATGACTGCCCGAACTATATTTCAACAATGCCCATTATGAGAGATATTACAAATCATAAATCTTAGAAAAATAATGAATATTTAGATCCAAAACACAGAAAACATAGTAAAGTAAAGAAGTATTCAACTTTAAGAAGTAAAAGACAAAAAATATGTAAATGGAAATAAAGAGCATCAAAATATACACATTCAGTATCAGAACAATAAAGTATTCAAAATTATAACTTTACTCACAACTGTTAAAAAAAAGTGTGAACTAATAATCAATAATTTATTTTTCCCAAAAAATGACATAAATGACTTCAACCGTGTAGAGAATTCGAATAGTTCGCATTTAAACAGATCAATTTATGTAGTAATTTTCACATTATTGTCGATATATTAAAAATGGCTGAACCGATTTCATTAAAATTTAAATGAGACCAACTTCGAAACCCTTTCCAATACAAAAAATATCAAAATCAGACCACTCTTTAAAAAGTTACACGTGGTTAAACATAAAAATATATAAGTATGAATATACGCGTGGACTTGTAAAACTCCGTTTCGTCGGTTAAAAAGAATGTGAACTAAAAAAATCAACGGTCGTAAACAAAAAGTGACATTACGCAAGCACGCTCCTTGTTCGTACTCGAATGCACTTCCTAGCGGTTATGGTCGCGCATGCAAACGAGACGCCTACGTTAGGTGAGTCACGTCGACATGACCATCGACCACTATTCTTTGTGTACCAAATGGATTAAAGAACTATTGATATGTTTTGATCAGCTAATTTCTTCAAAAGAAAGAATGAGAAGAAGAAACCTTGTAAAGATGTACATACAAGTAAACGAAAGATACACAAATGAAATTTCTCTATATAAAGTCTTTTGTTTAGCAGAATATATAAGAATTTACGGACTTGATTGCCCACTAGTACCTATAACAAAATCACCTGAAGGTAAACTTGCTAAATTGGCTAAATAGTAAAAAGCTGGTGTCAAACAGCACTTTGTACTATAACAAGAAGGAATCTAACATAACTGAAATACAGCCTTTAGAGAACATTTTTGACGTTGTCGTCACAGTAAGCAAATGACTAAACAGTGACAACCTTGACTTGACCACAACTCATTACACGAGAAGATTGTATTATTTATGCCCGACCTCTAGATTAATACAAAATTAGAATATTCTGTTAATAGCCTCACAGTAAAAGATGAGTTTAATAACTGCTTCACAGTATAGTAAATTTTGAACAACTCTTCGCTTGTCAAGAGGCCAATACAAAGAAAACAAAACATACGCAAATTGCACAACTTGCACAAATATCTAATAAATATTCCGCCTGCATTTTAAAGCCGTAGTTTAAACACTGAACTTGGTACTGTAATAGACCTCAACATTGTATGCGAATGGGACAGTAACTAAGTGTCTATGTTTATTGGGTAGACATCGTTTAGGTGATGGACAGCCTATGTGTCTGCGAGGATGTCTTTACAGCTTCGAGGAATGAATCTGCATTGACAGAAGAGGTATTTGCACAATTTTATTAAGAGCTTTCTGCTCAAGGTAGTGGTGTAGATCTTACCTTAAAATACAATTAGAAAAATCCTAAAATATTGTACTTTGCATAAAAATACGTAAAATTAGACCCTAACTAATGAACTACTGCAGATTTTTAAACAAATTCTAGAGGCAGTTTACATCTTTAAAGAGTATCAAATAATTTTGCTACCAGAGTCACAAACAGCGCTCGCTATTCAAAATAAACAAATTCTCAAATTAATCAATTCGCAGTTTAGCGTTAGAAAAAGTAGAGTGCTAAATTGTTAAACGCACGGTTAAACAAAGTGCTTGGTGCTTGAGACATAATAGAACATTCAAACCCTACTGCAGAAACTAATGTTTAAAAGAAGAAAAACACACTTAAATTGGTTAGAGTCCAAGAAAGTTACATTTTGAGTCAAACATTGTAAGTTTTAAAGCACAGGTCAAGGACTTTGTATACTATCTGGACTGCGCACAGACGAAATTTGGCTCAAAGTTAGTTTAGGAAAATTCAACCTTAACGCGTTGCAACAAAACATATATTCCTTTGAAATGGCATAAGAGAGACGCTGTGCCGAGTGAGACTTCCCAAAGTGATGAAGTTGTCCCGCTCGCACTATTGCCATTTCGGAACGACATTTATAAATGGTAGAATTATTACCTGTAAAGCCGCGACTGTCTTAACCATTTCTTAGTTTTTTTTAACAATGTAGTTTGTTAAGATTTTAGTTAAAATTGCGAATAGATGCCAATAAACAGAGTTTGATATTTATTTTGTATGAATATACCAACGTCTTTACGATTAACGGTTATTTTTTATTTTTGACTAGAGTATCACCGTCGATTGCAAATGGCGTACTATGGTGTATACAAAGAAGTGTAGTAGGGTGACTATGCTGGACATATTTCTTAAACATGCTGGGTGTACAATTGGTGTATAGTCGTGGTTGTCATTTTTAATTTTTTTGGGTTGTAGATTTCAAAATTGGCATCCATATTGGAATTAAAAACGGCAGACGTCACTTTTTTGAAAAAATCATGGGTGTAGTTTTCGAGGTTTTTTGGGGTGTAGATTTCAAAATTGGCATCCATTTTGGAATTAAAACCGACAGACGTCACTTTTTGCTAAAAGTCGCGATGGGTGTCGCTTTTGAGGTTTTTGGGGGTGTAGATTTCAAAAATGGCATCCATTTTGAAATTAAAGATGGCGGACGTCACTATTTTGAAAAAGTCGTCATGGGTGTCGTTTAATAGGTTTTTGGGGGTGTAGATTTCAAAAATGGCATCCATTTTGAAATTAAAGATGGCGGACGTCACTATTTTGAAAAAGTCGTCATGGGTGTCGTTGAATAGGTTTTTCGGGATGTAGATTTCAAAAATGGCATCTTTTTTGAAATTAAAGATGGCGGACGTCATTATTTAGAAGAAGTCGTCATGGGTGTCAATTAATAGGTTTTTGGGGGTATAGATTTCAAAACTAGCGTCCATTTTGGAATTAAAGATGGTGGATGTCATTTTTTTGAAAAATCGTCATGGGTGTAGTTTTCGAGGTTTTTGGGGGTGTAGATTTCAAAAATGACATCTATTTTGGAATTAGAGATAGCAGATGTTGCTTTTTTGAAAAAGTCGTCATAAGTGTTATTTTTTGAGAATTCGGGGGTTTATATTTCAAAATTGGCATTCATTTTGGAATTGAAGATGGCGAACATTACATCAAAATGGATGCCAATTTTGAAATATACACCTCCAAAAACCTCGAAAACTACCCATGACGACTTTTTCAAAAAAGTGAGGCCGCTGTTTTTTATTTCAAAATGGATGCCTTGTTTACTACGGAAGCCTTAAAATTCTGTTAACTACGGAAGTCTATTCGTGGACAAGTTTTCGTGATAAGGTCTATTTGTGACAAAGTTTTCCGTGAAAAAGTTTTTGTGAAAAAATTTTTCGTGGTTAAGTACTGACACGGGTTGCGTGATATGTGTCAAGATTGCATCTATGAAATTTAAACGTTGTTCAACACCGTAAATATGGATTCCAGACCATTACTATCGTCACAAAAGTGAAGGAACTCATCGAGATCTACATTTCCGATGACAGCTGTCAAACTTAAAAGTGGTTTATCTCCGTCATTATCAATTCTAGACCATTGCTGTCTTAACAAAGGTGTAAGAACTCTTCAAGATCTACATTTCCGATAAAAGCTGTCAAACTTGAAACTGAATTATCTCCGTTTATATTAATTCTAGACCATTGTTTTTATGGGGATTGGTTTTATAGAGATCTTCAAGGAAGGCCTGTGCCCAGCAGTAGGCGTCTTATTGCTAAAGCGACGACGATGACGCAGGACGACGAGTAAGGGGTAAGATAACTGCGATTCCTGCGTGCAGTAACATTCCAAAGAAAAATTATATCCCAAGATGATCGAGATGTTTTGGTCATCCTACTTGGAAAAGAGACACAATCATCTGATGTGGTATCCTTGTCGGCACGTTTTTCTTTGCCAGTACTCAATCCTGTTTATATGATAAATCCATGGCACAGGTAAACAAAGAGCTTCAAACAAAATGAAACATTCAAAAGTTTAAGGCCAGCCATCAACTGTCAAGTGCTAAACGAGAAAAGGGTTTTTTTGTGGCCGTCCCTTCGATTTGTTCGACCTTCGAATTTTTCCAAGGTGACGTGCTATCATTAATCTTTTCAACTGTGATGGTAATCTCAGCTGCAGTTTCTTTGGCTCACACTCAAGGCTTGGAAACTGTTGGTTGACTGGTTGGGTACGCAGACTATTCTAGAACATCACTTGTCACTGAATTCTGTATTCATAATAGTTATGACCAAATTTTACTTTAAAAGCAACCCTGAAATACCGATGAATCAGCTGTTTTATGCCTAAATTGCTTCATGGGTGAATTGCTGTTCTAAGAAAAGGGACTTGTTTTTTTCACGATTTCAGATGAGAACCCTCTACCATAATTACCTCTAACCATCAATTACCTCTATAAAGATTAGGTACAACCAATAAACATTCATTCACATCATTTCACACAAACTGATCAAAACTACAAGAACTAGCTAAAAGTTTTATAGTATTTTGTGTACGAAACACAGACCAAATAAAACAGAATATGCAAATGCAGTGACAAATACTATAACATAAATTTAACTGGAAATACTAAAAATTAATCCCCTTACCGAACTAGTAAACAGATCATTAACTTCAGATAAATTTTAACATGATCATACCAAATTAACGGTGATTTAACGAACCAGTAGAAATAGGATTAGAGTACGAAATGCATCAAAAGGCACTAAATTTTAAGCAAGGTGTGAACATAAATCTTATATCAAGAGTTGAATAAATGTCTACAGAAGAACATTTTTCAAGTTTTCTTTCATTACAAAGAATATTGTCAATTTTAGATAAAAATGTTTTTATTTACCAAATCTCCAAGGCAACAATCTTTCCTTCAGCTAGGCTCTTTATTTCCTGCTATTGTTAAACAGACTTTACTTATTTAATTGTTTTTATAATATATAATACACAATTACACACATCGCATACCATAAGACCATAAATTAAACACAATGTTTAGTTCTTTGCAAGGTGGCAGGTGCATTATTTGGCCCATCTTTATTAAGCCCTTAAGCTGCCAATTGTCATATGGAAATAGCTAAATAATTATAGGATTTTTCTAGGACAGCTAATATTAATATAAGGCAAAAAACATAAAAGTACAGATACTAAAACGATACATACGTAAAGAATAGCACCTTGTTTTATGATTTCACAAATTTATGATAAGATTACGTTTATAGCAACAACAATTGCAATGATCTTTGAGTTCAAGCAACTTGTAACCCAATAAAAAAATAAAAATAACATTGCAAACTTATTTCTATTATTTCAAATGCAATTGCATTAATCTATAAAATGATGAGTTCAAGAATCTTATACTATTAAATAGACTGCGTGCATATTTACGCTGAAAGCTGTAGTTGTACCAATAACAAAGAAAACAAGTTCTAAGATATGAATAAAATATGAAGTCACGCCAAACTTGATTATAAAATATTTACTGATAAACATTATCATAATTACCAAATCGTAAAAAATCAGGGGTCATTCAACTGGGCCGCTCGTAGAAATTGACAACGGTAGGTTATTTCCAATATAGTTCGACATATTTTAAAACCTATAGATTTATTGATAGCGGATACTGATTCTGAGATCTAATAACACTAATCCAATTAATCTAATACGATTAGAGTTACCAGATGAAAAAAATTAAAAGTTTCAAGAAAAAGCTGATCTAATTTTCATTGAGAGATGAAGGATAATTCTTTGCTAATTCTTTAAATATAGGCTGTTGGGGGTCCGTACTATAAGTAGACAAATTGGGGTACATAAGCTACATATATATATAAATAAATAAATATTACACAAATAAGGCCTCCTAGTAGTCTGGACGATGATATCAATGGACGATTTAAAAAATGCCAAGATTTTGAGTTCGGCCTTAATCATAAGATAAAAATTCAAAAATTAAAAATCTTAGGACAGAACATGGTATGGTAACCCTAAATTTATACGTCCGACTGAAAACTAGATCTCTTTACTTTAATAACAGACTTCGTAATGGCTTTAGCTCTATCATGTGTGTCAAAGCAGACAAAGGCTATCAAATATCCACCTCTGCAAAGAGCTAAGTCGTGATCCCTTCAGGCACGATCTGCAATTGCTTTTTGTGCAATAGACCATTAAAATAATGGAGCCCTTTAGCTCGAACGCTTCAAGCAAACGGTTCGGAGGGATATGCACAAGATTGGAACGAATCGATAACTTTTGAGATTAAAATGGTTTGGATTCAGTAAATTTACTTAATTAAATAATAAACATTGAATTACTCTAGAAACAACGAGTTATGTAGTTAAAATTGAAATTTAACTTGCGATAAAACTAAGTTTATGAAACGCATTATGACAACTTTATCAGATGCTTCAGCTTTTATGAGAATTATTCAATTTTTTTTATTTTATAAATAAGATGTTTCTAAAATTATGTAATGATTTTAGTCAGATTTCAATTTCAAGATTTTTAAATGTAAATAGAATAACAAAAGAAACAGAAAACACGTGTTTTCAACTCACTTTAACTTAATTGTTTGCCGTTCATTAGGTGAAACGATAGTTAATTGGGGAAATGGGTAAATAATGGAAAGTGCCATTTTCACACGTGTGCTCGATGTTTCTAGGCTTTCAATTATGCATGCATAAAGCAGTGCATGTTAACAGCGTATAATTACTACCAATACCGCGGTATGATCGTATACTTGGACGTGATTGAAGCTAAATAGTAAATATTTATGAATGAGGAAGGAATCTCTTCAGTGGAAGCTGTAGAATATAGAGATGGGATGTAACCGCTTTATGTAAACTGATCGGTCATGTACTGATTTTTTTTTCTTATCAGTTTCTTATAAATAAAGTACATGAAACCTAGCTAAGACGCGTTTCCCTACAACAGAAAAGTAAGCAACTACTATAACGCTTACTTATACATTTTGTAGATTTACAGACAAAAATAAAGTACAAAAATGAACATAAACCAACCCCAAACATATTTAATTGCTTAAATTGAGACCGCTTACTTGAAACGGCATTTTAATTATTGTAAAGAATGTGTCGCGTGAATTGTTTACCATTAACAAAACAATCAACGTCACGAGAAATTCCTACTCTACATAAATTACCCTCAAATGAAGAGATAATAAGTAATAACGTAAACAAATATAAAAGTTTCATGAAACACAAAAATATACACACGATATCGCCAATATCTTAGACAAACCAACGTGCACTATCTCCTGCATTCAACGCAAAACTGTGCACACAGATAGTAACGTACCGAGTACGTATCGACACTAGAGTTTATCGATGAGTTCGTCACTAGTTTATCGAGTATCGAGTGGATGCGCGCGCGCAGGTTTCCGCGCGGCCGTTTCTCCGGCAGGCCGATGCGACAATGCGCCTCCATGGGCCGACTTAGTACCTCCCCCAGTCACCATTTTACTAGCCACCTCTCTCTTTTGACGGACCGCAACGGTTCGCAATCCAGCTTTTACGAGCGTAGGAACAAGCCGGTTGCTAGCCAAGATATTGAGGAACTTAATATATAGTTTTAATAAGATAAGATAATGTTGTTTTTAAACTTTCGCGATTTGAACACATTATTATTATATACTACGGGACTAGAGTTCACCCGTGACCACGGTCGATGCAACTCGGCCGAAACGTCGGGGGTATGAGCTAATGAGGAGGTATTTATTTATCTCGTAATTTTAGTGCGCGATTAGTCCCGTAGTATATAATAATAATAATAAGATAAGATAACTTTATTGCTATTGAACTTTATATTAGAAAACTTATTATCTACGTAATAATATTGATTCATTAATATTCTCGTCTGGCTTAACATTTTTTTTAGTTTTACTAATAATAAAATCTAATAAATACAGAAATTAAGTGCTACCTTATTTTATTTTTTAACAAAAAAGAAAAAGTAAATGTGAAGTCAAATATTATAAATAAAATCAAACCAAAATGCTTTTAAGAGGCTTACAACGAAATATAAATAACATTCATAATATATGTAAGTAAAACTATCACTATAAGTAGTTTAAACAACATAATGCATAATATTTATAATTAGTTTTAAATATTAGTAAAAATAAATAGCACAAAAAAATTTCATATTGAGTACTATCTAATTTACTGATCTCTTTTATCTCACGTCACAGATAAAATTCCATATCGATTAATAAAAAAACAATTTCTTTCATGAGACGATTTTTTATGATAACTAGATAAAAAAAAATAGGGGACATCTTACACATGGTCTCTGACACCAAACTGAGCAAAGCTTGTGATATGGCTGCCAGAGACTGATATACTACATATACATATTTTTAACGCGCTTAGGTATATAGATAATACCTAAATAACACCCTGGTACTTTAATTATAAATTCTTCAACAGAATTCAGGAAAATAATCCAAACAATAAATAACTAGAAAGAGGCATATCATTTTAAAAGTAAAGCTTCAGAGATTAACCGCGTCAATGACCGAGATGTGAATTTCATATATGAATAAAACAATTGAACCTTAAATACAATGAAATTAAATGGACAATAATGGAAACTTTAACCTTCAATAAGAAACCAATTAAGAGTAACAAAGGCTGTAAATTACTGCATTAATTTGTATATCATATTTCCTGTCGTAATGACTAATTTATTCAATGCGCCAGCATTGCTTGTGGATTATAGGTTGATTAAAGTAATATGAGTGGATTCGAGCCACTATAAGATGATGATGCTAATATTACATAGCATATTACAAATTTTTGCACATTTGAAAATAATATTTTCTGACCTACATAATATCGACGCTTGAAAGGCAATAATTACCCAGCGACTTTTTGGACGATATGTTATATGTACAAATACAGGGTTATTTCTTATCAATTAGCATCCTTTTAGGCGCTTATTCTGTACATCAAAACTAACCATTTTTGTTCTACGACTTTTGTCAAAACTCAAAAAACAATCTTTCTTCCATAGAAAAATATCGTACACCCGCGACAAAATGTATTGAACAGCTGATTTTTTTCTTGAGTTTTGACAAAAGTCGCAGAACATAAGTTCTAAGTTTTGATGTGCAGAATAAGTCCCTGAAAGAATGCTAATTGATTAGAAATATACCCTATATATTTTAAAATACAGGGTTGTTTCTAATCAATTTACTTCAATTCACCTTTTAGGGGCTTATTCTGTACATTAAAACTAGCAACTTTTATTCTGCAACTTTTATCAAAACTCAAAAAAATAATTGGTGTTCCATAAAAAAATATCGTTCACCCGCGACAAAATATGCAACAGCTGATTTTTTGTTTCGAGTTTTGTCAAAAGTCGCAGAACAAAAGTCGTTAGTTTTGATGTACAAAATAAGCCCCTAAAAAGATGCTAATTGATTAGAAATAACCCTGTATAAAAACGTTTGTTCAAACGAGTATCATATCCTTTAATAGTTAATTTGCCGAACTGTTGCTATTAAAGCGGTATCGATAGTTCGGTGCTTAGTTACAGCCGAACTATTGCAACTGAAAAGATTCAGTAGTCCGGTCAATCGGACTAACAACCGAACTACTGCAACTAGCCCTAGATGATATCATTGAAATTTGAAAAAAATCTGATGATAAGAAATAGCCAATACTTATCCCAAAACAAGATTATTTTTTGCAAAAATTAGCATGACCGACTTCACCCGTGTACAGAATTAAAAATTTCGATAAAATTTAAATGGGACCAATTTCGCAGTAATTATACTCTTTCCAATAAAAAAAAAATATTGAAATCGGACCACTATGAAAAAAGTTCTGCGTGGTTATACATAAAAAATATATATTCGCGTCGAATTGTATACCTACCTCCTCCGGTGGTTCGTCGGTCAATAACAAAAAAATTCGCATAGTGCAGCATATCGTATATTTTGATTCAATAACTCGAGTGCTTCCACTTTGCCCCACCAAAGCGCCCCACTGGTGGGGCAGATTCCACTCCATCATTTTTTGGAGTGGAATCTGCCCCACTCGTCTCATCTTGATGGGGCAAATTCCACTCACTTTTTAGACCAGTGGAATCTGCCCCACCAGGGGTGTCGCGCGATTTTAAATTAAATTGGTAATGCCATGAAGTGCAAATTTTACTGCAAAATTTTAATCATTATAGCGCCCCACCAAATGAACAGATAAGTGGAGACATTTAATGCAAAATAATTAAGAAGATTGTAAATTTAAAAGCACATTTACTTAAAGTCATAAATTACGGATTGTATGCGGTTATAGTATTTATGTAGCAAATATTTTCGAAGCCATCATAAAAGAAAATTATAAATTGAATATTGTCATTCATCGTAATAATCTTATGAGAATTAATTATGTTTTCTACATTAATACGTTATCCCAACTTATGTTTGTAGTATACATATTGGAGAACTGACGCCGACATTAAATGTACAAGTAGTACTAGTAACCCAACACCATACAATTATTAGGAATTCATTCAAGATATTTTGACATTAGACTAGTCAAAATAGATAGGTATTCAAACTATGATGACATTGATGATTAATGTCAAAATCGCTCAAATTGTTATAACGTCATACTAAAATGATGTTTTAGAAAATTAAATTGTACATAACTACTGTATTGTACTAAGTAAATATGTTATTTTTTAAAATTAAAATTAAGTCGACGACTTTATATTTAGAAAGCCAAATATGTCATTTTATTTAGTACTGGCGTCAGCTCTCCACCCAGTAAACAACGTAAGGAAAACTGAAAATAAGGAAGGAAAAACGGTACGTAAGTTAAAAAACTGTTACATCTTCACAGAAAGAAATTTCTACAGTCGCTATCAAAAGTGATTATCTATAACTTAGCTACTAATATTTACTAGTGATCAATTTAGTGAGTGATTTTTTTAAATTATTTCATCATGTCTAAAACTTGATTATTGTTTCTAAAGATTGAAACAGATAGCGCGCAGCATAAAGACCGTTCAGGTAAGTATAAATCATCACAAGATAGTTGACTACACAGATTTCTGCACCACAGCACATAATTGACTAAAATTCTAAGTTGACTAAATATTTAAAAAGCCAAACTTTTTTTTGGAATCAATTGTTTTTATATCATATAAGAAAGAAAAGCCCTACCTAACGCATAAGGACTGGTAGCAATAATCGTTTTCTATCTCACTCGATCGTGTAATATGAGTGGCTTGATCACAGCAGGATAGAACGAAGTCGTTGATAGGTCTACTTATTTTTATAATCCTGGTCTGCGAAACAAACAACCATAGAAATATTTATAAAAAATTCAATGCACAATTCAGAGTTGTATGAGCGATATTATGTGTGAATAAATAAATCCGTGTATTAAAATGTCTAGTGATGATTCATACTTACCTGAATGAGCTTTATGCTGCGCGCTATCTGTTTGAATCTTTAAAAATAATACCCAAATTTTTTGACATGGTTGAATAATTTATAAAAATCACTTACATAATTTATAACAAGTTAAGAATAAGAAAATAAGAATTTTATCAAGCTACGTAACAGATAATTAATTTTAATGGCTAACGTAGAAATTTCTTTCTGTGAAGATGTAACAGTTATTTAATTTACGTACTTACCGTTCTTTCCTCCATTATTTTCAGTTTTCCTTACGTTGTTTACTGGGCGGAGAGCTGACGCCAGCACAAAATAAAATGACATATTTGGCTTTTTAAATATAAAGTCAACATAATATGAATTAAAAAAATAACATATTTACTTAGTTATGTACAATTTAATTTTCTAAAACATTATTTTAGTGTAACGATACAACAATTTCAGCGATTTCGACATTAATCATCAATGTCATCATAGTTTGAATACCTAACTATTTTGACTAGTATAATGTCAAAATATCTTGAATGAGTTACGTATTATGTCTTATTACTTGTTTCGTATTGCTTTTATAATTGCGAGTTACTAGTACTACTTATGGGTCATTTAATGTCGGCGTCAGCTCTCCAATATGTATACTACAAACATAAGTCGGGATAACGTATTTATGTAGAAAATATAATTAATTCACATAAGAAAGACTGTTACAATTAAGATGGACATGTTCATTATTTGTAATAGGTCCATATTTTAATTACCATTTAAGTAATTTGCTGACTGAGATTAAATCTCGAAAAGATTATTAAAGATTATTACGATGAATGACAATGTTCAATTTATAATTTTCTTTTACTTTATGATGGCTTCGAAAATATTTGCTACATAAATACTATAACCGCATACAATCCGTAATTTATGACTTTAATTTATTTTTGCATTAAATGTCTCCACTTATCTGTTCATTTGGTGGGGCGCTATAATGATTAAAATTTTGCAGTAAAATTTGCACTTCATGGCATTACCAATTTAATTTAAAATCGCGCGACACCCCTGGTGGGGCAGATTCCACTGGTCTAAAAAGTGAGTGGAATTTGCCCCACCAAAATGAGACGAGTGGGGCAGATTCCACTCCAAAAAATGATGGAGTGGAATCTGCCCCACCAGTGGGGCGATTTGGTGGGGCAAAGTGGAAGCACTCAATAACTCACCCGCGAAGTATACTAGTACTCCTTTGACAATGCTAATGTGACTGAATACGCAATCCTTACGAAATCCGCTCACATATTGACATAAGGATTCCATGTCAATGCAGTCACTCACACATGCACAAAGAACTTAGTAGTAACTATTGAAAATACTGTGGTCAGGGCGTCGAACGGCATGAAGCTTGTTGGCACTGAAGTGATACTTTTAATTACAAAATTGCATTAAGTTCCCTGAGCGAACGTAAACAGATCTAAAAGTGCATCTAGAATCATTGCCACGAAGAATTTTATCGGAAGTATTTTATCGGTCGGGTTTTGTCGCCATACGATCTGTGAGGCACAGAGCCAATAGTGTTATTGACTGAAAATAGAGAAACATTTATGAAATAACATTTGCAGGGTTGTTGCACACCATTCCATTGCAAATCTTATAATAAGCTATTTGACTAGTTTTTGGAAATCGTTTTAAATTATTCGTTAGTACATAATAAGCACACTACATTTATATTTCCGATAAATCTAATGTATTAACAATGAAAATCAAGTGTCAAAGAATAGATATTCAAGATCCCGCCAAAACGACATTCTGCAATGGCCCTGGTTTGTGACGCCACACACTAGTAAATAACGTTAGTTAATACTAGTAAATACGCTAGTTCACATCTAAAAATTGACAAAAAATACTTTAAAAGTAACTTACAGATCCAACAATATTACTCCAAAAACTCAAAACACTAATTACACAAACAATAGTCAATCGAGAAATTCTTGTTTACTAACTAGCATGTCACGTCACCAGAGGTGCCGCCCTTCTTAGAGCGTTCACGTCACAGATAAAATATCAAAAAATATCGTATTTTATTTCGTGAGATTTGCGAAAATTAGACGTATTTTAGTTTAAATAAAGTGAAATATGTCTTTTTCAGGCTATTATCTGTATGGATAACCACAATCAATAGTATATTTTCAATGTAGTCAAATAGCCTATTATGTATTTGCCCATAGTAAAAAGATTTTTTGAAACCTACTGAACTACGCTACAGTCAATGAACTCCTTTTTTGGGGCAGGGGTTTTTTTGGCCTTAAAAATACTGTACGCGGTGCCTAACAAAACTGAGGTGTTTTGCACATCGCACCCTTAGAAAATTGTTTGATTACTCCTGAATAAAAATGGCACCACCGACTTCCACCTTGCACAGAATTTGAATAATTAGCACGAATGGATGTGATATCCATGTACATTATTGAGTTTTTATCAAAAAGGACTCCGCCGATTTCGATAAGATTAAAATGGAACCATCACGGGAATATACCCTTTTGAAATCAAACAGATTTTTTTTAATCGGTTCACAATTGGCGAAAATATCGATAAAAACGCAAAAAAGTTTTGGCGGGAACGCTAAAAAATCATGTTATATTAATATTTTGTATAAATTGTGTTTCTATCACCGACAATAAGTGAAAAATTATGGTATTTCATTGATTATGAGCTAAATTACGTGCATGAGTGGAACGTGGAAGTGATATCATGTGGTCTAACGCGTTGTTCTGTGTTGTTAGCAAAACTACACAAACGCCTGTAGTAAAGTCTTCACTGTTTTACTGGGGTACTATGACTTGGACTATGCTTGGACTTGACCGCGACTTTTTGGACTTTGACGTGATGACGACTGTGACTAGTTTAAATAAATACTTATCAAAAATGTCAAAAACTCATACTTGACACTGGCAAATGCATAAACCATGCGACGCTAAAGTATAAAAGAAGAAGAAAACAAATTTTAGCGTTAGGTCATAGGAGCAGCCCTACACATAATACGCTATATTGTCCGGGGTCGAATAGGGCAAGTATTCTGCAAATGTACTATGTAAACAGTTTGGCGCAACGCTGCTGGTCCGCCGTGCAACAAGGTCAAAGTGACACGGACACATTCAAAGAACCCATTTGTTTGAATTGCACGTTTACTCAGAAATCCAGAACTGCGTGCAGTCTCAATACTTTGTATATTCCGCTGTCTTTAAAGATCTTTATAGGCCGTGTCGTGGGGTGCCTGTTATAAAAAGATCAGTTCCGAGAAAGTACAGATTTGAAATAGGGAATAGGCGTTGCAAATGTTGTCGAAGAATATTTTCCTTAGTAACATAGGGTTATTATCCGGCGCGCACAGATTCACAGTGTCGTATGTTTACGAGCATAGTCATGTGTAAAATCAATCGTATTGTGTATATTGCGTTGTGTTGCAAAGTGCACGAACTTTCATTGGTGTACATCATTATGAACCACTTTTACTATAGGGTAAACTGTGAAATCGCGAAAAAAATCAACGCCTCCAACCATTTTCTAAAGAGTCGATGAACTTTTTCTATAAATAGAACTGCTGATTTTTTTACGATTTCGGAGTAATTCCCATAGTAGAAGTCGTTCATATTGATGATAGTATCACATCTGAAAGTCCTTGTATTGCAATGCAACATCTTGTACTCGTATTTCCACAGGATCAGTTTAGACTTTAATCGAAACGAAAAAAATTACTTATAAGCCATTCTCTTTTTGTTTTCAGAACATAATACGTGCATAAAATCAAACTTTTAAGGATGTTGAGATGAAGTTTAAAAGAAGTTATTGAAGGTAAGGTTTCGTTTAGTCGTTTGCATCACGTCTCGTCTTGATCTGAACTAACCTTTAGATACGTTCATCGTCAAGGGAACGTCTTGTTCGTTTTATTCAGTTACCTACGTAAAATATGCATCTGGCAGGCATTACGTTTACCCCATTGGTTCTTGAATATTCAATATTTCAAGAAACCGTTTATGTAATTATAACTGATAAGCAAGAAAGAAAAAAGCCATACTACTATAATTATGTACATTGTACATGGCTATATATTATGGTGTAGACGAGATATAGAATATTTTCGTTTTTGAACATAGAATTTCTTCGTCGTCGAACATAAACGATGTCTTTGTATAACCAACGTTTCTTACGAGATCAACCCTGAAATCTTGAGAAAAAAAAATAACTTCCGTACACAATAATTACACATTAACTGATGTCTTTGCCATTCCATGGTTGATTCCATTGTAAAAGTTGGTAGTTATGATCAGTAGTCATATCCTAGAACGTATCTGTCTCTAGAAACACACATTGTATCTCACATTTATCAGATACGAGTAGATAGTAACATTTTCCTCCTATACTGCACGAGCAAGGCAATCTGACGCCTAAGCCTAAGCACCACGCCTCATATCACAGAACATAAACTAGTAGAAACCTAACGCGTGGTATCAGTTCAGGGTTCTTCTTACCACAAATATGTATGGAATTTTCAGATAACAGTCGATAAAATTATCAAATATGTTTTGAAATTTGACGTATCCACGGGCAATCTAGATGACAGAATTACCACTTCTCTTTCTAATTTGTGCCAATTTCGAATAAGCAGCCTTAAACCTCTGGTTACTCTGAGCCGCATATGCAATGTGCACAATATCATCGCCCATTATGCATTTTAAATGTTGGTATGTGCAAAGTCTGACCCTATCTATCGAGTTGACAGAATCATACCACCGTCTCTTTCTTGCTCTTATTGTTGCAAATCAATGCATCTCTTTCAGGATATCTGGAATCGGCAGCGTTAGTAAGTTCATATAGGCCGCGCCATGGATGGTGGCCGCGCAATGGTTTTGATGCCAATGCCAAATGATGGCTAAATGGTTAGAACAACTGGGAGCTACAATCTACCATGTCATCCGAGCCACCGTAGCGCTCAGTTAGTTGTAAATGCCACCTGCAATCACCCACCCGATGATTGACCATGCTGAACGTTGCTTGCTAGTCAAACTACACTATGAGCGTTATCGGCAGCGTTACACTTCTGGTAACTCTCAGCCGCACATGTAGTATGCATATAATCTCCCATTATCCGGCCGTCACGGGCCCGGCTCGGGCCGCCTATCAGCCGCCATAAACTGCAGTCTGCAGGCCAGCCCGCAGGTGGCAGCACAAAAATGAAACACGAAAACCACTCGCCACAATGCCGTCATTAATCCTTTATGAGTTCCCCGACCTCGGTGCGGAGTGATAGACAATGGTGGTAGTCGCGTTTGTGAGCTGAATTAATGCATATGCACTAAAATGTACTCAAGAGTGAATGCAATGGGGCAAAGCTTTGCACTATATATTCAGACGTAATAAATATTTCTAATGCCCCATCCACACTTTCCACGAGGCGAGACGAGGGAACGCGAGCACGAGAGTATGGATCGGGCGCTCGTGTTGCCTCGTCTCGCCCACTCTTCGTGTCCGTCGCCTCGCTCGAGGACCTCACCGAGGCGCTCGCGAGAATGTGGATAGGGCATATGTTGGTACCGAGTTAGATATCATGTCTGATATCTAACTCGGTACGTGATTGAATCGAATATCTAAAGATTCGTAGAAGAAGTAGCCAACATACCCCAGCGAAAATGAAAAGTTGAAATGGCAGTAGGTGGAACATATAGCTACAAGAACAGATGAGTGAAGGGTCTAAAAGTTCTCAATTGGGGACCACGTACCAATAAGTGCAACGTAAAGAGTCTGTGCAACAACGAGGTGGACAAATATTTCAGGATAGCGAGTAACGTAAGTCTCTTCAAGCGATTTCGAGTTGAGTGGTACCAAATCTATGCATCTCTTTTAAGATGTTTCGACTCGGCAGCTTTATACCTCTAATTACACTGAGCCGCATAATCAGTATGCGGGTGATTCTTCGAGGATGCTAATTTCGTCTTATTCCTCTGTCATGTTTTCTATATCATGAATCAGAGATCAAACTTTAACACGATTGCCACAACGTCAAGGTTATTGCAATAATAACAGAGAGAGCCACATCCAGCAGTGCGATGATCAAAGTTGTAAATAATTATGAATGTTTGTTAAATTAAATTAATTAAACAAAGAATCCATTAATGATATACCTTGTGGCTTATTCTTGAGTATGACGAACAGAATCTCAAGCGCAAGACGACATATGAGCGGTAGCCGACACAACTCAATGCTCAATACTGGGTACCACCGCTCCCCAATATGCTTGAACGTGTCTCTCATAAAGTTTCATTCAGATAACATAAGCGCACCAAATCACAAAACAGAGCATCTTACCCCCAACTTAATGGAGCATCATCCCCCAGTATGCTTGAACTTGTCTGTCATAAAGTCTCATTCAGATGACATAAGTGCATTAAATCCGAAATCAGGGCATCTCCCCCCAACATTCTTGAACTGGACTACGCCCGTGCGTATGCACATGCAATGGGAAGCGGCAATCGACCAGCCTTGAACTTGCGCATGCGGCTCTACGCGCCGACGAATGCGAAAGCAGTCGCCATTTCTAGCCGCACGTCACATTACGCGTAAACGCTGTGTTAGATTTTCCAACGCTTGAATTTCGATTGGTAGACGCATTCATGCGGAAAATACTTCCTTCTTCTATGTAGGTACTAGAAGTAGTAGTAGTAGTAGTAAATAGTAAAAAGACGTATACATTCTATTTTGAGAAAAGAAAGATTCGGCTTGTCGATATTTTTATAATGGAGTGTAAATTGCAACGCTATACAATACATCTTACTTCCTACTAATATTATAAACGCGAAAGTTTGTGAGGATGGACGGATGGATGGATGGATGTTTGTTACTCTTTCACGCAAAAACTACTGAACGGATTGAGATGAAACTTTGCAATAATATAGCTTATATATATCAGATATATATCAGAATAACACATAAGCTATAAATTATAATGATATTGCGTACTGTACTGTACCAGCCTTTTTAATAATCCACTGCAGGACGTAGGCCGGATGGACGTGGGCCAATCACCCACGAAGGGTGATTGGGCCATATCCACCACGCTGGCCCAGTGCGGGTTGGTGGATTCACATACGCCATCGAATTTCTTCTACGGACGTATGCAGGTTGCCTCACGATGTTTTCCTTCACCGAAAAGCCAATGATGTGAAAATAAAAAAAAATGCGTAAATGTTCCATAATATAATGATAAGTATTAAGTAAGTAGGAAAAATTCTGCTATCTGCGAGCAAGAAGAAATGCCAAAAAAACAACTGTCGAATAGGACAACCGTCAAATCATTCAAAATTCAAAAATCAAAGTTCAAAAATCAAAATATCATGCGGGCGAATCTGCGGGTAAAAACTAGTGTTCAATAAATAACAAAATGACAACCAATACCCTGACTAAGAACAGATATTTAATTCAAACCCAAAATGGTATCTACCATAGTTAATAGCTTTGATTTTCATCGCAACTAGAACTTGATGATTTTGTTTCCCAGCCTGTTGTGCCATAGTGATGTTTTAATTATATCTAAATAGGGTGGAGTATTTAGTATCTTTACATCTCTGTTTTTTATGCTTTGCCGTGGTTTAATGTAAATGAGAGCGAACTCTCTACAGTGACTCTAGCTAAAGTAGGTATACAGGGTAAGTCGACCTATTCCCGTTAAGGCTGTGTAGTTTACTTTGTTTCTGAATAATTTGACTATGAAATACACTACCCTAAATTAAAAAAAAAAAACAGATATTTGAAATTGGTATTTATAAAATTTCCAATTTTCGGCAATCAGCTCAGATATTTTGAAACGTGTAAGTCGTATTATTATTTTTATTTGATTTTTACATGTAAAATATTTTTTTATGACCTCACTACCCAATATTTTCCGTAAAATTAACCTTTTATAAAAAGTATTCGAATTCAAATATCTCGAAAACTATGAGATTTAAGATATGGTGTTTTATAGTCAAATCAGTCAGAAACGAAGTAAACTACCCATGCTTAACGGGAATAGGTCGACTTAGCCTGTAACCCTGTATATCGAGACTGTCACTCTACTTCGCGTTAACATACAGGTAACGTAAAATTTCGTATCGGTACGCTTATGATTATGATTAAATCTTTAAATTGGCGCATGTCAGAAAACTAAAACAAAAAATACAAAATGTAATTAAAATATATTTATTACGGGCATTTAGTCCAAAGCTCATTCAAAGAAGGGCAATAATATTTCCCTTCCTCGGTTATGTTCTCATCGTGACTCCGACAAGACTGAAATATGTTAATTCAGCATAGATGACGTCGTATCTAAGTGCGTGTGAGACGTTGAACGCAGACTTATAAAGATTTAGAATTTTCAGCAACTTTTGGTTCGTAGAAATGAATAAATTATTATTTAAATACAAGGTTTTGAGATCCTGGGTATCATGTAGCAGCAGAGTGCTAGCAAAATGAGCCCAAACACAGCGGGTCTATCTTGTTTAGTACAGGAGTTCCTATGGCCAGCTTCCGACTCCATCATCAGATCAGCTCCAAGGTACCATAATATTGCATTGTCACGCGATATACATATGCGTGCAAAATTTCAGCTTAATCGGAAACCGGGAAGTTGGTCAAAGGTGATGTCCACAAGTGGTATATTATTCAGAGAAAAATCGAACCAAGATGATATATTTTCTTTTGGAAGCTTGTTTTATGGGCTTTTCAAAAAGATTTAATTTAGATTTTTCCATCCCTCCATTTTTTTTTAATGTGAAAAATAAATTGTATGAAAAATAACAATACAGCTTTTTATTTTTAATAGTTTAGGAATAATAAAGTGATTATATCGTTATTTTACTTCCATTTGTAGCTGATTCTTCCACATTCATCTCTTAATTTGTTAAAATTAAATTGATAACCTACCAGTGTGACCAGGTAGTACAATGTGACAAAAAACACTTAAAAAGTGTGTCTAACTGGTAAAAATGCTTTTATTTAATAATTTGGAGGTTACTTTATCAGGGTTGATAATTTATCTTAATATAATCAAAATTAGTTTGAAAAAAATCGGAGGGCTCTTTTATATTTTCAACTGATGTTATAGACTCAGAAAAATATGAACTTTCTCGAAATGTAACGAGTGTTGTGGTTAGAATTTTTGATTATTATTATACCAGCCTCCACACATTTTGTGGTCATGTCCTTAACTTGCAAGATTTCACCCGCACTTACATAGGTTAGGTACATAAATACATCCATTGCAAGTTAAATAAAAGCTTGTAAAAAAGATCGTGTCTAAAAAAACTGCAAAAAACTGATACGTATAATTTGTCAAAATTATATTGCGTATTATTGAATACAGTACGTCCATTGTTATAGACGTTACACCAGAGTCCTGTTTCCCTATGGACAAAACGTATAATAAATTGTCTAGTTTTTTTCTTGTTGAGATAATGTTTTATGACAATTATGTTAATTGGAAATAGATGTAATTAATACGTGTAAAATTCCTTAACACAAAAGTTAGAAACGCGGAACGCGTAAGTTTTCATACAGAATCACACTGCAGTGAAGATAAAGCAGTACCTACTTTTCACATCAAAACTTGTACTTTACCTTTAGTTTTAAGTACACACAAACAACACATTTGACATTTTAACAAGTTATAAATACTTTTTTTCACAAAAACTAATTTCCAAGTTCTTACATATTGCGGTATAATTTATTGCCACTATGCGACCACAGAACTATAATTCCAAATCTAATGATCATTCACGTTCCCTGCTGCGAGGTCCGCTAATATGCACTCACTCAAAATGACAAAGCTCTGCTATACTAGGAGACAGTCACTGTAAAATAAATGGTAGTAAAGTTTTGTGAAATGAGAATACTTATTTTAAAAAATAACATTGTGTAATAGAAGAGTAAGACGTATTCAAACTCGATAGTTTTATTTGTAATATATTGTTAGTTCAATTTAACAATTAACAGACGTAATCAAATTCAAAAGTCACACTTAAGACACGTTTTACTTTCCGATGGTAGGTACTTTAAAAATACCACCGTCTCCTTCAAGGGTTATTAAATAAAAACAAGTTGCACCCACAAATAGCTCTAGTTTAGTATAGTCATGCGTAAGTAAGTACAGTTGTTAGCAGTCACAAAACAAATGGTAGCGTTCAAGAGTCGTTTTAAATGGGTATGGAATATACGGTTAGCATAAAAACTACGACAGATAAATGTATCAAGATTGACTTAGTCTATAGAATTATAGACTCAGGGGTGCCTTTTTCGAACTTCGAACGCCCTAGGAACGTATACGGAACTTTGACAGTGACAATTGGAAAACCATTCGGCATATTAGTTTTGATAGTTTTCTTTTTATACTCTATAAAATTTAACTTGATCTCTGCGACAGCTGTCAGAAAAATCCCGCCTATGTAGTCCTAAATTTCTTAATAGTACAGACAGTACCTGTCAATGTCATACTTTATGGGCATGCCGATTAGTGATGGGAGACGAATGATCGTGACCACAGAGTTTTAGATAAAGTTTTATTTAAAATATCGATAGTTTATACTACCGATATTTTAAATAAAACTTAATTTATCATTAATTTTATTGTATATTTTAATATCATAACAGTTTTACACGTGTAATTAAATTAAACCCAATCATATGTTACATTAGCATCGATAATAGTGAAAAAAGTCGATAAATACGATTAGTGGAGCGCCTGGAGCGTCAAAATCATAGAAACCTCAGACTTCCGTTACAGTGGATGAAAAAAAATAAAAAAAATTGGAATGTTTAGCTAATAACATAAATAAAAAAGTTTACCTATTTAAAATTTGTGCTTTTGATTTAAAAAAAAAATGAATAATTATAATAATTCAGATAGTATGAGGCATATTATTCTGTAAAATGGTTTTGTATATCAAAATTAAGTTGAAGTATATTTTTATACATGCATAATAAGTGGATAAATGTAGTAATTCAAGGAAAATCGAAAAAAAAAAATTGTTGTTTATTGAGGCTTTTTACATTATTTATCTATATCAACTATTCTCTTCCACTTCAGTCATTTTAATGGTAAGTAAAGTATTAAGGCAGCTATTTCCATTACACTGTAAACATGCTACACTACAATATAAACCACTCTTCCGACATCCACAAGCAGCTCCACACCCCTTTTTGCAATTGCAAAATAACATTTGCAGTAGATTATCCGGTGCTGGTAATTGGTTCATGGTTATTGGGATGAACATTTTATTGAGATACTTCCACCCCCAATCTCCGATATTTATGTCGTTTCATAATCATATCTGGGTTTGCAGGTACACTCTTTTCAGGTGTTCAATTGCAGCATCACTTGTAGGTGGTAATGATGACAAAATAACACTTGTATTTTTGGTTGTAGCTTTAATGAAAAAGTTGTATCTCAATGTCAAGTCTTTGATTTTGGCTGGAGCTCCATATAAAGCAAAAATACATGCTACACCTGCTTGAAATATATTATTGGAGTCTTCATTGATGTTTTTAAATATTTTTACTGATTCATGCAAATCATAACGTTTTTCAAAATATTTGGCAAACTTAATTTTTCCTTTATTGAAAAATGCCGAAGTAGTGTCACAACCCGTTAAAGAATGTAACAAAAGAATATGTTCTTTACATTTTGGTAAAGATTTCTCTAAACTCTTCGAAGAAAATATTTTTTGTTTGACCTTGCCTCGGGATAAAAGTAAAAAAAAATTATTGCAATAAATACACAACATATACAGGAGACGTGTCATTTATAACTAAACTATCCAGGAAACGTCCGTTTTGTTGTACGTTACAGCTGCTGTCCCTTCAACCTTCCCTCTCTCCTTCCCGTTCACGTTTTACTACCTGTCCAAGGTCTCTACGACCCGTCATAAACATAGGTATCTCTAAAAGATGATATTCTATACCTATTCGAGACAAATTCTACGTGTACATAAAAAAAGAATGCTATCTAAAATTAAATTATATGCTGGAATATCAATTTCTTATTTTTTTTTAATTAAAAAGTGAAAAAATCAAAAGCACAAAAAAATTTTTGGTAAACTTTACAAGTTATAGTATTAGAAAGAAAATGCCACCTCAACCAAAAAAATTCATTCACTGTAGCAATTTTCCTAGGTTAAAACCCCCAGGCGCTCCACTAGATAGTTACATTATTATGCGTATTTAATTAATATCATAACATTATTTACATGTGTACATACTTGATTTTAAATAATAGTAAGTAAATAAAATCCAATTTCTCACCTTCAACTACTCATTCGATTTCATTACAACATTGTTTGAAAATCGATCGTTTCCACCACTATCTCAACACTAAAAATATCAATCTTCTATGTCAATGTCACTGTCGCAGAGATCAAGTTAAATTTTATAAAGTATAGGTTCAACCATAAAATGTAGTTTAAAAATAAAATGTCAGAATCATTTTCAAATTTATTATTTTGCTTTAGCCCGAGAGGTAAACGCAATAAATGCAAATACTTTCCGCTAAAAGCTGAATTATTGGTACATACATAGTTATCAAAATGGTGTACATCAATACCCTGGAGTCAGTCAGCTGGGTTCCCTAGCATGTGGTGGAAGAATCCGTTTGAATTTTAAAAGTATCTTGGAACTATACTCTATAAAATTAAACTTGATCTCTGCGACAGCTGTCAGAAAAATCACGCCTATGAAGTCCTGAATTTCTTAATAGTACAGACAGTACCTGTCAATGTCATACTTTATAGACATGCCGATTAGTGATGGGCGACGCATGATCGTGACCACAGAGTTTTAATTAAAATATTGATAGTTTATACTGACGATATTTTAAATAAAACTTGATTTATCATTAATTTTATTGTATATTTTAATGTCATAACATTTTTTACATGTGTAATTAAATTAAACCCAATTATATGTTACATTAGCATCGATAATAGTGAAAAACGTCGATAAATACTATCATTACATTATTATGAGTATATAATTAATATCATAACATTATTTACATGTGTACATACTTGATCTTAAATAATAGTAAGTAAATGAATTCCAATTTCTCACCTACAACTACTCATTCGATTTAATTACAAAAAAAATCGAATGAGTTTGAAAATCGATTTATTCCACCACTATCCCAACTCTAAAAATGTCAATCGTCTACTGTCGCAGAGATCAAGTTAAATTTTATAGAGTATAATTACCGTTTCGTTTCACGAATTCCCTCTTTGCAGTCTATGGTTTATTTTAAAATTGCCATGTCCAGTACTAAAGTTTTGCGTGAAATGTATAATATTAAATAAATTTCGAGAAAATGAAATCGTCCGAGGCGTTCAAATATCAGAAAAACTATTCTGGGAATCGTATTTCCATTCTATAACATTTATAACATTTCGGCTAAGTCAAATTGTTTCAGCAGACCAAATACTTCGATGCTTTGCTAACCGCATTTTGCTGACTGACCATCATCAATGCTTGCGGACCACTTAACCAGGTCTGGTGTAAAAATAAAACTAGTACTAAATGCTCGATGCTTATACTAATGCCTGAGAGTGCGTAAAAGTCAACGTCAAAGTAAAATATAGTCGAGCGCCACAGATAGTCGAAGATAGTAATTTCACTCGGTTCTGTTTAGCAAAACAAATAACGCGAGTAATGTTGCTTTAGGTAAAGGTAAAAACTCACAAGGCTCTACTTATGCCTGGGCAATAGAATACGGCATCGATATACTCTACATGTAGTAAGAGCCTACTAAAAAAGGACCTCTGGGGTAGTGGATGGTTAGAAAAGTGGCTCTTGCCATCAGCTCAAACAACGCAGACGTCAATAGTGTGTGGCCACGTTGTCGTAGGTGATGAACTAGAGAAGACAGGAGGAAAGTGCTGGAAGATTCAGTGCGTTCTCATGGAGATTCCGGAGCTCCCAAGAGCGTACAACGGCCGGCAACTGAGAGGGCTTTTGCAATTTGATGCGAAGATTTCCTGTATTTGTAAAAAAAAATAGTCTCTACTTATAATACGACAATAAATATAATAACTTTTAGAGCCTATTTATGAAGTAAAAATGTACATTTCAGCATAATAAATATTAACCGAAAAACTAAGTTAATAAAACAATAACTCTGGTGAAGCTGAGCTCTGTGTGTGACCCTCCTGTTTCCCAAGGTTCATGCTACAATAGAATTTACATATCAGCCGACAACAAAATCATTAATGCTTCATTTAGGTATCAGAAGCAGGAACAAACAAATAAACTTACCATCACCCAAATATTAGGTACATACTCTATCCTTTTGTATTCGTTCGTTTTTGACATACCTACTTAGAGCACGACTATGTCAAGAACGAACTAATACTACATTCCATCGTGGCCGTCATCAGACCCTAAAATTATCCAAGCCACATCTCACAGTGTTTATTAATGTAATGTACTTACCTAACATAAGATTTATTTGAGTAAAACGCTACAGTTACGCCAATGTACTCGTAGATATTTCATACGTTGTTTGTTTTATAAGTTTTTTTTTGTTTTATCTTAATTAATCCGCGCTTGACCAGCAATTTGCCTGATGTGGTCGAAGATGATTTATAATTATTATGGTATTTATAGTTCTTGGCCCGATTGTTTTGTTGTCACCTGCTTGCTTGCTTACTTTGTTGCATCAAATCGCACACAAAATAGTTCGTAGGTAGGAACACACCATTCTTCACGAAAATATATAATTTTAAGCAAGCCATTGCACTTACAACACGCTATTACCTATGTCTATCTCTGCGATGATCCGATACTATGAATGTGGTAGGTAAACTTGTGGCATGCAATTTTATATTAGTGGTGTCGGATTGCGAGCTAAGTTATCGTAGTGCATTACAGGATCATATGCGCATAATGAATGTAGAAACTTTAAACTAAAGCGTGATTGCTCTAAGTTTAATATGTTTGTGCTGTACTGTAAGTGTACTAGTTTATTTTTAGGCAACAATATTCGTAATGTTATATTATACAGGGTTATTTCTAATCAACTAGCATCCTTTTAGGGGCTTATTCTGTACATCAAAACTAACAACTTTTGTTTCAAAAATTTCGTTCACCCGCGACAAAATGTATGGAAAAGTATTGTATGTATTTTTTTTTTAGTTTTGACAAAAGTCGCAGAACAAAAGTTGTTAGTTTTGATGTACAGAATAAGCCCCTAAAAGGATGCTAATTGATATTAGAAATAACCCTGCATACAGGTACTGAATATAATTATACTTCATACCTCAGTAGGTACATTTTTGAGCTATGAAAGCTGCATAAAAACAGAATAAAGACCTTAAACTATGTTTCAAAAAATTTTAGCTATTGAAATTTAAACTAAAAGTAGAATTCCAAAAGGAAAACTACACTTTACTCCAGCTGTCAGAGCTCTATTGTAGTGTGTTGCGTAAAAGTAATTATGTGTACTCTAGAGTTTAGGTAATTAAAAAGTCTTAACTACACCGCAAAATAGTTAAGCTTTACCATGCTTACATTGTCGTGATTTATGTTAAATTTGTTATAAAATAACAAAAATATGAAAGTGGATGCCGTAGCATGCTAAGCGTTGTATAAAAAAGTATTGAAAAACATTCAGGATTGCTACAACACTAGCCTGTGTAGCCCCAGTGTTGGGCTATGGTCTCTCCCCACGACTTCCTGGCGTCGAGATCTTGAAACAAAATACATACATGAATAATTTGGTAAACACGTCACATCACTATTGATTAGAAATGTGAAAGTATGTTTTTACCTATAGCTATAATCTTTGTCCGTATGTATTATAACTGCTTCTTGAACATTTTACCAATGCAAGAATGATAGTGTAATGCAGTGTTTTATCAAAATAAATCTAAATCATATAGTTTTAAAATTCAAATACACAAAATTTCTGGACATGTAGAATCTTCTTGCGCACGCTGAATATAATGTGTATTTATTCAATTTAAAAAGTACATATTATTTATACACAATTTTATGCAGTCTAAACAATAGTAAGAGAACTGCGTTTTTATATAATGTTTCACAAAAAAATCTCAGAGCGCTTTGCAATTTAAAAAAAACCGGACAAGTGCGAGTCAGGCTCGCACATCGAGGGTTCCGTACAAACATATTGTTAAAATAATTAAAAACCTGTTTTAGCATGTGCTAATGAAGCTATTTTATATGATACCTTACATGATATGATTTACTCACTTTGAATTTTGAACCCATATTTTGTGAATTTTGAGGCCCTATTTTTTTATGACTTAAATAAAAATGTACAATTTTCAGATTTATTCCTGTATGTGTACTCTGAGACAATGCTTCTCGCCAAATTTCATAGTTCAATGTTAACGGGAAGTACTCTGTAGGTTTTGATTTTTGTGAGCGTTAAAATATGCGTTTTTTTACGACATAAACGGCTCTAACTTTTTTATACGGTAACTGAGAAGCTTTTCTTTTACACAACTGCAAGAATTCATAGGTTTACGTATATAGTTTAAATTTCAAGTCGATATCTTTACGCGTTCCCGAGATAAAGAGTCTTGACATACACACAGATGGACAACAAAGTGTTCCGTTTTTTCCTTTTGAGGTACGGAACCCTAAAAAATAATAAGATTAAAGGTCTATTTAACCTTGAATCTTGAACCTTCAAACACATCACACTTATGTACATAATAACATACCAAACCTCAAATACAGCGACTTTCCTCTTTTCCAGTCAATTAATATAACTATAATCTTAGAAAATCCAACAATATCTCACATAATGTATTATACCCACTGTCAGCTGTCTGCCCAGTGTCTGAACTCTGTAGCTTATGAAATATATTCGTGGGCGCCCGCAGTAAATAACTCAACATTTATACCTACTTAGTGTAAACTCTATTCTTGACAACAACTATAAAGTGCTGCAATTAAGTAGGTACAATTTATTCAAGCTCAAAAACCTTACAATGTTGCAGCGCAACGTGTGCGTGAAATAAATGCAATAAATGAATCGATGCTTGAGTGTGAAACAAAACTGTAATCTTATAAATACCGGGAAACGTGGTAAAAAAAATATGTCATTAAACGACACTTTGTGTTTACTTGTGAAACGATTGTCACTCTTGTCTTGGTATTTACCTGTTTTGTACATGATTTATTTGCATAATTTATCTAAAATGATATTTAAGTGAGACCTATCTAAGATTTAGCTGTAGATACTAGCTATTCGTCGATACTTATTTTACCCGAGACCTTAAATGTCAATTTTCAGATAAAGCTTTAAGGAAAAATTGTACATAAACATTCGCAATTTTTACATGGTTACATTTTCTCGGCTGTAAAAAGGCCAGATAAAATAAGATTATAGTTGGTGAGAAATAATACGCAAGCTTAATATTTTTTTTTTATTTCGAATAGGTTCACGTTTGACTACACACTGCTTGATGTTAAGCAGATGTGCGGTCTAGATAAATGACAAGAAGTTAATTTAGATTCATTTTCCTGTAGGCACTGCTGCTGTAGGTTCTAAAATGTTTTATAAAATCCTTTTTAGTTCTGGTTCTTGTAATTTTTTGCCAAGTATTGCCAATAATCAGCCATGAAAAAAGTTAGAGCAAAGCTGTAAATTCGTTGGCTCACTATTACAAGGTTCTAAGTTAATTTTAATGAAGTTGAGTATTTTGACTTTTAAATTTTCGACTTAAGCAAAAGCTATACATGTAGCTCTAATGCCTAAGTAACATTTTAATATCTTAATTTAGGACTATGTAATGCTTTCTAGGAACAAAAAAATGGATATCAACTTTTATACTCTGAAATATTAACGAAATTAAAATAACATAGAACTTTGTGATTCAAAAAATGTTTATTTATTTATTTCAAACCAGAACTTAGCACTTTGTTCTTCTTAAATAAGTGAAAGAAATCATCATTTCAGCCCAGTATCACACACTGCTATACCTATAGTATACCTATAGTATAGGGCTCTCCTTATTTTCATGTTACAGTAGCATTAAAAAGCATTTATACCATTAAATATCTTTATTTATCATAAAAACTATGCTTATTTAGACAAAATAAGTCACTAAAAGTTAAATTTAGACAATATTAAAAAGTTAAGTCACATTTTATTTTCTGAATATTGCCTCATAGTACTCCTTGTCCAATGTAGGCATCCACCGATACATCGACCGTATATTATCCGTTTTAGTCTTGCACAATACAGGTCTTTTTAACAGTTTTGGTTCGGTGATAAAATCTGTGTTTAGATTCCTTCGGGTATTCTGGGGTCTCAGATTAGCTACAGTGTATGATTCTGTAGTGTGTGAACATTTAAAACTCACTTCTAGTTGTGACTTCGTAAATCGAAGCTCTGTCACTTTGGAAAAAGGAATTAGTGAGTATTTTAGCCTTGAACAGGCTTCTTGAAAATTAAAAAAATCTTTCCCACTCATTTGCAAGATAGAATAGGGTTTAGCTGAATTTACCTGCAATAATAATCTCATCAGAGATATAGGTGAATAATATTCAGCCTTTGCGAGGACTCTATCAATACAGCTATGCACATTGTCAATTTCTTGAATGCAAGAATGTCCAGGTGTTGAAAATTTTAAAGTAATTTGTTCCAATGTAGGAAATTTATCCATAAGCTGTCTTAAAGCAAAGCTCATGATGCTGTTGCGATTTTGTGGAACACAACTATCACTCCATAATATAATTGATGTGAAATGGGGGTTGTCAAGCAGAACCTGTGTCAAAATTTTGTATACTGCACTTGCTATATCATTTCCGCTTCTTCCAGCAGTGTGCTCACTCCAAATAGCACAGTACACTTTTTTATTAGTAGAAAGATGGCCAGTCATGTTGTAAGTAGAAAATTTACTTTTGTAAAAAAAATTGCTTACTTCTGCCTTGGGACAAGATAAAACATTCTCTAGATCAAAGCACAATACTGGAATGGTACCTTTTCTATCTTTATCACGGTTTGACCTAGCAGCCATCTTTTCTGTTTTGTGCCTGTTTATCTTCTCTTGTAAATCTGATGTTAATGTATGTCCTTCTTTGTACTTTATATCAACCTCCTCACATAAATCACATCTGTCTTTTTTGGGTTTTTGAAAGTAAATATTGAAATCATTACAGAATATACGTCGATATACTTCTTGTTTAACTGGAACCTTGTTCTTTTCTGTAATCCAGGCAGTATACAGAGAATACATTTTTTTTATGGTCAAATAGCGTTCTAAGTACTCTCTAGAAGAGTCTTTCCTGCAATAATGTGATGGAACCCGGGGAAATGAATTAATGTGTTCCTTAACAAGCAGTCTATCTTCTTCAGCTGTGGCTCTTTTTGTATGTTTCCCTTGGTTACTGGGTGCAGGAGTATTTGAGATATTGTTCTTTGTTTTGTGAATATTATATATTGGTTTCTGACTAATCACCAAAGTATCACAGAAGAAATTCTTACACACTTTTATCTTCACAGAGTTCACAGTGAAAAAAAACTGATAGCTAACTTTTTTCTTTGAATTTTCATCATTATTTCCTTTGCGTCTCCTGTCAGGTTGCAAACAATTAGTATTATTCAGCAAAAACATTCGTTTTTCTTCTGAAGATAATTTATAATAATTAGTAAAAATTGATAACCTTTCATCATCAGTAATCTTTTGGCTACATTTAAACACACATTTATTTAGACAATCCTTGCTTTTTCTTATCTTCTTTGCCGGCATTAGCTTCTTACGACTAGACACATATTCTAACCCCTTATTTCTTGCATCTTTTCGTTTATTAATCTTCCATTCTTGTTCATTTCTCTGTCGCTTACGTGATCGTTTTTTAGGTTGTGCTTCACACACAACATTTCCTTCATCAACGTTCGATTGATTGTGTACAGATCTGAAAATAAATATATACTAGTTTAGTTCATGAAAATTATCTATTGAAAAACTTCAACTGTATAGTATGAAATTGAAATTAACTCACCTTCTATCTTCGTCAGAATCTGTTGAACTCATAGAACTTGAAGATATACGACAAGGAGGTGATGGAGGCACGAAATCTTTATCTGCCACTGAGTCATCACTTGAATAGTCCATTATTATACGACGCTCACTATTTTACACGAAATTGAAGGGATAACCAAGAGTATTCCTTGGGATAACCGTTCTATTGACACAAAAAACCCGTAACATTAGCCGCGAAATTGAGATGATTTTGACACTGACAGCTGAACTTTGGTCATAGACACGTTGATGTTTTTTTCTCTAAGCAAGTCCTATGTTTAACATAGAACCATGTTATAAAAAAAATGAATAAAATCAACATGGTGATGGTTCTATGTTTAACATGGAACTTTGTTATTTCTTTGTGTAATAAAAATGCAACATAGGACTATGGAACATTAATATTTCGTAGTAAATGTGCTGCCATCTAGCGGTTTGTTATTTAAAAAGTGTGGCTAAATGACACATAGAACCTTGCAGCATTCATACCTCAATAAGTAGTAAAATTGTAACATAGAACCTTGTAATAGTGAGCCAACGAATTCATAAAGCACAGTAGAAAATGTTGGCGAACGGCCAGAAACCTGGATTGCACTTTGCTTTGGACTTATCATGCGTATACTGCCTTTGCAGCAAGCATCATTGGCTGTTTATAAAAAATTTAATAAAACTGAAAAACAACTTTGATTATGTTCTTTTTGGAAATTTTCTTGGATATAAAATTATTTTAACCAAAATTATTCGTTGAATGCATTCATCCAGCAATTTCGAGATAGAGATACATTCTGAATACAAAATTAGGTGTTTATTCGACTGACCCAATTTACTTCAAGCGACCGCGGTACATATTATTATATTGTAAAAGTGACGCTTTTCTTCAACAAGAACTAATGTAATAATAAGAATAAAATATTGATGTAAATTCTCAGTTTCCATTTTTTCCTCCATTTATTTTTGTTTTCTTAGGCATATCTTTCAACTATATGATGAGGTAACTAAGTAGAAATCTTAACATGATGTTGTTATTAGTTTAAACAAAAGATAAATATTGCATTTTAGAGATTCAGTGTTACCAGCATTCTGGCGCCGTTTACTTGTGCCAGGAGGCTTTTAGATGGCGTTTTTATGTATATTAGTCATGCAAAAATGCGTAGTCGATGATTTTAGTTTAGGTATTCTTTCTATAGATTATTATCTATTTTAAAGTTTGTAATGTAAGTTTTTTACATACAGTTAGTTATTAGCAGTATATTAGACCTAATTATTTTATACTACAAGAATTGTCACGCAATGAAAATATGGGCTAAATAAATAGAAATACCTCTTTTTCCCGACTCAATCAAATCGCATCGATCATGGTAACAGGCATATTAGAAAAGCTAATTTTAGTAATAATTTGAAGCTTGAGCTATTTAAATAATATGGAAAATTTAAAGTGGCATCTATTAAGCCTATCTTCGTTTTCTATGCCTTATTGAGCGAACAAGCTATCATTTATGTTCTGTCATAGAAGCCTAGCGTCTCTAGAATCTCAGCTCTAAGATCGCGAAACCCGGGGTGAGTAAATGTAGAGAGTAGGTTGTGGGTTCAACGACCGGCGAACCGGTCGAGCTGAAGCTTCGAGCGAACATAGTGAGGCAAACTTGGCCCACTTTTCGATGGTATTGCAAGTATTATACATAAGATAACTGGCAACAGGTACGTACCTATGGCAGTTACTGTATGATCATAATTATCCTCAATGGAACATCTTGATTTTCGAAATTTCATTATACCATTGATCGAATAAATGTTACTAGAGTCTTTTACTACTAGAAAGAACTTTATCTGTGAAACAAAAAAAAAATAAAACAATGAGATTGAATTAAATGCACAGTCAACGGAAATGCATAATTTGTATTGAGCTGGAATCCAAAGGTGACTGGTTAAAATTAGTAACTGAGCTACTTCAACTTATTGGTAGATAGAAGAAAGTATACTCCAAATCTAAGTTATGAGGGTTCAACAAAAAACGACGAAGCTTCGAGAAAAGGTAGGTGCGCTTGACATGCGCTTCGCTAGACCCGTCTTGGCGGGACACTACCGAGCCCGCAACTACAGGTTCCTACAATTTTAAAAACAAAATTAAAGGTACCCACACCATTTCCTCTCTCTCGAAGATATAAGCTAATATAGTGATTTCGATAGAGCTTATATCGTCGAGAGAGAAATAAATCCTAAATCTAAAATCCGTTTGTTAGCGTTTCAGTTTTATGAGTTGATTACAGAGATTTTAAATATATTAGTTGACAGTTCAACTGATATTATTACCGTTATCTAATCATCTGTTCGTCAATAGTAGGAATCATCCTTCTGTTAAAGCCATGTTCAATGTGATTTGAAATGTTTAGGTTCAAGTAGAGTGCGTTAGATGGGGCATATCGGATGAAGAACAGTGCGAATGCGGTGCTGTTACCCAAACTATGGCACATCTCTTAGTTTGCCCCCTTTCCCCGAAAAACTGCAGCCAAATTGATCATAACTTGGCTACCGAGGACGCGATAGAGGTTGCCAGATTTTAGTCCCAAAAGATTTGATCACTGATGTTTTGTAAATATTGTAAATACCTAACAAAATAAAATAAAAAGCAAAAATATATATATATTATATATAAATAAAAACTTAGCCATTGCCACGAAATGATGATGATGATGATGATGAGTAGAGTGCATTGATTCACTTGTTAAAAATTTTATATACAATCATATTCCTCTGCAAAATAATATTTTAGATAATTATCCTACATTCATCATTGCTCTGTAAAATTACAAATATTGTTGTTAAAAATCTTAAAGCAGATTTTATTTTTCATAAATGTGAAAACAACATCTTTATGACAAATTCTCCAACCTTGAAAAGCACTTCCCGTCTTCTTATAATCATGATTATTAAAACATTCATAAATAAACAAGCTAGACATTTTCATCCTAGTTCCGCGATCCCGAATCGTCAAAGACATCCAGTTTATTCAACATTGAACTGATTCCAACGTTATAAATAGATGTCAAACGCTTTGTACACTAATAAAAGTGTTTGCAGTGTTAATGGCGTCGCGAAAAACTGATTATACTCATCCAATAATAACATACTTCACGTGACTCTTGTGTCAGCAGGATATTCGATGAGAACTGTTATAAGAGGCTACCTGATGTCACGAAACTAAATCTGTTTGAAGTCCATTGAAATGTTGCATGAGCTTTATATTTGTTAATAGGACGTAATTTTATTTTTGGGACATGTGTAGGGGGTCAATAGAAGCTTAACCCCAAGTTTGTGGAGTTACCCCCTTTGTCCCCCGGCCGCCATCTTGGAAAAAATGGTGCAAACACCTTTTTCGCGATATCTCGGAAACTATGCGTCCTACAAAAAATACATATCGACATAATTTGTATCAAATTGCTTTGCCTACAAATATGTCTACTATATAACTTTTTGCCCTAAATTTAAAATATACATCATTTGAAAGCTTGATATATGGGCTTCTCAAAAATATTATTATTTAATTTTGATTTTTTTATCCCTCCATTTTTTTTAAATGTGAAAAATAAATAGTATGAAAAATAATAATCAGCTTTGTATTTTTTCTAGTTCAGCAATAATAAAGTGCTTCTATCGTTATTTTACTTGCATTCGTAACTTACGAATCCCACATTCATCTCTTAATTTGCTAAAATTAAAAATTATAACCTATCAATGTGACCAGTTAGTAGGTACAATCTGACAAAAAACACTAAAAAACTGTATCTAATTGGTAATAATGCTTCCGTTTAACAATAATGGAGGTTACTTAACCAGGTTTGATAGAGATAAACTACCTATTAAGCCAAATATATTTATTTATCCTAATAGATTCAAAAATATTGATTAACTACGAATTGATTTGTTACTGTGATATAATTTGAAATAAAAGGTTGCCTGGAAGAGAAGATATCACTTTTAGTCATAAGGTCACCGATTGCTTACGGTAAAGTGTAAACACTTCTGTTTCTGAGGAATATTTTAATTTGTAATTAATCTATGAGTGAAGAAAGAATTATCTAGCTTAGTGCCTATTAAGTAATTTGATATCACAAGAAAAATGTCTTCAATATGCCATGATTGATTGCTCCTATCTAAATTGTGTAATCCTTAGCGTATCAATTAAGTTAAATGCTATTTCGTTTACATGCTATTAAATAAAACAGTGGCGTAGCTTGTCTTGGAGGAGCCCTGTATAAGTATCAAAATAAGTTGGGGGGCCAAATGAAGCAAAAAGTTGTACTATAACTATCGCATCTACGTTCTGGTTTCAGCACAGGTTTCTCGTTAGGGGTTCCTGTAGCCTGGGGCCCCGTACCATTGATACGCCTGATACGGCGGTAGCTAATCCCCTGAGCTTTTATCTCCCATCTGATTCCAAGCACAATTATTTACAGATAAGTCTAACGAGTCCGACTATACCTACTTGATTGCGCGCACTTTATCTAAGCAGCGATGAAACCAACGGATGCATCTAAGCTAGCTAACTCAATCGCCTCATAATGTTTAATGCGCTTGCAGTAGAAATGGGAATTGATCAATCTCCTAGAATACCCCGAGGGTGAAGAGCCCGCTGAACCGGATCTTCCAACTTAGGGTGATTTTCCACTAGAGATATGCGAGGCAGTTAAACTGTGAGTCATAAAGCCATCTTAGTCTTCGTGCATCTTAAAGCTCTCACAGCAGGGCTAGCCATCCAGTCCACACCAACTTACTGTGAGTGAGATCAAAGTAAAACTAAGAAACTATGTGACTGTTTCCACTTACGCTAAGCGGTGTAGCATGGCGAATAATATATGCTATAATATAAACGTGCGTTTAAGCGTAGTGTGGCATTTATGTACTCGTAGGTATTCAGATTCTGCTTTGATTATTGTTACATCATTCGCGCATCGCATCTTTTGCTCTAAGAAGAACAAAAGATAAGGATAAGAATCCTTGACATCCTTATCTTGAATTTGTAACTCTCATTCCTACACGAAATAAATAATTATAAAAATATAACTTTTTAAATACAAGAGAGATCCTAGACATCAATATAGCAGCAGAGTGCCAGCCAAGACAAGTAAAACGAGCGCAAACACTACGGGTCTCTTGTTTAGTACGGGAGTTCCTACGGCCACCTTCCGACTCCATCATCAGATCAGCTTCAGGGTACCATAATATTGCATTGTCACGCAATATACATATGCGTGCAAAAATTCAGCTTAATCGAAAAACGGGAAGTTGGTCAAGTTTAACTTGCAATATTCCACCCGAACTTACGAGTACATACTTACTTACCTACACATACACATTGCAAGTTAAATAAAAGTTTGTGAATAAATTAACAGCGTCGTTGAACTTGTAACCAATAGTGCTTGCATTTCAACTAGCAAAGCTGCACTTGGAAAATAACTGGCCCTGATTGGTGTATATCACACACATCTTTAGCTATACAGCTTAGCACACCCCTAGTGGAAATACAACTTTATGTTGCAGTAACAATCTCATATAATTATCGTGGACATAAGGAAAACTTAATAAGTACCTAGAAGTGCGTGCAATGACGTGCATGTTCAGTAAAGGAAGTATTTTTTAAAACTAACCGCAAAATTATTTCTGTGTAGAAATAAAACTGTAGATAATAGAGGGGCAATCCAAGCTAGCTGCTAACTTACACATATAATAAAATGGTCGCAAATGCTAGTTATTGGAGTTAGTGTCAGCTCCATTTTATTTAATTATTACACTCATCTTAAATTGCCTAGGCTAGGAGTATAACAATTATATTTTTTTACTATATGTAAACCATCACTTGGGACGTGGTAGTTATAGGCAAAGTAATCGTCGTATAAGAAAAAGAAAAAAATTCTGAATAAAATATAGAATGTTGACTTTTCACGATTACTTTTCATAGATAAAAGCACATACGAAACTCATATATGTAATTATTTTTCGCAAAAAATCGCAACACCGACTTCCATCGTGTACAGAATTCGAATAGTTTGCACGAAACGATTTGACATCATGTACATTACATTGATTGATTTATCAAAAACGGCTCAGCTGATGTCGATAAAATTTAAATGGGTCCATTTATCCTAGGGAGTATATTATTTGGAACTAAAAATATATTTTTTTAAATCGGCTCACAATTGGCGAAAATATCGATGAACAAACCCAAAAAAAATACCTACATAATATATGAACATACTCGTAGTATAGTACCTTCTCATTTTTGGGAGTCGGTAATAAACGAGAATAAATAGCATTCTAAATTCTCATTAAAATGTAATGTACTGCAATATCATAAATGCTTTAGTATCCTATTCCGTTGTTCTAACTATACGCCACGGGAACATAATGATATTTCTAGATCCAGAAATTTATTCATTGGATAAGGGTGCGCTGAATACCGGATGACAAAGATTGGCTTGGCACGAATCTGTATTATAACTTAGTTGTTCTCTTACTTTTTAGACAATTGCCTCAGGCTACAGATTTGATATTAGAATTAAGAAATATCATGTTGTTATTTAAATTTTTTTTTCACTAATTGTTATATTATCTGGGTACAAAGCGATCTTGGTAAGGCGGCGGACGAGTTTTATATGATAAATTTTGATATAGGCGTTTTTTACTTATTTTTTCCTCAAATGTGCAATCAAACGTGCAATTCAAAGAGATGATTACAGATAACTGTACTATTGCTTCGATACTATTAAACGAGAACTAAGTATTTCTAGCTATTATGAAGTACTATCCGTGAACCATCCCGCCCTGCGCCGGCGCAGGTCCGCCATTAATCTCGAGCTTTGCGGTTACTGTGCCGAGTAACGGGACCAGCAGATGGAGCCAGTCGCGCCTACACTACCGCCATCAAAGAACAACTCGCAGATGGGATCATAAAATTCCCTAAAACCCCAATATCTAGGTATAAGTTACAGTGAAAGTCAGCGTGCTTAATTTTCGAGCACAACGTCGCTTACCACCAGGCAAATAATAATTGGTAGGCAAACGCGGACTTTTGACCTATAAAAAACTTCGTGTTAACGTTTCTTATACATGCATAAAGTTCAAAATTTGTAAGCTCCCGTCAAGGGAATTTCTCGAATCCTTTGCTCGAACTCTTCATCAAGCCATATTTCAAATGAAATACATAAATCAAGTTCAAACCAATAAAACTATAATTATACAAATTGGTTAATTTATCCGAAAGCTATGAATCTATATGCCTTAGACGTAGACAACAAGCATTAAAACTTTCAATACCTCTCTCTGACCCAGGAGGAAAAATTACTTAAATTTGCTCGAGATTTAGGGTCTACAGCAGACGAGCGCTCTCTAAAAATAAACAAAATTGATAAAATCATTATGTATGCAAACATTCTTTACTTAACACTCAGGATTAGAATAAAGCTAGATGTTGATTCAAATACATTAATTATACCAGTTCAAATACAAATTTGAATGAAATGACTCAAAAAAACAAGATTGATAGGAATATTCTTGGCTATCTTCTTGACAAATGTGACTCTACTATTCCAAGAAATCTAAAAAGCATTTCAATGTTTCCTACATTTTATTTTGCACCATTCAAATCTATGCGAGCTACGTGCTGTAATGTATTAAATGAGAAACGTATTAATACACGTCGTTCTGTACTTGCATCTGAATCAGAAGGTTGCACACTCGAGAGATAAATGGGATTCGAATTCAATTTACATTTATGATTCACGTAGAAATTCATGACAATTGCGTGTGAATCGCATTCGAAATGGGTTCCAGCGTTTGTGAGGCAATTGCTAACAAGTAAGCTTACACTGTTCTTAAGCAATAAATATCGGCATCATAATGTTTGGATCATGGAATCTCGCGACGCTCCCAGTTTTGATATACATACGGGCTGAATTTGATGAGGATGAATTTGAAGATTGGGGCTGAGATGACATTTATTAAAAAGATAGTATTTGATATGTTGCAAAAGTGAAGAAGAATTAGAATACAATTTTATGTTCTGTTCTTGTCTACAGTAGTGCGGCAATCATGGCAAAGGGTCTAATAGTATTTGCACCATTATATCCCCTCTAAGAGCAAATAAAGTATGGATTGACAATGACAGCGGACATAAAAAGTGGACAAAATGGTTTTCTCCCCTTGCTGTGCTACCCGGGCTGTTTTGGATAGCGAAGAACTTTCTGTCCACAACTTTTTCATTGGATGTATCAATCATCATTCACCTTTCTGAGATTAATGCGTACCTGTTTCAATTCAATGACCCTTTTGGTCATAATCTATTCTATGTTGTCTCGTTGCCGAAGTATTGAACTTGAGTTGTATTGTGTCATGCGCAGTTATGTGACGCTTCTGACCGACATTTCGGTAATTGAGCAAAAAATATAAATTGTCCATTGTTCACTCTTCCATTACACTGTGTTATTCGACGGTTACGATTTTTTGTTCCTCTGTTTGAGAATAAAACGGTAATACTTCACGTAATTAATTACATGATTGTATTAATTAATGTTTCTTTACCGTTTTTCCTCAACGCTTGTGTGTAATTAATTTATAGTGTATGTATATTTTAGGTGTGAGTGGTATTTAAGCTTTTTGTATTATAATTCTTTGTTCTAGGTCTTTCTAAATTAACATTTTTGTTGCATTCATTTTAATGCCAAGTTTTAGTAATCACCATCTCCAATTAAACAAAATGCCGTTTTCGGCACTTCCTTGTAATTTTTATCCGATTTGTCCATCTGTAATTGCCTTCACAGAGCGGGGTCGTCGCCCTCTTGGTGCAATTATTACAGAGGCATTGTAAACTTACACAAAAAAGTTTCCTTTAAAATCGAAAAATGCGATGCAAAATCTCTTCTGCCGATTGTATTAGGGTTGATTTTGCTGTCTTTGCAAACTTTGGTGTAAGTAGCGACGTTTTCCCTCATTTTCTTGCTTTTGTAGTCCCGTCAGCGTTGTTCGCCTTTGATTGCCTTCGCAGATTGCCGGCCGTTGCACTTCCAGCCAGTTTGTAAGGTTTCTGTGCCACCACAACCGGACTTGCATTGAGGCTGCTTTAAACAACACGAAGAAAAATAGCAAATCATGTTGCGCCGGTGTGGAACTATCCACTTTGGCACGTAGACACGAGCTTCTTTCGGTTGCATGCAAGAACGGTCGTCGAACTGCCCGCTCGAGTCTCTTAGAATACTTCCGACGAGGTTTGTGTGTCACTACAACCGGACTTGTGTTATCTATAACTTCTACGCGAAATTGAGTTATGTATAAAGCTGCGAGATATAGCTACTGGATTAGTTACTAAAGTTTAACTTTAATTTTTGAAGAATAACAATGGAATCGGAAATCAATTTAATTTCGAACGGCCAGCGAATGTTAACTGCATTTTTATTAGGAGAACACAACTTATTCTGTACTCAATGTACAGCAACATACGTGTGACTACCAACTCATAAAGTAAAGTCCCTTAAAATCGACAAGCATATGGCTAAACCGATTAGTAGTAAAAACCAGTCATAATCTTACTAGGATAGCTATTAGGAGCTTAGGTATATATTTTGTCAAAAAATGTAAACTTTGATATTGAAATGTCCATATTATCTTTAAAATGCGACGAATATTTTTAAGAAAGTTTTCAAAGTAAACTAAAAATTCCTCTTAAATATCTCTTCTGCTTGTTATAGAAAAAAAAATCAGCGGCGATGACCGTTTTATCCAATCTACGTGATCGTGACGAAGTAGCGAAATTAATGATGATTGGATTCGGGGCTTTGAACTCTGCCTTACGGGGTTTTTCACTTTCTCCTAATTCAAAATAGAAATCTAACTTTTAACTAAACTAGAATAGTGCTAAAATAGCAGTTTTGTACTCTATGGATTAGTAAGAGTTCGTTAGGTACATTCTAATTTGTTTTATTTTATTGTGAACAATACTGAGTGCCTAGTGAGTGCCTACACTTAGTGAGTTTATGACGTACTTAAGACCTAAGTATTACTCATATTCTTGAGGTTTTATTGACTCGCTAGATGTATGAAAGTAGAGTATTCACCACTAGAACCAAGTCTGTCTTCGACTTGAAAAAATAAGGAATTATTTAAAGTCATGAGTGAAGCGAGGGCTAATTTTTGACTAAAAGGAATATTAAACGTATCCTGGTTTTAATATTAATTTTCCTGTTAATGAACAAAATGAACATCAGGTAGCTAACTTTTGACCTAAGGCTGTCTCCGTGCTTTTGAGAATTTTTAAACCTATGCTATACCTATGTTGTGATAATACTACTTACGTAGGTACAGTGTACACCATTTCATACAAACTCTTCTAGCTGTTTTGACATAATTGAGCCAATTTACATTGATGTCATTCTAAGCTGACAATTATATTGCTCAGTTTAGACTACAATAAAAATAATTATATTACTTTTAAACTTTGAGCTGCGCGGAACCAACAAAGTTTATTTTTATAATCAGCAAGCGTTTCTATTAATTAGACGGCATTTACGTTAACCGCAATGTCACCTTTTTAAAACTCTCCACAATCTAGTTTCCAGATCGTTTTATTTGAGCCTCGTGCCGTAAATGGTTTTACAACAGTTCGTAGACCGCAAAATTTTACCATCTGCCACATCAAGTTTTTCTAATTCTATTCAGCAAAAAAAACACGAGATGCAAGCGGTTATCGACCTCCGCAATCCGGTCCTGCCTCAAAGAAGATATGTTTCGATAGATAACTGTATACATAGATTCGTTTTTTATGCTCACTATATTTGGGTTATGCATTTGAAACGTGATGAAATTTTTTTCAATGTTTTGCAAATGGTTTGTAACTGTTTTGATTTTAGATGACGTACGCAATATAAGATGATGCTACGGAGCTTTTCTGAGGAGCGATCGTAAGTGGACAATATGTAATAAAACTTGTATATGCTGAAGTTTTTTAAGTTACGTCTCTATATTTTATTTCTGCGAGTGTTTACAATTCAAAAATATGCATCTTAACTGCACATTTGTGTATTATGGAATTTAGCTAAGCCTACATAATTCTGAAACGAAAATCTTTGTAGTTGTTTAAGAGCCATACATCCAATACTCTTTACGAATTTAATAGCAGGGAGGAAATGGTCAAATCCAGACCTTAACAACAAAACCTTAGCTATAGCCAGAACATTAAAGCGCTGCCCAAAGACAAATATCCGTAAAACGTCATGTTTTTCGTCGCACAGTTAGGCGTAACTGTTACTGATACAAACTTAAAAAAAATAGAGAGCACACAATAATAGTTCACATGAGAGACTTTTTCAATATTTCAATAAAATTATCTGGTCTCTTGAAAAAAATCACAAAAAAAGCTTTAGAAAAAAATCTTTCGTTTCGCATTTCTCAATATTTCTTTTTAAACGAACTAAAACTGCGAAAAAAAATCGAATTCTCATCTCGAGTTTCGTCTAAAAACAAACGACACGCGATTTTAGACTCTATTTGTATACTGCAAGACATTATTGTAAAATACCTAAAAGTTTACTGTTGGAGCATCTTAACCAAAAAATACTGCTTAATAAAAACTATAGGACATTTTTAAACAAAAAATGCGTCATAGCTAAATCACATAGCTAAAAAAATGCCTGCATAACTTGGACTCGAGCATAAAATATTTCCACCGTAATATGTTCGTAAAATATGGCAGAGGTAGAGGCATGTGATTCTCAAGGGCAAAGTAAATCGAAGTTGAGCCCCTTGCCAACTCTCTACCTTATACGTGAGTTGAGGAAACTATCTCTATAATAAATTCTATACATTTTACAGAAGCTAAAGCTGGCCATTTACCTTTGATCCCGAAAATAATGGACTGTGGAGAAATGTCAATAGGTAATAATAAATAATAATTATTAGTAGTCATAGCAGTCAAGGTAACCATGATTCTCCATCTGCTTGATGGGTAAATAATTTTGTCAACATTATTAGTCAGTTGTTCCATACATTTGCGGAAAGATCGGTACATTTTTCTTTAAAGCCAATGATAATTTTATTGTGTATGGACCAACAATTTTTTTACGTTTTCAAGGTTAGCCCCGTAAGAAAAGTTATTTTTCCTAGATTTTTGTATATTATTATGAAAGTTGACCATAATAGATTTATTATTAGATTAGTTTTTACCCGCGGCTTCGGCCGCATACGCAATATATCATTATAATTTATAGCCTATGATGTGTTATTCTGATATATAAGCTATATTATTGCAAAGTTTTATCTCAATCCGTTCAGTAGTTTTTGCGTGAAAGAGTAACAAACATCCATACATCCATCCATCCTCACAAACTTTCGCGTTTATAATATTATCATAGTAGGTTTTTAGTACATTGGAGATTTTGTAGACTTTAGAAACACTCCCTCATACAAGCATGCCTATCAGCATACTAAGGTACCTACCTATAGCACAGGGAAACCCACGAAAAGTACCTACCATGGTACATGCTATATTTAGAGCTTTCAGTCGGCATCAGCTCCCCTAGTTCCCGCACCTACAAATTAAGTAAATTGGAGCCGATAAACCGGCCAATGCTGTGACTCACGGTTTGGTCGCATTGAACAACGCTCGCGACCATAGAGCTCTCAGTATGAGTTTGTTAATGAAAATTTTATTCGTTTCCGTTTTGTTCTATTTTTTGACCGACGAACCACTGGAGGAGGTATACAATTCGACTCGTATGTTTTTTTTTTTTTATGTATAACAGCGCATAACTTTTTTCATAGTGGTCCGATTTCAATAATTCTTTTTTTTATTAGAAAGAGTATACTTCAAAATTGGTCCCACTTAAATTTTATCGAAATCAGCTAAGCCATTTTTGATAAATCAACAATAATGTGAAAAATGTTACATCGATCCGTGCATAACATTTTCGTTCTAGCGATGCGCCCGGGCTTTGCACAGGTGTATTATACATATAAACATTTCTCTTGAATTACTCTATCTATTAAAAGAAACTGCATCAAAATCCGTTGCGAAGTTTTAAAGATATAAGCATACATGGGGACAGACAGCGGAAAGCGACTTTGTTTTATACTATGTAATGATTCTGTACACGGGTGAAGTCGGTCATGCTATTTTTTGCAAAAAACAATTATTTTTGTTCTATTTTTATTTTATTTTCTTTGTTCTATTTTTGTTATATTTTTTTAGTTCTTACTCGTTTTCGCCAAGACTTTAATGTCTGGTATAACACTAAAACTGCAGTAGTTTCCGTTTGCGTACAATTTCATAATAACTTCTCTGATTTCAGAATGGTACATGTCGATTATCATCATGGAGCCGTGGTGGTCAAGAGGTAGTGACACCCGCCTTATAATCGTGAGGTGGCGGGTTCAAATCCCCGGTCCCGTACCAATGAGTTCTTTGGAATTTATGTACGGAATTTCACACCACTGGCTTTTCGGTGAAGGAAAACATCGTGAGGCAACCTGCATACGTCCGTAGAAGAAATTCGATGGCGTATGTGATATCCACCAACCCGCTCTGGGCCAGCGTGGTGGATATGGCCCAATCACCCTTCGTGGGTAGGCCTACGTCCTGCAGTGGACTGTTAAAAAAAAAAGGCTGGTACAGTACAGTACAGTACATGTCGATTTAGACGATCTAGCGGGGACGTAATCTCGTCCCTAACTACATTCGTTACCGTTTTGTTCCAAATTATGTTTTGTTACTCGTTGTTGCCAAGACTAAAGCGTCTGGAATAACACCAAAACTGCAGTAGTTTTCGTTTATGTATTCATGATCACTCTGATTTCAAAAGAAAGGGCATGTCGATCGAGATGATCCAGCGGGGACGAAATCTCGCAGTAAACTCAGTGTTTAAAGTCATAACTAAGTATGCGTAACGTCAATAAGTACACAATTATTATTTACATAGCTGAATTAATTTTTTATTCACATACGCTCACACAACCATTCTGTATGTTTCATAAACATGCATTTTACGGTGTATGTGTATTTGTTGCATATAATATGTAACATCTCACGCGCTAGGTAAAGACACGGCCTCTCTCGAGACCTTTACGCTCGCTACTATAGCGCGGGGGTAGCAAGAGTGGCAACTATGACTAAGCACTATCATGGGGGTATAGAGTTCTATTTCGGGTTTCATTTGTGAAAGTCGAAATAGAGTGTTTCAATTCAATTTTAGTATTGACACTTGGGACCTTTACACCACTACTTAGCGACAATACTTACAAGTTACAACCAATCTAAAGGTTTAAGTTGACGAAACTTACCTAACTAACTTTTCTGTCTTCATATTTACTGAATTAATGGATGAAAAATGAAACAGGTATTTTTTAAGTTTAGATCTGATAATAAACGCTTTTGAAATTAGTTTTTAATGGTCAGGTTAGTTTGAAACAATGGACAATATTTATGTGTTTAAAGAGGAGAGGTTTTCTTTGATCGATGCAGTGATATTTAGTGTTGTACGTAATATAAGCTCAAAATTACAATAAGGCAAAATTGAGACTTAAAAAATTAGACAGTAACAGGGGGATTCTTTGACTAAAAATTGAATTGAATAATATTATGGAAATTCTCTACGCAATTCAAGTAGGTAATATAAGTTATATAGGATTATGTGAAGCAATGAATTGCTCGACACTACAGAGTTCAATGTTACTTCGTGAAGAACCGTTACATTACACAGTTACACCGTTGCTGCTGTAATTTCTACAGGAGTTTAATTTTATAGCTTCGACTCATGCTTAAGAATGTACAGTTTGTAGGCAAATTTTAACCCGGATTGTCAATGAAATTGTCTATTAAAAATTCTAAATTTTTATGTACGTGGTTACATTTTGAATATTCAATTATGTCCATTGATAGTCTCGTAGTTATGTTATTAACATTTAGTTAATTGATTAATGAACTTGCGTGTGCATCGATTAAACAATAGGCTATTTGACTAGTTTTTGGAAATCGTTTTAAATTATTCGTTAGTACATAATAAGCACACTACATTTATATTTCCGAGATATCTAATGTATTAACAATGAAAATCAAGTGTAAAGAATAGATATTCAAGATCCCGCCAAAACGACATTCTGTAATGGCGCTGGTCTGTGACGTCACACACTAGTAAATAACATTAGTTAATACTAGTAAATACGCTAGTCCACATCTAAAAAAATGACAAAAATACTTTAAAAGTAACTTACAGATCCAATAATATTACTCCAAAAACACAAATTACACATATAACATTCAATCGAGATATTCTTGTTTACTAGCATGTAACGTCACCAGAGTTGCCGCCCTTCTTAGAGCGTTTACGTCACAGATAAAATATCAAAAAATATCGTTTTTTATTTCGTGCGATTTGCGAAAATTAGACATATTTTAGTTTAAATAAAGTGAAATATGTCTTTTCCAGGCTATTATCTGTATGGATTACCACATTCAATAGGATATTTTGAATGTTGTCAAATAGCCTATTGTCATCGCTATTGAAGTTGAGTTGATTGAGTTGAATTGAGGTGAGCTACCTTATAACATCTCTTATTCGTTTGGTAGTCTTTTAAATCGCTTTACGCACTAAAAGAAGCTAATCAGCCTCACGACATCTCACTCAGGAGCATTTCTCGAATTATATACCATGCCATTTTCAGTAAAAGCTTAAAATTATTTTTTTGCAAAAAATGGGATGACCGACTTCAACAGTGTACAGAATACGCGAATATTTCGCACGAATCGATGTAGTATTTTTCACATTATTGTTGATTTATCAAAAAAGGCTCAGCCGATTTCGATAAAATTTAAATGGGACCAATTTCAAAGAATACACATTCCAATAAAAAAAAAATATCGAAATCGGACTATTATATAAAAAGTTATGCGTCGAAATGAGTACCTCCACCGTTTCGTCGGTCAAAAAAATAATTTACTACTAGCTTAGCTACTAGCTGATACTAGCTTTTGCTTGTAGCTCCGCCCGCGTAATATTTTGATTTTTGTGCTATCCCAAGGGAAACTATTTCCGGGATAAAAAGTAGCCTTGTCACTTTTCGTCTTGCCAGATCCATGCCAAAAATGAAGTCAACTCGTTGCTCCGCTGCTGCGTGGAAGAGGAACAAACCAATAAACTTTTCGGATTTACAATATTATTAAAGATAAGAATCGTGTTTTTTGTTCGCCTATTGTGCTGATGTTATTGATTTACCTACTTTTGTTGGTTTATTTACGTTAAGATTGTAAATTGTTCATACAGAAGTTATCTAAATAGCCCACTGACCTATATGTGCATGTTACTATAATGTAGTATTTAAGACTATCACATAAGTGAGACGATATGTTTCTTGTGATATAACAATAAAGATCTTTGAACCAATTTCAATCTGGAAGCGAATGACTTCAAACGAAGTGTTAAAGAGTTTTTTGAGTTGAATCCATTTTACTCACTAAATGAATTCATGAAATTACGTCTCACAGAATCTTCATTCTCGCATGATAGCAAAAATAATCAAAAAATATAAATTTGGTAAAATATTGACTTAATATATTATTCTCATATACTGACATTTTATACAAGTAATAAATAATTATTATTTTATTGTAAAATGAAATCCATTGTTTATAACAATTGTTTTAGTAATTCAATTTTGACGTCAATTCTATTCTAATTCTAATGTAATATTTTAAAAATAATGTTGCCATTTTACTGTATCATTGAATTTTTAAGTTAGTTTAAGATTAAGTAGTTCTTAAGCAATTACTGTAAATGACTTGCCCAATATGACGAGATGTTATAAGGCCAATAAATTACTTTAATTTACTTTAACCTAATGTGGGCTAAATTCGTCCATGAGTTTAATATTAGCTAAGTATATCGATTCCAGTAATGGGCTTGGACAGCGAAGCTCGCGGTCATCAATAAATAAGTAATGACGAAGGTACGCGCAGAAGACAGCCGGCAGGCCGATCGAACATTGGCTGAAGGCTTCTCTACACTATTTCTTATTGAAGTGAAACTTCTAATGCGACTGCCAACAAGGCGTTAAACGTTTAACGCTACCATGGAGGGTGTATAAAAGCACTGTTGCGTTTAACGTTCAACGTTACGAAGTTTCACTTTTTCTGCGCGGAGGGACTCCAAGCACTATTTTTTTTTGTTCTAGCCTTATCCGCGGTTTCCCACAGATTTTTTTAACGCGTATAAGTTTTCAACCGTTTGACCACCAACTTGCCTAAGTAAGCGACGTTGTGGTCTAAGATGTAGTCGAGACTTAGAAAATAACTTATTCACTCTGACTTGGGAAAGCTTCAGATTATGTTTTCGAGAAACAGGAAAGCCGATGATAGACTGCAAAATTTTGTGGCAGTAATAATATAATAATAATAAGGCTGACTGGTATATACACCAGAGTAGAAGCCTTGAAAAATAATGAAAAGTGAAAAAAAATAATAGTAGGATGAAACCCATTAGAAAAGGAGGGGAATATTATAAAAATAAAAGGAAAAATAATTTACGGGCGATCTGAGGTCGGGAAGGGGATGAGGGAGGGGGTTTAAGGGTAAAAAACGGTTTTTCTCGATTTCCGGCAAAACTAAAAGTCCTATCGAAAAAAGTCAAATGGCAAAGTTAAATAAAAAAAGGTAATAAAAAGATTTAAAACTTTTGTGTTGACACTTTTTTCACATAACCTCAAAATTTATGTGAAAAATCCAAAAAACCAAGTTTTTGGTTTTTTATTTTTATCTTTTACAAAAATCTTTTTTTTTTAACGAAATTTGGTGAAAACTTACCTTTTTATGTCCCAAATACGCTGTAATTTATTTGATTAAAAATATCAATCGTTTTCACCTTATTTTGAATTAATATCGAAAAAACACCCTAATTTTCAATCGAAAATTCAACCGTCAAAATATCAGCTTTTTTCAAAAAGTTGGTATGTTTTCTGTTTGTTGAAATCTCTACTTTCCGATGGTGAAAAAAATATATATGTTACTATAGTAAATCTTCTCAGAAAATGCAATAAATCGAAAAATCTCGAATTCGAAAGTTTTTTTAAATTATTATAATTAATTTTGAGCTATTTATTAAAATTTACACTTTAATTACTCGAAAAACGTTAAATTACATGTTACATTGTTAACAAAAAAATTGCAAATAAAAATAAACTACTATAATTCACAAACAAATAAGTTAATAAAATTAATATTTAATAAGACATCTACAATATTTTGGAGAAAGTTGTCGAATCTTCTTTAAATTATATGCGTAGATGCCTATTTATAACTATTTTAAAATAAATTATATATACCTGAGTAGATATACCTGAGTGACCTACGAAAATTGTAGCCCATCAAAAGGTATTTCGTGGAGAAGTGGGGAAGGGGCTAGGCTGGTCTGGGTCTTACTACATACTCGTACAAACCTACTATTATATACTATATATTTCGTAGCAGCTGTTACAACCGTTAGCCTAACCAGTATTCGAAATACAGTACAGTATACAACATCGTTTATAAAAATACACGTGCACGCTGAGTTTCTTGAAGATAACTGTGACAAGTTAACTTATAAAAACAAAAAATCTTTTCGAATCTGCATAGGAAGGTAAATACTATCTCTATTTATATCTGTATCAATCAACTCAATCATAAAAATCGTAATATTTTCTTTAAAAAATAGTATGCTTAACGTAACATAACCTAAAGATTGAAATTAAATGATATTTTAGTACAAGATAAAAAAATAATAATCTCCCTAATTTTATACAAACAAATTTAGTTAATCCCATGAAAAAAAAATATTTCAAAATACATAAAAAATATATTAAAAATCTATATCGTAAATATATTTTTAATAACAAACTTTTGGCCGATTTTTGCCATTTGACTTTTTTCGATAGGACTTTAAGTTTTGCCCCCCAAAGTAAACCCCCCCAAGTAAACCCCCCCCCCCCCCCCTCATCCCCTTCCCGACCTCTGATCGCCCGATAAATTATTTTTCCTTTTATTTTTATAACATTCCCCTCCTTTTCTAATGGGTTTCATCCTACTATTATTTTTTTTGGTTGTATAAATTATCGACCCTGGCCTAATAGGTCCCCCACTGATTATATTATAGGTTATAATTATATTGAGGTGCCACGAAATACAAAAATAAAAAAACGTAATAACCGGACGCAAAACCGGAATCTAACTCAAGACACCCTTCAGTACAGGGCAAAGTAAGTAAGTACTGCCAATACTTACGTACTATGAAGATCATTTTTTTTATCAAGAATATTTGAACGAGTATGACCGAATAACTATACTTATTTTGGTATCTGGCTTCGAGAATATCGTTAAATTCTCTTTTAGAACTAGCAGGAGCATTGATAAAATTCTATGATATAACTGGGATGGTAAAGATATGCAAATTATATATATATATATATATATATATATATATAGCATTCTCTACCTCTATTAACTACTGCTACTGCAGCTGATTCTACCTGTAAAATACATCTAGATATCAAAATATTTTATCGGTCTAAAATTTTCTAAAATTCTGCTCTATTACTGCCTACGCAAGTCCTAGTTAGAAATATTATCTATGTGAAGAGCAATGACTCTATGATTACTTTTTATACGATGTGTTGCAAAATAATTATCAAAATGTTCTAGTTTCCTTGATAAGCCAAATAAATATTATAACTGATTTATAAACAAACATTTATAACACTTAAAAGTGGAAAACAGTTAAAATGCACTGTTCTTAAACTTTGTACAAGTCTTAAGTATCTATTTCTGGAGTCTAATTAGACAACTGTTGCCATCTTTTTCCTACACATTGAAATAAATAAGATGCGGTTATGGAAACATGAACAGTTTGTTCAACAGTTTTATAGTAGCATAACAATAAATTCTAAGAAAAAAAATTTACAAAATTGATATTACAGATATTTTTCCGTCACCTTTGGGATACAAACTTGGCAAAGGGTTCAGGCGAGTAATTCTAACAACGGCTTTTTTTTTTTCTATTTCTATTCTATATGGTTCTAAGAATGCCCGCTCAATTCTCACAAAAGCTAAATCTAAGCATGCTCAAAATGACTAAGAATTTAATTTGAGAATTTTATAAAAAAAATAAAGATGAAACATTTTATACACAGGGTCACCGGGTAAGTAACGATGACGATCACGACGATCAAAGGCGAGTTTAGTACATCAAAGTGAACAACTTTTACTATGGGACCAACCAATCCAGATTCCGCTAAATAAATCGATTGTCTCATATATTTTGTTAATTATCAATAGACTTTTTCTAAATAACTGCTAAAGTTTTAAAGCTAATTTGGCTTCGGTTGGTCCCATAGTAAAACTCTCCCTTAAGAAGTTGTTACCATTAGCTACCGGTCACCCAGTGTATAGAAAATTTACGTTTTTTTACATAAAATTCTTAACTTAATATATTTTGCAATTTCGAGAACTAGACATTCCTAGAATTAGCCATTGTCATAATTGGCATAATGAGAATTAGGCATTCCTCACCTAAGTCCTGACTGAAATTTACTATAAAAATTGCAACAAATTAATTAATAAATTATGACTGCTTTAATTGTAACGATGTGTTTTCAGGGCTTCTTGAAGGTATCTAAGATGGACACGGTTAAAACAACCGGAGCCTGCAATTTATCATATTATCTGAACCACATTACTACCTTATTGTAAATAAGTACCACCCACGGTAACCCATCTATAGAATAACTAACTTTACAGTAGTGTAACACCTCGCCATGCTATGTAGTATAGTTGACATTCATAAGTGTACACTGATATACCTATATTTGAGAAATAAATTAATGGAATTGAATGCTATAGCCTAGCTATCATAAAGATAAGAATAAGAATCATTTATTGCAATACTATGTACAAAGATGTTACTTAATTATACTTAGATTAGTGTCAATAGTAGACCCTTAACGGGCGTGCAATGTTTAGTTAGTAAAGTTACAGTTTTTTTAAAATAATATAATTAATTTACAGATGTGGATCATAAGTTAATTAACAATACAAAAAAATTAAGTAAAACTGGATCATTATTATCATTGAAATACTCTTTTTAAATTATGAAATCCTTTGGAAAGTAACCACTTCTTTAACTGTCTATTAAGAGGGATCCTTCCAAAGGTTTTACATCTAATCACAATCCAATTACAAAATATTATAAATGTCCACAATAATGTCAAGCAAAATCATAGTTATAATATATAGTTAATATATTATAATAATATAGTATATATAGTTAAGGCCGCCTCTTGTTGCCATAGGCACCAATAGTTATACCGCCTTGCCACAAAAAATTTAACACGCTTTAAACACTGTTTAACCGTTCTATTTGTACTATTAAACATTGCCTAAGGCAGTACGTAAAACTTTTTTAGCAGAACGGTTAATGTTTTTATCTGCGTATTTTTCTAACTATAAAGTAGGTATTCATCTATCTAACTATGAGCTAGGTACATCCTGAAATGTCTGGCTAGACATTTCCTGATCCTCTGACATTTGGCCCTCTTATCATTATAGACCAAACTAGATAATTTTAGAGACAGACTCAATAGACACCTACTAGATAATTCTAGTAAAAAAAATTAACTGCCACATAAGTACCTAAATGAATCAATAGAAAAACAAACTGACTTACGTTTCGACATTTTCCGCGGCTGTCTTCAGTGCACTGCTAAGACCTTGAATAAAACAGTTTGAATTAACAACAAGAAATTAACTACACTAAGTAGGTAACTAAGTTACGATGCGAACATAATTGAACTTAAACACACGACCGATTCACTCAAACAAATATACTCGAGTGATAACACTCCGAACTAGTTATTGTAAACACATACCTACATTAAAATCTAAATAATTATGCAGAAAAACGTCATTTTCTGACCATTCAAGGACGTTTTTTTCTAATTATGTATAATATCCGAAATAGTAGGTAAATTAGATATTATCGCGGATAGATAATTTTGGTGTTATCAGCTGATCTCGTGGGAATACAAGTGATGTAATAATGTATGTAGTGGTCGATCATATTAAATTTAAAGTCTACACGAGTTCTAGAACAAATTAGGAACGAAGTAGGTTTTGTAATTACGAATATTCATAATCGGCAGTAAGTACCTATATACGAAGTAGGTAGGTACTAAGATATTTTAGTACGTATATCGATAAAAAGAGAATTCAAATGTTTGATTATTTTTAAATTAACTTCGCAACAATGATAATGGTATATATAATGACTTCCTTTATGGATACCACCCCACCCCTAGGGAGTGTGTATGTGGGAATTCCACCTGAGGCGGTGTACCCTTTAAAAACCCTGAGGTGTTTCTTCTCTCTGCAACTGCGTCGGTATTGCGGGAACGCTTGCGCACACTTCCGCAACAACAATAACCTAGACCTAGCGTAACCCTAGAAAATATAATGCAAATTATAAATATACAGGTAAATAAACTTCAACTGCGGAATTGGATTTACCTAACTTTTTTCTATGTACTTAGTATGAAAATTTATTTCACCTACCATTTCATCGTCTATCTTTTGTACCTACCTAGTAAATAATCCAGATTAACAATTACATTACTTATCGAGTTACGTAATTTTTTGGTGTATTTAAGTACAAAAGCCCCTATTATAAATCTACCACAGGAAGTCTATCAAACAATACTGTTTATTGTTTAAGTCTCAATAAACAATCCTTACGTTGATAAAAGGACCACCTCATTTTCACCAAACTACAAAGGTATATCGCTTTTATAAACTTAGTGGTATCGCAGGAACGCGCTGGATTCAGGCCGCTTCCAACTGGCCTTATTGGAAATCCACGGGGGAGGCCTATGTCCAGTAGTTGACGTCCTACGGCTGATAGATGGATGGTATCCAGAGTAGGGACTGAGAGGAGCCGTTTCTTTTTTAAATTTTAATATTAGGAATTAAAAAATGTTTAGAGTTATCGAGATTAAAAAAAGAAACCTTCTTGAAGTCATAAGTATAAATAAGCAATTTTTAAGTTTGTAAATTTAATTTCTCAATTTGGTGGAAATGAAGTTATTCGCTCTCACTGTATTTCGAGAAGTACCTCGTGGACCAACTGCTTTCGTACAACATGCTCGACATCCAAAATACGTATTCCTAATGGTACCTACAACTACGTACAACTGAGCATAACTATGAACAATTTTTTTTTATAGGCGGCGGCGGATATTGTACCTAATTTTTTTTTTAATTGGCAAGTGCCTTTATTAACTACCACTAAATACAAGACATAATCTAAAACTACACAAACTACTACATGACAAGCAATTGGATCATCCATAAACCCTTGAAGGTCTAAAGATAATACAAATACTCAAGCCCACTGCCAGTTGGCAGCGTGCCAAGCATGCTGGCAGCATTGCCACGCTGAATGGCAATGCTTGTACGTTGGGCTAAATAAACACCAGCATTTTGGACACGCGTCGCGTCCACCAGACGCTCAGAAAGACTTTCGAAAACAACCGCCCCCACGGACCCAAATACATGTCTACCAAAACAATGTCTCTTTGTATACCCGTGCCTAAGTATATTATACCTTTACCTATTAGCAATCTGGGGTAGCAATAAACAAATTCCTGTAGTACAACTAAAGTTATTGACACATTGTGTTCTGAGGGCGTACCATTGTTTACTAGCTTTATTTGCCTTGGGCTTGAAATACCAGTTCGTATATATCCTAGAATACACACACACATCTTTAGTAATCACTCTTGAGGCAGCACAATAAATAAATAGGTACTATCGTGTCTATTTCCCTGTAATCAATGCAGAACTACGGCAATCAAAAACAATGATTTAGCGTTACTTGAAATACTAACATGTTTTTAAGTTGTTACTTACCTACCTCTTGTTCTTGTCGCAGTACATAAGTAGAAAATTTTCAGTAGTTTTATGTAGAAAATACAATATTTTTATTTATGATATTATTTTTAGTAGAGACGCCATAATGGCGCCTCTTTTAAAAAAGCGTGCTTTGAAAACTGCTGCAAATATGATCATAGCCTTTTTAGTCTTAAAGAAAAAGGTTTGATAATAGATACAAAATTTTTAGCGAAGAAGTTTAGGAATTTCTTCAGTTGAAATGAAATGGTAGCTCTAGTGGGAACCAAAAAACACAGAAAAATGTTGCAGCAGCCTATTAAATAAGTATAGCCTTCAGTATTTTACTGGAGTTTCACTTGAACGTAAGCCTTGAATTATGATCACATATGGTCGTTTAACTCTTATAATGATATGAAAATTCAACTATAGGATAAAAAAATCACCTTGTGAGAAAAACGGTAAGAGTAGGCACAGGGAGTAGGTATTTAGTATTTTAGACACACAAAAAACTTTTATTTCTATTCTCTAAGTGTAGACACCTCGATTTTAGATTGTAGTAGTATGGATACCTACTCGCCAGCTTTGAGGTGTACTTCGTATGCTTGTACTAAAATGTTCATGAACGAAGGTGTCATAGTCCAGAGTTTTCAAGTTTCTCCAGAGGTGCTCCAGAGGAATACACCAGTAGATCAGCACCTCTATCATGTTCATGGCACATAGACAAATTGTCTTTCCATTAATTTATCCCCTCGAAAAGAAAATAAAGTGTAGGATTTGACAACTTACCTACATTAACAGGGGATAAAATGATTTAATTCCTTTGCTCTAAGGGTCCAGAGAGAACCTCTAAAATTGCGTACCTACACTCTCTGTATAGCCTTATTCTGCCGTCCACAAGCTATAACACCGTTAAGCCACAAGGAGTCATTTTTCACTTTTAAAGACATTCTTATAGAGTTCAAAATTATCTATCGGTCACTGTAAGAATTATTTTTATATCGCTTATAGTTTTAAGAATTATTTTTATAGTTTAGAGGATAGAAATTGCGAAAACGTCGCTATTGACATTCTTATTTCTACTTTAAAAGTCAATAAAGTCGTCATCCAACAAAACATAACTTAAATATCGCTATGATCCCATAATTGTTTGAAAACATCATTATTCTACAAATAATAGCTTACCTTTAAAGCCGTTTTTGCAAATAATTGTCTAAATCATAGTTAAAGTACTTTATCTGTCTAGTCCCGCGTTTTTCACCTATACCCAAAAATTTGGTTTTGTGGTTTTTAGGTTATAGACGGCAGTACTGCAATTACTCCTATGTAGACTACTGATTGGTCAAAAAGTCCCAACACCGCTAACCTATCCCTACCTATCTGCAATAATAATCCTATAGAATTACTGCTAATATTACTACATGACGGTTAAGAGAAATTGGTTTTATTGGATCTATACATAAACTCTGATAAAATATTGATAAAATGGTGCTTTATTAGCATTCATAGTGGTTAAGTATCGATCAGGCGTTTGATACATCGCCTCATATCGCGGAGTACATTCTACAAACAGATAAGTATTTTTGTTCAAATATTTACGCAATTAGTTCCACAATGGATAAACTATTCCACGAGGCCGAGCTCTGTCCTGATTCTTTTGAATTGAGGAGGAACACGTGATCTTACCCGTGGTAGAGTAATAACACGAGGTCTAATGGAAAAACGGTACAACTCCGAAAGGAAACTAAAAGAAATATAAATGTGAATAAAATTTTAGAAATAAACAACCATACTTGACAATTGTGGAACCCTTAGAATGTAAAACATAAACCTGCAAATTAAAAATGATTACTACTCATTATAAAAAAATCACTACATAGTTAGGTTAGGACACCTACCTACAGTAATAAATGGATATTCATTTTTATTTTGAGTGACATACTAAGTAAATAAAAGATGCAGTTTCTGGACTCATGATAAAAATTAAGAAAGAAACATAATTATCTTTTATCCTCGTTTTCAAGAACTCCGCGCGATCCAAATCCATAGGTCTGATATTTGAAGTTCCTTTCGGGTTTGTACCCCCGTTCCAACGAACCTTGCAGCGATCTAAGTTAAATAATAAATTTTTAACAACGGCTGTGTTAATACTTACAATATAAATAGGAATTGATAGAAATATCCACAAATTAATTACTATATCACAACACTAGATACCATCACCATCATTCTATTGACTTCACTAAATTGTTACTACTTATTCTATTTTAATATTTTGTACATAAAATTGCAGCTAGAGGTGCCAATTTGCCCTAATCTTAACAAAACTATTTTATCTACAAAATTATTATTTAATTTTAGTACATTTCTTTATAGTTTTTTATGGTCACCGCATTTCCTCCACACTGAATGTCCGCTGGGAAAGCACGGGCGAACATTTTCCGCATAAAGCGTTTCACGCATGCGTCAAAAGTGCGCAGGTTATCGATCCTCTCTTTTTTGCCGCTGCTGTAGAGGGAGATGGAAAAAGTTGAGGGGGACATGCGCAGTGTTATTGATATAACTATTGGCGGGAAAAACTGCGGAGCGTTGATTGGCTGGAGGCTCGCTGTAGAGTTATCAGGTGACAGGTTTGTTTTTGCGCAAGTGTACGGAGCAGCTGTGTAGGTGGACTGTAGTGGACACGCTGGTTAGCAATAAGTTACGTGACGAACGCTGCTTGGCTGGGAACTACTCATTCCAATCAAATCTGTTTCAGATTACAACGAGCTGTGCCCAGCATACATAGGTACCAATCTTCCAATCAGGGCACCAGCATCGATGTTCCATAGGTGTCATTTTGGTGGACTAATTATAAGAACTAATTTATCTACACCGTGCCTGCATCAGACATGAATTGGTACCGTCCGCAACTTATTCCAACCAACCCAATGTTTTTTTTTGACCGACGAACCACCGGAGGAGGTATACAATTCGATGCATATATATATTTTTTATGTATAACCACGCATACATTTTTTATAGTGGTCCGATTTCAATAATAATTATTTTTATTGGAAAGAGTACACTTCGAAATTGGTCCCATTTAAATTTTATGGAAATCGGCTGAGCCATTTTTGATAAATCAACAATAATGTGAAAAATGCTACATCGATCCGTGCGAAATATTCGCGAATTCTGAACACGGGTGAAGTCGGTCGTGCAAATTTTTGCAAAAAATAATCTATTTAATTTTATTTTAATTGTTACACTCCATAGCCTCCTGGATACGTGCTCAATGTTACGTGAAATATGTTAACAGTCAGTGTTTACTTAGAATGAATTTGTATAGTAAACGAACACTAGTATCCTTTCAGGGTGGTCCCAGACATTTTTGTCAGTTTTACCTCGTTTCCACTGGGGGCACAATCTGTGTACAAGCCCGTTCACACCCCGTGGCTCTACTGCTCGGCACGATTAGTAGAGTGAAGGGAAATTTTCCTTTCCCGTGAAACTACTAATAGTGCAAGGCTATGACCGTTTCATGTGGATCCATACACTTTTGCTAGTTGTTCTAATTTTCCGTCAGGACTGCTGTATAAAAATTTATGAAGACAAGGAAACTAGGTACTGTAGATTCCATTCGTTTATTCCCCGTGGCTCTACTGCTCGGCTCTACTATACTCATTGAGGAAGGAATCAAATGGAGATGGTGTAATATACTCTATAAAATTTATCTTGATCTCTGCGACAGTTACATATTGACATATTTAGAGTTGAGATAGTGGTGGAAAAAATCAATTTTCAAATAATGTTGTAATGAAATCGAATGAGTAGTTGAAGGTGAGAAATTGGATTTTATTTACTTACTATTATTTAAGATCAAGTATGTACACGTGTAAATAATGTTATGATATTAATTAAATTCTCATAGTAATGTAACAATAGTACTTATCGACGTTTTTCACTATTATCGATGCTAATGTAACATATAATTGGGTTTAATTTAATTACACATGTAAAAAATGTTATGATATCCAAATAGACAATAAAATTAATGATAAATTAAGTTTTAATTAAAATATCGTCAGTGTAAACTATCGATATTTTAATTAAAACTCTATCTAAAACTCTGTGGTCACGGACGAATGATCGTCGCCCATTACTAATCGACATGCCCATAAAGTATGACATTGACAGGTACTGTCTGTACTATTAAGAAATTCAGGACTTCATAGGCGTGATTTTTCTGACAGCTGTCGCAGAGATCAAGTTAAATTTTATAGAGTAGAGCGAACGGAAATTTTACTTTAGCGTGCCACGACCAATTTTCTATAGCTGTTTAGCCTATTCTATACAACCTAATTACCCGTGGCACGACTGAATTTAGAAATACGAAATAACAATTTGTATCCCCAAATATTATGTTATTCTAGTTCAATAAAGTGTATGCATGTATCGGTGTTGTTGTCGGATTTTTCGGTTAGTTTATTTTCTTATCCAGTCGGTTTTTTACTTATGTTGTTTTTTACTAATCCGATTATGTGTATTTATAGTAAATTCAGTTGGTGTAATAATGAATGATACGTCCTCTACGTTACTGTGTCCCCACTGCCCAGGGTCTACACGTACTTTTAGTTCGCATGGTCTAAAAGTCCATATAGGCCATAAGCACAAGGAAGTAAGTCACCGCGCTACCATCGTCACTACACAGCCTGTACTTAGCACAGTAGTCAACGGGCAAGTGCAGCAATGCTCTTTAGAAAATCTGGCTATTTTAAAAAATAATGTGCCTGTTTTGCGTCACATACCAAAGGGCGCGCGAAGTCAGGTGGCAGGCAGATTATGCGAAATAATTAATAAATGTGTGGACTCTAATGACATTGTAGATTGGTGGTCGCTTCTTTCATTTGCTTTTAGCGCTTTGAGGATGCCAGCAAAGACACTTTCTGGCAATCTGACGTCAAATGTAAGGGCTAATGTAGAAAGTTCTGCAACTTATCGTTTTGATGAAAATCTATGTCTAGTAGCTAATTCTAAATTGCGGTCTGTTCCAAAAATGGTAGAGTCTAAGGTGTTTGAGGGTGATCTGAGGGGCGCAGTCCGTCTGTTAGTTTCAAACGAGTCATTCGCACAACGCGATCAAGAAACTGTGGACGCTTTGAAACGATTGCATCCGAGCCCTTCACGTCTCCTAAATTGGCCGCCGGTGCCAGGCGTTTTATATACTCCTGTTACTGTGACGGCAGAGGACGTGGAGCTGGCTCTCAGTACATTTTATACTGGCTCTGCGGCTGGCTTAGACGGTATCCGTCCGGGACACCTGAAAGAATTAACTTCAGTTTCCGCGGGTGATAATGGGCGGCGATTGATGGAGTGCCTGGTGAAACTCTCGAACTTCTTGCTTAGTGGCCAAGTTAATCCTTTGGTGTGCCCTTACCTTTATGGGGCCGCTCTGTGCGCCTTAAACAAGAAAGGTGGAGGAGTAAGGCCTATTGCAGTAGGTTGTACATTCCGTCGCCTGGCGGCTAAGTTGGCATGTCGCTCAGTAAAGGAGGAAATGTCTCAATATCTACAACCTCACCAGCTGGGCTTTGGAACGCATCGCGGATGTGAGGCATCGATTCATGCTACACGTGCATTCGTAATGGACCCAGCTAACTCAGATTGTGTACTGGTGAAACTAGACATCCGCAATGCCTTCAATTCGTTAGAGAGAGACATTCTCCTTAGTGAAGTCCAGGAAAAAACTCCTTCACTGTATCCTTTCCTCCACCAAGCTTATCAATCTCCTTCGAATCTTTTTTTCAACAGAAACTTAATTCTTTCCCAAGTTGGGGCTCAGCAAGGTGACCCCCTTGGGCCACTCGTTTTCTGTCTGGCAATTCAAAAATGTATCTTGGAATTGCGATCGCCTCTGAACTTGTGGTATTTGGATGATGGAATCATTGGAGGCAAACCTGACGCCGTTATCCATGACTTGCAGCTCTTGATTCCTCATCTTAAGTCACTGGGTTTGGAGGTGAACCCTTCTAAATGTGAAATTTTTCCATGTAGCTTCCAGGTTCAGAGTCACTTGAACCCCTTTGATGCTTTTCTTCCCGGAATTAAAGAACTTACGCGTAAAACCTTTAGCCTGTTAGGTTCTCCAATCTTTCTTGATGCTGTTCCCGAGGCCATCTTGTCCCGTACACAGCTACTTATTACTGCTCAAGAACGTCTTGCAAATCTCTCGTCGCACGTTGCGATTACACTGTTACGTATGTGTTTCGCTGTCCCTAAAATCACGTACCTGCTGAGAACCACGCCTACTTGGCTGTGTCCGGAGGAGGTAACTTCTTTTGACAGCGCTCTAAAAGTTTCAATCGAATCAATTTTAAATATTTCCCTGAATGAGTCGCAGTGGACTCAGGCGGCTCTTCCAGTTCGGTTCGGTGGTCTTGGCGTACGTCGTGCACTTGATGTAGGTTTGCCAGCCTTCTTGGCGTCGGCTCATGGGGTTGCAGATCTTGTCACTAATATTCTTACTTCTAATGGTGGCAAGGTTTGCATACCTTACGTGTCCGACGCGGTGTCGGCTTGGTGTAATTTACACTCAGGTGTACCGATTCCGGCTGCCGACAGTGTCCAAAGAGCTTGGGATGATGTGGGCGCTAAAAGGAACCTCGATCAGCTACTAGAGAGTGCCACAGGAGCCGATGCAGCTAGGCTCAGGGCTGTGTCTCAAGCTGAGTCTGGGGCATGGTTGCATGCGTTGCCATCTCCTCACTTGGGCACTTTACTAGACGAAGACTCTTTGCGTGTGGCGGTGGCCTTCCGCCTGGGTGGCAAAGTCTGTGAACCGCACATGTGTATTTGCGGTTCTTTGGTGGAGGCCGACGGCCATCACGCACTCAGTTGCCGTCGCTGCACAGGTAGGTTCCCGAGGCACCATGCTCTTAACGACATTATACGTAGAGCCTTAATTTCTGCTAACGTTCCCTGTGTCCTTGAGCCGCCAGGCCTTAGTAGATCTGACGGAAAGAGGCCGGATGGTTTGACTCTGGTGCCGTGGAAAAACGGCAAGTGCTTAGTTTGGGATGCCACTTGCGTAAGCACTGTCGCGGCCACGCACCTGAGTCGCACCATTCGTACTCCAGCGGCAGCGGCTGAGGACGCCGCCAATAAAAAGAGGTTTAAATACGCGGCAATGGTGCCCAGCTATTATTTCGTGCCCGTTGCCGTGGAGACCATGGGTAGCTGGGGCGCTGAGGCCAAATTGTTAATTTGTGAAATAGGGCGCAGGATTCGGGAAAGAGGAGGGGACTCCCGTTCTACCTCGTTTCTGGTGCAAAGAATGTCCATTGCCATCCAACGCGGCAATGCAGCAAGCGTTATGGGCACCTTTGCACCAGGAACGATGAGGGGCGGGTTATTTGATTAATTTTGTAAGTAGGTGTATATATTTTATTTTCTGTTATTGTTATTATTCATTTTTAACAAACTTTACTCTCTAAGCCTTGTATATATATGTTTAATCTTTTATGGATTGTAAATTAATAACTTATCTATTTAATTACAATAAACTTTAGTTATTTATTCAAAAATGACTGATATGAATTTCATTTTGACAGATGTCAAAATGACAGCTGTCATATCTAAGAACTCGTACGAAAGCTGTTTGACAGGTTTAAAAGTGACCGCTGTCATATTTTAGATTTTTTTTTATTTAAATGACAATACTACACTACTACTACATAGACAGCAATTGGATCATCCACAGACCCTTGAAGGTCTAAAGATAATCCAAGTGCTCAATCCCACTGCCAGTTGGCAGCGTGCCCAGCATGCTGAATTAGAATTTATAAGAGTTGGATGATCTCCCCTGTTGATATGACAGCTGTCACTTTTATATGTCATGCAACTTTCGAGTACAAATACTTGAATATAACAGCTGTTGTTCTTTTTGGAGATCCATAGGTGAGGCCTATGTCCAGCAGTGGGCGTCCTAAGGCTGATGGATGGATCATCTCATAGTAACTCCTCCAAGGCCTTAACAAACCATTGTAACTACTTACCTCAGCCACAATATCACAAAATGGCCATAAATTATTAATTTCGACAAAAAAAGAGAATAAAACCAGAGTATTCTATTTCAAAATTTGTTTATTTTAATCATAAATAAATAACATTTTTGTTTGGAACAAAAACAACCTCCATATTATTCACACACCATACAGCTCCTCATTTTATGAATTACAATTATTAACTAATTACTGTCTAATAATACTTACAGCAATCTTATAAAATAATTACTTGTACATCATAATTTTTACCACAATTAATTTGAGATTTTTTTCATCATGTTACTATGTCTAATGATCATAGAGAGAATTATTCCAATTATCAAAATATTCTGTATTACTGGAGAAACTTTAAAATTGGTCAATTTTGGTTTACTACAAAGAGGGTCAAAATTTCACGTTTTGATATCAATGTAACATAATAATTCATTAATAATTTATATCAATAAATAATTAATTATAACACTACAGAAATGCGCTAGTTTTTTATGGACAAAATGAGTTATAAAAAGCTAGAAAGATTAAGGAAATTAGGTATAAATGATAAGGCCCATACATTCGAGACAGACAATGTGTAAAAAGAAGTATAAGTGTAAGTATTCCAATGTTGAAGTAATAAGACATATAGTACCATTACATTAATATCAAAACGTTACAGGTATATTTAAAGTCAAAACACACGTTGCATTTGCTAGTTGTTCATTTGTTTAACCTTTAGTGCAGTAGTTATTTTACGAAATGATACCAATAAATGCAACGAGTAACTTTTCAGGATAGGGCAAAAAAAATGACACCAGGTGGCGCAATATTGTCGCAGAACTTGTATTTTACAAAAAAAACTGCTCAGTAGCTCTGACACATAATATCGTGGTCGAACTTTCCAGGAGCTTGCGCCACTTACTATAAAATGTGACATTGACCCACGCAAGGCCTCCTCCAGACAGCTGCGGCCTATAGTATTCGACCAATCACAGCGGACAAAGGTTTAAATCAAGACCTGTGATTGGTTGATGACTAGGCCGCAGTTGTCTGGGGGACGCTTTATAACCAACGCTTAACCGACCCAATACAGCGAAACCTGATGTCATATTTGTTGCCCCGTTGAAGACATATCATAAAAAAGTCAAACATCGTAACGACAATCACTACAATTTTCAAATTCAGAGAGGTATAAAAATATTGAACGCGTTTTTCACAATGCCGTATTTTATTTAAAAAATCGATCTTTTTAGAGAATGTAATTGACATTTTATTCTAAAAGGACAGCACAAAAACTTGACTACAGACCGAAAATGATAACATCACATGGAATGAATAGATCGTGTTGCCGTAACTGTCTTAAGGGCCCGCTACCCTCTCTTTCTTGGTTGTCTCTTTCGCTCTTTCGCATATAATTATCCTTATTCACTCACTTGGTGGAAATTTAAACAAAAACCAGTCAAATTTTAAAATAAAATCAGACTGGCCCCTTAAACTACAGATGCGCAAAACATATCTTCTTAGTATTAGTTATTAGGCGTGAGCGGTACTAGAAAGCAAATTTTTCGATGATTTATAAAACCGCAAAAATTAGTTTCCAGTACTTGTATTTACCTTTTATTGGTTCTAGGTAAATGTCCAGCAAGTGATTGTTAGTTCTAAATACCCACAGAAAAAGCACGAAAGAGATATCTCAGACCAACAGCGCGGCCTTAAAAAAAAGTATAAACTATAGCGAGGACGCAGTTCCTACACGTTGAAACTATAAAAATAATTGAACCCGATTTTTTATAGTAAGTACTTACCAAAGTTACATTTTAAATATTATGTTAGTACTCATTTATGTACATTTTTCACGCTCAATACAATATGTGTACTAAACCTTACACACTTCGATTTACAATACAAACTAATGAATCCAAAGAACATATGAAATAAGTAATACGCATTTAATTTTTGGTATTTTGATCATACAATAAAATATTTCACGACAGTTAGGCCCTGCTAAACAGAAGTCTAGAGTATTTAAAGCAGATTTATATCAATTTTTCATTGATTACATATTTCTGTACCTAATTATTATGCGGTCAGTACAAAGAACTGTGATCAGCTGGCTTGTACTTAAAGTACCAGAACCTAATAAAACTTAAAACTGTCCTACTATCTGTAGTTTCGGTAAGATGAAAATCGAATCTTTACTGGTGCGATTCAACCAGGTACCTACTCTTAAATCTGAGTTTGTTTAAGCTTTCGAATACTATCAAAAGTTGTATAAAATATGATACAACCCCAATTGTGGGTGACATTAATATAAATACAAGTTCTCATAGTATGTATTACGTTAATTTTTAATTTTAATTAGTTAATTTAGAAAGGCGAAACTGTCAGCTAATCACAAATAACGTTCTGGGTACCGCAAAATTAGTTCAAAAGGAACGTATCTTAAATGATACCAAAACTAGCAACACACGAAATAAATCATGTAAAAGATAGGAATAGACGAATGAGGTAAAATTTTAAAATGAAATACATATCTAGTTGTAAAACTCTTATAGGTACATAATGTAAAGCTAATTTATGAATTTTACAAAAATAGTGCAGCGACAATGGTCGGTGATACTATCGATATATTTACGCCATGCGTTAACTTTTGAAATTAGACTATATCGTCTATAATCTAAACAAATATCACACACTCAGTTATAATAGCGCACGCAAAGAGCAACATCATTTACAAATATTTTAAAATGTCTCACATTTCAGACCAATAGGAACGCGATATGAATGTGTATTAAAATGGACATGATTATTGACAATGGTGAATCGAATTAGATACTAAAATGCAACATAGCCGTACAGTACATTCGATATTAATTGTACGTTAAATACAGTTGCAATTCAAGTGCTCGCTACAAACATAAATTTCTATCAAATCAAACACGATGCTCAATCTATCGACATATCGATAACGAGCACAACACTACTGACACATTAATTGTGTAACGTCACAGTTATCAACAATTCGATTGGCCCCTTAATTCACGTCGTTGACCGGACTAAACTTTTGATCCCTCAACGCGAGTACATTATTAGACAGAAGGCCCACGACGGGGTTTTCGAGGTTTTCATACTTGGAATTGGTTTCGGAGGAGAGACTCACGGTGCCGCTGCTGTCGCCTTCGTAGGTGTTCTCCGTGTCGTCGACGTTGGAGCCGAGGCTGGACTTGTCGTGGCGGTCGTGGAGTTGCTCCTTCTCGTAGTTGTCGTTGTTGGAGAGCTCGATCCAGTGCGCGCGGTTGCTCTTGACGCGGTCCAGCATCGGTTGGAGGGCGCTTGATAAAACTGCGAAGGCCTGGAATTTAGGTAAGTTGACGTTAGATGAAACGATAAACTTCATAGGAAATTAAGAATGATAAACAACAAAAAATATACCCTTCTTTAGGGTTCTGATACAAATAGTTTTATTTTAAAAGTATGATTCGTTTATGTTCCGTTAATTTTGCAACAGTATATATTAAGTATATAATTAAGGTTTTTACCTCGTAAATGGGCATGCAGATGGTGTCGATGAATTTGACTTGCATGGCAGGCAGCTCGTCCTCCTTATCCCTGTTCATGATGTCCTGAAATAATAAAAACACGAGATGTAACTAACTAAAAGTAGTCAAAACTTATTATTCTGCTCTACACGGTTCAGCAACAATCATCTCGGCCGTAAAATGTTTACTGCTAGACAAAGGCATATTAATTTCAGAAATAATTGGTTAGCAGCCGAATCTGTAGCAAAAGGATAAACTGATGGAAAGGAAAGCCATGATCTATTCAGTAGATCTCAGACGTCATAACTTGATTACAAATAGTTGTCAAGTCCTCGCAACAATTCAATTTCACTCAGCCACTTACAATAGGAGTCAAATTCAAGTTTTGTGGGTCCAAGTCGCCCTGTCGGAAGGACTCCCGGGCCACCAGGGCTGCCACGCCTCTCTTTACTGACTAAGGCTTGGTGATGGCCACCACATCACAAGCTGTCATCAACATGGCCCGGAGCAAACGAATTCAAACCGGAATTTACTTACAATAGAAGTCAAATTCAAGTTTTTTCGCTCCAGATTGCCCTGTTGGAAGAACGCCTCAGCTACAAGGGTTGCCACGTACCGCTCTACCGGCCAGAGCTTGGTGATGGCAACCAGATCACAAGCAGTCATCAACATTGTCCGCAGCAGGCGAATTCAAACCGTGATTCACTTACAATAGGAGTCAAATTCAAGTTCTGTCGCTCCAGGTCGCCCTGCCGGAAGAACTCCCCAGCTACAAGGGCTGCCACGCGTCTCTCCACCGGCCAAGGTTTCGTGATGGCGGCCAGGTCGCAGGCCGTCATCAGCATGGCGCGCAGCAGGCCGCGTCGCTCCTCGCACTCGCCCCACAGCGGCGTGACGGCGCGGTCGGCGCTCACTAGGTCGATGAAACCGTTGCGTTTGCTGGAATTATAAATGAGTTGATGAAGAGCCGCATGTACTCCTGTTGCAAAATTATATTACATGGAATTTCAATGGCAAGATGACATAACTACAGAAGGAAAGAGTCAACACAATAAAGCAAATCATAGTGATAAGTGGACAGAGATTTTCGCAACAGCGTTATAGCAAAGAAGATATAATAATACTACGTATAGAACGGCCACTCGTTACCCCCCACTCGTTTGAGTCTTCCTCACTTCCACCCCGCGTCAGGACTCGTCAAATTCACTCTGCGCGCGGGTTGTACAGGCCGGTGATTTCGACTACGAAAAATACAGACTTACAATGGGGAAGACGTGTGCTGTTTATGGCTGTTCTACAACAATTCGCGACAAGATATCATTTCATTATTTCCCTAAAGATAAAATAAGGTACCTTATTTACTTTTAGTAGGTAGATAATATTGTTATAAAAATTATGTCATTCAAATTTAGTTCCTTTCTCTTGATAATTTGTTTCAAATAAAATAAATCGCTTACTTTTAGTTACAGTGCTGTCAAATTATTATGAATTCATTATACTTTATAAGCACTAGAATGATATTCATTTTTGTAAATTTTTTTCGCATCTAGCTCACTTCCGCATGAAAGTATGGCGGATCGGTCGTAAAGTACGCCAAGACAATTCTGCGCGCGGCCAAAATTGGGAACTAATTCAATGCTGATAGAGAATTCGTAATGCTACCAACATAACGTACGTAGCGCCGCTACTCGCGCGCATAATCTCTCGTTCGCTCGTCGTGCTGATCACAGATAGAGTTGCCATGGGCGTGAAAATACTAGTTATCATCGTTACGCAACTGTTACAGAATATCGGTATCGATATGCAATGTATTGTTTCGCGTTAACACATACATACCTAGTAGATAAGTGCTAATTTGTATTTGTATATTTTCTGTAAATAAACGAACATGTACATAACATGGAGTTAATATGTACAGTCCTATAATTTGTAGTTATTTTTTCTACATAAATACTAATACTAAATATTTTTTCATACATAAAGAGTTAGATTTTGTTAATAAATGACAAAGATAAACCTTGTCAAAGTTCGGGAGTAGGGAGTTATACTTTTCTTTTATATTTTTGCTTTTCGCGGAGATGATTTACATAACACAAAATGTTTGGAACGTGCGTTGTACGGGCCCACGTCCGCGCCCGTCCTGAGCCCGCCCTGTCCTTAATCATACCTCAACGAGCTATATCATTAACAATTTTTAAATCATTGTTTTGAATAAATATTTAGTGCTACTTAATTGACATCAGAAAAAAATCGTGTCAAATATTATTTAATAATTATCTATCTAACGGACTAATTATATTTTTTTGTCATCAAGCCAATTATACCTTTTACAAAAAAATCTTCTAGACATTCTCAAAAAATCTTTTTACTAAGATTTTTCCCAAAATATCAATATTTATTGAAAAAAACGACCTCTGCAAATATGCCTAAAATTCTGATATTATATTCTAAAAAGTCGACAGAGACACCGATAAAATACCGTTTAAAATTCTGGATTTTCATCACACTGGCACAAGACATGTACTGTACGTAGTATTATTATATCTTTGATACATGTTAAGCTACTAAGAATATTGTGATAAACTTTTAGAACCTCCTTTTTTGCGTCAAGGGTTAAAAATATTTTTTTGCAATTATTCGGAAACATTTCCAGAAACAGTTATAAAAACCAGCAACGATCCCGCAACCGCTATTTAACCAGTGAGGGGCCTCACTAGCGTAGGTATATGAAATATGAAATTAGGGACTTCCCTCAGTTGGCCATCGGTCGGTGCGTTTCGCGCGTGATTTACTTAATCGTTAATTACTAGGTATATCTTTTGTTTAAATTATGGGATGATTTTACAAATATACATAATCGTGTGTGTGCGTGTTCATTTTACTGGATAATTCAACAATATGTGAGAAAATTAAGGGAATTTCGTAACAGTAGTGCCGTGTTTTGGTTATGTTCTACGTAGGTAAATGAGTGATTTCATCGAAATAAGTGTATGTACGATTGTATGTGAAACCTGCAGCGGCTAGTACATCGTATCAGTACTCACAAAACTTCTTGGTAAGTCAGAATTACAATTCATACGGTCGACATGGGTCGTTGACAACCATAGGCGTTCTACACACAAATACCCGTGTAGCGTTCGTGCGTAAGTGTAGTGTCTGTGAGTAAAATGTACTGTTGTGTGCGTAAGACAGCAGATTTTGTATGAAGAATCGCGGAGTGTCCGGGCTGTGGTTATAGGCCATTTATTAGTTTGGGGTGCAGTAAGGACAAGCAAAGTATAACTATTTCGCCGACTGTGACGCTGACGACCTTTTTGGCCTAGTCGGTATGTATGCGTTCAAAACCGGGAATCGATTACTTTTTATCGTCCGTACTGATGTTTAAATGACAAAGTTAATGATATTTGTTTTGGATCTGGATGTTTGTTTTTCTTCTCTATTTGTATGTTCCGTGACATCTTCGACTCAGAGAATCTTTGGCAGAGAATGTGCTAATGTTATAAACGAATTTAAAACAAACCTGAAATAAACAGCCAGATCCGTGGACAGTATAGCGTCCTCCAGCACTTTGACGACCTTCTCGTAGTCATCCGAGGAAAGGTTCACCAAGATCTGGTTCCCGGGCGAGTTGAGGATCATAAGACACTGGTCGAAGTGGTGGTGCTCCATCGTGGACGTCGAGTACAGCTGCGCCAGCGGGGAGGATGCCCTGGAAATTACATACAAATAATTAGAATCATGTCATATTTTCGAAATTATCTTCATTATTACATCATTGTGTGAGATTGAAACAACCTACTATCTCAATCTTTAACTTTGAAAACTGATACCCACGAGGTAGTAGTTTGTTTTGAGCTCCCAATATTTTGGCGTTCGCTACTGGACTTAGTTTTTTCCTAAGTATTTTCCAACAAGACCGATTGGAAATCCTGTAGTCTTGATCAGGGCAAGTGTTTATATATACCATAGTGTTTAGTTGAGATGTTCCAAGGTTTCAATACACACATTTTTAGAGTAGGGGTCAAAATATAGGGGTAATGTAGGGGTCATAGGGTAGTAAACTAGAGAAAATAGTACAAAATTGAGAAGACTATGTTCTTTTTGCTCAGTACCCCCCTAGCAAACGCAGGCAAAGGGGTTAAACTATTTGTTAACTTTTAATGTCAATTCATATTTTATTTTCAATAGTGAAAACTTTAAAGAAGATTTATTTGCCATGATAGGGTAGCTGCAGTAGACTGAAATGATATGTCGCTGAGAATGATGAGGCTAAATTCTAAAGTAGTGACACGGGAGTACAGTGGGCAAACTGACTTGATCTGGAAGGAGTTGTTGGTCCCCCGATGGTCGAGGTCGTGGCACAGGTAGCGTCTCCTAGAAACTAGGAAATGCTACATGATGCTGACTTGTTCTGAAAGGAGTTGTTAGTCCGCCGGTGGTCCTGGTATCTTACAACACTACATCTCGTGGAAACTAGCGAATGCTTCTTCTTCATCGTGCTGGGGGCAGGATTGGTGATTGTTTGTCTGCACAGCTCCACAGTCATACTTCATAGAGTCCGCGTCATTGAAACCCCACTTGGCTATATTAGACTTGCAGCGGCCAACTTCGGAGCCGATTCAACGTCTTCCACGTTGGCCACACTAAGTCGTAACCTGGGGGAAATAGGGAAATGCTAAACAGGATACTGACTTGATCTGGAAGGAGTTGTTGGTCCCCCGGTGGTCGAGGTCGTGGCACAGGCAGCCGATGATGAGCGCCAGGCACTCCAGCTCGCCGAATATCTTCCACCACTGCGTCTCCTGGAAACCGTAAGGCCCATGAATAAGAAAATTGAAGAAATTGCGGTTATTTGAGAATCCGGTCACAAAATTATTACCAATTTACAAGTTCTGAAGAAATTCCACGAATAGTTTTTTTTATTATGCTGCACATTTATGTTTTGTAATAAAATTCAGCCAGTTTCATTTTGACGTATTCTGATAAGACGATAAATTAGACTCTTGGACATTTTACTACGATTGACTATTGTGATAATTTATGCTAAGCACTGGCAAATACACAATTCATGCGACGACAAAATAACAAAAATAAATCGAACTCACAGTCAGTATAGCGAACATCATCTGCGCGACGTTGAACGCGTGCCTCCAGTTGTGGTACGTCACATTGCGGTAGTTCTTCTTCACGCTAAGCAGCCACCGGCACAGCACCCCGTAGTCTATGTGAAACCGCTCCACAAAGTCGAGGTCCAGGAACATGCGCAGACAGGCCGTGAGCGTCTCGTCGTCGGACATGTCGATATCGTCGAACGTGAGCTCGTGCAAACTGAAGTTTACTGACGACGGCACCCGCAAGGTCTGGAACAACGAGGACTTTATCAAAGTCTAGAGGCACTTTTGGTAAGGACACGTTGAACTGTCACAAAATATAGATGATAGGGTATAGGCTGAGTCATACAACTTGGAGGTGTGATGTTAGCTACAAGCTACGAATAACCCAATCATCGCACAGCGTTAAATGAGTTTTAATCAGGATTGAGTTATCCGCTGCTTGTAGCTATGACCTCACAGTTGCCAAGTTGTATAATTCGACTTACAAAAGTAATATCGTTTTAATAGTCCGTCAAAATATTGAATACCATTTTTCTTATTTAGTTGTAACGAACACAGAACATAAAATGTCCACCTCGTGGGTGTTTTTTGGTATGTTTGCCTCGGGTTTTTAAATTTTATATTCAAAATAGTTAAGTGTTTGATTAAATCTACAGAGATGTATGTAGTTTAAGATGTAGTAGGTACGTTTACTTAGAAGGTACGGAGTGCTCTAAATTTTAAAATACCTAAAATGTAGACTCAATAAAGAATTGCATATCTTTCTTATCTGTGTCCAACTGATTTTAATAGAAATGTAAAAGGGAGGCCTATGTCCAGCAGCGGACGTCCTACGACTGATAATGATAATAATGATGTTGATTGTATGTGTGTTGTTTATAACTTGTTTTTTTTTTTTTAATTTAGCAAAAGTGCCTTCATTAACTACAATAAGATACAATATTACTTTATATGCCAAACCTACTTACACTACTACTACATAGAAAGCAATTGGATCTTTTTATACTATATATAACGGGAATAAACTCACGTGTGGGGATAGTCGTAACGACTATCCCCACACGTGAGTTTATTCCCGTTATATATAGTATAAAATGTGTGAAAACCACGTTAATTTCCATAGTAAAATAGCAATTGGATCATCCACAGACCCTTGAAGGTCTTAAGATAATCCAAATGCTCAAGCCCACAGCCAGTTGGCAGCATGCCACGCTGAATGGCAATGGCACTGGACTTGATTATTTTGTTTTAATAATCACCTACGTTATTAGGTAGTGGCAAAGGTCAGTTACCTTTGCTGTAGGTGTGGACTCTATATTTTTGCTTTCTTTGTGTGTTAAATTTTGAAGTTAAGAATTCAGTGCCAATATAAAATCGACATTAATAACCAATATAAAATACCTATAAATAGACCATGATAAAAACTTTCATTTCAAAAACCAAAAAAACATTCAGTTATCGAAAATATCCATGTATTAGGTATGAAAGCTTTAATTAATTTTGACTTATAATGTCTAGACTGAAATGACATTAAAATACCGTCTTATTATATTTGTATGGAAATAGCTTCTGTAATGGCGTCTAAAATACATCATATCATTTTTTATATATTTTTTGAAAAAACCAGAAAGATCTACTAATTTCGAGTTTTTTGGTCGTGGGAAATAATTATACAGCCACTTGACTTTTTGAAATGCGGTTTGTCAAGTTCGAATTATGGTTATTATCAGATTCAAATAACAGAATTTTTTATTTGACCTAATGCGAGCCAGGGCCTAGGTGATAGGCAACGGCCAAAGGTGAGGGTGGCGTCGTGTCTAATCATACCTATTTGACTTGCATCTTTAAAGTAGACTAAAATTACGAGATAAATAAATACCTCCTGATCCCGAGGTTTCGACCGAGTTGCATCGATCGTGGTCACGGATAGACCATGACCGAAGTTTAAAAATTTGCTGTTTATTTTGTCTTGTTTTGCTGTGTTGTTTGCTTCGTGGTTTTGTTTAATTTTATTTTTGTCTTAATAAATATCTGTCTTTTGTTTATAAAATCAACATCTTTAAGTGGCTCTAAAGATACTGGCTGGATACAGGCTGTTGCCTTTCAAAATAGTCTTTACAGTCTTTCATTCAGAGTCATAAACAACTTTCAAAATGGGGCAAATCTGAATATTGGGAAAAAACAGCTGATCTGCACCTATTTGTCAACTCGATTTGTCAACGAACAGTGTATCGACTGAAAGACTTATTTTCGCAATTTCAAGGTAATTAGCAGGCCGTGGTTAAAGCTGTCCATGGATATACAGGGTTATTGGTGATCAATTAGCATCCTTTTAGGGGCTTATTCTTTACACCAAAAGTAAAAACTTTTGTTCAACAACTTTTAACAAATCTCAAAAAAAATGTTGTTCCATATAAAAATATTGTTCACCCTCGGATAAAGTGTATGAAATGGCTGAATTTTTTTTTGAGTTTTGACAAAAGTCGCAGAACAATAGTTGTTAGTTTTAATGTACAGAATGAGCCCCTAAAAGGATACCAATTGAATACCAATAACCCTGTATAGGTATCTGGTATATCACTCAAATTAACTGCATTTTGTACAGATACAGCCTGTATTTGTCTCGAATATTGTAGGAGCTGTGAAACTAATATTAGTGATCGGAATCAATGTTTTGCGAAGCCAAACAAGGAGTCAATATAATTTAATTGAAACGTTCGAGTAGCTATGTGAAATAATTAATAATTTGCTTAATCTTTGAGTTCACTTACCCGTAACCGCTGCGCGTCGTCTATTGAAGCCGACGCGTGGTAACTTAACACCTGAAAAACATAATACATGCTTAATTAGTGGTTTGCTCAAATTCAATTACGCAAGTACTTATATACCATATTAAATTTTAAGTATTTGTAAAACAAAAGACAATGTATCTTACACTAGTTTAAGCCCGCGGCTTCGCCCGCATGATATTTTGATTTTTGACGCAATATCATAATTTATAGCCTATGTTTTATTCTGATATATAAGCTATATTATTGCAAAGTTTCATCTCAATCCGTTCAGTAGTTTTCGCTTGAAAGAGTAACAAACATCCATCCATCCATCTATCCATCCATCCATCCATCTTCACAAACTTTCGCGTTTATAATATTAGTAGGATAGTAGGATTGTGCCATAAACCACTAAATAGATTTTGTTCTTGATGCCTTTTACAGCCAGTAGGTACTGTATAAAATAGGTAAACCAGACGGACTATCTCTCTGGTCAACCAGCATCCATCAGCCATAGGGAGTCTATTGCTCACTTTCTGCCTCCCTTATGGATTTCCAAAAATCCCAGTTGGATGCGGCCTGCATTCAGTCCATTCCTGCGGTCTTTATTATATCGTCGGTCTACTTAGTCTATGGACATCCTACGCTGGCTTTGCCGGTACGTGGTCTCCACACGAGAAGTTTAAGGTCCTATCAGCCATCCGTTCTTTTAACTTGTGTCCTAGTCACGGCCATTTTAAATCCGCTGGGCTATATCGGTGCTTTGATTCAACTGCGGACCTCATTATTCCTAAATTCAAATTCAATCTTACAGAGAGACCTCGAGCATAACTATGTCCAAAGCATGTTGGGCTATTTTGAGCTTGTTCATAAAATTCACGGGAAAGATCACGTTTCAGTTCCATATGTCATCACTTCAACATACGACTGTCGAAAAATATTGACTTGAGGCACTGAGGTATGTCAGACTAAAAGACGTCACGCAGTTTTCCGAACGCTATCCAGCCGAGTTGGAGCCCGTTGGATATAACCTAGTGATACCCAGTAGAAAATAGATATAAATTGTTTTTTTCCTTATTTATAATGAAGAAGAGATAATACCAGCATAGATACTCGCTGACCACGACTTTTAGTACAAACTTAAACTTGAAAAAGCAGATTTTTTTCGCAAGCGGCGTGATATCACCTTTGATATAATCCGCGCCACACAAGTCGGCGGATGAGAGTTAGCCTCAGATGACACCTCGCCGTAATTCGCTAATTATTGCACATGTGTGCACAATGTCGACGCAAGTGGCGTAGATAGATAGATTAATACTTTATTGTTAACACTAAAATACAATTCAGAAAAAATACACAGAAAGGAAAAAAAAATAAACAAGCGACATAAAATAGTGCAACAAAGGGCGGCCTTATTGCTTATAGCAATCTCTTCCAGGCGTAGTGGTGAGCACGGGCGTAGGGAGCGCGCATGATGATAGCGGGCGGGTGTACTCCGGCGTCTCGTTTCTCTGGCTCCCGCGCTTACCTATATTTTGCCTTTTGCGCAACGTACTGCGCAAAAGGTCCCATCCGCCGACTTGTGTGGCTCGGATTATACTAAAGGTCTCGTGAGGTTAACTGTACTCACATCTAAAGTGACGCTCTGCTTCGCCATCGCCGTGATAGCCTTCTCGTACATGTGGGTGTTGTGTATGCCCATGCCGCAGAATATCGCGAACGCTTCCACGAAGTTCTCGTCGTTTTTGGTGAACAGCAACCCGTCGAATTTGTTTACTAACTGTAAGGAGGAAATTAACCACATGACAAAGCAGACATTACAGGTATTGTGCCTTTTCTTTTCTTAATAAGCGCGCGCAACAAACTCCATTTTTAACAATTCAACAACAGACTCAAGATACCAATTCAACGCGAACCTATACGAGTTAAAAAATAGATACAGGCTTAGCCAAGTATGGGTAGCCCTCTGGTAATTGTAGGTATGTCTGTGTTCATTTTGTGGAAAATAAACTATGTATTTGTATGTAGGTAATTAAATAAATAAAATTATTTTTTTTAATAAATATTTTGGGACATCTTACACACGGCCTCTGACTCCAAACTAAGCAAAGCTGGCTATGGCTGCCAGAGACTGATATACTACATATACTTATTTTTAAATACATACTTATATAGATAGTAACTAGACACAGAGCAAACATTTATGTTTATCACACAAATATTTGCCCTTTTAATACAAATATACTTGTGAACATTGGCCTGTGCATGAATTGCGAATAAGAATTATCTTCCACGCTGATACCGTGCGGGTTGGTGGATTGGATTCACATCATCCATATATCAGCCGTAGGACGTCCAATTCCCGCATAGGCTCCTATATGGATTTTTAATAAGCCTGGTTGGAAGCGGCTAGTTTCACTTACACTATCGAATTGGTTCTGCGGACGCATTGCATTTTATCAAATACGCAGACGCATGCAGATTTTATCATAAATGTTAATTTCAGAAGGTGAAAAACTGCACGTAAATTCCAAAGAACTCATTGGTTGGTCGGTCCAGGATTTGTTCTCACGACGTCACCATTGCAAGATAAACGTGCTCCTACTAAGCCACCAAGGTTACTACCATAATTCTCTTCTCCGTAATTTAAAGTAAAATCATTTCATTTATTTTATAAATTCAAGACAGTTAATTAAAACAATACCAATTGCATTTCTGTGTCGCATTGCGCAAATACTTTAAAGTTCTTAATTAAACAGAGCGTACTCAAGCTGTCGGCAAAACATTTTCTCATTTTTTAAAAGGATAAGTTTGAAATTTTAAAACGGACGCACGGCACCGAAGTTTTAATTTTTTAGCGTCAGCTCTGGATACAAACAGAGATAATGAATTTTTAGATATTGCAGGCTTTTCTGTACATCTACTGGATTGTATTATAACCAACCATATTAATGTATCTATCTATGTACTTGTTCGTTTTATGTAAATAAATAAATTGAATTAAATTGGATGAGGTGAGGAGAAAAGGAAACGATCGTCAAATTTTAGATCGCAAATGAATCAGTTTCATCGACGATATGGAATAAATAACTCTATATCACATTATCACATGGTATTGCAAAAACCTTATTTAGCTTTCAGAAATACTTTTTTAGTATGTATACGAAATATGATCGCGTTACTCTTCAAGGAAATTCATGCAGACTAGAAAAAAGGAAAATTGTTTTCTAGTCGGTATACAGAGTAAACGAGTTATTTAAACAATAATCGAGATAGCCTATTTAGTTAGTCAGATAGTATTACTAGAATTATCTTTGTGAAAAGCATTTCAAAAATCTGAAGCGAATGCAGGATTTGAACCTGCCCCTTCGGATCACTAGCCCGACGCTCTAACCAACTGAGCCAGCCCGCCTCCTACGCAAGCTTCAAATCTTTCAAGTGCTTATATTACACCAACTTATAGCGTTGGTGGCGCCACCTGTGATACCCGTATTAGACAGGTTATCACTCAACTAGAAGTTATTAGAACTTCTAAAGATTGACGAGAGATGACGCACTGCTAAATCAATGTTATGATTTTAATTTGAGTGCTTTCCACACTAGATTTCGCACGCAACGCAACGATTTCGCAAGAACGCAGGATTTGAACCTGCCCCTTCGGATCACTAGCAAATCCTGCGTTCGCTTCAGATTTTTGAAATGCTTATCACAAAGATAACTCTTTGAGATGAAATCTAGTATGGAAAGCACTCAAAATAATATCATAACATTACTAGAATTAGTTTAGTTTATTACTTTATACCTAGAAACACTAGATTTTATCTCGATAGAAAGTTCCCTGCTAGTCAAGCATGCGATTACGAATAGCCACGAAAAGAACTAATTTCGACGTGTGAAAAAGTGACACATATATAATTTGCCATAACGCTGTCTCGTTCTGACACTACGAACGCAATAATTCGTGACGCGCATACTAGGCCGGCTGAACTCAAAACAAACCAAGAGTAGAGTTATAGAAACTAAATAGGAATTTAAGTTCACAAAAGCTCTATTGTTACCAACGCGACTTAAATCTAGTCGGTATTCTGAGCATTCCGCGCCCGAATTCGTAGTTAATTAGCGGAATATTTAGACCGGAATGCGTGAGCCAAGCCGTGCCGCCGCGCCATTAAAAATTCGCGCAACTGCCTAATGTAGTGCTGGCTAGTATTCTGATTCTGTCGCATTCGCTTTGCCCGCACTGCGCTGTTCGACAACATTCTACATTCTAGACATTTAGAGTACCTGAGCTCACGATTTACTCAAAATCCGAGGCTTGTTTTGTACAAGCAAATTTAACCAACGGAGAAATTAGGTTAAGTAATTACAGATAGGACGGTAACTAGGCCTGGCATCAAAGTTTTCAACCGCCTGAAGGCCTCTAACATTGCTAAACAGGTACAAAAATTGGATCCACAATTTCAAGTGTCATCTGAGCCACGGCAGTGCTCGTTTGTAAATTAGAGAAATTAGGTAAATTAGACCTTTTTTTATTTATTTTTTAGGGTTCCGTACCTCAAACGGAAAAAACGGAACTCTTATAGAATCACTTTGTTGTCCGTCTGTCCGTCTGTGTGTATGTCAAGACTCTTTATCTCGGGAACGCGTAAAGATATGTACGTATATACGCGTGATTCAACTCGTTGAAATTTAAACTGTATACGTATATCTATGGTCGCTTGCACACAAAGAAAAACTTCTCAGTTATCGTTTAAAAAAGTTAGAGCCGTTTATGTCGTAAAAAACCGCATATTTCGACACTCACAAAAATCAAAACCTACAGGGTGTGAAATTTGGCGAAAAGCATTGCCTCAGAGTACACATATAGGAATAAATCTGAAAACTGTATATTTTTATTTAAATCATAGAAAAATAAGGCCTCAGAATTCACTAAATATGGGTTCAAAATTCAAAGTGAGTAAATCGTATCATGTAAGGTATCATGTAAAGAACTTCATTTGCACATGCTAAAACAGGTTTTTAATTATTTTAACTATGTGTTTGTACGGAACCCTCGTTGTGCGTACCTGATTCGCACCTAAGACACCATCTAAGACAGAGATATGTGTGCAAAGAAATGGCATAGGCTTCCCTAAGCGCAGCTTGTTAAGTCCCATATAAGGCTGGCGATACAACTTGTGTAGGTTGAATATGGAACATGGAACACCTTGCCCTAACTGATGCGTCACTGATTATGAAAACTTCAAAAAGAGTCTTGCGCGATTCGCCCCGCGGGCCCAACCGCTTGCGGGGCGAAACGCCGCAATACTCGAAAATTTGATCGAGATTGGAATTGTGATATTAATAATATTCTATGACTCTCATTCATACAATGCTGCTATTATAATCAGAAATACGATTAGACGTATTAACATCAATTCTGTAGTGTTTGCTCTTTAGAGTAACTGATATAATAGTTAACATACAGAATCAATATATCAATATAGTAGTTTCAACAGGCAATTCAATACAGCAGTTTCAACAAGCGCTTTAATAGAGCTAAAAGCGTCCTCCTACTGCATGCTATCAGCTATACCATTAAGAGGCTTCCTAAACTTCCTCGTATTAATTTCAACCGATACGGAATATCCACAATATGAAGTAATATGTATCCTTGAAATACGTACACGGTGTATCTCTGGGTGTCGCACATACACTAGGCTAGGGTATCATTGTATTCATCAAGACAATACCAGATTTGATTATGAGGTCAACCCTGAATTGGCAAAAAAGCAGTTTTACACAAAATGTTCATTGATTGGGAAAAATGAATGGAAAAGTATTTTATTTCGATTTCGGGGTTCCTCACATTTTAAAAGTTGGTCATAACCATTACAAAGACACCAAAATATACGCCGTATGGGCTTGAAATGATTCACAAATGGACAATTTGCACTCGACTTTCCTCTTACAGTATGCCAACACTGAGGCCTACGCAACTTTTTGAATTTTTTATAGTGCCGCATCTGGGGCCAAAAGCCCAGTTTGCGCCGTGTTTGTCGCATAACTTAATTAATTTTAGGAAGCCGTTTACCGCCAGTACAGCCTCCTTTGTAGTCTAGGCTACAAGTTTATTTTCTCAACTAATTGGTTCTGGTACCGTTTCAGCGGATGAAATGTTGGGTGCCAACTGGCAACACATTGCTAACTGGAAGTGTATTGTGATTTGAATTTTCTCAGAAAAGAGATTATTTTTGTTAAGTGAGGTACAATATTTTGCACTTTTGATAGAAAGAAAGTGAGGTAGATAAAATATTTTCACCGTTAGCGACAAATCGATTGAAATATTCTGGAGCCGAGATATAACATGTAACTCTAGTTTCTAAATAATAAATTCTTGGCTTAGAATAATTCTTACCCTAATTATACCACTTGATTTTTAGCTACCAAAAAGAGATGTTAATAGTGTTTGATTCGTAAGCTGTCAATACAAGTTCAATTTACGGTTGATAAAACAAACCTCTTAATAAGGTAGCATGACACATGGACAGCATTTTTGTTTTATTTTTACAAATTATTTCGAGCACCTTGTGAACCTGACCTTTAAATAAAAAAAAAAACATAATCGCATAGAACATTAATTTCTGGTCGCATAACTGAGTAGCTAATGATCTACTTCACAGCTTTTTACGTGGGTGGGAATTTATAGAAATGTTTTAGCTAATATCTAAATATCGATAAAAACAAGTTTAGGAAATAACATTAGTTAGCAACTAAGTTATTTGATCTGTTACATAGCATAAATATTCGTTCGAATGCTATTCTAAAACAATTATGAAGTGATTGAGTGTTTTATCGCTGGATTTTATTAAAACTCATGTAATATTATGCAGTCTATTTTTGGCCCCTATGACAAATTGTTTTCGCAGTTTGACTATAGAAAAATTAAATGACTTTAGTAGTTTCTTTTTTCAAACGGACTGTGTGACTGTGTATTCTCTAGTTTATTCAAAATTTATTCATTTCGGACAACTCAAACATGATCCATATTTTGTTAGTAACTTATGCTTATGGTTACAAACTAGGGTTAGTTAATATTTATTTGGTCATATACGAATACTTTGGAGGCATCCCCTGCGGAATCATGGTCCGCACGAGATGCCTCAGTACAAGAGCATGCGGGTCGTCCGCTATCGCTTTCAGGATGGTGCTGTCACTCCCCCGTAGCCTCCTCACTAGTGACGCCACCTACTTCCTAATGAGGGCGTGGAAGCCATCAACGTGGTTTTGCGCGAACATGTTAGAGGCTCTACAAAATCGAGGGAGTTTCAACATCATCCTGCATACATTATTATATTGGATGCGCAGGGTATCCATTGACTTTTGGGAGCACCGGAACCACAGTCCACCCGTGTACAAACCCCGGACAATACGCTTTGAATAGCGTGACTTTGACCTGATCCGTACAACGAGCAAATCTGCGGGCCAACATGTTCCCTCGAGCCGCCAGCGCCCTGCGCTCCCTTTCCACGTCGTCATCGTCCTTAAGGTCGTCGACAAGTATGTGTCTGAGATATTTAAACCGAGTCACTCGGTTTATGCTTATGCAATTTTTATTATTAAGGGTAATAGGAGGGAAAGTTTACCAAGCAGATATGCCCAAAAGAAAATGTAACATTTGGTATGGTTTTTTAAAAGATATTGTACCGAGTCGTTGTAGTATAACGTGGAACATTTATTTTATCCAGTATATGACTTTTTTGTATGGAACAACTGACAACTGACTAAAAGTTGTTTATAATGATGAACATACACAGTTCTACATCTCTAAAAGTCCCTGTCATTATCAAATGCAAAAAAAAAACCAGCTAGACTGCTTGTGGTTTCGCACAACTAGACTTCTGATATTATTCTCACCTGAATAACTCCAATGATCCTCCCCTCCGAGTTCTTGATAGCCATACAGAGTATCGTGTTGTGCTTGAACCCCGTGCCTTCGTCGACTGACGGGTCGAACCGGGGGTCCAAGTACGCGTCCGCGATATTCACAGTCTGAAACATCAAGTTGCAAGTTGAATATGTGTAACACCATCAAATTTTACGGGATTCGCTAACAATATTAGAACAAACACGCACGCCTAGCATTTCAATAGATTTAAAAAAATCCACATTTAACGTCAGTGAATCAATGTCAATCAATACTTTGTTACGTCTTCACGAGGATTAATTGGTAGAAAGACAATTTGTCTATTTGCATGCTAAGGGCCCGGGCGTCGCTGGTAGTACTTTTGTCTTCGGTTCAAAGGTTGCCGGTTTCAGAATTTAAATATCTGTCTAAACCAGTGTGCTAGTCAATTTGTCTTTATGTGCGATTCGTAGCATTCTCAAGGGAATACCAGTGTAGGGCTGTAAGTGTGAAGCAAAATATATTCTTTAAAATGTATTGCAAGTTAAGAGGATCGTGAATCGACCACTGTTTTCGCGTTTTCTGTAGAACATCGAGATAATTTTCATCTCTATTTTTGATAAAATTTACGTTCCAGGAGAAAACTTTAACCCTTTAAATTGTAACAAAATTTTATGTTTTTAGTGTCAATCGCTTGAGTAAGAATTATTGCACGATCGTACGTCTTATCTTTTTTTCAGAAAAGTTTTTATTTTATGAATAGTGTTCAGCCCAGCTTATGCGTAATAATATGACTTTTTAGAGGTTTATTATAACTTTAAGCTCATTAAAAAAAAAACTGTAAAACTAAGTCGTTTAATCCTAGCGATATAAGTGCTAATTACATGAAAAAAAAATTGGATAATATTTAGAGGTAGATAGGAGCTTACTGTTTTTGTATAGTCGAGTTGGCGCGTCACGATTGCTTTAAGTTCAATGTATTATAATCACATCAATAACTTAAAAAAGAAAACTTAAGGTTGTCTATGTAGAGAATGACCCTCTTCTAGACGCGCCAGTAAGCACTTTTCTCTACTTCACCTAGGATAACTGACCCGCATAATGAAATAAATTAGGAGAGAGATGCTTTGCTGACATCACTGCGTAAGATAATAGCAGAAAAAATTACATTATTAAGGAAAGGTATATCTAAAGGTATATCTATAGGGGTATATCTACGAGTACATACTTTCAGAGTATTGGATAAAGTTGGGTGTATGGTTTCTATATATTATGAATTCGGATAAGCATATTTGATCTATACCAGCATTTGTGCAAAAAAAGTTGCCAACGAAAACCGCTAAATCGATTTAGATTATCATTTAAAATTGACGTAGAATAATATTCTAGATTCCAAAATAGTACCATTAACTGAAAATAGCGTTATAACATGCTGAACCCCATCAAAATACAGACATAACCTATAAAAACAAAAGACAAAACAAAAACTCCTAAAACAACAATAAAGTATATATAACGGGACTGAACTCACGTGTGGGGATAGTCGTTACGACTATCCCCACACGTGAGTTCAGTCCCGTTATATATAGTATAAAATGTGTGAAAACCACGTTAATTTCCATAGTAAAACAACAATAAAGCTATGAACACAATGAAGTTATTTAAAAGATTGTACACAATTTTATTCACAACATATCAGTAAGGCAAGCAAAGGCGCCCGGGGATTCGCAAGAACCAGAGATAAGTGATGATCATAAAGATCTAGAGAGAAGCTTTCTCTTTGCGCGCAAGACACTTAATATACTCGTATGTAACAAATACTCAAGCAAAATGCACGTTACAAAACTTACCTACTTACTTTGGATAATACAGTATTGTGTAGGCGCATACGAATAACATGACTATGATATGTGAGAATAAATTGTGCAATTACTGACGTTTAGCTTAATATTGGCCAAATCAAACTTAATTACAACAATTATTACAACATTTATTACAACAACTTGTATAAATTTAGAAAAGACATCTTGGCCATCCTCGCTTCTCAGGGATGCCAGGTCATGCGTAGATGTGGCCTGGTATTCTCTTATTTGTTTATTTTATTTCTGTAGTATGTGCTGCGACACTAGGTTTGCAGCACAATGTAGTTAATTAATGTTAATTTGATCATGTTTGCTCTATTGTTAATTATAAAATTTGTTTTATTGAGATTTACTGCTACTATCATGCTGTGTACGCATATTAAGGGATATTTTCCAGTTCTGTACTTTTGCTGTATAAAATTTAGCTCTTAATTGAATGTATCCTGTTCTGTGTACCTTTACAATAAAATAAATAAAATAAAATTAATGGCGTCAGTTTGCTACAAGCTCAAGATCTTATCTCCTCGCGCAACTGTTATGGCAAATTTACTACTGCGCAATGACTCGCCTCGTGTTTACAGACGCAATAAAGTTTGATTCGGCTTATAATATTTTCTAGCTAAGTTTCGAGTGAAATTAGTTTCCCTAGAGCGAAACGACATGTTTTATCTCGCGAGATCTGTGGCAAGGATCGTGTGGCGCTCCCGAGGGCCCTTACAAGAAAGGGTCCTGTTTGTTTATTATAAATGATGTATGATCGCTAAACCTTCCAAATTATGGTCGCTTCCGTTCCTCACAAGGTCAGTATGTTTATAGATAACAAGATAGAGTAAGGGTTTGCTAAGATTTGCTCTACCTTATTTTCTATTGTTGTTAGAATATACCTACAGTATTTTACACTGTTTTTTTATCGACGAAGAACTAAAGTTCGGGATGTTGGAACCGTAGTCATGAAACTGAAGTGGAGTTGGGCAGGACACATAGCGACGTGAAGTGACGACAGGTGGAGTAAGGCTGTCATAGAATGGTGGCCAAGGCAAGGTAAGCGGAGCGTTGGGCGTCCGGCTGCAAGATGGGTCGACGATATAGTCGAAATCACAGGTTGAACTGACACGATTGTCACAGGACCGAGGTGGCCTAACAGTGAGATAAAGAAGGCAGTGAACTGTGGATGATGATTTTACACTGGATATAAGAAATCAAAGCTGAAGTCGATGTCAGCATTGGAAATCCTTCGGCTGATAAGATGATGATACAGTTTTTTTACCGAAGCACCGAGCAACGTTCGGTACGGTCAGTCTTCGTAGGGATGATCAAGGGTAGCATTCACAACTGAGCACTGTAGTGGCTCAGATGAAACAAGTTGTGGGTCCCAGTTCTAACCGTTTATCCGAGAGTGGCATTTACAACTGAACGTTACGTGGTTCAAGTGACACATTAAATTGTGGGTCCCGGTTGTTAGGTATAACCGTTTATCCAAGCCTAAAGACCGCTTAAAAACTCTGGCAGGTCTAGACAGACAGACAAAACTCTTTATTTACAACCACAATATGAAAAATAAACACTATTTACACATATACGACAAAAAGTATGATTATAAAGTGTCCAGCCATCCGGCCTATATGAACTTACATTATTTTTATTTGAGATGATGTCTAGAATATAGAATGCTTACTTACTAGGTTAAACTTTGCCGTTAAGTCTGAAGATAAAAACGTCTACATGAGACTCTAGGGAAAACGAAAAGAAATATTTTGAAGACTTAAAAATAATACTTTAGGAATTAAAAGTATTCGAAATGTTCAGAAAACTTTGTAGCTAAGTATTTTTATCGGAACAACCGTTTCTTGGAAGTACGGGAATATAGTTTATCACAAAGTTATAAAACATTATCAACGCACACAAAAAGTCACAAAGACTCAATTTTTTTAGAAATCCAAACCAACAACGTGGGTGTCTTCAAATCTCGAGTAAATAGGTATATCTTAGATAAGCGTGCTAAACCCTAGACCGCATATCGACTTGACGCCAGGCAGTATGTAGTCAAACGCAAACCTATACGAAATAATAAAAAAAAAACAATTATACATCGCCCACATTTAAATGTTTTTTTTTTAATATTTCATTCGACATTGGTAGGTGTCACTTTACCCATCGATCTTCGGGCGACACTTTCTCCTTTGTCCCCAAAACAAATTATCGGGTAAACAAAATAACTTTCCAACAAAAACGAATTCATCAACTTCAATAAAAATATAACTTTTCTGACTGAAAGTTTAATCCTGTTCAAAGACTCAAAAGTAAGGACTTTGCTGTAAGTAGTTCTAAAAAAAGCGTAAGTGACGAAAAGTAGCTTAAAAACTAAATCGTCTCGTTAAAATGTTTACTAATTTGAAATAAACTGTCTAAATTCTCATTTATTACGACCGCTTACGAAAGAAACTAACACAAGAGTGGATATAATTAAAACAATTATAAATGATTGGTTACACTACCTCGTACAATTACCCTTGGTCCAGTCCTCACAGAGGAATAAGACTACAATTCCGTCACAGGACAAAATATCCACATTTTGTACGTTCAGAAAGTGATAGAATTTTAATGAATAGAATCTTGCAAGCGCCGAAAAGCACTTAAAAACTTGGGAAACTGCTGCATATCTCCAGTAATTAAGTTCCAGTCACAAGGCACTATTAATCTTGCAAGTTTTGTTTGATTGACTCGACAACTACAATGTTGGGGCTGACGAGGGCCCGGGGGATGACTCTCGGGAAAACTGTATTATGTTTAAAGCTTTACTGGATGCAATCGCCGCGAGCTAGCCTTTGACTACTCGCTCGTTGAAATTTACTTAGTGATGTTATAGCGATTTCTGAACGCGAGCAAACTTGAGAGGTTTAACTTTGTGTTTTGTACTATTATTCAATTTTCTCCTTTTGTCGCAAATGGAAATTCATAATGTTTTATTAATCGGCATTGGCTATACCATAATATAAAGCGACATAAAACTATCGCCAAAATTCCAAATTAGTTCATATTTAAAGTAAGACCTAATTTATCAGCGGGATTATTTCCCCAGTAGCAACTATGCTGCTATGAGCTGCTTTTGTATTGTGTAAAATATTAGCATCGCTCTAATAATAAACACATCATACAAAAAGATCGAAACGTATTTGATCATCGCTGAACAGTATATTCACAGCAAGAAGACATCAACCAAAATTACTAAAAATATTTAAACGTTTTGTGTCGCGCAATGCAATGGATATTGCCGTGCTGCGCGGCGTCGCTGACTGATGACATGATGCAATAACTAAACATGCACCTGTTTAATGGTTACAGAATCCCTCTTTACAGAGGTCGCATGAAGGCAGAAAAAACCGCTCATATGCTACTTGAATGCAGCAGTGTTGCTAGCTACGGCCGGGTAACCACTAACCACATAAACCGGGTCCATTTGACCTATTTAGCTTACTTGTGGAATAGGCTTCTATCAGCAAGTAACATGATGGGGTTCCAAGTGAACACAGTAGTAATAACCGCACATCCTATACTAACCTCACCCGTGGTCGCGACATAGCCCGTGATGCCGACGTTGATAGGGAACCGGCTCTCGTAGGGCGAGGCGCGCTGCGAGCTCAGGTCCGTATCGTCGCCGGCCTCCAGGTCGAACACGCGGGAGAAACTGCCCTTCGACGCCTCGTGGACTAGGAGCACCTGCAATTAATACTACAATTAAAATTCTTCATGGTACTTCTATGAGACAAATGCTTTAGTGTTAATTCGCTCATATCGAGGAATCAAGGACGTTACGAAGTTGTGAGTCTTATAAAGCAAACATGCTTAGGGGGCCTTTAAATCTGCCGCATCGTACTGTCGCCTGTTTGTTTTATATGGATTTACAAAACAGCGCTGCAGGAAGGCGACCGCAGCGCTATAAACTCTTCATTTGACATCTCGATCATTGCGCACCTTGCAACAAGTCATAAAAAATGATTTTACGAGCCAAATTAGAGCTCATAGGTAACATAGAAACCGGCGCCTCAAGCAGGAATATATACAACATCAATGTGCCGCGTAGCTCCATGACAATAATTTTACAGTTCACTTTTTATCATCAATTTCTTTCTGTCTGTATTTTGCCTGTCACAAAATTGTTTAGAATTATATTTATTTTTTTGATTTTCACTCTCAGTACCATTCACAGTATTCTTCGTAGAATATAATCATAAGTAAGCTCTATACAATTATATTTATATCAATCTACCTAGAATCGCTTTACGTTATATTTGATGAAATTTCAGGGCGCCTAAACTAGACCAAAGGCTTTTAAGAAGTTCTAGTGCGCAAATAATAACCTAAACGCTGTGTGGGCTTGATTGATGAAGAGGACGTGATTCAATCGGGACTTCGCTAATAAAGACCTACTATACAAGGCATTTTCTTTTGACCCCATTGACAAGTAAAATTGAAGAGTGGCAAGCTATCTTAGTATAGGCATATCATGAGAAGGGAGGAGACACCAAGAGAAATATCAATATGACGTTAAGCGGCAAAAGGGGGAGGGGAAGACCAAAAAAGTGTGGATGAATTGTGTGAAAGATGATAAGCGAGAGAAAGAAGTTAATTATGAGATGATGTCGGTAGAGTGAAGTGGCGAAAGGAAACGTGCTATGCGACCTTACCTAGTGGGATAAGTGAAAGAAGATGACAAATCTAGTGCTGAGATTATATTAAAAGGAAGAAAAACTTTAATTGGTTAAAATATAGGTACCTAACGCCACCAACTCTGTAGGTTGATAAAAAATAAACACTTCAACTAATATGGAGTGAGCGCCATTGTGGCCTAGCTTAATTACTAAAACATCGAGACAAAAATTCGAGTATCAGATAATATGCAGGTTCAAATCCTGCGGACACGGGTATTTTTTTTAATACAAAAATCGAGACAAAAATTCGAGTATCAGATAATATGCAGGTTCAAATCCTGCGGACACGGGTATTTTTTTTAATACAAAAATCGAGACAAAAATTCGAGTATCAGATAATATGCAGGTTCAAATCCTGCGGACACGGGTATTTTTTTTAATACAAAAATCGAGACAAAAATTCGAGTATCAGATAATATGCAGGTTCAAATCCTGCGGACACGGGTATTTTTTTTAATACAAAAATAACTTTTTGAGATACATAATCAAACCGAAGTAAGGTGTAAATTACGATGATGACGACACCTAATTATCACAATACAATGTGCTGAAAGATTTCATGTCATAATATTAAAAAATGGCATTTCATATAAGAGCTACATAGATAGTATTAAAAAAGCTTATCTGCTAAAGACACAAAAATTACAATATTTATCAAAAGAATAATCCTGCAATAACCATTTCATATTAGCAGTTTCAACCGACTAAAGTTGTCTTTTACCGCTGCGATCTCAAACATCGAATAAATAAACCATAAACTATTCGATTACTGAAAATCATATCGAGAATATAATGATCGGATCGTACGGTGGGTAGTAAAATAAGCTTTAATATCTGCAAATTGTAGGAGGTTGAAAAATGATGAGGCAATTACTCCGATAAGCTTATGAATTGAGATAAAAAAAATTCGCTCGGTTTCTTTAAATCGGACTCTTTGCGGTTGACAACAAACGTTGAACAGTTTTATATCTAGTGGCAAGTGTTATAGTGTGTCGATTACATATTCTTAAATTAAAGGACAATGCTGGATGAATGATGAAGGATGATGCTGCACTAAGGGTGGTGCCCATACTATGATTACAAAGAAGTTCTAAAAAAACTAAGACGGAATGAATTATTTCCATTCTGGTCTACAAAAATAACAAAATAAATACTTATTTTGTTATTTTTGTAGACCAGAAACAGTTACGTTGATCAAGAAGTCCGTTTCGTTTTATATTTTACTTTTCAACGAAAATGTATCTTTTGAGAATATATAAACGTAAAAGGCATTTATAGATACTTTAATTAACAACTTTAACTAAGCAAGCGAAATTTTAGAGCCCATCGAAAAGAGCCTTTGATAGCGGTAATTGAAAATGGCCGTCAATTTCGCCTACTTACTAACAAAACAAACAAAGATCTAAAAAGCAGATTACGAAAAATTTTAATTTACTCCTGTCAACAACGAAGCTTAGAGTAACCAAAGTGAAATTAAACTTCAATATTGTCTTACAAACAGCGGTGTAATTGGTAGGGAGCGAAACATTATTCGCTCTGCCCTGTTTACTGAATTTTAACTGATTTCGGAAGTCTATTTCAATGCTAATTTTATTGTAGATTTTATCGCGCGAAAGTAATTGTGCTGACATTAGGTGTACCGGGACACACCTGGGTAGAGTCGTTCAATTTTGTGGAGCGATCGCATCACTTCCACGGCCAATTTAGCTGGTCAGACAATTTGGCTGACACTTTGCCAGTATTCGGTGAGCGTTTGATTATACAAAATGTTTGAACGAATTTCCCAATAACGTTCTCCCTTCAAATATACATGGACGACATTTAGGAACTTATTTTCCTACAATTCATTGAAAGAACATAATTGTACAGATTAGCGTTCTATACCTTTTTACAGAATCAGCCTGAAAGAAGAAGTTTCCGGGAAAGAAGCATGCTTTGTATACCCTAATACTTAAGTCACATTCTTAAGTAACATTAAGCAGAATGCGACCAAAGGCAAACTCTTTGTCCAAACAAAAAAACAAACCTTATTTTTCATATATCTAATTCTACATAGTCCAACATAACAAAAGGCAGCTTTTAAAACTCTAAACGAACGTCCATTTCAGGTATCAAATGTTCAATATCTACAAGTACAATGTTTCATGTCAAAGTAAAGAGCCACAAAAAGCTTCGCCCTTCAAACCCCTATTATGGCGGGAACAAACGAATTTTCTATTAAGGTAGGTACAATTCAGAGTTATTTCTACCACCACAATTGAGTTTTCCTTGGAAACGATCCAATAAAGCATCGCCGAGGGGGATTCGGCGACATTACGACTTGTGAAAGAGCATACGTCATTGCGCACCCCACACGATCATCAAATAGTCGCCTACGCAGAACAAGCGGCAATCAACAAATCATACGTAATAATTATATTTATCAGTAATCATACATACTCATACGTCATGATTATATTTTTAGCCGACTTATGAAAATGAAGAGGTTCACGAGACTACAGTATTTTTGTGTGAGCGAGCAATAGCATATTTTAGAGCATATTTTATATAATTATAACTTATTATCATTTTATTTTTTACTATGCTCATATACATTTTTCATTATCAATATCACATATTTATTGTTCGGTTCCACATTTTACATATGTCGTTTTAGCAAAAAAGAAAAATTACAGCAATTTAATAGCTACTTACTTAGCCAAATTTCGCGACATGAACTATTTAAACTAATTATTTCTGATTTATCGTTTTAAAATTGAAAGCAACTTTCAACTATGCTAAACTATATATAGTTGTCAATAAGTACTTGTACACCAATTTTTGTAATAAAGGACAAACATATTATATCTGCACAAGTGACAAACAAGAAAATATTTCTTCTAAGGAGACCTTTCGATATTGAAATAACAAAAACGAAATTGGGCAACTATTTGCCGTTAATATTGGCTTCGAAAATGTGGTCGCCTCTCGAACTGCGCAAAACCTTTTCTAAGTATTTCCCAAGGGTGAGAATTTCGGGTTCAAGGTTATCGTTTTCCATTCTCATTAGATACTAGCATGCTGTTATCTTGAGCCTTTGATTTTATTACGTGCGTGTACCGAAACGCTCATATTCATCCATCAGCCATATGAAGTCCACTGCTGGACATAGACCTCCCCTATGGAACTCCAATAACAACGATTGAAGCGGCTTGCATCCAGCGCGATCCTGCGGTCTTAATGAGGTCATCCGGTCACCTTGTAGGTGGATGTCCTACGCTGCGCTTGCCGGTAGGTACGTGATCTCCACTCGAGAACTTGTCGACCCCATCTGTCATCAGTCCTCCGCGCTATATGCCCTGCCCACCGCCATTTCAACTAGCCAATCCGTTGGGTTGTGTCCGTAACTTTGGTTCTTCTACGGGTCTCCTCATTTCTGATTGATCTCGCAGAGAGACTCCGAGCAACCGCTAATATATCAAATACAAAATCATGAAAGAGATACCTACGCGAGGATTATAAATGCATTTGTAGTCATTTATCTCATTTCTAATTAAGATATCTTGAAATTCTTCCAAATCTAACAGCAATGAAAGAGAAAAAAATCACTCTAGTCTTATTATATTCGGCACCTGAGTGATGGTGATGAGGTCAATCTATCAAGTGCTCTTATTCATCTTGGGGGTTCGTTATATCTCGATGTTTGACAAATGATATAGCATGAATTACAGGGACATATCAGATCGTATTCTCGATATTATGAATATGATAAATCCTTCAGTCGTCGAAAGTTTTTGTGCTACTATTTGAGTGAGATACGTTGTATAAATTGGAATAAGTGAACGGTCTAGTGACCATAAGATATGCTTCGCTTTGTCCAATAAATCGTAGATATTGGATATGGCATGTGTACGAGATATCATTACTTTTCTCAGCCATAACACGAGTATCATGTATCGTATTAATTGGGGAAGATAGATTAGAAGACTGGTATGAATTAGTGGTTTACAAAACGCGATTTTACATCACATATTTTGTAGCATTGTAGCCATGCAATAATAAATGAGGGCAAAGAACTGGTTCTCAGGGAGCACATCACGAATATTTTTAAATCTAGAGTCAATTGATCAAATTAATGGTAGCGTTGCATCCTTAACGTAAGCACGACATATCCTACTAATATTATAAACGCGAAAGTTTGTGAGGATGGATGGATGGATGGATGGATGGAAGGATGGATGGATGGATGGATGGATGGATGGATGGATGGATGGATGGATGGATGGATGGATGGATGGATGGATGGATGGATGGATGGATGGATGGATGGATGGATGGATTGATGTTTGTTACTCTTTCACGCAAAAACTACTGAACGGATTGAGATGAAACTTTGCAATTATAATATTAATACTATAAATTACGAGTATAATGATATTGCGTCATAACTCAAAATATCATGCGGGCGAAGCCGCGGGTAAAAACTAGTTAAGCATAACACAAGACACCTAATTGTATTGAAATGATTATAGTGCAAATAAATACGAAATGAAAATAATGACAATCAAGGTGACTTATTACAGTCAGAAAGTAATAATAACTGCTGCAGTTACTGTTAATACTTTCTTCTCAATGAGTCACTGATCTGTCTAGTTATGAAGAAATTTGAGAACGAACTCATCTTGATCTAACATTTATGAACTAGGACTAGCTGATACAGCGAACTTCGTTTCACGCAATTTCTTTATAAATATAGCCTATGTGTTATTCTGATGTATAAGCATTACTATTGCAAAGTTTTATCTCAAACCGTTTAGTAACAGAGTAACAAACGTGAAAGAGTAACAAACATCCATAGATACAAACTTTCGCTTTTATAATATTAGTCGGATTGCAACAATATTGTTAGCATCATATAACAACATACATTTGTAGACGAAACAGTAACGGAAGCGTTTCCCATTTTCCGATAAAAGAGGCTCTCATAAAACGGAAATACTATTCATGTATGCGCCAGATATATTTTAGCTTTGACTACATTGTCCACATTTTTTTACGATAACGTCGTATCGGTACGTCACCCTAATTCGGAATGTTCGGACGTGCTGGCGTGGCTCCAATAACCCGATACATGGTTGGAAAATGTTCTGAACACCAAAACAAATGTCATCCGACGATTGCTCCGAGTGCCAACTGCCAAGAGCTTTTTTGTTGATAACCATCGTTTTATTTATTGGTCTAAATACTGGGCTTTGTGTAATATTGTGAATGCTACATGTGTTTGTATATGCTGAGTCAGATCAGACTGAAGCACAGCCTAAATCAGGCTGTTACTGCCAATTTTTATTCGACATTTTTCTTAACATGAATTATTTCTGTAATCTAATCTTAGTAAATTCTAATCAGATCATTCACGAAACTCGACTAAAGAGTCAAAAACGGTTAAAATATAGTATTTTATTTATTTGTTAATCGTTAGTATAAAGATTTATAAAATTGATTAGCTACCGAATATAGTGGAAACGTAGTGCTACCAACCTTATTGCTGTTACCAATTCTAAAATATCATAGTATTCAGTAAAACTATTCATTTACCACAGAGACCCTAATATAAGTACTAGCAATAAGAACATTCTACGTAACTACGGTAGGTAATAGCATTGTGACTCTAGTCTGCCATAGCCTAAGGCAGTACCTACCACAGATCTCGCAAGAATGAACATGACTAGTTAAGACCTAATTTCGCTCGAAACTGCTTAAAATCACAACTACGCGAATAGTAATTACAAAATTATTAATCACGCATGCAGATTAATATGGGAGTTACTCTGGACAACATAGGATAACATAACATATAACATAACATTACTTATTCATAGTAAAAAATATGATAGTACTTATAGTAGAGAAATATGAACTAATAGAAGTAAAAAATTATAGATTACCAATATTTAATAAGTAAAGCTAATGTTACCTCTCCTTAAATTGCGACGCCCTCACGGGGTCAATGTCACTTAGTTAAGACTCTAGTTTGTAAGAACTTTTATTGTAACAGTGCACTGTACAATAAACGAATATAAATAAATAAATATTTCTATTAAAAATACATTTTGTGCAACAGGCGGAACCAAACATCTTGGCGGCTGTGAAGGCAGCTACAAGCTGCGCAAAATCCAATCCAGACTGAAGTTCACATAGCAAGCGCGCGAGGATCGGGTTTAACGCAGCCTGTAGCTAACTCCACAGGCAAGAAGTTTGATTCGGGCTACACATGCGTATTTGGTACATATAAATGACTCGCGCGCCGGGTAAAATCAAGGCCTTCCTCTAGATCTACATGGGCAGCACGGTCTCTGAAATAGCATCACTATTTGCTACACATAACTGACTCGTGTGCAGGCTAAAGACAAGGCCCCCCTCTAGATCTACATGGGCAGTACAGGCTCTGATTAGCATTCGCATGTTCTCGCGATGCTGGTCCAAGATAAGTACGCGCGGCGCCGTCGCCTCCAGCTCTCAATCATCATTAGATGCCTCCGATTAAATACGAGCTGGCGTCGTGCAGACGATAGCCTAACGACTAATTATCTAACTAACACTAGGCGGGGAATAAATAACAGCTTGGAATACAAATGCAGAAGATTCGTTTCGATTTTTAGCTTGGACTACAAATAAAGAAGAATCGTTTTGAAATTTGCTTGGACTAAAAATGCAGAAGAGTTGTATTGAAATTAGGGTCGAATACAAAGCTGAATATTGAAACAAATGGTCACTCGTTGTAGTGTACCCATAGAGAGAATCTCAGCTTTACAGAACTATAAAATATAATGTGCGTAGTAGAATAGAGTATAATCACTGACAATGAAAAACATGTACCTATGGCAAAATCAAAAACGGTATGATGCTCCAAACCAGGTCGAACGTGCCAAAGTTTTAGAGGGGATTAATAAGTTTTATAACGCAACTATATATTTATTACGCTATGTATGAACAAACTGTATAATTATAATAGTAGCTATAATAGTATTATGGCCTTTTACCGAATACACTTCGGAGAGTGTGCCTAGGAGTTGCACAATCTGGTCCCCCCTGCTCCTTTCTTCTATCGTACGGCTACAGACGCGACCAAAGCGCCACCCTTTTATGGTGGACATTCCGCGCGTTTGTAACAGACGTTTCGAATCCTCATTCCTCATACGAACAGCCAGAATGTGGAACGCTTTGCCTGGGTCTGTCTTCCAGTTAAAGTACGACGTGGGTGTCTTCAAATGCCGAGTAAATAGGTATCTTCTAGGTAAGCTTGCTACACCCTAGACCGCACATCTGCGTAACATCAGGCAGTGTGTAGTCAAACGCGAACCTATTCGAAATATATAAAAAATATATATGTCCAGTATTTTTATCGAAGGCAAAGTAAAAGTAGGTCTGTACTTGAAAATCGGAAAACGAGTGCAATTTATAATTATCACGGATCTTAAACTACTGCCAGATAGATAGACAGATAGAGATCAGGGAACCCATCCAAATAAATAAAATAACAACTCAACGGAAAATCACAGGACACCGCATTTAATAGATAAATTATTTGATATGCTTCAGATTCCAGTATTGAAATAATACCTACACGATGCTAACGATATTCTAATAACACTAATTAAACTACAACTTATGAGAAAATTGTCATGTAAGTAAGATATTTTACGTATGAAAATGATTGGGTAGAGAAAAGCTCTATTTTAATATCAAGAGTATGATTAGAAGTAATAAGTTGAGATCTTCATAAGGGGAATAAATTAAACAGCGCCTACTATTATTTCAAAATTACTGGCACGTCAGATACCATAAAGATTGAGATTGTAGGCCCAATTCGAAGGCGCCATCGTAATTATAATAACTAATTATCATATTCTGTTTCTTTTTCACTTTGGGCATCCGACAGAGCTTTTAGGCACTTTTTGCGTTGCTATTAAATTTACGATGGTGCCTTCATAATTGGGCCTTGTGTATGTAGTTCACTAATTCTGTCTATTTGAAATACTCGGTGCTGCATTGTGTAGTTGCTTTTTTATATCATTTTAAAACAAAAGATGTGTAATAAAATATCCCGATACACTATAACAATAAGCTTATAGAAACATAGATAAACTTTTATTCGAAACAATGATATCACAGGGTTTCCCTGTTAGATAATCTAATGGAATCGATCGAATTAACTAGTTAAGTGCTGCTATGACGCACGGTCTCTAGGTACGTACTTCAGTTGCTTATGTACAATTTATGAATAAATGAATTACGCATGTGCGATAGTTCTCAAGTGCGATATGCATTTATTACGTCATTATTAATAAAGCTCGAACTAAATACTATTAACTCATTCAACGCAAATAGGCTTTTTGACAACATTAAAAATATACTATTGATTGTGGTAATCCTTACAGATAATAGCCTGAAAAAGACATATTTAACTTTATTTAAACTAAAATATGTATACTTTTCGCAAATTACACGAAATAAAATATGATATTTTTTTGATATTTTATCTGTGACGAAAACGCTCTCAGTCGGGTGGCAACTTTGGTGGCGTCACATGCTAGTAAACGAGAATTTCTCGATTGACTGTTGTTTGTGTAATTTGTGTTTTGTGTTTTCGGAGCAATATTATTGGATCTGTAAGTTACTTTCAAAGTATTTTTTGACAATTTTCAGATGTAAATTAGCGTATTCACCAGTATTAACTACCGTTATTTACTAGTGTGTGACGTCGCAGACCAGCGCCATTACAGAATGTCGTTTTGGCGGGAACTTGGAATATCTATTCCTTAACACTTGATTTTTATTGTTAATACAGTAGATCTCTCGGAAATATAAATGTAGTGTGCCAAAAACTAGTCAAATAGCCTATCGCGCTACATTGTAAGACCAAGATCAGGTAGGATGGAGTCTAACGCAAACATATTTTCAATTAAAAATAACTTTATAAGAATGCTGGGCGATGCCACATAGCCAACGCTCTACATCTCTAATTAATTTTAAAACTGAACGGCACAGTCAATCTTTTATGAGGCTGATGAAACAGAATGCCACGTCGCCAGCCCCTCGCACAGCACGACCAGCATTTTCGGCAAATAATGTAGGCGTTAGATTTTCTCGATACGGTTTGGATCCTCCGGTAACTACATTCAGCCTATGCCCACTCACTCACTCATATACTTCTCTTGTTTGTAAGTTACCTAAAAGACATATAAATAGTAGGTACTCACTTCAGAAACAATCTCCACTGAATGAAACTGCCGAAAACTCTTACTAGTCAATGCAAAAAGGTTTTTAAAAGGCTTTAGGATATTCATAGTCTAAATAAGACCATCACAACTGCTATTGCTTGAGCATCAAAGAGAATTAATTAACGCTGTCCCGTCCCAAAGCTAAAGGCGAGCCGTGATTGAATCTCGTATCGATTTGAATCAAAACTGCATTTAATACGATGAGTGAGTTTTCTTATCAGGAGTATCTAGACACTATTAATTAATACCTTGCTTTTGACTTCATCTTGAGATGCAAAATAAAACGATATTATTGATCAAATTACATTATTGTTGATAAATTAGTTGTGAAAGCTATTAATGAATTGCTAGGTTTAAGTTAAATAATTTCATATAGATTTACATTTATAGACAAATGACGATATTGAGACCAATATATGTATGTTGCAAGTAGTAAGCATCGTTCCTAATAGTCATTCAGGGAAAGTATAAACAAAATAAGTATGTGGAATTCCCACAGTTCTAAAGCTGAGTGAAGAAAAATACTTGATTGCAAAAAAACATTACAAAAGCATAGGTACCTACAATGAAACAATTTTAATAAGACAGTTGACTCTGGTGAACATAATAACAAATCAGACCCAAAAAACAGCTTAGAAAACAATATATCTAACAATCAAAAACAATCTCATGCCTTGTAATAATACCGAGACGAACAAAGTTTCTAGTTATTTTGGTTTAATCAATCGTGTTGAACAACAATACAGTAACTATCTGGAAATTGAGTCGCTGAACAAATACAATGAGCCAAACACAAACGTCTGAGATCGAATTTTGCCGATGAGTGATGTATAGACTAGATTTATGGTCGCTGGAATATTTTTACGCAATTTTTATTCCTTAACGCCAAATCAATATACGCAAAATTACTTCGGCATAGTTAGCCCTGCTTTGTTTTTACTCTCTTTGAAAATTTAAATTTACTAGTAAAAGAGAAAACACGAACTCAAGTCTCCGAAGTAACACCACAATTTACTAATATGGCGATAGGACCCAGCACACACCCATACTTATAAGTAAAAATTGCACCAAATTAGATTTTAAGTGTCAACAGAGGTGAGATCCTACTAATATTATAAACGCGAAAGTTTGTAAGGATGGATGGATGGATGGATGGATGGATGTTAGTTTATCTTACACGCAAAAACTACTGAACTGATTGAGATGAAACTTTGCAATAATATAGCTTATACATGAGAATAACGCATAGGCTATAAATTATAATGATATTGTGTAAATTTTTCATAATATAACGATAGGTGTTAAGTAAGTAGGAAAAAATCTGCTATCTGCGAGCTATTCTAGAGTGCGGTTCAAGAAATGTCAAAAAAAAAAAACAACTGTCGAATCGAACAACCGTCATATCGTTTTTTTTATTTTCCACCTCCTTTATTAAGGGTGGTAAAGTAGGGCCTCGGGTTTGTAAGACGGAAAGTGACATAGTCTACTTTTTATCCCGGTTAAATAAAGGGTTCCCATGGGATAGCACAAAAATCAAAATAATATATCAGGCGGGCGAAGCCGCGGGTAAAACCTAGTAAGGAATAACACTGCACAGTAGCCACTATGCACGCCTCCACTTTTCGAATTGTGCAACAGATGCGCAGAACACGCCACTAAGTATAGTTTTAATTGTATAGTGGTGGTTATACAGTTTGTAAAACCTTTTCCACAGTACCATCTTCTCGCGAGCATACACACTCGCGAGTTTGCAACGTAGTCGCAACTTACTCAATACAGTCTAACCCTCAGAATAAGGGTCTAAGCCGACATAAAAAGAAAAAAATATATGAAACAGGGATGGAACTTTATCTTGCCTCTTTAGATGTCAGTTGAGAAAATAAATAGAAACAAAATTTTCAATCGAATTGACTCAACGGGTTACCGTTAACTAACCTAAAATTGTACGCTCAAAAGAGCATAATCGCTATTGCATCGTCATCTATGATTGGCAGGTGTTTCGATCCGATCAATCTTAATCTTACTTGCATTTCCTGCTCAATTCTACTAACCGTAGTTATAATCGCATAAGCTGACGGGCTGCATAAGTTTTTAAAAGTATCCAATAAATACGAGTAGATTAACTGCATGCGCTATACTAGCTTTTCCCGCTGGGTCACAAAGATTTGTTCATCTTTTCCGGGATAAAAACGTAGCGTATGGCACTGTCCAACCTTTAAACAATATCCACGCAAAAAGTAAAAAATTATGTCGATCGATTACCCTGTTGCTATATCATCATCATCATTTCGTGGCAATGGCTAAAAAGTTGTTTTTCTTCTTATTTTTACAGAGGATTATAGATATATACAATATTTACATAAGCTATGTTATAAAATCTTTTGAGACCAAAATCTGGCAACCTCTACCGCATCCTCGGTACCCAAATTAAAGTCTCTTTGGCAATTTTTCGGGGAAAGCGGGCAAACTAAGCTCTCATGTTGCTTCATGAAAGAGTAACAGACCAACTAACAAACACACTTTTGGATTTATAATATCTACCGATTAGTAAGGATTTTTATACCATCTCCATTACCAGTATTCATATCCGAAACCACTTAATCCAAAAGATAATACACATTTCCGTCTCTATGCCGTCTTCAGTTGAATCAACAGACTCGGATTACGCAATAACTCAAAATACTCAATTAACTGCGAACAGTAAACGAACATTATATTCCATCGAATACAAATATGAATCGATTGGAAAACTATTCCAATTCGCCCCTTTGATTCGGTCAGATCCCTAAGTTTCTCGAATTAATAATTCCCTTATGTTTAACAAACGATGTTTGATTAGGATATCGAACCAATATGATCATAATATGTAAGTATCAATTTTAGTAAAATTTACGATTTGACTGGTCGATTGCACGTGTAATCGAGGCTGAGAGCAAATAACGCGAATAAGTTTAAAAACGAAAATCATATATGCAAAACATTTGTGACGTATCGACGATGTATCGCAGTTGCTTTACAGAGAATATACAGGGTCAAAACTAACAACTTTTATTCAACAACTTTAGTCAAATCTCAAAAAAAATGCTGTTCCATAGAAAGTTATCGTTCACCTTCCACAAAATGTATGGAACCGCTGTTTTTTTTTTTAATTTGACAAAAATCACAGACAGGACATCAAAACAAAAGTGGTCAGTTTTGATGTACAGAATAAGCCCCTAAAAGGATGCTAATTGACTAGTAACCCTGTATAATATTTTTATTACTGAGTATAATAAAATAAGTAAACCGCCTACGAAAAAACTACAACACCGGAGGTATTACCATTGCGTTGCCTACTCTACAATCTGCCGTTAAAAAAACTATATAATTATTATTATCAAATAGTGCTTAGCTGAATATAGGGGAATTGCTAGACTGCCTGGTGGCACAGTGATTAATGACGCTGACTACGGGATCAAATAGGCGTGGGTTCGATTCCCGCCCAGGGCAAGTGTTTATGTGATGAACATAGGTGTTTGCTTTGAGTCTGGGTGTTATTTAGGCATTATCAATATAAGTAAGTATTTAAATATATGTATATGTAGTAGATCAGGCTCTGGCAGCTATATAACAAGCTTTGCTTAGTTTGGTGTCAGAGACCATGTGTAAAATATCCCCTAACATTTATTTATTATTTATATACTTTAGTCGTTGTCTGGTCAAGCAAGTCAATGTCGTCAAGCTGACAATAAAATGATAGTAGAAACTAGAAACACTGAAAATATTAAGTAATTGAGTATCTACTTCTTTAAAAACTACAATAACAATAAATCTTTTACCTAAAAAAACTCTACATATTTGATCAAAGATATTAAAACGAGTAACTTTCCGTTCGGTTCGCTCCCAAGGGCAAAAGCGATGGAAAATACTGTACAAAGAGACGGGAAAATTGTTCAGATATTTCTAAAGAGTAATTAAATTCGATATCTTACAAAGAGATAATTGATACGTGATAACTTTGAGGGTAGGCCAGCTATCGCGGAGAGAAATCTACAAGAGAAATTTGTTTTACGTGATGTAATTATACCGTTTGAGATGGAGATATTTTACTGTAATTAAGAAAAAAGGTTTTTCTTCCGTATTGTTCTTTAATGCTCTTTTTTATAAATCTCCCGCGAAAGAGCAAACACAAATACTACACCATATACTTAGTATTACATAAGCTTTTTCTTTTTCTTGTGATACTAAATAGAATCTTTGTACTTTGTATCCTTGTAGAAATTTGAACCATTCATCAAGTTCATCAACACGTACACCAATACCTACCTAACTAGGAATGCCAGGAACTCAAATTCCCGTATTTTCGAAGTCGCTATTTGGTATCACTATCATAGATTAAAAAACAGTATAAAATTCATGAAAGAAATATTATCAAGTTCGATGTGAGAACCCCGCATTTGGACAAATAAACTGTGACCATAAATACACGACCAGCCTAGCGAAACAATTTTTTGAGCAGACGTAATAGTAAAAAAACTTAAGCCGATAAATGCATATGCAAATATTGTTTAACTCTAGCTAGACTGAAACTTTTAGGGTAACGCAGCAAACTCAGACAGTTTCGTCATTAGAAAAAAAAAACTTAATAATGTCCGGCGTTTATTAATATATTTTCTTCAAAAACTATGCACATGTCGTATCACAAAATGTCTGAACAAAATATTAATAACATGTCCTTCTTTTGGAAAAATATATAATCACAAAATAACGTACGAGAAGTCATGGACGATCAGAGAAATTGTTTCTTAAAACACTTAACACCTTAATTAATACGATGAATTTCATTTCTAATAAAACATTATTTAAAAATATTTTTATCGTAGTAACAGAATCTTATCACAAAATTATCTATGCAAATTTTTGTACAACTTTCATCGCATTGTGCGTCCAACGTGTCAAAATACATTGACATGTAACATGCACCTAGTTTTTTGGTCTACAGTCGACAGCTGACAATAATCGAAGTCCCATCACTTTATACGCTCGACTTGACACATTTATGCAAATTAACAACACTGATAACCAGTTATAATAATGCATACCTACTGTGCAAAACTCTTATATTTTAATAGACCTAGTTTTTTTTTGTACATTAATTTGGCAAACAAAAAGTGAGTTCCATATTAATCTTCAAATTCAATTGTTATTTACGATAGGTGCGTAAAAACATTCACACGCAAATAATAACAAACCATCAATTGGTAAATAAATAATGATCGATTCCTGCTACGGAATCTTACTACGTATACGCGCCACTCCGTCTTTATGGTAGGTATGCGCTTTGCAGATTTTAATACACAATTTTCAACACATTGCGTGTCGAACCTCTTCAAAATGTATCGATAAGTCGCATACAGTATAGCTTCGTGCTCGACAATAGACAGGTGACAATACACCCCGCCCCATCAATGTTTACGCGCTCAGCTTAACATCGTTATGCAAATGAACAACATTAATAACCAGTTATTATAATAATGCATGTTCGAGATACGCTGCACGGCCTATTTAGTATCTACGAAGAAATACGAACGTTTAATATTCAATTGCAAAGATGAATAATATGATATCATGACATAAGCATGCGAGATATCGAATTCATGATGGAAACAAGTTTCTAACTAAACGTGACGTGACTAGGTCATATTTTACTTGTTCTAAATGTGTATAAATTTTAGTCGACTTTGAGATCTTGAATTGTGTTGTCTATTGTCGTGGAATATTCTCAAATTACACTGTAAGATCGTATTTCAGAGCATCAATCAATATCGGCTGTTATATTAGATATATCAGAGTATATCAACGTACTTATATAGCTCTACTAATTGTAGACACAAGTCGGCAGTCGGCTGTAGTCTAACTACTTTACTACTCAGCTTACTAATTCTACAGATTCTTACTTTACTAGATAGAGTTAGTGTAAACTGCAACTTTCTGCAGCTTAAAAAAATTTCAGCGCAATTTGTTAGTGAAGTTTATTTTCCACTGTACCGACAGATGACGCTGCAAAAATCCCATAGAAAATTGTCGTTTACACTAACTCTATTGGCTCAATAAAATATCAAAAACTATCTTAGAGCTAAGGGTATACAGGTAAGACTACAGACTCACTCGCGATAATACTATTACACACTAATATTATAAATCCGAAAGTGTGTTTATTTCTCTGTTCGCTACTCTTTCACATAGCAGCGGAGCAATGAAGAACGCATGGATGTATTTCAAAGGTCGAAAAGTAACATAGGCTACTTTTTGTCACTCTACACTTTTATCTCGCTACTCGACACAAGTATAGGCTTCTGCCCGTGACGGGCACGCTTGCAACGTCCACGAAGTTGACACAAATTATGGGGACAATGGTTTATAATAGACTACCACTCGATGTCCTTGAAGCACCAAACATCAATGATTACAAGTCGAGGCTGAAACGGTGGCTTGTTGGTCAGGCGTTTTATGACATTGATAAAGAGTTTTTGACGCTAAAAGTAACTACCTATAATTGTACTTATCAGTACCCTATTTTTATTTTAATGACATTCTATTTGATTTGATTATTTGCATATTCATTTATTTTCTTAAATCTAAGTTTTTTTACAATATTTATATAAAAGAACAAAATACTATAAAAAAACCTAAACCTAGAGTGCCGCCGGCAGCGGGGCGGGGCTCAAGCTACCGGTGGTTGGGCCTACAGAGAGAGGAACCTTCTGACAATGCGCGCCGTGTCCAGAACGACCGCCTTCTGTATCTGACCCTTGACCCAACCGTCCAGCGAGAGCCTCTTAAGGTGGTTATTTGATTATTATTATTACTTTTATTTTTATTTTTATGATGAATTGTTATTTTTAAAATTGACTTATTTTGGACTTATTCTTATTACCTACTTATTACTATTGATTATTTAATTTATTGTTTTATTAATCACTGGTATTGAATTTCCAATACTTATGAAATTTGTTTTTTTAAATTATTGCAATTTTCTTTCATCCTATTGTACTCGATTTTTGACGTATACTATTGTATGAATAAAGGAATATGAATATATCGCGGAAACATAAAAGGTTCATATGAAAAGTTGTATAATAAAACTGGGCACTAACCTGTACCCGCTGACATCGTATCAAGCTCTGCGTGTGCGTCAGTATCCTCAGCACCATGTGTTCTATCGTGCTCTGCTCCTCGAAGACCATCCTCGCCAGGTCCAGCAGCACCTGGTTCCGTTTCACTTCCAGCTGCGACCGCTCGTACAGCTGCGCGTTTCTGAGGCCGATGCCGCAGAACTGAAGGTAGGCGGAGAAAACTTTCTCGTCGTATGAGGTGAAGGGGCCGTCGCTCTGTTTGTTTATCACCTGGATAGAAGATCAGAATTCAAGGTTTGTATATTATACTAACATAAGCTTTCTATCACTAGCAATTTTAGAAAAGAATTGGGGTATAGAATTCTTCGCCCGCGTAGCACATTTAACGCGCAAATTTCCTTCATTCTCAACTTGGATCAAGCAAATAGCGTAACTATATTACAAACGCTGACGCCATGGTGGTCAAAAGGTAGTGACACCCGCCTTACAATCGTGAGGTCGTGGGTTCAAATCCCCGGTCCCGTACCAATGAGTTCCTTGGAATTAATGTACGGAATTTCACACCACTTGCTTTTCGGTGAAGGAAAACATCGTGAGGCAACCTGCATATGTCCGTAGAAGAAATTCGATGGCGTATGTGAATCCACTAACCCGCACTGGGCCAGCGTGGTGGATATGGCCCAATCACCCTTCGTGGGTAGGCCTACGTCCTGCAGTGGACTATTAAAAAGGCTGGTACAGTACAGTACAGTACATTATTACGAAATATGTAGATAACAACATTAGTTTTGGCCTGGGATACCTACAGCTCAATTACGGATTTTCAGTCAATGCAAAGTAGGTTGGCTTCAGACATCCGTCCGCTTACTATATCACTTTGCTGACGGAACAGCATAAACTGTACAAAAGCAATCAGAACTGATTTCTGCTACGCGACTTAGCAATCTGTGGTCCTGTTGCAATGTGCTTGATACTACTACGAATTGTTTTGTAAACCTACTTTAGCTTCATTTATTTTCGCATTTTATGCATCTAGTTGACTTGTTGATAAATTTATAGGTCTCGCTCGTACGATTGAAATCTTTGCCAATCTCGAATCCCAGATTCTATTAGATATTATAATTAAAAGTATAGATAAATAAGATATCTGTCAACATAAATTTAAGTGCGTGGGCGTAAAAAATAGAAATTTAAATCATTTGTGGAATAAACTTAAGCTAATTCAGTTTAGCATTTAATTTAATGCTTCAAAAAGACTAAAGATTTAAATAAATAGACGAATGGTAAGTTTAGCAGATTTAAGAAAAGAAATAATATTTTAGTTTATTATAATGTGTTTAGATAGTTTAATGGTTAATTAATTCTTATATAGACTAATAAAATGAACATTTTGTCTTCTTTATTGGAACAAGAACAGGAAATATTTCTATGAATAGTTATATAGCGGCGCTTGTTGCGATTCTCAGGCTCAAATTACAAATTATGATTTTAGATCCCAAGAAAAAATATGAAGAAAACCTTCTAGAGTTTTGGAATGTTCAGTTTTAGCTGTATCGGTAGAAAAACATTGTCTGGTGAACAAACATCTATCCACTCTGGGGTCTAGCCTGTGACACTACGTGATTTTTGATTAGGTGTGCCAACCTTTTAAAACTCCATTACTGAACCCAGGCCTATTCAAGAAGGGCAATGTTTAAAATGCTAGTTGGAAATCAAATGGATACATAAAAAATATGAAAAACAAATTAAGTGGCACAAATGCAATATCCAATAGCAGAATTTTAACATTCAGGCAAATTGAATACTCAATTCCGTCGGAAATTCGGGAGCAGAAAACAACTGGGTAATATTAAAAAAGTTGAACTTGGAAATCAATCTGGCAAGTGAACCGCGTCAGCTAAGTCCAAATTGATTACTTGTGCCCACCTGTTTTGGCAAAAGTTTGACTTTAGAAGAGCGAGGTGAAAATAATTGTTTCGTCAAATACTTGGAAACGTTTGATCCAGCATCATCCTCTTAGCCTTAAGTCTTTTAATTCCTTCATATAGATTTCTAATAGGATTTGTTTTAGTAGTTCCCGTAGTAAGTCCATCGATGCTGAAAATAGTTTTAAAAAAATTGACTATGTTTGTAGAATATTTGAATTTAAATTGAATTAATTTCAAATTTCATTTCCCTATCGGGAATTTCCTAAAACAAATGCCCCAAGACAATTCTAAGATATCTCAAAGAAGTCAGTTTAATCCTTATCTTCAGAGCGTTTATAATCAGAATGCGATCGGATTCTACAGAAGTTTTTAAAATCTCATTATAATTTTGAACCGTTCGGCACCAATGCAGTAACAGTTATGATTAGCGGACGTACTTTGGACTTAAGGTGGCTAATTAATTTTTACTAAGATTTTGGACTTCAAATGTTTATATTGTAAAGTATAATGCTATGTTTAGCTAAATCAAGCCGTGAAAAGTAGAGCTCAATTGGTTATTTAATAATCACGAGTTAAGTATAATCAAGATAGCAAAAATAAAACAGATACTTGAAATTGAGACGATGGGTGCTCTGCAGTTACTAATTAAGTAAATTATTTCGTGACACGTACGGTTAACAAGTTTCATTTACTACTATTTCCGGCTTAAAGTTCAGTGTTAAATTTACAAAAATTAAAAAAATTGTTTTTTTTTCAAAAGGCTGTTTCCTGGTTTCCAAAATAACCTTCAAAATTTTGATTTTGAATTTTTTTGTTTTTATAATTCGTGTCGTGACACATTAAACAATTAATAAACCGGAAATAATATAACTAATTCCGACTATAAATTCAGTGCTAAATGTACAAAAATTAAAAAAATCAATTAGTTTTTCAGACGTCTAAGTCTGTTTCCTGTTTTCGAAAAAAGCCTTCAAAATTTTGATTTTGAAATCTTCTGATTTAACTTTATTATTTGGCATTTAAGTTTGGCATGGCCGAACATTCGGCTATTGATTGATATCGCTTTTATGAATGCGCTTACAGCTATAATAAAATCATGACATAATTATGTAGATAACAGAGAATCAATAATATATTTATTAGTCAGGATTAGTAATAAAATCCAAGCTCTTCTGAGATACAATAAAATTATTTTTTTAGTGGGACTGTGGGTCCCTATTATTTTAACCATTCAGAGGTCTTCAGACGGGTAAAAACTCTGATACCGGAGCTAGCTATCCAGAATATACAAACTACTAATACTTAGCAAGATTGTTTTAACTTCGATTTAAAATAAGAGGTGTGAGTCATAAAGTATTTTGATTTTAGAGGAACAGACACGCCGGACATAGAGGATTATGTCTATGTCCTGTGTTCACTCTTTGCTCTTCAGGCTTGTCAATGTAACCCAAATATATGATACTAGCGACACGCCGCGGCTTCGCACAGATGTATTATACATATAAACCTTTCCCTTGAATCACTCTATATATTTATAAAAAAAACCGCATCAAAATCCGTTGCGTATTTTAAAAGATATAAGCATACATGGGGACAGACAGCGGGAAGCGACTTTGTTTTATATCATGTAGTTGTAGTGCTATGATTAAAATTAGACGGTAAAAGGCCGACTTTATCGAATAAAATATCCTTGGAAATCTAGGTAAAGTACCCACCTGAGCAACGCCGATAACTTCTCCATTGATGTCCTTGATGGGCATACAAAGGAGCGACCGCGTCTTGTACCCGGTCTGTTGATCGATGTCGTGGTTAAACCTCTCGTCCTGAAACAAAGGAACAGCAGCTAAAATATTTGCACTACAAATTAAATGGCTTTTGCAAGGAAGCGTCTCGGGGTATATCAGAAGATAGGTACATATATGTAGTAAGAAACGTCGGATAATGAGACATTCCCGATTGCTTGATATGCTTAATGTTTTGCGTTGACCGTTCTGTCATACTAATTAATATCCATCGCCATCATTATGAAAATGTGTGTGTCCTTTTTCTGCGGAGTAAGCAGTAGTAGTCCTCTGAATCAACATGAGAACTACTTATCTGGATTTACGATGGATTATATTTGATTTTGAAGTCTTCAGAGACTTCAAACGTGTACATATTTCGCACGCATCGATGTAGCATAATTCACATTATTGTTAACTAGACCACCACGGCTTCACTTGCCATTACGTGGTCTCCATTTGAGAATGATTCGATGGCTTTGACTGCCTCAGTGATGCAGTGGTCAGTGACCCTGATTTCTGGATCAAAGAGGCGTGGGTTTGATTCCCACCTAGGCTAAGCATTTATGTGACGAACGTAGGTGTCTGCTCTGTATCTGGATGTTATTTAGGTACTACTTATATAAGTATATATTTACGAGTTTTTACCCGCGGCTTCGCCCGCATACGCAATATATCATTATAATTTATAGCCTATGTGTTATTCTGATATATAAGCTATATTATTGCAAAGTTTCATCTCAATCCGTTTAGTAGTTTTTGCGTGAAAGAGTAACAAACATCCATACATCCATCCATCCATCCTCACAAACTTTCACGTTTATAATATTAGTAGGATTTATCGATTAACCAATTTCGAACTATACCTACTCTTTCCAATAAAAAAAGAATTATTGAAATCGAGACGTAAAAAGTTATGCGTCGAATTGAGCACCTCCTCCGTTTCGTCGGTCATCTATTCAAAAAATCTATAAACATGGATGTTATCTTTCCATGATAATTAATTTGTATTAAGCGGCAAAATTTCAAACAAATTTCATCTTACTACAGAATATGGCTTGCATCACAACATAGATCCACCAAACCCTCGCACCGCCGCACATCAAAATAGGTCTCATTACAAATACCAAAACATTACCCCCCTTAGAAAATCCGACAAAAACGCCACCTAACTAGCACTAGAATCATTAACGCAAATCAGTTCCCAAACTCTAAGCCCAACAAGTCCGCTAATACAAAAGGAATAACCTAAAACTCTTATTGTAAGAGATTAGGGAGCATGTGAACATTGCGAACATTGCGGACCCCTACTTGAGCGTTCATTAGTTGAAGTCGGGGCTCTAATTGCGCTATTATTAACAACCCTGAAGAGTCCCGGTTCCAATAGTCACATAATAGGGAGTAGGCCGGGAGAGTAATCAGAGGCGGCGACCGCAGACCGCGACATCCTCGGCCCGACGGTTAAGCTAATCGCGCACGTGTCCGCGCCGCAAGCGCTTAAGGCCTCTCATTACATATGTAGATACATACTACTCCTAGTTTTGGAGACTAGTAGCTGTGTAGTATCACACGTTCATTTAAATAGATAGTCGCTCATTACGATACTACATACAGAAAGGCACACAGTAGATACTCCGCTAGTCGTCGCGGATAATCCTCACATATTTTTTTCCGGAGACTACTCTGCATATATTATAGTCGAATTTATATCGTAATGAGACACAGGCTGAACGCGATGAAACAACTACAGCATTTGACGGGAATACGGATCGTGTGGTGTGCGACGCGACGTTGTATACAATTTCATACAGCCTGTTAATGTACAAAGTAAGATTCTCAGTAGGTATTCGGTAAAATGTGAAAGTATCACATTATAAAAATTACTACTCTAGGTATAGAAATTTTAATTGGTAAATATTGTTCTTAATTATGAGTAGGTATTTAAATAAAGTCCCTGTGCTTTGAAAATAAACACGTTATAGAGATATCCATGACTGCGCCGCCGCTGCGGTGAGGACATATGGGCGTTCAGCTTTATTGCTACTCCAACAACACTACTTCGGAAAATAGATTGTGAAACTTTGATCGAATCTAGTTTTCCGTATTTCTGTTAACAGCCTTTCGGCCGGTCACACAATTATTGTAAGTTTATTTGTACCTATTCTCTAAAATCATCAGGTAGGTACTCCATTACATCAGTCATTCCATTAGTTAATCATAACACGTACAAAAAAAAAGAAAATATTTTTTAAAAAACACAACAAAACGGAATTCAGCGTGTAAAGGTTGAAGCCTGAAAATCCTGAAGTAGATTATAGGAATATGAGTAATAGTATGAGTTTTTCAAGTTATGACCTATGGTATAGGTCTATAGGTATGATGTGGTATGACGTTCGATAGATTTACTTAGTGTAAACTAGAATTTTCTATAAGATTTGTGCATCAGCTGTTGGCTTCGAGTTGTCCTCAGTTTCATTTATGTACAAAATTGTGGTTTACGCGAACTCTATCAAGCGCGCTCTTAGGTCCAAAGTCATAAGTATTTGGGTAGGCTCGACGTGTTGTTGCCACTTCAACATCACTACTTCAGAAAATAGATCGAAAAACTTTGATCGATTTTTGTTTTCTGTTATATCTGTTGAATCCGTTTGGAGACTGCTCGCCGAAATCGTGGTTAAAACTTGGACATGATTATGAGTATAAGATGCCTGTGCCCAGAAATAGGATTCAGTAGGTTGTGGATGATGATGACTAACTTTTGAACGAATGGTAACTCCATGGTTCTGGATTCCATTGGTCATGTTTGAGGTAAAGACCAGGATCAATAACATTTGTTCCACAATATTAAAATTAATGTTGTGGATTAATGTAGAGATATCCTAAAGATTTGACCTACCTATTTTGACCTTCTATGTTTCCCGATTATGTTATAATCTGAGCTATTTGAAACAAAGGAAATACCCTAAAAAGCGCTTAAAATATATCGATATAGTGACCCCATATTCCAGATTAATTTATGTTGGTACAGTATTTGTTCGTGGTTCACATAAAATCATATTAGGTATATACGATTCTTTTTTTTTGTCCATTAAAAGAAAAAATTGTAAACAAAATAATTATTTTTCGCAAAAAATGGCAAAACCCACTTCCACCGTGTACATAATTCGAATAGTTCGCTCGAATTGATATTTCCATTATGTTAATTTTTCAAAAACGACTCAGCCGATTTCGGCTTCGGGAGAATATCATTTCGAACTAAAAAATATTTTTTTGATTTGGTTCTCAATTGGCGAAAATATCGATGAACATACACAAAAAAATTACATACCGACTAACATAGAACCTCTTCCTTTTTGAAAGTTCTAGTCGGTTAAAAAACTCAAACAAAAACATTATATTTTAATGTAATCGCCGCAGTTGATGTAGAAATACAATGTAAAAGTAACTGAGTTTTGAAACTTCTACTACAGAGAAGTCGAACTTCTATCAAAACATTTCATAAATTTGTGACAGAATCAGTAGAGCAAGATCAAGCAAGATATCAATACAAAGATTTGATATATTTCCACGAAAATACGAATAAGTACCTGCTGAGATTTTATATATTTTTGGTGCAGAATAATGAAAATGATCGGAAGCACTTAACCACCACAGTTTTATAGTTTCCACAACAAGATTTATAGAAAAAACATAAAACAAAGTATGACGCAAATAAATACATGAAGTACAAGCGACATTGGAACTGTTCCATGTAATCATTTCACAAGTTGCAAAAACAAACGACGTAAATCTTTTAAGAAATGCAATTTTGGTGTAGCCGATGCATTGTGTTATTTACGACCTAATACTAGACTTGCGGTGGAGGATATTTTTAGATTATATGTATACAAAGAAGTTTTATTACTAAACTGAGAGATGTGTGAGATATGGACTAGTTTTATAGAGCCGCCCCCGCCCGCTCCCCTAGTGAATCAATCTCCGTCGTGTATAATTCATCTTCTACAACATAATTGAAAAATTACAAAATATTTGACTATTCACTTTTTCACATTACTATACGAAGATTATAACAGCTTTCCTACTTTCAAAAAGTATTCATTAAAATACAATATTTAACGAAGTGTATTTAAACATACACAGCTTTCTTCCACGATTGCTGAATTTTAACAGCAAGGTTAACCATATTAACTTTTAAAGTTAGTAATGGCAAATGTATAGGCCCTTTTTAGCTTGGCACAGCCGTTTCATGTACCTACTCGTATCGTAGTAGCAAATCTGAGGGTCGCATTCGAGTGCATGGCTGCACGCCAAGAGACAATATCGACATTCGCATATCATTTCTGCGTACACATGTCTAATGCTTCATGTTCTGTTACAACCAACTGGGTCTGTAAGGAGTACTTGATTTTCAACCAACAAGGAGTCTACCTGGCGTATACGTATATCGAGCTTGGGACAATCTGACTTCTCTACATTTCAATTTTAGATTTGCAGATTCGAGCATGTGCGTAAAGACAATTAGAGCATAAACAGAATTCTGAACAAGATAGTAAATGATATTCATGATAGATTTAGCTCAATGCTATAGTATTCAGTAGTCATCCGAGCAAGACGCTCCATGCAATTGCAATGGAACACAGAATTCTAGATACAAGTTAGTCGTCACTCCATACAAACGTCCATGGTACAATACACGATTTTTTAATGTTGAATATCTAAAACTAAGATTTAAATCAATTTATTGTGACATAATCTATGATTATTGCTAAAAATAACTGTAATCAAAACTATGCATTCAACTAAAATAAGCCTCAAAACATTTGAATTTTAACACTAATTTTAAGGAAACTTTAGGCTTAAATAAATCGCACAATAACTAGACTGAGTCCATAGTAATTGAGCAATAATCTTAGAATATATATTCTCAAGTTTAAATAACTTTAATTTGAACTAATTCATCTAGCAGTTTTTACAGGATTCACTATGAGCAAAAGCCTTTACGCGCATTTTTACGCGGCCGTGTTTAGGTAAAAATTATAGTTCTATTTCACCCGACTGTGTACCCCGCGCGGGGAGCGGGACGGAACGTGTAGCGCGTGCTCCCAGCGCGGCCCCCGTACGCTACGCGGCTTCGGCCGAGTCCGGCCGCCATTCTCCACTAGCCCGTGCCCGTGGTGAGTTGGTGTCGTTGAACTCTGTGTTATCACGCAGAGTTCAACGACACCAACTCACCAGACCATATAATATCTTATATGATAAGGACGCATTATTCGACGATCGGACGATCATTGTTTTCAACTTCGGAAGTATTGACGTAGGTATATTCTTTGGACTTCTTGCCGGTTATTTGATTATCCTACAAATTGAACTATGGGTAGGTGGTGATTATTATTAGTAGTAGGTATTAACAATTGTACTGGGTAATTCTGGATTAACGTAGGTAGAGCGCGTTTGTTTACGCTCGCAGTGCATTATAAACGGACCGGGCTCATTTTGTCTTCTAGAAGGTACTTATCCGTTCCCCGTACGCGTTCTGGTGTTCGACTTCGCTTTTCATCCCGCTTGCTCTCGTAGCGTAAGTAACTGGCGCGAGCAGGATAAAAAGCGAAGCCGAACGTCTGAACTGTTTCATTATTCTGAGTTCAGAACGTTAGGTTAGATACACTTACGTTAGGTATATTTGTCAGAACATTTCATACAACTCTAATAATATTACGAAAAATATGTAGGTACCTACTTACCTACAGTATGATTTTGTTCAATTGAAAGGTGGTGGTTAAGATCATCATTAGGAACAACTTTTACTATGGGGCGTACCTAATTCGAGAAAACAAACACGTTTTTCTATATGTCGTAGTAAAATTTGATAAACCTTTTTTTTGCAAAAATCCTAGGAAAGGAGATCTTTCACAGTCCATACATTTTTGGGCTAATTCCGAAAGTGCCGGCCAAAGTATTTCATTATAGAATAATAGTAGTGCATATTAATTTGAGCATTGTATACTATGGTACCAATCCTCTAGGACCACTCCCTGAGTAGTTATCGAATTTTTAAATTATTTATTTTTCATATTTTTTTCTCTCATTAGAGCTTTTTAATAATTAATTAGGATATTCTATTAGTACATATAATTATGTACATTTTAATTAGTAATTTTACTTTGTTTGGTATTATTACACAGAAAAAAAACCATACTAGCGGTTTGGCAATAAAACCCGTCTGAAACTAAGTACCCCTCGCAAGAAAAGGAAGGGAAAGCCCGCATCTTGGAAAAAAAATAAAGAGAATGTTGTTCTACGTCCGAATCGTAAGTTATTAAATGTGTTTCATTTTTACATCATGAAAATTTAGAGAAACACCCTAAACAATCTATGTTATTTCAGATCACCACAACATTATTCTAAAAAGTCATTAAATGACGGTTGTAAACTAAACTAAAATGTTATTATTTTCATCATAGCCTAGTATAAGTCCACCTACAATTTATTGACACTTTTTGAGATCTCAATAGAGAAAAATAAGCATAATATTTAGGATGAATAAGACTAAAAGTATTTTACGATTATTTGACTGTATAGAAAATCTGTACATATTGCTTTCCACCCATTTGATGTCATATACTTTTATTATTTACTAGCAGACCCGGCGAACTTCGTACCGCGAAAGTTAAAGAATGTAGGTAGCTAACCTTACGGTGATACCTACATTGAGATATTTTAAGTTTAATGGATGTTATCCAAAATGTAGATCTCATTGCGCTATCTCACCTTTAAGATAGCATTGATCAAAAGTTGACATTTGCGGAGATAAACCACTTTTAAGTTCAAGCTGTCATCCAAAATGTAGATCTGGTTTAGATATCTTAATTTTGTAAAGACAGTAATGATCTAAAATCGGCAGATACGAAGATAAACCACTATTAAGTTCGACAGCTGTCATCCAAAATGTAGATCTGGTTCAGCTATCTCACTTTCGTGAAGATATCATTGATCAAAAGTCGACAGTTACGGAGATAAACTACTTTTAAGTTCAACAGCTGTCATACAAAATGTAAATCTGATTGAGCTATTTCACTTTTGTGAAGATAGCATTGATCAAAAGTTGACAGTTACGGAGATAAACTACTTTTAAGTTCGACAGCTGTCATACAAAATGTAGATCTGGTTGAGCTATCTCACTTTGGTAAAGACAGTAATGTTCGGCCGATTCGGAGCAGCACCAACGGCGCAAATATGCTAACCTCGGCAGTGGTTACATATTTCAGCCGTTTGAAATTGAGACATTGTGCCCGTGGTGGCCGGTCTTATTTTTAAAAGTCTTTCTGAGCGTCTGGTGTACCCGACGTGTGTGTGTGGTGTTTATTTGGCTAACGTATATGCATTGCCAATCAGCGTGGCAATGCTGCCAGCATGCTGGGCACGCTGCTAACTGGCAGTGGGCTTGAGTATTTGGACTATCTATAGACCTTCAAGGGTCTGTGGATGATCCAATTGATTGTTATGTAGTAGTAGTTTATAACGTTTTACATTATAAGTCTTGTACTTAGTGGTAGTTAATAAAGGCACTTGCTCTATAAAAAAAAGTCAAGTACCCTTGCACCTTGCCACTGTCCAAACCTAACCTGACCTACCTACCTAAAGTATTATGATACCTTATACTTATAAATGCTTCTATTGATTAAGATACGAGTAAGGTTAGAGTGTACGGGTTCCCGCCTTGTCGTGGCGGGGGAACTTAGTAGCCGAGGCTTATGGGCGGCGCGGGAATCCCAGAGCCGCTTCTCTGGGTTTCTTCTGAGACAGCTGAGAAGGCGGCGATGGAGGTCTCCCGATTTTTTGGGTTTTTTCTCCCTTGGCAGCTTAGAAGTTCGCACTCGTGGTTGGGCCGCTTTTCTGGGCTTTTTAACTATGGCAGCTGAGAGGCTGGCCGGTAAGTTGCGTGCCTCATGAGGAGTGCCGCAACTGAGGCGAACTGAGACTTTTATCACTGTTCAATCCTAACCAAACCAACAGAAATGTATGTTCGTGTCAAGGTCACAGTTCACAGTCAAGGTTAATAACCTTAGAGTCAAGATACTTATACTCATGCCATACTACTCCTAAAAATCAAGTCGATTCGTTTCTTCGTATATTAGTATGGATTATGTACCATAAAGGTAGAATAAAGAAACATGTTTAACCTCTAATGGTGGTATATTTAAAAATATTTTTAATGTCAGACAAAATGACGGCCCAGTAGGTATTAAACGTCATTGTAATATGTAGCATGGCATAGGGAAAAACCATTTAGTCCAATTTTAATGTCAGTTGTCACTGTCAATCCATACTATATTCCCTTTTCGAGGAGCTGTAATGGTCAAAAGACAATTTGTCCCTTTGCTATGCTAAGCGTGACATTTATAAAAGTCTGCAGTCAATATATGTCACTTTCCATCTTATTACGTTTCGTCAATCCATATTAGGCCCAGTTATGAACGCGCCATCGTAAAATTAATAGGAATGTAAAATGTGTTCTCGCTATCGAATCCCTAAAGAGAAACAGAAACAGAGATATTCTAATTAGCTGTTATAATTACGACGGTGCCTTGAAAATTGGGCCTATTAGCGTCGTTGTGATAAGTGACAGTTTCGCTAACGATTTTTTAAGGGAAAAATGATATGAACAAGAGAAGATGAATAACTATCAAAAAATATAAAAAGGAACGGGATATAAAGTATCCTATGTCCTTCTCCTGGTTCTAAGCTACCTCCCCACCAATTTACAGCCGAGTCGGTTCAGCCATTCTTGAGTTATAAATGGTGTAACTAACACGACTTTCTTCTAATAAAATACTTGATTTTAATACTCGATAATTACCCAGGGATCCTAGAGAGTAGGTTTACAAGTAATAGCAAAATATCATAAAAAAATAACAACTCAATTAAAATTACAAAAACGATATTCAAAACTCGATAACTACCCAGGGAGTGATCGATGAGAGTTAGTCCCATAGTATAAAATGCTCAGAATAATATGCACTAACACTATGTCCTCATTAGTTATAATTTGGCCGGCACTTTTAGATTTAGCCCAAAAATGTATGGAACGTGAATGATGTCCTTTATTGGAGAAGCGAAGGTATCTGGATTGTCAAAATTTTTATTCATCTGTCCGGTTGTTAGTTTTTAGTCATCAGCGACATTTTTAGTAGGCATTTATCAACCGACTGATAATATTTAGCAAAATAATAATAGTCAAAATCCCAACAAGTATGTAAGTAGGTATTAACCTTTTTTAGTACGTAACATTTTAAGAACGTATTTTACTCCTCACGAATTTTTGATATGGGACCAACTGCGAAAACGCGAAAAATAATGAGCCGATCCGTACAATTTGTCGAGAATTAATTAACTTTTTGTATAGAACAGCTATTTTTTTCGATATTTCGCAGTTGGTCCCATAGTAAAAGTTTTTCGTAATGATGAGTAAATGCATCCTTATAATGACAGATATTTAAAAAAATAAGAATGTAGGTATTTCGATCAAGATCGAGCTGAGCATTTTGCTGCGAAATTGAACCGTACTGCTTTTGTTATTGAGAACATTTATGAATGTGCAATTTGGAGAACTGACTAAGTACCTATACTCGAAATTACTAGTATTATTATATCTTCTTTGAAATTACTACAAAATGTGCTCGCGAAGTCTCTACTATTTGGATAACTACTTGACGTATTGTATTATTATATTGTATAATTGTATTAGATTAGATTCAATTCAATAAACATGCGACGTGACAACTCTACAAGGCAGGTATTCACGCAGCTTGGATTTACGATTACTCATTCAATATTATAGTGTCCGCGTTGAATGAAATGGCAGACGTGGGCGTGCGTGTCGAAATACGCATATTGTGATATTTCATTGTGTGCGCACACGCTACCTCTACTGCTCATCACCGAGTCTGTCTCTTTCTCGAGCTAGACAGTTGAGATAGCATTCATTTTAGCCACGCCCATAGAGGAGTTCGTGCCGTCAACTTGTTGGACCTTAAGACATCAAAGCGAAACAATGCCGAATTCAGAGCTGAATCAGCTGCACTCGATATGAATTTGATCAGCATTCAAACCAACTGGGATCCTTAAACGTCGAATCACGATCGCCTACGTTTAATTCCAGTATATTTTGAGAAGCAGTTTACAATTGGATTAGACCAGTTAGATATTATTTGAAATACAAACACTAGTATTGAGTATACATTTTTAAATTGATTAAACTGATAAAACGTTGAGTTACATGCAGTGAATGTTCAATCTCATTTTCTTATAGCAGTTTTGTCTTTGTGCCAAAACTGCTACCGTGCAATTCTGTTCCGTCTAGATTATAGTTTAAGCCGGTTCATTGTGAGAAACGCAATGCAGTACCATTTATATAAAGCGTACATAATCCAACTTTACAGCATAAGAATTTTAAGCAAATTCTGGACCAAGATTTCGAAACGCAAAAAGGATTCTTCAAATAAATAGAGTTATAAAGTCGGAACTTGCAAACCACAGCATCGGATTCGATTCTAGCAAGTTTCCCGATGGAGTAATTTTATTTCTTCTAGTCAGGAAGGAAGTGAAATATCTCCGAGAAGTATGAAACTTCAAAATTTTTCAAAACTTCGTGGATTGTCCGCATAAAACTATGGTTGTAAAAAGATTAATGAAGTAACTTTAAAAAATATTCTACTTTAGTTTCACCTGTCCCCTTGTCTGTCTGAAGGTCTGTAATCTAATTTTGCAAGTTAAATTTGATCCACTTTCTCGTTTGATTCGTCATGGCGAGTACTTGTTCAGTAAAACCTTGTTTTTGAAAAAGGTTTATGTTTAACTAGTTTTTACCCGCGGCTTCGCCCGCATGATATTTTGATTTCTGACGCAATATCATTATGTCATTATTTATAGCCTATGTGTTATTCTGACATACAGATAAGCTATATTATTACAAAGTTTCATCTCAATCCGTTCAGTAGTTTTTGCGTGAAAGAGTAACAAACATCCATACACCCATCCATCAATCCATCCTCACAAACTTTCGCGTTTATAATATTAGTAGGATTATTCTTGTATCAAACAGTAATAAAATAATAGACATCCTATTAGAATTCGGAAGTGCTTCCATTCTGTGCAATTTTGTAATCTTATCAAAGTCTTTAATCTAAATCAAAAAAGAAACAGCTTTGAGTAGTCAGTGAAGTAGTAATACTTGTATAACTTGTTCAGATAACATTAAATGATATAATAGCTGCATCTCATTTCTCAACACAGCAAGTCGGTACAAATAGTTACATAAATACTCATTGGCGAAAAAGGAAATTCAAAACAAAACGCCAGAACACGTAGAAGCTCTTCAACAGGCGCACGTGTGGAATCCTCATAATTTACAGTTTCTGTTCGCGAAATTGCATGCAGCAAACATTCCACGCGAATAAGGCTCAAAATGAAATAAACGTCGCTACAACAAACCGCACGAGTAACTAATGATAGCTGCATGCATTCCTACCCATAATTTTCCTTGGATGTTAATGTAGGGGAAAAAATACACATCAGTGCCCATGAACTGAAAGACAACTTCCTGTGACCTTCTCACTTCAACATTGTTATTATAATTCGCATGCCTACCTCAATAACATTAAGCATTCACGATTACCATCGAAATTTTACGAGGCGCATAAATTCTTCACGACGCCGATACAGTCATGATATTGAATTCTGAATATGTTTAAACTGTAACTGGTTTCGAATCGCATTATGTAAATGTAATAAACAAATGGGATGTAAAATCGGTGTTGAACATGCGAATGGAATTATATTTGAGTTCATTAGAGCTGTTTATAAAGCAATCGCGCAATGAAATAGGGCGTGGAATAGAAAAGGGCAGAGCGTTTAGCGGGCCAATGTTAATTTTCCAGTCAACTTGGTACATAACACGTATGTCAGTGTCAACGGAGCGAGGCAGGCGCCCGTATCAGGACATCGGGCTGGCGTTCAACCGGCGCGCTGTGTTATGTCGTACAACACACTATCCTAGTAAAATTTAACGTTACATTTGAATTTCACGGTGCTCTGCTTTTATTAGCTTCTAAAATCTACGTCAAATAAAATATGACTAGTTTATAGAGATTATTAGAAGTGTGAGTCATGTCATTCCAACTGCAGGTGCGTATTTCGTTGACGACCGATGCATAACGTTTTTATATTTGTTGATGCTATCCAGAAGGAGCAGAAGATGCCTGCCGCATGACAAACCAGCACGATTTAAACCAGGTCTAAAATGTATCTGCCTAGTACCTACTGTTCTGTACTGTTTCAATATAGAAATCATTAGAACAAGACTGGAAAATGACTGAACATAAACGGTCAACACACGTACAAAAAAATACCCATGCGCCCCAAATCTTGACCTTCCACTCCATTGCTAGACCAAACATCACTTACACACCATAACACTTATCATAGTGTGACAGTGCTTTTATCCCGTAAGAGAGTCGTTCGAAATAACTTTCGATTCTGCCATTAAGATTGCCATAGGCAAGTACGAGGTCGAGATTCCATTATCCGATGGCATCTTGACTGCTCATCCTGGCCACCGTCCAAGACCTTGACCTTGGCAAGAAGTGGTTTCGCGAGCCTACGTAGTCGCACACAGCCTTATGGAAACAATTTCCATGCAAATGTGTACGGAGAGATCGCAACAAGCTGATGAGCACTACTGTAGATTACTTTTTGTATGTAAAGTAGGCTAAAATTTTATCGGCGTTTTGGGTAAAGTTAAACTGATTATTATGATTAAAATGAGCCGTTTCTCATCTGATACGACCTGCTCGTTAATTAATTCAGCTCTACAAATAAAGACTAACATAATCTTTTAAAATGCATGCAACTTATCAAAGATTATGCGATAAGCTAATGAAGATAGATAACTGAGATGATTTAATCAGAGTTATTAAGTTAGAGCTTTTTATTTGACTACGCGTTGAAATATTGAAATATTTACAACGGGGCTATCGGTGCTTATTTATTCATACTTGTATTTCGTAAAGTACCTACATGACTGAAAATGAAATTTGAATGACTTCAACATCCGCCACGTAGGATAGAAATCAAATATGTAGACTCGTTTTGCTGAATAACGAAGTGGGCCACACATGGGCTCATGTAGAAGCAAAAGATATAGTGCGTAAAACCGAATTGAGTCTGAAAGCTGCTTCTGACAAGGTTTTTTCTCATGAATCGTATTTCTGCGGGAAATAAAAATTCATAGATATACGCGCTGAGATTTATAGCTCTAAGTATGAAAGTCCGCGAACTTTTGACCTTTGAACTATTTTCCCTGCGTGATTATGCAATTGTGAATGGATGGGTTATACAGATGATGTGATACAATAAGTTATCGTAACACGCGTTTTATTTTAATTGTGTTTTTATTCAATGTTAAGCTGCAGGTAGGAAAATGAATAATCTTAAAATTCCCTAAGGTATTTTAAGTGTGTACACGGTGCACACAAGCTGGGTAATAGCCGAAATAACTAAAAAAATATAATATAACGATTACTAGCAAGCAATATTTCTTTCAAACGACATAGAGAGTTAGAGGTAGGATAAATAAATAATCTGTTTAGGATAGATATACTAAAAGCTCTCGTAGGAGGCAAAAAATACCGCTAAAATACCCTGCTACCCGCAATCAATCAACCAATCGATTTGTTACGCTGATTTTTTGCCCTACGCTTACCACCCCCATAAACACATGCTGAAAAAATAAGACAAATGAACCAACCACACGATGTTCTATTAGAATACATCAAGTTTACGAGCTATTCCACAACTATTTGCACAAAAGAGAATAGAGTAGTTTATTTCGTAATACTATTAACTTAAGTATTCCTAACACTTTTATTGTATGTTGGCAATATATCAATGTACGCACCATTTACTCGTTTTAATACAAAAAAGCAGTAAAACCAAAGTTGGCAACATGTTTGAAACATAAATACACAATGTGAATGTATTCAGTTGAATAGGTCTGCGATAAATAAATAAATAATAAATATTTTTGGGACATCTTACACACGCCCTCTGACCCCAAACTAAGCAAAGCTTGTGATATGGCGGCCAGAGACTGATATACTACATATACTTATTTTTATTTTTAAATAAATTTATACTTATATAAATAGTAACTAAATAACACCCAGACACAGAGCAAACACTTATGATCATCACATAAATATTTGCCCTGGGTGGGAATCGAACCCACGCCTCCTTGATCCAGATCACAATACGCATTTCCATGCCAGGACATTTACATAGTACAATATCAGTTCTATAATAATAACCCATGTAAGCTTGATGAAAGATTTATGTTATAAAGTAGCTTGTAGTATAAAGATATACAAGCATTTTATTTTAAAAAAAATGATTTGGTAAAGAGCTTCAGTGCTAATAATATTTCAAACCCTAGAAATGCGCACCAACTTTAAAATGTCGTACTCAGGAAGCGGTTGATTTTATTTTCAATATTATTGGAGGTGGTTATGATGCGAAAAAGATTTTGAAACGACACAAACACAAGTCACAAAAGTTGAGTGGACTCGCGTTTAGATATTGTTTTTGTTAGGTTTCATATCACTTGAGTTGCGAAACCACTTCAAACGAGACGCGAGAAAAAGATCTAGCATTCCTTTACTATTCATCGCTTATCCCTACATTTCCTATATCAAATTCTTTTGTCTTCGAATTTGTATTTGGATCGAGATAGTAGAAGATTTATTGCAAGGAACAGTCTGAGAACGGTGTTGAATTGGTAATCTGGGTTGCGTATTTTGCAGGGCCGGAATAAGGCTTGGAAGTAGAGAGGAAAATAGTATTTTGTCGCGAATAAGTCCGCGCTAGACCACCAATTCGCCGATGTCAAGCGACGTTGTGATCGAAGCTGAAGTACGCAGACTTAAAATACACATATTCACTCTGACTATGAAAAAGTTATATCTACGGAAACAAGAAAACCGAGACAGTCTGTTACATCCCCTGGATGTACGGATGAGAAACGATTTGAGTATTTTGGTTAGTTTACATCATAGGTACTGATAAGGCCCATAGTGAGAGACCACGTTTCTGTGCCATAAGTCATCACTGGCAACATACACTGGTCGAAAACTTTCGACTTGAGGCACTGAGGTATGTCGGACGAGAAGACACTACGCAATTTTCCGAACGCTGCCCATCCGAGTTGGATTCGGCGATTGGCCTCTTTGTTGAAGTCGGACCTACCTAACTGTACTACTTGTCCAAGGTAGACGTACGAGTCAACGACTTCAAGTAGCCCAACGAGCTATGGAGAGGGCTATGCTCGGAGCCTCTCTGCGGGATCGAATCAGGAATGAGGAGATCCGTAGAAGAACCAAGGTTACCGACATAGCCCAACGGATTGCCAAGTTGAAATGGCAATGGGCAGGGCACATAGCGCGGAGGACTGATGACCGGTGGAGTCGAAAAGTTCTCGAGTGGAGACCACGTACCGGCAAGCGCAGCGTAGTCATCCGTCCACCTTGTGGGTGGACGGATGACCTCATTAAGACCGCAGGATCGCGCTGGATGCAAGCCGCTTCCAACCGGTCATATTGGAGATCCATAGGGGAGGTCTATGTCCAGCAGTGGACGTCCTTTGGCTGATGGATGGATGATGGATGACATCATAGGTAATGTAGGTATCTTTCCTTTGCCATAGGCACTTGACAAACGCACCACATTTCATCCCTAAAAATGTATATGAAGTTAAATATTGAAAATTAAAAGCGTCAAAGCTAATTCACACTGATCTAGTATTCCACAAACGTTCATAGGAATCTTCCGATTTGGCGCTTTGAAACCAAATTATCCACATTGTCACTGGAGCACTAACTTTTTCGTTTCCGCGTGGTGTGAAAAGAAAAGATTAAATGAAAGTTACGGAACTAAAGTACTTATGTATGACACACGGAAGCTGTCGACGTAAAGTTTTTGACGTATTAAAAATAACACTATTGCGTAGGTGGTGTTTGTTGTGTATTTTGGTAAGAAGTTAAATCTTATATATTCAATTGATGGAAACTTTCACCAAATACGTGCTACGGGTATTTGTGGTTACGGGAGTTATATTAGACTTTCAAGAAAGACAGAAAGTAACACTGACTTGATAAATGCTGCTATTTTTTGATGGGAAAGAATTTAAAAATACAAGTCCCTCATTTTTTTATCAACACACAAGTCTGATTCACTAACTAATTGTATAGGCCTAAACCAAAATTTTACTAGTAAGACAAATCTCTTAGAATAACTAAGAATTTCGACTACGCCTCCTCGGAGGCGGGCTGGCTCAGTTGGTTAGAGCGTCGGGCTAGTGATCCGAAGGGGCAGGTTCAAATCCTGCGTTCGCTTCAGATTTTTGAAATGCTTATCACAAAGATAACTCTTTGAGCTAAAATCTAGTGTGGAAAGCACTCAAAATAAAATCATAACAATTTCGACTACTAATATTTCTTCATCTTCCATAAAAAAATTATTAAAACAAAACGAAAGTCTTACTTACTCATATAACTTTGATAAATACAAAAATAGTCCTTTTATTCTGCCTCAATACTTTTCCGGTTCGGCCCCATATTTTCCGCCCCACACCACATTACTCGGCGTTCGAGCGTAAGTTTTATTCATTCGCGTCAATTTTTCATTCATTCTACGACATAGGGCAAATTTTCATTCATAAGTCGATACAGATTTTTGATTTACCGATTTTTCTTCTGGCTTATAAACTTCTTATACAGTTTCATAATTCAGATCATAAAAATCTTTGTTAAAATAATGTCGATTACATTGTGAATTTGCATTGAGTGATTCAGTTGAGGCAAGTCTGTCAAAATGGTCAACGATATTAGTTATAGATGTTATAATCAAATAACAGTAGCTCATAATAAGATCATTGAATTTATCCTAACGTCAATAACAAACATTCTGCATCATTTTATGGAGTCAAAGCTCTCGACAAAATTACATTACCCGAAGGACTGTAGACCGAACGCCTCATTCACGACCCGAAAATGACACATATAAAAAGATACGACGTTTTGACAAAATCCCACTGTTCGCAACGTCACTATAATGTAGCACTCTACTCTGTTATGTCTCAATCTCGCATCACCAGAGATTTCTCGGAGCAATTCGAGCCTCGTTGCGAACTATGGGACACAGTTTTCACGTCGCAAATGTCGTTTTTACGGAGTGACACCGCCGAATACATGAGGAATACGTTGACGTGACAAATCTTTTACTAGCTCCCTGAGACTCGGTCGAGATTCGAGGCGAAAGGACATAAATTATTCCCAGCCACAGCTGGATAAATCGTCCGCTTAAAAATGCTATCCCTCCTAATTCAGTTCATGAATTCTACATGCCGGCTGCCTAGATTTGTCTAGCCACTTCGCAACTTTGATTTCTCGCTATGACTTAATAAAATGACTGGTTTTGCGATCTTGACTTTTTGCTCAATAAGAAATTCGGAGAATAAAAATATGTATTTTGAAAATTTGAATACCTGTTCCTTAAATTATATTAGCGAACGTCATTGTATAAAACGTATTTTTCTTATGCGCCAATAAATTAGGTGAGTATAATTATTTTATTGAATTTAAAATGATGCAGAACTGGCAAATATTACTTTGATGAGCAGTAATAAATATATTATGGTACATTTTAAAATTGGTATAAACCAATTAGCCTTTGCTGATTGACGAGTAATATAAAAATATCAGGTAATTATCAATTTAAAATTCTTACGATAGGTTTTACCAATTTTATTAATTAACGTCACATACTAGTTTTTGCTTTCCCGGTGATAAAACAAGTCTAGTAATCAAGTCAAAATGCATTTATTGCAAAATACGCAGTAAAATGTTGGATCAAATTAAGACAAACTAATTGGTTGAACAAAAAAAACGATGTCGAGTAAGTTCCGTAATATAATTTATACAAATGTTATAAATATGTAGGCATGGCAGCGCCTGTTGCGCTGAAGAAACAAGAAAAACATTTTATAGGATAGAAAAAAAAAGAATTTCTTGAGACCAAAATAACATCATAAGTCATCAAATCTTACCAATAGTTGGACTATGTTATGTTATAAATTTTGGATTTCCAGTATATCTAGTTAAACTTTTGTTTACTGAAACTTCAAAAAATAATAATCAGGGTCGATATTTAATCCTGCCAAAAATGTTTTCTATACTTGTTACAGATAAAGTATCTACCTGTAACAATTAGTATACCTATCAAAAAGCGGCATAACTTTTTCCGTCGGCATGAATGGCTATCGAATACAAATAGGTACAAATGAGCCTTGCGTATCCCAATTTAGTACCGATTCACTCCAATAAGGCTTATTAAGGTTGATTAAATTATTTCGACTTATTCGGAATCAAGGGGATAGGCAGAAAGTTTTACTCGATAAATGGTACCATAGAATCTATTTTTGTGTAACGTATAATAAAGTTAACTCGAGTTTACTGTTGTTATCGAATTCCTTTCATTTTTTGATTGGAAAATATTAGAAAATAATTTATGTCTTGTCCATATATACGTTCTTCAGGCATCATATTCAATTATTGATTTCGATAATCTACTCTCTAGTAATCTACTACTAGAGTGAGTTACTATGTAATGTGTGTAGGTAAGGCGGGTTTAGATCTACTCGTATTATAGTGCGGACTAAGCACATGAACAAAAAGGCACAGCAACATAATCCGGCACTTTGAATGTTTCCCGAAGCGGTCAATACTTGTTCGCCGCAAACTCACAGACTACCACAAACATGCCGTGAACATAGGGATAAAAAAGTCACGGTATCAATTTTGTTCTAGTAGTTAAAAAAGTCGCGATATCAATTTTGTCCTAATAGTTAAAAATGTCACGGTATCAATTTTGTCTTAATAGTTGAAAAGTCACAGTATCAATTTTGTCCTAGTAGTTAAAAAGTCACGGTATTAATTTTGTCCTAATAGTTAAAAAGTCATGGAATCAATTTTGTCCTAATAGTTAAAAAAGTCACGGTATCAATTTTGTCCTAATAGTTAAAAAAGTCACGGTATCAATTTTTTCTTAATATGTAGTTAAAAAAGTCACGGTATCAATTTTGTCTTAATAGTTAAAAAGTAACGGTATCAATTTTGTCCTAATATTTAAAAATGTCACGGTATTCATTTTGTCCTAATAGTCAAAAAAGTCACGGTATCAATTTGTCCTTATACTCGTACGTTGTCTGTATTCTTCGGTCGATCGAGGCGCGCTACATAATATCGTTTTTTCCTGTCTATAAGTCTCACAATGACATACCATTATTTAAATGCTAATTTTTCTATCTTCACTGTGATTTAATTTCTAAATGGCTACGAAAAAGCCACGTAATTACTAGCCAATCCATTTATACCATCCAAATACCTCAACGCGGCTTAATACTTCGCGATTTTAGCACCTTCAATCTTTCGAGACGATGAAAAGTTATGTCTGAAGCTTAGCGGCAAATGTATTTCAAGATTCAGGTCAAAACCGATTTAAAAGATTCCTGCTAGAAGCGGCAGGACTGACAGATGAAAGAGGTTCTTAAGCGTAAATCCAACATCAAGAAGTCCCGACTTTTAAATAAACCTATTAACGGCTCGTCTTTGAAATCTCAACGAATAGCCTAATATATCTTAGCTTTAGGGAATACTGATGTAAATTGTGATGCCAATCTGGTGTTTTTATATTGATACTTCAGAAACTTGTAAAGCTTTTGAAGATTGACAGACAGTTTGTAATTGGTTTTTAACAAGAAAACAAGTTTTCATTTGAAGTACGAGAATATTTGTATCAGAAAAAATAAAATAATCGGCCAAGTGCAGGTCAGGCTCGCGCATTAAGGATTCCGTGCCGTGTTGGAGCCCCCTTGGCCCCATTCCTCTAGCCATTATTAATAGCTATCAAAAAAACTCCTAAAAATCACGTTTGTTTGGGAGCCCCCCTTAAATATTTATTTTATTCCGCTTTTAGTATTTGTTTTTATAGCGGCAACAGAAATACATCAGCTGTGAAAATTGCAGCTGTCTAGCTGTCACGGTTCATGAGATATAACTTGGTGACAGACAGACAGACATCGGAGTCTTAATAATAGGGTCCCGCTTTTACCCTTTGGGTACGGAACCCTAAAATACCAATTGGACATCGTAGATACAATTCACTGTCACTTTAGTTTAAATTCTCACCACAATGACATAAATTAAACACAACGCCACATAAAACACGTAACTAATTGAAAGAACGTGCTTTTTTCTTTCATCAGAAATTTGATTGAATACGAGACCAATTTCGTTCCCCTAAGAAGACTTAATTTCAGTAACCTCAAAGTAAATCGACCGCGTAATTGAAATCGATTACGAGTACGACAGTATTAAAATTAACATTTTTCATGAACATTATTACCAGCAAAAGGTCGTAAGCGCGGACGTGTCGCTATTAGTATGAATAATTTGTCAAAAGCGTGTCTTAACTCGACAAGCAGTTAATAGGGTTCCGTAGACGATGATAATGATAAGGTACTACCAATGAGTCCGTGCGCGTATAAAATGATACCTACAATGTGCAAATTGTACAACGGTAAGAGACTCGACAGTGCTATTTAGTTCTAAATTTACATTTATACGTTTTTTAGGGTTCCGTACCTCAAACGGAAAAAACGGAACCCTTATAGGATCACTTTGTTGTCCGCCTGTCCGTCTGTGTGTATGTCAAGACTCTTTATCTCGGGAACGCGTAAAGATATCGAGTTGAAATTTAAACTGTATACGTATATTTATGATCTCTTGCAGTTGTGTAAAAGAAAAATTTTTCAGTTATCGTATAAAAAAGTTAGAGCCGTTCATGTCGTAAAAAACCGCATATTTTGACACTCACAAAAATCAAAACCTACAGAGTACTTCCCGTTGACATTGAACTATGAAATTTGGCGAGAAGTACTGTCTCAGAGCACACATATAGGAATAAATCTGAAAACTGTACATTTTAATTTATATCACAAAAAAATAGGGCCTCAAAATTCACAAAATATGGGTTCAAAATTTAGTTTGAGTAAATCGTATCATGTAAGGTATCATATAAAAGAACTTCATTAGCACATGCTAAAACAGGTTTTTAATTATTTAACAATATGTTTGTACGGAACCTTCGATGTGCGAGCCTGATTCGCACTTGTCCTGTTTTTATTATGGTGTTTTATAAATATAATATTTCGAATACTTTTTTTTACTTCTGCTGCGAGAGATTTTTTCAGTCAACGGGAAGTATCTCAGGTCTGATTCACTTGCACTTGTATCGAAAAAGCGACGTAGGGTTACATTTTTGAAGGCGTTGCGCGGTCTATGTTTTATGTTTTTTTTTGGTTTTTCACCGCTTCAAGAACTTAGTGCGTGATAAAAATTTCAAGTCAAGATATCAATCTGAAGGTGTTTCTGAGATATACAGATAGATGAGCAAACCAACGGACAGACACACAACCTACCCTACCTACCCCGATCCTACCAAAGTTTCTTTTCTACTTGCGGTACGGAGCCCTAAAAGTGTTCATTATCAAGGAGCGTGGAAGATTGGCGTGCAATTCAGCGTGGAGCGTATTACGATGGCTCCATCAACTCGGCATAAAACATTAACCGGGACCCCGGCCGGTGGAAAAGTTTACACAAACGTACGCTTTCACCCTCGACTTTTGCGTTCAACGAAAATTGTTTGTGTTATCGCAGCGCGCGACAGTGATTATGCTCTGGTTTAGACACGTTTTGTCGCTCACGATATGTTACATTTTTGAACCCTGGTTCCGTAGATTTTATTGATATATAACTAAGAAACATCAGAGGTATGATACAACGTACAGACAGATATCCAGACATAATATATCCAACTTATAAACCCCCTCTATTTGGGTCGCGGACTAAACATGGAGAGTTTTGTTTCACTCGTAGTGTGGTTACAAAATTGACTCACACAAGTGGCGCAGCGCATTTTCATACAGAATCATATTATCATCGACAATTCCCTTCAAGAAGTCCACGGCACTAAAATCAATACTGATTATTATTTTCTAGAACGATACTTCTAGAACTAGTTGTTCCAGCTTGAACCACTGTTACCCTTATTATGTACGCATTTGCACAGCGTGACTAAGGACAAGTAGGAATAGAGCTAATTAGTGTCATTGTCAAGTGAAATACGTATAGGTATCGGTATTTTATTTTCTACATAAAT